>CM041787.1:34727256-36076017 GCA_023375725.1 Nephotettix cincticeps | reverse complement strand
TCCGTAATGTACGAGTATCAAATACCAGTTTCACCGTGTCGCAGCATACCACGTACTACAAATTTCCAAACAAATCGATAAAACATAATAATAGTATGTTTCATATTTTCGCTTTATAAAAATCTGTCCATAACAGAGAAATTATTTGCTATTCTATACAGGGAAAGAGTGTGCAGGTTTGCTGCTGTGAGGAACACTGAGAGTAGGCATTTATACCATCAAAAATTTTTATTTTTAACATTTATACAAACTTTCATCAACATCTGTTCATAAATAAAGGGGTTTGCCTATTCTCCATATGATTAACATGGGAAAAGAGTATGCAGGTTTGCTGCCATGATAAACACATAAACTATGATTTTTAAGCATAATGGATGAACCTCAACCACATGAAGCTAAATATAAAGTTTTATCCAAAAGTATTGGTTAATAAGTGAAATATTAATTTTTCCTTATCCTCCATAAGATTAACATTGGAGCCCCAAAATACAACGTACTGTGTTTAGATTTTTTAATATCTCGGTAACCGTTGGAGATAGAGAAAAACTTTAAGGAACTTAATTGTGCAGTTATCTCAACTGATTCTAATTGGAAAAATAAATTATGTATTCTTATTCCAATAGAAAGTTTACACGCTTGAAATCGCACCCCGCCCTTTTATAAAAAAAAATTAAACCCTCGACAAAATTATCGTTTTACAACCCAGTTTTTAGAATAACATATGTAATACATTGTCTTTGCTATCCAAACATTTATTAATTGTCTAAATCACAATATAGTTAGTTTATGGTCATAATTATTTTAAACCCAGATGACAATAATATAATTATAAAAGTTATATTGTCAATTAACTTAAATTATTCTTGTTTTTTTTTTTCATCACTTTAAAGAAGAAAAATATTTTGTCTTAATTTGTTATGTACTATTTTTCTTCTAAAAAGGTTCCTACAAACATTTCGGGCCGTGTGATGATATATTTTTTTGCCATATACTAACGTGAAACAAACTCGTAAAACATGAATTATTACCTGAGTATCAATAGTTGCCGACCATATTTTCGCTTTAGGACAAATCAGCTGATATGCTACTTACGTTGTAGCAGTTCTTTCTTGATTTCCGATCGGTTGTCAATGTTTGTTAATCTTTGCCATCTGCTATTGGGCTAATAATAGTCCTGAATAAGGAACATTTCAGCCTTAGTTATTAACACTACAAGACTAAAAGATCGCGCCACAATCATCTTACACTCAATCATCATTTATACTTGGCTTAAATTACCTACCTTGTGGTATGGTCGCCATTTAAATAATCTAATCTAATCAAATATAGTTACTATTATCAATAGTTCGATCATAACCATTCGATAATTCGATTTAAAAGTCGAATACCAGTTTCACAATCAATATCCGGAACGTCCGGAATACATGAAAAATCGATAGTGATTGTTGTAGTTGCTTTATCGATTCTTTCCAACCGAATCCTGACCTCAAACTAAAAGTATCATTAACGATGATTTTTGCGGCGTAGGACTCAAATAATTATCATAATATTAGATTTAGTCGTAGGAAGAATAAGAACGAAGTTTACTCTTAACACATGTATCTAAAACACCTGTTTTTGCATCAGTATGACGAAAAAGTGATTTTAATGCAAATAAATAATAAACAGCTGTGAAATTAAAATCAATTTTACTAAAGATGATACGAATTTGACAATATAGATTATATTATATAGATGAATAATATAAATAAAATTAGAGTTTTGTCTGTACATTGCTCAGAATTATTCATTGTTTGGTTATTCTTACTTTTCGTGCGTTAGAGAAGCTGAAACCTGTCTTATCTCAACTGATTACAATGAAACCTATTTTATGTATTCTCTACATTCCAGAGAAGGTTTATAAACGCTTGAAATCGCCCACCGCCCCTTGAAAAGTAAATAACGCGTATTTAAAAACCCACTTTTACGCAATATTACTCGCATTTTGATTCAGTTTTCAATGAATAACCTACTGCTAATGATCAGCTGTCTTTGTAGTCCAAACATTTAACAGAAATAAAAAAAAACAGCTGTCAAATCAATATTAGTTAGTTTATATTGGTCATTGATTTTAAACCCAGTTCGAAATCATACTATATTAAAAAGTTATTTTAACTTTAACTTAATAATTTTTTTAATTTTTTTAGACTTTAGGTTAATATTTTGTCATGATAATAATTTCGGTCTATTTTTCTTCTTAACACTTCATTCTACAAACCGTACAAAGGACTTAATTGATGGTAGTTATTTATATATAATCAGTTATAGTATGTTTACATTGATATGTCACTCGTAAATGTACTGTAGTTTTATTCAACGCAATAAGACAATTAACTAAAAAATAATTGGAATTACTGCCCATATATTCTAATATTCTGGGCATATATTCTTTAATTTCACAGATTAACGAGCAATAGAGGTATAAAAACTCAGACATAAATTAAAAAAAACCCCACAACTAACTTTTTATAAATTATAAACGATGAAATACATAATGACAAATTCCATTGTTTTACATGTTAATGAAAAGCGTAGTGCAAAGGATAAAGCGCTAATAGTTAAAAATAACATGTGGATTCATGGAAATGACATTTAGTGCATGCTTGTTTATGTAATTAACTAACAGAAGATACACAAAGCCTGTCCCTCTTCGGTACGTTTAATTATCTTATTTGTCAGATTATATTTTTTGTGACGTTAATTAATTAAATGCAGCTTCCAGGCAAGAAATGACCACATAGAATAAATAGACAGGTAACTTTTAATATCACGCTTTTTGTATGTTGAACATTGCCAAAGGTGTGAACGCGAAATAAAGGATCCATCCAAATAAATAGTTGTTTATTTTAACTGCTGGACTGAAACACACTTTCTCCTTTAGGCAAATTAAAAAAAACAACAATCTTTAATGAGATTTTCGTATTCTTTAAAGTTTATTTAATATTATTTAAAAATGTTACAAACGTTATCAACAAATTTCTTTAACTAACAACAAGAGAAAACAAGTTAAAATATTTATCACTGGTTTCCAGTAAAGTCTAGTCAGCTTGCAGTGTTAATTTCCATCGCCTACCAAGTAGACCATTGTGTTTTAATCGATGCACTTCCTAACCTAGTCCAGGTTACGTTCATTATCATAGCATCAAGGTTGGGAGCTTTTGTAGATTTATCATTCGTTGAATGGATAGCGACAGACCAACAACTGCGCTATGTGATAATACTTTAGTAAATAATACCTAAGTACCTTAATCTACATCAACACTGGTCGTCTTCCGCACTCTTCAACCTACTGTCTTCTATCAATGCTGGCCTCTTCATTTATTCCTCTCTTTTGAATGAATTGTTTAATTTGGCCATACCACAATGATCGTGGTATCCCTCTCAACTCCTTTCTTGTGGCTGTCAATCAAACATTTCCCTTAGTCTTCTGCCCGGATCCATACTTTTTAGGGGTCCATGCAACTTCAAATTTTTATTGACCTGATCTAATTTAGTCCCTTATATCCCCATTCTTTGCCTTATCTCTTCATGGCTAGCTCTTTCTTCTAAAATAAGCCTGCAGCATCTTCGCCAGTAGCTCATCTCCATTGCATTCAGCCTCCGCTTCATATTCTCCCTCATAACCCAAATCTCCAAATGCCACACAACTCCCTACCATAGTCTTCACCCTTCCTGTGATTTGATTGGACATTTGAATGAGGATTGAGTGCAAGGTGATTGTGGCGCGATGTTGTAGTCTTATTTCTGATTAAGGCTAACATGTTCCTTAGACAGACAGGACTGTTAATTAATAGCCCAACAGTCGATGTCATATCTAAGGGACTTACACTTTAACTTGGAGTCCGAACCACTGCCTGTAAGTTGTGTCGAATTGGTCTAATTGTGAGGATGGATTTTGCGAATTAACGTAATAGTGTTCAATAGTGCGGACGTTAATCCTCACACGAGAACACTACACCCACCGACCATCGCTCACAACTATCCACAATTCGTGACCTCCAAATAGCAGGACGACGACTATTATATTTTTGTTTAGAGTTTTTGCATGTTAGTAAAAACGTTTGTGTTAATTGTTCAATAAACAACTATTATTTTTTTTTATTTAAAGAAAACAAGTAACAACATCATTTTCTGTCGCCGACATAATTAAAACAATATTTATTAAACTATTTGTATGATTAGTATATTATTTATTTCCTTAAAATTGTCTTATTTTATCCGAGAAAAGCTCGGTCTCCAGGTACTCTTAACGTTAAACAAATTTAAAATTAATTTATTCTAATTAATGCTCAATAATTGAGCTCATGATTTATTTTTTATTTGTGTTTATTTGGTTCATTGTAAGATTTCAGGTTCATATTTTGTCATTAAAATAAGTAACTTACCTCTCTAAATCGAGTTATAGCCGTAAAAAGGTCGGGTGTTGGCAATTTTCGCGACCAAAATTTGAAACAGTGGCGTCATTTGGTTAGTGACGTCATATCTTGGTTATAAGAACAGCTTAGATTAACTGAACACATTCCCTTCAGACATATCCATGATCTAACCTATTTCCCTCAGGAAAGTAGAATAAAAACATTTTCAACTAAAGTTTTATTTAAAAAAAACAAATACTTGTGTTACGTAAAGTAAGGTTTCATTGAGAAACCCGACGCCATCCTTAACGAGGGAGCAGGGACGCTTCACTTGGTTGTTTTAATGGTGGAAATGACGTCATAATGAAACTAAAAATCCTTGACACGATAATTTCTTGTATTTTCAAACAAATAAATTGTTTTTTTTAGTACAATAACTAACTAAAATCAGCAGTCTTGCTGATCAAATTTTCACTTAGTGGAATCCCATTTATTTAGGAATCACTTGTGATAATACGCTATAAACTTCATCACAAGCCAAGCCACATACCAAATGTTAACTCAGTATCTTAATAAAATTAAGATCAATATAAATTTACTTATTCTTATTTCTCCATAAGAATAACAGAAATGTAGTGGTTAAATAGGGTTTTATGTAATGAGAAACATGAAAATTGAATGAATTCAACATAAGTTACATTAGAAGGCCTTAACTTTATGAAAATGAATAGTAAATTGTATCACTATACTTCAAGTAAAAAGGAAATTGTATCGATTCGTTTAATCTTTATAAGAGTAACATGATACCCCCGTCGCAGCAGACCTGCGTACTCAGCGAATTTCCAAATCAATAACATAATAATAATAATAATATATGACTCGTTTGATCATTATCTGTCAATAAATATGAGTACTGTATTATTTGCCTACTCTCCATAGATTAACATGGGAAAGAGTATGCAGGTTTGCTGCTGTGAGGAACGCTGAAAGTAGGTATTTCTAGCATAAACAATTAATTTTTTGAGCATTTATATCAACTTTCATCAACATCTGTCCATAAATAAAGGAGTTTTCCTATTCACTATATGATTAATATGGGAAAAGAGTATGCAGGTTTGCTGCCATGATAAACACATAAACTATGATTTTTAAGCATAAATGGATAGACCTCAACCACATGAAGCTAAATATCAAGTTTTATCCAAAAATACTGATTAATATGGGAGATATTAATTTTTCCCTATCCTCCATAAGATTAGCATTAGAGCCCCACAATACAACGTATTGTGTTTAGATTTTTTAATATCTCGGTAACCGTTGGAGATAGAGAAAAACTTTAAGGAACTTAATTGTGTAGTTTTTTAAGCTGATTCCAATGGTGAAAGATTAAATCTAAAAATCTTTTAAACTACATATGAAAAACGCAAAAAACCCCATTTTGGGGTACAAAACCCCCCCAAACTACCCGTTCCCATTGACCGATATATCTGGTTTACGAACTCGTCCGAGCATTTGTAGGAATACACGTTTCTACCAAATTTGGTCTCGATCGGACCATTTTTACGAGAGTTATCGTGTTCACAGACACACACACACACACACACACACACACACACACACACACACACACACACACACACACACACACACACACACACACACACATATATATATATATATATATATATATATATATATATATATATATATATATATATATATATATATATATATAAATTTTAACGACTATTGTTTTTGGACTCTGGGCACCTAAAGAAGAAAAAATAACATGGTCACGGGCTTAAGTCTCGCCATGAGACCTACGGTAATAGCTTCTTCCCTATGGGAAATTCGCTAAAAAAGAGTAAGTATATTTTCTACCACCTAAAAATGTTTGTTACTAATATATTACACAAAAAAATACCAAAACTCCTATTTTAGGAAACAAAATCCAATCTGAATTTCGAACTTAATCGAATAAATATAAAATTACATTATATGTACCAAATTTCGTCCAGATTGTATATTTACGATTTATCTTTATTCATACATAGTGTTTCAGAATTCTCTACCAACCTGTTGAGATATTGTCCGAGGTCAGATTGAAATCTTAATATCATATTGAAGTCATCCAGAAGTCCACAGTCACTCAAAGAGCCACCTTTATGTTTTCTTTTATAAAAAACATTCTAAAAAATATTAAACGTGAAATTCTTTAAATTTTATACACTTTCATAATACTGAGGATAACTTATCCTATTTAACTTATGAGAAGATAAATCTTCAACATTAAAAATCAGCATGGTGGCCAATCACAAACTTCGCATATTCAAACTGGAGTTCTAATACATTCAACGGGTTTAACTTCCACCATATCTCATGGTCTATTGTTTTATATTTCTGATTTTAATAGTAAGGGGGCCTTTTTAATAAACCTATAAAATAATACTTTCCATTAATACTATCTGAAATACTAAGCCGATAAGTAATTAAAAATAATAAGGGTAGTGTACATAATATTGCACCTTAGCCTAATATCGCACCCCTGATGATCTAGCCAAGTAGGTGCTGCTATCTAGTGGAAACCAGTCCAACTAGTGTCTAGTTTCAGGCCATTAGTTCTGTGAAAACAGTGGTTGGATTAGTCGTTTGTTTTTCGGTAAGGAATTAAAAAAAAATAGTGTAGAATTATATACAGCTGTGCCAGGACATAAAACTCACTCTGTGTAGTATTTATGAAGACGAAAATTCCCAAATCTAAGTAGCAGTGCAGCCAACCTTTCGCCTTCCTCCATCAGACTGTAACCTGAAACTTGATCAAGATGTCTCATGTAATGTTTTAGGGAGGAAATTAATGCTGACATATTTATTTGCAAAGCTAAGAAAAGAGACGCGATCAGGAATCCTTCGGAAATTTTATACCCTTGTTACTGCGCAGTGCTAGTACTCATAGTATGTTCTAAATCAGCTTCGTTCAAAATATGTTTTCGAAGACTTGTTTTACGGTCACGTGACTAGGGACCGGTCTCTTGACCATTCAACACTATGAGATAACTTGTGGATTCCTAAACCCCAACCAAAACTAAGCGGAATCAATGTGGAATTTGCAGCATCGAAGTATTAAATCGCTTTTGTCGCACAGCCGGACCAATAATCGTCAAACACGGCTTAACGCTGACGTCACAGGACGTGAATCTCCATTCCTGGACACACGACTGTTATCACCGCTTTGGTGATAACGACTATTGCTATAGTAGGCGATGGAAATGAACACTGCAAGCTGACTAGACTTTACTGGAAACCAGTGATTAGATATATTTGAGTAAGGATCTGGAGTTGGATTATAATTGGTTATCCAAGATTGAGGAGTGTTTAAATTACATTTTAAATGTGATTGTCTTTTTCATATTGCTATGTAAAGTATAGGCTTTAAGACAAAGAAAGTATCGGGAGACCGAGCTTTTCTCGCAACATGTATATTAGATAAGTTAATTAGATAAATTAAAACACATTTACTCAATATGAAAATAGTGAATAAAAAAATAATACACCTTAAAATGGATATTTTAAATTTCAACATCTACCTCAAACGTGTCATTATGATGGCATTTTAGGCACATTAGATTTATTGTTAGAAACCTCTATCCATTCTTCATTATGGGTGTTGTATAAGTTTGTCTGTCTTTCCAAATTCTGAATATATTTTCGTTTTTGAGATCTGTCGCATTTAGTTTTTAATCATACAACTTATTCTTAAAAAATGTTCACACCAAAAATATTTTTTAATAAAGCAAAATAAATATAACGATTACTTAAAACGTTTCCACCAAGCTATCCGTTCATGTTAGCTTGTGGAAACGTTTCATTGTTTAAGTATCTAGTTACTATGAAAAATAAAAACAACCTGAATCAGCTGTTTTGGTTTACTAAAGCAACAAAAAAGTTAACGATAACATTGATATTTTTTAGGGCTGTAGGACGAAACCCGGATTATTCCAAACCTTGAAACCGGTTTAAGGTTTTTCTTTTAGCTAAACACCCTACATTACACAAAAAACATAAATCCTTCGACAGAAAAAATATTTTGCCAGTTATTGTTTTAGAGTATTAGACAGTCTGTATAAATCTTGAATCTAACATTTTGACACAAGGGAACTAAATCCATTTTTACTTTCTCCCCTTATACGTAGTATATGGAGAAAGTATTGTTTTCGTCAAAATTTTCGAATTTGAGTTGAGGGTGGATATATCCGTTTTGGGGTCCCCTGAATCCAAAAAAGTGGGTTTTGACGTGATGTCTGTCCGTCCGTGTGTCCGTGTGTGTGTGTCTGGATGTGTACAGTGCCACAGCCTACCCCGTTGGTCCGATTTAGATGAAATTTGGCATGTATGTATATATTCACGGTATCTCCAGGCGTTTTTTTTCATTTTTTTGAATTTTTGATTTTTAAGGGTAGTTCACCCCTAAAAACCCTTAAAAAACGTGAAAAATCCAAATTTCTCAAAAACGGCTCTAACGATTTTTATTAAAATTTGACAGTTTATAGTGTACAGAGTACTAAATAATTTGACACCACCCGCATATCTGTAAAAATGACGGTTCAAAAGTTATGGGCTTTTAAATGTCTAAAAAATCAAATTTTTAAATTTTCAGCGAAAACAATAAAAGTAAAGTATAACTTGACTGGCACCATTAAAACCAGCTTAAAAAACTAAACAAATTAGTAATTTGAATTATTTGTCTACGACTAACGGTTCCAGAGAAAAGTTAAATTTACTGTCCACGATAAACGCAGTACGTTGTCTGAAAGCGCCCAATGTTATTCTTATGGAGAATATAAAAAAATCAATTTCTTCCTTACTTTCCAACCGTTTTCCATGAAACTTGGTATGAAGCGTAAGGTCAAATCACCGAACAAAACCAGCTCAAAAAAGCTTAGTGTTACGGGGGGGGGGTTGTCCCCCCCATACAATTTGAACAATTAATATAACTTTGTCTCTCGTATTTTTATTTTTAGAAATTGGATGATTATTTTTGAAACAATAAATTATTAAATGATATTTAGATTAACTTTGTAGAACATGATAGTTTTATTACAGATTGTCTTTTTTTAATTTACTTAAGGGAGAAAGTATGTGTCAGTTCACTGGTACCGTTTATTATATTTCTTTATAAGAAACTACTACACTACTGTTGGTATTTTACGATGGATTAGACAGAGTGTAATGAATTTGGTTAATTTATAATGCAAGTAAATTTTAAACATATATTTTCACGCACCGAATTTAATTTTTATATCTAAAAATACGTTTTCAGGTATCTATAAGATAATGGTGAATTGAAGAAACTTATTCCTGAATAACTTAACGAAAAATCAAGAAAATTCTGGACTTTAAACGAAATTGCAAAAATAAATACTTCTGGAATATGTAATATTAAGTTTTGTGCACGAATACCAAACCATACGTGGAAAAACGATCGGTTCTTATTCGTCAGTCAGTTAATAGAATGTTTTAAAATAAGGTTATCCAATATGTAATCTCCTTGAATATTCTTAAATGCTTGAATTTTTATAATTTGGCAAGTTAAGAAATAGAATAATAAATAAATAAATATTAATAATAGAACCGGTAGGTTAATGTTCATATATTAGTATATGTATTTTATACATCAAAGTAAAAGCTTTTAGAATTTTTTGGTTCGTGCTGATGTGTAAATTAGGCATTTTAGGATGTGTAAAATGTTCATTTTACTGAATTTTCCTGCAAAAATTCCTAAATTTTTATAAACTTAACTTAAGAAAGATTAAAATTATTTTTGAAGGTGATCAAAATACAAGTTAAGACACGAATTTATCTTCGTAGTATCGACAAATTTGATTGCCTCTTGCAAATAAAGTTTTCCGTCTCTTCTCATCAACAGAATACAACAGGAGGCTTTCACTGCCAAATAAGCTGTTTTGATAATGGTGACAATGGATGCTCTCCATGTCACAGGACTGCCAATTATCTGCTCCAATTGGCCAGTCTGTGATTGGGTATCGGCTTTGGTACTCATTTGCACAGCAATATGTCCAGCATGATAGCTTTCTACCCATGTACCTTACAAAAAAAATGTATTTACATCCCTGTGTGAAATAGGTTAGAATATTTTCCAAATGTCCAAATAACGTCACTAACCGTATGATTTTACAATTTCAAATTTTGGTCACGCAAATTGCCAACCCCCCCCCCAGAGCAGAGACATATCCATGTCAAAATATGTCATGGTTAGGGAAACAGTAAACAATGAGAGAAAGAAAATGGGTTTACCAAATGTTTTAACATGTGGGACAAGGAAGAGAAAATTAACTGAATAAATTCGTAAAAAGGTAAACTTATTCCTGAATAAATTAACGAAAAATCAAGAAAATTCTGGACTTCAAACGAAATTGCAAAAATTAAATATTTCTAGAGTATGTAATATTAAGTTTTCTGCACGAATACCAAACCATACGTCGAAAAACGATCGGTTCTTATTCGTCATTCAGTTAATAGAAAAGGTGAATTTTAATAATATAACAAATTTTTTAAGGTAAATCACAGGGAAAGTGGAATTGTTGTAAAACATATATTGAAACTGAGAGTGCGAAAATGTTTGGTGAATAATTCTAGAAAAATAATTGCTGAAGGTAATTTCAAATGAGTTTAAGTTTAAAACGTTTTATAAGTTCAAAAGATTATCAGAAGTCACTGTTATGTGAGACAGTAGTTTTTGTATAAAAAGTTCGTTCATGAATACATAGAATAAACCAAAGCTAGATAACCAAGAATTTACACCAGAGTCGTTTAATGGTCCGTACTCTATGGATGTTTCCCTTGTTTTTGAGGGAAGGAAGATTTGTTTTGCAGCGGTGCATTGTTACCAAACGAGATGCAGGTTGGAGCTATTTATTCCTCCAATAACCATTTCTCTATGTCGCCACAGAGGATTATGAACGTGTCACTTCCACGGACCTCGTAGTCTAATGACAGACTAAAGTGGTTGGAAACATCGCAATTATAAATATATTACCCACAATCACAACTGTGATTATTTCGGAGCTCTTTGTTTTTTATATTTCCTCCACTTTTTCTAGTCCTGATGTCGAACCTGGTTTGGTCGAAGTAGTGAAGTACTTAGATGGATTAAGTTTTTACTTCATTATGGTGGAAATGGGGATAACATATTTTAACAGTTTGGATTCAATTATTTTAGTAGATTACGTACAAACAACATGAATTTAGTTCTTAAATATTATAGTTTCAAGTTAGTAGTCAGATTATTTATTGAAAATTATTGAATTCACTAAAATTAGTTAACTGGTTTTAAGACCTTGATCTGAAGCAATTCAAAGTAGTTGAAATCGCTACTATAGTTTCGGCCTTCATTAGGTCATCATCAGGTACGAAAGTTAAAGATTAATTAATAAATTACAACCATCACTAAAACTCAAAATAATAATAACACGAAAATATAATTAATTTCAAGTAGCCACTGACGTAATCACGTCTCTTATACATCTATAAGAGTCTACAGTTAGTAGACACAGAGACGTATAAAAGATACATTCTGCAGATACATTTAATAATAATTTCTTTCCATAGAATACAAAAAATGTTTGTACAGTATTTGCTTCCCTGTGGGAAATAGGTTAGATCATTGAAATGTCTAAAGGGAATGGTCTCAGTTCATCTAAACAGCTGTTATTACTTTATATAAAAAATTCAATACAATAGCTCTGTTAGTTTCTATAGAATATTAATTTTTTCCATCTTAAAAATCGCCAACACCCCCTAGAGCTAAGACATATCCATGTCAAAATGAATAGAATAGAATAGATTTGAATAGAACAAAAAATACCTTTTTGTATAGGAATGCTGATTAAAATATAAAAACTAGTATTTAAATAAGTAAGGTAGGATATGCCCTATCTTCCCCTTTCTATAGACCTTTTTTGGGAACAATTCCGGTATTTGCTTGAATGAGGTAATTCCTTATAAACAAATTCAAAGACAACGTGATTATGATGTGAGATTTTGGAATTCCGCTTATCAACTAGGTTAAATAAAAAATTTAGATTATAGATACACTAAGCAGACACAATGACGCAAGGCTGTAGCCAGAGGGGGAGTTGGAGGGGGTTCAAATCACATAAAATCTATCCTGGCTACGGCTTTGCCAAGATGTTTAAGACATCGAGTAAGTAAAAACCATGATATACAAAACATACACTAAGTAGACACCATGACTAGTTACAAAGCAGATACTTTGACGTGTAAGACATACAGTTAGTAGACTCTATGACTGGTGATTAGATACAGTAAGTAGACACCATGACAGGTTATAGATACAGTAAGTAGATACTATGACGTGTAAGACATACAGAAAGTAGACACAGTGACATGTATAATAGATACAGTAAGTAGACACCATGACAGGTTATAGATACAGTAAGTAGATACTATGACGTGTAAGACATACAGTGAGTAGACACTATGACTGGTGATTAGATACAGTAAGTAGACACCATGACAGGTTATAGATACAGTAAGTAGATACTATGACGTGTAAGACATACAGTTAGTAGACTCTATGACTGGTGATTAGATACAGTAAGTAGACACCATGACAGGTTATAGATACAGTAAGTAGATACTATGACGTGTAAGACATACAGTTAGTAGACTCTATGACTGGTGATTAGATACAGTAAGTAGACACCATGACAGGTTATAGATACAGTAAGTAGATACTATGACGTGTAAGACATACAGTTAGTAGACTCTATGACTGGTGATTAGATACAGTAAGTAGACACCATGACAGGTTATAGATACAGTAAGTAGATACTATGACGTGTAAGACATACAGTTAGTAGACTCTATGACTGGTGATTAGATACAGTAAGTAGACACCATGACAGGTTATAGATACAGTAAGTAGATACTATGACGTGTAAGACATACAGTTAGTAGACACTATGACTGGTGATTAGATACAGTAAGTAGACACCATGACAGGTTATAGATACAGTAAGTAGATACTATGACGTGTAAGACATACAGTTAGTAGACTCTATGACTGGTGATTAGATACAGTAAGTAGACACCATGACAGGTTATAGATACAGTAAGTAGATACTATGACGTGTAAGACATACAGTTAGTAGACTCTATGACTGGTGATTAGATACAGTAAGTAGACACCATGACAGGTTATAGATACAGTAAGTAGATACTATGACGTGTAAGACATACAGTTAGTAGACACTATGACTGGTGATTAGATACAGTAAGTAGACACCATGACAGGTTATAGATACAGTAAGTAGATACTATGACGTGTAAGACATACAGTTAGTAGACTCTATGACTGGTGATTAGATACAGTAAGTAGACACCATGACAGGTTATAGATACAGTAAGTAGATACTATGACGTGTAAGACATACAGTTAGTAGACACTATGACTGGTGATTAGATACAGTAAGTAGACACCATGACAGGTTATAGATACAGTAAGTAGATACTATGACGTGTAAGACATACAGTTAGTAGACACAGTGACATGTATAATAGATACAGTAAGTAGACACCATGACAGGTTATAGATACAGTAAGTAGATACTATGACGTGTAAGACATACAGTGAGTAGACACTATGACTGGTGATTAGATACAGTAAGTAGACACCATGACAGGTTATAGATACAGTAAGTAGATACTATGACGTGTAAGACATACAGTGAGTAGACACTATGACTGGTGATTAGATACAGTAAGTAGACACCATGACAGGTTATAGATACAGTAAGTAGATACTATGACGTGTAAGACATACAGAAAGTAGACACAGTGACATGTATAATAGATACAGTAAGTAGACACCATGACAGGTTATAGATACAGTAAGTAGATACTATGACGTGTAAGACATACAGTGAGTAGACTCTATGACTGGTGATTAGATACAGTAAGTAGACACCATGACAGGTTATAGATACAGTAAGTAGATACTATGACGTGTAAGACATACAGTGAGTAGACTCTATGACTGGTGATTAGATACAGTAAGTAGACACCATGACAGGTTATAGATACAGTAAGTAGATACTATGACGTGTAAGAAATACAGTGAGTAGACTCTATGACTGGTGATTAGATACAGTAAGTAGACACCATGACAGGTTATAGATACAGTAAGTAGATACTATGACGTGTAAGAAATACAGTGAGTAGACTCTATGACTGGTGATTAGATACAGTAAGTAGACACCATGACAGGTTATAGATACAGTAAGTAGATACTATGACGTGTAAGACATACAGTGAGTAGACACTATGACTGGTGATTAGATACAGTAAGTAGACACCATGACAGGTTATAGATACAGTAAGTAGATACTATGACGTGTAAGACATACAGTGAGTAGACACTATGACTGGTGATTAGATACAGTAAGTAGACACCATGACAGGTTATAGATACAGTAAGTAGATACTATGTCGTGTAAGACATACAGTGAGTAGACACTATGACTGGTGATTAGATACAGTAAGTAGACACCATGACAGGTTATAGATACAGTAAGTAGATACTATGACGTGTAAGACATACAGTGAGTAGACACTATGACTGGTGATTAGATACAGTAAGTAGACACCATGACAGGTTATAGATACAGTAAGTAGATACTATGACGTGTAAGACATACAGTTAGTAGACACTATGACTGGTGATTAGATACAGTAAGTAGACACCATGACAGGTTATAGATACAGTAAGTAGATACTATGACGTGTAAGACATACAGAGAAGACACTATGACTGGTGATTCGATACAGTAAGTAGACACCATGACAGGTTATAGATACAGTAAGTAGATACTACGTGTAAGACATACAGTTAGTAGACTCTATGACTGGTGATTAGATACAGTAAGTAGACACCATGACAGTTATAGATACAGTAAGTAGATACTATGACGTGTAAGACATACAGTGAGTAGACTCTATGACTGGTATTAGATACAGTAAGTAGACACCATGACAGGTTATAGATACAGTAAGTTGATACTATGACGTGTAAGACATACAGTTAGTAGACTCTATGACTGGTGATTAGATACAGTAAGTAGACACCATGACAGGTTATAGATACAGTAAGTAGATACTATGACGTGTAAGAAATACAGTGAGTAGACTCTATGACTGGTGATTAGATACAGTAAGTAGACACCATGACAGGTTATAGATACAGTAAGTAGATACTATGACGTGTAAGAAATACAGTGAGTAGACTCTATGACTGGTGATTAGATACAGTAACTAGACACCATGCCAGGTTATAGATACAGTAAGTAGATACTATGACGTGTAAGACATACAGTTAGTAGACTCTATGACTGGTGATTAGATACAGTAAGTAGACACCATGACAGGTTATAGATACAGTAAGTAGATACTATGACGTGTAAGACATACAGTTAAGTAGACACATGACTGGTGATTAGATACAGTAAGTAGACACCATGACAGGTTATAGATACAGTAAGTAGATACTATGACGTGTAAGACATACAGTGAGTAGACACTATGACTGGTGATTAGATACAGTAAGTAGACACCATGACAGGTTATAGATACAGTAAGAAGACACTATGACTGGTGATTAGATACAGTAAGTAGACACCATGACAGGTTATAGATACAGTAAGTAGATACTATGACGTGTAAGACATACAGTTAGTAGACTCTATGACTGGTGATTAGATACAGTAAGTAGACACCATGACAGGTTATAGATACAGTAAGTAGATACTATGACGTGTAAGACATACAGTTAGTAGACTCTATGACTGGTGATTAGATACAGTAAGTAGACACCATGACAGGTTATAGATACAGTAAGTAGATACTATGACGTGTAAGACATACAGTGAGTAGACTCTATGACTGGTGATTAGATACAGTAAGTAGACACCATGCCAGGTTATAGATACAGTAAAGTATATACTGTAAGACATACAGAAAGTAGACACATGACTGTATTAGATACAGTAAGTAGACACCATGACAGGTTATAGATACAGTAAGTAGACACTATGACTGGTGATTCGATACAGTAAGTAGACACCATGACAGGTTATAGATACAGTAAGTAGACACCATGACAGGTTATAGATACAGTAAGTAGACACTATGACGTGTAAGAAATACAGTGAGTAGACTATGATGTGATTAGATACAGTAAGTAGACACCATGACAGGTTATAGATACAGTAAGTAGATACTATGACGTGTAAGACATACAGTTAGTAGACACCATGACAGGTTATAGATACAGTAAGTAGATACTATGACGTGTAAGACATACAGTTAGTAGACTCTATGACTGGTGATTAGATACAGTAAGTAGACACCATGACAGGTTATAGATACAGTAAGTAGATACTATGACGTGTAAGACATACAGTTAGTAGACACTATGACTGGTGATTAGATACAGTAAGTAGACACCATGACAGGTTATAGATACAGTAAGTAGATACTATGACGTGTAAGACATACAGTTAGTAGACACAGTGACTGTGATTAGATACAGTAAGTAGAACATGACAGGATAGATACAGTAAGTAGATACTAAAACATACAGTAAGTAGACAATTAGATTAGACTCTATTGACAGTACACCATGACAGGATAGAAACCAGTAATGTTTGATACAGATATACAGATTTTTAGGACGTGGTGATAAGTAGACACCATGACACAGGATTATACAAAACAGAGAATGACGTTTCAGAACAAGTAGATATATGACGTGTAAGACAGTTAGACTCTATGACTGGGTGAAGATACAGTAAGTAGACACCAAAACATTTATAGTGGATATAGTATGTGTAAGAAAGATACATGATTATGATAATATATAACAAATAGAAAAACAGGTTATACAAAGTTACTATGACTTTAGACATACAGTAGTAGTTTATACTATGTTTTGGTTAGACACCAATTTGATACAGTAAGTAGATACTATTGGTGTTAAACACACGTATTTTCTTGATTTACTGTATAAGACAGACAGGTTATAGATACAGTAAGTACCTATAAGTTACTATGTAAATAAGTAATATAACATACTAGATATGACAGTAATAGATACAGTATTAGAACTCAGACATACTATTTAAGACAGATACTATGACGGTATACAGAAAGGTAAGTAGACCATACAAAAATAAGTAGATACAGTTGTAGAATGTGATTAGATACAGTAAGTAGAATGACATTATAGATTATAATAGATACTTTGACATGTAAGACATATATTAGACACTATAGGTGTTATAAAACAGACCAATGTAACATATAATACTGACCACAGGTTAGTAGACTAACTGGTGATTATCAGTGAACAATAAGTAGACATATGAATATCTGTATTAAGTAGAAACTAATGACGTGTGACAAACAGTAAGTAGACTCATGACTATGATAGATACAGTAAGTAGAACCAACAAAGATACAGTAAAAGCGATAAAACGAAGTAGACACCATGACAGTAGTACAGACTTATAGATAGTGTACTTTAAATATTAAACACTATACTTAGTAAATATGGAAGGAGTCATGACAGGAGTCTGTAGAATAGTAAAACCCACAGTTTTAGAAGAAACTATAAAAACCATATAAAACAACATGATAATTATATATAAAGATACAGTAATTAACATATGACATAGACACAAAATACCAGTAATATACTACAAACTAACATACAGTTATAATGATTCAGCGACACTAAGACTAATAGCAACAGTAAGTAATACTAAGACATTAGAACACCAGACAATAACACATCAATTTTATAGATACTTAATAAACAGACTAGATGTAAGACATACAAACACTATGAAACACAAAATAGACACACCACAACACACAAGATACAGTAAACATCTACTAGACATATGACTGATGATAGATAAGTAAAGACAAAACAAAACTACAGAACATAAAACTACATCTAAAACAAACCGTTATATTAGAAACATGACATGTTTTATAGTAAGATATATGTAACCAACAAGTAAATATTACATACAATACTGAAGTTAACACCAACATAGGTATTATACAGTAAAACACAAAGTAGACTTCCAGAAACTAGACCTAAATAGAAATGTTGGATAAGACATAAAAAGACACATAGTTAGTATATAATATGTCTGAGAACACATATCAATTAGAAGTAGATGTAGACTGGTGATTATATACACTTTAGTAGATAGATATTTCATGTAACACTAGAGTACACAGTACTGATAGAAAGTTAGTAACTATGAATAAACATCATAGATAATGTTTTATTGACATAAGTACAAACATATTGATAGACTATACTGTAAACCATATAACAAGAAACCCATGACAGAAAAAAAACAGTAAGTAGATACTATGTTGTAAGACATTAGTTAGTAACACTATGACTATGCATTATATACAATGATAGTATGTTTTCATAAATAGTAGTATATACAGTAAAATTAGTACCTACTATGTAAAATACATTAGTAGACACATGACAGTATATACAGTAAGTATACTAAATTGTACAATAGATACACATTTTACAAAGATACAGTTAAATAACATCTTATACTATGATATTAGATACATGTAATAAGACATCATTTATAACTTACATTTGAATAGAAATAAGAATATAAAAAACAATGGAAGAACAGAATATGTAGACTTTTGTGGTGTATTAAATAGTAAGTAGACACCTACAGTTATGAGTAAAAGAAACAGGAAGAAAGACGTTATAGACTAGATACACTATGACGACAACCAAGACATATAGTTACAAGTAAAGTAATTCTACTACGACACATAGAGTAACTAGACATGTGATTAGATAAGTAAGTATCACCATGACAGGTTATATAAACAGTAAGTATATACTATGACGTGTAAGACATACAGAAAGTAGACACCAAGGACTGGTGATTATATACAGTAAGTAGACACCATGACAGGTTATAGATACAGTAAGTAGATACTATGACGTGTAAGACATACAGTTAGTAGACACTATGACTGGTGATTAGATACAGTAAGTAGACACCATGACAGGTTATAGATACAGTAAGTAGATACTATGACGTGTAAGACATACAGTTAGTAGACACTATGACTGGTGATTAGATACAGTAAGTAGACACCATGACAGGTTATAGATATACAGTAAGTAGAAGACTACGTGTAAAGAACATACAGTAGTAGACACTATGACTGGTGATTAGATACAGTAAGTAGACACCATGACAGGTTATAGATACAGTAAGTAGATACTATGACGTGTAAGACATACAGTGAGTAGACACTATGACTGGTGATTAGATACAGTAAGTAGACACCATGACAGGTTATAGATACAGTAAGTAGATACTATGACGTGTAAGACATACAGAAAGTAGACACAGTGACATGTATAATAGATACAGTAAGTAGACACCATGACAGGTTATAGATACAGTAAGTAGATACTATGACGTGTAAGAAATACAGTGAGTAGACTCTATGACTGGTGATTAGATACAGTAAGTAGACACCATGACAGGTTATAGATACAGTAAGTAGATACTATGACGTGTAAGAAATACAGTGAGTAGACTCTATGACTGGTGATTAGATACAGTAACTAGACACCATGCCAGGTTATAGATACAGTAAGTAGATACTATGTCGTGTAAGACATACAGAAAGTAGACACAGTGACATGTATAATAGATACAGTAAGTAGGCACAATGACTAGATACAGATATAGATATAGTAGACACAGTAACGTATAATAGATGCAGTAAGTAGACTCTGTAGCGAGTGAGAGATTCACACTGAGCGCAGTTGACCTTGTCGGCGCCTCATGTTAGTAATTGTGGTGTTGATAACAGGTTGTGTTAATTGCTCATATAAAACGGCGTTTGTGGCTTCATTCGGCACGAAAGTAATTTTTTCATGGCCAGCCTTCTCGTAACGCCGGGACCAGGAATCTGCCAATCCTGAGGGATTGTACACTGTGGAAGATTAGGGGTCCCAGCTACCGGTGTCGCTCGTGGTCAGCTGACAGAGGCTTTTTGGAAGTTCTAGGTTCGGTTTTTGAGGATTAGGAGTCCCAGCAAAGCCGGCAAGCTATCTACCAGTGGAATACTGAAAATCTAACGGAAAGAAGGGATTTGTAGGGATTGAAAGGGTGGACATCAGTATTCCTAATTCTTTAAATCTCGGCTTTGGCTACGTTATAATCTGACTCCAACTCAACAATTCCTAATTCTCAGATAAGGAAAGGGTCTAACACAGGGAGCCATAAACTTTTCATTCTAGAATACACGGCCTCTTGTGGTACACCCCATCCTGAAAACCCTTAGAGCACGCAAAGTATATTTCTTTCTCCAGGTACACCTCCCAGGTGGACGGTAAGAGTATATATATCTCCCCGAGAACTCTGGTCAGCCGGGAATCAATCAAGCCCCCAGGAGAGACATGAATGTGAACCATGCATTAGAGATGTCCGTCACACTGGATAGTCAAAGGATTTACCGTTGCTTCAGTCGGAGAGCTGAATAGTGAATAAGGCTTGTGGTAGTGAAGCAACCAATGAGAACACCTGAGAATGTCCTGAATGCCTAAAAATAAGGTTCTATAATTTTTAATCTACTTAAATATTCTTTTAATCCTAAATTACAAATAAAAAATACAAGTAGCCATCATACATTCTTATTTTATTTGAGTAATTTATAAATTGTTATACTTTGGTGCGTTAAGAGAAATAGAATATATTTTATATGTTTGTATAGGTATTTGATACATAAAAATAACAGCGTTTAGAATTGTTTAGTACGTGCTGATGTATAATTAGGCATGTTCGGATGTGCAAAATGTTCATTATACTGGATTCCTAAATTTGTATAACTTAACTTAAAATCAGATGGAATAAAATTAATTTTGAAGATGATCAAAATACGAGTAAAGACACGAATTTATCTTCGTAGTATCGACAAATTTGATTGCATCTTGCAAATAAAGTTTCCGTCTCTTCTCATCAACAGAATACAACAGGAGGCTTTCACTGCCAAATAAGCTGTTTTGATAATGGTGACAATGGATGCTCTCCAATGTCACAGGACTGCCAATTATCTGCTCCAATTGGCCAGTCTGTGATTGGGTATCGGCTTTGTTACTCATTTGCACAGCAATATGTCCACCGTGATAGCTTTCTATCCACGTACCTTACAAAAAAAATTGTATTTACTTCCCTGTGGGAAATAGGTTAGAACATGGAAATGTCTAAAGGGAATGTTTTCACTTCCCCTGAAACACCTGTCCTTATAACCAAATTACATCACTAACCATATGACTTTACTATTTCAAATTTTGGTCACGCAAACTGCCAACCCCTGCCAGAGCTAAGACATATCCATGTCAAAATATGTCATGGCTAGTGAAACAGTAAACAATGAGATAAAGGAAATGGGTTTACCAAAGGTTTTAACATGTAGGACAAGGAAAAGGAAATAAACTGAATGAATTCGTAAAAAATTAAAATTAAGAGAGATTAATAACATTAAATTCTTTTGAAGATTATTAATTGTAAAACATAAGCTTGAAATTATAAATTGTAAAAAGAACCAAAGTAGTGATATTAAGAAAGGGCATACAATTAGCAAGCACATTAATTGGAAAATTATGGAGAGGACTGTGAAAATTGTAAATGAAATATTTGGGGAAACTGTTGAGTTCAAATTGTAGGTGGTAATTGACGGAATCTAAGGCACAAAAAGTGGCTATTGTTGCTAGAAAAGTGTATTACAGACATTAATTTATTTTGAGTTATAAATAGAATATTTTGTACTTTGGCACAATCGATTTTATGAAATAGAGCGAGATTTGTGGTGGATGTTGTGATAGAAAATAGTAGATAGGGTATAAATAGCACATATTTTTAAATTTATGTACATCTGATGGAAATAATCATTCTTAGGCAGAAGAGTTAAAGTTAGCTTTAGATGAGATAGGTATGAATCATCTGTAGGAGAAAGATACTTCTAGTTGCAAGGACATTGGTAGGGTTAATGAGAATGCAGACTGGTAGGTCAATCAATGTTGTGAGCGGAAGCAATGAAGAAAAAGGTTTAGAACTGATAAGAGTTTTTGATGCGCCGAGACGTTAGATTGTTGCAGTCCACACAAAGGTCAGTGACATGGATGTGCAGAAAATATGACTTAAGAAACAGGAGATGTGAGAATATGGATGTGTGAAAATAGATGGTACGCATGTACCATCTATTAGGATGAATGGTATAGTAAAATGAATGGGAAAGAGAAGCAATATCTAGTTCATTTATTTCAGGAAAATAATAATGCATCATTAAATGAGTTTGCACAATATTTTTGCATTATCGTGACACGTTGAGAGGAAAAAGGTCCACAGACAACAATCAGCTTACCCCAACGCTTTATTGAACCCTCTGACTTAACCAATCTGTTTTTGCGCATTTTAATATTTTTATTTATTACTAGCCAAAGTACCCGTTCTTCGCACGGGTAAAAAAGGCTGAGAGGTGTAGGCTCTACAGATACATTTAAGTTATTGATAATTAATTCTTTATTGTTTACAAAATGACAAAACACGTGTCTAAGTATATATCTAAACATGACAAAGTAACATATGTCAAATATTGGGGGAGGATAAGCATTAACGTAATAGAGGCAGGCATCGGGAGAAAATTAAAAATCTACCATTCCACTATTTCGAACTAATAATTCACTAATTTCGATCCAGCAGTTTATGTGTAAAAATTAACTTTATTTCTTTTTCTTACCGAATTCTCAAAATGTAAAGTAAACGGATGTTGACATTAAAAACTGTAAACATTGAATCCCAGGGTATTTACAGCAACCATGTCTTCTGCTTCTCGAACTGTCAAATTTTAGTGTTCACAGCTGTTGACATTCAAGTAATTTTATGTTTTCATTTTCTAAAAATGTAAACATTGAAACTTAGGACGTTCACAGGGCGTAGCCCGAGAGGATTTTAAGGAAATGAGTATGCCTATGTGTTGCATGAGTTTAAGATCTGTCTTTGTGTAAAATTTCAAACTGTTTGGTTCAGTATTTTTTGCGTTCACTTGCCACAACAAACCCACAAACACACAAACCCACAAACAAACATACAGAAACCAACTCTTCTTTATAATATTATAGATATATTGATTTGTGTTTAATATTTTTAGATGTTTAAGAGTATAGCTTATAGTTTGTTAATGTTATATATAGGGAGCTATAAAATTATCTATACACAGGTGATAGAATAAGGTACATCTGTTATTTATTATGTTTGGTTATTAAGTATAAAACTTATTTGTTATTTTTAATAATATTTAAAAATATTTATACTCAAGTTGTTAACTATAAAAAAATGTTGGCTAAAACTAAGAAAATATGTTTGTATTTACTTCCATGTGGGAAATAGGTCAGACCATAGATATGTCTAAAGGGAATGTTTTCACTTCATCTAAACAGCTGTTCTTATTCTTTTATATTAAAATTTCAATTCAATAGTTCTGATGGTTTCTATGGTAACCTGTTACATATTTTCCATCTTAAAAATCGCAAACATCTCCCCAGAGTTAAGACATATCCATGTCAAAAAGAAAGGAAGAGGAAAATTAAACATTTTTTGTTGTTGGACATGATTTAAAAATGGTATACCTCTGTTGGTAAATCAATAAAAATTATTTAGTTGAGTTTAGTAAGTTTCACTACTGAATAATGTTCAGAAACTACGTTGAACACTCGAGGAAACCATTGAGCAATATCCTGTGTCCTTACTATTTATCGCTACAATTTTATTGTCTACTAGTTATTAAGTCGTTATAAGAATCATCTTCCACAGTAGTTAATTATAATGACGGTCTTAAGGTTCAATTTACTAAATCTTAAAAAAATTATAAACCATTTCCTTTGTTTTTGTTGATATTCTGAAGCACGATAATACTGCACAATTATAGAGCAGAATATGGAATGAAGGAAACGAAAAGTTTATCCTCTTTATTTGTAGATGAACACCAACCCAAATGACTCTTCCTAATACCTTGACATAACATCAATGACGTCATTAAGGACAATATAGGTATTATTGGCATTCAAGCTATACTGAAGACGTTCTTTGAATCACTATAATTGAAAATAAATTGATGCATTACATTATTAGATTTTAGATAATTCTTTCGTCTTGAAACAGTACGCAATTCTTAATAAACTTCTCTTCATTTAAATATGCCCTCCTCAAGCTAAAATAAATGCATAAACAGTAATTCTACACTAATTTGAATATGGATATTTATAAAACCACAGAACATTATTGATTTCTCTCTGCTCCAAAAAATGTTATCTCCCTTCAACTCTTCAGAACGGTAAGAAGTGTTAACTCCTTGAGTTTCAAACATAGCTCAATATATTTGAAATTCAAAATATGAAGCTACTATTTGAAGCTAGAATGCCTAAAATATGGGAAGAATGGGTAGTTAGGTAGAAAAATGTTAATTCATATGGTTGTTTAAGGTATACTGTAATAAATAGTTAAGTTTCTCTAAAGTGGCTTTCCTTTTATACCTTTAAGCTTAAGTTTTTATCGTTTTATTGAACCCATTGTGCCTTAAATACAGTACTACACTGTTAAAGATACATACAAGCCCAAGCTCATGAAATGCTTTTAAATGTTTATTTTCTAAGAAAATAGAAGTTTGTAGCTTACACCGACTCAAAGTCAGCCTAGATGCAGCCTCATAGGTAAAAATTATAATCAAGACTTCTCTGTGAGCAATAGCTTAGATCATGGGGGTTTGCGTCTTGTGACCAAGCTGTTGTCCGTACAGCAATAAAGCTGCTTTTTCTTATAAAATATTTGGCATTTTACTTTCATATGCTGTTGCGTGATTGATAATGCCACTTCCGCTCGAACTAATGTCACTTCGTTTCAGGTACTTTCTACTCGAAACCCCCCTGCCCACAGAGCTTAGACAAATCCATATCAAAAATAAGATGTGTGTAGGTATAACTTATCTAAAATGTTATACTATGGAAAATGTCCATAAAAATATAAAAAATATGTTGAATATTGGCTAGACGGCAATGTTTTTGATGTGAACGAGGCAGGAGTGTAGAGCCGGTGGACGGTGTGAGGGCGCGGGTGGTGTCCGAAGATGGTCATGGTCAGCTACATGTCAACTCTTTTGATATAAATGCGTATTTTCTTCACGCTCATTTTTTAAAAGAGGATGTAAGCCTCTATCTATACTTTTCCTTTGCCACATAGACTACAGAAAAGCGCGTGGACGTATCAAACAAAGTTGGGAGTGTGTTCCAGATGTACAGTCCAGATAGAAACTGATTGGCTCCTTCAAGATCTAAACCAGGACTATGTGTTCTCCTTGACGGTACCATCCGACACGCGAACTTAGTAGGTTCATTCGAGCGGGTCCGTATTAAGCTGTTTGCAGATCCCAATGTAGATGATGCAGCAGATGTACACTTACCATAGAGTGTATATAGTGTAGTGAGTAGTGTTTATGGAATTAGAGAATTTAAAAAAATGTTGTATCCCTTGAAGATTTCATACACCGTGGCGAAAAGGACATCGGGTACATCACCTACTTCGGGATCAACAGGTAAAAAAGGTAAACAAACTTCATAGTTAGTTAGATACTGAAATGGCAACCTGTCCAGGTATTTTAAGCCAAGTAAGAATGAAAAATGAGTGTAAGATGAGCCCTTCAGTCAAAGGTATATATCTAAGGGACCTACTGTTTAACGTGGAGTCCGAACCACTGCTTCTGAACTATAAGGATGTTATTTGCAGATGGACTTAGTATTCAATAGTATGGACGTTAATCCACACCAGAGAATATTTTTTTAACCATCGCTCATAATTATAACCAAACCATAGCTCAGGACGACACCACCGTCCAAGTCTAGGACTATGACAGTTAACAGTTAATCTATTAACTGTCCTGTCTGAGAAATAGGTCAGTATTAGTCAGTGAAAGGATCACGCCAAAAATCATCTTACACTCATTTTTCACTCATATTCGGCATAAAATACCTACATAGATAGGTCGCCATTTCAAAAGGTAATAGGACTACTGGACTACTACAAGTGAAGGTGACTACATCTGATACCCCCGCTACCGGCGGCGACGCGCGTGTGCGAGCGTCAGCGTCGAGACGCCCGCTAGTCTGTGTCCAACCCTCGTCGACGTCAGACCTCGGCCGTCACCATGAGCGTGAACGTGAGTCAACATCGAGTCATTCACTTTACAACTACTAGCAGTTCCCTCTACTTGTTCCGTAAATTAGTTTATAGATACTTCCGAGTCGCGTAGCCTTCTGGCCAAGGTCTTGCAACTATTAAGATCAGAATATTTGAAAATTTTTATAATATAAATAAATAAATTATTTATTTTTCATCGGATAATACATGAGTAAAATACGCTTAACAATACCACTGAACATATTTTACAACAACTAGAAAACAATTTACTCTGTTAAATAAAATATATAAATGAATAGATTATATATCCAATGAAAAATGTAGGGTTTCCTTAGGAAAACCTGAGGTGGAACCTCCCTCACAACAAATTTAACCGAGAGTCGTGTAATAAAATACCTCCTTAGTTTTGAAATGCAACTTAACAGTATAACAAAAATTACAGTTAAGACTTAATTAAGTAGAGACGTTAAGACTTCAATATTCAAACATATAGATGAATACTATGTCAAAACTAAATATTGGAATTTGTTGTTTGAATTTGTTGTAAATATTGTTGTTTGAGTTTACCATGTACACCGGTGTTTTCGGTGCCCTTTATTAAAAAAGTAAAAGGTTTAGTTTAACTTTTAAAAGAGAAAAATGTGTGATTTATTTTTATTTATTAATTTTAGAGTTAAAAGTCAAATGTCGAAAGTAATATCAAAACCATACAAATATATCCTTAAGTTAAACTGGAATTCACCTTAAGAATTTCAATTTATCTCCAATAAAAATTGGGGGTTGGAGGAACGATTTAAGTTAGCGTTTTTAACTGTTTGACGAGTTGGGTGTATTTTATATGTCTTTTTGAAATGTAAATATTATAATTTTTGTTTATTTACATTCAGAAGTTCGCATAGCTTATAATATATAAAGGTCTTTACTATTTATTTAAACTGTTATTATAGTTTGTTATTTTTACCAGCAAAAATGAAAACTTCTTTTAGGATTTGTGAAATAAATGTTTACCATTTTCTAACTGTCATGTGTGCAAATCAGTAGACACATCTGACCTTGAGGAACTTCCTAGCTTCATGACTTTCATGAAGATGATTGACTGAAAATCGCTTCACTTCAACGGAATTTGATTTTTGTAAAATTATGATTTTATTTTTACTTTCCAAAGCTTCAAAATCGTGAAAATTATTCAAAAATATTCCATATGATTATTTTTTTGCACTCCATAAAAACTGTGGGTAATTTAATTGTTAGCGGTTAAAAGTTTCCTCAGTTTTATTTGTTGTGATCAATGTAAACTAATGCTATAACTACTTTTGCAGATTAAACTTATTTCTAAACATAAATTGACAGAGCAAATAATTAACAAAGTCCTATCGGAACAAACTATTTAAGACTTATATTGATTTCAAACATAAATGAACAACATTTTCCTTACAAATTTCAAATTAAAAAAAATGATTCTACATCATGTGTGATTCAATTCTGCACGTAACGTATTGTTTTCGATGTAATATAATTATATAGCAACAATTTTTAATTGATTGGTGACAATAATACATACTACTATACTAAAAACATAACGAAATAGGTAATAGCATTTAATAAACTAAAAATACGGTGCAAAACAATAGACGAGATCGCACGCAGCACGCTGGCGTGAGTGGAGCGGATCTCATGAGGCTTGTATTACTCCCATCATAGTAATCGAATAGTACTGAGTATGCAGGTTTGCATTGCAAATAAGGGTCATTTTACATCATAATGTGGCTTTTATTCAGGCTGTTCATTAAATTAAACGTATAAGAAATGTTATCGAATTACGTCAATAATTAAGCGAGGTATACCAATTTATCTATTCTCCATAAGAACGTTTTTTAAACCTCAACTGCCCATCACTATAGGCGTATGTGGTGAATTAGAGACAACAAGGTACCACAGCGGTATTAGTTAACGTGAGCTGGCCAGAGATGATCTGACAGGAGTCGCCGGCAACTGGTTTTGAACCAGTAACCTTTGACTTATCTGGGCGAGAGCTGTGGGCCCCTGAGCTACCGCGCCGGGACAATTACCGGATAAACCAGTAGAATTACAATGTATACGTTTGCTGCCGTAAGAAACATTAAAATTAGGGGTTTATGGATGTATTGATCAAACTTAATTAGACGTTCTTTGTTTGAAATTCGTTATTGGTAATAGTGGATTTATGATATTCAGATTTTCATTGCGGACATTTTCCAGATCCCAACACGTCGTCAAACTTTGTTTTACATAAAATCGTGATGAAAAATGTCCACAATAAAAATCTAATTAGATGTACTTCCATACCAAATACATCCATGAATATTTAGGTAAATAAATGAGTTATTGATTTTAGTTACCTCCTTAAGATTAACACCGGACAACGTACTGTGTTTACCATTTTGAATGTCTCAGTAACCATTTAACCTAGAATCATGATTCAAAATTCAAAATTGTCTGTTTTTCGAACCAAATCCAATACTAAAATAACACACATAATACAAATGTCCAATAAAAGTTGGATTTAAAAAAAGTAAACATAAATAAATTAGAAACCCAATTTTAGGGGTATAACCCTTCTTCTTCCCAAAAGTGTAGTTAATGTAGTCCAATTACGTTTGCAAACGAATTTGTCGAAGATATTACCGAAAGGAAGAACTCCACTAAAATTTACAATACTCACACAATAATTGCGGCCGTTTCTTAGCGACACACACACACACACACATATACATATATATATGATTTTATATATATGTATATAATTTTGAATGACCCCTAAAATGTGTTCAGGGGGTTCAGTTATGTATGTAATTCTATCATGGCTTAACTGTGACCAAGCTGGACATGTGAATAACTCACTTTTCCAATGGAAATTCGCTAGAAACAGAACCATAGTATACGTGAATATTAATCAAAACTGTAGATCAATATGAGACAGATTCGACAATAGACATGCTACATCAATAACGTAAGATAATACGAGAAAATATAGCAAGAATTGTAACACAATAATGGTGTAAATAATAGAAAAACATAAACCCTATACAGCAAACCAGTACTCAGCGAATTTCCAAATACATAATATAATAATAATAATACATGACAAGTTTTATCAATATGTGTCGATAAATATGAGAATTATTTGTCCATTCTCCATACGATTAACATGAAAAGAGTATGCCGGTTTGCTACTGCGAGAGAAATTGTCTAATATTTAAAAACATTTTAAATATGGTAGAATCGTAAATCTATAAAGTAGAGGTGATTAGGCTAAGTAAAATTTATAAATTAATTAAGTCCTCCTTTTATTCTTTGGAGCTAAGCCATGCTCCCATGCCTATCCTTATTTTTAAACTCCTATTTTAAGATAATTCGAATCCATCCACTTGCTCATCAGACAACTGTGTTTTGACTTGGATATTTCTTAGCTCTGGGGGTTGTTGGTGATTTGTAAGATGGAAAATATGTAACAGGTTTCCATAGAAACTACCAGCGCTATTATATTGAATTTTTAATATAAAAGGATAAGAACAGCTGTTTATATGAACTGAAAATATTACCTTTAGACATCCATGATCTAGCCTATTTCCAACAGGGAAGTAAATAGTAACATTTACTGCATGACCTCGACAATCATGGAATGCCGACTGAAGAAAAACGTCTGCAATGACGACTCAATGTATCTCAGTGTCGCTTATAACCTTAAATGAGTCGTAAAATTATCTTTGTCGGTAATCTGAAGTGACTTATTAACTTAAACGAGCGGGAACTCGCATTTGTATTATACGTGTAACTGCAGCTATGACAACAGCTGAGTAATTTAGACTTGTATCAAGGCGAGATAATGAGTGCAAAAAATGCGTCCGGAATCAGCTGTGCTCTTGATGTTGCAGATGATTAATACCGATCGTTCAAGGTCACAGGAAGTGGGAAGCGTGAAATTTAAAATTATTCGGCTCCGGAGGGAGTAAATAATATTGCATTAATGATCACATATTTTCGTTTATATTCACGAGTCTGCAGTACGAAATATTGTGTACTAGCTCCATGAAAGCATGGAAAAATACCGTAAAAATGCTTACAGTTTCAAATTAAAGGTGAAGTGATTATCTACGGATTTACATGATTTTTTCTGGGAAAATATAATTCCCTAGATTATCTCCTTTTTTTTGACACCTCAACCAAATTTTAAAGACCATGGAGTGATAAATGTTGCTGTCACAGAATCAATATGTCATTAAAAGATTAAAATCCAAAATAGCAGATTAGATTAGATTAGATTAGATTATTTGAAATGGCGACCCATACCACAAGGTAGGTATTTTAAGCCAAGTATGAATGAGGATTGGATGTAAGATGATTGTGGCGCGATCTTGTAGTCTTGTTACTGACTAAGGCTGACATGTTCCTTGGACAGGACTGTTAACTAATAGCCCAACAGCTGATGGCAACTAAGGGACCTACAGTTTAACGTGGAATCCGAACCACGACCTCTGAATTACGAATTGGTCTAATTATGATGATGGTCTTTGCGGATTAACGTAGTATTCAATAGTGCGGACGTTAATCCACACAATAGAACACCACACCCACCGACCATCGCTCACAACTATCCACAATTCGTGACCTCCAAGTAGCTGGATTACAGGATGACGCCACCATCCCAGTCCAGAGATACTACAGACTCTGAATCTTTTAATTTTAAGTCACCGGTTGATTCCTGATAGTTTTACGTAAATGACTGGTCCCTATCCACGCCATCGCATTGATGATTCTTGTTATAGAACTTATATTATTAGCAATAAGACAGTAAATAACTGTCGGTAAATTACTGGAACGGTGTGGTGTGTCCTGTAATTCAGCTACTTGGATATCCTCGAATTGTGGATAGTTATGAGCGATACTCGGTAGATGGGATATTCTCTTGTGCGGATTAACGTCCGCACTATTGAATACTATGTTAATCCGCAAAAACCATCCTCATAGTTAGACTAGTTCGTAATTTAGAAGTTCAAATGCTCCAAGGTTAAACCGTAAGTTCCTTAGATATGTCATTGACTGTTGGGCTATTAATCAACAGTTCTGTCTAATGAACATCTCAGTCTTAGTTGGTAACAAGACTAAAAGATCGCACCACAATCATCTTACACTCATTTCTCGTCCATACTTTGCTTAAAATACATGGAGAGGTTCCCATTCCAGTAACTATTTATCTAAACAGTATTTATTGATGATTGACTACATTAATTGTACTCTTTCTTGAATGTGACGTTCTGATATTATACCCGAATTTTAAAATACTCGGTTGAACTTTCTCTGACAAAAAGACTTTTTTACAAGTGTGAGTTTACGATCTTATATACCCTTTCAAATGCCGCCTACTTTGCATTCTAAAATTAAATGTTGGGTTTAAAAATAGGATTCTTTGAAATTTCTGCAATGTTCTTTTTCCTCAAGTTAACAATGTTACGTCATAGCTCCGTCACGTATTTTTCGTGAACTGCACCACCACCCTAAACAAAATGATCGTACATATTACTTTGGTTATAATGGTTAACCATACTTTTATTTATAAATTTACCCAAGAATCTGTGAATTTAATAATAATTAATACATCAAGGTTCCGAATTTAATAGAGTCCGGCAATTATTGATGTTAAAAATCGATATTTTAAAATGGGAATGAAGGTGCTTACGATCTACATGATATATTTTATATAACCCTTTCCTAAATGCTATAAAAATTGTAACTAAGTTACAAGTCCTTCAGATGCGTATTGAATAAAAAAATATTTTTTTAAGTGGCTCCAGTTCTGTGAGTAGTTACAATTTTACACAATTGAACTAAATCTCACAAAAATGAAACAATAATTGCTGTATTAACAATAATTATAAATAACAATAATACAACCCCCATTTATAGTGAGTAGTTTACCATATGGTAAATAAGGGTGTAGCATGATTCTATTTTTGTTTTGAATTACACGCCACAAGTCCTCAACAGTTGGAGTAAATCTCTGTATAAAACACTTTATGCTCATTATGTTAACCAACGAAATTTAAAGTTCCTTAATCATAAGACCACATATGACGAATAAAGTTGAAACAGTGAGCGTACTTACCTTTATGCACTCCGAAATAGAATAACACAAAGAGAGCAGATGGAGGATTGAAATAAATCAGCTGGGTAAAGAGCCATCTCTCTCAGCTGTTTGCGTTGGGAAGGTATCATTTCTGGAGGGAGATCTTTTTGTCTTAGTACGTCCTCCGCAAACGTTAAAAGTTTGCGTAGACGTTAAACGTTTTATCGGGACATATTGAGATAAATGAGAGTAACACGAGTGATATATTAGTAATATAGAGTAATATAATATAATATAGAGGGTAATATAATATAGAGTAATATTTGTGGCTAGGTTGGAATAAAAACCCAAGCGGTTTCACCAAACGGGTAATTTTACAAAGGCGTTCCGTTCTCATTTCCGTAATAAACATGTTAGTCGAGAATAAAACGTTCTTTGTAAACGTGTTCTCTGATATATCGCCGCATCTCGGAGAGTTAAAATTATCTCCCCTTTCGTTGTTTGTACCCAGACACTTTAAATGAATGGGCTCAATCATTTTAACCTGTGAGAGGTTAACAGGGATTCAAGTAAAAAATCTTAAACTGTTTTATTCTATTAAACACTTTGTCATGTAAATAAATTTAAATTTTTTTCTGTGTATTACTTTAAATTATCATAGTTTTGGTTATTTTTAAGTATTATACCACTAAGTATTATACCGGAAAAGGCAAAATGGGCCTTATCTCAAACAGGTACCCTTTTGTAGTGAGTTATAACATATTGGTTCTTCAAGCCGGATCAATACGTTATAGCTCACTCAAATAAATACTCAAATAGATCCTCAAAGACTCCATTTATTATACACAAAGAATAAACATAAACAATATAAACATCTGATTATTTATACATATGATTATAGAAAGGCAGGAAGAAACCTTACTAACATTTTAACATACTCTCCCCCGTTGAGTTGGCTCCAACAATCATTGTGTGGGCATTACTATTACTACCAGTTTGGATATGTGCCTTTTATATGTACCACTTGCACTTTTGAGTGTAACTACCCTGACTACGGCATCATCAGGGCGTACTCCTGCCAGGAATTCACAAAGAAGAACGTTATCTTCTTTTCTTACACAACGTTACATGTTCATACGTTATAACAACCATGTGATTTAAACAAATCCTGAAGTTGCATTGTGACTTACTTCCATGTTAACATACGTCTAAGCCATTCGGGAGGAGGGAGGAGCAGATTTATGGAACGCTAAAGGTGCAGCGGTAGTGTTTAACGGAATTGCCGTCATATGGTTATAAGAACAGCTGTTTAGATAAGCTGAAAACATTCCCGTCTATGATCAAACCTATTTCCCACTGGGAAGAAGATACAATATTTTTTTTATAAAATTGTCCTTTTAAAATTTAAAATTATCTAAATGTATAAAAGAGCATGTTTGTATGTATATATTTGAATGTTTGAAGTTTATACACGCGGACACCGTTGGGCGATTAGCCATGAAAATTGGTACACTTATATAAAATTTCATGGAGAAGGTTTATGGATCATCAATTGGGTTTCTCCCTAGAAGTCCAAAAAGGATCCCATACTATGGAACCAGAACATTGTTTACATCATAACAACTATTTTCTTTTCAACAGCTGATTGCTTTCCTACATCTGTTAGTTGAAGATATACTCGACAGATTGAAGCACTTTATGTTTTTTATTTTGTTTACATTTTGGTTTAAGGTTATGCGAGTGACTAAACAGTTTAAATTTTTAACTGTGACTTCCTCTAGAATATTTTGCTGCAATGAAAATGTTACGTTATTTTAGTTTATAATAGTCTGAAATTTCTCACGGACATTCCCTACACCACCATTAACTCACAAAAAATGATTGCATTTCTTTCCCTGTGGGAAATAGTTCATGGATATGCCTAAAGGGAATGTTTTTAGTTCATATAAATAGCTGTTATCCTTTTATATTAAAACTACAGTACAATAACACTGATTGTTTCAGAATTAAAAAACTTCAAACATCAGTATATTTCTCAAAAAGGAGTTTCGGTATGTTGTATGGTTTTATAGTTTGGATAAAAGGTAGTACTTTTTGGACTCTGCTGATTTAACAAAACAGTTTACAAGAAAACTAAAAGATCTATTGGAACTAAATCCTTAATTATTTTCCCTTACTTCCTATCTTTCTGCCTTCACCTTTTATTTCGTTTTTCCAAGTACCAAATGGATTTTTAGCTCTAGTGCACAAACGGAAGATCCTAGGGTAAAGGCAATAGGGAATGTTTCCTTCTAACTTTTAAGATCTATTACACCAAAACTTAAGCGAGACACTAGGACATATAGTACATTACAAATTAACCGTCACTCCTTTATGATTTTAGTAGAGATGTGGTGATTAATGTGGTGATTATATTAAAAGATATTCTAATTATGTTGAACTGCTAAAAACAACCACAGGGGCCTGGGGAGCTAGTGTATTATATATTTTCAAAACTAATATTGCTAGTAATGTGACAATTTTATAAATTTCAATTATGTTTCCAAGCAACATTTATAAACACAAAAATCTAATTCATATCTGGTTATTGAGAAAAAAAACATTTTTGTGCTGAAAATGTAGCTTTCGAGAAATCACAAAAAAAGAAAATGGTCAATATGTCTTAATCACAATAATAGCTTAATTTGAACATTTTCTACTGCATTATGGTTCATTGCCATATTCCTCCTCAATGTGATTTCCATTGTGATTTACTTACAAATGGAATATAAACATCGGTTTAATATGACTCGGGTCTAGCACGAGATTGGTTTTGTGGAAGTTCACTTCGTTTTAGGTACGTTAGACAAAATAAACTTACCATAAATTTCTTTAGAACATCAAATTCAAGAATAAAAATAAAAATACCCCTGCAGGTCGCAGCAGACCTGCGTACTTAGCGACTTTTCAAATCAATAATATAATAATAATATTATTATGTATCAAGTTTTATCAATATCTGTCGATAAATATATGAGTTTGTTATTTACCTATTCTCCATAAGATTAATATGGGAAAAGAGTATGCAGGTTTGCTGCTGTGAGGAACACTGAAAGTAGGAATTTCTAGCATAAATAATTTCTATTTTGACCATTTATACCAAGTTTCATCAACATCTGTCCATAAATGAAGGAGGTAACCTACCCTATATGATTAACATGGGAAAAGTGTAAGCAGGTTAGCTGCAATGATAAATACATAAACTATGATTTTTAAGCATAAATGGATGGATCTCAACCGCACGAAGGTAAATATCAAGTTAAATCTAAAAATATTGATTTATAAGTGAAATATTGATTTTTCCTTATCCTCCATAAGATTAATATTGGAGCCCCAAAATACAATGTACTGTGTTTAGAATTTTTAATATCTCGGTAACCGTTGGACATAGTGAAAAACTTTAAGGAACTAAATTGTGTAGTTTTTTAAGCTGTCTAATGGTGAAATATACAATTAAATTTTTTTAAATTAAATTTGAAAAACGCAAAAAACCAATTTTTGAGTACAAACCCCCCCTCCAAATACCCGTTCTGACTGACCGATATGTCTGGTTTACGAACTCGTCCGAGAAATGTAGGAAGTAGGAATACACGTCTCTACCAAATTTGGTCTCGATCGGACCATTTTTACGAAAGTTATCGTGTTCACAGACACACACATATTTATATACATTTTAACGACTATTGGTTTTGATCTCTGGGCACCTAAAGAAGAAAAAATATCATGGTCCCGGGCTTAAGCCTTGCCATGAGACTTACGGTAAAAGCTTCTTCCCTACAGTAAATTCGCTAAAAATATATGAAAACTCTAACAGCCAAAATAGATTGAATAACTTCCTCGTCGATAAATTGAATCGAGAAGGAAGCTTCGTAGATGATTACAGACTGATGACAACCCTGATGACTGGTATTATCGCTGGCTCTAATAATCGAAACGGAGATGATGAATGAGGTACGTTTATAACCGTGTCATTTTCATATCTGAAAATCTCTATAATTGTGGTTTGAACGATTTTTTGGGGGAAATTTAACCCTGCCTATGGTGATTTGTGATGTTTTTCTTTATAAAACACATGCTTACTGTATCTTTGACCATCAAATTAAGCATAATTTGACAGAGGAATGTATTATCATGGACTAATGTCCATTTCAAAAGAGGAAGTATACATTAAATTGTTTTTAAATTAATTTTTTCTTTCTTAATTATATAGAAGAAATACACTGTAGCTGTGAGCGTAGTGATTTGTTACAGTTTACTACAACAGATAGCAATCACTTTAACGTATTTCAAGCAAATCGAATGGTAAAGCTGGTACAGCCTAGGGATAAGTTCCCGTTGGAGAATAACCTGAGCAACGAAAACGATAATTTCAGATAAAATAATCCAGTTAATGATGGAATGATCACTTACCTGCGAGAGAAGTGGGAGGGAGTCTTGAGCAGCATACCTATTACAAAAATAATAAAATTTGTATAAACCAAATTGCATTTGCAAAAAGGAAACCAAAATGCATGCCAAGACTGATCTATAACTATAATACTTATATTCAAGTATAGAGGAATTAAGGGAATGGTTTGTTGTTGTTTCAGAACATTTATGTATGTGTTTGACTATTCTTTTTAAGGTTAAATATGTTTGTTTGAAAAAATTCCACATTGGTAGACCATATAATAACATATAAACTATGCAAGAGTATACAAAACCAAAAAGTACACGAAATAGCGTGTGTGTGAAGAAGAGTCTTAAATTAATTCACCAAACCTGTTTGGAAAAAACTAAATAATAATAAAAGTGATAACTTTTATAAAATAAAAGACTTCCAACAACTAAAATTTAAAATCAGGATCTAAGAAAAATGTATGCTATGCAGTTGATGTAAAATTATATATGTAATAAATTATTAATATTTTATATTTTTATTATTTCAATACACTCTGTGCTGTTATTATTTGTTTTATTTTTATTACTTTTAATACGTTTGTTACTTTGTTACTTTTTTTTGTTACTTTTAATACGTGGTTTCCATCTTGTAGTGAATTTGAGTTACTAACTCTCCCCCACTCAGATATTTTGCTTTGGTGGGTCTTCCAAATTTTATGTATTTTTTTATTGGAATAAAATAAATAATGGAAAACCCCCTATAGAAAAAAATTTCATACACCTACATGATAATTTAAATCGAAATTGCAGAATTTTAAATTTATAATAAAATGAATAATGGTATAAAATCAAAATTGAATTAAGGTAAGGGGGTAAGGGAGGCGGGGAAGCTGATATTGAGGGTATGAGATGAGGAGCACTCGTTCGGTCCCCCTGAGACCCGTATCCGAATACTATGACCTTCCATGACCCCCGCGAGGACACCTGGCTGGGTCTTACACATCTACAATCCAAGAGAATTTGGAGGATTATAATTAAGATATGGATTATTGCTACATTATGTAGAATGGGTGCACGGAGTTTAGACAGATTAGATAAGATTATTAAAATGGAAACCTACCCAAGTAGGTATTTTAAACCAAGTATGAATGGGGATTGAGTGTAGGATGATTGTGGTGAGATCTTGTAGTCTTGTTACTGACTAAGGCTGACATGTTTCTTAGACAGGGCTGTTAATTAGTAGCCCAACAGCCGATATCAACTAATGGACCTGCAGTTTAACGTGGAATCCGAACCATGGCCTCTGAAATACGAACTGGTCTAATTATGAGGATGGTCTTTGTGGATTAATGCAGTATTCAATAGTACGGACGTTAATCCACACAAGAGAACACTACACCCACCGACCATCGCTCCCGACTATCCACAATTCGTGACCTCCAAGTAGTTGGATTACAGGACGTCGCCACCATCCCAGTCAGTTTGACAGTTGAAAATTGGAACGACTTTCTTTTTTGTTTACTTGCAGTAACATCTTTTGGCGAATTTCCCATTTTTTTGGACGAAACTTGGTGTTTAGCTTCTGGGTGAGGTCCATCCATTTTTGTTTAAAATCATAGTTTTCGTGTTTACCGTAGCAGCTAAACTGCATACTCTTTTTCTATGTTAATCATATAGATAATAGGCAATCTCCTTTATTTATACACAGATTCAACATCTAAAACGTAGTCAAAATAAAATTGTTTTTCTAAAAATACCTAGTTTCAGTGTCCCCAACAGCAGCAAACCTGCATACTATTTCTCACGTTAATCTTATAGAGAATAAACAAAGTCTCTTATTTATCGACAGATATTGATCAAACTTGTCATGGGCAGTTTGGGTACCTCATGATTAATTATTGGTGAGTAAACTAATGTGTAACAAAATCTGTATTTTATGACTTTATTCATAAATATTAATGTATTACATACAGCTGTTTCATTTGTGTAATTCGTGAGATTATCAACAAACGTTTAAACAGAGTAGTAATAGTTTAAAATCCATATTTTTTAAAACGCTAAGAGAAACATACTCAATTTCACTGTGCTTATTATATTGTTTATTATATGTATCATTTGGCAATCACATGAGTAACAAATGATGTTTTACAACATTTTACAATTTTATTCTTCATGTGACAGAAAAAAATTAAACTCCAAACTCCACGCTTAAAAAATCTATCTGATATTGTTGCCCAGTATTTGTGGTCTTATAGTGGGTATATATGATTACTTCTAGCAGGTGTTTTTTTGTTTGTTGCGTTTTACTACAGTACCGCTTATACAAATATTGACCGACGATTGCCAGCCGGTAAGCGAAAAGTAAATCTGACCGACCGTATTCACACAATTCGTCCAATAGAACGACAAATCGCAATAGTTGAAATGACCAAATATTACGAGATTTAAGTACTTGACAGCCGTCAATTCAAGCAGTTTAGACTATTACATAAAATTACATGTCAATTTGAATGTTTGTGTTTAAAATGATTACTGTAAAATCAAGTGTTTTTTTAAAAACTACCACTATACTGGACACAACATTACTACATCGTATTTTCTCGTATATCAGTTATTACAATTTTTCTTCAGGAAAATATATAAATTATTTTATCTATCTATAATATTATAAAGAAGAGGTGGTTTCTGTATGTTTGTTTGTGGGTTTGTTGTGGCAAGTAAATGCGAAAAATACTGAACCGACCAGTTTGAAATTTTACAGAAAGGTAGATCTTAAACTCATGCAACAAATAGGCATATTAGTTCCCTTAAAATCCCCTCGGGCTACGCTCCATGAACGTCCTAAATTTCAATGTTTACATTTTCAAAGAATAAAAACATAAAATTACTTGAATGTCTACAGCTGTGAACACTAAAATTTGACAGTTCGGGAAGAAGAAGAAATAAAGTTGATTTTTCAGATAAACTGCAGGATCGAACTTAGTGAATTATTTGAAATAGCGGAATGGTAGATTTTAAGTTTTTTCCGACGACTGTTTCTATTACATTAATCCTTATCCTCTCCCAATATTTGACAGATGTTACTTTGAAATTTTGTAGACACTCGTGTTTTGTCATTTTGTAAACAATGAAGAATTAATTAACAATAACTTAAATGTATCAGTAGAGCCTACACCTCTCAGCCTTTTTAACCCGTGCGAAGAACGGGTACTTTGGCTAGTATACAGATAAAATAATATAACATGTTATAGCTATAATTAAAATCGAGTATACTGTTATTGTAGTAGAAAATCGAAATGGATCTTATCTGAATTTCTGCCGTTATGGCCAACGCTGAACAAGGTATTTTCGTAACAATTCGCCGTAAAAAAGTAAAAAAGTACTCATGGCTAAGAAATTTATTTTCATTATTATATACCTTTTAGATAAGGTTGTTGATTAATTCACACTGACCTACGCACTTTAAAAATAAAATAATGAGTTCGCAGGAACCAAGCTTTGAAGAATATTAGACGAATAATTGTTCTAAAGTATACAGAACGTGTGTGATCGATTAAAGTTATATAATATTGTACAGTCATTCTGCTAGCCTAACGGTTAGCGTCTTGGACTTCGGTGCAAGAGGTGACGAGTTCGATTCCCGGGTTGTCCACAAAGCTTAGATAAGCAATTAACAAAAAAAACATTACTATGAGGCTGCATGGTCAAATACCCTATCCCTAGCCTAAGAGAAGAATAAAAATGTTTGTATTTACTTTCATGTGGGAAATAGGCTAGATCATGGATATGTCTAAATGGAATGTTTTGAGTTCATCAAAACAGCTGTTCTTATGTTTCAAATTTTCGTCTTACGAATTGCTAACGCCCCCCAGAGCTAAGACATATCTATGTCAAAAACAGCTGTCAAATGAAAATCAATATCAATTTGTTTAAATGTATAATTTATTTTCATGTTACTTTCAAGTTCTTTTATATTCGAATGTTATCTTAATATTTAACGAGTTTATAATAATTTAATCGAATTTTTAAATGTAAATTAATGCTAAATAATCGTACTGAGAATAGTTTTTATATTTGTTTTTTTTAATACTTCAAGATTATATTTAGTCATGATAATAAGTTTCATGTTCCTTAACATAGGATAATACATTCCGAACGAAGTACGGGCTATCGCTAGTGTATAATGTATAAATATACCATCAGTTACATTTGATAGGAGTAAGTTTTTGTCTCTCATACCGGTTATTGGAATAATAAGCACATGTCATCAACAATAAACCACACAAATATCTTTAACCTTTGAATGACGCCGCCTGTTCGTGATATTCTCGGAATTCTTCTGCTAGGAGTTCTGCTAGTTTCCTGGATGTTCTCCAGTAATTTCATGCCTTACAATTCATCCTTAACGAGCTTTAAAAAGCGACAAGCTAAAAAGACTAGATATACCATTGAATAAAATTCACTCATTACTCTCTCTACTCATACTTACTCATATTAACCTGAAAATAAGGACCATAAATAGGTCTTATAACTTAGGACAATTTTATAACTTTAAAACGAAAAGAGATATTACTGCAAATTTGAAATATCATCATTACTGGTAATAGTAAGCTAAGTTGAAAATCTTAAATGTAAGTAAAGTTTATATGTACATCAAATTGAGCATATTTTTGAACTTAAATCAATGATACAAACCAGACCTAAAAAGGTTGATGCAAAACAAAATGGCGATAGTTTGAAAATGGAAAGTTAACTTAATCACAGCCATTTTGTTTAGGATCGACCTTTTGAGGTCCGGTTTCAGGCGTTGTATAGTTATATATATCTACAATTTACCTCTACCTAATTTGATTTATGTTGGTTAAAAAATGTTGTAATTCCTTGTTTCGATCTGATTAAAAGTTGGAGGAAATTCTCAATTAGCAGTATAGGTGAAATTAAATTGTACGTGTTTTGAATTGAAATACAATACCTGGGACCGGATCTCAAAAGGTTGAATAAAAACAAAATGGCAGCGGTTTGAAATTAATAACATCCAATTCTTAAATTCCCACCATCTTTTGATCAACCTTTGATATCAGGTTTGTGGCGTTGTTCTATGCTAATTAAGACCTTTAATTTAACGTTAATTTCAACATCTATGTACTTACCTTTAAGTCTTTCAACTTACTCCCAATGGGTCATCATCGCCAACCGATCCCTATGTACACAAAAGTTAGCTTACAATTAATTACCAGTAATATGCCATATTTGGTTGTGATATCTCTTTTCGTTATAGTGTTATAAATTCATCCTAAGGCTTAGTTGTCATCCTGCATGGATATGAATAAAAATATGAATAAACTAGCAGTAAGTCCGTCCTTTATACGGGTTGTAGGATTCAGTTTAAAGATGAAAGATACCTAAATTTAAACCTGAAATCCTAAACAAATCAATACAAAGTAAATAACCCAGATTTATTTAGCTTTACAATGAAATAGGTTAGAACAAAGATGGCGAACAATTTCAAGCATTGAAAAATCTTCTCTGGGATGTAGAGAGTGTATAAAATAAGTTTTATTGTTATCAGTTCTCCAGTTTTTTCGGAGAAGACGGCGTAAAATGCTTTCTGGAGTGTCACAGAAACAAATTGAGATAAGACTGGTTTCGGCTTCTCTAACGCACGAAACGTAAATATAACTAAAAGATTAATAATTCTGAGAAATGTACAGACAAAACTTTAATCTCTATATATAAAATTCAATGTATGTATGTATGTATGTCTGTATGTCCTTTATGCGTTGCCAAACTACTCATCCGATCGCCATAAAATTTTAGGAAGTTGCTCTACATGTGTCCGGGAAGGTTTTAGTGAAAAAATATTTTCGAAATAAGTTTCCATTTTATGGACGTTAAATTTCTAATGTTAACCTTATGGAGAGTAAGTTTGTTTACAAAATGTCTACAATGAAAACATTTGATTTCTTAGCTACAGCTGATTGGTTTACTTTCCATTAGCTTTACTATCCAATGCCATCTTATGAATAAAAATATGAATATGGGTGTGAGTATGAACCATTGTTATCCTAGAGGAATGTCTCAATAACAGCCAGTGCCCTAAGGACCACACTCTGGGTATGCAAATACAGGCGTATTTGAGGGATACACATGAGGGATTAGCTGCTTAATGTCGTGTTAGTGTAACTAACCACAAGTGACCTTAGAGATTACAGGATACTCTGCGTCTAGTGGGTTCCATACGACTACGGCTGTAATGTTTAAAAGAATTTACGATATTTAAAAGAAACTCCTATCAAATTATTGACACAAATAATTTTAATGTCCGAAAACCTTATTACATAAACTAGTAGTAGCTTTGTACGGGTTGTAGGATTCAGTTTAATGAAGAAAGATTATCATACCAAAATGTAAACCTGAAATCCTAAACAAATCAATACACAGAAAATAAATCAATACCCAGCTTTATTATTTAGCACTACTTTACAATTAAATAGATTAGAACATTTATACGATTATTGTAATTAGTTATACCTTAAAAACTTTTTAATATAGTATGATATCGAAATGGATTTAAAATCAATGACCAATATAAACTAACTAGCTGACCCGGCGAACTTCGTAACGTCTCACAGTAAACACATGTTAACTTTAAGATTGGCCATGTTCTGAAGTCGAATAGCAATACGGCTTCATTGTGAAAGGTTATATATTCTGGGCCGCTGCATAGTGAATAACAATACTGAAACGATAAAACATATTAATATCATTCCCATAAAACAAATAAATCTGAGTGGATTAATTCACAATTTTCAAATCCAATCCAAACCCAAACGAACCCTAACTGTAATACGGCTTTTATAGGAAAGATATACAACAGCTGATTATTATAATAAACGTAATAATATAAACATTGTAATTATCATATAAACACGTGACTTTAATCAGACGGAAAATATAAATATAAATACATAATATAAAATATAAATAAAATATAGATACATAATCCCCCAAAACCGTTAACTATTAACGTGGTGAATAAAGCTGTTCATTTTTTATAGTGCACATTTACTTCATAGTTTAACATTAATGAATGATTCAGATGGCATTGGATGGTAAAGCATACGGTATTGCTAATGGAAAGTAAACCAATCAGCTGTAGCTAAGAAATCAAATGTTTTCATTGTAGACATTTTGTAAACAAACTTACTCTCCATAAGGTTAACATTAGAAATTTAAAACGCCATAAAATGAAAACTTATGGGGTTTTCGAAAATATTTTTCACTAAAACCTTCTCGGACACATATAGAGCAACTTCCTAAAATTTCATGGCGATCGGATGAGTAGTTTGGCAACGCATAAAGGACATACATACATACATACATACAGACAGACATACATTCAATTTTATATAGACACTAATATTGATTTGACAGCTGTTTGTTTTTATTTCTATTAAATCTTTAAACTCCAAAGACAGCTGATTATTACCAGTAGGTTATTCATTGAAAACCGGATCAAAATGCGAGTAATATCGCGTAAAAGTGAGTTTTTAAATGCTCGTTATTTACTTTTCAAGGAGCGGCGGGCGATTTAAAGCATTTATAAACCTTCTCTGGAATGTAATGAATACATGAAATAATTTTCATTGTAATCAGTTCTTCCGTTTTTTTCGGAGAAGACGGTGTAAAATGTCTCCTGGAGCGTCACAGACAAACCGACAAACAGATAAAAATTGAGAAAAGACCAGTTTCGGCTTCTCTAACGCACGCTCGGAGAAGACGGTGTAAAATGTCTCCTGGAGCGTCACAGACAAACCGACAAACAGATAAAAATTGAGAAAAGACCAGTTTCGGCTTCTCTAACGCACGAAAGGTGAAAACAACTAAAAAATGATTAATTCTGAGCAATGTACAGACAAAACTCTAATTTTATTTATATAGATTAAAAAATCTAGAGATTGTTATCCTATGGTGTTATGAATCCATTTATACCGACCTCGAGAGATTACAGGATGTTGTGTGACTAATAGACTAGTTTCAAAACAGTTCTATAACATCTTAGCAGAGCTACAATGTATGGTTGCACTTTATAAAGAAAACAATTTCTCTAAGGTTATAGACACAACGATATATTATAGTATATTTTTTTCGTCGAAATCTTCTAATTTGAGTTGAGAGTGGATGTATTCTTTTTGGGGTCCCCTGAATCCAAAAATTGGGTTTCGACATGATGTGTGTCTGTTCGTTTGGGTGTGTGTGTGTGTGTGTGTGTGTGTGTGTGTGTACAGAGCCACAGCCTACCTCGTTGGTACGATTTTGATGACATTTCGTATGTATGTTCACCGTATCTCCAGGCGTGAATTTATATTTTTAATTTTTTATTTTGAAGGGTGGCTCACCCCTAAAAACCCTTAAACACTTGAAAGATTTCAAAATTTCTCCAACAATCTTGATTCAAATTTAGTAGTTTATAGTGCATATAGTACTAAATAATAAGTTATTACCCTTCTCTCTACCCCGTCAACTGTAAACACGTCGATTCAAAGTTAAGGGATTTTAAATGTAAAAAAAATTGTAATCACTGAACAACCTTGATACCTATTAATATAACTAATAAGTTATTTACGGTATCTTATTAAACTGCCTTGAAGTGTCGAATATTTCAAATTGTACGCTGTGTCTTCTGTCTATGTCTTAATTGTCTTCTGTATTATGTGCTCGCTGGCAGAAACACGAAAAACATACCTCGGCTATACCTTGCATTCGATGAAACGAGTAAAGATGTAATGTTTAAAACCTATTTTGTCTTACAGTTAAATGTTGGCTCTAGGGTCCTCATACCTGATATATCCGAAAAAATCAATTTTGTAAGTACAAATAAATCTTAAAAGTAACGAAAATCGAGTTATTTTCAAACATCGCTGAAACTTTTTGTTTTCTCATTTTCAATGTGTTTGAGGTATGAGAGCTCTAATATAACTTATTCAACTACATTGTTTCCAATTTTCAAGAGAATTTGATGAAAAACGGCGTCTGAAGCGAGGGACGAAATGAACATGTTTCGTCTCAAAAGCCGGCCGGCTGGCGGAAGGCTACTGCACTACTTACAACACTTACTTTACAACAAAGGTGAAAAAGGCTCTTAATGGAAAATCTTTTTAGGCTCATGAGAACAATATTAATTTTGTGACAGCAGTACTGGCTACACGAAGGTCATATAAAGAATGTTGAACATCCCTTTGGTCACATAGAATATCTGTAAGAGATATAGAAAATCCAATTTAATGTCATTGCATATCTGTGATATAGAACATCCATTTAGTGACAGTAAATCTTATTGATATATACATCCATTAAGAGATGTAGGACATCTAGGAAAATACGCTTTACTTATGTAATCTCAAAATCCCGTAAATCAAAACTTGCTTTCAAGAGTAGTTCGGAGAGAAGCCAGCTTATAACACCATTATTATTAAGCTCGTTCTACCTTGGTATTGTTGTTTGGAAGTACGACAAGACGTTTTAAACTTCTCTCGAGTGAACAGAACTTAACTCATTAACTTTAGCTGGTTACTTTAAAACAATGAGCTGCAAGAACTTAATTATTGGGTATTAAGTGGAATCAAATATCTTTATAAATGGTTATAGTTAAATGCTTAGTAATCTGATAATACATAATTAGGTAAACAATTCGTATACAAAAATAAGTTGCTTTTGACTAATCTAATCGTTAAAAAAAACTAATACCCCCGTCGCAGCAGACCTGCGTACTCAGCGAATTCCCAAATCAATAATATAATAATAACATTATTATTTATTATTATTATAGGCAAATTATTTGCCTATTCTCCATAAGATTAACATGGGAAAGAGTGTGCAGGTTAGCTGCTGTGAGGAACACTGAAAGAAGTCATTATACCATCAACAATTTTTATCTTAACATTTATACCAACTTTCATCAACATCTGTCCATAAATAAAGGAGTTTGCCTATTCCCTATATGATTAATATGGGAAAAGAGTATGCAGGTTTGCTGCCATGATAAACACATAAACTATGATTTTTAAGCATAAATGGATATATCTCAACCACAAGAAGCTAAATATCAAGTTTTTTTCCAAAAATATTGGTTAATAAGTGAAAAATTAATTTTTCCATATCCTCCATAAGATTAACATTGGAGCCTCAAAATACAACGTACTGTGTTTAGATTTTTTAATATCTCGGTAACCGTTGGAGATAGAGAAAAACTTTAAGGAACTTAATTGTGCAGATTTTTAAGCTAATTCCAATGGTGAAATATAAAATTAGAAACTTTTAAAAATTACATGTGAAAAACGCAAAAAACCTGATTTTGGGGTACAAAACCCCCCCAAACTACCCGTTCCCATTGACCGATATGTCTGGTTTACGAACTCGTCCGAGCATTTGTAGGAATACACGTCTCTACCAAATTTGGTCTCGATCGGACCATTTTTACGAGAGTTATCGTGCTAACAGACACATACACACACACACACACACACACATATATATATATACATACATATATATATATATATATATATATATATATATATATATATATATATATATATTTTAACGACTATTGTTTTTGGACTCTGGGCACCTAAAGACGAAAAAATAACATAGTCCCGGGCTTAAGTCTTACCATGAGACCTACGGTAATAGCTTCTTCCCTATGGGAAATTCGCTAAAAAAGAATGAATTGTAAGCACATTGAACTTAAAACACAGTCTACTGTTTAACGAGTTTTAATAATAGGTACCAGTAGACAGACACATAATATCTCCCTTAGTAAAATTATACAACTACATCCTTTAATTAAACCATCATATTTTTTAGATTATGTATAAATATCATTTAAAATATATTGTTTCATAAATAAACATCAAATTTCTTAAACTAACAAGAGAAAATAAGTTGAATTAATTGTTAGAAACTATTGGGGGTGAGCTTAGCCACCCCCAGTAATACCAAACCTTTTAAAAGGGTTTTGTTCGGTGATGTGACACTCAGCATCTAGTTTCATGGAAAACGGTTGAGAAATAACGAAACTATTGATTTTTCAAACATTCTTCATAATAACCTTGGTCGCTCTCAGACAACCTACTGCGTTTACCACGGACATTAAATTGAACTTTTCTCTGAAATCGTTAGTCGTAGACTAATAATTCAAAATACTAAATTGTTTAGTCTTTTAATTCGGTTTTAGTACCAGTTATATTTTTTTGCTAGAATAATTAATTTTTTACATTTAAAAGCCCATAACTTACGTAGAGACTACAGAATTCAGATAGGTGGTGGTGCAAAATTATTTGGGACATTATAAGCTATTAACTACAATTTTAATGGAAATCGTTTTAGCGGAAATTGAGAATTTTGTATTTTTCACGTTTGTTAAGGGTTTTAGGAGTAACCGATCCTCAAATATCAAAAATTAAAAAAAATCTGGAGATATCGCCAAATCCATACCACAAGTGCACATGTGTAATTTCATACATGTCGGCCGATCAATGTGGTCTCGGGTTCTATACACTCACAGATAGTCTGACAAACAGTCATCAGTCTGAAAACAACATTTTTGGGTTCAAGGAGTTTCAAAGCGGAAAAATCCACTCTCAACTCAAATTTGAGAATTTTAATGAAAACAATACTTTCTCCACATACTTTGTAAAAGTAAATAGGGAATAATTTTAATTTATAATTGTAATGATGCTAAAATGTATAGTGTGTCTTTTTTCGGGAATGATGAAACAAAAATACAGCATTAAATGAGGGGTAATAAAACTTAAGGTGGGAATAGCAGCTGAAAACAAAAATCCGAATAACTAATAAATTTGCGTCAAAATACGAGAGTAAGTGTAATAAAGATTTTATTTTCAATACAATAAACCTCACTAAAACCTTCATTCATCCTTTATACCTTGAGAAATATCAATCAATTAATTCACTAAAATAAACTGAATAGGTGTTTTAAAATAAAGTATCCAATACGTATAAAGTTAGTTTACAGGAATGTTTACTATGTTAACATGTTTTGTATACGTCTAGAAGAGATTACTCTGGAACAGTTTTAATTTTACATAAAATATTCCCTACGAACATAATCAAAATCTTTGCCTACAGATGGAAACATCAGAATCTTAAACTTATTTAAAATCTTTTGGCGTATATATAACGGAAGAGATGTTCTAACTGCTTTTTGAAATAAAAACGAGATCGCACGCAGCACGCTGACGTGAGTAGAGCGAATTTCATAGAACTTATGTTATTCCCATCATAATAATCCAATAGTACTGACTATGCAGGTTTGCTGTAAATGGGTTGTTTCAAATGTTACATATAAAGCCTAACTATGTTAACTAAAAAAAACCCGTACAACATTTTATGAAATTATGTCAATAATCATGCGTGTTTTTCTATTTTATTTATTCTACTTAAGAAGACAATGAGTAAACAGTACGTAAGTTTTCCGCAATAAGAAACATTTAATTTGGGGGTTAAAAATGGATGTATGATAAAACACAACTAGATAGACTTGCATACCAAGTTTATTTTCGAAGAATATTTAAGTAAATAAGTGAGTTATTGGTTTTTAGCTGTTCTCCAAAAGATTAACATTGCACAATGTACTGTGTTTACCATTTTGAATATCTCAATAACCAATTATTGAGCTAGAGTTATGATTCAAAATACTAAATTATGATTTTCGAGCTGAATCATATGGTAAAAAGAATTATTCGATTTAAAAACATATATATAAATAAATTGAAACACCATTTTCAGGATATAAACCCCCCTAAAAGTGTAGTTAATATAGTCCGATTGGGTTGTTCAACAAAATTCGGCCAAGAGAAGACAAAAAAAAAACAACTCCACGAAATTTTTACTAATCGGATAATAATTGCGGCCGTTATCATATCGACACATATAATAGGAACATATTCATGCTAATGTTTTATATATATATATATATATATATATATATATATATACGTGGTTTAATTTAGACCAATATAGTCTTTTGGACAATGTTTACATGTCCAAATGACTGGCCATCGTCAAACATCGAATTCACTTCGAGTTCGTATGACTGGCCAACGTTTTGATGTGGTACATGAAGATCAAAGAAAACCTATTTATAATCATGCTTCTCACCACAACCAAAATTTTGAAGGCTGCTATGAGCTTAAAGCCCTTCACAAAATTAAACCACATCAAAATGCAAAAAGTAACCAACTAATTTTAAGAAATTCTGAATTGGCACACCAGTTGGTTCTAAAATCAAAATTTCCATCCGGTTTAAATTTAAGATAATTTGTTAAAGAACTATTCAACTCAATTGAAAATTACATTTAAAAATTACATTTATAAACCTGTATATTTATTTATTTATTTTAAAATGTAACCAAATCATATGTTCCATATTTAAAATTTTCTGTTAAGACAATCAATCACCTGTTTAATTATTTAGTCTCTGTTTATTATTGTTTATTGTTCTCATTTCTATTTTCTCAAATGCTTGAAAACGTTTATGTATTTAAACGAAAATTCGCATAACTTTTCATTTTCATTTTTCATTTATTCTATTAAACAAGTTGAATAATTGTATTAAGTCTTTTGACACATTTCTACAAACATCAAGATAATATATATAGATTTTGAACGACCCCCAAAACGTGTTCAGGAGGTTGAGTTATACAATTCTATCATGGGCAGAGCTTAAAAGTCTCCATGTGGGTTAACTGTCAAATACGGGTGTGAAAAGCTCACTTTTCCACAGGAAATTCGCTGAAAACGTTCTCCTCGAATACTACAGATATTTTCCAGGGATATATATATGAGTTAAATAAGATTCATAAAGGATAAAAGATTAGACTTAGAAACTTATACAGAGTGGCAAAAAAACATTTCCTAAACGACTTTGCGGTTGCCTTCCTCAAGCCAGCATTTGTCATTTTTATAGGCAGTAGCTGTCCGAAACCGCCCTTAAGCCGTTCCAAACCATCGGTAATGATCATTTTAGGTTATATTTAATAGGATAAATATATTTTACGACACAATTCTAAAGTATGAACTGTAATATAAATTTAATAGCTTACACAATGCTCATGCTTTCAAACTAATTATAGTTATTAACCCTCCAGGTGCTAACATCTCACTGTGAGATGTTAGCGAGCTGCAAATTGTATAGCGTTGTCAACAATACCGTCACGGTGCTGCCATCTCCGAGCTAATACATACAACTACTCGTGTAGTTCCCTATTCTGACGCTTGAGTTCGTTATTTTGCCGCTAGAGTATGCTTTTATAGCCAAATAAGTCCTTTCTCAGACGGTGGTCCTTTGTAGTGTAGTGGTTAAACTGTTGTGCTGACGAGTACAACAGTTGAAGCCATTCGGAGGGACGAGGGTTCGAATCCCGACCATGAGCAATCCCAATTTGGCTTTCAAATGTGTGGTACAAGTGGAGTGGAGGGCCGTCTATTAAAGCCTACTATTAGAATAGATAACTAAAACTAACAACAAAGCTAGTTAATATTTACAGTTTTACATTAACCCTCCAAGTAAGTTACTATTACTGTTTAAATTTTGTTATTTTTATGCAACTCTTCATAAAATACCAAGCATACACAAAAACACACAAAACATGCCCCCCCTTATAACCACTAACCATAAAAAGCAAAATAGGTGTGCAACTATAGTTGTTAATGTAAAACTGTAAATATTAACTAACTTTGATGTTAGTTTTAGTTATCTATACTACTTATATATACTTTGATAGACATCCTGCTATTTTACAGCATTAACCATCACATCCAGTTAGCCTTAGTTTCCATTGTTAATGGACAAAACTAATATTTCTTGTCAATATTTCCCAAACGTGCACAGATTGTTATCCCTAAACACTTCAGAGGGAAGGTAAAATAGAGTTCGGTGGATACAATATTATCAATTGATCGGTTAAAAGCATCAGTTAACTGACACACACGTTCTCACTCTAAAAGTGATCGAAAAATTACTTTCATTTCATACAGCTATCATATTTCTGATTTATTATCCACATATCAATTATCCTATTTACACTTTTTTTTTATCAAAATTTTTAAATCGATAATTTCAATATCGATTTGTTTTAAATCGGGGAGACCACTGTACCCACAAATAATAAAAATTTGTGTATCTAACTCATTATTTCGTTAGTGTAAATACGCTTACTTTATTACAATATATTTTTTTTTTTTTTTTTATAATCTCACGGTATATCTTTGGTTAAATGATCATGTATAAATGTGTTGTGTGTGTGTACATACAGTAATATACATTTTATACATGTATATGTAAGTATGTTTATAGTATACTTTAACTATTTTAACAAAGTGAGAATGGCATTATTTTAGGGTTTTTACTGTATCAAGTATAAGAAAAGTGAAGTGTTATGTTAGAAGCTGAACTTAATTATTTTCACGCAAGTAATTGCTATGATCAGTTTACTATAATTGGGTTTGTAACCTGTTGTGAACTAATAATAATAAATAAATAAATATTTCTGATTTATTATCCACATATCAAATGTGTTGTTTCAAAATTACTCATCAAATTTCACGATGAGTGTTTTTACTCATCGGGGAGGAGAACTCATTCCCCACAAAAATAATAAGAAATACATTTGTGTGAGTTTTATTAGGTAATTTTACCGTTAGCTGCATACTAAGTTTCATAGAAAACGGTTGATAAATAAGGAATAAATACATTTTTTTAAATCTATATAAAAATATCGTTGGGCACTCGCTCTTAGACAACGCACTTCTGGAAGTTCTGGAAGTCGTAGACTAATGATTTAAAATACTAATTTGGTCTGCCATCTAAGCTGGTTTTAATTGAGATAGTCAAATTATTTAAAAAATGTACAGTTTTTTCAGAAAATTTAAAAATAAAATTTCCTTAACATTTAAACGCTTGAGAATCGTAATTTTTGACAGACATTCGGGTGATGTCTGACCCCTGAAGCACTATAAACCATTAAATTTCAACAAAAACCGTTAGGTTAATTTTCAAGTAGTTTTATTACGTTTTTAGGGTTGAACTGCCCTTAAAAATCAAGCTAAATGTAAAAACATACACATAAACACATAGCACAGATATCAGGTCGAAAAAACCTGATACCTCAGGTGTTTAGGGGACACCAAAACGGACACATCCAAGAATTGAAGATTCAAAAGTTTTTCCGTAAAAAATGCACTCTCATTATATTTACGTGTAGGTGGAGGAATGAAAATACCCCTGTCGTAGCAGATCTGCGTACTCAGCGAATTTCCAAAGGAATAATATATTAATAACTAGCTGACCCGGCGAACTTCGTAACGCCTAACAGAAAATACATGTTAACTTTAAGATTGGCCATTTTCTGAAGTCAAATAGCATTGCGGCTTCGTTGTGAAAGCTTTAAATATTCAACAGCTGATTATTATAACAAACCTAATATGCATAAACATTGTAATTATTTTATTTGGCAAACATTTAAACACGTTACTTTTAATCATACAGAAAATAAAAAAATATAAATACAGTACATAATTCCCAAAAACCGTAAACTATTAACGTGGCGAATAATGCTGTTCATTTTGTACAGCACAAATTAACTTCATAGTTTTACATAAATGAATGATTCATATGGCATTGGATAGTAAAGCAATCAAATGAAAGAAATCAAATGTTTTGATTTTAGACAATCTGTAAACAAACTTATTTCCCATAAGGTTAACATTAGAAATTTAAAACGCTATAAAATGGAAACTAATTGAATTTATGGAAACTGAATATGCCTAAAGCATGACCGGAGCAGAAACGAATCCAAAAAATCAAAGATCATTAAAATCGGTCCAGCCGTTCTCGAGTTATAATGCGTGTAACTAACACGACTTTGTTTTATATATTTAGATAATACTATATGACAAGTTTTATCAATATTTTGTTGATAAATGAGGATTATTTGCCTATTCTCCATAAGATTAACATGGGAAAGAGGATGCAGATTTGCTGCTGTGAGGAACTCTGAAAGTAGGCATTTATACCATAAACATTTTTATTTTGACCATTTATGCCAAGATTCATCTACATCTGTCCATAAATACTCAAAAAACCTTTTTTGTGTTTTTAATATGTAATTAAAAAAAATTAATTTTATACTTCACCATTAGAATCAGCTTTAAAATCTACACAATTTAGTTTCTTATAGTTTTGCTCTATCTTCAATGGTTACCGAGATGTTATATTTTAGGGTTTCAATGTTAATCGTAAGAAGGATAAGGAAAAATTAATATTTTACTTATCAATATATATTTTTGGACGAAACTTGATATTTAGCTTCATGTGGTTGAGATCCATCCATTTGTGCTTAAATTTCATAGTTTATGTGTTTATCATGGTAGCTAACCTCCATACTCTTTTCCCATGTTAATCATATAGAGATTAGGTAAACTCCTTTATTTGTGGACAGATGTTGATGAAAATTGGTATAAATTTGGTAAAATAAAAGTTTATAACGTTAAAAACGCCTACTTTCAGTGTTCCTCACAGCAGCAAACCTGCATACTCTTTCCCATGTTAATCATATAGAGAATAGGCAAATAGCTCGAATATTTATCGACAGATATTGATAAAACTTGTTATATACTATTGATTTGGAAATTCGCTGAATACGTAGGTCTGCTGCGATGGGGGTATTTCTATTATCCTATATATACGTTAGCAATATTGTTTTTGTTACAACGATACTATTGATAAAAGTCTTGATTGAATATTTTTTAAATCTCCAAAACAATGTCATGTTCCTTAATTAAGGTTAAAAAGTCATTTAAAGTTTTTTATGTTTTCCGAGTTTGTGGAAAAGGGCTCCGCGAGTCTACCATGTACAATTTGTTACCTAATAAATTAAGTGAGTGCAACAGAAACACTACTGAACAAGCAGAAACACAACGATTCTGCTTTTGAAAAGAAAGCTAAGTGACTTTTTACATTGTAATTTAATTGTGTTAATTACTTTTGAATGTAAACATGACAACAGTTGTATATTCAAGGCAGTTTTAAACTGAGACAACACTTGCTAAATAAAGTCATATTTGTTTCTTTCATTCTGTCAGATGAATAATCTAAAAAATACCCGCGGTAACAGTTGACAAAAACTTTAAATACTTTGTTAACATTTTCCCTCTGTAGCTTCTAAAGGGTATGATTTATCAGAAATTTAAATAGGATAAACAGTATTATACAAATACACCATATTGAATGGATAAAGGCTACACAATACAATATTATTATGTGCCATATTGAAAAATGGCTGGACATTTACAACAAATTTAATTTCATATTTTTAAACTTCTGCAAAAACAAGAGAATGTTCCCTATTTAAAGTTTACTGTCGAAAGTTTCACAAGGTTACAATAGTGGTAAAAATCCCTGCATAATAAAAGACAGATATAATTGAAGTGTGAGTTGTGTTATTGTAATGGTTGCGAGAATTTTTGCCAGAATCAATTATTAAAACCCAATAAACAAATAATTGAATTTTGTTAATATAGAAAACATTTATAATTGAAACAAACCAGGAGTCGAGCCAGTCTCAGACAGGTGCAGAATAGGAATTACATTCCTCAGAAATTAAATTGCATATTTAGAGTAATTGCATTCTGTTCTCTGGAATCCCACAAACCTTCAAACGAAATCCTACAGCCTATATTTAATACATTTCCCTCAACATTAAATAATTTTTCTATTAAAAATCTCAGTGTTTTTAATAGCTTAATAAACTGTTTCGTGGTTAAGAAGAGCTTTTGACTGCATTCTTGGTTTACAATATACATCATGTATCTAACAATTGATAAAAAATGAAGGTCGGCCATTTTAGCGGGATTCACGTCCAATAAATCTCTATATATAAAATTCAATGTATGTATGTATGTATGTCCTTTATGCGTTGCCAAACTACTCATCCGATCGCCATGAAATCTTAGGAAGTTGCTCTACATGTGTCCGGGAAGGTTTTAGTGAAAAGAATTTTCGAAAACCCTATAACTTTCCATTTTATGGCGTTTTAAATTTCTAATGTTAACCTTATGGAGAGTACGTTTGTTTACAAAATGTCTACAATGAAAACATTTGATTTCTTAGCTACAGCTGATTGGTTTACTTTCAAAGTATTATGCCATTAGCAATATGCTTTACTATCCAATGCCATCTTAATCATTCTTTAATATAAAACCATGAAGTAAATATGTACTATACAAAATGAACAGTTTTATTTGCCACGTTAATAGTTTACGGTTTTGGGGGATTATGTATTTATATTTTCATTTTCTGTCTGATTAAAATCACGTGTTTATATAATTAAAATGTTTATATTATTACGTTTATTATAATAATCAGCTGTTGTATATCTTTCTTATAAAAGCCGTATTACAGTTAGGTTTCGTTTGGGTTTGGATTGGATTTGAAAATTGTGAATTAATCCACTCAGATTTATTTGTTTTATGGGAATGATATTAATATGTCTTATCGTTTCAGTATTATTATTCATTATGCCACGACCCAGAATATATAACCTTTCACAATGAAGCCGTATTGCTATTCGACTTCAGAACATGGCCAATCTTAAAGTTAACATGTGTTTACTGTGAGGCGTTACGAAGTTCGCCGGGTCAGCTAGTAAATAATATTTTAAAGATGTATCTATTTTAAATAGCAATTTACATATTTATTAATATACTAGCGTTACCCGTCGCATGTTGCTGCGATGTACAAAACAGATTAATTAGCCTTTGATTCACTGGCAAATATAAAACATAATAATATAATTATTACCTTTTTGAAATTGTGAGCTTTTCAGGTATTTTAAGCCAAACTAAATATATAAAATGAGTGTATTCATATGGGCTTAAAAACTTAATACATACATAAAAATTTGAGACAGACTATATTATCATCTTACACCAAGTTTTGAAGCAACCTGCACGCACATGCATAAAATCAAATATTCGATAATAATAATTAATATCAACTTTGTATGGAGTTGGTTGAATTGTGAATTCAAACCATTTCCAAACCCCATTGAATACACCCAAAAATATTTCATCAGAATCGGTGCAGCCGTTTAGAAGGAGTTCAATTACAAACCCACGTATAGAAAGAAGATATATATATTAAGATACATATAATTATTGTATATTATATAGAGGGATAATATCTTATGAGCTAAATACGAAAATGTATTTCGTAAGAACTTCGTTTTCGATAAATAGTGTCTGCTATTCCTCAATCAATGTTACGAAAATTATGGAAAGTTTACCGAAAAGAGGGAAGCCTCTGTAGAGGTAAATGTGCATCACTTGAGAGACATCATCCAAAAAACATAAAATGGCAAAATAATTTAATTGAGTAGCTGAACCTTCAGAGCATTTAGTATGAAAAATATTAGAATGGTCTTCTAACACAAATTTTCAAATCATTTATCTCCAAGTCAGTCGAAACACGGAAAGATGATCATGATACGTCAGATGTAAACAATAGCTGATTATAACGGATTTGGTATTCAGATAGAGCGTATTGTCTTTGATCGCTGTGTTTGAATGGTCTACCGATAAGAGAAATTTAAACTCAACAATCTAATATATAAAACAAAGTCGTGTTAGTTACACCATTTATAACTCGAGAATGGCTGGACCGGTTTTAATAATCTTTGATTTTTCAAATTCGTCTCTGCTCCGAGTAGGAGGCAAATTCAGCTTTTTATTTAATCTTAGGGCTAAGCCCCACTGGTCTGTAAAGTTTTTATATTTTAAGCTTAGAAGGAAGGACGTCACGCATTTTGATCATAATGTATACGTCAGTAACAATATTTTACAAATTTAATATTGAAACACAATATATCCAAAAATTAATAAAAATTTACGTCACAAACAAAAAACTGTTTTAGTATAGCACGGAAAACGATTATTGTATTATAAAAAATCTTTTTTATACTATCTTGGTTGGATTTCACCGGTTCCTTAAGAATGCAGTACTCCCGCCATTTTGGATTTTAGATCTAAGAGAAGATCGTTAATTTTGTCACGGCATTACTGACACTTGGTTGTAAAAACATAGCTGAGGTGTCGAGGAAAATTGTAAAGAGCCTATCTTGTGAATTCAATTTTCAATTTGTTTTCTATCATAAAAGTATAGTTTATAGTTGATTGTCGAGTATAATTGCGTGATAGTGATGTAAAATACCCAGGTATTTAAAACTCGGGGTAAATACCCGAAATGGGTAAATACCCGGGTATTTTAAAAAATGAATGTGAAAATTGATATTTACTGTATACAATGTTTTCTTATTATTTTATATCATTATAAGATAGTGTACAATAATTTGTAACTCATTTACCAATAATTGTTTATACGAGTAAATAGTATTAATACAAAATATATGAAATATATAATTTTATGTTAAAAAAGGGTAATACCCGTATCTCGTAATTATTACCCGTTTATGGCTTCCCAGGGTTTGAAGCCTTAAGAGTCTCAGTGGTAGCCATCTTGGAATTTAGTCCCGTAAGAGCAATGTTAAATTCTGGCGCCTATATCTCCTTGACCTATTGTCATAAATTAACGGAAGAGGTGTCAAATTAAAGGTGTTACAGTCCTCCAGGGCACCACCTTACAGAACTTCTTATTTACGCTCTCAATAAAAATAAAAAATGATTTATTTTGTAAAATATTCCTGGATTTTTGTTTTTATATCAAGTTAAATTTTTGAACATATTAAAAGGTCATGCCCTTGAGCCACATCTCATCAATGTACTGCCAAAGTTTTACATTGATACTTTGATAACTAACGCCACTACAGACGCCAAAGTGAAGGTATGTTCCGCCAGAATTAACATTGATCTTACGGGACTAAAATTCAAGATGGCTACCACTGATGCAGACTCTTATGTTAAACTTTGTACGACCAAGCGTCCTAGTCCGTCCTCAACCACTTAACTAATAAATTCTCTTTGCTATCTCTCTTTTATGATCTTACTCACACTGAAGCCGATGTTGAGAGTACTCGCCTTGTCTCACCTAGAAGCCTTAATTGACATGAAGATTTTCATACTTTAACTCTAGAACTGGCAAAGTCGTAATTCACGACGCATTTACAAATTCAATAAGAAGTGGCAGGTGGAGGCATTTGTTGTCAGTTTAGTGAACTTGTTAGACACTAGCGCCTTCGTGACCATGTTGCCCGAATCCTAGGGTTCGAATTCCGACCATGAGAAAAACGAAATTGAGCCAATTTGGCTTGCAAATGTGTGGTATAGCGGAGTGGGGGGCCACCTTAAATAAACGGTGGCCGGCTTGGGTGGAAGTTGACGGCATTTGTAGGCTTAATTAGGATTACAATTGACAAATGTTTTGCTTTTGTGGTTAGTGGTTGTAAGGGAGGGGGCATGTTTTATGCTTTTTTGTTTATACTTAATATTTCAAGAATATATTACTAATTATGTTTATGTTACAGATAAAAGTAAAAAGGCTTGCCACTTCTAAGGTTAAAGCTTAATAGTAGTAGAAAATAAAAAGTTAAGGATAGACAGATAGAAGTTTAGTTAAGAAACTTTAATAAACTTGAGTAACTAAAGTCTCTAAAGATCATAATACAAACAGTTTTGAAATTTTGATTTGAAGTAAATAGAAATAGTTTTGATTCTTTGTTTTAGGCGTTAAATTCATTTAAACATGTTGATTAAATTTCTAAAAGTATCTTAAAATAAGTCTTAAAATAGCTCAAACTTTGATATTACCCCTCGTTCACCACTGGAGAAACTTCACGTCATTCAATAATATTTAGGGACAATGGTAATAAACTTGAACAGGATTTCTATTGACTAAGGAACTTGGTTTATAAGATACATTTCAGCTTCATAAATATTTTGGGTCCTCTAAAAGCTCCTTTGTCGTCGTTGCTTCACGACCTCGGTCGTTTGTGTTCAATGCTCTGTTAAACATCTTCAATCGCCTCTCCTTGCTACGTTCAATTACTATGCGTTATGTTTATGTAGTGGCAACACTGCCTCGCTCCATCTTAATATCATACCTATTAAAGATCAAGATATACTATTACTATAACTTGATAGATCAAGAAAAAAACTCCAGTACTAAATTAAAACGAGTAAAGTTTACAGTGTTCGTGTACAATTTCTTTAATGCTATTTAGTAAAACTTAAATATGATATTCTCATTCTTGCATTTTTGAACAGTTTGAAGAGTACCCAAAATTACTGCGCCAATTTTAAAAGTATACTACCTAATAAGGACCAAAATGGAGTTTTTCTGACCCTAAAATAATTTTTAAGTCTAATAATATTCAATATAATAAATACTATACAAAATAAAAAGTTGTTTTTTGTTCCCATTGACGATAAAAAATAACTTGACTCAACGGTAGGCATTGTGTTTCCAGTTGTTTGGCGACTTCACAGCTATGGTTTCCGGCGGTTTCCTGTCGTTACACTAGGCATTTAAAACTGTTAAATGCTTTTTTAACGTGATGTGAATTGTTTTTTTTTTTGGAAATAATAAAATCTATATAACATTTCCGGCCCTAGTTCCTGAGAAATGATTTTTTGTTGCTAAATGTGGAGGTCTAAAACAGTATATTGTATATTGTGTAGTGTTATGAAAAAAACGTTGTTGATTTTTTTGCAAAGAACTCAACATTTTGCCTTCAAGTGGACTGGCTATAAACTGCATTTAACATTATATAAAATTGAAATAGTTTCGAAATCTACATGGACTCTCTTGATGGATAATTTCTAACAATACATTCTTAACTATAACAATAGGAGTAGTACTTTCATAAAAAATAAATTTTTCTTGTTCTTTTAATACTAATGACTACACAGAATACATTAAAAAGACATTTTACAATGGAAGAGCGATGTAAATGATTCAAATAAAAATATTTCGGTATAAAACAAAATATAGCTAAAGGCAAATTCCTGGAATGGTTATTTCTGTAGCCTGTTACTGCCGTTTTACATACTTTACCGGCAGTGATCAGAATATCTTCATTAAATAATAATGTATTTTCAAAGATTATTTTTCGTAATACGTTGAAATATATTTTTTGTTTGTTTGGCTTGGACGGTGGCATGTCGTGTAATCCAGCTACTCTGAGGCTACGCGTTGTGGATAATTATAAGGGGTAGTTTGTGGATGTGTGGTGATGAGTCTCTGGTGTGGATTAATGAACGCACTATTGAGTACTAGATTCATCAGCATGGATCATCCTCATAGTTAGACCAATTCGAAATTCATAAGTAAAATGCTCATTTGGACCTCTTTTTAAACTTTAGGTTCCTTAGATACAATTGACTGTTGGCTACTTACTAACAGTTTTGTCTAAGGTACATGTCAGCCTTAGTTAGTAGCAAGACGACAAGATCCAGCCACAATAATCTTACTTTCATTTCTTATCCAAACTTTGGTTAAAATATCTACCTGAGTAATTCACCATTTGAGAAAGGATATAAGGTAATTATTTGGAACAAATGTTTTTATAAAGGCCCAACTATTTGAAATGTCAAGTAAAAAAATCCCAAAGGCAACATTCTGTATTCATCCAAATAGATGGATGATAGAGCGTTTCTCTAAAAGCGTCTTCTAAGCTTTATAAAAACACACCCACTACTGTTATAGACTTCGTTTAATGTTATAGAAAGCCACCTCTTCTGGCTTAATCAACATTTACATCGTCCACGGCCGGAGTAATCTTATCTCCATATTATGCCTCAATTTACTGTTAATATGTTAGTTTGTACAGTGGTGTACTAACCAATGTTTTTGCATAAATCAATTTACTTATTTTTGTTACTTATTGTTATTATATTTTACTTACTAGCAGTAAGTCCCTCCTTTGTACGGGTTTTACGATTCAGTTTGAAGAAGAAAGATCATCGTACCAAAAAGTAAACCTGGAATCCTAAACAAATCAATACAAATACAGCTTTATTATTTAGCATTACTTTAAATGAAATAGATTAGAACATGTATACCATTATTATTATTAGTTCAACGTTAAAATAACTTTTTAATATAGTATGATTTCGAAAAGGGTTTAAAATCAATGTTCAATATAAACTAACTAATATTGATTCAACAGCTGTTTGTTTTTATTTCTATTAAATATTTAAACTACAAAGACAGCGGATTATTGCCAGTAGGTTATTCTTTTAAAACTGAAGCAAAATGTGACCAATATCGCATAAAAAGTGGGTTTTTAAATGCTTGTTATTTACTTTTCAAGGGTCGGCGGACACTTTTAAGCCTTAAAAAACCTTCTCTAGAATGTATGAAATAGGTTTCATTGTTATCAGTTCTCCTATTTTTTCGGAGAAGACGGCGTAAAATGCCTCCTGGAGCGTCACAGACAAACAGACAAAAATTGAGATAAGACCGGTTTCGGCTTCTATAACGCACGAAAAGTAATAGTAACTAAAAAATGAATAATTCTGAGCAATGTACAGACAAAACTCTAATTTTATTTATATAGATTGTCAGTCTGAACAGGCAACAGTATGGTGTAAATTGTAAGTTAAACTTATTACATAAAATTATAAGGCACCAATCCATTCTGGTGGATATTTTAAAGTGAATATACGAGGACGCAGCCTTTGTTCACGCCATCAATTAGACTCATCTACAACACTAAAGCATCTAGGTCATAAGAATGTTCAAAACAGTAAACAAATTAATAATAAAACAGATAACTTTCTAAAAATATTTCACTTGAATATACAACGAGGCTTTCAAGGCAAAATTGATAGGCTACAAATTGAAATTAACAAATACCAACCAGACTTATTAATTATCTCAGAACACGGACATAGAGAAGAACAGTTATATCAAATAAATATACCAGGCTATAAATTAATAGCACAATTTTGCCGAACTGTACATTTGTGGGGTGGCATAGCTGTTTATGTAAGCGTAAAATTAACAACAGTAGTTGAAACCATTACTTTAAAAGAACCATATGAACCTGAGGAACAATCATTTGAGACAATAGCCCTGAATATTAAATTAAAAAATCAAAAATTAATTCTAATTGGCACTTATAGGTCACCAGATATCAGAACAGAGGACATTTTTCTGACCAAGCTAGGCCATATATTGCAGCACCACCACTCAAAAAATAATAAATTTATCATCATAGGTGATGCAAACTTTAATATTCTCAAACCTGAGGAACAGTGCATTAAGGATCTCACAAACCTTCTCACAGAATATGGATGCAGAATTGTTGACATTCCCGCAACACGAATAACACCAACCACCACCTCAAGTATTGACGGATGTTACACCAATATACTACCTAAAGATATAGCAACAACCGTCCACCGTAACGCCATTTCTGATCATTGCTCCATCCTATGCAAAATTAAAGTCAAAATTAATCATGCTAAAGCAACGTACAAAACTACAAGAAACTTCTCAAAATATAACTTAAATAAACTTAAACATTATCTCATTAACACAGACTGGGCTGCGGTCTACGAACCCACCACGGTTGAAAAAAAATATAACAACTTTCTGGAAATCATGAGATTAGCCATCGACCAAATTATGCCGAAGCAAGTGAAAAAGATTTCTACTTCAAAAAATCATATTTTTTGGGATAATGACACTCTGAAATTAAAAACCCAAATGCAAGAAACTCAGGGAAAGTACAAAATAACAGGATTAGAACACCATAAAAACCATTACCTAAATATTAAGAAGAATTATGACCTAGATGTAAGGGGAAAAACGTAAGCACATATCCGACAAAATTCTACAGGATGAAGACAAAAATAAGGAACTGTGGAGGACAATCAATGAGGAAAGAGGGGGAGCCATTGGGAGACAGGACAGAATTGTTCTAGTGAAAGACAATAAATTGATCACTGATCCATAACATGTCGCGAACATTTTTAATACAGTAAATTCTTCACACAGCCAACAACATTTCAGGAGCGGGATGCAATGCATGAAGATGCTGAGATACCTAATGATATACCACAACTAAAAAATTTTAGCCTTATTACAGATAAGGAAATGGAAGGGCTTCTTGACAAACTCAGCTCCAAAAATTCTTCTGGATTCGACGACATTACAGGAAAAATAGTAAAATATTGTAAAAATGAAATATCTAAACCAATACTCCATATCATAAATAGCTCCATATACCAAGCAATAGTACCCCCCAATCTCAAGATTGCAAAAATTTATCCCATATTCAAAAAAGGTTACAGACATAACACAACGAATTATAGACCGATCGCTAATTTACCTACAATATCCAAACTTGTTGAACGAGCCATATACAACCAAATTATTTCACACCTGGAACTCAACAACTTAATTACATTTTCCCAGCATGGTTTTAGGAAGGACCACAGTACCAATACAGCAATTGCAAAACTGTGTCAAGAAGTAGCCCTTATTTGGGAAGATAAAAAAACAGCATCAGGTCTTTTCCTAGATCTTCAAAAAGCCTTCGACACAATTGATTGGAATATATTAACCTAAAAATTTAAGAAAATTGGAATCTGCGGCAACGCCCTAAATTGGATAAAAAAACTATCTCTCGAACAGAATGCAGTATGTGGAACTAGAAGACCAGCAAGGAAATATGATCACCATCACCAGATCTTCTTTCAGAACAACCTCAAGAGGAATTCCACAGGGATCGATTCTTGGACCCTTCTGCTTTATCATATACATTAATGATCTTCCAAAACAGCTTGACAACCTCCAAAAATGAACCTCCAATTCGCAGACGACACCACTATCATCATACCAACTGAACGCAACACCAACAATAGTCATCGAATCAACACAGCCTTAACTACAGCTACAACAATCTGCAATTCCCTTAACCTTAGTGTAAATACATCAAAAACAGCCCACATCTCATTCACCCCAAACAATAGAAATAAAAATAAAGAAGACTGGACTGGAGTCACTATTCTAACACAAAACTTCACTAAATATCTGGGAATAATAGTAGATCAGAACCTAAATTGGCAGCACCACATTGACTTCCTTTGTAAAAAACTATCAACGTCGTAAGAAGAATTAGGAGTATAACCTCCGAGAAGACTGCCCTTGTGGCTTACCACTCTCTCTTTGTATCCCATCTGCGTTATGGCATCGTTGCATAGGGATCCACAGCCCAAAAAAATCTGGACAGAGTTCTGATAATACAAAAAAAACGGTCAGAGCGATATATGGGAAAAATTCACTGGAACACTGCAAGCCTCTCTTTGTGGAGCACAGCATCCTTACTGTGATCTCCCTATACATCCTTGAAACAGTGGTCTTGGTTAAAAAGTCCCCACCAGAACAAAGACAAAATCAACATAAATACAACACTCTCACCAAAAACAATTTCGACCTCCCCCAACATAAATTACAAAAACTCAGTAACACCCCACAATATGCAGGTTCATTGTTCTTTAATTTATTACCAGATAACATTAAATCAATAGCCAATTACAACACTTTTTACCACAAATTAAAAAAATACTTAACACATAGACCATATTATTGCATAAATGAATACATTGAAGAACATACATTCCAACACTTAAAGTAGGCCAAAAACAGAGCTCACTTCGCGAAGACCCCAGACTGAAGGGAAGAACATGGACGATTCCCCAATCAACCGATTGTGGCGAAGACATCAGAAGTAAAAGTAAAAGTAATACGAGTGAAGAGCAAGTGTACGGATTTGACTTCAGTCGTACCTTTGTTACTAAGGATCAGCTGATTCATTTACCAAATTAAAGTATTAGCTAAGTTTGTTTTGTTCAGGAGTGAAACGCTTTTCTTTCAGTTTAAGAAGGACTAGGGTCTACTTTGACCACTCAATTTTCCGTCCAGTATCAAATATCTTAAGGACTCTTAACTGAAATTTTATTATTTTATATTTGCCGTTTATTGCAGTTGGCACCTCTAAAAGTAGCTGTATGACAAATTTAAATATGCTTTAAAACAGACTATTGAATTAGGTAAAATAAAATAAATATAATACCATTAAGGCATTAGGAGAAGATATACAATGGACTCGTAATAGCAACACAGCTCGAGGATTGGCAATATGGGGCTTTTACACGAGAAGGAAATGGCTTCTAGGGTCTTGTGCTTTGTTAACTATACATTATGAACGTGTATAATAAAACTTGAATATCTTAAATCTTCACTACCGGTACACTTATTTCCAGTAATAATAACAATCACTTCGTATTTATGTTATGTTTACATACTGCAGCTCTGAAATTATTTAAATTATTTGTTTTATGTTTTTTATTCGTGAGATTTATCCATCGGTATAATTAAGATAACTATAAGATATGAAAATGTAACAACACGAATTAATAACTGCATTTACATTCTTTAAATTGTGTATCCATTTTAGCAAAATCTATGAAACAAAATGACCGCCGCAAAAACTGCTTTAAACTTTAATGTTTTCAGCTTTATACCGGTATTGGATTATGTGTTAAGTTTTAGATATTAGTTCATCTGAGGACAAATTAGATTCTAGATCCCGAAAGATCGTGAAACTTTGTTTTACTTAAAATCGTGATGAAAAATGTCTGTAGTAAAAATCTAAATAACATAAATCCACCGTCACAAATAATGATTCAAACAAGTTAGTTGTTATTTGATTTTTCATTTACTAGGACTCTTAACTGAAATTTTATTATTTTTATATTTGCCGTTTATTGCAGTTGGCACGTCTAAAAGGAGCTGTATGACAAATTTAAATATACTTTAAAACAGACTATTGAATTAGGTAAAATAAAATAAATCTAATGCCGTTAAGGCATTAGGAGAAGATATACAATGAACTCGTAATAGCAACATAGCTTGAGCATTGGCAATATGGGGCTTTTACACGAGAAGGAAATGGCTTCTAGGGTCTTGTGCTTTGTTAACTATACATTAGAAACGTGTATAATAAAGCTTGAATATCCTGTAACTTCACTACACTTATTTCCAGTTCATAATAACATACACTTCGTATTTATTTAGCTTAGCAGCTCTGATTTAAATTATTGTCTTATGTTTTTTGTTTGTAAGATTTATCCATCGGTACAGTTAAGATAACTATAAGATATGAAAATGTAAAAACACGAGTTAATGACTGCATTTACATTTCATTTAAGCAAAATCTATGAAACAAAATGGCCGCCGCAAAAACTGCTTTAAACTTTAATGTTTTCAGCTTTATACCGGTATTGGATTATGTGTTAGTTGTGATATAGTTCACCTGAGGATGAATTAGATTCCAGATCCCAAAAGATCGTGAAACTTGGTTTTACTTAAAATCGTGATGGAAAATGTCTGTAGTGGAAATCTAAATAACATAAATCCACCGTCACAAATAATGATTCAAACAAGTTAGTTGTTATTTGATTTTTTATTTAAAAACTGTGAGTTTGTTTATAAAGTTTTAGTTTAAACTAGTTTTACATTACCTTTTTGACGTTTCAGCGTATAAAATGCAGCTATTGTTTAAAAACTATACTTTTTGTATTAAAAGCTTCAACTCTGTCCTTTCATTGGTTCTATTGTTGAGTTTGACATGAACGGGACTATATTGTTACCAATAAGATGGCTTCATTGTTGTTTCTAAAATCAATGTCCATAAAACCTTTATAATACACAGTCGCTCATACATTTGTCTATTATAGTTTAACGTTGGGGTCTTTTAAACTTCTAGACAAAGCTAACAATTGTTTGTAGTTTAATCTCACAGTCTCAATAAATAAAAGCTTTTTAAAGGTGTAATCCATTTCCACCAAAGGAAGTATATAAAAATAAATATATGAAAGTTGAGCTTTGCTCACATAGAATAAAACTTGTACTGGATAAGTTAAATACAGTATATAAATTAAAACAAATTTATTATGTAATCAATGTAAAACAGTTTTCTGTTCAAAGGTTTGACGAATATGACAGTTAATCGGAGGTTACGTTCGTAATATTATAAATAATTTTTTAAATGTTAATACTAAAAAATCTGTTAAAAATAAATCAAACTTAATATAACCATTCTTTAATATGGTTCTTTTAAACTAATCGTATGAAAACAAAAGTACCCTGCTACATCTTAGTAAGTACTAAGTTACATCTGCCACAAAAATGTGATTAACTATAAAATGGCTAGTTTGAAGGCCTGAAGGACGAAAACAGGATTTTTATAATCTTAAGATCTGCTCCAATCGTTTTCTCTTGGACAAATACCCCGTAATATACAACAAAATCACAAATCTTTGGACATAAATCAATTTTGCCCGAACAGTGATTGTTTTAGAGTATTGTAAAATAAGATAAGAGTGTTTACGTGCGTTTCAATATATTCGTTTACATACATACGGATATTTATATTTATTATCTAGGTTAACATATATACTCATATCTATATCCATGTGACCTGTCCTAAGCAACTCCAAGGAGTTGCTTGAGCACATTACTGGAGCATTATTATGAAAGGAAAGTGTTACTAAAGTAATCAAATCAATGTTCTTATCTAATACAGTTAAACTCAAGTTAAGCCGTGACATAACAGTAAAATGAAGTTGGCTGTCATAACTTTCTTCTAATGCTGATATGATTTCTCAGTTTTAAATTTTAATTCCAGTTATTAAACTATGTCAAAAAATTTAAATCAATTTTGATACCAATTACATTGTAAATTGCTTCGTAAAATTTCATTACTCACAGTGCTACCGTAACTTTTAGTGTGCATCAAAGTTCACGATCCTTCCGTCGAAAGATGTAAAATTTAAAACTACAAATCTCGGAGCAAAATTGGATCTGGTCTGTGCTAAAATGTTTACGAGGACTGCTGTAGCTAGATGGTAAACGAAACACATAGGGCATCATAAACTGTGGTCAATATTTCTGTTTATTTCAAATTCAGAGACTAACACGTAAAATTGATTACTACAATACGAATCAAAGCATCGTATATCTAATAGTAGTGTTATTCAGTACTTATGAATATTGAGGCTAGAATAATCATTATAAATTCGTATTTTGGAAATTTGAGTACATTAACAAATGTGGCAGGCTATTTATAAATCAATTGACAGAAAAAAATATTCGAAAATTACAATTAAATGAATAATTGAAATAGTTAAAAAGTGAAGTGACTGAAAAGGAATAACTGCAAACTTAAAATAAAATTGAAATGATACTATATTTTAAATTATTTACGTATTTTGTAAATTATTAAAACTACTTTAATAATAAGTAAAAGTTTAAAATCAACAAATAAATCTCGGTATAACTCCAATTGAATGGAACCCTATATCAATTGCATGGAAGGTAAGAGATTTTTATAGGAATACAAAAAAGACTGAAACGGAAATCACAGCGTAGTATAGTCAGGAACTAAAGTATGAAAATAATTAAATTTAATTGTTATATGCTTTGTAAAAACATATAGGGTGTAATACGAGTGATTAGATACCTTCGGTATTTCTTATACATTTTAAAAATACTTGTATATACTTCCCTGTGGGAAATAGGTTAGATCATGGATAAGTTTAAAGGTAATGTTTTCACTTCATCTAAACAGGTGTTCTTATTCTTTTATATTTAAAATTCAATACAATCGCTCTGGTGGTTTCTATGGAAACCTGTTACATATTTGCCATCTTACAAATTGCCAACACCAAATTTTAGGAACAACATAAAAGATAGTATTTTACTTTGCTTTGTAAAACATTTTTGTAAATTTTGAAGTAGATTTATCGTTTATGAACAGAATAGTTGAATAGAATAATTTCTGATCGCAAAGTAATTAATTTTAACACTTGAGTTTATGAAAATTTCTGAAATAGGAGTCTTTTTAGAACACTCTTCTTCAGTTACTCGAATTAAACTTATACCTTTGAAACCTTACACGTTGCCTCATCTCCATCATCACAGCTGACATCTCGCCCCTTCATAAAACCCCCACTAACCCCCCACAACAATTCCTCGACTTTACACAATCTTGGACCTATACTTAATGATACACTGACATGGACTGACTAAACGGTTTATACTTGTAAGATAATTTGTGGGTAATGCATTCACTTGCAAGGTTAGTATTTGATTTTCGATTTTTGCTCTGTTGTTTATAATGATTTGTCTGTTGAACTTGGGACGCCTACAAAGAGCTTACAATCATTGCGTCAGATTCATTGATGGGGAGATTGAGATTCAATGTGAATTTGAGACCTGATAACCACATTACGCTTTTTTATTATCGTTTAAATTGGTTTAAACTGAATGAAGCTAGGACATATAAATTGTTAAAATTGATGCATTAAGTAATTTATTCTAAACTTCCAACATACTTGGCGCAAAATTTAATTTTTCTAAAAGGCATTAGAGGAAGGCGTACTAGAGACGGAGACTCGAAACTTTCGATTACACTCCAATGGTCACTGCACAGTTATCTCTATCTTCTCTATATATAAAATTGAATGTATGTCTGTCTGTCTGTCTGTCTGTCCTTTATGCGTTGCCAAACTACTCATCCGATCGCCATGAAATTTTAGGAAGTTGCTCTATATGTGTCCGGGAAGGTTTTAGTGAAAAAAATTTTTCGAAAACCCCATAAGTTTCCATTTTATGGCGTTTTAAATTTCTAATGTTAACCTTATGGAGAGTAAGTTTGTTTACAAATTGTCTACAATGAAAACATTTGATTTCTTAGCTACAGCTGATTGGTTTACTTTCCATTAGCAATACCGTATGCTTTACTATCCAATGCCATCTGAATCATTCATTAATGTTAAACTATGAAGTAAATGTGTACTGTAAAAAATGAACAGCTTTAATCACCACGTTAATAGTTAACGGTTTTAGGGGATTATGTATTTATATTTTTATTTTCTGTCTGATTAATTAAAGTCATGTGTTTATATGATAATTACAATGTTTATATTATTACGTTTATTATAATAATCAGCTGTTGTATATCTTTCCTATAAAAGCCGTATTACAGTTAGGTTTCGTTTGGGTTTGGATTGGATTTGAAAATTGTGAATTAATCCACTCAGATTTATTTGTTTTGTGGGAATGATATTAATATGTTTTGTCGTTTCAGTATTGTTATTCACTATGCCGCGACCCAGAATAACCTTTCACAATGAAGCCGTAATGCTATTGGATTTTAGAACATGGCCAATCTTAAAGTTAACATGTGTTTACTGTGAGGCGTTACGAAGTTCGCCGGGTCAGCTAGTAATATTATAAAGAAGAGGTGGTTTCTGTATGTTTGTTTGTTCGTCGTAAGTAAACGCAAAAAAATACTGAACCGATCGGTTTGAAATTTTACATGAAGGTAGATCTTAAACTCATGCAACTAATAGGTATATTCATTTCCTTAAAATCCCTTAGGGCTACGCCTCACGAACGACTTTGGTTTAAATATTTACATTTTCAAAGGATATCAACAGCTGTGGACACTAAAATTTGACAGTTCGGGAAGAAGAGAAATAGCTGACATGACTGTCCTAGGTTTCATTGTTTACATTTTCAAAGGATATCAACATAAAATTACTTAAATATCAACAGCTGTGGACGCTGAACTTTGACAGTTCATGATGGGCGGGAAAAGGTTCTTAGGATAAATAGGGCCTACCTTAAACTCCAAACATCTTCTCTGGACTGTCAACCGTTTGCACACAAAAAAATGATGAGTACCCCGTACCGACAAGACTCACTATCGATACTTTCCCCAGTACATACACCGTGAAGTTTACCTCATTGAACTCTTGATCTTGACCTTCCTAGATGGTTCCAGGATAATCCGACGCCTCCAGGCATCTCGGACAGGACACCTCTTGGTTCTCATATATCTTGACAGAGTGTCATGGTGGTCTCCTTGGCTTACCGTGCCGCCTCCCAAAACCCCAAGAGTAGCTTTGGTTTCCTTTTCTGTACCAGGAAGCTGATTGGAACAGCTTCCGGAATCGCCAACACCGCTTGTTCGATATTCCAACGCTATCCTTAAACGCCACCCTTCTCTGGACTGTCCCAATTTGCTTACGATATCATTCATACAAGCGATGGTCGGTGGATGTGATATTCTCTTGTATGGATTAAAGTTTGCATTATGCTACATTTATACACAAAATCATCCTAATAATTATATCAGTTTGTCATTTAAAAGGGTAAAAGTAGTTCGGATTCCACGTTAAACTGTAGGCCTCATAGATTACATTGGCTGTAGGGCTGAAGAACATGTCGATCTACAATCCTTACACTCATGTCTCAATTATGGCTTTAAAAACCTACCTGTGTTGATCACCATTTTAAAAGGTAATCTAATCAACTATAATCCAATCTTCAGAGCATCTGCCCAGACCTCGAAGGCGATAAGGTGACATAGAAGGACATAAGGCAAAGGAAGGGTAGCATTCCATGACAGAGGGAGCTCGCGCTTGTCAACTGTAACCACATAGAGTCTCATTTAATTTAATTAAAATAATGAACACTAACTATGTAATTTCTGTTCTCCAAAAATATAAATTCCTATTGTGGCACATAGAGCCGCGTGACTATAATATTAAACACTACTTTAGGAGGTATTTATCTAGATTAAACCGTCTCACGGTTAAGAGATTCGGTAAAGTGTTGAGACGCGTTTTCACTAAAAATATCCCTCTCAGATTACTCCCTCCTTTGATCGTTTTAAGGAGACGAGGCTTGTCAGGTCGGCTCAAATCCCGCCAAACACATCACTAGATTGATTCCGTCTTACATCACCACCTGAAAATGGAAAAAACCTTACTGGGTTGTTAATTTTTTTAAATATATCTTTGAAGAAATATATCATATATTTAATGTATATATATATATATTTTAATAAGTATATTCATATTAAATGCTTAGTTATATAGATTAAAATACTGATTATTTTTAGTATTAGATTTTCACACTAATAATCTTGCACTAGTGCCCATTTATTTCCACCTTTTCATAAAATAACACAAGATAAAAAATCACATTACCTTATTACCTATTGAAATCGCGACCTATGCAAGTAGTTAAGCCAAGTATGAATGAGAAATGGGTGTACTCGTATGATTGTGGTGCAATCTTGTAGTCTTGTTACTGACTAAGGCTGACATGTTCCTTAGACAGGACTATTAATTAAAAGCCTAATAGCCAATGGCATCTAAGGTACCTAATGTTTAACGTGGTAGCCGAACCTCAATTTTGTGTCTGAATTACGAACTGGTCTAATTATGATAAACAATAGTTCGGACGTTAATTCACACCAGAGAATATCATATCCGCCGACCATCACTGATAGCTATCCACCATTTGTGACCTCAAAACCATGTTGTATGTCCATGTTTTGATTTACTGTCTTAGTTTATATTTAGTTTTAGTTGACGAAACCAGGTTTATTCTTCAACATAAACAACATTGTAACAGTTATGTTATTTAATGTGAATAAAATTCTTGATTCTTGAAAGCTTGAATACCAACAAGATTATATACCAGTAATCATTCGTTAATCTCCTTAACAAATTCATGTAACCCTGATACTTACTTCTAGAGAGGTATCTTGGATTGCCAGAGTTAAGTTATCCTTAGTTACCTTAAGTTATCGTACGATAGCAGCTTAATTTATTAGATATTATCGTTTAATTAATGGGCAAACAAGTTGAGAACATGTATCGTTTTGGATGTTGTTAGTGGAGTCAAACTTTCAATGTCCGTCGATGGGTTTTTGTAATATGAGATAACGGAAGACGGATGCAAGGACCAGTTTCAAATCTGAAATGTACGAGCTTTGATTATCATGATTTAAAAAATGTGAAGGATTCGTGTTGGTGCTTATCCATAAGTTAGTGTTTAATATTACTGTACCTGAAGTTTGTTATGGATTTACATGGGATAAGAGTTCAAAATTGCTATTCTTCGGGGAAAGAATCGAGGATTTGAGACTTTCGCTGAACCGTTCTGAACGAGTTTGTTTTCGAGAATTGTTTATGTTGTCTGAGGAGTTTTGAACAAAAGATAAATAGCTCTATGCTTTCAAAGTTTACTTACATTGCCGGGATAAACCATTTTAACAAACAAATATTTACACAATTCTCAATAGCTCTTGGCTAAGATCAAATGTCTAATTAAAAAGGTTTTCTTTCTGTGATTATTAGTTAATTACATAGAGATTTTGTAAACTGTATCCGACAGTAAACTTCAAATAGGGATTCCCTTGTTTTTATAGAGGCTGAAATGTATGAAATGAAAATTTTTATAAACGGCCGACATTTTCAAATATGGCGGTCTCTTTTGTTGACTTAGTCCCTTTGTACCTCATAAACGGATGAGTATGTCAAAAATTATTCAAATATAAAAGTCTTAGAACTATGTTTATGTCCAGAAACCACCATAAAATATGGAATGTTCCGTAAGAAAAAATCAAGTTAATCTTAATGGTAACTGGTTGCCATTTTAGTTTCATATCTTTAAACCTGTACAAAAACAAGGGAGTGTTCCCCATTTGAAGTTTACTGTATAATTTTTAGATCAAAATCCCAATGTAATGAACAAATAATTAAAGTTAAAAACGCCCTGTAAAAGTTGTATTTTTAATAATATTTCATTATAAAATAAAATTCCTGAATTTCTTCATAAATGTTTTTCTAAAAAAATTATCCTTTTCACTACCTTAACTTATCTTTTTCACAACCTGACAAAGTTCCTGTGCTTATTATAAAGCTTAAAACATTTTTAGAGAAATATACTTTTTTAGTCATTGTTAAGCTATGATTAATTAATTGAAATCATAACAAAGATTTAACTAAAACGCATATTCACATAGTAAGACTATGTTTTAGTTGAACATTTTGTTGTAAAGAGTTATAATGGAATTATTAAACAAATAAACTTTTATGGAGCTTATAAATTTTTATTTTTATATAACTTCTTTAAGGTTTTCAAAATTCGTTGACCCACAATTGTATAAAAAACTACACAGTAATTTAAACAAAAATATTATTAAAATTAACCTCATGAACCAATAAAAAACCATTCCAATAAAAAAATGTTATACACAGTTCACTAGAAGGAATAAGATACAGACAATGTTATTACTATTGGAAATGCATGGCTATTACTGATAGGAGAATATCTCCTACACACCTCAGAGACTGTGACGTCATTATAGTGGTTTTACAATGATTTGTTTTATAATAATTTGTTTTACCAGTTCAGCGGCATACTACAATAATGAGTCATAACGTTAGATTAGCCACTTGCATAACCTAGCTTGGATATCTTACACTTTAAACAAACTGTTGGTTTACGTGCATTTTACACATTTAAATTACTGTGTTTAAGATCTTTAGTGATTACAAAATGATATTTAGGTAATTTCCTCTACCTCTATTGGAGTATATTGATTAAAAACAAACATAATAACATACTAATATTACACTCAAAATTAAAATTCACCGTTAAACAATTTTAAATGTGTTTTTACAGTTTTCACTACGATAAAATATTTAAAATCCTCACAGATTTAAGGTACTAATTCTAAAGAGTAATAAGATCTGCACATTGTCTTCCATAGTGCTATTGTCATGAGTGGCATACATTATGGTTTCAAAATCTCCCTCACTTACGGGTATCATTTCTTTTAGAAAACTTCGCACAATAACACTTTTAACCTAAGAATTAATGTTTGCCAGGGTTTTAAAACATTTGATACTGGTTGTTTGATTACATTCGTTTTGCATGTTTTTTTCGTTTGCAAACACATAAAGAGTAAGTTTAACGTGACGATTTGTCAAAACTGAAACGTCACAAATGTATTTTAGATTTTAGTTTAAAAAAAATAAAACTCTGTTTTATTTACGAGGAAACAATGTACACCCTAAGAAAATTTCAAACCCCTACCAACGCAACACGTTTTCTTTTTATTGTGATATAATGTTCACATACTCGCTGCAATTTTAATTTTGTAATCAAATATTTGTTTAGTAAACCATTAACGTTGAAAGTTTTATTTATGTAAAGATGAAATAATTTAAAACGATTGTGCATCAAGAAATAATTCACCATATCAAAATCTAGGAATGTGACTCTAACAGATATTAGTATATCATAACTTGATATATTTTTTTGTTTAATGTTGAAAAAATAAATTGAACTTGCATGATACATGAGTGTTCAAAGAAGAAAGGATATTTATAAAAGTCAGTAAATATAGCCACTATAATACTTTTTCAAGTTCTCGTAAATGTATTAACGATTTGTAGGAGGAGTACAGTACTTATTTTGTTTGTTGGTCAAAATTGGAATTAAATACTCAAGATTGACAATGCTGCATCCTATTCTCTTTAGTTTGACCAAACTGGCCAATCAGGGAACGATAATCTTCTTATTCTTGTGACGGGTAGAGCCATGACACTCATTTTCGTACAATTTTAGAACTGGAAGGTCGTCATTATAATCTATATATTTGCTACCCCACGATTTTGGGTAAGAATATTAACAAATATAAATTTTAGGAATACTAAAAGTATTTACTCTGATCAATTTTATCCACGGATATATTTTACAGTGAACAAAACATTCATTTATAATCAATATCAGTAAAATTGTTATTTTGAATTATTTTTATTAAATGCCACCTGTTTATACGTAATACTTTATACTTTTAACTGAAATGGCGACCTACCCAGGTAGGTATTTTAGGCCAAGTATGAATGAGGAATGAATGTAAGATGATTGTGGCGCGATCTTGTAGTCTTGTTACTGACTAAGGCTGACATGTTCCTTAAACAGGACTGTTAATGTTTAATTATTGTTTTTAATTAATTTAATTAATGTTTAATTTGTAAATAAAGACTATTGACTATTGTTAATCAATAGCCCAACAGCCGATGGCAACTAAGGGACCTACAGTTTAACGTGGAATCCGAACCACGTTCTCTGAATTGGTCTAATTATGAGGACGGTCTTTGCGGATTAACTTAGTATTCAATAGTGCGGACGTTAATCCACACAAGAGAACACTACACCCACCGTAAATCGTGATAGCACTGGTTTACAGGGTGATTTGTTTTGCTGGAAATCTTTTGGTTACTAGTATACCAATAGGGGATCTAAAAATAGTTAAAAATGCATCTGATTCTTATTTGACAAAGGTATAAATCTGTAGATTACTGCAATTCTTGATTTTCAAAACGTAATCCTATTGTAATGTCGCTCTGAACCGTAACTCAACAGACAACGTGAAATGAGGTTCAGTATTTAGCATAGTGTTTTGAAACTAAACCAATATTATTTGTTATATGATATAAAATATCTATACAATTTTAGTGGTAAATGTATTCTATGGTATTTGGTGAGTACCATAAATAATAGTGGTTTTATGTGCAATACGACTGCAAACATTTTGCTAAACTGCTTTGGCTTTTAGTAGTTTTCCAAGTAAAGTGCAATGGTTGGTCTTGATCCTTCTTACAACTTGGAATGTTATGCTCGAACTTGCAAAGCAGATCCAACTTTATGTTCAACTCAGAAAAAGTAAATGGTATAATTGAAATCATAAAAATCTCAGTGTTATTTATAAATGATCAATTAAAACCTATTATTGATAGTGGCCGACAAAAAGGTATTGTTTTTATCACTGAATGACAAATTACATTTCTCAGCTAAGCTAAAAAATCCCTTTAATCCCACATTAAATTTTAAAGTCACCATTATTTTACAGGACAGTTCAGTTTGACGCTGTTTTTACATTCAATTCCATTTAGCCAACTTATTTAACGCTTTTAATCGTCATTATACCTCTAGAAGTGTCGAATATTTGGAAAAAAATCTTTTAACCTTTTTTTCCGAAGCATTTGGTCTCATAAACAGATAAAATACCCAAACAGTTAGTATTCTCAACAATCAAAAAGGTTTCTATAAGTGGAATAATAATTTTGTAAACAGTTAATTAAAAGCAATACTTATAATGATGAATTTGTTTATTATACGCCTTACTCAGAAAGACATAATTTCCACTACCTAACAAAGACCTTTGGTATTTGTGCTTCAAGTATACATGAATAAATATATACATTTAAAGTATTCATTAACTAAGTTCAGTTCAAATTATAACAGTTACAACAGTAATAAACATACTTTATTGTCACTGTGTGGTCCAGCTTAAGTTTTATAGAAAACTAAACCTAAGCCCGTCCTTTGAAAAGATATCAACCTGAATCCTTAAAGAAAACAATGTTTGTATTCACTTTCCTGTGGGAAATAGGTTAGATCACGGATAAGTCTAAAGGGAATGTTTTAAGTTCATCCAAAAAATGTTCTTATTCTTTAATAATGAAATTCAATACTATAACTCTGGTAATTTCTATGGAAACATGTTACATATTTTCCATCTTAAAAAATAACCAACCCCCCCCCACAGAGCTAAGACATATCCATGTCAAAATATAAAGAAAACTCTAATTCTGATATTAATTATTTAGCATTAATACAATCGTAATATAAGATAAATTAGAAAATTTGTATCATTTAACAAGCCTAAAGCCGTTATTAGAATAAGATACAATTTTAATGTATTAAAGTTTTGGAATAGGCTTAAAATTGTCGAACAGTGTAAGCAAACTAATATTGATTTTATTTGGTCAGTCCTTTCTTTTAAATTACCTTATTAGATCACATGTTCTACAAGACTTATAAGAATGTGTCCAATTTACTCAAATCTATGTTTGTGAGAGTTCATTTTATATTTTCACGTTTGGTCGATTTAAAGTAAACAAAGCTTTTTCTAAAAGGTAATATTAATGAAAATAAGTTTCATAATTGTAGATGCTTTCATGTACACGGAAAAGCTTTGCAAAAGGACCTTTTTAGCGTTACAGACTCAGACCGACAACAAAACTTAATTACATACTCAGAAGCTGAGATAAGACCTGTTTCGGCTTTTTGGGGGCATAAAATGCAAAGATAACATATCATAACATCATAATAATTGTAGGTAATGCACAGACAAAACTCAAAAATAGTTAGGTTAAGTTATAGAATATAACAATACTTGTAAGTGAATGGACGTAGATTTGTTCCGGTTAATATTTGAAGAGAGATGAGAAGAAGAAGGGAAGACGAAAAGCAATAAAGTTGTGTAATCATATAAACCACTTGTTGAGTTCAAAGGAGGAAAACTGTTCGCAAATATAGCTCAATCCCGAGTTGGAAAATAAACTGAGATTAAACTTCTTCAGCTTATTAACTGAGCATCTCAAGTTTTGAATGCAAACACGAGCTCCAATCGTTAATTTGGATAAAAACCGATTCTCGGAACGACATTAATGCAGTGGAATGATAACAAACCGTGATAATAACAAGGATCTGCAAACTTATGTTATTAGAGTAATTGGAAATTTATTTTCTATTTTGTTTAAACGGAAAAACAATTTTATCGCATTTGAGTACTAGACTTGAGTATATATGAAGAATCGCTAAGAAACATATAAACAAATCTCATTAAATCAATGGATATATATTAACATTACAGAAAGACAATCAGTACATCTCTCCCTCACAAGTTAAGCCGTTGTGAAGGTTTTATATTTCTCTTATTTGTTGTTATTTCTGAAGCTGGAGATGTACTAGTAGTTCCTGTTGAGGGGCGCTTTAAGTTAATTAACAGGAGCCTTTTTGAAAGGAGTAATGAGTAATGTAAGGAGTAAGGTGTATGCGATTTCTTCGTAATAAACCTCCACCGTCAGTCTCAACAATGTACGACCTGGGATCAGTATGTGGTCGTACAATCTTTCTATTTGTGACTTTGTCCCTCACATACACTGTCTGTCCTTGTCTCAACTGATCCTTTTCTTTTGTGTTAAATCTCCGGACATACCATTGCTTTTTAGAAGCCCTTTGTTTTTCTTCTCTTAAATATAGAATAGTACGGTGTGTTTGGAATTAAGAGGCTGCAAGAGTCAGTCCAGGCGCTCACTATAACTGTGGGCGCTTGACATGGGATGGGTTTAATTATCTTTTATTTGCTCGTAAAGGAAATTTATTGAAAACAAAATACCAAATACAAAGTATTATATAGGTCCTTATGAACATATTGATGTGTTAAACTACCAAAACTAAGGTTTAGAAATATTTTATTTTTTTGACATTAGAAAATTGAAATCCCATAAGGATTTAACAAACATAATACAACAGAATTAGTTTAATTCTGTTTAATTAGTTAAATCTACTAATCTAGTTGCCTCGGAACTGTCGGAGGCCTAGGCGAAAACTCGACTTTAACCTCCACTTAGTGTAATAATTGTGTAATAAAAGTGTAGCTGAAATCTAGCTACTTGGATGTCACGAATTGTGGATGGTTGTAAGAGATGGTCGGTGGGTGTGGTGTTCTCTTGTGTGGATTAACGTCCACACTATTGAATACTACGTTAATCTGCAAAGCCTATCCTCATAATTAGGCCGATTCGTAATTCAGAGGCCGTGGTTCGGATTCCACTTTAAACTGTATCATTAGTTGCCATCGGCTGTTGGGCTAGTAATTAACAGTCCTGTCTAAGGAACCTGTCAGCCTTAGTCAGTAACAAGACTGCAAGATCGCGCCACAATAATTCTACACTCAATCCTCATTCATACTTGGCTTAAAATACCTACATTGTAGTATGGCTGCTGTTTCAATGATCTAATCTAATCTAATCTAACAATTCCTGATGATTGTTGCAGGTGTCAGCGGTGGACAATGTGACGGACTACGACTATGACTATCTAGAAGCCCTCAACACTTACTACTGGGAGGAGCTACTACCGCCCCTGGTGGTCTACAGTGTAACTATGGTACTGGGCATCATCGGCAACTCCCTCATCATCTTCACCATTTGTCGCTACCGCAGGATGAAAAGCACGACTAATGTGTTTCTGGCTAGCCTTGCCTCTGCTGATCTGCTACTCATCATCATCTGCATTCCTGTTAAGGTAGCCTCATTAAAATTTCTTATTTCAATTCGTAGCTGTTCTTTTATACCTTAATTATCGACCGCCGTGGATCTGCATGTGGTGTGTCCGGTAATCCAGCCGATTGAAGGACATGAATGGTGGACAGTTATTGGCGATGACCTGAGGATGCGATAGTCCGGATTATTATTTATTCATAAACACCATCTTCATAATTAGACCAATTTGTAAATCAGAGTCAAAATTGTACGAATATTCGGATAATGTGTACAGTAGGTACCTTACATGTCATTCGCTGTTGGGCTATTAGTTAATAGTAATATCTTAAGGAATATGTCAGTCTTAACCAGTAACAAAACTACAAAATCGCGCTAAAGTCAACCTAAACTCATTTCTCATAAGTAATTGGCTTATAAAACACAAAACTGGGTAGATTGACATTCTAGTTAAAAGTATAGACCTGTGAGATGAATTAAAGAAAGCGAGGTATCGTAGCAACTTAAGTAACATATGATAACCAGAGGTGACCGCTCGTGATCTGACAGTAGTCAGAGGCTTCAGGGTTCGATCCTGCAGCGTTTGACTTCCCCCTGAGCTACCTACTCATTACGGTGTAGCGTAATGAATCTAATCAAACATGGCTATCCTTTTTTCATAGAAGAAAGATTTAAATATCTTATGTTTACTGGTTCGTAAGGAATTATGAATTTATCACAATGAAGTTTTACAATACTGAAGGCTGATAAAATAACTCAAACAAAAGATTAACATATTCTTTACGTCCTATTGTGTAGTGAGCTTAATTAATTGAAATAGCGATATGTATCTTAAAGAGGTGGTTAACTCAAACCTCTGAATCAACATTACTCCTTCCTCAGAAATTAAATGGTCAATTTAATTTTTATTTTTCCCATCCAGTATTTCCTTCTTTCCGAAGGTATAATACTATCATAGGAAGTAAGTACCCCGGTTTTGCTAAGGTTTTAAACGTCTTTTCAAGGTGGATAAGAAATATGTATGAAGAAAATATAAAAGGATAAGGGTAAAATCAGATCTAAGAATTTTAATTTCCATCCTTATCCTCTAATTTTATTTATAATCGATGTTCATTATTGTTCTAATTTTTTCTAATTAATTAATAATTGTAATAATAAGGAAAGGTTTACGAATAAGGACAAGGAATAATGAAAATAAAAAGAACAATGATAAATGTGTAGGTTTGATTCAGGGGATGAGGTTACTGAAATGGTATGTATGATGTAACGAGATAGCAGAGTTAGTCTCTAAAGTCTGGATCAAACAGAGGCTGGCAACGCCTGTCACATAATGGGTACCTTTGTATTGAACATGATGCTAATGGTGTTCCGGTACCTCACTGTCTTTAATTCCCTGCACAGATTCTAGGTCCATGGCAGTTGAGGTTTAAAAAACATATAAAGCATAGCGGAGGGTAAAAATGGGCAAGTAATAGCCATAAAAATGAGGATGAAGAATAAAATAAATGATAATAAAGACAAAAATTAGTGTAAAGATTAAGATTCTGCAGTACCTGTGTATTTTTAACTCACTTACCTTGAGAATTATGTTGAATTAAAATAACTTAACGACTTTTTTGTGTAAGAAAATCTTGTAATTTCGTAATTTGAAAGGACATCGTTATGTTTAGCAATTTATCTGATTATAATTAATATATTTTCATTTCCTCATCAGATTTATAATGAACAATTGCTTAGAATCAGGCCGATAAAATGGTTGGGTCATTCAATATAGTTTAATGTTATCCTTCATTAAAGTGGAAAGTCAAAGGTTGCTGGATCAAAACTGATGTCCGGCGACTTCTGAGAGGTCACGACTGGTCACTTTTGTTTAAACTAGGTGACTTATTCCGCTTCCTAGGACACGGCAGCTCTCTCTTCTTCTTCTTTCCGAACTGTCAAATTTTATTGTTCACAGCTGTTGACACTGAAGTAATTTTATGTTTTCATTCTTACCTCTTTATTCTTACGCCTTTGCGGCGGTAGCTCCGCTACAAAGGTCCTAGAAATTATTAAGTATTAGGTATTTTACTAAGCAATAAAAATGCTTTAACCTACTTATATTTTCCCCCATGGAATGTTGAAATTGTTGAAGTTGTTCCTAAACTCATAATTCAGCAAGGAACGTTTCAAATTTGTTTCTATAATCTTCAAGATTAATGTTTTCTTTTTTAATCAAAATAAGTTAAGTTTAATTTAATTTCTACGGTTGCAGCTGGCCAAGCTGTTCTCCTATGGTTGGACGCTTGGGCTGTTCTTGTGCAAGCTGCTGCACTACATGCAGAGTGTGTCCGCCATCTGCTCAGTGCTGACGCTCACTGCTATGAGTGTGGAGAGGTCAGTACTCACTTACTGTTAATGAGGTGAATTTGTAGACCGGTATAGTATCTCAACGCACAACATAAAATAAACTGTACCAGTGGACTGACACATACTTCCTCCTTTAGTTAATTTAAAAAACTACAACCTCTTACAAAACTATTATATTTTTCTATAAATTTAATTTAATAATTTAGTTTCAAAAATATTCATCCAATTTTTAAAGTAGCAACAACAATAAATTAGTTAAATTAATTGTTAGAAAATTGTTTGGCCACTACCCCCGCCTAATTGAAAGCAAACTTTTTGTGTGTGTTTTATTGGGTGATGTGACCTTGCTCTGCATACCAAGTTTCATCGAAAACAGTTGAGAAATAAGGAAGAAATTGTTTTTATATTCTCCATAAGAATAACATTGGATGCTTTCAGACATCCAACCAAGTATATCATAGAGATTGAATTGAACCTATCTCTGGAACCGTTAGTGGTGAAATTATTCTAAAACATTATTGTTTTGCCTAAAAATTAAAATGTGACATAAAATCTGACAGACCGTGATGACATAAATCTGACATTGATGAGTACTATCAGCCCTCGAATTTTGTTCCAGACTTTACGAACCCGTATATAGGAGAAGACATTACAAAATAAATGTAATGCTGGAGCAAGTTATTTGGTAGGAAATGGAGCATTCCCATTATGTCATACCTTAGGAGTGAGAATGGCATTAAAGGATTGGTTATGAGGAAGAAGCAACAACCTGAATTCCGGCACTCAACTCTCCTCAGAGAAAAAAATTTTTGTATTTACTTCCCTGTGGGAAATAGGTTAGATCATGGATATGCCTTAAGGGAATTTATTCAGTTCATCTAAACAGCTGTTCTATTTTTTTGTATTAAAAATTCAATACAATAGCTCTGGTAGTATTGAAAAGCTCTGGTAGGAAACCTGTTATATGTTTTCCATCTTAAAAAACACCCCCCAGATCTAAGACATATCCATGTCAAAATAATGTTCACTTGGAACACAGATAAGAGTGTCTCCGGTTGTGACAATATTCTTTAATGGGATGGCAAGGAATTAAAATTCTTCAATCCCTTGTATCTAGATTGGCAAAGGTCAGCTTGGAACCACTAGGGGAGAGTGCAACCTTAGACCATAAGAGTACTTGGGTTATGTACCTACACGTTACTGCTGTATGAATGGTCCTAAATAATGACGTCACCGGGGTAAAAACCAACCACGGGATAGGATATCGCGCTATTTCAGAGTCAGAATACAGTGTGTTTTTTAACTTTGCTACCATTGGAATTTCGTTAAGCAATGTATTTGAAGGTAAAATTTAAATGGGGAATATTCCTTACAAACCATACACTAAACATTACACACATAAGAAACCAAACACGTCCACTCGTCACGGAGACTCAAAGACAACTGAAAGGAGTGGGCGTGTCCCACCGGAACCAGAAAACAAAATGGCCGCCGCAAAAACCTGAAATCCAGGTAAAATGTGTGTGGTGAATGTCTAGCAGATTTATTTATTATTATTATTTTTAATTCAAACACAAATCCTTCCTAATATACATGAAAAACTGCAGTACAAAGTTAACTTTACAGACCAAAAACACATTATGTTTACTATTATATGAAATAAAAAAAATCGTTATGGAAAATGTTCGCAGTAAAAATCTAAATATCATAAATCCACCATCACCAATAATGAATTTCAAACAAAGACACTTCGTAATTGTATTTTTTACATGTATATGTATAATCTGTGGGAAGGTGTGTTAGAAATTTCTGGTTTCAAAAAGGTAGTGAAAGTGACGTCATGGTTATGAGAACAGCTGTTTGGAGGAACTGAAAACATTTCCTTCACATATATCCATGATCTAACCTATTTCTCACAGAGTAGTATATACTGTACATTTTCCATCAGAAATTACTACAAAATATGTCATTTTGTTACATGGGGTCTTCTATAATAAAAATATAAGTTGTTCAACATATTGACGATTTTGCAAAAAAATTATAGGCAATTTTTTAAGTTATTAAGAAGAATGGAATGTTTCTTATTTAACGTTACTGTAACAAGTATATTTTACGATAATTTCAATAGCGGCACAGGTGAAAAATCAATCTGTATAGTGTTCATCTAGAAGCAACCAACAAAGGATATTTCCCGTTAATTCACTACCACTAATCATTGTTGGTTTCTGTCAGTTCAATTCCTCGGAATATAACACAAAATGAAAAAAACCTCCGACACCATTAGTAGAACCACCATTTTGTTTGGGGGTTTCCCTACATCGTTACTTTTGTTAGAATTCCATAACTATCAATAGATGGTAGCATATGAAAAGTAATTTTTGTAAATTCTGAGACCTTACCCCCTAAAACATGGTTGAAAACACGTTTCTAAGTCAAATCACGAAATGAGAAACAGCGGAGCACGTTTGACCCAACGTTTTTACGAGAGTTTCTGGCGGAAAATACAGACCTCACAATCTGCTCGAAAGCGCTGGAACATATCTCAACAATTTTGCTACCAGAATGAAGCACTTTCATGAAGTACTTTCAATAATTTGGTTCGCCCTTCATCTGATAAAGTTTGTTTTCTAAACAACTTGAGTGTGAGAATTTGGTATTCTAAAATATAAGTACAATGTTTACACATATTACGTTTATTATAATAATCTGCTGTTGTATATCTTTCCTATAAAAGCCGTGGTACAGTTAGGTTTGCTTTAGGTTGGATTAGAAAATTGTGAATCAATCCACTAAGATTTATTTGTTTTGCGGGAATGTTATTAATTTATCTTATCGTTTCAGTATTGTTATTTACTATGCCGCGACCAAGAATATCCACACGACGAAGCCGTAGTACTATTCGACTTCAGATCAAGGCCAATCTTAAAGTTAACATATATTTACTGTTAGTTACGATGTTTGCCGCGTATAGTATATTTTTTCACACTGTCTGAGTACCCTCAGGATTACCAAGAACATCAAAGTATAGTGGTTTATGAACCTGAACCAGGTAAAAATATAAAAACAATAACATTTTAGAGAGTCTATTAAACTTACAGCGTTAGCCTTATGTATAAAACTAAACATATCTGAAGAAGATACATTAGACAGGAGTGAGTATAGATAGAAAAATAAAAAAGTAGAAAAATTACAGAAATACCTAAAAAGAGGAGGATTGGAAAAAAGTGGACAGAAGAAATGAAGAGAGAATACGTTGAATTCATGAGAGGTGTTTGGGAAGAAAGAAGGAAATTACAGAAAAAAGAAAGAGAGACCACGATGATGATTGTGTTTTAGCGCTCTCATAAAGGGCACTCTCGATAATAATTATATATATTTGATTTTATGTAAATACTGACCTTGTTGCTTTCATGTTAAACGATAACCATTTAGAAAAAATATAAAACCTACATTACTGTATAATCAATTTTAATAAGTAATTGCAACTGTATAAAGTATGTTTTTCCACTGACTGCTTCATATCTACGAATGTGACGGTCCAGAACTGAATTAAAAAAAAATCATGAAACAAAATTCTGTACTATTAATTGCCGTAAGCTAGCACAATAAGAGAATTATGAAAACGTATCTGATTAAAAAATATCTGCGTGTTATTTTTTTGTAAAATATCTAGTTTTCAGCAAACCTGTATACTCTATCCTATGTTAATCTTACATAATAAGCAAACACTCATATTTAGCAAGAGATATTGATCAAACTTGTCACATATTATTATTGTCATATTATCGAGGTGGAAATTCGAGGAGTACGCAGATCTGCTACGACGGGCGTAATGTCATAAAAAATATGTAGGGGAAACAAAATACTCTAATCTACTCTAATGTATATGTACAAATGTTTTAGTTTCATATATTTGTAAAAAAATGCTTTTAGAAAAATACTCAAACAGAACTTGTAGAGAAACTAATCTGAAATAATATTAAAAAAACCCAATACCATAGTGTAAGTAGTGTAGGTCGATTACGACCTAGGGTTAATAAATCGAACCTCTTAATACTCAGGTCTGCAGTGGAAACCTTTCTAAAAGTACATGTCTTATGTGGTTCTATTACATATGTAAAATCCAAATTTCAACCAGTTAGTTGCCACCAAAGTTAATTTTTCGTTCATTTGCTGGGTTAAAAGCACCACAAAAACACTGGAGATCCTTTGTTCCAAGTACAATTCACAAAATTCTATTTGACTGTGCAATTATTGTTCCTGGTTCCATGAAACTTTAACTAGTGCAATGTTTAGAGAGTTTGTTTGCTGCTGACACTGGTCTACGGTTGGTCAAATACTGGCTGCCTTGTGTAGTGTTACTATAAAATTAGGTTTGCTTCACATACGAATATAAACTAATTATGAGCGTAATTTTTATGCCGTTCTATTCCTTTTATGCACTACTTCTTAATCTAAAACAAGTGGTACATAGTTAAATTAAATGAGATTGATAAAAATAATGAAATAGAGAAAAAGTAGGTCAACAAGCTTCGTAAATATACTGAAATATGCAACTTCTGCTTTGTGGATGTTCATGTTCAGATTTCACTGACATTAAAAAAATATAAATACTCTTTATCGACGGTATAATTTTGATATGTAATTAGTTATCTTGAAAAGCAGTCTCGTGAATGTTATAGTCTGTTATACTTTCACACAAGTCAATGTCAAATTGTGATTACTAATTTGGTACTTGGAAAAAGGAACTGAAATAATTAATTAAACATATCAGAGAAAGAAAATAATAAAAATAAAGAAAAAATAAAAGAAATAAAAGAAAGAAATAAAATAAATAATAAAGAAATAAAAGAAAGAAGAAAATAAAATAAAATAAAATAAAGAATAAAAGAAAGAAATAAAATAAAAAAGAAATAAAATAAAAGAAATAAAAATAAAATAAAAGAAAGAAATATATTGGAGATCATTATGTTATTATTTATTGATAAGTTACAATAACTTATTCGACTTTTCCATAGCGTACATACAAAAAGCTACGAAACCCTGATTGTTTTCAAAGGGCATTATAAATCTATATTAAATATATTTATGGTACGTTTCTTAAATAAATTTTAAACTTATTTAAGAAATTAGTTAAAACCCGGATTGGTATTCCAGTGAAATAGGTTTCTTGTTCTGAACCGGATTAATATTTGGAACTAATAATAAAAAATGACGTATATGTTAAATTTTCATTCAAATAAAACAACCGTATTCGTGGTACAGTAACGTGAAATTAGTGAAGGGGCGTGACCTGGTCCCGGGTTCAAATCCATCCACACACCAATGACTTTTGCTAAGTGATAATTTCGCAACCCTCTAGGTCTATCCTGAAGGAATGTGTGAACCGGTTCCGGGCAAAGGCTTGGACAAAGTCCTGGAATGAGAAGGGGGGCAGTAAAATACCCCCGTTGCAGCAGACCTATGAGCTTATTGAATTTACAAATCAATAATATGACAATAGTAATATGTGAGTAAAGTTTTTAGTACAATATAATTCTGCCTATAAATTACAGAGTTAACCTATTCTCCTTAAGATTAACACGATAAAGAGTATGCAGGTTTGCTGCTGTAAGGAGCACTGGCAGTAGGCATTACCATAAAAAAATTTAAAAGTTATTAACATCTGTCCATAAATAAAGGAGTTTGTTTATTATCCTTATTATTAAATTGGGAAAAGAGTATACTGGTTAGCTGCCATGATATACACATCAACTATGATTTTTAAGCATAAGTGAATGGATTTGGATGGATGGAAGGTTACTGGGTGAAATATTAATTTTTCCTTATCCTCCATAAGATTAACATTGGAGCCTCAAAATAGAACGTACTGTACTGGTTACCATTCAAGATGGAGCATAACTTGTGTGGTTTTTTGAGCTGATTCTGATGGTAAAATATAAAAAATATTACGTATAAAAATGCAAAAATCCCAATTTTAGGGTACAATAACCCCCATAACCATCCGTTCCGATTGACCGATATATCTGGATTACAACCTCGTCGTAAATGTAGAAATATAAATCCGCAGAAAAAAATTGAAATGAAGAAATTATAGTAAACTAGCCAAAGTACCCGTTCTTCGCACGGGCTAAAAAGGCTGAAAGGTGTAGGCTCTACCGATACATTTAAGGTATTGTTAATTAATTCTTCATTGTTTACAAAATGACAAAACAGGAGTCTACAACATTTCAAAGTAACATATGTCAAATATTGGGAGAGGATAAGGATTAATGTAATAGAGACAGTCGTCGGAAAAAAACTTAAAATCTACCATTCCGCTATTTCAAATAATTCACTAATTTCGATCCAGCAGTTTATATGAAAAATCAACTTTATTTCTTCTTCTTCCTGAACTGTCAAAATATAGTGCAAACGGATGTTGTCATTAGAAAATGTAAACATTGAAACCTAGGACGGTCACGGCAGCTCTTTCTTCTTCTTCTCCTTCTTCTCGAACTGTCAAATTTTAGTATTCACAGCTGTTGAGATTCAAGTAATTTTATGTTTTCATTCTCTAAAAATGTAAACATTGAAACTTAGGACGTTCACAGGGCGTAGCCCGAGAGGATTTTAAGGAAATGAGTATGCCTATGTGTTGCATGAGTTTAAGATCTACCTTTGCCTAAAATTTCAAACCGGTCGGTTCAGTATTTTTCGCATTCACTTGCCACAACAAACCCACAAATCCACAAATCCACAAACACACAAACCCACAAACAAACATAGAGACACCACCTCTTCTTTATAATATTATAGATTAGTAGTAACGTGCTAACCTCGTAATCAGAGAGTTGTGAGATCGATTCCAGACTGAGCTGCTATATGTAATTGGGATATTAAAAATTGCCTAACTAAAGGTCAACGTTGGATATAACTGAAGAGAAGAACAAGAACTACAAAACTGGTGTAGGTAAATAATGGAAAAAACAATATACAAATAATTCACAATATATTGGTCATATACTTCACGTTTGCAAGCACAATTTACAAACTGTACCGATCCCATGGAAGGTGTCATTATTTCCGAAACTAAAGATACGTTTGAATATTACAACAATGATAATGTTTCATGACAAGTTTATCCGGATACGTTGTGAGATTTAAAACAAAAAGGTTAAAACAATTGTTTCCATAATGAAGTTGTGTGTAAAGCTTTTATGTGTCTGACACTGATATTCAAGTCGTATAATAATAACAACGCCATACTTTCCAACAAACAAACCGAGTAAACATGGCTGTCAACATTGCTCAAGTTAATGAAATCCTCTTTGGCCACAAAGAGGATTTAAATGTTAAAAAAGTAGCTAACTTTTAAACATTAAAAAAATATAATTACGTTCTTTTCTCTTTTGATATTTAAATTATAAATTTTACCAAACAAATTTTCTCCGATGTTATTTTGTTCCTCATTCCAGTAGAAATACTTGTTTCAAGAAGACAAAATTGTAAGTACTCAAGTTTGAAAATTTAATAGCTTAATCAATTAGATATAGAAAAGTATATTATTTTTATCAGTTTTATGTTCAGCTCATTTTTGCTTCCTCACACCTGTACCAGGAGGAAGAGTTGTTTTTGTCAGAATTCTTGAAATTAATTTTTTACTACCCTGAAATTTTACACTGAACCCAAAAAGTGTTTTTGGAGTGAGGCCTTTCCGCGTGTTTTTTTGTGTATTACAACCGTCATTATGGGTAAAATCTGATATGTACTCACTGTGTGTACAAGGTTCTTATTTTTTCAATTATTTATGTTTATGTATTGGTATGTTTATAGGTAAAAATAAATCAATAAGCCCCTAAAAAAGTGAAAAACTAACATTCTTCTAAAATGTCTGTAACAATATTGATTAACATTGATTGGATAACGCCCGGACACCTGGCACAAACCTTATTGCCTATAAAAATGATAGTTCATAAGCTACATAGTATTTTGAGTGTAGAAATTAATTTTTATTTATTTTTCATTTAAGTTTTTTTAATCCTTACTCTAAGTCAACCGGTTACTGAGACACAGAAAATAGCAAACATAATTTGTTGTCTTTTAAGTAAAATTTAAGATTGAATCCTATGTTATTCTCATGCAGAATACGCAAATTGATGATACTATTTTAATTTGAATTAAGGGGAATACAAATTTGTTAGTTAGTTAAAATTTATGAATGTGTTTTGAAAAACATTATTTACATTATGTTCTAAAACAGTATTTTTTTATCATCACGGAATTAAAACCTAGTCACTCATTTCCAATGGACTGTAATTTTTAAATTGGTACTACACTTTTATAATTTGAAATATTATGGTAAAAAATGTATATCTTCATTTAGTTAAGATATGTTAAAATTGAAACTATTCTCATGAATAGTAAGAAAAATTGAACTAACTTGCTTGGCTATCTCACGATACCTTGTCATAAGGCGTAACATAGTATTAAGCTTAGTGTGTATCATCTCAAGTAATTAATTCTTAAATGAATGGAGTCTGTAAGATAATATTTTTCATTTAGAGGAAGCAAGTGTTTTGTCGGTTCACTGATGCAGTTTGTAATAACAAAGTTGTAATAATAACTCAAGTATCAATAGTACATATTTCGCGACAAATCGAGATAGTTTTTCCGATTGGACAGATGGAGAGATGTGTGTTTAGAATTCAGGCTGAAGGCAAAATAATATGACGAGTTTGAAGCACTTTATATTCCCTTTCTTTATCTATACGTTCTCGACTACATTTCATGTCTCGAATATTGCTTTATTATTCATTGAAAGAAGCAAGCTATAATTTTTTTGTAATAAATCGTTCTCCATAATCATTGGAATTCAAAATGGCGTCGCTTATTAAATATCCAATATCTTTAACTACACTTTTACTACGCGTCTGTGTTTAAACTATACAACGTTTCTGGAGGTGGAGAATTGTCCAGTAGTGCTCCAACCTCCGTTCTGAGAGCACACTATCTTGTGTTGCCCCTCTAGTCCTGAGGTGGAGTGTTATTTGTTGTGTTATCAGTATAGTTTTGTTTTCTGTCTTTCTACGCCTCTCGGAATTTTTTTTACGTTTATGGGGAACAGTCCAGACCCCGGTCTTGTTACTACCTAACGTTGACCTGTTGTTAGGAAGCATGATTAATTTGTAATTTCAGTAGCTAACTAACTATACTAGCCTAACTATACTAGCCTTGATAGCATAAGGAATAAAAGTTGCATAACTATTGGTGCTCTCGTTTTTCACGTAGAAGACAATAGACAGAAAGAAAGAAATATATAGACAGACAAACTCACATTAAATAGCTGAGATAGACCAAATTCTGGTTGTCGGAGTTGTAAAACATAGAAATAACAGAAAATGACATAAATCCAAACAATTCACTTTTTGGCACATGAGCTCTAAAAGCTAACATTAAAAATTATCTATAGATTTTAAATTAAAATTACATTATTTTTTGTATCACGTGAACATTTTATAAAATTAGTGACTTTGTCGTTATTTAAATTAAAAGATTTTTAACCACGCCATTTGACCAAATGGCCAATTAACATGTTTTCAAAGTTTGGTTCCTCAGATGGTTCTTAATATATAATGATTTGTTTAACAAATATAAAATGGCGTCTAGCGGTTAAACGAAGGATTTTTCAACATATGTTCATTAGAATTTTTTTGTTTATTTTGACTAGTACCATCATCCGTCGAAGTTTGTCCTCAACTTTAATGAACACCCTGTGTATGCAGTATTTGCAATTACTAAAGATGTTTTTTTGTAACCAAAAACATCTAGGAAACTCTATAATGAAGCGAAAATGCAAAAAAACTTTATTATCATAAGAAAGAACTTATTTCTAAAAAGGTTTACAAAATTTGACGTAAAACGTGGCATATTGCCACATGCAACAATTAATAACTAATTAATGGATGAACTCCCACAGTTTTCTCTGTGATTCATAACTAAGCGATCATTGGAGGTTGTTTTTGTTTCACCATTAGTTCTAATAAAACAATTCCAAATATTTTCCGTGTTACATTACATATACATGAGTCTTTTCAACCTTTTTAACACTGCTGTGCTTTAATTTTGTGTGAAAATGTATATGTCATAAATGCTTTCTTTCGTGGAAATAGGTTTACGTGGGATAATTTACTTTGCCCCAAGTCGCGTGATGGGATCCTAAAGCTAAGGTATCATAGACGCATCATCCGTGGATGTTATCTTACCCCTAGCTACAATTCCATCCGAAACCATAATCTCCTTTCTGTTGGAAATCCCTCGATGAAATATCAGTATTGAACGAAAGACAACGAAACAGCAGGCTTTGCAGGGACGGAGACCAGTTATTTTATGCTCCAGATGTTAAATTATTTAAACTTTATTTTTGACATTTTTGTAACTTCTAGAAGTTCTTTAGAGTTGTTATGGCTATTTTATTATAGTCTGACGTAGGAATGTTTTGCATGTGTACTAACATTACCCGTCCCACGTTGCTACGATAAACAAAACAGATTAATTTGGTTTAGAACCGCTGGCAAATAATATAATTATTATTACCTTTTTGAAATGGTGGCCTAGCCAGATATTTACAGTGCACGCAATTGGAAAAAAATATTATGGCTAAGAGCGAATCAAATACAAAAAGTTATTCAATACATTTTATTTATGAATATGTGAAGTTTATTTAGGTCCAAAGTTTGAAATGTTCCACTTATAAATAAAAATAATACAACAGAATTAGTTTTGTTAAATCCTTATGGGATTTTAATTATTGTCTAATTTCAACAAAATAAAATATTTCTAAACCTTACTTTTGGTATTTTAACACATCAATATGTTGATAAGGATCTATAAAATACTATGTATTTGGTATTTTGTTTTTAATAAATTTCTTTTACGAGTAATTAAAAGATAATTAAACCCAAACTAAATGTTAAGAAATGCTCTGCAATCCCTCAACAACTTGTACAGTCCCTAAACGAGAGAGCCTTGGCCATTATATTTAATGGTGAGGTACTCATGACAAATGATACGGTCAAAACTCTTTGTGTCACATTGGATCGTGATCTCTCCCTTTCTGACCATATTAGTCAGAAAAGCAAACGTGCAGTTGGTAGATTAAGGGTTTGTACCGATTTAGAAAGTTGATTCCAAAGGCAGCAAAACTCAGCTTGTGCAGTCACTGCAATATACAGAGTGTTTCAGAATTCCTACCAACACTCTTAATCTTTTTTAAATAATGTAATTACAAATCGATTGACACCAAATGGTTTTATATTAGACAAATATTAACTGAGATATGGTAGCTTTAGTGATAAGTGACCGCTAGAGCTTAGTTGCAGTGCATGTCAAGGAAAGTCTGCCACAACAATGCAACTGTCTCTGCCTGCTTATTGTCATTAAAATTCACACAAAACTCCCAAACATTTTATATCAGCTGTGAAACTAAACATCTGATTTTATTCTTGCCTGAAAATATTATCATTTTATACAATGTTGTCAGTTCCTCTACAGTTATTCTAAACTTATGCCAAGACTAAGAGGGTTATGTGGAATTTTTCTATTGTTTGATGTAATCTAATATAACCTACAAATAACATACAAAGCAGGCGGAGACTGTTGCATTTCTTGACATGCACTGCAACTAAGCTCTAGAGGTCACTTATCACTAAAGCTACCATATCTCAGTTAATATTTGTCTAATTTAAAACCATTTGGTGTCAGTCGATTTGTAATTACATTACTTAAAAAAAGTTATTCTTGTAAATTTTCTGTTAAATTAACGGTTCACGAGTTATTTAAGAAACAAAACTTCAAATGACCGCCATTTTGTTTTATGAATTTGAGAACTTGTCATAAATTTTTATAACTTTGTCTATTTACCGTAAATGTTTGTGAAAAGTTTCAATTCCGTACGTTTAACCATTTTTCAGAAAAGAAATTATAAGTGAAAAAAACAAAACGGAGGCTGTGTGAGTAACTAAGGACTTCCGGACAATTAAAAATGATATTTAGATATGCTTCTTACCCAGGAACTGCTTCTTCACCCTAGAGTATTGGTAGGGAATTCTGAAACACGCTTTTTCAATAACAGTATTATAATCCTGCATATGACAATAGTATCTCTAAGGAGAATATGAGGAGGATAGAGAAGGTTCAGAACAGCACCATCGGGTTTGTGTCTCCCTTGTCTTGTCTCTCCTTGCGGCATGATGTCGCTTGGCTAGGTATCCGGAAGGACATGTTCCTCCATTTCCCGAGGATAGGTCGCGAGATTGGCAGGAAGAGCTTTGCCTATTTCGGTCCGGCGTTGTATAATGAACTCCCGGAGAGCCTCAAAGACCTTTGTTATTCAACTTTTAAAACTAAAATAACATGTATCTTTAATGACCAGATTAAGACCAAACTTGAATTTTTTGTTTTTAATTGTGTTGATGTAAGTTATTTTGAAAAGCTGTATTTCTATTTCTCTATTTTTAATATTATTATTATTAATATAATTTAATATATATTATATGAACACTAAATTTCAAATTATATTTAGATAAACTATAAAGAATATGGTAGCTATATTAAAGGTTGTAGTTTTTTAGTTTAATCAATGGAAAATCTATCATTCCCAATAAATAAATAACAGATCCAATGCAAACAATCATATTTTTTAAATTTGACTCGTCTGATATAAATAGAGGTGGAGGTTTGTTAGGACCATGAGGTGGACAAACTGTTAAATATCAAAATTAATTAATTATTGACAAATGAACCGGCCTGTCACAGTCGACTAGTCGTCGTTTAATGGACAGTAAAATCATCACTGTTTAACATGGAATGCGAGTTACAATGTTGGTATGGTTCAATATACATCTCTAATTGCCAAACAAACATCACCTACGTTGGTTTTTCTAGCCTTGTGTTATTTGTTTGATTTCTACTCATTATGTACGAACTTAGTTGCAAGCAAACTAAAATATGAATGATGTAAGACGCATTGATACCCAAAAGAATAACAATTGGAGCTATCATAAATGTGAATAGACCTAAATAAGGGTATAATTTATATCAATATATCTGAAGCACCAGTTATAAGCCACGTGCCATAACCTGTCCATCATTGAAAAGGTTTACTGGTCTGAAAACTGTTTTGCTCCGTAGGTTGGCTACACAGACACAAATTAAAAGCAATTAAAAGTGAATATTTTTTGTCCTTCTCATCTCAAGACTTTTTGAACTATTAACTGTAACCGTTTTGCACAATTACTTCAGGCTAGACCTAGTGGGTTGCGAAAGTAATTAATTACTTAGTGAAAAAAACATTGATGATTGGCGGGATTTGAACCCGGGGCCTTGGGAATCAAAGTCCTGATTCCCTAGAAACACAGACCATCGCTCAAACCTATCCACAATTCGTGACCTCCAAGTTGCTGGATTACAGGACACGCAACGGCGCCAGTCACTATATTTGTCACTATATTCTCACACATTATTATTAATATTTCAAATGTACATATTTTCACGGCAAAAAACTCACATTATTATTGTAAGTCTAAATGTTCCGAGTTATTATGATAGACGAATCATAATAGTTCAGCGGTAAAAGCTCGCAACTCGAAGGTTTCTAGTTCAAATCCGGACCCATTTTTATTTCAATTTTTGAGCTGTTAATTAATTCCCTTCAGAAAAACAGATCATTTCGTAGTGACTGTTACCACGGTTCAGACATATCAAAGCGTGAAAAAATAACGCTGGTGCTGAAAACTCAAAAAAATAAAATTCATTAGTCTTGAAAGATGTTTGCTTATTCTGAGAGGAGATCGTATTTTACGTTAGGAAACTCGTTAGAGCCCATAAATAAGGCTTTCGAGACAAATAAAGAACGGTAATGTTTACTATGATGATAACGACTTCTAAAGTTGATTCTATAATTACTTCTGTAACAAGTACAAAAAGTGACGGGAGGGATTTTGAGTGCAAAGGTGCATTTTACGCAGGAGTTGCATATTAAATTTTTCTAGTCTGTCAAAAATCTATTAAGTTGGGTACAGTAATAGTTTTCTTATTCATGCATGCAATACTATTACTTTTAGTTAATAACCAAACCAGTTTAGCATTTCTATTTATCGTTCCTGGCGGTGACTTTTCTCATACAGATTTGCTGGTATTTGTACGATGTGTTTATTTGTGTTGATCGGGAACCACGCGATAATGGGTCAGATGTTTATATCCAGTGTTGCCAACTTTATTCCAGTTTAAACAACGGTTACCCAGCTAAAGTAAGCGCCAGGAAAGAAGTCCGTTGAGCTCTAGCCAATAGGACACGGACGCGACCGCGCTGTTGCCATATTGAACGCTGCCTCTCGCCTTTCAAGCAAAAAGTGTCAATAATGTCATTAAATACTATATTAACTAACATTTTTTATTATTTATTTGAGTTTTGATTATAATTATTAAATTTTTAATTAGTTTATGTCAATGTAAATAGATAAATGTGTAATAACCTATATTTTGTTCTAATAAACCGAAGATTGGAAATATAAATATATAATCTTAAAGGTTATTTACACATACAGTGCTACGAAAAATAAGGTTTGTCCGGTTTGTTTATGAGTACCAATTCAAGGAAGCCGTTGTCCTGATGGAAGGCTGTCAAAATGTCGGTGATATGCAGACCCAGAGAGCACTGTGATGCAATTTCCTATAATAAATATATAGGTTCTTATTTCTTATTAAAACTATAAACCAAATGTAAATTTTTGATTTTTATTAGTTGAATCTAAATAATTTTACAGGACTCATAACATGGAAGAATAAGTATTTTTTGTGGTAGTCTGGATTTCAACCTATAGCCTACTTCTATTAAACATAAATAAAACAATATAATTTTCATATTGCTTGATAGCCCATTTTATCTAGTTTGTATAGTTTAAAAAAATTAAAAACAAATGTATAGTTTTATAGCTGTATATTATAAAGTGAGAGTTTTATAGCTATTTATGTAAATACCTGAGCCAAGTGTCAAAAATAGCCTAGCGGTTATTATAGGGTTAAGGATAAAATAGTATCACTAATAATAAATAATAATCTATAACTATAATATAATTATCGATGTAATGTAAATTATGTTATTATATATGTATATATATAATTGTATATACACATAAATACATATAATTGGAGATAAAATAGCTAGAAATGAGTTCGGCAACGTTGCGCGAAGCTGATTGGCGGACTCAAAATCACCAGCTGTCTTGGCCCCGCCTTCAACGGACTTCTCTCCTGGCGGCTGGTATAGTAAGTGCAAACGAATTGTTAGCTTATTTATATTTTGTGTTCTGAAGTCATACACAGGAGCAAGAAAAGTAAATGAATACGGATATCTTTTGTTTTGTGTCGCGTTTTAAGTGCGCCAGCAAACGCTTTCTTGTGAAGATGTAGGGAAAATCATTTTTAAAAGAACATAGCTCAAGTACGTACGGTATAATTGTGTCACTTCTGATTTAACGTTTAGTCTACTTTATAAATAGTAAAATACCCAAAATACATAATACATGTATATACATGTATATAATACATATACAGCTAACCTGCATACTCTTTTCCCATGTTAATCATATAGGGAATAGGTTAACTCCTTTATTTGTGGACAGATGTTGAAATGGTCAAAATAAAAATTCTTTATGCTAGAAATTCCTACTTTCAGTGCTCCTCACAGCAGCTAACCAGTATACTCTTTTCCCATGTTAATCATATGGAAAATGGGAAAACCTATTTATTTACGGAAATATGTTGATGTTGGTATAAATTGTCAAAATAAAAATTGTTTATGCTAGAAATACCTACTTTTAGTGCCCATCACAGTGGCAAACTTGCATGCTTTTCCCCATGTTAATCTTATGGAGAATAGGCAAATAACAAACTCATATATTATTATCGATATATTATTTATTATCGACAGATATTGATAAAACTTGATATATAATGTTATTATTATATTATTGATGTGAAAATTCGCTGAGCACGCAGGTCTGCTGCAACGGGGGTATTTACATTTTATCATTTAACACCTGAAATTAATCAATTAAATTTATCTGCAAGGTTTTTGTGTTCTTTCTTTCCATGAAATCGAGACCACCCAAAGGTATAAAACTTCTTTCATTATTTCATACCTTTTTGAGAAGGTTTCTGTATACTTTACACTGGCCTATGTTATAATTAAATAAAGGAATGAATGATAATTAATATAGCTGAAACCGCCAGATGTAAGTGATACTGTGACACATGTCCTTCTAAATTTTACAGATTTATATTTATATGATGCATGAAAGTGATTTAACACTCACAAATTAATCAACAGCCAGGGTAAAGTCAAAATTGTTTTTGTTTATTAATCATTGATTTAAACTGAAATTCAGTCATACTAAACTACATTGTTATTATAATATCAATACGAATTAAACTAACTGTTGTTATTAATTGTAAATTATAAACTAAATAATGATTTAAGATCGATATTACCGTAATATTTGGGCTTGATAACTAATTTTTGGTTGAAGCACTGAGCCATACAAATCGTACACAGAACGTGATCACTGAACTTTATAATACAATTCATAGAAAAATTAACTCCTTATTTTACAATATAATAATTAATGTGGTTGTTGGCCAAACATCAAAACTAAATCTGAATTTTAATAAATAATATTGATATATTTAACTTGGTGTGAAACAGATTATATTGGGTTAACAAAGGCCCATTTGTAATAGTTTTGTCCGATCCATATCATTAATAAACATAGTTTAATTATAAAAAAATTGTTCATGATTTGAGCATTTCTAGTGACAAATATTTGTTTTGACGGCAATAAAAACCAAATTTTATTAGCATTGTATTTTTGTAAACATTACCATCCAGTATAACTGAAAAATAGTTATTTCCACCATTCTACTTGCATTATCTGTACGAAATTATAAAATATAGTCCTAGTACATGCCATCATTTAAGCGTTCTCTCGCAAAAATAGATCGATTGGTCTGCATTATATGGTTGCCCAGTCAAACTAATTCGATAATATTATTACGAGCTCAATAAATCTACAAAGGTGTCTATAAAACTAACTTTAGGATTTAGTGTTTGAACCGGAATTCGATATGAGAAACTTGTGAACCATATTTATACATCTACGGTTTAGATTTTGTTCAGAGTGTGGGTTTAATTTGTTTAGAGAATTATCCAATATATTTGAGATGGTTCAAATAATATTTCAGTAAGACTACGCCGTATGGAGACGGTACCGAAATATGGACACATGCCAAATGTAAAATCGACATCCGATTCATCCGCAACTGTTAACAGGTTGACGGAAACAGTGCCGAACGCCAGACTAAAAATGTAAAAGCTACCAACTTTTTTTCTAAATCGCCTTATTGTCAAACTGAATTGAAGATTTAATTGGTTTTAGATAAATTACAAATCAGGATAAGAAAAACCATTGAATATTACCTAAACAGAAATAGAAACCTGATTGAAAGACTTGAAAATATAAAAGTGACAACTTTAAAGGAATCGAGACAGCTCAATAAGGAAACTGTTCGTCTGCATGGCACGTCTGCGAGCGGACATTGTGTTGGTCAAAGGTAAAATAGGACGATGTAGGAATTGAAAGGACGTCGATTGACGTTTCGGAAGGACTTCATGCAAACATGAGGCTTCTCTGTGCGTCAGTTTGGAAACGAATAATGGAAAATATATATTTTTATCTTTCTGGAATAACACTTGTCGTTAATGTACACATATTTCTGTAAATTGGATCTAACCTTACGATAAAATTTGTATCGGTGCTTCGAAATATTCGCTCACGTAGCAAAATGAGTGTTGTAGAGGCCAAATTAATCTAATAATACTCTAGTATAATCTTATTATAATGCGTGGCTATAGTGAAAATGTTTACAATGCTTCTTTAACCGAGTGTAATTAGTAAATGACTCATCTTCACTTCTCACTGCTCTTTCGAACTCAAAAAGGGCAGACAAAATTATTTGGTTCGGACTGTAGATGTTAAAAAAGGCAGATTTAACCTCTTCATACGAACACGAATCCAACTACATTGGAACAAAAAAATTTGCAACTTTTGTTGAAATTCACTTCCCATATAAGCCAGCAGTCTTTCCTCTCTTCCGGACTGCGCTCATCTGAACTCTCCTACATTTCACCCGACAGACACGCTGGAAATGTTCAACTCCTCTGGCGTACCTCCCCCATAAATCTTTCAAATACACACTTTTCAATTTTCCTATTCAGATCATCGCTTGGATCTGGTGTCACATCTCTATAATTTTGCTTTCTTCTAGACATCTCGTTATTGCAAGTATAGTAATACTAAGTAAATCTAATCAGATTCAAAGAAGAATGAATGTTTTATTCTAAATCCACCTTATTAACTAAACTGTAAACAAAAATAATTAAAACAATTATCATATATATAATAAATAGGATGTTGACAACCATATGGCCCAATACTACAACCTTGGGATGTGATTTTTTTTAAAGAGTGCCAGACTATTTACCAATACTTTTCCCTCCTACATATACTAAAGATATTGTGTGTGAAGTATCAAAGTAAGATAAGGGTGAACCATCTAGGTAAGTGCTCGGTGGACGGAACTAATAAAACTAATTGATAACTTTGGAGTATTCACCAGGATAATCGGTCGTCACGCTAGCAACTACGCCACTGACTCGCGACGAGACAATAATTGACTAGTCCGGCGGTCGAATGGGTGAATGTGCTAGTAGTCGTTCCGATTCACTAACTATCTTGAGTTAGAATAAGTTAAAATTAATAAATTAATAATACGAGAACGTAAGATGGAGTATACTATTTTTTATCCTTTCTCAAATCCTTTTCGCAACGCTTTTCTAATGCAATAAACGTGTTCCGAAACAGAATTAATTATTCTAAACCTATTTTACGGTAGCTCGGTGCCTTGATGAGCTCTTGTTTCAACGTGTATAACGTACTTTTCCGCACCTACAGGTTTTTAGACTGAATTGCTCCCTATGTTATATAAAATGATTGAAATTATGATAAGCTTATCATTTTCTTTCATCATCAGGATTTTTACTTTATCCCCTTATACATAGTGTATGGAGAAAGTATTTTTTTGACAAGATTTACAAATTTGAGTTGAGAGTGGAATATCCGTTTTAAGGCTCCCTGAGTCCATTTACTTCCCTGTGGGAAATATGTTAGATCATGGATAAGTCTAAAGTGAATGTTTTCAGTTCATCTAAAAAGCTGTTTTGTGCTTCAAAATTTCGTCAGGCAAATTGCTAACTACGCCCCTTCCTAGATCTAATACATACCCAACTCAAAAAGTGATTTTCAGACTGTTGTCTGTGTCCAAAGCCCAAGACCACACGATAGTTTAATTTTCATAAAATTTGGTACTCATGGTTAGGGTTTAATGTTCTTCTTATTTTCGCTCTCAATAAAAAAATAATAATGATTTATTTTGTAAAATATTCCTGGATTTTTGTTTTTATATCAAGTTAAATTTTTGAACATATTAAAAGGTCATGCCCTTGAGCCACATCTCATTAATGTACTTCCAAAGTTTTACATTGATACTTTAATAATTAACGCCACTACACACGCCAAAGTGAACGTATGTTTCGCCAGAATTTAACATTGCCCTTACGGGACTAAAATTCAAGATGGCTACCACTGATGCAGACTTTTAAGGAGTTGACTAAAAATTAAAACTCCTTCATTAATTCTCCTCAATCGTTTTACCCGAAACTTAGCATGCAGTGTAAGATCGCATAGCCCAACAAACCCACACATAAAGTTTTATATAGTTAACCTTCTGGGATAGGGGGTGAGTATTTTGATAATTTCCATAAAATGTTCCAACTTGTGGTACGAGGTTGTCGGCAAGAATTTTGATGAATAAAAGCGTGGGTCAGTTCTCTAATACCACTTATTTAGCTTGAAAGAGTTAGATGGCAGAGTGCAGCAATGGGTTCTCCTTACTTTAACAAATATTGAAACACATAAAAGTAACAATACATTATTTTCGTTAAACACTCGTTGACGTAAGATCATATAATATCCAAATATAATCAACTTGAATCCTAAATATGTTATGTTTGACTGTAACGGTCATTATTCTGTTCCCAGGTACTACGCCATCGTTCATCCCATGAAGGCCAAGTACTTGTGCACCATCAGCCAGGCCAAGAAGATCATCCTATGTATTTGGCTGGCCTCCTTTCTACTGGCCACGCCCATGTTAGTGGTCCAGGTACAATGCTATTCTCACACGCACACTTACTCCTCGGCCAGCTGTAACATGACTGCACGATTATTAACCGATCACATACACAGGGTGTCCCATAAGTCAAGTACCAAACTCGGAGGAAATATGGTACCAGATATCCGCCATTTTGTATTTAAAAAAATAATTGTTAGGCCTACCTTTATCTTTATAAAATTCAGTACCGGTATGTATTTATAAATAAAAGAAAACTATTGTAGAAAAAATAAAACCTGGTCCAATTTTAAATTTTAAAATGGCGGTTATTTAATACTTTTACCGTTTTCCCATAATTTTAGATTAACAGTTTTATATGTCCGCCATTTTGAAATTTCAAATTGGAAAAAGTTTATTTTTTTCTACATTATATCTCTTTTATTTAAACATACATAGAACCTAATGAGTTTGACAAAGATCGGTTGAAAATGTTCAAAGGTAACAGTTACATATTTTGTAAAAAAGGGTTTGAAAGGTGCCTATTTAGCCTTTAATTTAAATTACTATTCGATTGTAATTATTCTAATAGGATACGTAATCTAATAGGGTAGGTTTTAAGCTTTAATTTAATGTTGGTGGTAACTGACTCAGACAGTAACTAAGATATAGTGTACGGAAATTCAATTTGGCGTTGTTGGTAATTTGAGCCCCCTTATGTCCTTGGAATATGAGCCCCAGTCTTTCAGGGGCTCATATTACATACACTAAAACTTGTGTTCGCACTTTTGTCCTTTTAGATAGATTCTAAGCTCCAAATCTAAACCTAAAAGGAACAAATGGAATACAGATAGCATGGTTGGTAATGGCTATTGGCCTAATAGGTCTATTGACTATTAGAAACAAAGAAATGGGTTTGAAAAAAGCCTCTAAGAAATTTTCTGTACCATGACCGATGCTGCAAAGACTTGCTCGAGGTGACAAATCACCAGAAGAAGCACCTGCCACTCGTCTTGGAAGGAAAACTGTAATGGAAGATAAGATTTAAAGGAAGCTGGTTGAATACCTGCTTTAAATGGAGAGCAAATTTTACGGTCTTATCCGACAAGATGTACGCAGAATATCGTACCATCTTTGAGAAAGAAATTGAATTAAAATCCATTCACAACAAAGAGACTAGCTGGTAGGGCGTGGTTCGACCACTTCATGAGGCGGCAAAAGGATTTATTATGCGTTTTGAAACCCTCAGAAAACTTCAGTTTCAAGTGCAAATGGATTTAATAAAGAGGCAGATGGCAATTTCTTTAACAACTTATAAGCTGAGTAAACGAAATTCATTTACCCAGCCGACAGAGTCTTCAATTTCGAAGAGACAGGAATTTCAGTTGTTCACAGCAAAGTTCCCAGAATAATAGGTTTACGGGGAAAGAGACAAGTAGGAGTTCTTAGCTCTTTTGAAGGAGGTTCTCTTGTGAACGTCGTCTGGTGCATGAGTGCGGGGGGCTCATTCATTCCTCCTATGTTGATTTTTCCACAGATGTCCGGTATTCTAATGAAAGGTGCTCCACCAGGGGCGATTGGTATGTGTCACCCATCAGGGTGGATTCAATCAAACTTGTTTACTGACTGGCTGCATCATTCAATTGAAAAAGCTAAGCCCACAAAAGAAGATCCAGTGCTTCTGGCCCTAGATGGCCACAACTCCTACACAAAAAACATAGATGTTAATATTGCTAGGGATAACTTCATATCAATAGTAAGTCTACCCCCACACACTTCGCATAAGCTACAACCGTTGGACAAGTCATTCCTGGGGACTCTGAAACACCACTACAGTGAACAAATACGCCAATATATTTGAAATGGTGAAAAACGAGTGGAACCCTATGATATTGCTGAGCTTCTAGGGCAAGCATATCTAACTTGCCAGACAGGGTCGATAGCTTTGAATGGGTTCAAAACGACCGGATTGTATCCATGCAACAGGAATATTTTCACTACTGCAGATTTAGCACCATCATCTGAAGAGACACATCATAGAAACCTTAATACAAGCAAGGAAGAGAAGCCTACAAAGCCTCAAATAGCTTTGAACTGCTTTGAATAACTTTGAACCCTTGGAGGAAAACATCGATGACCCTGAAGTCGCTATCCAAAGCCCAAATGACGGTAGCCAACCGGAGACAGATGCCCACCTACAACCTATTACTTCCACTGCATCCAGACCCTCTACTGAAGATTTAACCCTTACAGGTCCATCTGGTGAATGTGGAAAACAACGTTGTACAACCGCTGTGTCACCAAAGGATATATGATCTGTACCCAAACCAAAGAAAAAGGTTTCCAACAAAGGATCGAAACCCTCAAAAGCTGCTCTTGTCACGTCATCGCCCTTCAAAAAATGCTTTGCTAGAGGCTGTGGAAAAAAAAGGAATCCTTGAATATTCAAAAAATGTTAAATTCAGTCTACTGCAAAGAAAAATGCCATTATCAAGCCTGTAAAACGTAAAGTTTACGTAGACGAGCACTAAGGTGAATAGAACTGTTCCATTAATTCCGAAGATTCAGTTCTGGAAATGCCAGTGGGAGTCGACAATCCAGGAGATGAGCACACGCCATGTATGTTTTGTGAAGGACTGTATTCTGCTGATCGTCAAGGAGAACTGTGGATACGATGCATGATGTGTGAAATGTGGGCACACAAAGACTGTGCTGGACCCAAGAAATATGTCTATGTTTGTGACTTTCAGATTATAAAATAGTTTTGTTCTGTGAAGTTTACACTGTTAAAATGTTGTAATTCATAAAATAAAATGTTCATATTGGATGTTTGAATGAATAGCCCTTTTAACTCTTTCATGCATTTACACAAAATAGTTTCTCATAAAACGACTTGTTTTTATTTTATTTTGGAATTTCACTTGTTATGTATTTTTACGACTTCATATTTCTTAAATACACTTACCAAATGTTGCAGTTTAAATTTAACACAAATAATTTAGTAAAAACATTTTACAAAACAATATAATAAAAAAGTGGTAGCTCATATTACCACCTTTACCTCTACTGATGAAACTGTAAAATCCATCATGGACTTTCTGGGAAATAGTTTGCCAAAAAATTACGAAACTATGGATTTTTTCAATTTATTTCATGCAGACAAATCTGAAGGAGAATAGTTTGATAATTTTCTAGCTAATTTGAGGCATTATGTAAAATATTGTTAGTTCAAAGATCAAAAATCTTAACTAATGAAAGCACTGATAGCACCAATTCTATAGACAGGAATTTATTCAAGAGAAACCAAGGAACATTTATTAAGGGATGATGCTTCAGTAGAAAAGATAATTCAATGATAAATACAGGAAATGACTGTATTAATTTATTAAAATAATAATGATGAAATACAGTACCAATATACAAAAGCGTTGATCAATTACTGGGGTCTCTTGAAGACTTGATTGCCGCAATGTTTGGAGTTTTCAGGTGGTCTGAGGCTTCAAATTTAAGTTTTTGTTGACCTAAGTGAAGACTTCATAACAGATTTACGATGGATGGATTCTGATGAATTTAGATTTTTAATTGGTTTTCTTGTTTAGACGAACACTGGCGCATTTAGATCTTCGATTGGTTTTCTTGTTTAGACGAACACTGACGCATTTAGATCTTCGATTGGATTTCTTGTTTAGACGAACACTGACGTATTTAGATATTCGATTTGTTTTATTGTTTGGACGAACACTTACGCATTTAGATCTTCGATTGGTTTTCTTGTTTAGACGAACACTGACGCATTTAGATCTTCGATTGGTTTTCTTGTTTAGACGAACACTGACGCATTTAGATCTTCGATTGGTTTTCTTGTTTAGACGAACACTGACGCATTTAGATCTTCGATTGGTTTTCTTGTTTAGACGAACACTGACGCATTTAGATCTCCAATTGGTTTTCTTGTTTAGACGAACACTGACGCATTTAGATCTCCAATTGGTTTTCTTGTTTAGACGAACACTGACGCATTTAGATCTCCAATTGGTTTTCTTGTTTAGACGAACACTGACGCATTTAGATCTCCAATTGCTTTTCTTGTTTAGACGAACACTGACGCATTTAGATCTCCAATTGGGTTTCTTGTTTAGACGAACACTGACGCATTTAGATCTCCAATTGGTTTTCTTGTTTAGACGAACACTGACGCATTTAGATCTCCAATTGGTTTTCTTGTTTAGACGAACACTGACGCATTTAGATCTTCGATTGGTTTTCTTGTTTAGACGAACACTGACGCATTTAGATCTCCAATTGGTTTTCTTGTTTAGACGAACACTGACGCATTTAGATCTCCAATTGGTTTTCTTGTTTAGACGAACACTGACGCATTTAGATCTCCAATTGGTTTTCTTGTTTAGACGAACACTGACGCATTTAGATCTCGAATTGTTTTTCTTGTTTAGACGAACACTGACGCATTTAGATCTCCAATTGGTTTTCTTGTTTAGACGAACACTGACGCATTTAGATTTCCAATTGGTTTTCTTGTTTAGACGAACACTGACGCATTTAGATCTCCAATTGCTTTTCTTGTTTAGACGAACACTGACGCATTTAGATCTTCGATTGATTTTCTTGTTTAGATAAACTATCCCTTATCGAATCTGTAGTTGTGGACGAGCACTGGACCTCAGACCACCTGAGGAACTCATTGTGTTAATTAGTATTTAAAACCATGGTATTTTCAAATAACTTTGAATTTAAATATCACCTTATACAGCAAATTTTATAGAACAAGTAAAAATTTAAATTTAAATTTTTGGTTGTCATGGTTTGTTACTTGAATGTTATTCTTACAAAATAATTTATTTAAATACCGTTTTGTGGTTAATATTTCATTAGGAGTTAAGGTATAGTTTAGTTATTAATCAATATTTTAGTACCCCAGTTGCAGCGGACCTGCGTACTTTGAGAATTTCCGAATTAATAATATGACAATAGTAATATATGACAAGTTTCACAAATATTTGTAATAAATAAGCGAGTATACCATACTGTTCAAGGAAACATCAAACTTTCCTAATCGTCGGAGGTTTATATACTTACGCTATGTTCTGAATGGTACATGTAACTTCTTCGGTGAAGGACTCACTAAACTGTGTCAACAAACACAAAATTCGTAAGTGTGTGAAAACAGCAATACTTAACTGCACTATGATGGCTGAAAGCTGTCTTCATATACTGTAAGTCTCATCTTGGCTACGTGTAGAAACAGCAGACCATTTTTTATTAATCAGAAAGCTACAGTTTGACACTGTTTTGCATATTTTACTGGTTTATGACTTTTTTAAGCCAGACTCAATGGTTAGTGTATTTCATATATCTCTCTGAGAATATAATATTTATGATAAATAAATTTTTAATTTACTTATAACGTTTTTGACTTTTTCCCCAGTGTTTTTACGTCTTTGGAGGGGATGAAAACTTCCGTTTTCAAGTGCCCAATACCTTTATATCTTCATTAAAAGGTTATTTACGCCTACGAAAATAACCATTTTGAAACACTGGTATTTACACACAAAAAACTATCAAGAAAAGTAAAATTATTTTTTATTTTTTCGACCATTAACTATTTTTGTAGTAAATAAAATAAATCTTGCTAAAAGGAGTTAAAATCTTACGGAAATCATACTGTGGATAAAAGTAATAAACTATAAAACAATAAACTCCGTCTACGACTAGAGGGTTGGAACAGTGAAAGGTTCAACACGGTCACACGACCTTCGTGTGATTGCCAACCGATGTGTCAATGCACCTCAGAATAGTCATCTCGTTGTTTTGTTCGTATTAGATAGCTCCTTTTACTTTCACCCACATATATACATTAGTAGAGAGAGTAGACTATGAGTTTCGTAAATTTTTCAATTTTGAGTTTTCAGAGGATTTATCCTTTAGGTCCAAAAATTGATTCAAAACTGGCCAGGGTAGTTCACCCCTTAAAACATAAAAATCCAAACGTTTCAAAAATGACTATAGAATTTGAAGTAATATGACACTGTCCACAAGTATGTAAAATACGGTTAAAAGTTATACAAATGATACATTTTTTAAATAATTTGACTCCATTAAAACCGGCCCATAAAGTTAGCTAAAATTGTATTTCGATTCATGAGTCTACGAATAACGGTTACAGAGAAAATTTAATTGTACTGTCTTGGCAAACAGTGTACTTCATCTGAGAGTGCGTAATGTTCTAAGAATTTTTAAACTAAAAAATCTCACTTTAATCTGCACCGACTTTCATGAAAATTTGTATGCAGCTTACGGACACTGCACCCAATCAAATCCTCACAAAACTATTTGTTACTGCCTCGGAGAAGGGGGTGAGACGGTTGTTTCCTCAAAATCTTTGAACTTTGAACGGGATGTGTGGGAAAGAAATTGAACGAAACATTTTGAAATAAAAATATTTTTTATGTAATTTTAATAAGAATTTAATTAGAATATCAACAATAGTTTTATCAATTGTATTTAATTCTTTAAATTGGACAATTTTTTACTCTGTGTAAAAAACTTTGTAAGACCTGTCTTTTTAAGAGTCTTGAAAAAATTTGAGGAATTTCATCACAAAAACACAAACACAACAGGCGTTTGAATAGTTCTATAATAAATAAGAGGTTAAATACAATCCCTAATAGCTTCTGAAGTTAAATACCACTGAACCAAACGCAGTCCTTATTGGATTATGTGTCCTAGGATTACGAGGCAGTTAACAAGGTATTTAACCTTTAAATTAATCTACTGATGTGATCCAGAAAACAACATCATTATGAAATAATGCTAGTATATTAATATTGTGAAATATGGGATCACTTAGACCGATCTGCAAAATTGGACGTCTGCGGGAGTCGGATGAACCTATCCTTACCATGTTAATATTCTAATAATACAATTCATTTTTCTCAATAAGCATAGGAGATAGATTAAATATATTTAATTTTTCCCATATTCCGGCAACATTTTTCTTACAACTTTACAAGTAAACAAAAACTTTGTTGCAATGCCTTATAGTTTCTAAAAAAAAATAGTTTTATGTGAAAAAAAACACTCGGGAAACGGACAGAGAAGTTTAAGTTTTATATTTTTTACCATTTTGGTCATTCTTAAGGGAGCCTTAAGATACAATTTGTACACAGCCGCCTGTCACCCCCAGCACCGGCTATTCATCAATTATTGCAAGTTCCGTTGAGCGACAAAGCGCTTACGCAAGATGACAAATGACGATGCCAACGTAACAGTCAAATGACAACAATGGCAACGTAACAGTCATATTGCGTTTTATTAAATATTTTATACCCCTATATCCTTTCAATTTATTACCAGAGTAGTAGCATAAAAAAGCATTTTTTCAGTAAAAACTAAGAGTTCTATTAATTATAAGCTATTTATATAAAAATAAATGCGAATGTTATTATATTATAGCTTGATGTTTTATAACGAGTAAATATATGTTTACATGGATATGTAAACTTAAGTTGTAAACTGAAGTTATATATTGTCTTAGGCCTGAACCGAGCATTCAGGTTTGACTCAAGCTGGATCTGGTGATGCGAATGGTCAAAAATTGGATGTGGGATGACGGCTTATCGCTTGCACTCGGCAAGACGGAGCTCGTGGTCCTATCTTGGTCGAGACCGTCATCCGATGCGTGTCGCAGACCTTGACATCGAGACAAAACCCGCTGCGAATTACTTAGAAGTGGTGATTGACTGCAAGCTTTCAGTTCAGTAGTTCAGCTTCAAGTTTCAACGAACAGATCAGATCGCACCGCCGACAAAGCCGCCAAGGGAGTCGCTTCTCTCGCCAGGCTTATGGCTAACGTCGGTGGACCACGTCCAGCAAGCGTTGTTTACTTATATTCGGTCAATTCCGCCCTCCTGCACGGAGTTGAGATTTGGGCTCACGCCCTCAGCAAGAAGTATTACCGTAACAAGCTTTTACGCGTTCAGCGAACCGGAGCATTGCGAGTCGCTTCTGCGTATCGCACAGTCTCCGAGCCGGCTGCTTTTGTGTTTGCCGGGGTTATTCCTATACATCTTTTAGCACACGAGCGCAAGGCAATTCATCGCCGGAGATTCGTGCGGACAGGGCGAAAGTCGCCTCCGAAGAACGTGAACGCACCCTAGCTGAGTGGCAAGATACCTGGGGGTCTGAGTCGCGGGGCCGGTGGACCACGAGGTTGATCTCAACCGTTCGGTCATGGATTGACAGGTAGCACGGAGAGGTGGTGTATTAGGTGACCCGATTTCTTTCTGGCCACGGGTACGTCCGGAAGTTTTTCAACACGATCGGGAGAGACGATAGCCCTCACTGTCTTTACTGTTCCGATGTCACCGATACCGCAGAGCATACCATCTTCTCCTACTCAAGGTGGCACAACAGCCACCTTGAGTCTCTTTAGTGTCTGAGGTTAGGCCTCTGAGTCCTGAGTCCTTCGTGGAAAAATTCACCGTTCTGAAGAGAACTGGAACCGAACCGCCAGCTACGCTGAGTATAGGCCAAGAAGTCCGATTTGGATCAACTTTATTGAAGGTTAACTGTATAAGTAGCCCCTAACAGACCAGATACTACGGGATTAGCCTTGATAATGTGAAAAAGATTTTAGTCTATTCCCTTGGAGATAATGGGGAGTTTTTAGCGGGTTTAAGTTACATACCGACAGTATCTACCTTTGGTGCTTCCACGATTATCCATCCCACTGTCTCCTATTTAGTTCTTGAGAAAAAACCATAGGAGATCGGACAGTAATTGTCAGTCAACATGGCAAAACCTAGACCAGGGATAAAAGGTTAGATACTGTATAAGTTGAAGACCCAGCGTAGCTGTGGAACATTGCACGGCCTCTTGAGTGGTTCTTCATAGTAATCAAGGATCGAAAAGGTAGTACATACACAATGTACATTACTTTTATAGAACTAAAAAGAGCCTCAAAACCAACAACCAAATACCCTAAGGGGATTTATAATCCAACCCAAGAACTCATAAGTTTCACGTACATAGAAACGGTACATCTCAGAGAGCCCTCAACATTTAATTTTAGCATACACACCTTAGGACAATACATCCTTTTGTCCGGAAAACAACGAAGGCATTCCAAATAAGCATAATCCATCTAGAATCCTTCCTAATGTAAAGTAAGGACCCTTCGAGAATTATGGTGAGACTGAATGTTCAATGAAGCTAAGCCCTTAAGAGAGAAAGGAAGGAACCAATGTGAAAAGGAAGCACGTCACAGAGGATAGCGAAAGGAGAGTATTTTGACAGTTTCGTTTTGATGTACCAAATTCAAATATTTTATTATTATTATTATTATTATTATTATTATTTTATTTCCAACGGCAATGCCAATACAAAATTTTATTTTATTTGGTACAAAAAACCACAACTAAAATTAAGACCTAGGACAATGTTTAGGTTTTTTCTCATGCTGTACACTGTCCTCAGATACTGGAGGTGGTGGGGGAGAAGCACCCGGCCTACTGGTGCAACCGTAACCGCGAGGACATGACACTGTGGCGTCTACACGAGCTGTACATGCTGATGCTGATCCTCGTCATACCCACGGCCGTCATGGCGTGCACCTATACCTGCATCTGCTGGGAGGTTTGGTCGGTTATGCAGGCCCGATACGATATGACCACAGGAAAGGCGTAAGTAAGACTGAAACACTTCAAAATACAAATCAAAATAATTCGGTACCGGTAATACCGGTAGCCTTGAACTGCCAACCAACGTATTTAATTATACACCTGGATTTTTTTCGATCAGTCCACAGCATTCAATAGCGCTACATTTTAGTTACAACGCATTAGTAAAGAAACTCTTTATACAATAATATTTTATCATATACCGTACACTGTGGCGTCTACACGAGCTGTACATGCTGATGCTGATCCTCGTCATACCCCTAATATATAATTAGGACAAACATTTTTAATATTTAACCTGTACTGTTTTTCCCTTGAAAATATCTTTAAACATTTTTATCTGTATTGTTTGTATGAAAAAGTAATCTGTTCAAACATTAATTTTTGAAACTTGTGTAAAATCCATTCAAACACTTGGAATTAACTAAACTAATAAAAAAAACTAAAATTTCCAAAAAATTAAGGTAAAAGTATCAAGTATTGTAGACTTTATAATTTTATTAGAATTTAATTCTACACAATACATTTAAAAGGAAACTGTTTGAGGCTAAATCATTATTCGAAAATGTTCACCCTTGAAGTTCGATTTCAATTTTCGGTTACGGCTATTGTTTTTGAATAAGTTGAAAATAATTGATTAACGTAATATTAAAACAAATAATCACACAAGAATTTTTTTGAAATAGTTAAATGAACATTTTAGTTAAAATATACGTAGTAATGTTTAAAATTTTTAAGTAATATAAAATGAGACTAGCAATGACGTATGTTAATATCTGTTTAGGACACTAACCTGTGAGAACTTTCCTCTCAGCTGCAAACGGACAACTTCATTCAAACAATCCTTCAAAGCCAGCCAAGAGGAGAACAATACAGTCAAACAGGTCATTAGGAGAGGGTTTATTATACGAGTATATTTCATGTGGTTAAAAATTTATCTCATCAGAATTACTTTTGTGCCTCTATGTAAAACAGTATTATTTTTTGAAAACTACTTGTACGAATCAGTTCCTAGAAGGCAAAATACATATAATTATTATGAGTAAAGAAATTCTCTACCAAATTATTATGTATCAATTAAAATTGTATAAAATCTGAATGTTTGTATCATTGGTAAAATTTTGTTGAGGTAATATTTTAGAATAGTAAAAATATTAACTTCTAATGCTTCATTTGAATACAATTGTTCATTTGAATAGAGTTAAAATAAATAGTCAATTTTTAATTAGACAGCTGATCATTTTTTCTTCACTTCAAAAGCCTACACGTTCAGGGAAAAGTTAACTTAAAGGGAAAAGTTGGTTACGATAGTTTCTTTGTATAAATAAATAATATCCTATTCATAATTTTGGCAATCAATGAACCTCCTCAGTTCCTGGATTCCAGTTTTTCTAAAAAATATTGACCTCTTGTAGGACGGACGTGTGCGGTAACGGTACAGGTTGACTTTTGGGTAGCCTTTGCCTTAGAAAAACGTATCTAACACTGCTCAAAACTGGCAGCTGTTAATTCAAGCAAAACCCTCTTCTAATAGGATTCATCACACTGGGTGCTGTCTTTTTCATGGAGCAGGGTTACAAAAAGACTTTGTTTAGCGTAACTTAAAAACATACACACATTATTAAAGCGTAAAAATACCCAAAAATATCACAATTCCAAGCAAAGAACAGAAAAAGCTCTTACTTTTTTATATCACTCTTCATTTACTTTATTTCAAGGTGTGTTTAACGATGAATAAAGGTGATCAAGATGCTGGTAATGATCGTTGTGGTGTTCGTCGTCTGCTGGGCTCCGATGCTGATAGACAACTGTCTGACGGCGTGGCAGGTGTTGGCCAGTGAGCGGCCTGGCAGCATACTCAAGCACATGTACACGATATTCACTCTCATGGCGTACTTCAACAGGTATTACCTAATCCCTATATACTACCAATTAACTTTATTGCCTAAGTTGGGATGGTGGCGTCATCCTGTAATACAGCTACTTGGAGGTCACGAATAGTGGATAGTTGTGAGCGATGGTCGGTGGGTGTGGTGTTCTCTTTTGTGAATTAACGTCCGCACTATTGAATACTATGTTAATCTACAAAGACCATCCTCATAACTAATTAGTTCGTAATTCAGAGGTAGTGGTTCGGATTCCACGTTAAACTGTAGATTCCCTTAGTTGCCATCGGCTGTTGGGCTATTAATTAACAGTCCTGTCTAAGGAACATATCAGCCTTAGTCAGTAACAAGACCACAAGATCGCGCCACAATCATATTACACTCAATCCTCATTCATACTTGGCTTAAAATAACTACCTTGTAGTATGGTCGCCATTTCAATAATCTAATTTTATAGCTGTGGCTACACACGTTTTATAGGAAAGCGCTACAAAAAAGACCTTTTTTCGTTACAGAAAGACAGGCATAATGGGAGTTACGACTTATTTCGGATTTTCTGCGGTATAAAAAACGTAAAAATTTCAAAATTCATATCTCTAGCAATGAACAAACACAATTCTAATTTTATTTATATAGTTAAGCTAGTTGATGGGTGTTGGCAATAATTATGAGAACTGATATAACAGTGGAAATGTTAATGCATTTTTACTGTTCATTGGGTCTATACTTTAACATAACCTACAGATATGTAGTTTATGTTATACCATATTGTTTATCATAGCAAACTGAAGAGTTCCCGAGTTTGCAAATAGCGCTAGGGAAGGCTAAATTAATTCCACTGAACCACGTATTCATTCTCGGCAGGTGTGAAAAGAAAGAACGCAGAATAAACCTTTAGCTCTGATTTTACCTATACTTTGCTTATATAGTAAGTTAAAAGCAATTTCTTCATACAAGGGTATGAATAAAATGGTGAAAATTGTCTTTCTATTAAAAATTGTAATCAAAATTGATAGAGCTAACGCTTAGTCTAATCTTAAGTTTGTGAAATTTTAATTCATACTTGTAACAGCAAGGAACACATTTATTCGGTCAGTTTTAAGCCTTGCAACTTGAGCCTCTACTCTAGCCTCAACCCGAGCTTGCCTAGCCTCCCACAGGGTTACTGATTACCCCCATAACTCTCCGGCTACTTCACCACTCGTAACTTTAATGATCTGTGTTTTACAACGCGTCACTTAACAAGCCGTAACATTGTTATGTCCTCTCAAGCCGTGTGTTTAATTTCATTAAAGTTTAAAAAATAAAAAGTTGTTTATATTCCTGAGTTTTTAAATAGCTTACGTCCGTTTTGTAAATTAATTAGGTCCTTTTTATGGGGGCTTGTAAAATAGTGACATAGTTCATCATATGCTAAAAGTATAAATGTATAAAAAACAACCTTTAGAAAGGTAAATACATATATACTATGTAGCTGCGAATGTAGGTTCACAGAAGATATGTAGTTTCACATATTCTGTGAAACTAAATTCACAGTTTGAAAGAACATGTGAAACGACATAGTTTTTCTGAATATGAAATTACACCAAATGGTATAAATGTGTTTGGGATGATATAGTAGGTTTTAAGGAAACTTGGTACTATATAGTTTTGGTATAGACAAAAAAGTCTCTTCCACCACCTTTTCAAAATCATTAATACTATTATTACCTTATTACCTTTCTAAGTAACAACTTACCCAGGTAGGTATTTTATGGCAAGTATGAATAAGAATTGAGGCTGAGAGGGTTGTGGTACGATGTTTTAGTCCTGTTAACGGATTATGGTTGACATTTTTCTTAGACAGGAGTTTTGAATAGTAGCCTAACAGTCAATAACAAAACGGACTTCCAGTCTAACGCGGAAACCGTACATTAATTTTCCAACATCTGCATTACGAACTAGTCTAATCATGAGGATGGTCTCTACGGATGAACTTAGCGCTTAATAGTGCGGATGTTAAGTTCAACCAAGGAAAATTCACATCCACTGACCATCTCTCATAACTGACCTCCAAGTAGTTGGATTACATGACACGCCACCATCCCAGTCATGACTAAATTCTTATAAAAATTTTAGTTTTTTTATTTTAAAAACCTCAACTGCCCATCACCTTAGGCCTAAGGCCTGTACGGCAGTGGAATACCGTAGCGGCATTAGTCACAGATACTAACCAGAGGTGACCGCTCATGATCTGACAGGAGTTGCCGGTCGCTGGTTTCGATCCAGCAACCTTTGACTTACTGGACCAGAGTGTTACACCAAGCTACCGTGCCGGTTTCCCAGTATTATAAGTACAAATAATCTTAACAAATTTTGTTTAAAATAATCACTGCAAATCTCTGTTCAGGGATACCAGAATATTGTCTATTGATTACATGTGTATTTAGATAACAAATAGTTTATTTCATCACTAGGGCCAAAAACGGGCGTTCTTGATACGAGCACAAGTTTAACAGCCGTGGCTGTTAAATGTTCGAGTTTATATCAAAAATCTAATTTTTGGTGGTGTGATGAACTATTATCTTCGTCATACTGATAGTAAAACCTAACCAAACTCGTCACCTGATTTACAGCAAATTATTACCTGATTAGTTTTAGACTAATCAGCTATTATGTTACTTACGTACAGCAGTTCTGTTGATCGGTTGATTAGGTTATGTAAATTATTGTTATCGATAGTTTGATCTCAACTATTTAGTTTGATATAATAGTCGATTAGCAGTTTCACAATTGTAATCCGGAACGTCCAAAATACACAAAAAACGATAGTGATTGTTGCAGTTACTGACTTCGAATTAAAAGTATCATCAACAATATTCTTTTGCGGCCTAGGACTCAACCCCTATTAAGAACACAACACATGTATCTAAAACATATATGTTTTTGTAGCAGTTTGACAAAAAAAATTTAATACAAACAATTAATTACCATAGCATTAATGGTTTTCCAGCTGCGTTAACCCAATAGTGTACGGGTTCATGTCGAAGAACTTCAGGGAGAGCTTCCAGAAAGCGCTGTGCTTGTGTTGGAGGAGGTCGCCGAGGAGGCAGTTGTCTGTGTCTCAAACCCGCACCACGTCCCTCAGATACGGCGACCGCAGCTCGGTGCTCACCTGAGATCAGGTCAGACCGGTGAACCCGAAAATGGGTCATCACCAGAACAAATCATGTTATTACTGCTCAACTCTCTAAAGATCATCGTCCGCATACTGTACAGAAAAAATACGTTTTCAGTTTTTTTAATCGTCAGCAAAATTATTGTTTTAAGGTCTCTCCAAGTACGGAACAGAAAAAAATATGGTAAATTATTCGGTTCCGTTATCTCAAAATTTGTTTACGTATTTGTTTCAATCAAGTTATTATTTACAACCTAACACAATAAGACTTGACTTATCTCCTTTCATTCCTACACAGATCATAGGGCCTCTACGAAACAACGTCATCGGACTCGGTTGGCAGCCAAGGCTCTCACTTCCCTCCAGTTTTTCCCTGCATCTTTTATTTCTTCTTCTACAGTTCTTCTCCAGGTTATTCTAGACCTTCCTCTTCGTCTGTACCCCTGGGCAGCTCAAGGTCTGCCTCTCTACAGCATCTGGATCTTTACGGAGAATGTGTCCAATCGTCCAATCCATCGCCACTTACGTTTTTTAATCTGTATATCTACAGGTTCTTCATCTGTAGCTTTCCACAGGTCTCTGTTTGAAATAACCTCAGGTCAGTAGACCTTCAGTATTTTCCTCAAACATCTGTTGATGATGGAGCTTTTGCGTCAAAGATGAGGATACCTTCCAATTCTCACAGCCATATAGCAACACAGACTTGACGTCAAAACTTTAAGAGAAATAGGTCAATTATATGAGACTGGGAAACATAACAGCGAGTTAAGACCGTTGTGCTAACTAACATTTTATACATAGAGAAAAAAATAAAATTCGTTAACAAGATTAAGGATTTTATGTCATTTCAACCTATGTGTACACTGAATTTTGTCTTTTGTCTGAAGATTTAAAGCCAGATGGTTAGGATGTTCTTCAATTTTACAATAATGATTGTAATTACATTTTGAAAGTTCTTCTCTAACAAAATGGAATTTTGGAAACTGCATGGATTACTTGGTTTGTAACGTACCATGAAGTATTAAGAATTCTCCCTAATGTCTTAAACTGGTATCGTTGAATTATCTTTTATGGCATATTATAAATGTTGTTTACTATTTGTAAGATATTTTAGGTTATCTTTTAAGAAGATTACAAATTTGTTGTATAACCTCAAATTATGTGGTGTAATTTTGTATCGATTTCCACAGTTTAATGAAACCGTTCCCATACAACCGTTATCTAACGGTCGCAGTTACTAATAAAAGTTATACTTCTGTTGCAGCTAACGCTCAGTGTGCACAACTCTGAGCGTTTCTGAGTCACCGTTCCCATACAACCGTTATCTAGCGATCGCAATTACTAATAACAGTTATACTTCTGTTGCAGCTAACGCTCAGTGTGCACAACTCTGAGCGTTTCTGAGTAACCGTTTCTATACAACCGTTATCTAGCGATCGCAATTACTAATAACAGTTATACTTCTGTTGCAGCTAACGCTCAGTGTGCACAACTCTGAGCGTTTCTGAGTAACCGTTCCCATACAACCGTTATCTAGCGATCACAGTTACTAATAACAGTTATACTTCTGTTGCAGCTTACGCTCAGTGTGCACAACTCTGAGCGTTTCTGAGTCACCGTTCCCATACAACCGTTATCTAGCGATCACAGTTACTAATAACAGTTATACTTCTGTTGCAGCTAACGCTCAGTGTGCACAACTCTGAGCGTTTCTGAGTCACCGTTCCCATACAACCGTTACCTAGCGGTCGCTGTTAACACAACATGGAGACGTTATGTGTTTTGTGTCACATTCATGTCGAAAGATGTAATAATGTACAATGTATATCAATGTTAATAATCGTGATGTTTGTCAAATGTATTATGATATTCTCGTGTTCGTTTCTTTGATTCCATTTTGTGTATGATTACATATTTAACTCAGTATGCCAAGTTATTTGTCACTAAAAAATAACAATAACAAATAATGTTAATTCAATATTAGTTAGTTAAAATCAACATTTAGGATAGCTCAAAACAACATGTAGTTTTTAAGTACAAACTTGTTTTTATACTTTGTATCCTTTATTTTAAAGTAAGTCATAATATCAGGATATACAATAATAATGATAATCAGGACAGTTAGGATAATATTAATTTAGTTAGTATTACAAAATCGTTAGGAAAGTAACTAGCTTAGTCTGATGAAAATAAGGTTTTAGATTATTATTTACTGGAATATAGTTGTGTCAATATTTACGCTTATTTGCTATTCTTTCCGGGTATTAGTATTAATATATGCTCAAATTAGCGTAATAATATGGTTTTATTTAATAAAGAAAAATTATCGTATTGAACAATATATAAATAAATTATTAAAAAATAACAGTTTTTTATATTCCCACGCGTACAAGTAAAACTAATTTTAAAATTATAATTAATATCTTGATATTGCAACTGAAAATTGTATTATTAATAGTATTTACGTTCTGAAATTATTTATGAATATATTTTTACATAATTGTAAAATTTATATTTGTAAGGATTTTTTCAAATTTATGTCTTCTAACATAATTAATTGTTTTTGGTATAGATCAACAAACTGATTTAGAATTTTAACCAAATGTACATGGAATTATACCTTTTATGATTGCAATAATTAAATTTTAAAGTCAAAAACGTATACCAGTTCCCAAAATACTTACAACTGTTATCAAATCATAGATTGCAACAAAAAGAAACATTCACTTGGTATAAAACTGTTTATTAAAACTGAATTTCTTAATCTGATCTTTTTACATATAATATATTATATGCATATAGACTTCTAAATGTTTATTGGAAAGAAATGGTTCAGCAAATGTTTATAAGATAGGTATGTCTATTTTCAACATATGCCAATGGAGAATGAAACTTTTTCAACCTCAATGTCATATTATTATTTGTACCATAACACTACGAGCTCAATTAGTTTTTAGTGTATTAAGTTTAATTTCTAAGTTTCTACATCCTATAACTTAGTCTTAATTAACAATTAATATGAAAATGAAAGTTTTTATTTTTTATTAGAAATAATATTTTATAGTTTTGATAAGTTTTTCTGTTTTTACCTGATAGGCTAGTATAATAATATTGATGCTGTTTAAAACAGCTGAATATATTGTTTCCTTGTGTATTTTTGACTGTGATAAAAAAATCTGTGGATTTATATAAAGGTCATGTATATCAAAATCCCGATCTTAGTAGATAGTGTCTGTAGTATAACCTATTAAAAATATTCTACTTTTGTCAAACAAATGGTTTCTTAAAATAAAGTATTTTTTAAATTGTGTTGTATTATTTTAAACAAATAATTCATTGCTATTGTGTTTTTAAGGAAACACGCGAGTAAGAGGCAAAACTTTTCCCTGATAAAACGTGATTAAGTGACTGACTGTCTCACCAAGATGGTTTTCTCAGATTACAAAGTGACTAATGACGTCACGGGGTTGGCAACGACCCATATGACAGCCGCATACAAACAGCTGATTGTCAAACTGTTACCAACCGTTAGCCAACAAAATTTAGAAACATGAAAAATGAAAAAAACATTTATGATATTTTAATCAGGGATCATTTATGGGTTTTTACTTATAAGTAAGTAATAATAAAGCAACCTTAAGTTACAAAGTTATATTTAATGAAATTTTAAAAGAACCAATAATTTAAAAACTTTTGATATATTCATTCATATTTGATGTTATCATTTTTTATGATTCTTACATTAAATTTATAATATCTATTACTCGAAATTCGTTATGAATTTGAATGAAATTTATTTATTGGCATAATGAAATTGAATTTCTAGAGTTTAAGTAAAATTTACAAAAATGTTTGAACATTAATTTAAACTAATTTTTAGAATTAAATTTTTTTATAAAAATATACAGTATTTTACTTCCTTGTGTTAAAATAGGTTGATCAAATTTAATATTGTTTTTAAATTTCCCATAGGATAACATTAGTATCTCATGACAGACTTAACAGACCATGTTATTTTTTCTAGGTGCCCAGAGACCAAAAAACAATACGTTAAAATTTTTATATATTTATAAATATATGTATATATATATATATGTAATATATATATATATAATATATTTGTTTTGACACGATAATCTCGTAAAAATGGTCCGATCGAACCAAATTTGTAATACGTGTATGTACAAATGAAATTCGTAAACGAGACTTATCGGTCAATGGGAACGTATTTGGGGGGTTTTGTACAAAAAAAATTTTTTTGCGTTTTTACATGTAATTTTTAAAAAAATTTCTAATTTTTATTTCACCAAACTGCTTAAACTACACAATTAAGTTTTAAAGTTTTTCTATCTTCAACGGTTACCGAGATATAAAAAAATTCTAAACACAGTACGTTGTATTAAATGTTAATCTTTATGGATTTAAAAATTAATTTTTTCACTTTTACCTAATATTAAAACTTGATATTTAGCTTCATTTTGAGATATACATTTGTGCTAAAAAACATAGTTTATGTGTTTATCATAGCAAACCTGCATACTTTTCATTTAATCATATGGAGATTAGGCAAATTTATTTATGGACAGATTATAAATTGGTATAAATGTTAAAAATAAAATTGTTGATGGCATTTGTGTTCCTAAGCAGCAAATTTATTTTCCCAAATCTTATGGTGATAGGCAAAAATTCTCATGTTATCGACAGATTTTGACCAACTTGTCATATATTTTTATTCATTATTATTATTTTATTTGATTTGGAAATTCGCTGAGTACGCAGGTCTGCCAAGTTTGGTTCCTCTTAACTGTTGTTCTCGTAACTATGTTATCGCTTCTCTGCGGGAGGCTTTAAAGCCTCCCCCTTACACGATCTATGCTACATTATAAGACATAATAATGTCAAAAATATATACAAATTACTAGCCTAATCATAAACAAAAACAAACCGTTGATCTATTTTTTGTTTTTAATAGCATTGTGTTCAAACTCAATCGTTTTTATGGTGTTTGCTTGTACCAAAGTTTACATTTTAAAAATCACAAAATATAAATTTAAAAAATTAAGCTGGAATGATTACATTAATAAAAATATCGCCATGAGTCTTACAACAAACACTGGGTAACATGATATGATACCTAATATGTCAAAAGTAATAAATATATATTTAAAGTATATAAAATAATCCCGGAAGAAAAATACAATACTATGATCGGACTATGACCACATTCGGAATGTTTAATGAACCAATCATAAGACTTTGATTGAACTCTAAAAATCATATATACACTTTTTATATTCCTGAAGGAAATATATTAAACCGATTAGATCCAATTGCGTCATAGGGTGTAAATCAATTAAGCTATGTTTTGAAATTACACAGAGTGTCCACGAAAAATGTTTCAGGACTTCGGTGAGTGATTAAAAGTACATTAAAAAGGAAGACAAAAGTTCCAATAGAGGTATGGCCTAAAACGCTTATTTTCTCAGATATCCGCCATTTTGTATTTCGCACAAAATATTTTTTATTTAAAACAATTTTTAACGGATTGGTACGTGTTTTCAACTAGTAGACTACTATTAGTAAAAAAAATAACTAGCATGATCCAAGCTCAAAATCCAAAATGGCGGACATTTAAAATTTTAAAACTAAATACTTTACTTACTTTGTTAACGGTAAAATTTAAAATGGCCGTCATTTTCGATTTGGAGCTTGGATCATGCTAGTTATTTTTTAATCATACTAATCTACTAGAGTAAAACACATACCAAATTTCAAAATAATCTGTTAAAAGTTTTTGAATTAAAAAATATTTTGTCAAAAATACAAAATGGCGGATATCTGAGAAAATAAGTGTTCTAGGCCATAGATCTATTGCAACTTTATTCTTCCTTTTAATGTACCCAATTACTTAAGTCTTGAAATGTTTTTCACAGGCACCCTTTACATGAATGATTTTTATGCTTCTTTTATTGTATAAGTGTATATAAAGTGGTGATTTTCAACAGCACAGTAGGTGTTATTTGCAGAACAACAGTGATATACATGTAAATATTTACAAAAGTCATAACAATTGTTTAACTTAATCGCCTTATTAGTTACAGTACGCTAAAAACGTAATGAAAAAGCTATTTCGGATCTAAATATCGAACCAAAGTGTTAATTTAGTGTTGGTATAAATAAAAGGTAGTCTAAATAAATTAATCAATTCAAACTGTTATGACTAATTATTGACCGAATGATATCCCCCACTCACAGTGATGTTTATAGTGAAGTCCAGTTTATGCCATCTCTACAGAGTCGTAAACAAGTCAACATAGTTACACAATCATAATGAATGGTTAAGAGGCATTTTCAAGTGATAATAATGGTAATGGAAGAACAAGAACAAACATTTCCGCACTTCCGGAACTATGTTGTACAAGCCTCAGTGTGAGTTGCTGACATTCCTGTGAGTTGTAGTGAGCGAACAGCACTTCAACCCTGTTGAGCAAATTATTTTTTGAACGAATTTATCTACAAACAACAATATTCAGACTTTTAAAAGAAGAGATGTATATTTCATTTATTTAAGACCATTACAATATTCATGATATCAAAAAAATTGGTGTGTATTTCATTCTTGGAGTTATCAGCTGATGTGTGAATAACGTTGATCTTATTCTGTGAATGGTTTAAAACTCACATTTGAGGTTAGCCTAACTTTATGGATAAATCAGCTGATTTTGCATTTCATTATAACCATAATTGCATTACCTGAGTCAAATGCTGAGCTCTGATTGGTCTAAAACCTGTATTATTATGAAAAATCTGTATCTTTTTGAACTGAACTCATAATGCAACGGTTTTCAATTTCCGTTTAATAATGAGCCTCTTAATAGGTTAATAATTAGTAATTATTAGTTTTAGTTTATTGTTAGTAATAATTACTTAATAATTAGCCTCTTAATCTTAGTTCCAATATTATATTACTATTCAATATTGGTACTTTTTGCAATGGTTATAGATATGTCTATAAATTGTATGTACGTATGTTTGTAATTGAACTCCTCCTAAACCACTGGACTGGCTCTGATACATTTTTTGTGTATTCTAGGGGGTTTGGGGAATGGTTTGGATTAAAAATTGTTGTAAATCTGTCAACAGGGGTCAAACTTAGAGGGTTTAAGAGGCTGCAGCGTCAGATTTTATAAAATTAGTGGTTACAAAATAATGACTATGATGAAGTAATTAGAAAGTTTCTATAAACTGTCAACAACAGCAACAAGTTGTCAACAAACAACAACTTCATTGTAGTTTAATGATACGATAGTTTTTAAGCTACTATTTTGATTTTAAAGGAAATGCCTATACCAAAGGACTCCACCCAGAGGGCATAAATGGATGCAGTGTCAGGAAATACAAATTTTGTGTTAAAAAATAAACAGCTGTCATTAAATAATTTGAAAGATTATTTGATTACGCATTACTATTAGGCGGTACGAAGTTCGCCGTGTAACGTTAGTTTTTCTATAAAATACTATAATAACAATCTATATAATATAAATTTAATAAGCCCTTTAAACTAAACGCAACATTACTAGTGTCTTTACTTAAATTTCAGACCTCATAATATCGTAAGTGGAAGGCAGCATATACAATGGGCTCCGTGAAAGGGTGCTTTGACAAGGTGAAAGGGTGGCATTATTGGCAGCACACTGGACATTATGGTCCATAGACGCCTTCCATTTACGTCTCTCAACCACGAGCCTCACACAGCCACGTGTTCAAATACTAAGTTTCAGAACTTTTCTAAGAATAATTTTATGATATTGTATTTAGAAAATCATTATACTAGTGTACCATTTGAAATGGTGCCCTACCCAGGTACGTATTTTCAGCCAAGTATGAATGAGGATCGAGTGAATGATGATTTTGACGCGATCTTGTAGTCTTATTACTGACTAAGACTGACATGTTCCTTAGACAGGACTGTTAATTAATAGCCCAACAGTCAAAAGCATATCTAAGGGACCTACAGTTTAACTTGTAGTCCGAACCACTGCATCTTAACTACAACACAACTACAACTACAACACAAGAAATAATAATAAGATTGATATTCTATATCAAAGTTTGTCTAAATCCTTAAATAGTTATGAATTGTTAGGTTTAAAAATGATTAATGAGATATCTCGTGAAATATCAGAATTACCTGATCATATTTTCAAAAACAAACTGTTCTCTTGGTTACTTATGAAGCCTTTTTATTCTGTTTCTGAGTTTTTTGAGTGCAAGGACATACTTGCATAAGTACATGGGCTTAAATAAGTATGATTTTCTCTTAAATATTTTTATGAAAGATAATTTATTAAGTTATATGGTGTATGGAGTAATTTGCAATAAAATGTACAAATGGGTTTATATGTTGTTTCTATTTTATGTGTAAGCTGTATTTGTATGTGTAAGCTGATATAACTTTATTGAATTTCAATGGAGTGAATATCAGTAATTTTGACTTACTTTGACTTGTTTTTATATATGTGTATGCTGATAAGATTATCTGTACAAATTTGGTATATACTTTAATAGTTACTTTTTTGACTTTGTCTAATGCTATGTATTTTAGCCGACCATCGCTCACAACTATCCACAATTCGTGACTTCCAAGTAGCTGGATTAGAGAACACGATACGCTTCCAGTAGCTAAATCCATTGTCAAACCATCTCAAGATTTCCCACATGATTTTAGTCTAGGTTGGTGGTTTATTGGATGCAATATCTGCTTCATAATCTGTTTCAGATCACTCCTGAGTGAAATTTTGTGATGGTTCAACAATGGGCTTAGCAACAATTGTATAGAGAGTAAATTGTTACTCGTAATCAAAGTAAAATAGTACAACACCAATGAGTTCACATTTCACGGTAATCCAGATGACTCAAGTAGAAATAGGCCTATCAAGCAAACAAACCTATAGATTTGACTATAAGAATGCATGAAGAATAAATGTTTGGATCGGACCTAGCTTTCGTTGTGAAATCCAAAATAGGGTATTGTCCATGAATCAGCTGATAATTTTAAGTAAGGAAGTATTTCTTTAAAAATTATCCCAAATCCTTAGTTTGAGAAGCAAACTTCAACATAGTTCGATCTTATCGGTGTTAGTTGTATTGTTGCGTTGATATATATGGTGCAAATTATACGCACTCGTAATATTCAAGACAAATTAAACTGATGTATAAATGTATTTTTTGTATAAACTAATATTTAAGCTAATAGATGTCATTAATTTTGCCAAGGACATGTCTTAAGTCTGTGGGGGAAGAGGGTGGTTTGGCAATCCGTCAGACCTTAGTTTGAAAAAGGTTTATGGTTAGGGACGTCATATAGTTATAAGGACAGATGTTTAGAGGAACTGAAAACATTCCCATGATCTATTCCCCACAGGGAAGTAAATAGTTTTTTAAATAAACATTTTTTCGGGAGTGTCAAAGTCAACATAATTTAAACTCGAGAATACACAAACACTTTTAAGTGAAAGCGGTACGAATCATTTACGACATTTTGTGAACATCACGGGGATCGAACCTGTGACCTCTTGCAGCAAAGTCCAAGAAGCTAACCGTTGGACTAGCATAAAATTAATTTAATAAACTTTAAATTCCTCTATGACCCAATAATGTAGGCCCTACATAGCTTCATATCATCAAACCCTTACCCTCACACTCACCCTAACACAACATGGTAGCGTCCGTATCTAAGATTTGAAATAACTTTAATTACAAATACTTTTAACAGCCAAATTTATTATATCTAGAAATCTCTGGTTTCTTGGTTTAAAATTCTTGAACCCAAAATAAAGGATGATGTATCTAGCTCTATTACGCCTGGCTCAAAAGTCATAAAAATATGTATAAGATGTTCAGTTAGTAAGTTACAATTTCAATTACAAATTTAATTAATTAAGGTGGTTGTTTAAGGAAGTATGTAATTCAATTTTGTATTTTACTATCATAAAATTATATATATTTGGCTATAAATAATAAAAAAAAATAATTCCTATTATGCAAAATATTATTTGATTCTGATAAAAGAGGTCCAAGATTTTTCAAACAATAAGTTTGTAAGTTACAGGTAAGTTACTTTATATCATTTTAATGACTATTCGTGTATTTTTTTACATACGACTTTTTTAACACTGCAGTAACCTCTGTAAAGATTAACATCGGTGAAAGTTACTGTGACTGTATATCTAAGCCAGATGATATTTTACCTCGTAACATTTCATCTAATCTGCCCGTAGAAAACGAAATATTAGAGTACTGCGGAAAAATAATGAATATATAAAATTGAAACTATGCACTGCCTTTTATCGAAGTGGTATTTAGGTAGGCAATATGTAACTACCCCTCTTTACTGAAACAGGTAATTTGCAATGGTAAGATATTGAGACGTCATTGAATGAAACGTAATGAGGTAGTGTCTAGCGTTGGTTAATATGTAATAACCCTTCTTCGTCGAGGCAGGATATTTCTAGCAGTAAATATTGCATGTCCTGGTTACCAATTCCTTGACACTGCAATTCCCCAGCGCAACCGTATATTACCAATGCTTATTCAAGTCCACCATAGCTCTTGTCTTATTCAGTAACAAAACAAAGAATTTTGCTCTATTTTTAGGAAAAGCTCTCAGAGTCGTGAGTCTAAGTAGAGCCACCAACTGAAGTATCCTAAAAATAGTTGTAAGTAATGTTTATGGAATAGATTCACTTTTGATACCGTAAATATTGATCTCGTGTCGTACCGATCCGTCGTTAGTGAGTGAATAATCAAAGGAATTTGTCATGTTTTAGTCCTGAACCTGTATTTAACATAAAACGACACCTGTAGGAAAGTTATGTGATTTGTGCACATTGTTTTTGTGTATATAGCCACCGGTGATGGAGGGGAACGTATCCAGCTAAAGTCTAAATAATTACCCTTCCCTTGAAATGTTAATTTGGGGAACACAGCTAGTTACTAGAAGCAGTTAAAAATTAAAACTATGAACTATTGTATTTTAAAAATAAAATATAACTAGCGTACCTGGCGCACGAAATCGTGCGCTGTCAAGGAGACAATCTGTCCACCAATAACTATATTTAGAAACTAAGTTTAGATTTTCCTAACAGATTTTCATTTTGGCTATGTTTTGGTTTTGTGCAAATAAAAACTGGTGTTTTATTGCCAGCTGTACGATGATGTCTTCCTTAAACGAAAAAATGTTTGTATTTACTTCCCTGCGGGAAATAGGTTAGATAATGGATATGCCTTAAGGGAATTTATTCAGTTCTTCTAAACAGCTGTTCTTATTCTTTTGTATTAAAAATTCAATACAATAGCCCTGGTAGTTTCTATGGAAACCTGTTACATGTTTTCCATCTTAAAAATCACCAACACTCCCCCAGAGCTAAGACATATCCATGTCAAAAGAAAGAACCATGTTTAACTGTCAGATTTGATTTGGTTATTTAACCACTTCCTTAAATAAACAGCTTATTTCTCGATCGTCGGTGTTTACCTCCATATTAAGTTTATGGGGAAATCGCAACTTTGACCCCATTATTTTCCATATCCACGGTGAATTTTCAAAATCTTTTTAATTGATGGCAAAACTACATGCTAAGACCTTTATAACGACACCTTGGACATGGTGATTGGTAGCACCATCGCTCCAAAACAATTATCACAAAAATGGGCCTAGTGTATTAAATATATATATATAAGATAGTTAAAACTGCCTTAAACAAAATCTTCTGTTAATGCCCAGTTTTTGGGCGCTTTAAATCGCTTTGGGTATAACCCTTTTTTAACGTTCAGCATACTGGGCTCGGACCACATCACTGTCCTTGAGGGGACCTTGCAATAACACTACAATAACACTACATAGCTAGTAGTGAATAGTACCAGTAGTGGTCTGATATTCGTCTCGTACGGTCCTACTTCTTCCACGTCCGCTACCCCGGAGGTGGAGTGTTAGTGTCGTTGGGTTGCAACTTTCCGAATGTACAAAATGGACTTAGTAGAGTGTTTTATTTTCTTTTTAATTCTTTCATTCATATTTTTTGTGTTTTTTGACCGGTTTCTAGTACTAACTAATGATGGCAATTTGGAATGAATTAGTAGTCGATTTTTGACATGAAAATCAAGAGATCGTCCTTAGAACCAACGGCATTGGCTGAACAGTACTGATAACTGATTATAAATTACTAGTAACGAACTAGATCCATCGATGACTTAAGTTTAGGAAGGGAATCTCATTCAGTCCACAGGCTTTTGGTCCATCGTCTCCCCACTGGCCTATGCTGGGTGGGAGGGGGGACGCCCCCAGACAGCGTTCTGTGGAGTTGAGTTAGTCTGGTTATTCATAGTATAAATCGGTCGGAGGGAGTCTTCGTCCCCTTCACTATTTATTCCTCCCGCTAAGACACAGTTAATAGATGCCCATTGGTCATCTATTACTCCTGTTTCTATTTTGTATTTTGTTGTTATTATTGTGTGCATGGACAAACCATAATTTGTAGTTTTTCGGATGACTGGGACGGTGGCGACGTCCTGTAATCCAGCTACTTGGAGGTCACGAATTGTGGATAGTTGTGAGAGATGGTCAGTGGATGTAGTGTTCTCTTGTGTGGATTAACGTCTGCACTATTGAATACTACACTACGTTAATCCACAAAGACCATCCTCATAATTAAACCAATTCGTAATTCAGAGGCCGTGGTTCGGATTCCACGTTAAACTGTAGGTCCATTAGTTGCCATCAGCTATTGGTGGCTATTAATTACAGTCCTGTCTAAGGAACATGTCAGCCTTAGTCAGTAACAAGACTACAAGAACGCGCCACAATCATCCTACATTCATCCCTCATTCATACTTGGCTTAAAATACCTACCTGGGTAGGTCGCCATTTCAGTTAAAGAATAAAGTATATGATTATTCTCTAAACCTTTAGTAGAATCGGTTTCCTTCTCCAGTATTTATTTTTGTTTTGTTTTATGACAGTATAAAAATACTTTAAAATATAGTTTGAATATATTTTCTCTAGTCTAATTTCTTACAATGTGCTCAGTAACGTTGTAGTACAAGACTTCACGTTAATCCGAAAGGTCCATCCTCAAAATTGATACCAGTTTGTGATTCAGAGTCAGTGGTTCGGACTCCACGTTAAACTGTAGTTCTCTTAGCTATGTCATTGACTATTGGGCTATTAATTAACAGTCCTGTCTAAGGAACATATCAGCCTTAGTCAGTAACAAGACTTCAAGATCGTACCACAATCATCTTACACTCATTTGTCATTCATACTTTGCTTAAAAAACCTACCTGAGTAGGTCGCCATTTCAGTGACTGAACGACAAAACGTTTTTATTTTATCTTCATATCTTCAACACATCCTAAAACAATTTGAGCAACATTCTGTGGTCATAAATGTGTAATTATAAAGCGGTAGTTTTTACACTCAGTCCCAGACCAGAAATTTTAACAAATAATAAATGACGAGATGAAAACCTCGATAACAATGGAAATTGTTAGGCGTTATTCCGTATTTAGATTCAAAACCGCTCCTTTATTCTTACCAAGGAAACAATTACCAGAGAAGAATAGCCTTTTGTCGCGTCCCTCAGCGTCTGGATTCATTGGCCTTCTGCTCACGATGGAAAGTGGTTTCAAGGGACTTTACAATTTATAATTTTTATGTCCATGTGAAAACACAATACGTCATTCCATTTTTACTTTCTCCCCTATACACTGTAGTATAAGGAGAAAGTATTGTTTTCGTCAAAATTTTCGAAGTTGACTTTTTGGTGGATAGATCCATTTTAGTGCCCCCTGAATCGAAAAAGTAGTTTTAGAGTGATGTTTGTATGTTTATCTGTCTGTGCGTGGAAGTGTGTGCGTTTGTGCGCTCTTGTGTGGGGATGTGCAGAAGCCTAGAGACGAGACTATTAGTCCGGCTTTCATGAAATTCGGTGTGTAACTAACAATCCATGGTATTTTAATTTTATTTTTTTAATTTTAGACCTTAACAACACGTAAAATGAAAATTTCTCAAAAACTGCTCTAACCATTTTGATGAAAATTGCATGAATAATTCATACAATTGTAGTTCTTAATGAGGCAAACTAAACGACATCAACTAGATTTCTCAAAAACATCGGCGTTATAAAGTAATAGGATAAAATATATAAAAAGAATTGTTTTTTATTTATTTAAAATCTGTTGTGCGTTGCTGCAATGTAAAGAACAAATTCATTAGGTTTAGGCTTTAGGTTAAGGTTTGGCTAATATACATAATTTAATTATAATAATTACCTTTCAGAAAGAACGACCTATCAAGTTATTTTAAAGCCAAATGATGTATTAGAAATGAATGTATATATGTGGACTTGAGATATTAAAACATAAATGAAAATTTGATACAGACTATGCTGTGTAATCTTACACCGGCTAATTTAAACTACCATTTTAAAGTTAGGTGCACAAAAATTTAAAATATGAAAAAGGTAAAGCAAACAAAACCTTTAACCTTTAAATAATACAGTTATACAAGAAGCAGGGTCAAATATCTCCAAAAAATTAAAAAATTAAATTCACATATAAAGGCTTAACTTTAACTCCAACTTTTTAATGTTAATAAGCAAAACATATTAAAATATTAAATAGTAAAGCAGACAAAATCAAATATTTTACAAAATATTATCTGAAAATGGTAATGAAAGGAAAAAATATAAACAGCTAACTGTTATAATATACGTAATTATTTAGTTAATCCTGACTAATTTCTCAAAATTGTATCTTATCCACTAATTTTTGTAAAATTTTTTCAAACAGACTGTAAATAAAATTTCTGATAAAAATAGCTAACATTTAAACGTGTGACATTTAATTATTTGACACGAAATAAAAAATAGGTACTTAAATTGCCAAAACTGTAAAGTATCAACGTGGGAAGTAAAACTGTCCATTTTGTACAGTATTTATTTTATTTATAGTTTTAAATTGAAAATTGACACAGAAGGCATTGAATAGCAAATCACATTGCTAATGAAAAGTAAACTTTCAGCTGTAGCTTAAGAAATCAAATGTTTTGATTTTAGAAAATTTTTAAATAAACTTATTCCCCATAAGGTAAACATTAGAAATTTTAAACTCCATAAAATGGAAACTGGATGCCTAAAGCATTATCGGAGAGAGACGGAAACAAAAAATCTAAGATCATTAAAATATGTCGAGACATTCACGAGGTATAAATGGTGTAACTAACACAAATTTGTTTTATATATTTAGATATAGAACAGATGATTATTAAAATAAACATAATAATATGGATAAACATTGTAATTGTTTTTTATTTGGCCAAAATATAAACACGTGACTTTCAATCCGATAGAAAATAAAAAATATAAGAACATAATTCCCAAAACCCGTAAACCATTAGCGTGGCGAATAAAGCTGTACATTATGTACAGTAAATATTTACTTCTTAGGTTTGCATTAATGAATTATTCATTAGGCATTAGATGGTAAAGCATATTGCTAATGGAAAGTAAACGAACAGCTATAGCTAAAGAAATGTTTTGATTGCAGACAATTTGTAAACAAAGTTATTCCCCATAAGGTTAACAATAAAATTTAAAATGCCATAAAATGTTAAAGACACTTAAAAAACTGGACTATGGAAGCTATATGTATTTATCTCTACTAAGTACCTTTTTGGAATTTCTTCACACTTGAAAGAAAAATTCCAAAACTTTAGGCCAAGAATAGTTTAGATAGGGTTTTACTGAAGAAATGAAAATTCGCTGAGGATTCTACGACGGGTTGGTTTTTTAGTAAAAAGTAAATAGATTACTAAGGAAATTTTGTATGAACTGTATTTAGTATTAATTAAGAACAGACTCCATCAATAAAGTTGCCGGTACTTCTGGTGTGTTGGGAGTTGCAATTTATCATCCTAATCGAACATTTAACCAAACTTCAACTATTTTGGTCCGAACAACTTCAAACATCATTGGATCGTTTATACAGTATCAACTAATTAAGTCATATTACATCCAAACGATTTTACAATAAAAATTACTTTTAAGATAATATTTAACATTTAATTTTTACAACAAAATACGTTGTGAGCTTTAAGTAATTTGAAATTAAGATTGTGCTATGATTAAAGTGAGAAGGAATTGAAATTATCAACAAATCTAAAATAATCCATTTTAAATCATTTCAGTTCAGAATATTTCTATTTGATCTAGCTATTACGTTTAAAGGTCATTGCAAAAGTTAGATTGGATAAATGGCAGTGATAGTAGTTCAACGAAGCGCAAGTGATTTTCAATTATATGATAGAGCTTTTCCACCTTCCTAAAAATCCAAATTTAATTTATAAAATGTATAATTTATAAATTTGTAAAACAGCTAGTGTTCTGTTGTGTTAACCTTTTTAGTACCTCAACTGTTTGAGACTGAAAAAACTGTTGATAAATTGTTTTGTACTCTAACCTTAAAAATGATTTCAACTCTTAAAGCAACTTTGAAGTATTTTATTTGGATACCAAAGTGTCCTATCTGAAATCACTGTACTCTCGCAACGGTTTATCACATTCTCTGTACCGGTTGTTATTATGTTCGTTACCAAATAAAATAAAAGATTTTTGAGGCCAACTAGTTAATTTTATATTATAATATTAATGATTAATAAACAATTGTAAATTTTTTGTTAATAATGTTATTATTTTGTTTGTGTACCTATTATTAATACTACCTTTTGGAATGACGAACTATCCAGGTAGGTATTTTAAGCCAAGTATGAAAGAGAAATGAGTGTAAGATGATTTCGACACTATCTTGTGGTATTGTTACTGACTAAGGCTGACATTCCTTAGACAGGACTGTTAATTAATAGCCCAACAGCCGATGGCAACTAAGGGACCTACAGTTTAACGTGGAATCTTAACCACAATTGTGCCTATAAATTACGAACTGGTCGTATTATGAGGATTGTCATTGCAGACGAACGTAATATTCAATAGTGTGGACGTTAACCCTCACCAGAGAATTTCACATCCACCGACCATCAGTCATAACTATCCAAAATTCGTGACCTCCAAGTAGCTGGATTACAGGACACCCCACCGCCCAGTATTCTTTTTATCGAGGCAGTATTTATCGCTGCTTAATCACAATTTTGATTTCTGATTCACCCCACGTGTAAAACGAATACATTTTGTCCTAATTTAAAACCAAAATATTGAAGTTCAAGTTTAGAAAAGTAAACCTATTAATTATTACTAAAAAGATCGAACTGAGGATTAATACTGCATTTGCTAAATATATTAGATACATTCATTGTACACTATTATATAGTAAATTTAAAAATTATCAACATATCTAGAAATACAAACCGATTTATTAGGTTTGGAAATTCAGTGAGCAGAGCTCACGTCTGTTTGCGAATTGTGATGCAACTGATTGGAAGTGACAATCGGTATTCCACGGACCACCAAACTGAATTTTACAACACTTTGCACATCACGTGACATGTTTCTGTCACCGAAGGTCATTTATATTCCATTCGAACTTTTAAAAGGTTAATATATTTTTTAACCCATTTTAATGAATGACGGGAATTGTTATTGTAATGTAGACAGTGATTTAAATGTTTAGTAATATCTCGTGTACCAAAAAAGTGTTTGTATTTACTACCCTGTGGGAAATAGGTTAGATAGTGGATATGTCTAAAGGGAATGTTTTCAGTTCACCTAAACAGCTGTTCTTATGTTTCAAATTTTGGTCGTTCAAATTACTAACATCCCCCCAGACCTAAGACATATGTGTGTTAGTATATGATCAGCCTATGTTTTTTATTAAAATTGAAAACATAATGCATACATTTACATTATTTACTATAAGTATACGGGCACAATTTAAACGGTTTTAATTTTTAATTCCCCCCTATATGATGGTATATGAAGAAAGTATTGTTTCTGTAAAAATGCTGAATTTGTGTTGAGAGTGGATGTATCCGTTTTGGGGTCCCCTGAATCCAAAAAGTCTGTTTCGACGTGAGGTCTGTCTGTCCATGTGAGTTTGATTAAAGTGCATAGAGGATTAAATAATATTAAATTACACGTAAGCTTACAAATGACTGACTGTTCAAAAGCTATGTGCTTTTAAATGTAAAAAACCCCATTTTCTAAGTTTTCTGTGAAAACAGTTATAACAATTATAATTATAGTAAAATTATAATTATAATATAAGCAACTATAATTTGACAACCTACATTGAAACCAGCTTAAAAGACTAAACAAATTGTTATTTTGAATTATTTGTCTACGACTAACGGTTCCAGAGAGATGTCAAATTTACTGTCGACACTAAACACAGTACCCGTTGTTGAAGTACACCCAATGTTATTCTTATGGAGACAAATTAAAAAAGTTTATTCCTTATTTCCCAGCCTTTTTAAATAAAACCTGCTATCCAGTGTAAGATTATCACCAAACAAAACCCACTCAATTACGTTTGGGGGGGGGGTTATATTCCAAAATATTGTAACAAATAATTTAACATGTTTTCTCTTCTTAGACATTTGGATGATTATATTTAAAGGAATAATTTTTCGAATTATATTTAGATAAAGTTTAGAGAATATCAAATCTGTATTAAAAGTTGTATTTTTTGAATGCATTTAAATGTAAATGTAGGTCAGGAAATATCTATGAGTCTAATGGTAGCGTTTATTACATTATAGATTCAAACTGAAGGTAGCTAAGTATTTACATTAGCTAAGTAGCCCCACACACCGGGGAGTGTACCGATATTTCCTCCCTGATGGTGCATGAGCATTTACCCTCGTAAAAAAAAAAAGTATTTACATTAACTTTTATTTACTGAGTGGCAATTTCAATAAATTATGGAATAATTTAAATTCCAAAATATCTCAGTTAAAAATTCCAATACGTGGTTTTACATATTTATTTAATTATTATGAAAACATATTTTTAGATGTATAGGATGATTGTCAACATGTATGTTTTAACATTGACATTTGTTTCTTAAAATATTATTATTCAAGTAGTTTTAAAATGTATTTTATATGTTGAAGTGTTAGGGTGTTAACTAAAAATAGACTTTTGATTGAATTCACTGAAATTAGGTAATTAACAAATTTAACAATGGAGAAACTATTAACATTCTGACGTGGAGAATGCGCTCTTCACATTAAAATGTGACGACTGCATTGCCCAATTAATCACAGTCGAATGGCGGTGATTGGCAGGTTCATTGGTCAAAAGTATAGTTTGACAATCAATATGACACATTGCACTATTAAATAATGAAAACTCTCATTTCCTATGGAAAAGTGAGATATTCACATGTTCTTAACTCAACCCCCTAAACACGTTTTGGGGATCTCTCTATATATAAGGTATATCAGCATGTATGTGTTGACACCAAAACGACCGCAATTATTGTCTGATAATTATAAAATCCGGTGGAGTTTTTCCTTTTTATACCTTGGACCAGTTCGTTGGGATTTATTCATGTATGGTAAAAAAATCTAGTTTTCATTTCCACCATTGGATTCAGATCAAAAAACTAAATTTTAGCATTTTAATTCATAATGACTCTGGGTCAATTGGTAATTGAGATTTAAAAAATGTACATTTGTACATTTAAAACACTTTTAAAAACGTACATTTAAACACAGTACATTGTGAAATTAATTTTTAGGAGAATAGCTAAAAATCAATAACTCACTTATTTACTTCAATATTTATTCGTCCTTCAAGACGGATTGAATTGATCTTAATTGATCTTGCATGATTGATTCAATATGTAACACTTCCATTCGGATGCGTAGCCCATTGAACACGTTTATCATACCGCGCACGTGTAACACATGAATATTAGGCTACATTATTCAAACGATATACATGCCCATCGATTGTGTTCAAATAGCTTTTACAGATTATCTTTCTCACACCTAACTTTTATAGCTGCCATGTTACCAACATTACAAATCTGACTTTCACGTGTGCGTATATGATACTGATATCCTTACTGTATAGTGTATACTGTATACTGTAGTGATGGGTATTCATTTAATATTTTGTACCTACCAAATGCTGTTAGTTTATTAATTATTATCACATACAAGTTTGTACATAATTTTAGTCATACTTCCTAACTACATATTATATAACCCAATACTAATGTTAGATTTCCAATTTGTGTTTCCTATGTTTTGTGTTGTAATGTTAGACTTCCAATATTACATATTTCACAGATATACCATTTTCTATATAAGAGTTTCTTAACTTACAATGTTTAAATGGAATGGTTAACGAGACACAAGTTATATTGACATTATTTTACCTTTCATCGTTATTGTTAGGTTATTTCACAAAAAAAATAGTACTAAAACAGTAGTTGGTTAAAACGTAAAAAGAGAATATTTAACAGAAAATTACAATCAACCAACAAAACTCAAAAAAGTTAAAATTAATTCAATTTTAGGTAGACCTTAATAAAATTCAACGTACAATATTCGTATTTAGTTAAAAATTTAGCATTTTCTTTACATTCATAAGCATTTGAATAGACTAGTGATAATTATAACCTTAGACATTGGGTTTTATTCCCGTAACAGTGGACAAAATCGCACGAAAACATCGTAAATTATTTCCAGACTGAGAGTAATAGCTTTCTACGGGAAGTCACTATTCAGCGCTAGTAAAAAAGTTTTGTGACATCCAAAATCCTTCAAATAAACATGGCTTTTGGCTTCATGTTTCACTTGTTGAGGTAGCGAATATTATGTGCTTGATTATAACGCTACTTCAATCTAAACTTTTTTTATTTTAAACATGTAAAACGCTTAATAAAGTAAATTTATTTTTTTATCCTAGTAGACAATTTTATCTTAGAAATCTTAGACTATTAATACTAATAGGACCGCGAGATTAAACCCGTCCGTTCCAGGAATCTATATAATAATTGCAGTATTACAATTTTCTGTAGAGAAGTCAAAAGAGCTTCTCATATTGTTGCTGTTACACCCCTCCATTTCGAAATCATATCCTTTAAGATTCTACCATTATGTTCGCCCCAACCTAATATTGTCTTCCTTTTTTCATGTTTTAAGGACTTAAATATGTATTTGGAAATACTATGCGGACGACGTCGCTACCCTGATCTCAGCGAGAAGCATCGAGTTTGCCCAGCCCAAGCTGGATCTTATGATGCGGGATCTTGGAACGTCACTTGCACTCAGTAAGACAGAGATTGTGACATTGTGGTCATAACGATGAAACACACCGAGGCCGTCATCCCGAGACCTCAACTCTGAAGAACATGAAAGTTCTCTAGATGAGTGGCAAGAGACCTAGAAGTCTCCGGAGACCGAGGGGCCGGAGGACCGCGAGATTAATCCCGCCCGTTCCAGATCATGGATAAGAGAAACAACGGAGAGATGAGGTACTATGAGACTCAATTTCTTTCCGGTCATGGGTAGTTCCAGGTGTTTTTGAACACGATCGTCAAGTTGGACAGCCCACACTGCCTCTACTCTCCTGATGTCACCGATACCACAGATCATACATACCATCTTCTCCTAAGGCACGTAGCACAACAGCTAAGTGTCTTTAGTGTCTGACGTTGAACCTGTGAGCCCTAAGACCTTCGTGGAAACAATGCTCTGTTCTGAAGAGAACTGGAACCGAATCGCCAGTTTCGCTGTATATAACCCCAGGCCAAGAAGTCCTATTAGGATCGTCTTCATTGAAGTTTAGATGTAGTAGTCCCAACGAGCCGGTTACTATGGGGTTAGCCTTGATAACGTGTTAGACTGTTTCAGGCTATTCTTTTGGAGACGAGGGGGAGTTAGAAGGTGCGAGTCCCACACTCTTGGTAGCTGCCGGTAAGCATTAAAACCCTCTAAATATGAAGTAATGTGCTATCAAAATCAATTTTTAAAGATACTGTATTAGGCATATTTTTCTACAGAATATTTTTTATATCAAAGTAATTTCATAGAAATAAATAACACTTAACGATAAATACTAGCCTGTTTAAATTGATAATCCATGAAAACTTTATTCCAAAATTACTCTATATTGAAGTATTATCTTAACTGATGGTTGGTTATTTCGGATTTTTTTAAATATCTATAAACGTAGCCTGAGGCTCTGGTCGTAGTCTAACCTAAAGCATTGCGCTGGTATAAAATTAACATCAACGTATTGCTGTAAACCAAGACAAAGCATCGTTAACAAAATATTCCAGCAATTTAACCTGTAATATTTTGTGTTTTATACAAAGAGACGTAAAGTTGAACATTAAATTCCACATATAAACATTTATGCTCCTACCCCAGCGGGGTCACTGTAAAATTAACTGTATTAATCAAGTTATGTTATACTCCAAGTGCAAATTGCTGTGGTGGCATCTCTATTTGATACATAAACACTTCATCTATAATTTCAACAGAGTTTAATGAATGGAGAGTAAGTAGATACCCCAATTTAGGAAATTATTGTGCGACTAAAATTGTTTTTTAGCGTGACTGAAAGTAAAACTGACGTTATAGCCAATGTGATTCACTAGAATATAAATTAATAAAATTAAAGTTTTGCTGGTAACTATAATGTATTTGGTTATGTTTACGTTTTACGTTTTATGCGTTTTATGCCCCAAAACTCAGAAAAGTCGACATGGGTCTTATCTTAATTTCTGTTGTGAATTTCTGTTCCCCAAAATGCTTCTCCGTTAAAAAAAGTACCCACGGTAATGAAACTTATTTGATCTATTCAATTATTTGAAGTTTTCCTATTTTATTCTAACCCACGCACTATAAAAATAAAATTATAAGCTCTCAAAACGCCAATATTAGACACATTTTTCTAAGTTTTACAGAACAGGTGATCTATAAAAGTGGTTTGATAAAAATAAAAGACTATTGACTGTTAAATTAAAATCAAATTACTTTGTTTGGTCATTGGTATTAAGCCTATTTCAGAATCATACTATACTAGCTTCGCTCGCTGGAGGCTCCGCCCACGTGGGTGTTGATGTTTACATAATGTAAACAAAGTTCAGGTTCCATAGTATGGGATCCTTTTTGGCTTCTAGGGAGAAACCTAATTGAGCAATAACAAAATTTATGATTCACAAACCTTCTCAATGTAATTATACCTAAGTGTACCACTTTTTATGGAAAACCGTCCAACAGAGTCCGAGCGCATAAACTTCAAATATGCAAACAATAATGTACCAACTAACTAATAAACTAATAAAACTAATAAACTAATAAATATAGAAGATATAAACAATGCATAGAAAATATAATGTAACAAAGTATAAAAATCGTAACGTACAACAAAGTTCAATAATGTTAAACATTTTGTACCTTAATCTAATTTATCTAATTTTAAACTATTGCTAAATAATAATTAATTGAGCTGAGAATTTGTATTACTTATTTGCTTACGAATACAATATATTGTCATAGTTTTATGCATTTTCTTCTGAACACTAAGTCGTACGACTCGTACAAAGACATTTTACTAAATGTATTCTACAGTTTTTATTTTTAAGGTACAGACGTAAATATCATGAACTTTTTTATATCTTGAGCACAGTAAATACACTTTATAAAAATATATATATTAATTATTGTCGCGGAAAATGTGATGAATTCAAAAAAGAATGTCAAGAGAACTTAACAAATATTACTCATATATTCTATCTCTTATAGCCATTGGAAATGCAGATGTTTTTGGCCTTACCAACTCTTTTGTCTTCTGCTAACTTAATTTTACTCGAATTTGTCTTAATCCTGTAAAAAATATTAAAGGTTTAAAAAAAATTAAAATTGAAACTTCAATTTTAAATATTGGCCACGAATAAAAATATTTAATTCGAAATTATAGGTAGAAAATAAAGCACTAACTATAAACCTAAGAATCGTCGAATTATTTTTAGCTTATTCTTCAGCAATCCAGGCTTCAGATATTCATGTCTGACCTAAACCCTAAAGCAACATCACTGAGTACTGCTAGAATATCAAACACTGTTCAAACAAAGAGATATCCTCAGGACTGACGGTGCTGTCTGAACTTCAACATCTGAAGTTGAAGTCGACGAAGGTGTGCAGATGATCTGTAACTCTGACTGAGTTAAACCTGACTCGAACACGCCACACGCCGCTATTAGTATCATGCGGAAATAATTTGGAAACAGACAATAATAGTTCATTCACTTTTGGAAATTTTCAGATTTATGTATGTACACAATCGTGGTAAAATATAAATATGTATATAATTCATTTGTCTGGATTATATATTTTAATTTATAGCTATAGAAAAATGTATATAATTATTTTATCCTTAAGCATTTTATGCAAAAGTAAAAAAATCTTTATTTTTCTATACATTATTGTGAACTTACAAAATTTGCATGACACAGGGATATTTTTACATTAGCGTACTGTGAATACCTGGGTAGAAGAAAAGTAAGTGTTCTCCTCGTAACGCAAAGGTTACTAATGCAATTCCAGACCAAATCGTTATTTGTAATTGGACTATTATTATAGCCTGTTCAATAATAATGTGTAGTTTGATACAAACAAAATATGCCCCACTCCGAGAACCATGACAACCCTCTCTCTGTACTTCATCTTCCGTTCTACCTTCGGAACGGTAATTCGGTAATTTATTTACTAACTAACAACTACAACAAACTAAGTAATTAAGATTATTATTTAAATTATATAACAAAAGAATGCTATGTATAAGGCAACCAGACACTTTCCCTCTAACTGACGGACTGCCATAATTTATGAGGATATAAAGCCGGTAGATTTGGGATATTAAATCAGATTATCTTGCATATGAATTGGTGTTTTCCTTTGAAGAATGTAAGTTGTAACAAACCACTTAGGCCTTATGGTATACAAACAATGAATTGAGACTTTATACTTAAAGTGATATTATTACCATTTGGCCAAAGATAAGAGCCTAGTAATCTATAAAAACAAATGTAAATTGCTAATGAAACATTACAACTAGGAAGTTAAAATGGACAAGGTAATGTTTAATAGTAGGGCTCGAATTTCTAATGCTTATATCAACCAAGGAAAATATGAAAAGTATTTATTAAAAGTAAATATTCTTTAAATTGTTTACCTGTAAGGGCGCTTTAAGTTTTGTAACTGATACGTTTAATGAATATTTTATTAATTGTGTCATTGAATTAGTTGATAATATTATTAGTTATAATGATTACTCGTACTTAAAATTGTAGATTTAATTTCTGTTTAGTCTCTTTAGAAAAAGTATTTTAAGCTTAACTAAAGATCGAATGATTATTTCAGGCTATTAAATCACTGAATAATAGCAAGGGTTCTAATATATTTGGTATTAGTTCTCAAATGCAAAAATGGACAGCAATTATCCATTTGAAATTTTAACTTATATCTTTAATTCATGTAGACTATTTCCGTTTGTTGTTTTCTTGACAAACTTACATTTTCAAAAATTATCCCTACTAAGAAAAAATTGTATTGTTAATTAAAGGTCTGTGGCACTGGTACCCACAGTAGAAAAGGTCCTCGAGAGGTTGATGATCTTGCAAATCATTGTGATGTGTGTGTGAAAGTAATGTGATCTTCTCTGCTTCACAATTATTTGGGTTTCGAAAGAACTCGTCTACTTACAAAGGCTCTTTTAAAAATGTATTCAGGATACTATAGTAGCTATGGAAACTGAAAAAAATTCAGTGCTTGTTTCGATGATCTCTCAATGGACTGTGACTCACAGTATTTTTGTTAATTAGTGAAAATGTTTATGTTTAGTGAAGGTGACACCAGCTTAATTTTTCATAATACAAAGGTTTTCCTAATATGAAATTTCAGTTACTGGAGCTAAGTTTTGTTTAAGATATTTTATTATCACAATAAATTCAAATGACATTTATAGTCAATTTGTTTCATTGTATAAACAGTTGCATCATGACATGTTAATCTTAGACATTGTCTAGCGATTGAAATTATTAAAATGACAGTTCTGTGGGAGAAATGTTAAGGGTCGGTAAAAAACAGCCCTTTATTTTCAAAAATATTATCTTAAAGTTATGCGATTACCGACATTGCTTATTTAAAATTTCATGACTATTTCAGTGGTTGTTAACGGAACAGCGCAAAAACATTTTTCAAATTAAAATTTGAAAGTTACAATGCACTTTCTGCTCTTAAACTTTTAAAAGTATAATTGACTTTTTTATTTGATCCAAAAGTTTTGTTGTTAGAGTATGTATTTAAAACATTTATTATACTTCTTTATTATACTGAGACTGTTCATTCTAAAGTCATAGTTACAGTATCAAATACCTCTATGGCTATTATGGCTACCAATTAATTCTTAACAAAGAACTTAAGGGGGAAAGAAAGTATCTGTAAATAGTATTAATATAAATCCGAAACAAGCCTTTAGTTTACTTGTATAAATTTTTAGTATAATTAAAAAATCTATTAGACATACGACTGAGTTTCAGTTTTTTCCGCGGCCATTTTGTTTCCAGTTCCGGGGGACACACCCATTCCTGTTCAGTTGTCTTTGAGTCTTCGTGACGAGTGGAAGTGTTTTGTATATTGTTCACGTTCATCATGTTATGGCATTGTTTGTAAGTTTTCGACAGCTTTAAACTTTTTAGTTTTCAGCTTAGTCCGGATTATGTATTATTCGTGTTATTTTTTAGGTACTACCTCACCTGAAGACGGGATCAGATTCCATATCGCGAAAAGTCGCGAAACTATGTTTATTTAAAATCGTTATGGAAAATGTCCGTAATAAAAATTAAAGAAACATAAATTAAAAATCGCCAATAATGAATTTAAAACAACGAGTATCATATAGTTAAAACCTAAAAATGAATTATAAAAATATATTTTTTTGTTTTTTTTTGGAGTACGTGAATTGATTGATACAACTCCCTTATTTATAAACATACTGTTGTACAATTTCGTATGTAGTTTAACTTATAATTATGGAGAACAGAAGTCTGCTGTTCCGAGACCATTTTGTCGCAGGCAAAAATAATTAATGTAGCTGTTTGATTTCGCAATATACAAAAACTTCGAAGACGTATAAATTGATAGTAAGAAACAACGTTGATAGAAGTTGGTGTTATTAGAATATTACTATCAATGTTTGCATTAATTTCGATTAATGTTTGCATATTTTAACAGTCTGTATTATTGGAATAGTGGATTATGATTAGTTTCATTAACTGTTAAGAGCACACACTATAGACCGACAAAACAAACTTTGACGTAACGAGAAATCTGATGGTTATTTTAATAGCAAGAAACAAGGGTAAAGGTTATTTCTTTGAAAACTAAAAGTTTTGTAGCATTTGTTAAGTAGGTAATACATTGAAAAGTGTAAGTAATATGCAGTACAGTTCATCATGGGGGTTGAAAACTAGTTTTAAAAATTTACCCATTTAAAAACGTTTGAACTCTTAAAACAGCAGATTAGGAACGTGGGATCGAGTAAAACCCTCAGCTGGTAAGGACGACGTCAGTCCCATAAATACTACGGAATGTTCTGCTAATGTCTGAGGCAAGAATCCTCACTAGGGGTTCTCATAGAACCAAGAGCAAATATTGGTAGCTTTTGTTTTTTTAATTTCTTTTTTGTATGAACTCTACTATGCATAGCATTTTTAAAGAACCATATTTTAAGTGTAATCTCGAAGATGTTTACTCATCTTGTTTTAGCTTTTCCCTTAATTTATATATTTCATTCATATAATATAATATAAAAATTTATAATTTAGGAATTTATATTTATAATATACTAGCGTACCTGGCGCATGAAATCGTGCGCTGTCAAGGAAACAATCTTTCCACCAATAACTATGTTTAGAAACTAAGTTTAGATTTTCCCAACAGATTTTCATTTTGGTTATGTTTTGGTTTTGTGCTAATAAAAACTGGCGTTTTATTGCCAGCTGTACGATGATGTCTTCATTAAACGAAAAAAAGAACCATGTTTAACTGTTAGATTTGATTTGTTTATTTAACCACTTCCTTAAATAAACAGCTGATTTCTCGATCGTCGGTATTTACCTCCATATTAAGTTTATGGGGAAAATCGCGACTTTGACCCCATTATTTTCCATGTCCACGGTGAATTTTCATTTTTTTAAATTGATGGCAAAACTACATGCTAGTACCTTTATAACGACACCTTGGCCATTGTGATTGGTAGCACCACCGCTCCAAAACAATTATCACAAAAATAGGCCTAGTGTATTAAATATATAAGATCATATTTATATAATATAAATATATTTATACTATACAATATTATAAATATACTCGGGTTCTGGTAGAATACTACCTTAGGAATACGTTAAAAAAATAATATATCTAGAAATATTTTATATTAAATCTACAATAATGAGAATATATTTAGTAACGTTTAAAACGGAAACAGATAGGCTACCGTAGAATGGTTTAAGATAAATTTAGTTGAGTTATTAGCTAGAATTCACAAAGTTAATTCAACCATTAAGTGATTTAAAGATTACTTGAATGTATGATTGGGAAGGTAGGGCTCCTGCATTTTTCCTTACGTGATTTATAAGCTGTAGTTGAATTGCCTACCTCACGTGTTGTTGGAGCTACATTTTAAACTGATGGCTCTTACGAGTGTATTCACTCTAAGTACGTACGTAGCAGTTTAGCAGTCTTAAGTAAGCATACTATACTTTTTTAAATTATTTTTTCATGTGAATGTTTAATTTTATTGCAAAAATAACAGCTTGGCACATCTGTTTTTTCCTTTGAGTTCATGTATGTGTAGTGAAGGGACCCCAATCGGGCATAGCCTTGGGGCAACCCAGTTATTCATCATATTATAAAGAAGATGGTGTCTTATGTTTGTTGTTTTTTGTGTTTGTGTTTGTTTGTGAATGCGAAAAATACTGAACCGACCGGTTTGAAATTTTAGGCAATGGTAGATCTTAAACTCATGCAACACATAGGCATACTCATTTCCTTAAAATCCTCTCGGGCTACGCCCTGTGAACGTCCTAAGTTTCAATGTTTACATTTTTAGAGAATGAAAACATAAAATTACTTGAATGTCAACAGCTGTGAATACTAAAATTTGACAGTTCGAGAAGAAGGAGAAGAAGAAAGAGCGACCGTGACCGTCCTAGGTTTCAATGTTTACATTTTCTAATGACAACATCCGTTTGCACTATATTTTGACAGTTCGGGAAGAAGATATAAAGTTGATTTTTCAGATAAACTGCTGGATCGAAATTAATGAATTATTTGAAATAGGGGAATGGTAGATTTTAAGTTTTTTTCCGACGACTGACTATTACAATTTATTTTCCTCTCCCAATATTTGACATACGTTTTTGAAATGTTGTAGATACTTGTTTTGTCATTTTTAAACAATGAAGAATTAATTAACAATATCAAAATCAGTAGGCACATTTGAGTTCTTATTGTAGTGAAGACGGGACAACCCAGTTATTCATCATAAATGTTAAGGTCTAAATAATCGCTAGTAGTTTATTTTGTTGTTTAAGTATAGTTGGTTTATGTATTTGTTTATCCGTTGAGTGGTTTATTTATATGTGAATTTCAAAAGATTACTACTGTAATGTATTGTATTATACTTTTTTGATGAATAAAGAATTATTATTATTATTATTAGTACGTAAAATTGAGCTTCTATAAGATCACTCAATGTGTAAAAACATTATGCTCTTACATTAAGCGGTATCCTTAACACCAAAAGAGCTTTTAAGATAAGTGGATTTTCTCCTTAAATCTGGCATAAGCACGATACACTATACCAGTGATGCAATAAGGTACTATTTTCTTTGGTTAAGATAGATCCAATACTATAAAATAATACGAGCAAGGTTTGTATATTTGCACACGGATCTCGAAAACGGCGCCGAGGAATTTCTTTAAATTTTGGAAATAACTAATTTCCGAGTAGAAAATAAGTTCTAGATAGGTCTAATGTCCAGGAAAATTCGTGTTTTCTTGTAATATTAAGTTTAAAATCTAAAAATTTAACATTACGCTTATGGAGAATAAAATGTAAACAATACAAACCAAAACAGCTGTTTATAACCGTTTGACAGTTCTTGATTGAAGACGGCGGGGAACAATATGTGAATAGAGGTTTTTCATAAATATTTATTTTATTTTATGTATGTAATAAATGTAAAATTATCAGGTTACTAAACAATTTGTAAAAACTTAAGGGTAACATAACTGTGCGAAATAAAAGCAGGAAAGAGTATTTCCAAAATCTTCCGTGTTTTGATAGAAAACGTATTTGTTGTATTGCTTGAGCCACTGTAACAAACCAATTAATATGTGTAAATTAAATTTCTCTTTTGCTTTTCAGTCCTCATTCCGTTTATATCAAAATCAGTTGGTCACAGGCTAATAATAACTGTATGGATAGTTAAACAGTAAATGATCGGTTAAAACAATTATTGAGGTTGGTTAAAACACCTTAACTGGCGTCTCTCATATGGCAGACGCCGTAGTCCAGCGGTAGCGAGTTGGCCTCGTAGAACGAAGGTCGCGTGTTCAAACTCCATCAGGGTCAATACTTTTTGTTCAGTGCTATATTAATTATGGTGTATTAAATCGGTTTTATTTAAACCACATAAATGTTTTCATTGAGTAATAAATGTGTTTTAATTTTTCTAATTAATTTTTATAATACATGTATTATTCTAAACGAGCAAAGCTCGGTCACCAGGTACTTATATTTGAAATAGTGAGGATAAATCTATTGAAATAATATTTATGAATAATTGAGGCATGAAAAGTGTTTTGAAGATTTATTGATCCTAAATTAAAGGAAAGAAAATAGTTAAAACAAATTTATTAAATATTAAATACATTTACTATTGGCAGAGACTTTTTATATTATTATGCTCAAGAAATAAAAATATTTAATATGTTGTAGAGTACAAGAGATTAGGGACGTGGGGTCGAGTATAATGTGCTCGAATGAGAAACGCCTTTCATCGCCAGTTTTGTGGCTTCTTTCCTGAAGTTCCATTTACATTAATTAATTCAAATTAAAAGTCAATTTAGAAGCAAATATCTCTTTGCTACAATAACTCTGCTTATTAAAAATATTGTATTAGCTATTATTCTTTGTACATACGATAAATAATTTAGAATAAGTACTAAAAATATAGGGATTAAAAGATAAATAAGGGTATCGCAAAAACCTCGGTTTTATTCACTATATCAACCGTGATTTAATCTAACATATACAGGGTGTCCAAAAAAAGTTTCAGGACTTCGGCGAGTGATTAGGTACATTAAAAGGAAGAAAAAAGTTACAGTGGAGGTGTGGCCTAAAACGTTTATTTTCTCAGATATCCGCCATTTTGTATTTTTCACAATGTATTTTTATTTCAAACGTTTTCTAACGTATTATTTTCAAATTTGGTATGTGTTTTACACTAGTAGACTACCATTATTAAAAAAAATAACTACCATGATCCAAGCTCAAATTCCAAAAGGGCAACCATTGCATTTTTTTACCGTTTTCAAAGTATTTTAGTTTTAAAATTTTAAATGTCCGCCATTTTGAATTTTGAACTTAGATAATGCTAGTTATTTTTTAATGATAGTAGTCTATTAGTGTAAAACACATACATAAGTTGAAAATGTTTAAAATAAAAATTATTTTGTGAAAAATACAAAATGGCGGATATCTGAGAAAATAAGCTTTTTAGGCCATACCTTCATTTGAACTTTTTTCTTCCTTTTTTACCTTTTTTACCTTTTTTCCTTTTACCTAATCACTCACCGAAGTCTTGAAACGTTTTTTATGGACACTCTGTATAACATTTTTACATTGGGTAATTTTAAATCAAACCTGTGCAAACCAAGCTGCATTTGAGATAGTGATTTGCATTTTTTTCATTTTTAAGTATATCAACAAAAACCACAAGCATTTATATTCTATATTTTGCAATAAATAGATTGTTTGATTATAAATTAATTGATTTTACCATGGAATAATTTTTTGAAATAAAAATCTTAAAGAATGAAGTTTAATCGTTTTCTAAAGTAGGGTCATAATTTGGCAAATACGAGGTTATTTAAAAAGAGATATATACTTTTAATTGACACGGCCAACCAGGTTTAATCTACAGAATAAATAAATATTACCATTAGAAAGATGACATTTCAAAGAATTTTTTGGTAGGCTAAAACTATTCTACATGTGCCCCTCGGGGCACACGTCTGTTAAATAATTATTCTTACTTTTCCAAGGCTAAGTAGTTAGGACCTAACCAACCTTCTATGGTTGATATTTTAGATTTACACAAATTACGTTTTGTTTTTTTTTCTTGGGCCAATTATGATTAAACACTCGTCCTACCTGGCGAAATTTTGGACAAGGATACGTCTTAGTTCTGGGAGGGGGGTTGGCAATTTGCGTGACTAAAATTTGAAACAGTGGCGTCATTTGGTTAGTGACGTTATATGGTTAGTGACGTCATAGCTTTGTATTAAGAACAGCTGTTTAGACGAATTGAAAACATTCTGTTTAGACATATCCATGATCTAAACTATTTATGTACGACAGGGAAGTAAATACGAACATTTTGTAAGGGCGTCATAAACCTAAGATGCGCTACATGAACTGATTAAGTTTTCTTTAGTCCAAACGCACAAAAGCCTTTTTTAAACTTTCGCAAAAGAGGGTAATTTAACTACAATGAGTAAAAAAATAAATTTTGTAAAATAAATTTTGTAAAGATTTGATTCATTAGCTATACAGTAATGCCAACTTTACGGGTACAAATTATCCTGTTTCAGTTTTATCGATTTGTAAAAGTTTATGTGTTTATCAGGAATATAAAATGTAATGATTCTATTGTTAGAATAATTTATTTGATGAAGTCATTGCAATGGAGTGTTGTAAGGGATGAAAGTCAAATGAACTTCTCCCAGACTCAGCAGAGGAGGCAGCGACAGATCAGTGCTGGCTTGTTGCCCGAACTCTCCATCTCATATGGTGGTAACTATTACAACTGTTACTATGAAACCTTACTAAACTTTTATTGCTCCATAAAGCACTACATACATTTTGTTAATGTCATTAATAACTACTTAAATATATGGATTAGGTATGTAAGGAATGAAAATTTAAATTAAATTAATTATGACTATACTATTAAATTGATTATGAAATACCACAAAAAATTCAATTAAATTTATTAAGCCAACACCACATGATCCATTCCATGATACAAAAGGGTGTTGTCATCAAAATTAAATTAAACGTGTATAAAGAAATAATGAAATAATGAATTATCCCTCCATTATCAGTTAAGCCAAAAAACAGGTTAAAAGCTAGAAACTTGAGTTTCTAGTCCTTCAAGTAAAAAAATAACTGTAGATAAGTTGCTCCTCGCAGCGTTCTCATTGGAAATAAATAAAATTAATGCACAACTTACTGCAAAACTAAAACTAAATTTTATAGATACAACTTAACTGGTTCATATACTGGAATAGGTTTTTTATTGAATAACACGATGGAGTAGCGATACGTTTCTAATCTCAAAAACCCATAGTGAGTTTTCTACAAAATTTTCTCAAATCATTTGACTGTTTAATTTCGAGTGGTAATGCATTAAATAGTTTACCACTGGAATAATTAAAGCTTCTTCTAAATAAAACTTTTTTAACTGTAGACAGCCTGATTAGGTTTTAATTAAAGCCTCTGGTCGTATAATGGAATTTGTCCGAACCTACATTCCCACTTCTGACATAAAACAAACGTAGAACTTTATAAACATAAATGTTTCACGGGAAGGATTTTTATTTGCTCGTACCATGGAAAGGAACTATCTCTAATCATTTTCCCAGTTATAATTTTGATGAAATGATTTTGCGTAGTACTAATTTTATTGATTAGATGATTGTATGTTTTACCCCAACAAGAGATACCGTATTGAAGTCTAGAGCGTATTAAGACAAAACACAATGAGCGCATTAGATTAGTCTCGCAAATGTTTCTTAAAAATAGAATTTCTAGATTGTGAGTTTCATTTTTAAATGGATTACTAAAAAGACACCCAGATATTTAAAATAAGACACCTGCTCAATTACTGGACAAAGTAAATAAAGTACTGGATAAAGTATTATTTCTGTCACACAGAATGGATACGGCTTAACTTTAAAAACATCACGTGTCTCTCTAATCCACCTCACGAGCCAGAATAACAATAGCTGATTTGAAATAGTAAACAGATGAAAGATAAACTTGTGACTGAAATATATTCGTTTATAAACCTGTTTGGTTCACATACAAAAGGTAAATGAAAAAATATATCGTTGAACTGGTTCATTACAAGGATCAGTAGAAAGGTAAAGTGATGTAAAATGAATTAAATCTGTGACCCAGAATATATTTGGAATAGTCTTTACGTCGGATTGTTTTGTTTGACATTTTTCAAATATTTGGTAAAACCATGTTTCTCAAGGTAAACCTGACTTTGTTTAGAGGTGGAAATACAGTTTATAAAATCAGCTTTCACATTATAATGGTTCTTTGATTTCGAGTATACCGGATAAAGCTATACTTAATTTTCTTTATTGGTTTGTATCCAGCCATAATGTATCACCGGATTAACACTAAGAAAAATTTGTGAATTTGTTTAGTCCATTATTACTTTCTCCCCTTATACGTAGTGTATGGAGAAAGTATTGTTTCCGTCAAAATTTTCGAATTTAAGTTGCGGGTGGATATATCCGTTTTGGGGTCCCCTGAATCCAAAAAAGTGGGATTGGACGTGATATCTGTCCGTCCGTGTGTCTGTGTATGTGTGTGTGTGTGTGTGTGTGTGTGTGTGTGTGTGTGTGTGTGCGTCTGGATGTGTACAGTGCCACAGCCTACCCGGTTGGTCCGATTTAGATGAAATTTGGTTTTTATATTTTTTTGAATTTTTGATTTTTAAGGGTAGTTCACACCTAAAAACCCTTAAAAAACGTGAAAAATCGAAATTTCTCAAAACCGACTCTAACGATTTTGATTAAGATTTTATAGTTTATAGTACACAGAGTACTAAATAATTTGACACCACCCGCATGTCTGTAAAAATGACGGTTCAAAAGTTATGGGCTTTTAAATGTCAGAAAAATGATTTTTTTAATTTTCAGCGAAAATAATAAAAGTAAAGTATAATTTGACTGGCACCATTGAAACCAGCTTAAAAAGCTAAACAAATTAGTATTTTGAATTATTGGAACCGAAGAACGGTTCCAGAGAAAAGTTAAATTTACTGTCCGTGGATTATTTTTGAAACAATAAACTATTGAATGATATTTAGACAAACTTTGAAGAACACGATAGTTTTATTACAGATTTTTTAAAATTTACTTAAGAGAGAAAGTATGTGTCAGTCCACTGATACCGTTTATTTTTTAAAATAAACCCCTTAATAAAGAGCCTATGAAATGAATTATTAAAGACACCCAGATGCCGTTGCAGCCTGAGTCACATAGTAGGCGACCGCTCAAGATCTGACAGGAGTCATCTGAAACTAGATTCCATCCAAGAAAATTTACATACTGGGACAGGGTAGCTGTTAATCCTAAGCTACCAAGCTGGGAAAAATGTATGTAACAAAAATTTAATTGACAGTAAAACCTAATACCATTTAGCTGTAACAATCAAATCATCAGTTATTTATCACTAATAAAGTAAACAAGTCCCCACCCTAACTCTATACTCTTTAAATGTCTCTTAAAATTTACAAATCTAATTTTTGCTATTCTAATTTTTTTATCAAACTAATTTAGTTACCAGGTTTTTTAATTGGTTTTTGGAGACCGGTATATTATCCCAACCTAAAGGAAAGCTCCTGTGAGTGCACATAATACAAGACTAAGCGTTCTTATCACTGGATAGGAAAATTTACACTCCCTTTGACTTGCCTCTAGTGGGCCTTCGATAATGGGAGTGTGATAGAAAGAAAAACTATACTATCAGGAGGGAAGGTTTGGTGGATGAGAACGGTTTCCATCTGGTCTGCGGAGACGTTGATTTCTAGGTAATCTAGGATTTTCAGTTAGGTCTCGAGCTCTACCTGCTGAACCTTTGTATTCCCATACGGACCTCCCCCTGGTGTATATTTAATGACGTGGAGTGAAACTATATACAGGGTGTTTTTTTAGTGGTACGATTCTTAACAGTCTTCCTCACCCCTTGTAGAAACACGAAAAACGTGAATCGGTATTCCCTTGCTCCGGATAAAAGGAAGATGTAATGTTAAAACCTTTACTGTCTTACAAGTAAAGTTTTAGTTCTAGGGTCCTCATACCTGATATACCCGAAAAAATCAATTGGGTAAGGGGCAAATAAATCTTTAAAATAACTCAATTTTCGTTAATTTTAAACATCGCCGAAACTATTGTTTTCTCATTTTCAATTTTGACGTGGATATGTCTTAGCTCTGGGGGGTGTTGGTGATTTTAAAGATGGAAAAAATGTAACTAGTTTCCATAGAAACTACTAGATTTGTTGTATTGAATTTTTAATATAAAATAATAACAGCTGTTTAGATGAACTGAGACCATTCCCTTTTGACATATCTATGATCTAACATATTTCCCATGGCATTAATTTTAATGATTTCTGTCAAATTGGCTCCATGGTTTCCCGTAAAAAGTTCAAATCTGGAAGTCTAGCTTAGATCACGCTTTCCAGCAGCTGGGAACTTAATCTGTGGATAACTATTAACCAGGACCTACTCTGAAATAACCCGACGAATGTTCACTTTCGAGTTATTTAGTGTGGTTTGTCATAATAGATTGTGACTTATCCACACAAAAAAGTAGTCTGTAGGACATGAGCATTGTAACCGGTTATTTTACCTCTATAGGTGGTGGTGACCTGATTACCAAATATTTCTCTCGAGAGACCGATTGTGTCGTCTGCTATGTGGCACGTTGCACCGTCTTGTTGAAAGCATACCTCATTTAAATCCAGTACCACGTTGTTTTTAAGTGAGGAACTAAAATGTCCAGCATACACCTCCTGCGAATGGCACTCACTGCTGTACGTTTTTGTGGATTCCACAAGACAGACATTTTCATAGCTCCAAATTTGGCTCGTTAAGCCGATTGTCCCGGCTACATAAAGTAGTCGTACGGTCACGTTGGAAACATTAGTGCTACCTAAAAACACTAGACCTTGGCCATAAAGGTTAACATACCTACTGTCTCCAATAGTGACAATGTCCCCCAGTATTGAAATACACAGACTAAACATAGCTGTAACCCCGGGAAGCGGTGGTGTGAGGGATCCGGGTGGTTATAACGTGACCGTGGTGGGTGGAAATGGTGGAGTGAGGTTGTGTTATCTAACATGTACTCAAAAACTTAATAGTACTTCCCTCAGTGTCAGTTAAAGCTGTGAATTATAAAATTAAAATTTTAGAACAAACAACAGCTGTAAACGTCTAAAATGTCCTACCCCTTTTTAGTAATGGCTGTAGCGTGTTCTGGGGCAGATACATAACGCAGCAAACACATAAATATACTTCTCACGTATACACTAGATCAGAGTTACGCCTTGTATACAGACTGCCAGGGCTCTTAAACAATTGTGTGAGACTAACTTTACATAAATGTTGAGTAGGCCTAATAGTTTGCGAGATTAAAATAAATTATTAGTATTTTTTTATTCAAATAACACATTGTATTGGATTTCATTTGATTATTATTAAAATTACTAAAATAAATTCTTTGAGAATTACTGTTTTTTGTGTGCTAAGCAAGATGAAAATACAGCTAAGCAGAGAGCGTAAAATCTCGCCACTCTGTAAGCAATTACTATATCGACATATACCTATTAGACAATACTACTTGAGCAGTCAATAGACCAAATATCCTAATCTGGATTCGCTCTTAAAACTTGCATAGAATCGTTGAATTACTTTAATAATTTAAACCAATGTTTTCTATCAACGTCAATGTTAAAATCATCAACTATATCTATATTGTACTTAACTGGGGTGGTGGCGTCATCCTGTAATCCAGCTACTTGGAGGTCACGAATTGTGGATAGTTGTGAGCGATGGTCGGTGGGTGTAAAGTTCTCTTGTGAGGATTAACGTCTGCACTATTGAATACTACGTTAATCCGAAAAAACCATCCTCATAATTAGAACAATTCGTAATTCAGAGGCCGTGGTTTGGATTCCACGTTAAAATGTAGATCTGCTATCGGCTGTTGGGCCAATTTTAACAGTCCTGTCTAAGGAACATATCAGCTTTGGTCAGTAGAAGACTACAAGATTGTGCCACAATCATATTACACTCAATCCTCATTCATACTTGGGTTAAAATACCTACCTTGTGGTATGGTTGTCATTTCAATAATCTTATATAAACTATTTCGCTAAATTGATTAAATAAAAAAATGTATTTGCTTCTGTTTTGGAAGATATCTTAGATCCCATGATCTAATATATTATATTTCAATGGAATGTTGCCAGTTCCCATGAATGGCTGTGCTTATACCCACATGACGTCACTTCCATTACAATTTTCGCGTGACGTGAATGGATTATACCCAAGATTAGACATGTCTATTTTAAATTATAATCATGATAAATACTAACAATAGAATGGGGCTTTCTCATGGAGTCTCTAACTATCAACGCATGCCATATTGTAATAGGGTTACAGGTGATTAGAGGATTTACAACCAGGTAGCGCTGATGCCCGGGGAGGCGGAGCTGCAACACAGTGATATGGGATGACTATTAATTCCTTATTCAGAGGTACAGATTACTCTTATGGTGATAATTAATACACACGGATTAAACGTGCAATAAAATATGTGTTGTGGTTTATACAAATATTTTTCTATAATTAGATTTTACAATGAAATATTTGGAGATCTCCCTTTAGAACTAATATAGTTTTAAATTAAATTTACAAAAACTAAGACAAATATAAAGCTTTTAAAAATACAATCAATAAACATAGTTTATAATTAAAAATCAAGAGGGTGTTAGTCTCTTTTACTTATTAGCGAATTCCCTATGTAAAAGTGAGCTATTCATATAACCCGCAAGGTAACAGTTAAGCCCGGGACCATGATAGAAGCCTGTATTCAACCCCCCTGAACACGATTTGTGTGTCATTCAAAAATTCGATACATACAGATTTATATATATACAAGTCTAATTTTTATTTTACCATTGGATGCAGCTAAAAAAATACAATTTTTTTCGATTTTTTTAAAATCATGACTAAGTCAATTGTTTACTGAGTTTTTCAAAATGATAAACACAGTACATCGTGTGATGCTACTCTAATGGACAATAGCTCAAATTGAATAACTTACTTATTTACCTAAATACCCTTCCGAAATTTAGTATGCAGGTCCCTCCCGTTACGTTTTATTGAAAACTTTATAAAAACACCAAATTTTATGTTTCTTATGGCAGAAAACCTACGTATTCATTGTCTATGTAATTCTTACGGAGAATAGATAAATTGGTATAACTCGCTTAGTTGTGGACATACTTTGATAAAGTGGTGTACGTGATGTTGTTTTTCACTTAGTGAACATCCTTAATATAATCAATTATCATGTAAAACAGTCCTTGTAGCAGCAAACCTGCATACTCGGTACTATTCAATTATTTATTTATTTTGTGTATTTCTACGCCAGTGGCATTTTTAACGTTTTGATGGGGAACGGTCCAAACCCCGGGCTTGTTACTACCTAACGTCGACCTGTTGTTAGGAAGCATCATTAATTAGTAGCCCAATGACAAATGGCGACTGGGTCCAGATTCGACCCTTGCGGGATTCGATCCGGCGACCTTCAGTTTTGAAGGCGGGTATTATAACCACTACACCACCCAGCCAGTTACTATGAATTACTATGAAGGGAATAATTTAAGTTCTATAAAATTTACTCTACTGACGCCAGCGTGCTGCGTTCGATCTTGTACTTTACCCACCCACACAGACGTCATGAGCCGAGATTGATTACTAGGTAGAAAGAACTGATTGTAAATCCTCGGATCAGAACCATGACAATCGCTGACATAAGTTAAAAGTTCATCTCTGAACCTATTATTACTGGGTCACCAAAGATTCACTAAAACCCTATGAATCATTGGCTGGTTTTGTGATTTTAGCACCTTCATCATCAAGGCCATTGGTTAGGACCTGAGATATGAATATCCTATTAATATTCTGTGATGTTTAACATTTGATAAGTCTATCTTTGTCCATTGGGTTAGCTAATTATTATCAATAACATAGTTTCAGCTCTTTGTTGGTAACAAAACTGTTCATTTACACTTATAACACTCAACCGAAATTGATACAAGTGTATGTGTGTGTATTAGGAGAGACTACCATAAATAATTACATAGTTATAGAAAGCAAAATTTACAAAGAAAAAATCTTCAAAGGATCATGACTGGGACGGTTGCGACGTCCTGTAATCCAGCTACTTGGAGGTCACGAATTGTGGATAGTTGTGAGCGATGGTCAGTGGATGTAGTGTTCTCTTGTGTGGATTAACGTCCGCACTATTGAATACTACGTTAATCCACAAAGACCATCCTCATAATTAGACCAATTCGTAATTCAGAGGCCGTGGTTCGGATTCCACGTTAAACTGTGGGTCCCATAGTTGCCATCAGCTGTTAGGCTATTAAATAACAGTCCTGTCTAAGGAACATGTCAGCCTTAGTCAGTAACAAGACTACAAGATCGCGCCACAATCATCCTACATTCATTCCTCATTCATACTTGGCTTAAAATACCTACGTGGGTAGGTCGCCATTTCAGTTAAAAGTAAAGTGAAGTGAAGTAAAGTGAAGTAAAGATAAATTTAGTTTAGGTTTGGGATAGCAAAGTTCTTACAATTCTGGTTCTGTTAAAACAACTACAACTGCTGTTGAAATTTGAATACAGAAAGTCACAACCAGACCATTAAATAAGAAGCTTAGCTAACATAATATCATGAAGGCTGCACGTGACTTTGTCCTGTATCTGAGCTCGGCACAATACTCAAACACTATTGAGATGTTTAAAGTTAAAAAGTTAAATTTCATGTTCTTCTAATGAAACCCATACAGGACATCCAGATTGTCACGTTGCATACACATTTTCTTTCATAGTTTTTTAAATTACATCCGTCATGACTTAAACTATCTCATGACGGATATTTCCCGTCATCACTAAAAAGAGATTAAAATTTGGATAAGTAACTAAATCTAGTTTTTTTAAATTATTAAATTAAACAATTTGTAATATATTTTTAGAAAACAATATATTTTTTATAAATATTACTTGAAGGAAATGTAGGATTCGGAAAAATGCCGAGATAATTTAACTGCAGAATCTTTCAAACTCATAATGTCGTTGGCTGTTGATCACTAATATTTTTTTACTGGACTTTTCCAACGCGTCTATATTTTAACCAGACAACGTTTCTTGAGGTGAAAAAACTCCTTAAATTTTTAACTACGAACCTAATTAAATTAAAAATTGTAGCCATATATATATATATAATATGTATCCGAAACAATACATAAGTATATTTGTTCACTTTACAGTATTTATTTATTTTTTTACAATAGTAGTACAATTAGTTAACAATTTTGATGTTAATGTAACTAATTGTTAAGTATGAACTAATGGAAGAAGTTTCTTTATTTACTTAAGAGAAACTTAATGCAGTTAAAACACAGATGCGTTGTAAAAGTCCAATAAAATAATATTAGTATTGATTACACTATTGAAATATTTCAAATACAGGCTATTAGGTATACGTATTTGAAGAATGTATAATTCTGAATAAAAGTATTAGAATAAAAATATAAACACTTTAATACCAATTAATAGATAATTTAATTAGTAATACCAACACGTTTTTCCTCAATCCGGAAACTCATAGAGGACATCCGGAATGTGACAGGAAGCCAGTATATGTCAGTACGTGGTTTGAACACAATAACACTCTTTCTTTGTGCCTGCTTTTATCCTACAACGTTGCCAGTGAAACAAAACCAAGCAACTAAATATTTCAAACATATACAACATTTTACAGTTTTATTTAAATACAAGACATTGTGTTGTCAATTAACGTATTCAGTGTAAATATACATTATTTAAATAAATATATTATTTGACTATTTTAAATTGAAAATACAAAACAAAAAGCTAGTCAAACGTCTTATGATGTAATGGAATTTCCCGTTCGAAATTACTTTCGCGTATACCAAACTTGATTGAAGTCTATACCAATTAATTTAGGTCCTTTGCAGATATTAATCAAAGCTGAGTGTCTTGGACCCGACATCTCACGTTTAAAATTTCGAAAAAATAGCTTATAACACAATTGAATTTTGTGTTATGAGCTAAAAACATTAATTTATATTCTTCGTCATAAACGCCCATATAATACAAATAGTACTAATGTATAGTAACATTTTCATTAAATTAAAAACAGGGTGCCGAACATAAATAGTTTTAAATTTGTCTTGCAAAATGTCTGAAAAAATTCCAACATAGGATATGAGAAACCTCTTGTTAAATTGAATTCATCCAATGAATGCAAGTCTACATTTTTGTGTTTTTAAGTTAAAATTTATCTGTATTGAGTTTTTATATTCAAAATCTCTATTTGTTTCTTTTCAATTTTACATTTTATCAAAAGCATCCCTAATCTCCTTTAAATTTAGTAGTCTCTTAAGTATTTTCTCTTACTCAAAATTAGTAAGAATACTTATTATACGAATGTAAATAATGTATATAGTGAAAACCCTTACAAAAGTCACCTTTTGAAATTAATTTACCTTCGGTTTTCGTTTTTTGACAGTAAAGATAAATGATTTTTACAAAGCATTTTTTATTTCATTAAAACATAAAATCTAATCTCTCTCTGATCTCATTCGAATAACGGATTTAACACGGAAAAAACTTATATACACGGAAAAAACATCTAGGACTAATCACTGTACAGTGATTTATCTGACGTTCGTCGATCACGGAAGTGTATTTACAAGCAGTCGTGTTTATTGGCTTTTATTGACCGCCTAGCGGTCTATAACTCTGTGTTTTAAAGGATTAAAGTGAACAGTTTTCTACAGCTGAATAATATAATCAGCTGATTTGGGACTAGGGAGGATCTGATTTGTGCAAGCATCTGTATGCTTTTAATGCAAGTTTTTTTTGTTTAGAGTTGTGTTAACCTATCAGCATATGTTTAATGTTATTTTATATCAGGTATGTATGTGTTATTTTAGAATATTTTATATCGTATGGCGTGATAGATTATAGTTTTTATTAATAATTTGTTTCTATCGCTGCTTGCTATGATGGATAGTTTCATACAATACTGTTTTTTTATGTGATTTTAAGATTTTTTATAGATTATTTTTTATATAGATATTTTGATTTAGAGTTTGTATTGTTTTTGGTTGCGTATATAGGATTTATTTTTTTGAGTGCATTATTTTTTAAGTTCTGTTTATTTGTAAAGGTGGTCGTCTTAATATATTTGTGATTTTTATTTACAAGCAGAAACTCATTAATGACATTTTTTAACATAAACAATATTACGCATTAATTTCTTTATAGCTAATATCAAAACAAAATCACTATTGAAGTAAACAGGATAAATCAGACTATTATTAAATGGCATTCAATATCAACTTGCTCCATGAACGCAACATCCTGATTCAAAATGTAGCATTGTTGGGTCAGCCGTTAAATCATAATACTTTAAATTACAGCTACCAATCATTGTGCCTGCGGCTAAAATCGTTTAGTTAATTTTATTGACGTAACGAGTTGAAGCATCCAATCGCTTTTGCAAATACGAGTTCCATAGTTAGGATACTTTAGTTTGTCAGCAAATACTTTATGTAAAGAAACGTGCACCAGATTTTTTCGTGCAATTTAGAAAAAGAGTCATATGAGATACTTTTTGCACTTGAGTAAAGATTTTTTGTATTCCATATCATAATAACACACCTGTAATAGAAGACTTTTTAAAATGTCAAAAAAATTAAATTTTCGAGTTAGTCCATTAAAAGTCAATATCCCTATAAAAGCTTTTTTCTACAGATAAACAGATGTTTATTTTTTTTCTCTTCTAGGTCAGAAGATTTTAAAATATTATTATAAAAAAATACTTTATAAATAATATATATTATATGTCAGCAGAAAAACTTTATTCCAAAATGGAGATAAACACAAATTCTGTACATAATGTATGAATTTCATAAAATTTTTATATTTTATAAAAATTTTTTTTTTTCTTTTTGTAGGCATAATTTTTAAAATTCCAATTTGTTTTCTCCATTATTACCTTAAAATACAATTAGAGTTTAAAGTTTTTTCTAAAATGTATAATACGCATCACATGTACTAGTTTTGAGAAATGTTTCATCTAATAATTAAAAAATTAATTATTTACTTTATTAATATCTTTTACAAAACTTATATAGTCGTAATAAATTAAATATGTGCAAAAAATTAAAGAATTTTTAACAGGACAAATGCTACTAATTTCCCTATAAATTATATAGATGTTAGAAACTTTTTTATACAATGTTAAAAATATAATAAATTGTGTCAAAAATAAAATTTTAGAATGGAAATAAAATGTTATCAGTTGAATCAACAGCACAAATAATAACAATAAAAAACTAAATTTTAAACTATTTTGAATGAATCAACATAAATTCTATGTTTATCGAATTTTGAATAACTTAATATTAATATTAATATAATATTTAAGGTATAAAAGTTCTGTCAATAAGTTCAAATTATATTTTAAATTAATTTATCAGTTAACTTTTTTAAAATTATAATTAATAATTGTTAAATGCACAAAAAATTGAATTATACTGTTCTGGATTGAATTTAAATGTGTCTAATATTAAACTAAACAATAGGCGACTTAACAAAAATACTTACCAGACTAACGAAACATTGTTCAGATGTCTTATAAATGATAAATTATTATTTCTTTTACTCATTTTTATATTTGTTACAATTAAAAAAAAAAATTTGAAAAAAATTGAACGTTAATATAAAATAAAAATTAATTTTTCTTAAATATTTTATTAATATGAAAATAAAAATGTTTACATACTAAACATATTTCTATTTCCAAAAATCTAACATAAAATCCCTGTAAACTAAATCATTTAAATTTATTTACTCGTATTTAAAAACTTATTTACTCTATTAATTCATTTATTTCTGTTCAATTTAACTCTTTCAAATTAATAAGAAAAAATTTTCATATATAAATACGATTTATAAATTTATTTTATTAAAAATTCATTGTAAAATAATTAAAGACATAAAAAAAATTATTAAATTATAACAAAATTTTGTAATGAAAATAACGTATGATCATGAAATAAATTTAGTATCTATCAAGAATAATAAATAGTCCTTTATAACCCTTTTGAGGACGATCTATAATCTACCATTGGATCGATTAAATTGGCATAACTGCATACCATGATAAACGTCAAAATTTAATAATTTATATTTTATAAATTATATTAAAAAATTTTTATTATGTGCTTTTCGACATAAAAACATAATTAATAAACTAACATGATTATTGGTAAGGTTATCTGAAAAAATTCAAAATAAAAAACATGAATATGTTTTATGTGAAATTGTATCCATTAATAATTTACTATACAAATTTACTTATGGACTGTTGTATTTTTATGCTTATTACAATGATTCATATATTTTATGAGCTAATTTAAATATATGTAATGTTAAACGTGCTGTTATTCTTTCAATGTAACGTGTTTTTTCAATTTAAAAATAGTATTATAGGAGAAGTATTAATGTGTTATAAATTTTGTTATTACAAATCCATTCTGAATAACGCTAAAAAACTGAGGCAGAAAATCTCAATAAACAGTATCGTGCTGGTACTATGTAAGCCCACTAAATTTAACCTCCATGTAACCTTTTTGACACATTAAAAGAGATCTGTTTCCCAAGAAGCCGGGAAGTGTCATGATACTTTACAAGTGTTAGTCGTCATTTATCGCTCCATCACTTGAAGCTTGTGGTATGACACAGGAAGTATTTGAAATTTTGTGAAATATTCTGTCACGAGTTGACCCCCTATATGTCTATTTAAAGTGCGTGTTTTTTGCCACCAACTAGAATAAGACAAATTTTATGTTTCTCCAACTTAAATAGTTTTTGGAGTTAGTAATTAAATTATTATACTTTAAAATTTTTTTAAAAAAACCCAGTAAAATAAGTGATTATTACAACACTGTTTAATTTTATAATAAACAAATTGTGTAGCTATTTGTTTCTGTGATTGTCACTACAAATTTATGCAATTCTTATTAATTAACCAGTGTGTTAAGCAATTAACAGTCACTCCCATAAAGTCAGCGGTTTGTCAGACATGAAACGTATCATTATTTTTGTTACCGGACATAATTATAATCAATAGGAAAATTAATACAATGAGTAGTGACTTATCCCCTGTTTTTACTTGACCAGTGCAAAATACATAATTATATTTTCCTGTTTACTTTATTTTCTGACATGTAAATGTTGTATATATTAATAATAAATGTAAACTTTTATATATAAATGTAACAGAATTGATTAATTCTCTGTGTTTACCCGGGACAGTGTATCTCACTAAAACGGAAGGAGTTTTTTACACAGCCAGTCCGTGTGCAGTTGAAACACAGACGCGTTGTAAAAGTCCAATAAAAAAATATTAGTCTAATAATTTACCAGTTCAAATATTTAAATTGAATGTATATCATGTCTATATATTTTTACTATCGTAAAATGTTGAATAATTGACACGAATATACAAATATGAAGTTTTATGAAATAACATTATATGGATAGTTTAGACAGCGTTTTCTATTTCCGGAAACTCATACAGGACATCCGGTTTGTCACAGGAAGCCAGAATATGTCAGTACGTGGCTTTAACACAGTAGTACTCTTTGTTTGTACCTGCTTTTATCCTACAATGTTGGTGGTGCAACAAAATAATAAAAATATTTCAAATGAGTACGAAGTGTTACAGTTTTATTGAGATACAAGACATTGTGTTTTTAATTATAATCAACGTATTACAAGATTCAATGTTGTTTATCAGAACCACCATACTATTAAAAACTATTTTAATTCTCTGTGTTACAACAGTAACCAATCTCTGTCACGAGTAACGTGATTTCGAAACAACTCTTGCTGATCTCAAGCTATTATCAAACTCGCCTGAAGTCTATACTAACTAATTTAGGAGCCTTGCAGAAATTAATCAAAACTGTGTGACTTGGACCTAAGATCTAAAATTAAACATTTGGTTAAATGAACTTATACCATGATTTAAAATATTTTCTGTTATGGAATAACAATTTATATGTACATTCTTGAACATAAACGTCCTTGTAATAATAATAATACAACTGTATGTAGGATTTTGAATAAATTAAAAACAGGGTGTAAGAACATAAATAGTCTTCAAAATTGTATTACGAAATATCTGAAAAAACTACCTACGACTTAGGATCGAATTTTTTTTTCATACTGCATTGACCCAATGAATGAATATCTGCATCTTCGTGAAGTGTTTTATAGTCACAGTTTATCTTTAATGAATACATATATTCAAAATCTGCATTGGTTTCTTTTCAATTTTATATTTGATCACACGCGCATTCTAACGCACTTCTTTAAATTTTAAATTCATAAAAATTTTATCTTGCTCAAAGTTAGGAGAAATAATCATTATGCATATGAACACGATGTGAATACTGTAGTAAAATATCACACAATACTCCCATTCCAAATTTAACAGCATTAGGGTTTTAACTTTTGACAATTTTAAAGAATTTTTGCGAAGCACAACAACTGCATATGCTTATGTAAACGCAAAATTGTTCTCCTCCATATAACGTATATTTTAATTTACCAAATTTCTAACTATAGAAGTATTAAAGTTACTGTTTTCTCTTGGACGGTGGTACTCTCTGTTACAAGGGACGTCATTTTCAGCTAATCCGTGTCGACGAAAGGGGATCCATGCACTCGTGCGATATAACAATTGTGCGATAGATTGGCTCATACAAACACACACTCACGATAAAATCAATAAGGTAGAAGTAATATAAATATATTTAGGTTTATTGGTGGACAGTGGAATACGTCACGAGTGGCGTGATTTACACAGCCAGTCCGTGTCGTCGTCGAATGTAACACGCTGTTGTTTATCCCTTGACCACCATCTAGTGGTAGAAAAAAGAACTATTAATTCTGTGTGTTACCTGGGACAGTGGCTCTCTCTGTCACGAGTGGCGTGATTTACAGCCAGTCCGTGTCGTCGTCGAATGTAACGCGCGCTGTTGTTTATCACTTGACCACCATCTAGTGGTAGCAGGCAGAACTATTAATTCTCTGTGTTACCTGGGACAGTGGCTCTCTCTGTCACGAGTGGCGTGATTTACAGCCAGTCCGTGTCGTCGTCGAATGTAACGCGCGCTGTTGTTTATCACTTGACCACCAATTATAGCAATTACTATTAATTCTGTTGAACCAGTGGACAGTCTCTCTTCACGAGGCGTGATTTACAACCAGTCGCCAATTTTTTATTGTCGAATAGACGGCGCTGTTGTTTATTGTTGAAAAAATCTACATGTACCACAGATTTATTTTGATTCGAGGTTTTTTAAAATTATGGTTTTTTAGCAGTAAGGTCAAATTTATCACTAAAAGGTTTGTATATAACTACCCTGGAACCAGATTTCGCTAGGTTGATCCAAAACAAAATGGAAGCGGTTAGAAATGCATAACTTTCAATTTTTAATCCACTGCCATTTTGTTTTGTATCAATTTCTTTAGATCAGGTTGTGGGTGACTATTGTTTGTACTAAATAACTTATTTTGACCCACACAATTTATTATGATGAAATCCAGTCATCATGTATATAAAATTAGAGTACTAATCACAGTATTGATATTCAAATTTGTTTGTGATATCTTTTTTTGTTTTAGAGATATAACGTCACCTAAGACTTAATTGTCAACATATATATTATATAGATACTATACTACTATATATACTACGCTATATATAATATCTACCAATAGTAGTAACGGTTGGTAGAAGACACGGTAGAGATCATTAAAAGAAACAAATTACGTCAGTGAGTCGAATGTAAATCATCAATCCTACAAAATGTGATTCTGACTCGAAAACTTTCAAATACTATATTTACAAAATTTATGTACATTTGATTCACTGACGCCATTAGTTTTTGTTTATGACCTCTACCTTATGTCCTCTAGTAACCGTGTTAGAGACGACTAAAAAATATTGACACCTATACATAATATATAATTTTTTCCAACTGGTTTCAATAGTGTATTTCTACGCCAGGGGAATTTGTTTAACGTTTTGATGGGGAACGGTCCAAACCCCGGTCTTGTTACTACCTTCAGTTTTAAAGGCGGGAATTATAACCACTACACCACCCAGTCAGTTAAATTCAACTGTCGTATTAACCAGTAACAAAGTGTTTTCTTGGTAATAGTCTATACTGTAATACTGTATACTGTACTGACCAGTAGTTATTAAAAAACATATACTACACAGTTCAGAAGTATCTCATTAGATAAAACAATTTTGATTTAATTTACGTGTGGAATTAAATGTCGACATTCATTGTTTACCAAAGTAATTAATCAGGTCACCCCAATATTGCCAACTTGACTACATCAAACAGCTGTGCTGTGTGTGACGAGCGTGCACGCTAAAAGTAAGATATGAGTAATATTGCAGTTCCCGGGCGGACCTAGGAACAAGGGAGGAATTTAATATCACCTTAATGGCCCTTACAGTAAGAGGTGATGTTACATGAAAAACTCTATTCCAATTTTTTCGTAGCCTACGCAACAATATGTTTTATCCTACCATTTTTAAACATAGAAATTTCTTAAGGAGAATTTTAGGAAACAGAATGGTGATAACTTTCTGTTATTTTCAGAAATTAGGTGATCATTTTTGAAATAAAAAATAATTAAATGTTATTTAGATCAACAAAGAATATGATAACGTCAATCATTTGTTAAAATCATTTCCTCATGTTGGAGAAAGTCTTCATTGAACAATTGAACAATATCGACATTGTGTTGTTCATGACGAATTTATCCAACCAATTGTCTTTTGCTTGTATTTTTACCCCATTTTTAATGGGACGGTATAATTCAAAACTCTGATAGGTATGGCATTAATCCTATATTAGAGGTAAACATTTCAATTACATTTTCCTAAACTACGGTTCTTTTTTAAGGCGTACTAAATTACCGATTTGAAATACCTAAGCACAGGTAGATAGAGTTGCTCATATCATTACAGTCTTTTTGTTATTTACGTTTTTAATTTCCTACAAAAAGGCCTCTATGCTTTGAGATTAAGATTACTTCAGGTATGGAAAACTGTAACTCTATTTATTACAGTATATAAAATCAAATATTCCTCAATAATAAACAATATCAACAATTTTATACATTTAAATAGCGAAATGAAGATATAAAAAATATAGAACAATTTATTATTATAATAAACTTAATATTTAACAACATTGTAATCATTTTTTATCCGTCCAACATATAAACAGGTGATTACAAACAACATAATACATAATCTCGAAAAACTGCAAAATATTAACGTGGTGAAGAGAGCTTTTCATTTTCTACAGTAGACCTACATATTTATTTATATTTTTACAATAATAAATTATTCAGACGGCATTGGACAGTAAAGCCTGTTGCTAATTGTTTACTCATGAAAAATGACAGTTCAAGGAAACTTTTAAATTATTTAATCAAAGCTCTTAATTTTGTAAATTATAAAGCTTGACAATGCGTCCTTTTATGCCTTCTGGGCCCTGTTTCATAAACGATGACAGGTCTGACAATGCCGACAATTATACAAATTTGTAATAAATATCACAAATTGTAAAACATACTATTCCATGGCAACAGGTGACAATTTGTAACTTGTCATGCTTTTTAAAAACAAATTATAAGCATTTCATGAAGGCGATAATTGTCACAAAACGCAGTGACAATTATTCATTTGTTGTTTGAGGCTATTTTAAGGTAAAAAAATGAAATCAGTGCCATTAGTTCCTACTGCACTAAAAATATATTTGATTATAAGGTTTACTATTCTTAGGTTAATTACGGAGAATAGAGATATTTCATTCGATAAGTTTCCTAACACTCTGACTCATGAACTAATAAAATGTATCAGTAGACGACACATACTTTCTCCCTTAAATAAATTTAAAAAATGACTATCTGTAATAAAACTATCATATTCTAAATAAAAGTATCTAAATACCATTAAACAATTTATTGTTTCATAAATAATCATCCAATTACTGAAAATAACAACAAGAGAAAGAAAGATAAATTATTTGTTAGAATTCTTTGGGGGAACCCCCTCCCCCACCAACGATAATGCCAAGCTTTTGACATGGATATGTCTTAGCTCTGGGGGGGGGCGTTGGCAATTCGTAAGATGGAAAATATGTAAAACAGGTTTCCATAGAAACTACTAGGTCTATTGTATTTAATTTTTTAATATAAAAGTATAAGAACAGCGGTTTAGATGAACTGAGACCATTCCCTTTAGACATATCCATGATCTAACCTATTTCCCACAGGGAAGTAAATACAAACATTTTTTGAGAGGGTCTTGTTGGGTGATGCAACCTTACGCTGCATACCAAGATTCATGAAAAACGGTTGAAATTGATTTTTCCAATAACATAGTACACTCTCAAACAGCGTACTGCGTTTATCATGGATGGTAAATTTAACTTTTCTCTGGCACCGTTAGTCGTAGACAAATAGTTTTTAATCTTTTTTCAATAGTGGTTGTAAAATTATACTTTACCTTTGTTTTCGCGGAAAACCTAAACATTTTTTAAAAATTCCTGTAAATACGGTATATGTATATATTTATTTATATAAATGCATACCAAATTTGATCTAAATCGTACTAACAGGTTTGGCTGTGACTGTACACACCTAGACACACACACACACACACACACACACACACACACACAGACGGACAGACATCGTCAAAACCAACTCAAATAAAAAAAATGATGAAAATAATACTTTTTCCCTATACTGATACGTATAAGGATGGAAAGTAAAAATGGATGGACCACTAAAAATAAGAATTCTAGCTAAGTGATAATGATTTTTTTTCAAATAAAGTAGATTGTTGATTTTATTATATGTCAAGATATTTTTCATTGACGATTTGTCAAAAATCACCTGTTGTACTAAAGATTTTATGAAACACATATCTGACACTTTTGTAAGAATTTTGACATACTTGTAAGAAATATTACGACACTCAATTGTCACTTTTTAAAATTAATGCAACCCAAAGTTGACAATTTGTGAATTTGTCGAGTTTAACCTGTCACTGTCACCTGTCAGCTTTGTCACCTTTTAAGAAACAGGCCCCTGGGGCGGAGCCCTTTGGATTGATTTGCCCCAAACCAATAAATAAACCATCCTGAATCATGCCAAATAATGCCTGAAAATGTCATTACAATCTTTCGAGGGGGGCGAAATCTTTGGGGAACAAACATACATAATTCCTCTTTTATATATATTAAGATGTTTAACCAGTGAACACCCTAAAGTTATCCTGTTAAGTGGAGAGATAGAAACTGCATTTTCCATCCTCATATCCTTTCTTCGTATATGCCCTTTCAATATTTCTTCTTGACCTATTTCCTCTCTCGTTTTCTTCATTTTTACTAAATATATTTTATTTGGTGCTCTATTATGGTATTGTAAAGTCGAGATGTTAAGTTAAAATAAAATAAACGGTATTAATGAACTGACACATACTTTCTCCCATGAGTCAATTTAAACGACAATCTTTAATAAAACCATCGTATTCTTTTACGTTAATAATCTAGTTATCATTTAATATTTTTTTGTTTCAAACATAACCACCCAATTTCTGAAAATAACGACAAAAAATTAAATTAATTATTAAAACTAATTGAGGTGAAGTCTTTATTGTCTTTATATTTATTGTTTTCGCAGAAAAATTAAAAAGTTTTTTACTTTAAAACCCCGTAACTTTTAAACGACGATGTTTTGAGAAATGCTTTTGGTGTCATTTTGTTTATCTTATAAACTACATAAATAAACTATAACTATATAATTTCCTTCAAAATTGTCTAAATCATTTATGGTAAATTTTCATTTTACTTATTTTTGGGGGGTTTTAGGGTTAAAATAATCTTAAAATAAAAAATACAAAACAGGCAAAACAACATTCTGAAGTACCGTGTATTGTTACAGAATTTCATAAAAATTGGACCAATAGTTTAGTCTGTTGACTATACTACAGACACCCACACTCACACACACACACACACACACACACACACACACACACACACACACATTACGCTAAAAACCACTTTTTTCAATTCAGGGGGGCCTATTATCTAGGCTTCTGCACATTCCTTACACACGCATACACAGACACACAGACAAACATCACTCTAAAACCACTTTTTTGATTAAGGGGACACGGTACTAGAATGGATGTATCTTCCAGAAACTCTAACTCGAAAATGCTGACGAATAACAATACGTTCTCCTTATACTATCGTATAGGGGGAAAAGTAAAAATTAGTTTAGGACTATAACTTATAGATAACAGACAACAGTATTATATAAGAGACCAAAAATTGGACAGCATAGATGTTATTCCAGTATTTATGGTTGAAAGGAAACGGTTTAGCTTTTTGTTCTTACTGCAACATTCTCGTTAATAATTTATCAGTTTAAACCGGATGAAAAGTCTATCCATCACAGTTGAGGGGGAAGCTAAAGAATTATACATGAGAGAACCGGTACTGGTTAACCCCAACTCATATCCGTGCAGTTTTATCCAAGTTTCAACGGTTTTAAAAGTCTAAATAAAAGGTATCAAACTTATTTACATAAATATTTCTTAGCTCTGAGTGGTATTGGCAATCCGTTAGACCAAAATTTGAAACGGAAGTGACGTCTAATTGTTATAAGGACAGTGATTTAGAACAACTGAATACATTCCTTTAGACATATCAATGATCTAAGCTATTTCCCAAATGAAAGTATATATATACTTTTCTTACATTTCGGTAGCAAAGCCTGTAATCCACCTAGTTTGAGTTCACGAGTTGTGGATAATTATGAGGGGTGGTCGGTGTATTTGATATTCTACGGTGATCTTGCTCTTCTTCACCAACGAAAAATTCCTCAAAACAATCTTGGATTTTCAGTTCAAAGATTAATAGAACTTCTACTAAGCACTGAAACTGTTACAGCCTGAAGTTGTTCAAAATGTCAAACTGAAGGCTATTCCTAAATAGTTAAAGGGTAGTCGAGACAATTTAACGAAAAGAAATTGTATTGAGTTTGAATAGAGAGAGAAGATTCTCTACAGAAAAGAACACATAAATCGGCAACCAGATAGAGCTACGAGAAAGGGTCTTATATCATTGAAACATAAAATGAAAATATATGGTTAGGAGAAATTTTAGGTTCAAAAAAGGGTGTCCTGACATTGATGACCAGGAACAACAAAACCACCGGACAGGTTCTACCTATAAAGAAAGGGAAATGTCATAAAAAGAATACATGAAATAATTCTTTTTATGACAATAATCGATATGATATAATTCGTTTTATGATGATAGAACAAAATTAACACTATTATTAATTTTTGTTTGTAAACAAATTCAGTTATAACATTAAACATTTCAATAAATGTTTTCAGTTTAATTCGTGTTTTATTAATAAAACAGTAATCTGAAGGTAAACATTAGTGATACATTACTTTCAATTGAAATGGTGACCTACAATTGCAGATTTTCAAGACAATTTGGGTGTAAGATGATTGGGGCGCGATCTTGCAGCCTTTATATTAACTAAAGCTAACATGTTCACCTCGGCTATTGGGCTACATATTTATACTACAATCCCCCGGAAAGTTGCTAAGAACCTTAAAGTGGAAGGTGCCAAATTAAGGTGCTACTTATGGAAGTAGTTAAAAAAAACTTATTTCCACCAGCAAAGATCATAGAACTAAGCATTTTGGTAAGTCTAGACATTGAGGTGGATGCTTCTGAAATATCCATGCTCTACCTTTTTTTACCTTTTTTATGTCCCCAAAACACCATTTTAACTACTCCTGAGAGTTGGGAAATTTTTAGAACCAATACTGGTGGCCTAGACGCAGTCAAACCTAGTTTATTCCGTCTGTGTCTAAGGCCTATAGAAGCCTAGGCAAGACAATTATTTAATAGTCTAACAGAAAACGGCATCTAAAAACATACGTACGTGGGGTTCAAACCATAAATCTACCTATGAATTACAAACTGGTCTCATTATGAGGATGGTCTTTGTGGATGGACGCAGTATTCAATAGTGTAGGTATTGACTACAGGAAAATTGAAAAATATGATAATTTAGAACTCATGCACCATGCTCATGCTAAAAAAAGTTTAAAATATTTTTTTACAAAAAAAATCAACAAAACAAAGATTAAAAAAGACAGTGGTTCGGACTCCACGTTAACTGTAGGTCCCTTAGATATGCCATTGATTAATTAACAGCTAACTATTAATTAACAGTCTCGTAGAAGGACCATGTCAGCCATGGTCAGTAACAGGACTACAAGATCGCGCTACAATTATCTTACACTCATTTTTCATTCATACTAGGCTTAAAAATTAGAAAATGAAAATGTCTCATTCATGAGATACCAGCCTGCTCAGGTAGGTGACCTGGTTTGAGCACCTGCTACATTAAAACAGGTAACATTTTTATTGCAATAATAACTTTTATATTGTAATCTCTGTTCTGTCAAATGAGCCTTGTTATTATTTCCATTATGTTTGTAAAGATGATGATTTTTACTTTTTAGTTTTCAAAATTTTTACTTCTACTGAAATAGCTGTAATTTTTGTTAGGGGCAACGTAGAGACCTCTAGTTTTCATATTTTGATTTCTTTTTTTATTCCCTTGAAAATGTGGGGTCACAAGATAGGGGTTTATATTTTATCCCCCGTAGAAAATATTGATATTTCAGGCCTTTTAAATTATATCCATGTGTGCCAGGACATAAAACTCACTCTGTATATTTATACATTTAATTGGGTGTGAAACAGATTAAACCAGGTTAACACATCTATAATTTTCTAGTTTTTTTTTATTTCAATAATCAATTTTAAACACAATTCTTGTTATTTGAACATCGTTAGTGACAAATTCATTTCTTTTGATAGCAATAGACAGTAAAATTAATATACAGTAACAATTACCTACCAATTACAAACTAGGCTACCTACCTGGGCAGTATACAGTAAAATTATTATTTTTTCTGCCCAAAAACCGTATACTGATTTTAATTATGTATTAGCAACCACATACTCTTAGCACAGTTATTTAAGTTAAGTTTGAAAGAGCGGTGCTAACAAAAAGCAATCAGGTGTTGAGTAGTTCCACATTGGTGTGTGAGAAATGCTAAATCGCGAGACAAATGGAGACCGGGAAATCCTTTTACGAGATGTACCTGATGGAAGCAGCTGCTCGGCGTGATGTCGCGTGGAAAATTAGTTCGTAGCTGACTCTGTAAAGAGCGACGGTAGGTTCAATTTTTAAATTTTAAAATTAATTTTATGATGTTTGCTAGCTGTGATAATTGTTTACAATGTAAAATATTATAAGTATAATATTTATCCAATACTATAATACGAGCAAGGTTTATATACAGGGTGTTCATTAAAGTTGCGGACAAATTTCGAGGGGTGATAGTACTCATCAAAATAAACAAAAAATTCCCTATAAACATATGTCGAAAAATCCTTCGTTTAGCCGCTAGCCGCCATTTTGTATTTTATACAAAAACTTTATATATAAAGAACTATTTAGGATACAGAAACCAAACTTTGCACATATATTTATTGGCCAAAGAGAAAAATATTCTCAAAGTATCATTAAGTTTGCTTTTATATTTTCAAAATGGCGGCGGTTCTTAAAGTTAATGGTTTTTTTGTTATTTAAATTAAAATATTTTCAACCGCCGTCATTTTGAAAATATAAAAGCAAACTTAATGATAATTTGAGAATATTTTTTTCTTTAGCCATTAAATATGTGTGCGAAGTTTGGTTTCTGTATCTTAAATAATTATTTATATATAACGTTTTTGTATAAAATACAAAATGGTGGCTAGCGGCTAAACGAAGGATTTTTCGATATATTTTTATAATAATTTTTTTTTATTTTGATGAGTACTATCCCCCCTCGAAGTTTCTCCCCGACTTTAATGAACACTATGTATATATATTTGCACACGAATCTCGAAAACGGCTCTAACGATTTTCTTTAAATTTTGGAAATAGCTAATTTCTGAGTAGAAAATAAGTCCTAAATAGGTCTAATGTCCAGGACTATATTTTTGTTCAGTGTTTATGCTATATTAATTAAGGTGTATGAAATCGGTTTTATTTAAACCACATAAATGTTTTCATCGTGTAATAAATGTGTATTGATTTTGCTAATTAACTTATTTAATACATATCTTATTCTATGCGAGCAAAGCTCGGTCACCAGGTACTATAACATAATATGTACTAGATCTGAGGGGGTGATGCCAATCCTTCAGACTAAAATTTGAAATGGAAATAACTTGATACTAATAGTGACGTCATATGGTTATAAGGACAGTCTCCCTCCTCTCTAAGGAGTCTCCTCCGTCTTAAGACTGACCACCTTGACCCGGGTTCCTCATACCAATCCACCCGCAGACCCAGCCTTAACCTCTGCATGTTCGTCAGGGCGAAGAGTGTCACGGGTGTGTTTCTGTCATTCCATATCCAACAGTTTTACGTTTTACCAACAAGGCTATATTAATAAATGGTCGGTGCTAGAATATTAGTTTAGGTATACTGTAGTTATCAGTTATTTACACTAGTAATGTATGTTGAACCAGCTTTTAAAATTAATACGTCTAAGCTCTTTGTTAGTAGCCTAATTTGCAAAAGGTGTAACGGAAGTGACGTTATGTGACCGAAATTTTTGTATATTGTAGTCGTATGTTTAATATTTTGTAGGCAAATCCTTGACATACTGAATAATAAATATTATTCCGTAAGTTACGAAGCTACTAGAGAAACTATAATGACTATTGGAAACATGTTCTATTTAAAATTTGTAATTTTTAACCCCTACTTAGAACCTATCCTCACTATATCCATAATCTAAGCTATTTCCAGCAGTGAAGAAATCCTTCAGTTTTTACGATAGAAATTCCTCAAATCTAGCAACCATTCGACATACCCTCAACTGTCTCTATCTTTCCCCAACTTTCCTTGTGTTTTATATCCATCACATTGAGTATTTATAATTTTTAAATATAATTTGATTACTGTGATAAAAACCAATTAGAGTTAACCAACTAAATTTTAACAATGTGAAGTTTAAATTTTTAACGATTTTTAACTTCATTTTATAGTCAAAGCTTATAACCTTAAGGTACATTACAACTAATAATTAAAGGTACTAGAACAAATAGTGCAATTTTTTACATTTGCTATTATTCTTCAAAGTTTAATTTTTTGGGTATTATTTTCTTCTGAAATTATTTTCAATGTCCTTTTTGTTCTTCTTTCTTGTTTGATTAGTGCGGCACAAATTAAGGTTTATTCGCAATATATTACTTGTTTGTTATATGTCTGATTTCTATTAGTTGTTGTTAGTGGGGTAAACTACTTCATAAATATCTCAGTTAGGTAAATATAAAAAAATTAACTATTTAATGTTATTTTAAACATACTAAATATTCACTTTTTGTTTGAATAATACTTGAATAAATACAATTTAAAATAAAAATTTTCAATTCAAGGTGTAGCTGCCTACACCTTGTAAATGAACCTTCATAAAATAAATCCAAAATAAAATAAATCTTTATTTTGATAAAAACTACGATTATTTAAAATCAAAAGCCCCACGACCCCTTTTGTCCCATCAGAAGTAATCAAAACTTAGCTCAAAACATTGTTAAACATTCACCAGGCTTGTCTTTGTTTTTCTTATTCTGTTTGACTAAACTTATTCTATTAATCACAAAGAAGTTAGAAGAAAATGAGATATTATTCATAATTTTTTACAACCAGTTATACGTAGTAGGTCTAAATGGAGAAAGAATTGTTTTCACCGATTTTGAATTCGACAGAATCTTTGAAATTCATTATTGCATTGGGTTTTAATTACTAATATTATATTTTTAGACTTGCCCAAAAAGACACGTCTGTGTTTTAACTGCAAATCGTTACTGGATGTGAAGAAACTCCTTCGTTTTCATTACACTATCTAATAATTACTATTGATTTAAGGTTTTGGTTATGTATATTTTCTATTTCTATTGTGAAAAAATAAAAGTGGAGTGTTGTGGTTAATTACTTTGTGTATTTGTTTGTCCGTGTATTGGGTATGATAGATATAGGTATATTTCTATTAATTTATTTTTTTGTTGACAATAGAATAAAATTTAAATGTAATTATTAGGTCGTCACATAAAACCTGGATGAGTTTCTTAACCTGCAGAATCGTGTTTTAAAACACAGACGCGTTGGAAAGGTCCAAAAAAATTATAGCCTACTAGTTTATAATTTGAGTGTAGAGTGGAAATGATCGTGTTGTTGGTACCTGAATACAAAAAAATGTGGTTTGCCAACCTGTGTTTATGTCAGTCTGTTTGCAAGTAACGATACCATTATCAAACTGAAGATCCGATTTTTATGAAGTTCGGTAGAAGGCTGCACTTTGTTAAAAACATCAGGCTATTACCAATTAATTTTTTATTGATTAATTTTGTATTGTGGTTTGGTCTGTAAGAGAAGCCTAAAAAGTTGAAATTGAAGATTTCTCAAAAACCTGTATTATGATTTTCATTAAAATTTCTTGGTTAGTAGTGAGTGCTAAGGTTCCCAAATAATTTGAAACCACCCGCAAGCAAGTAAAAAATATCGGTGTTGAAGTTTAAAGGTTTGATCCTTTATTTCGTTGGGCAGATTAATGAATTTGATTTAATAATAATTAATCTATCGAACGAAAATAATACAGGTATAACATCCATAACTGTTTAAACTCATTTTCTTGAAATAATTTCCTAAAAAAATAACCTCCTATTAATGTGTCAAACTAGGAACCTTTAAAACCAATATACAAAAAATAGGTTTAAGTTCAAGTTTATAACTATTGTTGAATTTTTTAAGTAGGCTACCTACACTTTTCAACCACTCATATTTTGGTAACGCTTTTCAAAATCTTAAAAAGTCAATAAATCTTTTACACTAGCATAAATTAAATATATTAAACCGTTATAAATACTATGAATTTGCCAAATTTAATCAAATTAAACCTTGTCATTGTTATGTTTGTGTGCTGAAATCAAATAATTGCCTAGAAGTTTTGAAATATTTTAAATAAAAATAATTAAATTTAAAGTAGTGATCCATTTAAACGTTTTAGTAGCTTTAAGTAATATCGGTTGGTATTTCATCAACCAAACACTGCGCTATTTTAGATACAACAAGCACATGAAACTGCGTTAAACTATCTGGAGATTATACCTCCACGAGGACAACAATAATGTGAAACAATAGTCCTAATGTTGATGCAATTAAAGTGGTTCATGAATATTTGTTAATCTTCACATTTGATAAAAACTGGCCACGTGCTGGATGAAGTAAACAAATACTGTACCAAATATTAATAATGACCATGGGCCTCTCTCAGCTTTTCATATTTTATATTCTATTACTATTAAAAAAACGTAGTACAGCTTTCACGTGTAAATTTATTGTAAGTGGTTGTTGTTAGTTAGAATAATTTTAGATTTATTTGTCGTTAATAAAGGTACCATGATAGGAAATTGACACAATCATATGCAGTGTATTAAAATATAAACACAGTCTAGATTTAAATTTTTGCAATTTACCAAACTACCTTCCCTTTAAACTTCTGTAAACAACCTATACCTGTATATCACATTCACGTCAGGAAAAATGATTTATTATTGGCAGTTCTATGCTAAAATGAGGGGCAATTAAGTTCATGAGTTAGTTTTTTCTACAAATGATTTCAAATGTGATTATTACTCGTTGTTTGGATAATTTTAACTATTTTAACATTACTAACACCTGCTTACTATTTTGAAGTTACACTGTTGACGTCATTTCAATGTAAATGTTGTTCATAATACTTATGTAGTATTATATTTAATTCAATGCAGATTACAGCCTAATACATAATTACTTAAGTTTGATAGTTAAGTTAAGGGCGGTGCTAAATAATAAGGTATTTGAAATAATTGATTACAATATCGATAATTATACACAACATTGTCTATTGAAATTCTAAACTATAACATTTTGTTTTAGACACAGGCTAGTCAGCCAATTGTAACATCTATTTTCCAGTAGCTGACCAGTGACGTCACCGGAAACTGCTGAATCCGAACCACTGTCTCTGAATTACGAACTCGTCTAATTATGAGGATGGTTTTTGCGGATTAACTTAGTATTCAATAGTGCGGACGTTAATCGACACAAGATAACACTACACCTACCGACCATCGCTCACAACTATCCACAATTCGTGACCTCCAAGTAGCTGGGTTACAGGATGACGCCACCATCCCAGTCTACTATGTCACACTAACTACTCACCGGATTTTCAAACATAGGTGGTCACGTGATTTCCCTCCCCCCTGTCGACGAGTTTATAAAAAGAGGCCACAGAATTCTTCGATCTGTTTCCAACCTCTTACCGCTGTCGGTCTTTGACTTTTATTTAATTACAAGACAGTTGGTCTGAGTTGGGCAGATGTAAATTACCCTTCCCCGGATCTTGCTGCTGGGGATTTCTGATTTGAGTTTGCAGAATAAAACTTTTTCACTATAACTTACATATTTTTATTTTTTATTAACTACACGCTGTGCTGAAAAAGGACAATATATCAACCAATTTTATTTTTCAAATATAAAGGTTGGTTTACTTGTTGAAAATTTTTAAACTTTAACTTTTTATTAAATTACAGTTTATGATTTAGTTAAATGATTTTCTTTTGAATAATAATACATTGCAATAATAGACTCTTGACGCTGTTATTATTTTGACTCGTGCTTGCGTGATCAATTGCCCTATAACACAACACACTACAATACCTTAAAAAGATCTTGGTTTTTAGTATAGTACTAACCAAAATCACAAAAAAAATAGCAAAAGATCATGAAACCAATATCTGATTTCATATAATATAAAGTGTCACAATGGTATTGAAATAAATACCTGAGACTGGTTTGTAAAAAAGTGCTGTCCCTGACATAAAATAAAAATATATAATTTACTCGTAATTAAAAATTAATTAGTGAGTAAAAGGTTACGCTAAAAACTGTATATTACAATTATTTCCACACAACGTGGGCTAAAAAACATTGTTTAATTTATTTGTGACTAATAAGGACAGTCAGAAATAGTACTTATAATTCATTTTGTCATATAAAACATGCATCAAAATAAATAACATCATATGGGTGACTTTATCTGAATTAAACTAGGCTAGGTTTAATTTTTTACTGTCAAAATTTAAAAACTCACTCGTATTAAAAAATGGATTACTTTGTAGTTACGAATAAATGTGTTTAGAGGCAATATTGATGTGCAACCAGAAAATTGTAATCATGAAAGCGTTTTACTTTCAAAGCAACATACCAACTTTATTGATTTTATCACTCAATATCTTGGTCGATTTAATTTATTTATAAATATTTACACACGATTATAAGTATCTTCTCAAGCGGAATAAAATTTAAATTTGTAGGAATCTTCAAAGCTTCCATTATATACAAATTAACGTTGTGATAATGTGTACCTTATTAATAAATAATACATTATCTTGATATTTCTTCTCTGACAGAATTATTTACATTAATTTAATAAACGAAACTTCAAATCCTGAATAATATTTACAAACTTACACCAACGAGAATCCTTGTTGAAAAAATAAAGGCCTACCACGGGAAAACCTGCCAGTCTCATGCAACCTTTTTTACTAGATTACAGTTTAACAAATTCCACCTATTCACATTTCCCGTTCCAAATCCGGAACCGTTATTTTTGGTTTTTATTCCAACTTCCGTTTCTGTTTGTGCTATCAGGTGTATATTATTGTTGTATCCAACAAGGTGACTCAAGCAATTTTCATATATATTCGTTAAATGAAATCCCTTCTAGACGTTGGAAATCAAATTTGTTAGTCTTTAGTAATACAAAACTGCCTTGCACAAATCAAATCTCCAGTTTTTGTGTGTATCTAAGAAAACCTTTAGTTTTTAAACCATACTTTTTAATATTTAAAAACATTACATAAACACTGCGTATACTTGATGTAAATTATAATTTTTTGGGTAGACTGTAACATATAAAAATACAATTTGAATGGACGTAGAATAAAAATGATTATACAGATTTTAAATAGGTTACAACAATATAAAAACCATTTTTTTTAATTTTGTGGACTTATGGATAGCTTAATAACCTCAATATAACGTTAATTACATTATCAAGTTAAAGACACAAACTTTCAATTTAATTCCTCACCAGAGAATCAGGTGTTGCTCGATGAAACAGTGATTGATCTCGTGGTTTGTTAAAAACAGCACAATTTCTTGCAGTAATTAGAAGGAATCCGCTCTTTTTATCATTGTGCATTGTAAGATAAATGCGGATACGCCCTGAAAACATCCCTCATAATGCAATCATTCATTATCATGTCAGCTTTGGACTTCAGAAGCCTCAAATTAGTAAAAAAATTAGGTCGTCCAAATATTGGTAATTAATTGGCGATCTAAACTGAACAGCTTCCCATGCATATTCAGCCCACTTATCTCTGTAGGGGCTTGTGAGCTTAGAAGGTAGCTTACCAGTATTGGTTGGTCCACTCTGGGATGGAATAGTATGCTTCATACTTATCCGATTATCAGGCACTCGGGTATTACACCAGGTCCGTGAAGCCCCCTCCTTCCCAGGTGATCCAAGCTGCCCTCTCCCGTCTTACCGATCTTCACAAATCCTTCATTTCCGGTATAAATAGATGAACTGTGGTTGCAGAGCCTACATCTTTGCTGGACACTCCTATTCGTATTTTCACTATGACATGGCCATAAGGTCGTTGAAAGTAGATCAGTCAGAAAATACAGAAATTAAAAAATAACAGAAATACAGAAAGGTTAGAAAGCTAACCACTTCCAATTAATTTAAATACTAGTACTGAGTACTTTAAAAATGATTGTGACAATCGAAGACAGTTAATTATATACAAGTAGCTGTATACCAAATGACAAGATTTTTCCCACAAGAGAAAAATAATGTAGGTTTATGAATTTCAAGTGGTTTAAGTCGAAGCCTATCAGGAAAGCCAAAACTCCATAAATTTATGGAAAGGGAAGTCTCTATCTCTTAATTGTTTATGGTAAGCTTATAGTAGCCTCGTCGTCCCTCATCTACTCAAACCACATTTATCCGGTCTCACTTATATTATTGTACCGCCTAGACTCATGGTCTTAAAACAAGTACTAATTTTATACTATAGAAAACACTGTTTATTGAATATATTACATTTAACTAAGGTCGCGGGTTTTGATGAGAGCAGCTTAAAAATTATTACAGAGGTGTTTTTTCTAAGTCAGTTTGAAAAAAAGAGGTCTTTTAATTAGCTTACGTAAATATATATTTCTATACCTTTACGACATTATTCTTGTACACAAATGAAAAATTAGTAAACGCTCCATGTTTTGAAGTACCGTTAAACATGAATACATGATCACCAGTGGAGTAACGTGGTTATGTAATGACAAAGGATATCAGCTGATTGGGAGGTATTGGATTACCAAAGTATGATCAGTCGTAACGAAGGGTGGCTTTGAACCGATGCCTGTACAGTATCACGTGCAACTGTACAATTGTATTCTAAACAATACGGGCATGTGAAGAGTAGTTCTGATTTTGTGAAGGGGAGTTTGAAATGCGCTTTTCCTACTAAAAACTAATTGTGTTGTCAAGAGTTCCGAGAAATGTCAGCAACCGTTGTTTTAATCACGTAACTCTGGAAACGAGATTTTTTCACTGGTAATTTTTTGTTTTTGATTGGGACGAAGGCGTCGTCTTGTAATCCAGCTACTTGGAGGTCACGAATTGTTGATAGTTGTGAGCAATGGCCGGTGGATGTATTGTTCCTTTTGTGTGGATTAACGTCCGCACTATTGAATACGTCAATTACTACTCAAAGACCATCCTCATAATTAGACCGGATTAATTAGTTCGGATTTCACGACTGTAGGTCCCTTAGTTTCCATCGGCTCTTGGGCTATTAATTACAGTCCTGTCTAAGGAACATGTCAGCCTTAGTCAGCAAAAAGAACATACACATAAACATACACTGCCAACCAAGTTTCATGGCCGAGGGTTGAGAGATAAGGAAGCAATTTATTTTTAATATTCTCAATAAGAATAACATCGGGTGCTCTCAGACAACGTACTGCGTTTACCATGGAGTTAAATTTATCTTTTCTCTGGAAGCGTTAGTCAACAAATTACTGCTAGCAAACAAGATAACCACACACGCAACACCTAGTCATCTGAAAAGGGTTAACTTTGATGTTCTCACTTATTTAAACAATTTACCTAAGATGACTATTTTTATAAAGTAAGAATGTTTATTATTTAAACCTATGGGACTACATGTAAAGTATATTTTAATAAACATTAGCCTAAAAATGTAAGCGAGAAGCTATATAAATATGGTTAATAAACCTCTAAACGACGGACATTTAAATTTAAAATACTAAGTCACATGATTTTTCATAACTTGTAAGTATTTAGGGAAATCAGGAACAGACGAATTATAAAAGTTCTATAAAATTACCTTTTGATCCCCGTGGTTTTACTTGCAGATCGTTCAATCTGAATAAAGTGCACCATCCGTTATCCCCTCGTACTCAGGACGTAGCGTATCAGAATCAGAATTGTTTATTGCCGAGCAAATACATTTGTATAGCAACGTCATAGTACAAATTGTCATTATAACAACAAATACATAACATCAACAATCACAATTAGAATCAATCACAGAATATTTTAAACTAGCTGACCTGGTGAACTTCGTAACGCCTGACAGTAAATAGATGTTAACTTTAAGAGAGGCCATGTCATGAAGTCGAATAGCATTACGGCTTCATTGTTTAGGTTATATATTCTGGGTTGCGGCATAGTTAATAACAATACTGAAACGATAAAACATATTAATAACATTTCCATAAAACAAATAAATCTGAGTGGATTAATTCACAATTTTTAAATCCAATCCAAACCCAAACCAAACCTAACTATAATACGGCTTTTATAGGAAAATACAACAGCTGATTATTATAGTAAACTATATATATATATTAATATTGTAATAATTTTTTATTTGGCCAACATCTAAACACGTGACCTTTAATCGGACAGAAAATAAAAATATAAATACATAAACCTCCAAAACCGTAAACTATTAACGTGGCGAATAAAGCTGTTCATTTTGTACAGTATTTATTTACTTTATAGTTTTACATTAACAGATGATTCAGATGGCATTGGATAGTAGAGCATATTACCAATGGAAAGTAATCAAACAGTTGTTGTTTAAGAAATCAAATGTTTTTATTGTAGAAAATTTGTAAACAAACTTCTCTATTAGGTTAACAATAGAAATTTAAAACGCCATAAAATGGAATCTAATAAAGTTTTCGAAAAAGCTTTTTCACTAAAACCTTCCCCGACACATATAGAGTAACTTCCTAAAATTTCATGGCATTCAGATATGCAGTTTGGCAACGCATAAAGGATATACATACATAAATAATTACATTCACTTTTATGTATAGAGATATGCCTACTGGTATTAACTGATTTCAAATGATAAAAAAATTCTTTTACATCATATACACATAAATCACATAACATATTTCTGATAACACATTTAAGTCTTCTTATATCTAAACTTTTAACATGACAACGTAATATATTAAACAGTCTTATTCCAAGTTCAGAGAAATAATTTATGGTAGTTTTAAAATTACGAGATACATTGATTTATGTGTAAAAATCTGCTTTGCCTAGTGAAATAATTGTATACAAATGCTATTCAAAAGAAAAATTTCTATACTACTTTTAATGTACAACAAACAATCTAAAATATATAATGAGACAACAGTTACAATCTTGAGTTCTATAAATAACGGCTTACAATGAGTTCTACTACTGACATTTAACATTGTTCTTAAATCGCCTTTTTGTAACATTAAAATTTTCTTTATACAACAAATATGCCCCCAAACGATAATAGGTTAAATGACTTTGAACCTGAGCAAAATAGACAGTTTCAATACATTTATACTGACATAGGCTCTAAACATTCTAAGAATAAAAATTCCCTTGGAAACCTTTTTGCTCACAGCATCGATATAAATGTTCCACTTAACATTTGACTGTATCGTAAGACCTAAAATCTTAACACTATTGATTTCATTGTTACCTAAACTAAACTGTATATTCTGTGTTTTACTACTATTTAAACATAGTGCGGTGGCAGCGGTCCAGTATTCAATCATGGCATTTGTGTTACCAACTAGGCATTTGACCAAGGTTGACCAAGTTTACAATCAATCTGTACGGCTAAATCATCAGCATACATGTATGACTTAATATAAACACTATTAACAGCTGCAGTTAAGTCATTAATATAGATTACAAACATTGTTGGACCTAAAATAGAAACTTGTGGAATTCCTAAGCTTACATGTAAATATGAAGAGTAACAGCCATTGTAATAAACTTTCTGATACCTTCTGAACTTTGAAAAAATCCAAAGAGTGTTGATCAAATCCATAATAATTAAACTTCTCCAACAAAAGACAGTGGGAAATTGTATCAAAAGGCTTTGGACACGTCATACCTAATTCCATTTTTAAAGAATTGATTTGAAACCCTAATTTATTCCAAGTTTTATATTAAAGTAATAGATAAATGGAATTAAGTTTTTATTTAGTTTTTTAGTTTGTGTCAAACAAATTATGAAATTTGTAATTAAAATTCATTTTATACTACTTTAAATTGAGTATAAATCATTCACCTTTTATTTGAACCCTATATGACAATAACTAAAAAATGACACATTTTTATAAATATGTAATACTGAATTATAATCGTTTATGATTTTCCTAAAGTTTCACAGCTAAGACTGATTAGAATTTCTTCACAACATACCCTTTAAAGCATTGAAAATCAATCGAATCATCTTAATATATAAAATTCAAAGCCCTCACTCACTCACTCATCACTAATTCTCCCACTTCCCGATTACGTAGGAGGCTGAAATTTGGCATACTGGTTCTTTAGGTCTAAAATAGGAAAGTCTAATAGTTTTTGTGACGATTTTCTCATAAATCTCTATCTTATACGCCTTCAAAGTTCCCATGTTAATCTTATGGGGAAATAATTTTGTTTTGGATTCCAACAAATGTATCTTACCTTTTAAGATATAAACAGCAGCTGTTTTTTAACCAATGAGCAATACAAATAAGCAAGCATAAAGTAGTAAGTAATTAATGGTATCTAATTATTGTATAAATATAATATTTCTCAGTACAGATTTTGGGGATAATGTTTATGATTTAAAAAAATGTTTATATGTTGGCTGAATTAAACAATATCTATAATGTTTAGGTATATATATTATGTTTTAATGTTTTAAGTCCACATAAATACACAAATTTCTTACAATATTTTGGCTTAAAATACCTGGATAGGTCACAAATTCTGAAAGCTAATAATAATTATACTATGTTTTATATTTGCCAGCGAACCTAGACCTAATAAATCTGTTTGTCTATCGCTGCAACGCGTGACAGGTAACACTAGTTGTTGTATATAATGCTCTAAATTTACAATTTCAAATTATAAAGCTTAGTGAGTGACCACTTATGAACTACTTTATTTTGGTTCCATAGCTCAATAGGCTTGTCCTATCTAATAGTATTGATTTGAGGAGTTTTAGTTAATCAAAGATTTTAATTATGCTAATTATTTAATAATTTATAATAATAATAATAATTTAATTTAATAATTATTTTAAATTTGTGCCCCACCATGGCTCACGAAATATACTAATACAGTAATGAAAAAGGTTCATACTGGCTATTAATAGTTTTAATTTCAACTGAAATGGCAACCTAAGCAATTATTTTTTTAAAGTCACGTAAGAATGAGAAGTGAGTGTAATATGTTTCCCTACATTTGTATATTAACTGCTTGTGGTTTGAAGCCAGATTAAGAAGCAGCAAACACGGATAAAACTTAAACGCAATATTGCGCTCCAATTTGTCTAAAATAAACCTTTCTTTATAATCTACCATAAAAATGTTGTCACTTAAAAAACGTATAAAACCCAAAATAGTTACCTATAGACTAATAATTAACCTATAAAAATTAACTAAGGATTAATCGCTAGCTTAAAAATATATTTTTAAGGCGATTCTTTTATTTTTTTAAACGATGTCGTTCGAAAATGTCCAAAATATAATGTGAAAAACGATTCAACATTGGAATATGTACTGGACTGAAGGGTATTGACTGTAAGAGGACAGCTGCCTGGATTTCGTTTGAAAATGAATCTAAAAAAGTTATCTGATTGCAATCCACAAGGTCGTAGATCATTTGAATAATGTGGTATTCATGTACCAACCTGACAGAATGATGATAAACGACTCTGTGATGTGGGCTGTGAATATTACAGCAGCTCAATATTGCAGTTTTGAAATATTCACCGCCGTTCATATTCAACGCGTCCGTGTATATCATAGATATTTCGTAAAACACTTTTTGTTTCAACCTATGTGTACTTTTTAAACGTTTTAATTGATAGATATTAAAGGATTTAAAGTTCATACTGGCTATTAATACCTTTACTTTTAACTGAAATGCTGGCTTATTGAGGTCGCCAATTAATGAGAAATGAGTGTAAAATGATTGTGGCGCGTTCTTGTAGTCTTGTTACTGACTAAGTCTGACATAAGTCTGACAAGTCCTTAGGTAGGACTGGTAGTAATAGCCCATCAGTCCATCGGTATATAAAGGACGTACAGTTTAATGTGGAATCTGTCCCACAATTATGTCTATGAATTCAGACTGTTCTAATTATGAAGGAGATGGTTAATGAACATAGTAATCAACAGTGCTAACGTTGATTCACACCAGGTACTTATCACTTATAACTTATCAGTATTGTGACAGAAGAGATATTGTACACCAGCCGTAAATAAGAGATTCAAATTGATGAGAAAGATAGGAATCGATAGCTTACAAATTTTTGCCGCAATCAAATGATAGGTTTGATAAAAATAAAAAAGGATCTCCAAAATAATAAAGAAAGGTTTGGCCTCGGAGCACTGAACACCCTAAAACTTATGCTCCAACCGACTCAACAACCCCAACCTAGTTGACTGGACAAGATGAGATTCTACCCCAGCGATCTTTTAATTTAAGACTACGATTTCATGATGAAGTGTTGTTTTTTATGTATCCCGTCAGTAGGATAAATAATAGGTTAGATACCTTCTTACCTGCCTTGTGAATCGTGCCTTAGACGCGTGTTTCGGCGCCTTTGGTGTCACTATCAATTTTTTTAACTTAAAACTTGATTGAACGGTTGTTACATGATTAAAACATTTATAAATTTTTAGCCAGTTATGTTTAGATAATTGTTGACATTTATTTATTAAGAGTACGAGCTCTAGAACAGTAAATACCTTTGCCCGCCAAACCCCAGGAATACGTTAAGTACGCATTCTTCCTTAGGGCACCCACCCATACCAGGTGGAAAATAAGGAGACGACATCATGTCAGACTAGGACTAGGAACACTACTCTGGGAGTTAACCCGCAGGTGAGACAAAAGGGATATGTGGTCATAGGGTAGCCCAAAACACTTGAAAATTTAAGGACTCAAAGGTATTGTGACAGCTTCTTTTTAACGTATCCGATTTTGGTCTTCGTACAAGCATGAGATACATGAGATACATGTCTGAATTAGGACTTTCAGACATGAAGTAATCCGATGGTTTGGTCTGGAATTCCACTGTTAAGGGTTCTAAAGAATAACCTTCCTTATCATATTTTCAGATTTAAAAAATGACCTTAAAATTATATATAAGTATTTGTGTGAAATTTAAAAATGAATAAGCATACTTGTTGGATGTTCTTTCATTATAGTATCAGCTTTCTAGAAGGTTAGACCTACCAGTTTGATTCAGAGCAGTTATAAGATTTATTGATGTTTGTCACTACACTCCTTTTACATTTGTATTCTTTCATTCAATTAAAATTACAGATAACAAAAAAGCAAACTCATGTCACGTAAGAGAATAAAGTGGTTTAAAATTGAGTTTGGGGATGCGTGGAACGCCGTTAGCGTGTTCCAATCAGTCGTTGCACACGTACGTGAGCCTGACACACACGCCATGTGTCATTTCTGTATTTGATGTTTTTTATCAAACAAATTCTTCCACGGAATCTTTAAAATTTATAATTGCGTTGGCTATTAATTGTTCACATTTTAAAACACGTCTGTGTTTTTAGCTACACAACTTTTCTGGAGGTGGAGAAACTCTTCCCGTTTTCGACTCATTAACTCATAACTCATTACATTTTAATTTAAAGTTTTAGTTATAGATATTCTATTACTATTGTCAAAAATAGATCAAACAAATCAAAACACACCTAAACATACCTAGGGGTATACTAATAGATACCTACCGTATCTATTATGCACAATAAATGAAAAAGTACTATGTAATTAAACATAACACTCCGGTTTGGTCCGGATTATATGTTAATTGTGCTATGTTTTAGATATTAGTTCACCTGAGGACGAGATCAGATTCCATATCCCGAAACGTCGTGGAACTTTGTTTTACATAACATAAAATCGTGATGGAAAACGTCCGCAATAAAAATCTAAATAACAAAAATCCACTATCACCAACATTGAATTTCAAACAAAGGACTTGGTTTTTGTTTGTTTTTCGTGTATTGAGCACGGTAAATACAGCAGGTGTAATCTTATCTTATATATTTAATACACTTAGGCCTATTTTTGTGATAATTGTTTTGGAGCGGTGGTGCTACCAATCACCATGTCTAAGGTGTCGTTATAAAGGTATTAGCATGTAGTTTTGTCATCAATTAAAAAAATTTTGAAAATCACCGTGGACATGGAAAATAATGGGGTCAAAGTCGCGATTTTCTCCATAAACTTAATATAGAAGTAAACACCGACGATCGAGAAATCAGCTGTTTATTTAAGGAAGTGGTTAAATAAACAAATTAAATCTGACAGTTAAACATGGTTCTTTCTTTTTTCGTTTAATGAAGGCATCATTGTACAGCTAGTAATAAAACACCAGTTTTTATTTAAACAAAACCAAAACATAACCAAAACGAAAATCTGTTGGGAAAATCTAAACTTGGTTTCTAAGTATAGTTATTATAATGTAGTTATATATTGTGCAGTTGATGAATAAATAGAAACACTCGGAGACAAACATGCGTGAGTTGATGTTTACAGCTCGACACAACGGAAGTAACAGTTTTTCAAAGAACACACATTGGTGACCTATGAAAAAAAGCTAAACGTTCGACATAATGGAGACTGGAAGGCGATACCCTGTTACCGTTCAGTCTCCAGCACACACAGTTCCCGATTATTGTGGCATTTGCTATGATCATCAACAAATCTCATGGCCAATATTTGGGTAAGGTTGGAGTAGTTCTCCCAGAATCGGGAATATGACGCAGCAAGTAGAGCCCGATCATTTGATGGACTCAAAGTATATATAACAGATGGAAAACACCAAGGCCGACTTCGTCGAGACAACCGTATTTATACTCGGAATATTGTTTATAGAGAAATTTTATAAGGTTTATTAATAAAATAATTTTTATCATAATTAAATTGACTTGATTTTTTTTAAATAGCAACACTTAAGATTGAGTGCCTACACGCATTGATGGACAGATTGTCTCCTTGAAAGCGCACGATTTCGTGCGCCAGGTACGCTGGTTTATTTTATTTTATATTTTGAAAGTGGCAGTAGTAATAAAATATCTATATCTGACTCTTAAGACTTATTTGTAATTATTAGGTACAGTAGTCACTTGAAAACGGGAGGAGTTTCTCTACCTCCTGAATCGCTGTGTAGCTAAAAACACAAATGCGTAAGAAAAGAAAAAAAATAAATAGCGAGTGATTCTTCTAAATAAATAAAATTAGAATCTTGTGTGTAAATTGCTTACCTACCTACACTACAGATGTAACTTTCCAGCAGCCATTAACAATTATTCAGGTCGAGATTTTTTAATTTAAAAAATTGCATTTAGTTATTGAGAGTAAAACGAAAGTTAAATCCTTCATTAGTTTGTTCACTCTTTTCTCTAAATATTGCTATGTTGTATCTTACCCTTTAGAGTGTTTCTGTCCATTGTGAATGAGACAGAAGAAAGAGGAACGATTCAGGACCAGTGTGGAATAACGATGAACCAGTCCAATATCTCGAAAACTACCTTGACACTTTTCGATAGGGAGGTAAAGGATTCTTCTCATCATGTATGGATGTAATTTAGAAAATTTTTAAAATGTAAATCTTCTGGTGCTTTCATATTACACAGTTAGGTAACATTGCATTTCATGTAATACACACATGTTTCTTTATTAATCCTATTTTTATATTTTATAAAATTTTAAATTTCTTAGTATCCTTATGATTTTACAATTATGTTTATGGATTTCCTATGAACAATCATAATTAAAGATTGGATTTTTCAAGATTTTAGTTTTGTTTTGTAAAAATATAGATTTTGTATGAATGTCAGTGAATGTGTACTGAACATTTGTTTTGAGATACAACACTGAGAGTGTGATATATTGTATTTACTTCCCTTTGGAAAATATATTAGATCATGGATATGTGTAAAGGGAATATTCTAAGTTCCTATGAACAGCTGTCCTTTTAAATATATGACGTCGCCGTTTCAAATTTTGGTCTGGCAAATTACCACTAACCCCCCCCCACCCTAGGAGATAAGACATATTAATACCAATAAACTTATGGTCATCCGATTTAATTATTTTGTTTTCTCATTCATTTTATACATACAATTATTGCTATGTTAATTAACGGTTGCTGATTGTAAAACATCAATATACTATGTGCAAAAATATTGTTGTCTCAAATTCAAAATTAATTTTCTTTCTAAATATTGTGATATCATAGTATTTGGTATGGACTACAATATTAAACTCTAAGTGTAATGCAATGTTTTTTAATTATCCTATTATTTACTTTAACCTCCAATTTCAAAATATTTTCTATAGTATTTTTATTCAACTTCTAAAAAATCTTTAGCCAAAGAGCCAGAGTAGCAAAGCAGGAGAAAACCTTTTGATCTGAGATAAGTAGACCTAAATTAAGCCTAAACGTGTATCTTATGTACAAAAATCATTTTTAATTTCTTAGTATTATCATATTTATGGTAGTAACACCCCTTTTGTTCCTAAAACAAAGAAAATAAATAAATCAATTTATAGAACCCGGACGGTTTGTATTTCGTGATGACAGTTCATAGCCTGTATAAATGAAATGTAAATAAACCCTTTGTCCAATTGGACGTATAGTTGTTTAATTTACTTTTATTCGTTACCAATTCATCCTCAACTCTATATCATGATACGGAGATGTACCAACAATACAAACTGGCGTCGAAGATTTATTAACGGATATTTTATCGTTTGATTACAACTAGAATTATATATTATATTCACTCAGCAGACCTGCTTACTAAGCCAAATACACACACACACACACACACACACACACACACACACATACACACATATATATATATATATACATATATAAAATATATCAATATACCTGTAGATATAAAAACTGATTAAGAGGCGACAGGAGTCAGTCCAGGCGCTCACTGTAACTGTAGGCGCTTGACATTTAATTATCTTTTATTTGCTCGTAAAGAAAATTTATTAAAAACAAAATACCAAATACAAAGTATTTTATAGGTCCTTATCAACATATTGATGTATTAAACTACCAAAACTAAGGTTTAGAAATTTTTTTGAAATTAGAAAATTAAAATTCCATAAGGATTTAACAAAACTAATTCTGTTGTATTATTTTTGTTTATCAGTGGAAATATTCAAACTTTGGACCTAAATAAACTTCACAAATTCATAAATAAAATGTATTGAATAACTTTTTGTATTCGATTTGCTCTTAGCCATAGTAACTTTTTTAAAGTGTGTGATACAATTCACTTCACAAAAAAAATTAAATATATGTGTAAAATATTCTAATTAAAATTCTTTTAATATAACGTTTCAATTTTTTTTACAAAAAAAAAACAAATCAAAAAAACCAAATTATTATCAAAACATAAAAACAAAAAAAAAAAACAAAGAAAAAAAACTCAAAAAAAATGAAAACCAAAACAACAAAAACACAATATTAAAAAAAGACAATACAGAAAACATAAAATAAAAAAAGCAAAGAAAAGCAAAGAAAACCAAAATAAATATTGAGGTAAAACATTATAACCCAGTAGAGTGGAACAGACAAAACTTGGAATAACAATTATGAGACCTAAAAAATAAATAAAACCGTAAAATGATTACGTAATCAAAAAAAAGAATGTTCCCTAAAAAGTTAACCCCCCCCCCCCCAACAATCCATATCCCCCATCCCCCCCCCTGACACCCCGTACCCCCCCCCCCTTACATGAACCTAATATAAACATAATATAAACTCCCCCCCTATCCCCAATATTAGTATCACTAAACCCCCCCCCCCCCCCCCCCTACCCCCCCCCCCATATTAATATACCCCCCCCACCCCCCCCACTTAACCCCCCCCCCCCCACACCACCGTTTATTAATTAAATCATCCCCCCATAACACTTAAGTTTTGTAATTGTATATTTTGATATAATTCATTTAGAAAATCCCCCAATAGATTTTTTAAATAAAAAAAAACGATTAAACAAAAAATAAGTACACTTAATAAAAAAAATAAAATAATTTAATTATAAAAAAACTATGGTTTTAAAAATAAAAAAATAAAATAAGGTCAATATAAGGTCATCCATAAATTACTAGAATACCTAACATACCGAAAAAGGACAGTGACATTCGAAAAGAATGAAATGTTACAATTAGCAGCTAGAAAGCCAAGAGTTATGAGTTATGTTTCAACCCCCGTGGGCACGTCGATGGATCATCCCCAACAATATTTCCACCCTCGTACTACCTCTTTAGTTACATTACACTCAATAAACTTTATATCTTTAATAAATCTTTTAAACAAGAATACGGAGTCAAATTTTTACAGTTATTCTGGAGAACACTTACCTTGTGTCATTTGTTTCATTTGTGTTTTATTTAAGTTATAATAATTATTTTTTACTTTTCAAGTAATGTATTTCAAGAAATGTTATAGTCAATTTTCTGTAAACCTCCACTAGCCCTCATACATCTGACCATATCACTTGTAGTAATCTTCGTCAGATTAAGGTTTTTAACTTTTAAGTTCTACTGTTTTTATTTTCATAATCCTTGAATATTAATTGCCACCTTCTTCTTGTTTTCTTCTTTATTTAACATAGCTTTACATTTTTCCGTGGTTACTCTTCGTCCTAGGTCCCGCTTCAAAGCCCTTCTTTCTAAACTAGGTAAACGAAAACAATGTGTGATCTACCTTATGTTTACAATTGGTCCACCTTTCTGACTTTGCCCTATGAAATTTGTGATGTTCTGTGCGTGTTTTGTGCGCTCCACTCCCTGTGGCCTGAGTTGGATAAACCCCCATTTCTCCTTGGGACCTTTCCAACCAGTCCTTGATACCTTGATATTTGGTATCAAACTATGAGTTCATCTTCCATTTTGTTCTTAATCCCATCTCTGTTACCATCTTTAAATAAGCTTTGGCGTTTTCAGCTTCGCTTAGTTTCTTCTCTCATTCTAAAGTGCAGTTTTACATTTCTTCATACAGCTATGATCGTTCCATGACTTGATGATTGTTGCGGTTCCAGCCAGCATCAAAGAAGAATACTCTAGAACTATCCTGTATGTTGGAGGTTAATTCTTACTGCAGCACAAAGTGCTCTTAGAAGTCACTCTTCTTAGTGCACTGAAGAAATCCTTTTCTGGCATTTTATCTTGGCCGCTCCTTCCCTCCAGGGTGGGGGCAGCATACAGGATTTGAGAGGAGTCTCACTTGATAATAACTTTATCTTTCTTTGCTTTTCGCCCCTCAGGTTTTACATTTATCTTGACGGGTCCCCCATTGTTTAGCATTCATTTACTTTAAAATTTACTTTCGATTCATGTTTCAGGCATTTTATCAGGCCTATACACTTTTTAAGGGTAAAATGTAGAAATTCTGAGAAAATTCTAACCATTGAACTACTTGTAGTAATCTATATGACCTAAATCCAAGGTACTAGGCTTGCATATTACAGTTTTTTCTTAATTTTTAATTGACGTCAAAATTTTGAACACCAAAAAATATAATCAAGCAAATAAAGGTTCCATAGCTCTAAGCTATGGTATTCTTCAAAACAGGATCCATGACTTATTTTATATTATTTTTCCCAAATGAAAGTGTAATTGTACCAGTTTTTATAAAATTATATTTTTACCTTTCAAGTATAATGAAACTGTATCGAAATTTGTATTTCTATACTTGCTAAGTGTAATCCAATTAAAGTTTTAATTCTTTTATTATAATTATCACACTCAACTTTAAAGATAAAGCTGTACAGTTGATTTTGTTAGTACAGTAGAACTCCAACTATCCGAATTAATGGGGACCGGGACCCATTCGGATAATCGGAGTTTTTTTTAAAATTGCCATTAGAGAGAAAAAAGCTACGTTTTGATATTGCACTATTTTTTTATTGAATTAAATGTAAGAAACATGATATTTTCACATGTTTTAAATATAAATAAAAATTTATTTACATTTTACCCGCTTCGCGGGGGGAAGAATAATAGCACACTTAGACTTTTTTGGACAAATTTTTTTTCTGGAGAATTCGGATAGTCGGAGTTCGGATAATTGGAGTTCTACTGTAATCTTAAACTTTACAGAGCTGCTAAATAAGATCAGGAATTCAATAAACGGTGGGGAATGTGATTAAAATAAATCGTTGTCAATGAGAAATATTTAATCTAGTAAGAACTTATATTATTAGTGGTTTCCAATGTAATGTATTTTATTGCGATATTTCACTGAGTGATGTAGGTCAAAATCATAGTTCCTGACTTATCCACTTAGATTAATGATTTGAAAAATCTAAATAAACTACAACAATATTTGTTGAAACTACAATTTCAGTGAATAAAGTGAATTTTGGTATTACACATCTCCCTGTAATTGTTGATATATGTTTGTTGATGTATGCTGTAATTGTCGAAACTGAAGATGGAAACTCTGCTTGAGGACAGATTCTGTAATTGAAATATCAGTAATTGGAATTGAAACATAATATGGGGATTCCCGGAGGCCTACATTACATCTGCTCTAATTAATCATTCTTTCACAATTGGCTCAAACAAGCGGTATCAGTGATTTACACATACTTTCTCCATAAAAAATCAACTATATAATACATACCTTCAATAAAAGATGACATTATTAAATCCTCATTCAAATGATATTTAAAAAATCTAAGATTAAAAAAATAGTCATCAGGTTTATTTTATGCACCCTATTACTAGCTAAAACCCTATTTAGGCAAATTAACAAAATACCTCCTCCCAGGAAATAAACTTTTATGTGGGTTTTATCAGGTTATCTCCTCAAGCTGCATTGCAATTTTAATGAAAATTATTGGAAAATAAGGAATATATTGATCATTTGTAATTATCTTTTCTACAAGTATAACATTAGGTGCACTTAGACAACGTACTGTGTTTACCACAGACAGTAAAGTTAACTTTAATTATTAATAACTAGCCAAAGTACCCGTTCTTCGCACGGGTAAAAAAGGCTGAGAGGTGTAGGCTCTACAGATACATTTAAGTTATTGATAATTAATTCTTTATTGTTTACAAAATGACAAAACACGTGTCTAAGTATATATCTAAACATGACAAAGTAACATATGTCAAATATTGGGAGAGGATAAGCATTAACGTAATAGAGGCAGGCATCGGGAGAAAATTAAAAATCTACCATTCCACTATTTCGAACTAATAATTCACTAATTTCGATCCAGAAGTTTATGTGTAAAAATTAACTTTATTTCTTTTTCTTACCAAACTGTCAAAATGTAAAGTAAACGGATGTTGACATTAAAAACTGTAAACATTGAATCCCAGGGTATTTACAGCAACCATGTCTTCTGCTTCTCGAACTGTCAAATTTTAGTGTTCACAGCTGTTGACATTCAAGTAATTTTATGTTTTCATTTTCTAAAAATGTAAACATTGAAACTTAGGACGTTCACAGGGCGTAGCCCGAGAGGATTTTAAGGAAATGAGTATGCCTATGTGTTGCATGAATTTAAGATCTGTCTTTGTGTAAAATTTCAAACTGTTTGGTTCAGTATTTTTTGCGTTCACTTGCCACAACAAACCCACAAACACACAAACCCACAAACATACAGAAACCACCTCTTCTTTATAATATTATAGATAAACTAATAATTCTAAATACTTATCTTATTTTTTCATCTTGGCTTAATGGTGACAGCTAAACTTTTATGGATTTTACGAAAACCCTTGTACTGCATAAAGATGGGGATTTTCACACTTGTAGGAAAATATTTAATATTGATAAAACAAGTTGGACCACAATAAACCAGGACCTACAAGGTAAGATAAACCTCCATCATAAACCCGAGCTGATAGTCTAAACTTATAGGACTATACGTTCTTCTCCTTCACAATTCTTTTCTTTACTTTTTGTTATTTAAGTTTCTACAAAGTTTTTTCTAGAATTGAGAATAACTGGTTACTATGAAAGTAATAATTAGTATAAATGGACTGACACATACTTTCTCTCTTAAGTAAATTTAAAAAGACAATATGTAATAAAACTATCATACTCTTTAAAATTTATCTATCATTTAATAATTTAGTGTTTCAAAAATATTTATCCAATTTCTGAAAATAACTACAAGAGAAAGGAAGATTCTAAATTAATTGTTAGAATTTTATGGGGGGAACTCCCCCTCTCGATAATGCCAAGCTTTTAGAGTTGGTTTTGTTGAGTGATTCGAACTTACGTTTCTTACCAATTTTCGTGGAAAACGGTTGGAAAATAAGGAAGAAATTGATTTGTTAATATTCTCCATAAGAAAAACATTGGGCGCTTTTAGACAACTTACTGCGTTTATCATGAGCATCAAATTTGTTTTTTCTCTGAACCGTTAGACACACACGGACGGACACACATTACGTAACGGATTATTTTCAAATTTTGTACGGGTTTTAAACTAGTAGACTATTAGTAAAAAAGATAACTAGCATGATCCAAGTTCAAAATCCAAAATGGCGGCCATTTTAAATTTTACCGTTTACAAATCCGCCATAAATTTGAAAATAATCCGTTAAAAATGTTTGAAATAAAAAATATTTTGTGAAAAATACAAAATGGCGGATATCTGAGAAAATAAGCGTTTTAGGCCATACCTCCATTGGTACTTTTTTCTTCCTTTTAATGTACCCAATCACTCACCGAAGTCCTGAAACGTTTTTCGTGGACACCCTGTATATATTTGGGTTAATCGTGTTTATTGTCAAGGCAATACCGTGTTTGATTGATGATTGAAAACTGTTCGTGCGTTTTTATGTATGTAATTTGTAATATTTGAGATAATTTCCAAGGGTGATTCAGAACGATCATTGAATAACGATCATTATTACTACCGACAGTTTTTATGCGGGAAAATTTTTCCTTATTTTCACCGCAAAGGTAAGAGTTGTTGTTTCTCGTTCAACAGCGCGGGATCCCCCGGGGCCACGTTATTGACGTCTAGGGAACATAACATAATTGTTTTTCACAAAAATAGAGCATCGCCCAAAGAAAAGTGTTAAAATACAATATTATATTATAACTCTTCTCTTCTGCCTGCTTCATTATATATGATTACCACCAATAAGTCGCATTTAATGCAGGGCTTACTTAAAAACCAAATTATGAGACAATGGTTTTATTACAAATCATTATTATGATTATTATTATAACTTATGATAGTAATATATTCGTCTTTTTATGCATTTAAAAGTAGGCAATTTTAACGTAAATCACCTGAAATTAATGAGTTTATTTTGTTCATTTCTACAATATTGTATTAATATAATATATCCACTTTTCTCCATTATTGAAATGTGTTCTACTTATAATAAACTATAAGAAACTAACACGTAATAATATTTAAATTAGTTGAACACTGTAAAGGTTTTTGGATTTTTTATACCCGAGTTCTGGAAACAGATTTAACCAGCCAATAAACGCCATATCCGACGCCATGATAGGAACTACCGGCAGCCAATAGTATCTAAGCAGGGTCGCCATCTTGTTTCACTCAGTCTCCGTTCGGGCCTGAAGATGTCCGGTGTGACTGGACGAAATCGATCATTATATTAGATTATTAGATAAGATTACATTTTATTAGATCGCCAATTTAACACCTTTTATATATGTTTGCCGCTTGTATTAAAATTACAATATAAGTGTAAATATATTAAGTAGTGTTGGAGGACGTGGGTTTTTACTACTAAAACTACATAATTACTAATTTTACTACATACTAAAGGTTTTTAACTCTGTTTAACCACGTTACATAATTACAGACCGAGCTCTTTTCTCAGTCTAGATATGTCTCTTATCTCACTTTAGACTCCTAGAGTTACGAAATGTACTACAGTTTGTGGGCATAGTATTTAAAAAAACGTCGGTGGTAATACAGTTGGGAAATTAAAAACGAACTTCAAATATTATTTTATGCAAGGCTGTTAATTCATCGATAAATATCCTCCATTAAGACTAAACAACAGTTGTAGGAAGGTGAAATCCATTATCGAGTAGGTGCAAATAAAAAATCTCCCTCTATTTTTCAAGATTTCCGGAAGATGGATCGCCAAACACCGTAACCCACTGAAGGGATTGACCGACATCACCACATTAGCTGTGGTCTAGACAGCTATTCTGTCTTGGCAAACAAATTGTTACTTGGTTGATTTTTCCATCCAGTTCGATTGGCGCGTTGTTTCCAGAAAATTACTCCACCTTTATCGCTTACGTATGGGTCATAAAAATTATGAAATATGAGTTTAAGTTTGTATTTAATTATTAGTAATTTAAATTATTATAATTTAATTATTACGACGCGGTAGCTTCGTGGTAACACGCTGACCGAGTTAGTCAAAGGCTGGATCAAAAACAGTCAGATCACCTCTGTAGCTCCGTTTAACCTTGTGAATCACGCATCTACGGTATTTCACTGTCTTTAATTCGCCGCAAAGATCTAAGACCCATGGTGATGGCAGGTTTAGGTTAAAAAAAAATAAATAAGCAAGTCACCATATTTTTTATTTCAATGGAAATACCTTTTGACTTTTTACCTTGGTGGGATTCGCTGTGACGTGATAATTGTATTTTAACCTATTTACGTCTTCAATTCATATTACGATATGTGTAAATCGTCATATTCATTATATGATAGGCTTGCATTAAAGCCTCTGAAATTGAAGTAGTAAAATATAAGCTGTCATGCGTTGGAACTCGAGCAAAGAAATCGTTGGTTACGTGACAGTTACAGGAATTCAGGTTTAAAACAGGTAAAAGTGATAGCCATTTTATTGAACCAAATTAATGGTGGACTCTGTTAAATACTTATAATAAGACTTATAATAGTATTAGTTCTATTAATAGATTGACATTAAAGTTTTAGAATCATGTCATCTTGTTCTCGTGGTTTAAGGAAATAATTTAAATAGAAATCGATCGTTGAATTGTGATCTTAGTAGATTGTTATAAATGTGATATTTTAATCATCGCAACGTATTTGCTTTAATGGGTAAAGTAGTACTAGCATGACCATGTACAACTATATACAGTGTGGTGTGGAATGAGTTGTTAATTATAGTTAACAAAACATGAATATTCTTATTTGTTTAAAATTGTTTTAAATACTATTGCAGTTTAATATTTGTTTTATTTTTCTGCCATAAAACAAGTTGTTACTTTTGTTGTAAGTTCTTTATAACTTAACCAAAGATAAATTATTCTACCTTTCCATGATGAATGGAAACAGTTTGATAGAAAGAAGGACGCTTATGTCTTACAATGATTAACAATTCTATAAACAAGCTAAGTTGTAATGAGTTTTGTTTTTTGGAAACTTCTCAAACAGCGTTAATTGTTAAACCTCATTCAAATTATTAGTGGTCGAGATAATTTCGTTGTTTATAAACAAAAGTATCTCATATCGAATGAATATTTTCTGATATGTAGTTGAATGTGTACTATAGTATATTACATTATATATACTCTATATATTGCAGTATAACGCTTGTTGAGTTCTAAAATATCAATTGTGTCAATTTTAAATTTATATTTTGATTTAAATTCAAACATGGATATTTTTGCAACTAAGTGCACAGTTTTAGACTTATCACACCTTATAATATAGTAATCAAAAAATGATTAAATCAATCATTTACTTGATTTGAATAAAAAAAATGTATTCTTAAGGTAACACACATGTTCTTTAAACATGAAATTCTCTATTTAGCACTATTATTTTTTCATCTAAGAGGGCTATAAGAACGCAAATAATTATTCATTGAATCGATACATTTATTGAAACTCGAGAAACTACAGTGTTCATGAACAATCCTAACTGTAAGGCTAATTTTTTACCCGTAAGCAAAACCCGTTTAATTCAAGTATTATTTCTGAAATCTCCGCTTTTGTTGATTCATGCATTTCTTCTATTTAATAAAAAAAACTTTTTGACATGTATACGTCTTAGCTCTGGAGGGTGATGGTGTTTGTAATTTGTAAGTTGAAAATTTGTAACAGGTTTCCATAGAAACTACTAGAGCTATTGTGTTAAATTTTCGATATACAAATAAGAACAGCTGTTTGGATGAACTGAAAACACCCCTTTAGACATATCCCTGATCTAACCTATTTTCCACCGGGAAATAAATATAAAAATTGTTCTACCCTCTGGGCTATTTTGGTTTTTATGTAATTTTCTGTATCCTGGAAAAAATCTTTTTCTGCCAATTATTTCTCATAACAAACACTTTTTCAGGAATATTTCGAGTTTATTATTACATATTTCAAATCAAATAATCATTTGAACAATCTGTATCAAAGGTTTAATTATGTAATTTTGAAGAAAGTGGAAAAGAAAACTAAACGAATATATAGCTTTTGGTGATTTGTTCCTTGTATTAGTTATCCGAAGAGGTGAAATTACTAAGCTTACGTAAACTCTATCACATTTTAGTGGTGTGTTCGACATACTTAACCGAGAACTTAACCTTATTATGTTTACACACCAAACTCAAAGCGTAAACAAAAACGGTTTGGAGGATAAGCCTATATCAGGAGCCGATGTAGTTTGCAGATTTAAGTAAAACTGACACTCGTCTACTGATATAATTTTAACAAAGAATAGCCTTCAATGTTGCCCTAATTTGAGGATAACGCAATAACATAAGTTATAATTAACCACAAAAAATAGGTATTGAGTGAAAATGATCCAGAGGTAATACAACTTGTAATATTTATTTTAACATTTTTATGAAAATAACTCATCCCTTTTTGGAAAGCAACCAGAGTTGTTAAGTATAATTTTTCTACACTATTAAGTTATAAAATTAATACAAATTCAGTTTAAATCTGTATTAAAAGCTCTTTCAGTTTCATATGGTAAAACTACAGTCAATTGATTTTTACAACGTTCGTGAACACACACCATATTATTCAGTCTATTGTATTATTCTCTCGTAGGGCTGCAATTGAGTCAGATACAAATTCCCTCCAGTGAATCCCGATTATTTCAGCACATTCATTCCTGTACAAAAACTGTTGTTTGGAATACTATCCAAACAAATTTTGTATTTTTGTTCGGAAATGGTTATTTTTCACTCACAACCTCGCCATCGTTGGAAGGGAGGATATTCACATTGTTTAAAAGAAAAATGCAATACATATCTACTTTCTATCTGCATTTCTACTATATCCATCTAACATCAAATTGAACTTAGAAGAACGAACATAACAGAAATACTTTTCGACTTTCTTTTGAAATACAAAATAGAATTAAAATCCTAACTCCTGTAATTCATCGTTTACTTTCAAATTTCAACAATAATGTGATAAAATGTATGTTTTTAAATTTTAATACTAAACTTTATCACAACTCACGTTTTGGACCTCTAGTTTATTAGGACCATAAGTTTCAATTTAAATCTCGTGTTTTAATATGTCAGGGGTTATGAAATTAATGGTCACTCAAAAAGGACTGCTATTTTATGCATTCAAAAATTTGAATAGGTGAAACGAGTGCTTTTACCTAATCAAGTTTTGCCATTTTGGGTAGAGGTGATGTATATTGGGTTTGCATGATTACATTTTTTTTAAACCCTTCAAAGTATCAATTAATAGGATAGCTATGCTTAATAATTATTTAATAGCTTTCTACCCTTTTAATGGGTAAAAATATTGTTTCTACTATTTACGGAACAAAATTATTCCTATTGTATAAAATATAAAAATAACCCAAAGTAACATAACTTATAATAAAACGCTCATTTTATTGTCTTAGATGATTTTAATGTAAGATTACCCAGCGATTAAGTTTAAAATGTCATGATAAGAGCTTAAAAGAATGCAAACGTTTTTTGAACCAGACATCATCCACTGTGATGTAGAAGGGAAGTGTTGTTAAACAAATAACAAAGGGAAGACATTTCCACATTTAAGCCACCTTTTGTTGGAACGCAAAAGGCGGTTACAAACAAAGTAAAATTAAACGTATTATGGTCCGTTTTCTCCTGGTGTTTTCAAAATAGTTCTATGTTTATTACCTCACCAAATCTCTTTGCACCATTTTTTCCAATAATTTGAAAAGGTTCCCTTTTAACGTTGAAGAACTAGTATGTAAAACCTGTATCTGTATAAATATTACCTGTACTGTAATATTTATACTTGATACGTCTAAAAAGTTTTTAATGGATAGTACGGTAGAGCGTTGATAATTTGGACGTTAATAATCCGTAATTGTCTCTAGCTAGAACTAATATTTTGTACCGACTGCCCTGTACTTGTGTTGGAAGATCTTTACTTGAGTGGATGATGGGAGAAAGGTGCGTGCTTTACTAGTGAGGTGAAAGGGTAGTGGCAAAAACGAACCACTGCCGCAGTTCAAAAGCCTATTACACTTTTAAACTCAAATATGTAATGTCTATGTGTTTACTGTTCACAATCTTCCTATAGTTAAAATACGATACGGTGCTTTAAAAAATAATTACATTTTAAATCTTCGACTGTACTTACCTAGATTTAGTTTTACTATCATATTTATCAGCATCAAAGCAGTGATAAAATCAACATATTTTATTTATTGGATGGGAAGGGATGTCATTTAGCAGATTCAAAGGGAACGGTATGTTCAGTCGCTTCGTTTAGTCGCTCTACCTTGTTCAATTAATTTATGTATATTTTTAAAAAATCTAATTTTTCTTTTCCCCATTGGATTTAACTAAAAACACAAAATTTAGTATTGTTTAATCTTGCCTCTAGATTAATTGATTACTGAGATATTTAAACACAGTGTATTGTGCAAAGTTAATCTTAAGGAAAATAGCTAAAAACCAATAACTCACTTATATAATTAACTTAAATATATTATGACTTACTTATAAATGTTGTAGTGTACTACTGGTACGAATAATGTTAATGGATTTTAAACATAACAGGGAACAAGGTCATAGATGGGAACAGAACAATGAGGAGATGACATATTGTATGGTACCTAATGTTACATTACTGCAGGTACACGGACACGAGCCATAAACCTTCACTACATGCCTCGAAGTTCCCTATTATTAATTATAACTACTGTATATCATTAATAGTTAGTTGTAAGAGTTCAAGTTCATTAAATGACGAACATAAACATGCTGTAAAGAATTATAAACAATTATTAACAATATATATTACCATTAAAGTTTAGATTATATTATTAATTACTTTGGGTATTTATTACATTCTGTTGACTTACAAGTGCTGACTTTTACCTTTTTAAACTTTAATTCTTAAATTTGTATTTTGACATGGATATGTCTCAGCTCTGGGGGGTGTTGGTGATTTTTAAGATGGAAAAATGTAACAGGTTTCCATAGAAACTACCAGAGCTATTGTATTGAATTTTTAATATAAAAGAATTAGAACAGCAACTTAGACGAACTGAAAATATTTCCTTTAGACATGTCTATGATCTAACCTGTTTCACGCAGGGAAGTAAATACATACATTTGTATTTTATCAAGGTAAAATGAGAGTTTAAAATATCTATATATTATATACTTTGAGAAACCAATATTAGAGTTGTGAAAGTAACAAATTTGTCAAAAAGATACCAGTTCAAGAAAACTCTCTTCTGCCTTATTTAAATTATATTTATCATAAAATTATATACATTTGTCTAAAAAATCAGCTTATTTTCATGATTATAGTTTCCACAAAATTTATTTGTAAAATAGTTTGATTAAGTATTTTCTGTTTAAATATTCTATTTCAGAGGGTTAAAAAGCACAACTTTTTTTAATTAATATAAAAAATGTTTGTATTAACTTCCCTCTGGGAAATAGTTCAGATCATGGACATGTCAAAAGGAATGTTTTCAGTACTTTTAATCAGCTGTTCTTATTCTTATATATTATAAATGCAATACAATAGCTCTAGTAGTTTCTATGGAAACCTGTTTCAAATATTCTTCTTACAAATTGCCAACACACCCCCCTCCCACAGAGCTAAGACATAACCATGTCAAAAATTTTAACACCCATTTATAAAACACCAACCAACCCACTCTGACGAATATATTTGGCAGTGATTTTTTTCGCGTAGTAAACGAGTGAGTGTGATGGATTTGACGGCGAATGTTGATTTGTTACTGACATACTTCAGCTGATTAGTTTTCTAGTAACATTGATTAATTTGCTCAGTGAACAAATACAGCTGGTCCATAATAATATACGTCTTTTAAATACAAGACGCGATGGAAAAGTCCAACTAAATATTAATTTCATAATTAATAAACAACTCTATCATGATTTTACAAAACTCTGATAATGGTATATTTAGACGAAAGTGCAGACGTACAGAATATAGTCACTATCATTATTTTAATTTTTTTCACAGCTTTGAATTTTTTGGAGTAGTGTCCCTCTTGAGAAATTAGAGCGCATGACAGTGGAGTTTTAGACACAGATCTCTGTGTTATGAGCTACTGCTGTAATTTACCGAACTGCTGTTGCAATTTAAATGCAAATGACTTGACCTTGTACCGGAAGCAGCAATTTCTCAACAGTTCCTCTCAGATCTTTCATAATTGCTAGGTGTTATCCTATTAACTATCTACGTCCACAGTGACATCTGGTGATCAATCTGGTACATGTCTTCATTAGTCTTTGTACAACTGACATGCAAGAGTCTACAAGATTACTCTTGTGGTAGTCAAACCATTTAGAATGATTAATTGTACAGGATTGTTCAGTAGGATGATGAAATTTAGGGGGTTTATTATTTGATAAAATAAAAAACAACAAACAAAGTTTGTAGTACTTCTACAACCTACTCCAGGTGACTCTATTCAACACAGGTTAACATTCTTCAAACTCATTCATCCTTCGTCATTTGAGGCGTTTTGGAGGACTATAAGTAACAATGGCAATCTCACAATGATTACTGTATTAATACAATTAACTAACAAAAAATACAAAATAAGTAACTTACTATCCGAACCTATTTAATTTCGAATTTATTAAAGTTACAATGCTTATTTCTTTCTACAACTAATTAACTTGATACGCTCAGACTTCGCTCAATCACTAATCGCCAATCACGCACTTTTACTAATCACTAACACTCTAAAGCTCTCTAACGTTTTGCTCTATTTCCAACGGTTATCGAGATATTAAAATGTTAATATCTCGCTCCAATGTTAATCTTATGGAGGATAAGGAAAACTTAATATTTCACTTATCATAGCATATTTTTGAGTGAAACTTAATATTAAGCTTCATGTAGTTGAGATTCATTCATTTATGCTTAAAAATCATAGTTTATGTGTTTATCATGACAGCAACCTGTATACTCTTTTCCCATATTAATCATATAGAAAAGAGGCAAACTCTTTTATTTATGGACAGTTGTTGATGAAACTTGGTTTGTTGATGGTCAAAATAAATATTAAGAAAACACCTACATTCAGTGTTCCTCACAACATCAAACCTGCATAGTCTTTCCCGTGTTAATCTTATGGAGAATAGGCAAATGATTCTCATGTTTATTGACAGATAATAATAATACCGCCTCGCAGAAGACCTGCGTACTCAGAGAATTTCCAAATCAATAATACATGACAAGTTGTATTAATATTTGTCTATAAATACTATATAAGAGGTTGCCTATTCTCCAACATAACAACAATCGGGGTGACTATGGTTCTGTACACATCTAGACACACACACACACACACACACAACGGATATATCCACTCTCATATCAAATACGAAAATTCTGATGAAAACAATGCTTACTTCATATACTATGTACAAGGGGAGAAAGTAAAATCACAGACTACATACAAAATAGGGCTAATCAACTTTAATCTGACACTATCTTTTTGGCACAATTCAGTTTGTTCAATTACATTAGATTACCATTTGAAATGGCGACCGTACCACAAGGTAGGTAATTTAAACCAAGTATGAATGAGAAACGAGTGAAGCACGATTGTGTCGCGATCTTGTTACTTACTGTCTTGTTACTGACTAAGGCTGACATGTTCCTTAGACAGAACTGTTAATTAATAGCCCAACAGTCGATGACATATCTAAGGGACATACAGTTTAACGTGGACTCCGAACCACTGCCTCAGAATTACGAACTGATTTAATTATGGATGGTGTTTGTGGATTAGTGAAGTATTCAATAGTGCGGACGTTTATCTAAACAAGAGAACACTACACCCACCGACCATCGCTCACAACTATCTACAATTCGTGACCTCCAAGTAGCTGGATTACAGGACGACGCCACCGTCCCACTCATACTACTACTCAATAGTATTAAGGAGTATTGAAGTTCGGTTTACTTGTCTTAAACTAGTTAAAAGTTAGAAGGGGTATCCGCACTTTTTCCTATTCCTGTATATGTTAAAGTAGCCAACGATATGCATGGTGGTTATCACCATGCAACAGGTGTTTTCTCCCAGCGGACACATCTCGACAAGTCCAGGCCCAAGTGCAATATAACATCACTCTGTCTCACACTTGGCTCTAAAACTTTTAACGTTATCGGAAATACTTACAAACTTCCCTTCCGCTTGTAATATTTCAAGTCTTTTACAAGCCCTACTCAGATATCAAGTTTGTTTGAAATATAAGTCACTATCACAATAAGTCGTTACCTTTGAAATGTCAAGACATTTGTTACGATAAGATTAAATTGAATATACTGGTACTATTCCATCACTCATTACAGCATCTTTATACTGGCTCCTCTTATACATAGTGTATAGAGAAACGTATAAACATTGTATAAACATATGAGGTTCCCTGAATCCAAAAAGTAGTTTTCAAACTGACGTCTGTCTTTCTGTTCCATCCATAGACTAAACTGACCGTCCAATATTCATGAAATCTGGATATACCTGCTTTTAAGGGCGGTTTACCCCTAACACCCTTTTAAATATGTAAAAATACAAGCATCTTAAAATCCACCTTTATAATTTAAATTGAACAATTTCATAAATACTTTGGCAAAACAATAATTTTTCAGTGAAATGTTTTTATAAAAACATTTGTCAGCGATAAGAAATGTTTCAGGGAATGCTTGACTTCCCTGTGGAAAATAGGTTAGATAATGGATACGTCTAAAGGGAATGGTCTCAGCTCATCTAAACAGCTATGTACAAAAAAAATTCAAATAGATCTGAGCTGGTTTTCTCTTCTGGTAAGTTTAAACATTGTATATTTTGAAACAATAAATCTTTAAATGATATTTAAATAAACTTTAAAGAATATTATAGTTTTATTGAAAGTTTGTGTCTGTCCACTGATACCGTTTATCATTTACATTATTCCTATGAAATGTTTTTTTTTCTTTTTACCTTGTCATTTAACTCACTTTCAGGGTCCGAGAGGGTTCTGAGTAGCTTGTCTATCTGCCCAGAAGTGGACGAAGCCAACGCCTTTACAAAGCCGCCACACACTAAATGCATCAACGGGGCTTTTAATGCATTAACAGTTACTTCATACTTTGACAGATGTTCCATTAATACTAACTGATACTTTTGTGAAATACTTAAAAGCTTGATAAAAAAGAGATTTGAAACCAATTTTTATTGCGACAATTTGTTTTTTATGTCTAGTGAATCAAAAAACTATCCACGCCATTTCCTGTTCAGTTATAGTAATAGTATTGTACTCAGAACATAATTTAATATGACCATAAAATTAAACTTAATTAAATTTAAGCATTGATGTTTTATTTAATTTGATAAGATGTTTCTGATTGGAGATCAAAAGAAGTATTTTAAATAATATGAAATTTAAAAACGTCAAGAATTAAAGTTAGTATTTTATTTGATATTTAAAATGTTATTTAAGTTATAAACACATTATAATTTAGGAAGCGTAATGTTAAATTTATAACCTTATTATATAGTTTTTTATCAAATTGTTACTTAAGATTCAGTGAAAAAGTTTTAAGTTCACGAACAGAATAGGAACGGACGCCCTTAACTTCCCAGGCTAATTAAACTGTACACGCACTAGTAAACGGTTGCCATATAAGTATCGGTTAAACTTAATCTTGAGTTACCGGACACTAACTGACTATTTTTCAATGTCACATAATATTATACTTTAAATCTCATAGTTGACAGCTTTACCTTAATTAAGCTGCTATGAAATGAATATCCATGTGAAATAAATGAGGATCAGCTTAACAAAGTTTTAATTTGTCTGAAACGGTTGAAAACAAATTAAATATAACATAATACCGTTTTAATTTCATCAGATTAACTAAACTATGACGTGTATGACGTCATAGTACAACTTTACAATTACTACAAAAAAACGTCCTAGATTCCTAGCACATAACTGTGTTTGTCTGTGAGCACAGTTTACCTTTGTTGTTCCTATCATATAAAATTCTCTACCGTTCATGGAACCCATTCATCCGGTGGAACCTCATAAAATATATCGCATGAACAAAGTACAATGAGAGTGAACATTTTGTAAAAATAGGCTCTTCAAAGATAGTTTGGTTTTATTATACCGTGTTCATAGATATTTTTTAATCAAGGAATTGTGGCTGTGATAAATCTGTGTACTGCATGTAAGCCTCGGCTTCATACTATAAGTGGCTTAAATTGCCAACAAAGTAATAATTTACTTCTCTGTAAGAAATAACTTAGATCTTGAATATGTCTAATGGGAATTTTATCAGTTACTCTAAACGGTTGTTCTCATAGCCATATGACGCCACTCCCGTTACACCTTTTGCGTCTCGGAGATTGCTAACACCTCTCTTCCAAAAGCTCAGACGTGAAAATATATTATTCAACAGATCTGGGAAAGGTAAAATCGTGCATTAAATGACACGGGCAAGCCAAAAGTATCAATGTGTTTTTACTGTTTTCAAGATCAAATTGTATAAAGTATATTTTCTATTATTAGATTGTCCGGAAGAAATTTTCACTTATTTTCTAATAATGGTTGCGTGTATTTGTTAGCCTGGTTTTATTTGTAAGTTGAACATTTATATGAATATAATTTAATATTTTTTCTGTATTTATTAATAAATTGGTCACACGTTTCCCTTTATTTTTATTGTAGACTTAAAACATTGAAGTACTGTAATCCATTTATTTCTGGTAAAATTAAAATTATATTACGTTATTTTGTGCATAAACTTTTGCAAATTAGCTTTACTCTTTGTGTTGTCAGAACCATTGTTATTTTACTATTATTTTTAGGTTTCGTGGCAAGACCTGAGTCTGGGACCATGTTGCTTTCTTGTTTTTATGTGCCTAAAGGCCAAAAACAATAGTCGTTAAAATTTAAATTTAGGTGCCTGTTAACATGATACCTCTCATGGAAATGATCCAATCGTGGCCTAAATTCCATCCTTTTATACTTGAAAATCCATGGCATCTAGCCTGCATTCTCTTTCTCCTGTTAATCTTATTGTTATTAAGTAACCACTCTTATCAATTGACAGATATTGATCAAACTTATCACACGAGTATATTATTAATCAGATAAATAATTGATTTGAGTATTCTATGAGTACGCAGGACTGCTGCGACGGGATATTAACGAAATATGTTCCACAGTTTTACGCCTACAGTATTTTATACTTTACCTGGCCTCTGACGTCACTATATTGATTCATATTTCAACTCAAAATTATAGACAAGATGACACAATGTATCTCACATTTGATGCATTTAATTTTCAGCGATACGGTCTCGTGTCCTACTCCAAACAATGCCAATGCAATTCCGTATTGTTCGAAAACCCAATAATTACACTCTATTCACTAACCCAATAATCCCCTCTCCCTTGATTTGATCTAATTTTATTTGGATTGTGTACGAGTAACATAATCCCAAAGCTGAGTGGCTCGCCGTATTCAATTCAAAATACCGTACTAAAAATAACACTTTGAATTGATTAATGATTCTAAATGGACATACAGTTACGTACCTTCTTATATTTTATAATGAGAGTTTAAATAATGTACCTATGACTAGCACAGTTTCCTTGTGTAAGATATTGTTTTCATGTATTTAATAATTGAAATGTAATTTTTCTTCATAACCTTAGTAGTCTAAATTGTCTCTCATCACAACTTCAATATAATATAAAACACAAAAACATAAACACACATGAATCAACAAACATAAATTTCAAGAATTTGGGAAGAACTCAAGGGGGCGCTACCCATAAAGTAGTTTAATATTTACTTTTTTAAATACTACGTTAATGATAGTCGGACGTTTCCACAACAAACTTGCACAATTTTCAGTTAATAGATAAATAAAATTGACGATGTCAGGTAATATTTCGGTGTTTTTTTTGGTGCGTTTTGTATCGATAAATGACTTTGTGGCTGATTTTCCAAAACTAATACTATTTCCCATAATCTCAAATACTGTAAACCCTTTAGTAATTGAATTTCTAATAGTTACCCATGAGGCTACAATATGAACCATTATCAAAGTGGTTAAAAAAGGAACATTACATTTTTTATGTTTTATCCATGAATATATTTTTAATTTTCGTATTTCAACCAATAATTGCCACTGATTTATTTATTATTATTTTTGAATAGTTGTGGTACAGAACACTCTCTTATTCATTAAAAACCAGAAACAATCTTTATATTTATAGGCTATAGCTCTAACTGAAAAAATTATGAGGGAAATATAAAAAATTACTTACAATTAACATTTTTTTTACTTGAGTAAAAACTGTGAATATTTCTTTTTTAAATGGGTTAAATATTTTTTTCTATTCTTGGTTATATCCTTGATTTAGTTTAGCAAACTTATTGAACAATTACATGAATTTGATTACAGTATTTTCTTTAGTTTCAATATGCAAATTCGGAGCGACAACGCGTACCGCTGCCCCTTAAAACGACAGAACACAAAACATAACGAGCATAATATACTCTGACAGAGAGTTCTACCATAGTATTATCATAACATTCTCTGGTATAATCTTCCGTAGTTCCTTGTTTTAATTTGTCAATAAGTTAGAACTAGCCATAAGTGGTCCATACCACAAAAAATGTTTGCCCTATAAAACGATAGCACGTAAAAATGATGAGCAAAAAACCGAAGTATTGAGGGGTATTGTTCTCTGTCACAAGAGCCAATACGGTGTGATTTCACATTCACCCTTCTCACACAATATTACACGAATATTATTTAGCATTGCCTTGCCTGTGACCAGTTCTATAACAAGTGGTCATAAATAATAGAAAGGCGTTGTCACTTACCTATACAATATTTTACGTTGCACATTTTTCGTGTTTTACACCAAAACATCAAGCATATAAAAATACATAATAATAAAATAATATAAATAATAAAAATACATAATATAACACATTAGTAAAAGTGTTTGTAAAACTGTTTCTTTGTGTAATAAAACATTTTAGGGGGTCCTTCTTTTAGAATGTAAAATGGTCATGTTAAAATATTGAGTGAATATCTATTACTATAGTACTACGGCCGCTGTTTACTGATACGTTAACTCCTTACGAGGCGTTTAGAATCTAGTCTTATTAATAATAAGTACCTGGTGACCGAGCTTTGCTCGGATAGAATAAGACATGTTTTTACAAGTTAATTAGCAAAATTAAACAAATTTACTGCCCAATGAAAACATTTATGTGGTGGGGATGGAACTCGCGGCCTATAGTTCTTGAGGCCGCCACGCTACAACTCGGCTACGACGTTAGTCAATTGAGCGATGCCGTTTAACATCTTTTAGCCAAAGCCGATCATTTACTATTTAATTATCCATGCCGTTATTATTAGCCTGTGATCAACTGATTTTCTTATAAACGGAATGAGGATTGAAAATCAAAAGAGAAATTTAATTTACATCAATTAATTGGTTTGTTACAGTGGCTTCAAGCAATACAACGAATACGTTTTCTATCAAAACACGGAAGGTTTTGGAAATACTTTTTTCTGCTTTTATTTCGCACAGCTATGTTATCCTTAAGTTTTTACAAATTGTTTAGTAACCTGATAATTTTGCATTTATTTAATTCATAAAATAAATATTAATGCAAAACCTCTATTCACATATTGTTTGCCACCATCTTCAATCAAGAACTGTCAAACGGTTATAAACAGCTGTTTTGGTTTGTATTGTTTACATTTTATTCTCCATAAGCGTAATGTTAAATTTTTAGATTTTAAACTTAATATTACAAGAAAACACGAATTTTCCTGGACATTAGACCTATCTAGAACTTATTTTCTACTCGGAAATTAGTTATTTCCAAAATTTAAAGAAAATCCTCGGTGCCGTTTTCGAGATCCGTGTGCAAATATATATATATATATACAAACCTTGCTCGTATTATAGTATTGGATTGGATAGTTCTCCTCTTTGTTTAAAATACTAACTTATTTATTAGCGATTTAACTTAATACGTTTTGGTAGGAGGGTACAGCAATAGCAACCGTGGTGGAATGTAAGTTCAATCAAAACAGTCTCAAGTAATTGTGCATATCGCATATCTGCCGCCGTGTCCGTTGTTCGCTACAGTCCTAAATTAAATTAATTGAGGAAGAAGCTTGAATATTCAGATAATTTTAATCCAAACAGAGTTAATAATTGGCAAAATTAGTTTCACCAGGAAGTGATCTGCACCTTTTGGAGTTTTTGTAACAAATGTTACTTACGACCTGTTTAGTATGACAAAAACAATAAGTAAATTTGATTTAAGCAAAGAACATTGGCTCGTTAAACACCACTGTGCAAACTAACGTATTAATAGTATATTGAGAAAAAAATTATAAAAACCAATCCAGAAGATTAAGGATACTGTTTCCTTGTATAAATAATTTTATGTATAAACTAATAATAATTTTAAAATTACTAAAACAATTATTCAAATGACCAAAATCACAAGACTTTGTAATTTAACCTACAAATAGCCTATTTTTCATTGAAAATTTAACATAACTTAAAAATTACTAGGAAGTAAACAGAAAAACCAATCTCACTAATCCAAACAGCTTTGTTTCACCCCTGTTTTGTTTTACAAGTGTTTTAGGGTGGGTTTTGTAATGTTTTCGCAAGCCACCCTATTCAACCCCAAGGACAATGAAAGGAGATTATCACGGGAATACATTACCGCCTGTTTGACTTAAAACTATTTGAATAAAAATTGGTCTTCAAATTTAACCCTCTATCTGGCAAAGGTAAAAAAATGGACCTTTGAAGGGAACTGGCAGGATCCATTAATGGACCATTGTGACATTGTGCGTATTATCGACAGGTTAAAGCCTGAAAAGTTTTTTAAAGCGCTATAATAATTACACCATTGAAAAGACAAGATTTTGGGAATTCATTTTCATATATAAAACATTATCAAGCGACTAGCGGTTAGATCATGGATGTCTAAAGGGAATGTTTTCAGTTAATCTAAACTAAACTTATTATTTTATATTAATATTTCAATACAATAGTCCTGGTAGTTTCTATGGAAACCTGTTACATATTTTACATCTTAAAAATCACTAACTCCCCAAGAGCTAAGACATATCCATGTCAAAAAAATAGTAATTCCATAATACGAGTAACAAGAAAGGTTAGCTGTGGCCAATGATTTCATAACAACGAAAGTCAGCTGTTGAGACGTGGTTGTGACTTATAAAACAGATCGGGAAAGAACTGTCAAACGCAAAAATAGGCTTTCACTGTAAGAGTCAAATGTAGCAGATTTTAGTAATTGGAAGTGACAACCAAGGAACATAAGTTTATATTACATGAAAACAGTAAGTTTATGCATTCAAAATTTTCATATTTTCCGACGTAGTATGGTGAATACACGTTTAGAGGTTAGTGGTTGGAAATATTAGAAAAGTATCTAAATATTCCTCTGTGCTGAATTTTTAGAACTTGTTAGAGTTTAAATATATAAAGCAAATTAAAAAAACCTTAGGATCCTTTTAAGTGATGTGCAACCTTTTGTGATGGTAAACAACAGTGAAAACGTCACGATTCTCCGATGACAAGACGTGTCACGTGATAACCTTATCGTTTACGATCGACAATCCATCGTGATCGTTACTCATTCTACATTACACGTTTATGTTTATTGTTGCCAACAAGCCGATCCCGACAATAAAGGTTACATGTGTCCAATCTGACCGGTCAAGCATAAAATCCCACTTGTGATTTCATTGTTCTGGTTTAAGATCCCTTACAATTTCTTACATTGTTAAATTCATGGTTTAACGTTAAAAATTTGGCTATTTTGTAAAAAAAGTTTCTTTTTATGCCACTAAATGTATAAATTGCACAAAAAAATATATTTTTCTAGTAAAAACAATTATATCAAGGTAATTATCAAGGAATACGTAATTTTATAGGTATAACCAAATACCTTCAATGCTATTATCTTGTTTACATTTCATTTAATAATTTATTAGTTAATTTTAATTTAATTCGTATGATTTATCATATCATTTTTTTCATTAGTGTTCCAATTCTTAGAGATGCCCCTATTCTGTGTAAAATCAAGGATAGGGCTTGTAATACTTACTAAAAGGGATCCGCCATTTTTAAATGGTAAATTGATCATTTTTCACTTTTTCCAAAAACTATTATTAGTTATTTTTTATCCTTCGTATTTTCCTTTATGTATGTGAAAATTTTCAAGACGTTCTGATTAATTTTCCTGTATAAATAAATCAAATACAAAGTTGGTACGATTTATAAAGTATTACAAGCGCCATTTTATTTTTTATGCATGAAAAAATAATTAGAACATCTTAAGTTGTTCTCACATATAAAGAAAAATATAAAGAATACAAAAATAAAATTTTTGTAAAATGTGAAAAATTGAGAATTTCACCATTAAAAGGTGTCGGTTTACCTTTAAATATCTTACATAAATTATAACCTTAAACAATCTTATGAATAAAATTAACGGCTGAAAAAGGAATGGAAAAATAAATAAATACCCCCGTCGCAGTAGATCTGCGTACTCAGCGAATTTCAAAATCAATTATAAATAATAATATATGACATTTTATAAAAATCTGTCCATAAACATGAGAATTATTTGCCTATTCTCCATAAGATTAACATTTAAAAGAGTGTGCAGGTTTGCTGCTGTGAGGAACACTAAAATTAGGCATTTCTACCATAAATAATTTTTATCTTAACATTTTACCAACTTTCATCAACATCTGTCCATAAATAAAGGAGTTTGCCTATTCCCTATATGATTAATATGGGTAAAGAGTATGCAGGTTTGCTGCCATGATAAACACAAAAACTATGATTTTTAAGCATAAATGGATAGATCTTAACCAGATGAAGCTAAATATGTAGTTTTATCCAAAAACATTGATTAATATGGGAAATATTAATTTTTCCTTATCCTCCATAAGATTAACATTGGAGCCCCACAATACAACGTACTGTGTTTAGATTTTTTAATATCTCGCTAACCGTTGGAGATAGAGAAAAACTTTAAGGGACTTAATTGTGTAGTTTTTTAAGCTGATTCCAATGGTGAAATATAAAATTAGAAATTTCTAAAAATTACATGTGAAAAACACAAAAAACCCCATTTTGGGGTACAAAACCCCCCCAAACTACCCGTTTCCATGGACCGATATGTCTGGTTTACGAACTCGTCCGAGCATTTGTAGGAATACGCGTCTCTACCAAATTTGGTCTTGATCGGACCATTTTTACGCGAGTTATCGTGCTAACAGACACATACATATATATATATATATACATATATACATATATATATATATATATATAAATTTTAACGACTATTGTTTTTTGTCTCTGGGCACCTAAAGAAGAAAAAATAACATGGTCCCGGGCTTAACTTTTGCCATGAGACCTACGGTAATAGCTACTTCCCTATGGGAAATTCGCTAAAATGTAACCTTACCCTTCAGATTATTAGTTTATACAAAAACTATACAGAACTATGAGATCGTAGTTCGTGGTGAGCAGAAGCCAGGGAACACACGTTAAGGGGGTTGACATTTAGGGACCTACCAGGCGATTTGTCACAGAGCGGGTCGTGATCCTGACAACGCCAAACCCTGAAAAATCTCTCCACCCTCATTATTTATCATTGTAATTTATTTTTCTTCAGTTAAATTTTATCATTCAAAAAGCCTGTGCAAATAATTTGCACAGGGTTTTTATAAATTTGTGTTATCAATTATCGATAACACAAATTTATAATTTATTATCATTCATACTGGCCAACCTTGTGCATATTAGCTCCACTAATTTTTACAAAAAAAAAATACAAAATACTACAGTAATTTACAAAAAAATGAGTGGGGGGCTTGGGTGGAAGTTGACGGCGTTTGCAGGCTTAATTGGGTATGCAGTGGACACCTGTTTTGCTTTTGTGGTTAGTAGTTATAAGGGGAGGAGGCATTTTTTATGCTTTTTTTGTTTATACTTAATATTTCATGAAGATATTAGTAATTATTTTTATGTTACAGCTAAAAGTAAAAAGCTTGCCACTTCTAGGGCTAAAAATCACACTAAGTGAATAAACAAATTACATTTATACTTAGCGATCGATTCTAATAAAATAAATAAAACTGACTTTGGTAAAACTGTATTCGTGTGATATGGGGCAAACAGACGAGAACTTTGAACGCAGTTGAACCCATTCACATGGAAGAATAATATAAACAAAATACTCGTAGAAATAGTAAATAGATGAAAGATATATGATTCGTTTGCAATAAGTAAATAAAAATATGTGAATATATTATTGAATTGAGAGAAACATCCGAAGGATTTCTTCCATTACAGTGATCAATGTGTAAACTAAAATGTTTCGTAATGAAAATTCAATTTATGTTTTGAATTTTACACAGTCTAATACAGAATCTCAAATACTTTTCATGGTTCAGTATTTCAAACACGGTCTGTACCTGTAATAATCTTTTCGGTTTTAAACATGACTTTTTGTTAGGGGGTGGGAAATGAGGATAAAGGTGTTAGGGGTTAAGCTGTAGAGGATTATACAAAAACTATATATTAATACCTCCACGGGGTATCGTCCTTTCCTTGTCTTGGAATATTAGGAGCTCGTAGGAGGGTGGAAACATATTTTATAAAATAGCAAAATTTAGTAAAGAAAATGCCGTTAATCAAATCAGCCCTTTTTCCAAAAAAGAAATTGGTTTTGTAAACTCAATCGTTTGTTTTGATCGTTAATGTTTTGAGAAAAGCGAATTGTATCATTTTTTTTATTTCATAAAGGGTTATAAAACATTTAGTTTTAATCAAAATGGTTAGAGCTGTTTTTGAGGACTCTTCATTTTACCTGTTTTGGAGGGTTTTCAGAGGTGAAATACCATTAAAAATGAAAAAATGTCCCGAGATATCGTGGATTATTACTTGCATGTCGAATTTCATGAAAATTGGACCAATAGTCTCGTCTCTAGGCGTTCATACATCCCCACGCACACACAGACATCACGAAAAAACCTTTCTCTATTCAGGGTGCAATAATATTTAGGCTTCTGCACATTCCCACACTCAAATACACAGACACACGGACAGACATCTAAAACTCTAATAACTCTAAAACCACCTTTTTAATTGAGGGAGTACTATAGTGGATATATCCACCAAAAACTCAAATTCGAAAATGCTGAGGAAAACAATACTTTCTACTCATACTATCGTATAGGGGGAGAAAGTAAAATAGGTCAAATATGAACCTCAAATCAAATAAAAAGTATAAATATAAACCATTTTATCAAAATTTACTTATAGCTATTTGAGGAAGAATTTTTTAACTTTTATGAGTTAATATATAAATTTTGTAGCTATACATCTGACGATGTAAAATAAAAGTTAATTGCCAAAGTGTTTGAAATTTGTCCAAAAGTACGTAGTGGGGGTTGAATCAGTAAGTAATAGCGCTATTCAGTTTAGAATATTACGGAATTAATTAGGTAAATAATGATAGTGATTGCAGTGTAATATAGAAGATCACTTGTGACCGTCACTTCCGTTTTATCGTTGCCGCGTCCCGCGGCGTTACGCCAGACCCTGTAATGGGTAATTTTGGTCGTGATTGAAAGCGCTGAGAAACCATTAAAACCTTTGTAATGGGATGTTTTATGAAAACTTAGTTTCCATTTTACATCTTAATCAAAGAAAATGTGAAGGAAATCATTTAGACTTAAATAAAAAAATTGTTTAATGTTAAATTTATAACATTCAGAAACAACTAAAATAAATCTCGGGTAATTATATCTTTATAATTTATATACGATTCATTCTTACTGGCTTAAGAAGGACAATCAAAATAATAACGTAAAATACCAATTTACTACCGGAGATGAAATTTAGTTACAACTTTAGCTGCTTTACTTCTAACGAACGTAATTCTTGAAATTTTTTATTTTTGGGTAGTTAAGCAAGGTAATGTGAGATGTCATTTTTAAATATTAATATAAATGTATACCGATTGGTTTGACGGAAGACGATAAAACACGTATTTTATTTAATAAAATTTGAGTATTTCTATCTTTTAGCTATACAGTTAATAAAATGATTTATTTAATTATAAAAATAAATTAATATACCATTATGAAAATTAATAAAGAGGTCATAAAGAGGCGTGAGACAAAAACTGAAATCTCATATAATTATTTCCATGGTAACATGTTAAAAATAGTATATTGGAAAGAAAATATCACTTTTACACAAGTTTAATTATCTAGAAAGTTAAAACCTTTGGGTCCGAGAACTAAATTACATTGAATTGGAGTTTAGCTGGGAACTCAAACACGGCAAATTATCTGATGGAAGCATTGAAAGGGTAAACAAAGTTAGTATCACGCAAATATCACTCAACACTAAACAGTAAGTAGCTCTAATCACCTAATTTATATAATTGATGTTTACTAAACTAATGCGTTAAAATAGCAAATAAATTATCGGGTACGATGATGAGATTCAATCAAACTAACTATACAGTACTGTGCATTCTATTAATAATTCTTGTAATGTTCGGTATGATTTCAATCTAAAAATTATTTGGCCTGGCGAGAAGGCGAGTGCATAGCCCAGTTTTGCTTCTGCAGAATCACAATAGTCCAAACCCCTAACACCCTTAACCCTAGAAATGGCAAAGTCGTAATTTACGACGCATTTACATATTCAATAAGAATTGGCAGGTGGAGGCATCTGTCGTCAGTTTAGTGGATTTGTTAGACACTATCGCCTACGCGACCGTGTTTCCCCCTGGGGGCCAACAACTGAAACTGCTCTCATAGTACACGAGCCTGCCACCGGGCAGGTCTATAACCAAGTAAGCGCTTTCTTCTCCTAGGCACTAGATGGCCGAGGCGGCTAACGCGCTACGCTGACGAGCGTAACGTTCTAGCCACTCGGAAGTGCTAGGGTTCGAATCCCGACCATGAGCAATCCCAATTTGGCTTGCAAATGTGTGGTGTAGCGGAGTGGAGGGCCCACCTTAAATAAACGGTAAGAGTAAAAATAATTACTAATATCTTCTTGAAATATCAAAGTTTAAACAAAAAAGCTTAAAACATGCCCCCCCCTTATAACCACTAACCACAAAAGCAAAACAGGTGTCCACTGCAATCCCAATTAAGCCTACAAATGCCGTCAACTTCCACCCAAGCCGGTCACCGTTTATTTAAGGTGGGCCCTCCTAACTAAACTAACTATACAGTACTGTGCATTCTATTAATAATTCTTGTAATGTTCGGTATGTTTTCAATCTAAAAATTATTTGGCCTGGCGAGAAGGCGAGTGCATAGTCCAGTTTTGATTCTGCAGAATCACAATAGTCCAAACCCCTAACACTCTTAACCCTAGAAGTGGAAAGCTTTTTACTCTTAACTGTAACATAAAAATAATTACTAATATCTTCTTGAAATATCAAAGTTAAAAAACCTAAAACACCCTTAAGTTGATGGGACTATTTTTTACAAGCAAATTCTAAGAAAATGTGGGTAATTTTTTATGACCAACCATCGATTATTTGAACATAAGCTCACACCCCGGGAGGGCACATAAAAACACAAAAAAACTACAAAAGTGGTTGTGTATGTGCTTAAGGGTATCCCATATAAGTGTAAGTGTATAAGTATAAGTGTGCCTTGTAATGTTTCCCGCGTTTCCTTGAAAGTATGTGCCTGTCTGCCCCTCAAGGAAATTCAACAAAGGCGATTCAAGTGGCAGTCTGTGAAACAAAGTCATTATGTGAACAGGTCTTGTAAAATATGGAGGCAGGTAGCGGGATCAGGTATACCATAGATAGTCTGGATGGTTGGCAGTCTGTGGTAAACGACCCCTGCCTCAGCTGGTGCAAAATAAGAAGAGTCCTCTCTTTACTCTCTTCCTCTCTCTATCTCTTTACTCATTTCAGGATGCTGTGGGACGCTTAGTGGGGACCCCTCACATATCAGCTCCGGACCTAAGCCACTGTTGTGAAATTGTCAGCAGTGAGTGGCCATTCTCATCAAGCATCCCAACCACGCTAACAGCAGTGTTTTAGAATTGTTGAAAGTACCTCAAGAACAACTGAGCCTGCAACTGCGAGGACAGGGGACGTGTGTCCGAGGAGGTTTGGCTGGTACATACCTCGGATAACACAGGAGTAATTAACAAGTCCTCTAAATGAACCTGGGGACCAATAATTTTGAAATTAAAGGATATTATTTGTTGGTCGCAGGTATTGCGGAAAATCAGGCGATAAGCGAATCTGGTAAGGGTGTTTGGTCAGACGGCTCTGACCCGTTTCGTAGAATCACACGGTTGAAGAGAACCCCTACTTATGGAGGAACGGAATGAGGTTCCTAACCAAACAATGCAGTTGTTTCAGGGAGCAGCAATGGCTTTGGTACTACTAGGTCAGGGACGGGTGTGGTCATAGTTACCGCGCCGCCTGTTCTCTTCAAGTCACTGATGCCTATAAGCGAAGGACTGAGAAGGAGCAAACATTGGTGGATGGGTCACTAACGGTAGGAACGGTTGTCAATTCTGAGACCCCGAAGACCGAGTGAAACAATAAAAAGGCAGCAACGTAGTCCATAGGAGGCCTCCCCACCTCTAACAGCGGCTGACTCGGAGGCAGACGTCACCAGGAGGCAAGTTGATGACTGTGGTATCTCTGAGGGGGAGCAGTTCACAGTCATTGAGGAGTCATTGGAGTCATTGAAGTTGTAGAAGCAGCTGCATGATTTTATGTCCGTCCAGAGGAGCATTGGCAATATTGCTTGGATGGCCATAGCAGAAATTGAGGATGCTATGAGTACCATGAAAATAGGGCGTAAAACCTGGCTGTCCGCTCCCAAAGAGGAACGAAGGGCTTTGAGGTCGTTTCCAAAGGAGCCGTTGAAGAAACGGCAACAAACATCGTCTCCTCCTGGAATAGGGACAAAGGGAGTGAAGAAGGCTACAGTGACCTCTCCACCCCTTATGATAGGTAAAAGTAAGGGGAAGGATAAGAGGACTCGGAAACGCCAGCAAAAGCAGGCAGGAGCATCCAAGTCCAGACTTTGCCTAAAGAACTGGTTCCCTCTGGAACGGCATATGAGGTCTTAATCGAGGTTAAGTCCAAGTTGGCCAGAAGGATGGTTTATAAGGAGCAAGTTTGCCCAAAAGGTAACTTCCACGCCTACCAGGGGTGTCCCTAAGGATGGAGGGATCAAGGAGAGTGAGACTGCTAAAGGGCAAAAAGAACCGGCTCTGGGTGAAACATGATGTATGCCCTCATGAACAAACCAGGCCAAGAAACTTTACGTTGACGTTGTTGGTAAGCTGTGGCGGGACATTTTTTATAGCATACTTGGAACTGTGTCACCCTACTTGGATTTAATTTTTGGTTAACTCCAAAATTTATTGGAGATTCCGTCATGATTGTCCGGTACCCAGCACTTCGGCAAGATGCCAAATTCTGGTCCTAAGGGGTTCTGGGATGACCAGAGTCCAGGGGCTGAATGCTTTTCCAAAAATGTTACATACAACAGCTGTAAATGTCCCAAATATTCTATCCCTTACTTGTAACGACTAGAACGTGTTCTGGGGCAGATACATAATTCAGCAAACACATCAATGTACTTCTCACGTATACACTACATCAGAGTTAACGCTTTGTATACAGACTGAGGGGCCGTTGAACAATTGTGTGAGATACGAAGCTATCTCTTAAGGTAAAGTATTAGTCATCTTAATCACTTAAATTACTACTTAAGTTAACATATTACTCTAAAATTTTGCGGACCAAGGTTTTTTTATAATTCCAAGATTGTTTTGAATTATTTTCTAATTATAGCCCATAATACAGTATATTGATACGTTAGTTTCCATAAAATTTCTAGCTATTTGTATAAATTTTTACTGAAATTAGTTTAAAATGTTTATTCTACTGGCATAGTTATTTTCTCAGTCATTAATTTAGTTATTTTAGCTTGTATTATTATCTTATATCTTAAATTTAAAACATTTTTAAAATTACCTTGACAATTAGGACTCTGAAACATGAAAGCTCATCAGAGTAATTTATATTGTATAAAATAAAATCATACACAAAGTAAGTGAACATTAATATCTTATAAAATATTTAGTATTAAATCCATTTAGATACAACGTAGTTAAGTTAAGTTCAACTTTATTCAAAATATTTGTTTCTCCTGGAATTGAATACAATATGAAAAACAGATCGTGGCCGCTTAAGCAGCTCATGTTTGACGGATTTTGTTGAATACATTTTATACCCATTATTGTAAACAAAAAACCTCGTTTTTGGAAGTCTAGTAGGGAGATACTGAGGTCGTACCTTTATTTATTTATTCGCTAATGTTCAATTAAGACTTACTGTTGTAAAATATCATATATGAAATACATTAGATGAATAATAAAACTCCAAAAATAGTAAAAATAAACTTCCATATATTCCCCCACGTATACCATTCATAAATTGTAAAAGTGTTGTGTTTTCTTCACACTGATATCGTTAGCATTATAGATAGATAGTCAATGTTGCGATATCGAATTATGATATCGGTTTCTGATATAATCGATACTCAAATATCGATTATTAGAATGTTTTCCCCATAACAGTACACAAAATCACTCCCCTTGTAAATCATTTTCTGACCGACAGTAATAGATTTCCCTTATAATGGAGAGGGACAACAATATATTACTCGGCTTCCACATTACTCAGTGATCGAATAAAAGTTTGGAGACAATCAACTTTTTGCTATTTCTTTATGGGTTACCGTGTATTGTTTCACTTTATGGTGAATGCGGCTCGTATCTATGTGATTTTTGGTTTCTTATTTGTGACATTTGAGTACTGATTTATTCTTTGGAAAATTAAATACAACTGAAAATATTAAACACTCAGTGTAAAATGGAATAAATATAAGGGGTTTACACTTTAAAAACTATGTACTCGCGTGAGTATGAATGTGTTTTGATTATAACAAATACTAAATTTTTAGGAAACAAACAGTAGGAAAAGGAACATCAAGTATAATCAACTATAGAAGTTTAATTAATTACTTGGGATATAATAAGCAAACTGATCCAGGAAATATTTCATTTATTGGAATTGTATTTAATACTGCAATTAATTGCATTCTCACCCAGTGGCATGTTATCAAATTCATCACTCGTTTTTGGAAGTCTAGTAGGGAGATACTGAGGTCGTACCTTTATTTATTTATTCGCTAATGTTCAATTAAGACTTACTGTTGTAAAATATCATATATGAAATACATTAGATGAATAATAAAACTCCAAAAATAGTAAAAATGAACTTCCATATATTCCCCCACGTATACCATTCATAAATTGTAAAAGTGTTGTGTTTTCTTCACACTGATATCGTTAGCATTATAGATATATAGTCAATGTTGCGATATCGAATTATGATATCGGTTTCTGATATAATCGATACTCAAATATCGATTATTAGAATGTTTTCCCCATAACAGTACACAAAATCACTCCCCTTGTAAATCATTTTCTGACCGACAGTAATAGATTTCCCTTATAATGGAGAGGGACAACAATATATTACTCGGCTTCCACATTACTCAGTGATCGAATAAAAGTTTGGAGACAATCAACTTTTTGCTATTTCTTTATGGGTTACCGTGTATTGTTTCACTTTATGGTGAATGCGGCTCGTATCTATGTGATTTTTGGTTTCTTATTTGTGACATTTGAGTACTGATTTATTCTTTGGAAAATTAAATACAACTGAAAATATTAAACACTCAGTGTAAAATGGAATAAATATAAGGGGTTTACACTTTAAAAACTATGTACTCGCGTGAGTATGAATGTGTTTTGATTATAACAAATACTAAATTTTTAGGAAACAAACAGTAGGAAAAGGAACATCAAGTATAATCAACTATAGAAGTTTAATTAATTACTTGGGATATAATAAGCAAACTGATCCAGGAAATATTTCATTTATTGGAATTGTATTTAATACTGCAATTAATTGCATTCTCACCCAGTGGCATGTTATCAAATTCATCACACTCAAACTTCAAAATTTAAAAAATGTTAAAATGTTACCTAAATATTATATGGGTTGTGTTTAAGAGTCTGCATCTGGTAGCCATCTTGGATTTTAGTCCCGTAAGAGCAATGTTAAATTCTGGCGCCTATATCTTCTTCACCTATTGTCATAAATTAACGGAAGAGGTGTCAAATTAAAGGTACCTATTACAGTCCTCCAGGGCACCACCTTACAGAACTTCTTATTTTCGCTCTCAATAAAAAAAATAATGATTTATTTTGTAAAATATTCCTGGATTTTTGTTTTTATATCAAGTTAAATTTTTGAACATATTAAAAGGTCGTGCCTTTGAGCCACATCTCATCAATGTACTTGCAAAGTATTACATTGATACTTTGATAATTAACGCCACTACAGACGCCAAAGTGAAGGTATTTTCCGCCAGAATTTAACATTGCTCTTACGGGACTAAAATTCAAGATGGCTACCACTGATGTAGACTCTTAAATATTTTCAAAACTAAGCTAAATGATTGGTTATTTACAATCAGTGATGAGGGGCCGAGTCTCTTATCTCTACTGATTACAGCGGACCCACCAACTGACAACCGATGACTTCGCCTGACCAACTCCTGTAAAACTATCTCCACTTCCCTTTTACGGGATCTTGGGCATTCTCACTTGGCTGAGTGAGTTTGGTACCAGGAAGAATTAATGAGTTAATGCAGTTGATTAAAATATAAGCATATTATATATATTTATAAAAACTTTCCCTGAAACAATGTACAATTCAAGCCTTTCGATGTCTTTCTACACTCAAATCTCCTGACCTCAACGGAGTTGAGTAATCTGTCATTCCATCCTCAACACATATAAACATATACACATTTTAAATTTAACTCTAAAAAATAGAACACCTTCCAGAACTATATTAGCTACCAGGAGATCTCCCTCTTTTCGATATTTACACTAATACTGCCGTCATGACGTCACGGTGGCCATCATGATCCCGTGCGGTGAGTTCATTCCACCTTGTTGTTTTGGGTCATGCAGGCATGTACTCTCAGTACTTTCTTGCCAATTTTTTTGTTGTAAGTTTAATTTTACAATAATTTTGTGGTGGTTTCGAATTTCAGGTCTATGTCCTGAGAATTTGAACCGTTGTCGAACCGAATATTTAAAATTGAGTATAATTTGTTTTCTATAAATTTTTTTATAAACAACTATCTTTAGATATATCCTCATTCCTTTATACTCCCGTCCGTCACACTCCATGCAGTTCAGAACGTATATTGATTTCAGCATGATCATAATGTAGATTATTTTCATCTATTCATTTATATAATTAGTTTATTTCCTTTGTGTCTGTTAACACGATAACTCTCATAAAAATGGTAGACGTGTATTCCTACAAATGCTCAGACGAGTTCGTAAACCAGACATATTGGTCAATGGACACGGGTAGTTAGGGGGGGTTTGTACCCCAAAATGGGGGTTATTGCGTTTTTCACTTGTAATTTTTTAATATTTCTAATTTTATATTTCACCAATTGGAATCAGCTTAAAAAACTACACAGTTAAGTTTCTTAAAGTTTTTCTCTATCTCCAACGGTTACCGAGATATTAAAAAATCTAAACACAGTACGTTGTATTTTATATATATCTTTGACTGGGTAAAGGTAGTTCATTTGTTTTTTCAGATTCAGATTCAAATTGCTTTATTTTGACAGTTGTTAACAAAAATTGCATAATAGTGTCAATAAAATTAGTAAGTAGTCATAATGAACTATGTATAGTTAATTAATTTTTAAAATAATTCACAAAAATATACATGTATACTATTTTTCTCTTTTACTATTTTCTGAGTCTCAAATTCATTATAAAAAAAACAATTGTACATCAATCACAGAACTCGAATACATACCATTCTAGGCCCATGAAGGTTGATTTTACGTTCTTTTTTTAAATACTTCCTATTTTTACGTATATGTATTTTTTTAAATATAGTTCATTGTAATACAACTTTTTTGATACCTTTGTGTGACTTAACCCACATTTACATATCCACAAGAGTAAGACGGTGTGTTATCTATGAATTTTACTATAAATTAACATTCTTTATACGACGCTATTCGATGGAATAACCTACAGGAAGTCTATTGACCACCGGACGGTCGGTGGTTTAATACGGGAAGTAATGTGGCGAAGCTCTTCCACTATTTAATTGATCCTGTGGTAATAGTGACCGACCGGACGACAATGGTGGTTTAGAACCTCCCTCGGAACAGCTGTGACTTATATCTGGACAGCTGTTACGAAATGTGTCAGACTTTAACTAACTCATGTTGAAACTATTGTTTATGCTTAACTCTCACTGCATACTCAATAGTGTGAATGCAAAAATGAAAATCTTTCAGATTAAATTCTTCACGTTAAATATTTAATTAAAAATGTTTTATAAAATATTTAAAAAAATTCTATTTAGTATAAAGTTAAGAATAATTACTTCCACATCTATAGAACAAAAGAGTGTAGTAGTATATTTCATTATAAATACTTTAATTAGGGTGTATATGATCTATTTTAGGAGTATTGTAGTTAGTGCGTTTATGTTTACATTTAAATTGTCAATTTTTTAGATTTTCATTGCGGGCATTTTACATTACGATTTTATGTAAAACAAAGTTTCACAACGTTTCGGGATCTGGAATCTGATCCCGTTCTCAGGCACATAATCCATAACACATAATCCCACACAAATCGCATACAAATAATAGACACATAATCCGGACTAAGCCGGTACAAAGCTGAAAACATAAAGGTTTAAAGTAGTAAAAAACCTCACAAACAAACCATTCACTAACCAATACACTCATAAGAAACCAACATACCGCTCGTCACGGAGACTCAAAGACAACTGAAAAGAGTGGGCGTGTCCCACCGGAACCAAAATGGCCGCCGCAAAAACCTGAAATCCAGGTGAAATATGTTTAACATATTATTTATTATTATTATTATTATTATTTTTAAATAAACAAATCCTTTCTAATATATATATATATATATATATGGAAAATTGAAGTACAAAGTTAACTTTAAGGGGTAGTTAATACCCCTTACGAGCTTTACTACGAGTTAGCATACCATGAAAACTTTGATATGTTATAAGGATTTATATAAATATCATTTACAGATACTTTATTTTCCACTTTATTTTAAGTTCTATTTAAGTTCTTTGCTAAGAATTGTTAGCCACAATGGCCGGACCTCAACCGAAGATTGACTAATTGGTTGGTCTGTTAGTTTCATGTAGGAAGCTCCAATTTGTTTTCTTTTGAAAAAATGAGGTTTCCGGTGTATTATCTTAGCTTCTTCACTTCTTAGCTTACGATACAGCTGAACTGTGCGCGAAGGAAAATATCTTAAACTGAAACTGTTTTACAACATTCACATTTTACACGGGACAGTCAGACAGGTCCTTTTGGAGGCTCGCTACATTGTCTGTAATTGTTTCATTTTGTTTTTGTTACCTACTGAAAAATTAATGTTGAGGTACTACTACATTCCTATGAAGCGATAACATGTTTGAAACATATCTGCATAATGTGTGATAATCTAGGTTCTTAATTTGATTCTCTGTTCCTAGGAATGCATATAGTTTACTGTAGTGTAAAGAGCCAATAGAAGCATTAAGTAAGTGTGTTTTTTTCTCCTTCCTCTTGAATATGTTTTAAGGAGAGGTAGTTTTCAATTCTTTCTAAGTAATTTTTGAATTTTTATTTTTCCTGATGGAAAACATGTAACAGGTTTCCATAGAAACTACCAGATGTATTGTATTGAATTTTAAATATAAAAGAATAAGAACAGCTGTTTAGATGAACAAAACAAACTAAACATTTCCTTTAGACATATCCATGATCTAACCTATTTCCCACAGGGAAGTAAATACAAGAATTTTTTCACAAAGATGTAGTTTTCAAAAATTTCTAAGTAATTTTTGAATTTTTATTTTTCCTGATTGAAGTTTCCGAACAGTTGAATGTTACTTATATAAGATGTTTGTTGAGGAATTTGAAGCTTTTCCATCATCTTTGAAACATCTTCTCAAGTAGTTTGTGTTGGCTCTCTGAAATAACCTTAACTATTTCCTTTAACTGATACCAGAAGAAAATCAACACCCCACGTGCTCAAGTATTGCCATGATTCTAATAATTGGGTGAGTAAAAATATTAGCTATTGCGAAACCACCATTGTTTCATTAATAGAGCCCGCATCATGATTATCCAAGATTTTTCTTAGTTACAAAAATATTAGATAGAAATATCCACGTTAAAATCATGTTCTTTATGCATTTATTTCCAAGTATTTCTATGTTTTACCCTAAAAAACCTCATTTAATGCGTCTAAAACGTATTGCTGATTTTACTGATTTAAAAAAGGTTTCATGGTTAATTTTTATTTTCTAAATAATCTTGTGTTTTCAAATATCTATTGAATTATTAGATATTAATAAATGGTAGTGTAATTCATATTCTACTAGTATAAAAATACGCATGAAAATATGAAGGGTTATAACTGTCTTTTAATAACTGTGTTTTATGTGAAGCTGTGTTAAGCTGTATAGGTTGTTTTCATTAACTGTGCCAAAATTCTAACCTCATTTATACAATATATAAGAGTTTTGTCACGCAATGTTGTCACAGTTACAAAAAAACACAGAATACTGGTATACATTAAATTGGAACAGAAGTTTTACAGATTAGTATTACTTAAACTTTGGTTTCTAACAAGTTAAAACTAAACTAAACTTTTACATATAATCCAGCGCTGTAAGGACTAACAAATAGTTAGTTAATTAGTTAATTAACTAACTATTTAGTTAGTTAATTATCTAATTAGTTCATAGGGCTTCAGCCAACTTTAATATTAGCTAGAGAATGTGTTCTAGGAAAAGTGACGTCAAGAGTAGAACAATTTGCAGCTAATTATGCCTCTTAGTGAAATAACTCAAGTGTAATGTTGGTTTTACATTAAGCTTTACATTGACAAACTATGCGAGTGGAAACCAAAGTTAAATAAATACAGAGTTTAGAACAGTTTTGTTCATATTTTACATAAAATATTCAAATTTAATTTTTAGGTTACTGTGCCTTGAAATACAATAAAATATAAACACTGAAAATAGCCGTATAAAAACCACCTTACGACGGCAATACTGGCTTCCGGTGGCATTCTGGATGTTCACTGTGAGCTTCCGGAAACAGAGAAAACAGCATTCGTTCGTGTTATTTGATAACATAAAATCAATGTTGGTATCTTTACCAAGCACCATTTTGCCGTTGAATTGCATTCTACAAATGAATACGAATTCTATAAGTTCAATTTATTTACTTAAACTGTCTAAGTAACACTTTCTCCTTTTATATGAGTGTGAAAGGAAGAAGAATTGTTTTTAATCGTGTTTCACAAGATATTTGTATTTTGGAAAGCCACTAATCGAAAACAGTTGTTTCTATACGGTGTATGTCCATACGTGTGACCGTGTCTACATGTGTGCAGAACTACAGCACACACCCAAAGTCCAATTTGGGTTGACTTTTGATTGAAATGCACAATACAAATATACAATATCTGCAGGCAGTTTTTCATAGGTGGTGCCCCTTTAAAACCTCTTTAAGTGAAACATAAAAAAACATAATTCTTTAGAAAGGAGCTCTAATGTTACAGTGCTGATCAAATTGAACCACCTCTTTTCAAAACGTTGGTTCAATTTTAACATATTTTTTACTTTTTGTGAAAACAAATAAAATTTTTGATATGGCTCTAACGGGGGTATTGGCAATCCGTCAGTCCAAAATTTGAAACGGAAGTGACGCCATATTGTTAAAAAGACTGTGGTTTAGAGAAACTGAAATCCTTCCATGCAGATATATCCATAATCTAAGCTTCCCAAAGGGAGAAAAATACATTTTGTAATGGATATGTCTTAGCTCTGGGGGTGTTGGAAATTTGAAAGACCAAAGTTTGAAACAGTGACGTCATGTGCTTAGTTACGTCATGTGGCTATGACGACAGCTGTTTAGAGGAACTGAAAACATTCCTTTTGACACATCCATAATCTACCGGTAATCTTTTTCCCACAGGAAAGGAAATAGGCTACAATAATTTTTTATTCGAACATTTCAAAGTGAATAAAAACTTCGAAAATTAGTATTTTGTATTTTGTTTATGACCAACAGTTTGCTGATAAATTTTGACTGGCCTCGGTAAGTGTACAATACTTTATCTAAGATCATCTAATACTATTCCTATTGGAAAACAAAAATAAACTAATTACTTTCTCTTTTTTCAATCGTATGAAACTTGGCAGTTTACTCGGCATCACACAATTAAACCCATTAAATTCCTTGAACATTGGAGAAAAGTAGAGTAACCCCTAAAATCTTTCATCATATAGAAAACTATTAATAAGTAAAATAAGATATTTTAAGCGTAGGCCTATATAGTTTTTTTAGTTAGTTTTAAAAGAATAACCTATGGATTATTTGCTGACAGCAAAATTATTGAACGGTTCACAACTAATTTTCGAACAAAATTTTAGTTCATAATTGAGTAATTTTATTCCGATAACTTAAATTAATAATCTTCAAAATGTCACTTGCAGGTATATAATTTTGAACAAAATAAATTAACTTATAATTGAAATATTATATCCTCCTGGGAAGAAATAAACATTTTATAAGTTTAAAAAATATTTATTTAAATTAAACAAACGGTAATAACGGACTGGCACATGCATTCTCCCTTAAGACAAATATAAAAAGTTTATGTTTACTTCCCTGTGGGAAATAGGTTAGATCATGGATATGTCTAAAGGTAATGTTGTTTAGATATTGTTTAAACATTCTGTGCATGATGTAAGGCATTGATCCAGAATGAAAACTTTTGAAAAAATACTTAATCTGAACAGTTGTTCTTATTCTTTTTGTATTAAAAATTCAATACAAAAGCTCTGATGGTTTCTATAGAAATCTGTTACATATTTTCCATCTTAAAAATCGCCAACACCCCACCAGAGCTAAGACATATCCATGTCAAAAATACAACATTTAATAAAACTGCATATGCATTGTTGTTTGGTAATGTGACTGTACACTGTATGAGAAATAAAGTTTCATGGAAAACGGTTGAGAAATGAGAATCAAGAAATTGATTTCTTAATATTCTTCTTAACATTTGGCACTCTCAGACAACGTACTGCGTCTACCAAGGACTAAGTTGACTAAGTTGAAGTTGAGTAAGTTGAACTTTATCCCGGGACCGTTAGTCGAAGACTAATGATTCAAATTAGTAATTTGTTTTTAAGCTGGTATTAATGATGATAGTCAATTATTGTAGAATAATTACTGTACTTTCAACCCAGAAAATTAAAAAAATCATCTTTTTATTTTTAAAAGCCCATAATATCATTGGTGTCATTTTACTCTCAAAATGACTGCAAATAGTGCAATTTTCATCAAAATCTTGTTGACCTCCAATAGCAAATTATTTTACGTAACCCCCCCCCCCCCAATGACGACGTAACACTATTCTACACGCCAGCTTTGTCATCAATAATGATTACACTGTGTCAGTTCTAGTTAAGGTTCCTTCACAAGATTACAGGCACAAGTCTGAGATTAGTTCAGCTATTGTGGTCTACTGGGAGGGATATGATCTGGGATACCGGCCACTAACAAACATTTCGTACGAATACATAAATTTTACTTTTTTATGAACGCTAGTGGACTTTTTACGTGTAGGGAACAATTCAATGTCTGATCTAGATCTTATAAAGTATTTTATTCTACGTAGAAGGCCATTTAGATGGTGTTATTTGTGCAGTAAGATTATTAATAATTATGCTTTAAAAATAACTATTAGTCATGTTATATTTTTATATTATTTAGTGCTCTAAAGTACTAAAATTTAATCAAAATCGTTAGATTTTTGGAAAATTTTGATTTTTCACGTTGGTAAGGGTTTTTTAGCTGTGAATTTAAAAATCAAAAATACAGAAAAATGAAAAAACTCCTGGAGATACGGTAAACAAATATAAAAGATACAAAATTTTCATCTAAATCGGACCAGCGGGGTAGGAGGCTGTGGCTCTGTACACATCCAGACACACACACTTACAGACAGACAGCACGACGAAACATACTTTTTTTGATTCAGGGGACCCCAAAACGAATATATTCACTCTCAACCCAAATTTTAAATATTTTATCGAGAAAAATTCTCTATGTACGATCGTATAAGTGGGCAAAGTAAAATTCCTGTGATATGGTTCGGAATTTTGATTGTCTTCTGTAATTGTTTTTGAGAATTTATAGCTTTTAATCAACATAAAACGAAAGAAAATAATAATATTGTATCTATAATATCTGTTTTATAAAAATTTATTAGATTAATTTATCGTATCATCTGTCATATGCAAAGTTTTTGTTCTTGCTAAAGTGAATAACAATACGAAAGTAAAAATATTTAAAAACTATTGTGGATTATATTTTACTAAACGTTGTTATTTTTTTGTTATACCCTGATTTAGAACGTAAAAAATACAAATTTTGTTAAAACAAATTTATCACATATAAATATACATAATTAAAAGACTATTAATTTGTATGTTATTTTTTACAGTACACATACCATTTTTAACTTAATAAATTTTGAACATGGTAGTAAAGCATACGGTATTGCTAATGGAAAGTAAACCAATCAGCTGTAGCTAAGAAATCAAAATGTTTTCATTGTAGACAATTTGTAAACAAACTTACTCTCCATAAGGTTAACATTAGAAATTTAAAACGCCATAAAATGGAAACTTATGGGGTTTTCGAAAATATTTTTTTCACTAATTGCACATTGAGCAACTTCTAAAATTTCATGGCGATCAAAGTAGTTTGGCAACGCATAAAGGACAGACAGACCGACATACATTCAATTTTATATAGAGATAAGGTTAAAATATAAAACATTTAAATCGTTTACATTGTTATCACTGCCTAATAATTTATTTCATTTTTACGAAAGTAATGTTCTGACCCATAAAAACGGTTGAGTGCTTTTATTATTTACAAGTACGAAGAGAAATGACCTGGGAAAGAGAATGTGTTTTAAATTTACTCCTTTTCCTACTAAATAAAATTTTGTTTAAATGACATCTATTACATTTTATTAATAATAAGGTATTTTAGATGTAGATTGTTAAATTATTTTTAAATAGTTTTTACCTGAACTAATTTTAAGAATCATTTATCGATTAATATGCAATTCTACCCAAAGTAATCAACACGTGAATTATTGTACGTAGGAAAGTACGATCTAAACGCAATACTTAATGATTTTCGTTTTATGATAAAACTTAAATTTAGTTGAACTGAAGTGTTCTACATCTTATAGACTGTGCTCAAAGAAATGAATAAATGAGGGGAAATGAAATTATCTCTGCTCTATGCATTTATATAGTCGGGTTAAAAAGAAATAAAAATACTTTAAAAAAATGTTTATGGAATAGTTATTGCTTGGACAAGGAGTGTTCAATTTTTAAGCAGGAAAAAGTTATGATGTTGTTTCGAGATGTAAAGAATTAATAACTATTAAAAATTAATTAATAGGCTAATTTCATACCTTATATAATATTAAAAAATCCTTTAAATTCCAGTGTACTGTTATATCTTAAATAATTGTCGTACCTTTGCATTAATTATTGTAGGCCTACTTAAATTAAATGCATAATATTTTTACTGTCCTTTGAAAATGTCCAAAAATACAGAGAGCTTAGTAATCTTTACTTTTCACTCTTTTACCCTTATTTCCTTTCAAATTTTATTCCATCCTGCAAACAGTTCAAAATTCCAAATTAGGGATGTATTTTTTTAAAGCAAATAGGAAGCTAAAGTTTATCGAGCTCTCCTAAAAATTTGAGGGTGGTCGGTTCAATCCAGTCCCATTCGTCGAAGATGATGTCTATCTATTGATTCGGGTTATTCCTCATTCTTTATCATTAGTTTGTGAAGCTGACACGCTACCTACGATATCACCGCTTGAGTTTCAGAAGCTGTTATATAACCGCTTATGATTACCTTTGTGGTGGCTAGCACCAACTTTATACAAACCGACTCCTTTGATGGAACATCTAGTTGGCCGTGTTGTGTTTCTACATATAAAACAGAAACCGGCAAAAAACACAACAAAAATATAACTATAGAATTAAATAGTAAACAAAACACTACTTAGCCTATTTTGCACATTCGGAAAATTGCAAACCAACGACACTAACACTCCGCCTCCGAGCTAGTGGACGTAAAAACAAGTAGGACCGCACGACACGAAGGTCAGACCACTACTTACTTATTATTTTTTTAATAATTAATAACCAACGCCATTATGAATTTTCAAAACTCAGTAAGACCAAGATAGGCTAACCTAGATATACCCAATTTTCACGACATCAAAGCTGGCTTTGGAGCTATGTTACGATCGGGCTCTTGGTAATACTCCCAACACGTTCCATTTAGCATTCACCATAGTACCATTATAACTAAACTATAATACCATATCCATTATATGAATCCACATACACTAATACCAATCACAGAATTTGTATTTCCAGTACACAAACAAAACATGTGCATAGCAATACATATTTAATAAACCATGCACCTTTCACTCACTACATAAGTACACATCATAAACTAAGGTTGCAATTTTAACCTTAGAAGTGGCACTCAGTGCATAGGAGTAGAAAGCGCTTACCTGGTTATAAGACATCCCCGGTGGCAGTCTAGTGCACTACGAGAGCAGGGTCGGTTGCTTGCCCCCAGAGGGCAACACGATCACGTAGGTGCTAGTGTAACAAGTTCACTAAACTGACGACAGATGCCTCCACCTGCCTCCGTGGTGGTATTCGCGATAAATAGACGCTGCAGCGTCTTTACCACTCCGAGGGTTAACACCCACAAATAGTAGCTGTTCCCTTTATTTAGATTAGTATCGATTGCCATTTCATCAGTTACCTCTACTAATATATATATAACCACACCTATAGGTTACAATTGGCCAATAATACACACAAATAGGCTACACCAACTACAGATTAAAGTTAGGTACAGAGGTTAGGTTTTGGACGGCTTCCATTCAAACCATTGAAAATTGCAATTGACGTTGATACACAAAATCTGTATTTTTTCTTTTAATGTATTATTATATTTTTGTACTAAACAAGTAGTGAAGTATATATTTTTGGAAAACGCAAAAATATCTCTGTTAAACATATTTGTAACAGTAAAGGTGTATTTGACCTTTAAGGCTTTACCCCCCACTCTGGATTTATTGTGAAGGTTCTCCTGTAATTGAGCTGTAAAGGTAATTGGCCAATTACTGTTACTGTGGCCCAGATCAATTACGTACAGAAATATTGTTAGCATGCATGTATCTATTCCCTCCAAATAAAAATAGCATGGTATACAGTAACCTGCACCCACAGCGTCTTTCCATAATCTTCAATAATAACCTATCTAAACGACTTTAGGCTTAATTTTGAATATTGGACGAAAGTGAAAATTTCAAGAAATTCGGAAATTTCCACCTCTTGGTATTGGTTGGAGATAGAAACCTTTAGTTACCATAGCTTTTCGTTTTTATGGGGAAGGGTCCGAATCCTGGTATTGTCACTATATAATATTAAAATTTTAGTGAGTCTGTGGTCGAACCAATAATCCTTGGATTACGAGGTTAGCACGTCAACCTCAGAGAAACCCAGCTATTCTATATTCAAATTTCAAAAGATTGAGGACTCTCTCTCGTTTGGGTTGATTGGGTCATGAACTTTAAATAGATTATGACTCTTCCTTAACTGGTGTCAAGTGTTAATTTGATCTATTAAGTGTGTGGATTCGGGATCATCACAATAGATCATCTATTTCACTAAGCAATATCAAATAGCAAGGTTATAAAAAATAAACTTTATATCATGACGAGTCCTTTTTGGAAAATAACTAAGATGTATATTACAATTATTTATGTAATTTAAGTTAAAATATGGCTAAAGATGAATGATAATGTTGTCTGAGTAATTAGAAAATCTATAATTGAATTGTTTCAATAGTTTACTTTTCCATTAAAAGTTATTGAAGTCACTTATAATATTTAAAATTATATTTTATTTCTGTTCAATTATTCCAACGGACCATCAGCAACGAAATTGAAATCTATAATTGAATTGTTTCAATAGTTTACTTTTCCATTAAAAGTTATTGAAGTCACTTATAATATTTAAAATTATATTTTATTTCTGTTCAATTATTCCAACGGACCATCAGCAACGAAATTGTACATTATATTTCGTACCTCGTATACCAAGACCTTAAGCCCTTGGTTGTGCTTTCAAACTCCAGAAGATGTACATTACACTTACGAATGTAATTTTTGTTGAAAAAATAAATCTAAGATAAATGGCAACAATCTTTGAGTAAATATCAGTAACTGCTGTGTTTAGTAAAATTTACTTTTACATTAAAAATTATTGGAATCACTTAAATTAAAATTTGATTTTTGTTCAATTATTCCAACCTTTCGTCAACAATGGATTACTTCTCATTTCTACTGGTATTCGTCATTTAAATATTTTTAAAGGTTGATAATTCTTCGAACTGAAAACATTAAATTTATTTGAAACGATAAAATAATAAATCCCTTTGAACAATTAGATATAGAAGCGAGGCACAGATGCAAGGTAATAATCATAAATTTGTTGACGAAGTTTATACCTGTGTTTACGGCTATCTGGTATGTCGACCAACGTTATGTTCTGTCTCAATCAGCTAATTTGTCTGTTATACGTTTACGACTCATGAACAAGCAGATTAGATTAGATTACCATTTGAAATGGTGACCTACCAAGTTAGGTATTTTAAGCCTTGGCTTAAAATAATGCAAAAGCCTGCTTTAGCATTAAACAGACAGACAACGATACAGATAACATTTAATTAAGATCCATTCCGGCTTTACTGATGTACAAAACATAAAAACAACCACTAATGACATAACCGCAAGTAATATTGTGGGAAACCCACATAAAAAATGTTTTTGAACAATATAGATGTATAGGAGAGTTAATGTAAGGAATAATCTGTAAGGAATACATTAACAAGTTTAAATTTCTAGGGCTTTTCATTGGATGAAAAAGAACGACTTCAGCCCTACAACGCATGCATTAAAACAGCCGTATTCATGCATTTACGATAAAAATATTAATTATTGCTCTGACAATTGCCTTCAATGCTGGAACTTTGCCACGGAAAAGACAAACGACTAGGATTGGCGATGATACAGGGAAGGGTTGGGAAGAATAAACTGCTTCACATCGGCACAATGACTCTCCATAACTCATATTTTAACCCTCAGAGTCCAGTTAAATAATCGTATTCATTGCATCCACTATGAACATGGTTCATTAATCATTAATTAAACGTTTTATAAACCTAAGAAACACTATTTAGCAAATTTGTTATAGGAAAATTAAGTTATTACCGTGATCGTCATGGAAAAGTCTCAGTATTTTTGTATTTTAAAAGGCCCCAGATACCAAAAACACAAATTTTTCAAGAATATTCAATAGAATTGTCATAACCAAGGTAGCTCTCGTAAAAAATCAGCTTTAATTAGGTTTGGTGCAGACTAATGGCAGCAAACAAACTTATTCATTTCTCATGTCATTCCTGTGTCAATTTTAGTAGAGGTTAAGTAAATCGATATAACTTTTTATATGAATAATAATCAACGAATAATATGTGCTGTTACAGAGATATTAAAACTTTTAATCACAATTTGTCAGATAAGGCTGGGAGTTCTAGCTGTCGGGAGTGAAACTCCCTTAAGCTAAGAAGGGGTATGGGGTTATATTAAGCCAGGCTTATTGGAAAACTATTAAGCCTATCAGTATCATCACAACCGATCACAGAACCAGGAATTTCTCTAAAATCCAGTAAATTTATATTTTGTGCCCGCAATTAATTTAGGTTTCCCTACTTTATCCAAAAATAGATCAGAGATTAATATTGCAAATAATTTAAGGTCGGTTATAAGTAAGTTAGTATGAGGTAGCGAGGGTTGTGGTTGGGGTGGTTGGTTTTCCCTTCCTCGCGTTACTGTCTTTCCTCGAAACTACGATAATAACTAAAATAGAAGCTATTAATACTCATATAAACAATATCTAATACTATATCAATAATTCTAATGTTAGCATACATAGATTATGGACGTAATCAAGCCTCATACCACAAAATTTGTCATATCTTATTTATTTTTTGTTCGATTTTCAAAAATTAATAATTGTTAAATTTGTCTTGGATTATTCCTAGAAATTTTTGTTAAAAACCCAGTTTTAAGTTATTTTTCTTTAAGTATTCAAGCTGTCACCATTTTTAATTTTTACATTGAATGAATTTTAAATCATTCCATTAGTTATTCCCACTTTTATTTTTAAGCATGCAAATTTTTAAAAACTATTATATTTTTTTAGGAGAAACAATTTATTAAAATGGTACCTCTGTGAGTAGCTTTTGAGGACTTTCTGTGGACGATTTCCACATATTTTGATTTTATACTGACACAGGAGCGATACCTCAAAAGATAGGCATATTAGTTCCCTTAAAATCCCCTCGGGCTACCAACGCCCCATGAACGTCCTAAGTTTCAATGTTTACATTTTCAAAAAATGAAAACATGAAACTACTTGAATTTCAACAGCTGTGAACACTAAAATTTGACAGTTCGGGAAGAAGAAGAAGAAAGAGCTGCCGCGACCGTCCTAGGTTTCAATGTTTACATTTTCTAAGGACAACATCCGTTTGCACTATATTTTGAAAGTTCGGGAAGAAGAAGAGAGAGATGTTGCTTTTTCAGATAAACTGCTGAATCAAAATTAGTGAATTATTAGTTCGAAATAGTGGAATGGTAGATTTTAAGTTTTTTCCCGATGACTGTCTCTATTACGTTAATCCTTATCCTCTCCCAATATTTGACAGATGTTACTTTGTCATGTTGTAGGCTGTGGCACTGTACACATCCAGACACACAGACACACGGACGGACAGACATCACGTCAAACCCCACTTTTTTGGATTCAGGGGACCCCAAAACGGATATATCCACCCTCAACTCAAATTCGAAAATTTTGACGAAAACAATACTTTCTCCATATACTATGTATAAGGGGAGAAAGTAAAAATGACAAAACACGACATGACAAATAGGACGGTCACGGCAGCTCTTTCTTCTTCTTCTTCCCGAACTGTCAAATTTTAGTGTTCACAGCTGTTGACATTCAAGTAATTTTATGTTTTCATTCTCTAAAAATGTAAACCTTGAAACTTAGGACGTTCACAGGGCGTAGCTCGAGAGGATTTTAAGGAAATGAGTATGCCTATGTGTTGCATGAGTTTAAGATCTACCTTTGTGTAAAATTTCAAACCGGTCGGTTCAGTATTTTTCGCGTTTACTGGCCACAACAAACAAACACACAAACAACCCCACAAACAAACATACAGAAACCACCTCTTCTTTATAATATTATAGATTTAAAATAAAATTCCCCTGAACGAGATAAACCATAAGAAGGAGATAACAACGATCCAGAAGATAGCACAAGCCAACGGATATCACCCCTCACTAATAGATGAATTAGGTAAAACAGTATTAAGAAAAATAAAAATCAAGACCGGATTAGAAGCCAGAAACACTACATAACGAAGGCAAAGCAGCCAATAAATTTGCAGTTTTCAATTATACGGGGGAAAATTCAAAGAATTGCAAATAAATTTAAGAAGTATGGAGTTTCGACAGCATTTAGGACGTAGAACACAATGGATATAATACTATACACAAAAATTGAAAACACCTATAAATTCAACCAACCAGGTATATACAAAATTAGATGCAGAGACTGCGATAGCATATACATAAGCCAGACCATCAATTTTATAAAAAGACTAGCTGACCCGGCGAACTTCGTACCGACAATAATAAACATTTGGTTTTTAATCATAAAACATAATCACAAAAATTCGCTCTGAGAAAAATTATATTTATAAAGTAATTAGATACCATTAATTCCTTTCTATTTTATGCTTGCGTCTTTGGCTTGCTCAATGGTTCAAATAAAAACAGCTGCTGTTTATATCTTTAAAAGTAAGATACATATGTTGGAAACCAAAACAAAATTATTTTTCCATAAGATTAACATGGGAACTTTGAAGGCGTATAGGGTAGAGATTTGTGGGATAATCGTCACAAAAACTATTAGACTTTCCTATTTTAGGCCTAAAGAACCAGTATACCAAATTTCAGCCTCCTAGGTAATCGGGAAGTGGGAGAATTAGTGATGAGTGAGTGAGTGAGGGCTTTGAATTTTATATATACAGATATAAAAATCACATATCAGCATGGAAGAATAAAAAACTGGAGAGGTCAAACATCGCAAAACTGGAAAATGGACATAACAATCGATGAAGACCTCAAGATTATCAAAACTTGTAGAAAGGAGATGGAATGAAAGTATGGGAAGAATTATTTATTTATAAATAAAAATGTAAAGGTAAAGCAAAATTAATTAATGAGCAAATACATTTTGATTATGCAAAAATATATAAAAATCTTTTTCCAGAACTCATCCAGACAATAAATTCAACTTCTGACGCCATGACAGGAACTTCCGGTAGCCAATAGTATTTAAGCAGGGACGCCATCTTGTTTCTTCAGTCTACGTTTGGGCCTGATGATGTCCGGTTTGGCTGGACGAAATCGATCGCCAATTTAACAAATTTGGTATATATTTACCGTTTGTATATAATTACAATATAAGTGTAAATATATAAGGTAGTATTGAAAGCTATGAGTTTTCAATTCATCCTATAGTAAAACCAATACGTATAATACTAATCAAGAAGTTATTCATTTTATTTCAGTTCATTATCCATAGCTATTATTTATTCCTAAAGTAAAAAATACTCTGTTTAATCAATATTGTGATCATATCCAAATTGTGTGAAGAAATCTAAATAAATTCGAATTTTCTTGGTTGAATATAATATACTAAATGTAGTATCAATGAATTTGGTGTCATTATATTTATATAACCTGAGTATTACATACATTAACGAGAGAAACTTATAAAATCTAATAAAACAAAATTTTATCTTAGTAAATGAATCAATTAGAGTTTGTCCTGAAAATGTAAGCGATCAATATTACATTTGTATTTTTCAATTTTACATAGTTTCTTAGATAACTAGAGGAGTTAATTTCTACAAATTATTATCTCCAGTACTACAATTTCCGACCTTCATTTAATATGTTTCAAACATTAAATCATGTTAATTTTTTCTTAATGGTTATGATCGTAAACATTTTTTATAAACATAAATAATTTGTTCATAAATGTTTTTTTAACTCAAAGTTCACTATCGGTTCCATTTAATATCGATAGGCCTATACATTCGATTCAAAATTTTAAATTGACATAACATTTTCATGATTTTATTTGATATTTTTAAGTTTCCTTGTTATATTAGCTGCGGGCTTTTCAACTGGCGGATACATTGAAATACGCAGTAGGCAAAACCAGTACAGCCTGAATATCACGTCGGGGAAATGCAGGCGCTACTGCCTTGCAACGTCTTCGCGCCCATGGAGATTTTAAACTTAATCGTCTAATGATTAAATACTATTAAAAATAGGTTTAAGAAAATTAGATAATGGGTATTGTTTTATATATTTGATGGCGTAAAATATCTGTAAATTTCCTTTTTAGCGAATTTCCTATAGGGAAGAAAATTCTCTATCTCCAACGGTTACCAAGATATTAAAAAATCTAAACACAGTACGTGGTATTTTGGGGCTCCAATGTTAATCTTATGCAGGAAAAATTAATATTTCTCATATCAATCAATATTTTTAGATTAAACTTGGTATTTACCTTCATGTTGTTGATACCCACCCATTTATGCTTAAAAATCATAGTTTATGTGTTTAACATGGCAGCAAACCTGCATACTCTTTTCCCATGTTAATCATATAGGGAATAGACAAACTCCTTTATTTATGGACAGATGTTGATGAAAGTTGGTATAAATGTTAAAAAAATTGTTTATGGTAGAAATGCCTACTTTCAGTGTTCCTCACAGCAGCAAACTTGCACACTCTTTCCCATGTTAGTAAATTCTCATGTTTATGGACAGATTTTTATAAAACTTGTCATATATTATTATTATTATGTTATTGATTTGGAGTACGTAGGTCTGCTGCGACGGGGTAATTTTTGTTTCAACACTAGACTAGCTGGGTGGCTGAGTGGTTATAGTGTCTGTCTTCAAAACAGAAGGTCGCTGGATTGAGTCCCACAATCACAAAATTGAATCAGCACCCGGTTACCATTTCTTCATTGGGAATTTCGCCATTTCGTCTTCCTGAAACAGGTTGACGTTAGCAAGTAACAAGAGCGGGGTTTGGACCGTTCCCCATCATTAAAAAAATTGTTTTAATGCCTAGGGGCGAAAAAAGACACATAGACACATGTTTCTCTGATTGTGTGTCAAGTAATGACGTATATTGGACGTATATATGCAGATACACTGGGCATATACAGGTATAAGCTACACAGTATAAGTTTTTAGTATACTTAGTTTTTATTCACCTGTACTGGTGGTAAACCCTACCTTTCTACGTTTTGAAGGATTTAGTGGTAAGAAAAAAAATACTAATTTATTATACATTTATTAATGATCACAACAAAATATAAACCTAAGATTTTACACAATTAAACACAAAGAAAAAATGGATTCTCAGCCTAATTATTTATTATTGGTTTACAATAAATTTTATAGGCATATAGTCATTAAAATTTCTTATACGTCAATGCAGCATTTTAATATATTATAATTTTTTAACAGGCTTTAAAATTAGTGATAAATGTTAACAAACTTATATTGATTTTAATTTTAAAGCTGTTGGTCGTTATTCCTATTAAATACATTATCATGATAAAATATATACCTGAAATCTTAATTAAAAATAAAAATCAAATTCTCAGCTTAATTAGTATAATTAAATTACAAAATCTGTATCATTAGAATTCGTTTTACGTCAAGTTAACATTTTAATATAATATGATTTAGAAATGGGTTCACATTATTATCAATGATTAATGTAAAAAAATAATTAATTTTAATATTACAGCTGTTTGTTTTCTTTCTATTAAATCACTTATACATAGATCACAAGCTCTGTAAACTGATCATAAATTTTCTAGTATAGCACAAAAATGAGTTTATGAGTACTTATTAATTTATTTCCATCATGCGTGGATCAGTTTAAAGTAATGAGACCCCTTCTCCGGAAGGTATTAAATAAGTAAAATAAGGTTTATTATCGTGTGTACTTTCGTTTTCACGGAGAAGACAAACACAAATGTCTTGTTTAGCGTTACAAAAATAGACAAACACAATAATTGAGATAAGACTCATTTCGTCTTTTCAGGGTTATAAAACATAGAAATAACGAAAAGTATCATAATTCATGGTTCAATCCAAAGTACAGACAGAACTCTAATTGTATTCATATATATTGTTTGACCACAGGATTGACTAAAAACTATCATTTACGCTAATTAAACAACCACCAAAGTTTCGTCTATACTTTATCCCACATCATTTTATTCAAATAGAAATTAACCACCAGTAACCAAATGCAGCGAAACTTACGGTCAATCAAGTTTAAAACAGTAGCTTATTTATTTAAAACTATCTAACCCGACAATCACTCGTATTGGTTGATTACCACATAAAACCACTTCAAAATAATGACGGTAATTATCAAACACATCCAACATTGTAAAGAGAGCCGTAAAAGTTGTTGCAGCTGATTTCAAATGACCTAGTGCACAGTTTATTGCAGCACTTGTGTTGTGAAATATCGCGGGGAGTATAGCATTGTCGCAACAGACAAATTCAATTCACTAATTAAATTCTGGGTTTAAATAATAATCTTCTTAGTATAATACGAGTAAATTGTTCTTGGATCGTTGAATATGTTACTTTAGCTCTAACAATTCCTTAACGTATATTTGGTCAAAATACTTCGACGGGTTTTTTGTAGTTTTTCGTCAATGGAACTTTCTATAGGATGCAAAAACTCACGTCTTCAAACACTACTTAATATATTTACACTTATAATGTAATTATATACAACGGTAAATATATACAAAAGCTGTTAAATTGGCGATTGATTTCGTCCAGTTAAACCGAACATCATCAAGCCCAAATGGAGACTGAAAGAAACAAGATGGCGTCCCTGCTTAAATACTAGTGGCTACCGGAAGTACCTGTCATGGCGTCATAGGTAGCATTTATTGGCTGGCTGAGTTCCGGAAATAGAACTTTCTGCCAAGTTTGTACCAACTATTTTAAATGTCACCGTGTCAGTTAACTTTCTACATTTGTCTTATTTCTATTTCTCCGGGTGTTAATCTAATGTTAAGTATAGTAGACTTTGGTACAAGAGGTTTCATGTATATATCACGGGATAACAATTTTTTTTACTTTTACTTAATTGTTGTAATTTTTATTGTTACAATAAGATTAGAGGACTTCAGTGAAGCTGACCTATTACTGGGATCATAACTAATATTTTACCCAGTCACCAGGAGTAACGGGTTCATGAGGATCGATAAAGCAGGATAAGGATGTCTGCATCTGCGATCTTATGATGGTGCAATTTTTAAAGCGTAGAACTTTCAATATTAATTTAAATTTCGTATTTCGTGAATTCCAATTTCATTGCATCCAAAAGTACAGTCTGGTTAAAGATTCTAGAACCGTTTATTTGTCGAGTTTACTTTCGAATCTTTTAAGATCTGAAGGTATGATATTCAAATAATTTATGTATTTTATTGTTTTAAATATTATACAAAGGAACCCATATCCTCGATATACGTATGGACTAGTAATTTAAATTAATTACATCTACAATTTAACTCAGATTCACTTTATTGTAATCAGTAGTATATCTTTCGATATAAGGGTTAAGTAGTACCTGAAGTAGTCTTCCGCCCTTGTCAGAGGTCTCAGAACGCTAAAAGGTTGTTTGATGATTACTTAAGGTGGACTTCCCAAATATATAGAGCTTCGAAGGCCATTCACTGTCTGTATCCTACTTCTCAGCCTCCATTGTCAATTCACCGGTAATAATCGCCGACCTAAATATGAGACCATTCTCAACAAAATAAACCCGAAACCGAGTTAAAATTCAAACTTTAACACATTTTCTGCGGCGCATGAAACACCCGTTCCTTGTGAGGAGAGGCCAGTGTAGTTTAAAATCAACCAATAGGAAAATTCCAAGTGACCCATACAGAAATAGATACTGCGTTATAACAAATCTGGTCGTAGTTCTCTCAGATCCCAACAGATTGCAGCACAATCTACATCGCCAGATCCACCATCTTGATTTTAACCTAAATGGCACCACTCGGATCCGAGCGGTCCACTTCGAGCGCTGGGACCAGTACCACTCGGATACGAGTGGTCCGCAGCGAACGTGTTAAACTCAACACCAAGATTGATTTATTGTAAGATAATTTAAACCGACTCACAAAGAAAAATCCTAACTACTCACACAGTTTGAAAACTATTTTGATTACTATTTTATTTTTAACTTTTAGTTTGTCCGTCCTTCGTAAAAGGTTATATGGTTCAGAGTTAAAAGTTAAGATACTTTTTATCATGACAAAATATAAAAATAAAATCTGAAATACAAATAAAGAAATAATAAATTCTCCACTCAACTATTTAACATTAATTTACTATAATGGAAAATTTGTACAATTATTAAATTTTGTTATGAGTCATGTTAAATGTCTAATGCAGAATTGTTCAATAGTCTTATGAGGTCTTATGAGGATGGTATTTTTAGACTAACGTAGTAGTCAATAGTGCGGACGTTAATCCACACAAGAGAACACTATAACCACTGACAATTGCTCTCAACTATCCACAATTATTCGTGACCTTCAAGTAGCTGGATTACAGGACACGCCACGGAATAGCTACAAATTAAAAGACTCAACGACCAGATGTTCTGTCAGACGAAGCGGTTTCTTAACTGCATACAGTGGTTCCATAAAGTGGTGCTTACTGCAACATTGGTTAAGTAATGGATTACATAATAGCCCAATAAAAATTACGAATGGGACTGAATTGAACCAACCACACAAAAATTTTTTAGATGAGCTACCTAGTTCCTATTTGGAATTTTTAACTGGTTTAGGATGGAATAAAATTTGAAACTAAATAGTGTTAAATTATTTACTATGTACCCTTTTAGATCTCTGAACTAGTAAACATCCATTAGAGAGCTAATTAGGGGTATCCTTAGAGATAACTAGCTCCTCAGTAAATTAACACAATCTAATCTTGAACACAGCTTGAGGTCTGTAACTGACAAAGCAAACTGCCTCCTTTGTGTATCATAATCAGACCAATCGCTAATAATTTACAAACCAATATCGAACTATTAAACTGATCATTTGTGTGATCACGAATATCACATATCCCTACAAACTCAGAGAAATATTCTCACTTGTATTTTCAACCTTAAGTTAAAATTTTTTTAAGATTATACAAGATAACGTAGAATTATCACCAAGGATCACATAAATACGCGAGTTAAAATTCAATTAACAAGTAATTTCAAAGCAAAATGGCAATGGAGTGGGTATAGAAATGAACTACCTTTGTTTGATCCAAAAGTTTTACAAAAAGGACGTTCATTTTAGGAAATTTACAAAAGGAACATTATAAATGAAACTATAAAAAAGAGAATAATAAAAGGTTGTTACGGGACAAATATTTCATTAGCAGCCTTGTTCGAGAGACTGTCAGTTTAAGTCAGAAACATTTGTTGTAATTTAAAATAATTTATAATTTAAATACAGTCCTTTGTATGGGTTGTATGATTCAATATTTAGAAGCAAGTTAATTATTATTGTTCATATAAATAAGTTTAAAAAATTCTTAGTTCAACTATTTCGTATTAATTTAAAATTAAATTATCTAGATTAAATTAGAATGTTTGCATTAATGAAAATATTTGTTAGGTTAAAATAACATTTTAATTTAGTAAAATTAATTATGTGATAGGTTTAAAAACATTTATCAATTAATGTAAATAAACTAAAATTAATTATAATTTGACAGCTGGTAATTTCCATCTGTTAGATCACCCTCCAAATGGTAGTGGAAAGTCATTATTAGCGTCCATTTAACGCGATGGTATTTGGCGATGCGTTGTCAGCAATTACCGTCTCGGTGCTGCCATCTGCGAGCTACTACGTGAACTAATGCCTCGTGGAGTTCGCTGTTGTGCCGCTAGAGTATGCTTTTTATAGCCAAATAAACGCTTTCTCAGACGGTTTTCGTTTGTTGTGGTGGACTAAACGCTTGTACTGACGAGAGCACATTTAGCCAATTGGAAGGACGCGGGTTCGAATCCCACCTTGAACAATTCCAATTTTGTTTGCAAATGTGTGGTAGAGTGGAGGGAGGGCTCACCTTATATAAAAAGTTACCGGCTTTGAGTGGAAGTTGACGGTATTTTTGTAGGTTTAATTGGGATTGCAGTGGCTCCCTGGTTTGCTTCTTTTTTTACTATGGTTAAGGCGAGGGGCAGGTTTTGTGTTCGTTTATACTTACTATTTCAAGAAGAGTTGCATCAAAACAAAAAATACAAAGTAAGCTCAACTCAAAAGCACCACCACTCGGGGGGTTAACAGACCACATCATACGTAAACCTTAAAAAATATATCTTATGTATCATATATTTGAATATTTTTTTATATTTTCATATGAAGTAAGGATGTGAAATAGTGGCGTTTTTTGAATCTGGGGTATCAAAACGGAAAACAAATTTGTTCTAGATCTTGTTATTACAACGATGGGTAATAACTCTAACTCCTATAGGAAAAATAACCACAAATTCCTCAGTCGAAATGGTAATGAAACACATAACCATAACAATGAAAGCACAAGTGGGTTTCTGCTTCACCGGGCCCAATCTGATCTTTACTGTTGGGATCGGCTTGTTGGCAATGACAATCATTCTAGAAATTGAAAATCATTTACGATCACGATGAATTATTGTCGATCGTAAACGATAATGTTATCATACGACGCGAATCATCACTGGGCATTTTTATATGTCTGATAAAGCATGAATAACTGGTAAAATTGATAGCCACAGATTTGAATTTATAAGTTTTAATTTCGTTAAAAATCTCCGTAAAGTCCATTGTGATAAATATTACGATATCAATAAAAATTATGTTTACCAATAGCACTTTGAGTAAAATCTTTATAATACTAAATATGTTATTGCTCGGACTATTTATTCATTTTTAAACGTTAATAAATCAATATGTGCCAAGTAATCTAGAGAATGTTTGATATCTTAAAAGTTTAAAATCCAAAATATTTTTATCGACGCAGATCATTAAGTTAAAGTGGAATTAAGTAAATAAGAAAGGCTTTCCTTGAGCTAAAGATACTTAGCCTATAGTGCTTATGCAAATAAGTGAGTAAGAGATAGGGGGACATGTTTTTGAAGTAGATTTTTGTATTGGAACTCGGTTCCATTTGAAATACTAACCATACGATCCTAAGGTTTTACCTGTTTCATAATGTTTAATAACCTTTTAATATTATAGAAAAATCATTTTTCTTCATTTATTATTGTTGAGTTTTTTTATTTCAATAGTTGATATTTTTATTTTTAAATAAAAATCACACGAAACGTTTATGTTATTATTTGAAGAACGTTGTGAATTAACCTATCAAATCCCCTGCTCTAAAATAACTTTTATACTTAACTAGCTGACCCGGCGAACTTCGTAACGCCTCACAGTAAACACATGTTAACTTTAAAATTGGCCATGTTCTGAAGTCGAATAGCAATACGGCGTCAATGTGAAAGGTTAAATATTCTGGGTCGCTACATAGTGAATAACAATACTGAAATGATATAACATATTAATAACATTCCCATAAAACAAATAAATCTGAGTGGATTAATTCACAATTTTCAAATCCAATCCAAACCCAAACGAAACCTAACTTTAATACGGCTTTTATAGGAAAGATATACAACAGCTGATTATTATAACAAACGTAATATTATAAACATGTTAATTATCATATAAACACGTGACTTTAATAAGACAGAAAATAAAAATATAAATACATAATCCCCCAAAACCGTAAACTATTAACGTGGTGAATAAAGCTGTTCATTTTTTACAGTACACATTTACTTCATAGTTTAACATTAATGAATGATTCAGATGGCATTGGATAGTAAAGCATATTGCTAATGCAAAGTAAACCAATCAGCTGTAGCTAAGAAATCAAATGTTTTCATTGTAAACATTTTGTAAACAAACTTACTCTCTACAAGGTTAACATTAGAAATTTAAAACGTCATAAAATGGAAACTTATGGGGTTTTCGAAAATATTTTTTCACTAAAACCTTCCTGGACACATGTAGAGCAACTTCCTAAAATTTCATGGCGATCGGATGAGTAGTTTGGCAACGCATAAAGGATATACATACAGACAGACATACATTCAATTTTATATATAGAGATTATCTTTAAACCCCTTATTATTCTTTTACAACACTTTAATTTTGACTATATCAATTTAGTTGAACTAAATTATTGTAAATTTGCACTTATACGCCACTTTCGTTACACTTTTTGTGTCTGGCAATTGGTGACACCCCTCAACCAGAGCTCAGTCATATCCATGTGAAAACACAAAATAATTAATTATAATTATATTGTCTTAAAGCATTGTTGATTTAATATTGCCATTGAAAATATTTTTTTATTTAAACGTATAGCAGGCCTTCAAAATATTATAAAGAAATTCTCTCCATCCGAAGGAGGTTGGGAGCTTCTTGTCATTTGTCTATATTTAGTGAACAAGCTGCAATGTTCCGCTTGACTTAGCACAAATTGTTAAGCTGAGTTCATTCTCCTCAGACGGATATAGTTGGTTGAGTCGGCTCGTTTGTCTACGTTCAACAAAGCTGTAGTTTCCCCTCTTCAATCACTAATCACTTCGACCTACACTGAAAGGTTCTACCTACACAACAGATATACTGATTCTGATTAAATAAAAATATTTATTTATATGAAAGAAATTATAGTTTTATTTACATACTAGTTGACCCGGCGATCTTCGTAACGCCTGTCAGTAAATACATATTAACTTTAAGATTGGCCATGTTATGAAGTCGAATAGCATTACGGCTTCATTGTGAAGGGTTATATACTCTGGGTCGCGGCTTAGTGAATAACACGAATAAAACGATTAGACATATTAATAACATTACTTGAGATTACTTGGAATTATGATATTTTCACTACGACTAACGGTTCCAGAGAAAAGTTAAATTTACTGTCCACGATAAACGCAGTACGTTGTCTGAAAGCGCCCAATGTTATTCTTATGGAAAAAAAAATCAATTTCTTCCTTACTTTCCAACCGTTTTCCATGAAACTTGGTATGAAGTGTAAGGTCAAATCACCGAACAAAACCAGCTCAAAAAAGCTTGGTATTACCGGTGGAGGGTGGGGTTTTTCCCCATACAATTTGAACAATAAATTATTAAATGATATTTAGAATAACTTTGTAGACATTATAGTTTTATTACAGATTGTATTTTTTAAATTTACTTAAGGGAGAAAGTATGTGTCAGTCCACTGGTACCGTTTATTTTTAGCTGTACTGATTTATTTAGGATTTCATGTTCAAATTTCATGATGATCTAATCTATCTTATTTAAATTGAATCCAACAACTCGTACAAAGGACGGTATTACTGTTAGTACACATTGCAATATGCATTATGTAAGCTAGGTATATAGTATTCTGTTTTGATTACGGGGTAAGACTACGACTGTAAGATTACCGAAAGGTATTTCTTTTAATTTGAAAATTAGGTACAGTATCAGTTTTATAGTAATTTATAGTTATTATAGTTAATTATTATAGTTTTATAGTAATAGTCCTTGGGTTTAGTTCACCAAGAATGGAAATGTTTTAGAATTTTTACGTCACCTTGCTGCCGTTACGTAACGGTGCAAGAAGCGCAACCTGGTGGATTGTTCACCAAGTGAGGATTACAAATCTACCACGGAGCATCGTACTTCAACTTAAGTTGTTGGAGTTTAATGGAGTTTGGACAACACTGCCAGGCCGTGGGCAGACTCCTTGTCCATCTTTGTCCATTTACTGTTTATAATCTTAATACTGTATTCAGTTATTGAAGTCACGTCTACAATAGATATGTTTTTAGCGAATTTCCCATAGGGAAGAAGCTATTACCGTAGGTCTCATGGTAAGACTTAAGCCCGAGACGATGTTATTTTTTCTTCTTTAGGTTCCTAGAGACCAAAAACAATAAAATTTATATATATATATATATATATATATATATATGTGTGTGTGTGTGTGTGTGTGTGTGTGTGTGTGTGTGTGTGTGTGTGTGTGTGTGTGTGTGTGTGTGTGTGTGTGTGTGTGTGTGTGTGTGTCTGTGAACATGATAACTCTCGTAAAAATGGTCGGATCAAAACCAAATTTGGTAGAGATGTGTATTGCTACAAATGCTCGGACGAGTTCGTAAACCAGAACTATCGGTCAATGGGAACGGGTCGTTTGGGGGGGGTTTTGTACCCCAAAATGAGGTTTTTTGCGTTTTTCACATATAATTTTAAAAAATTTCTAATTTTATATTTCACCATTGGAATCAGCTTAAAAAACTACACAATTAAGTTCCTTAAAGCTTTTCTCTATCTCCAATGGTTACCGAGATATTAAAAAATCTAAACACAGTACATTGTATTTTGGGGCTCCAATGTTAATCTTATGGAGGATAGGGAAAAATTAATATTTCCCATATTAATCAATATTTTTGGATAAAACTTTATATTTAGCTTCATGTAGTTGAGGTTCATCTATTTATGCTTAAAAATCATAGTTTATGTGTTTATCATGGCAGCAAACCTGCATACTCTTTTCCCATGTTAATCATATAGGGAATAGGGAAAGTCCTTTATTTATGGACAGATGTTGATGAAAGTTGGTATGAATGTTAAAAATAAAATTTTTTTATGGTAGAAATGCCTACTTTCAGTGTTCCTCACAGCAGCGAACCTGCACACTCTTTCCCATGTTAATCTTATGGAGAATAGGCAAATAATTCTCACGTTTATTGACAGATTTTTATAAAACTTGTCAAATATTATTATCATTATATTATTGATTTGGAAATTCGCTGAGTACGCAGGTCTGCTGCGACGGGGTTTTTTTTGTTTTGAGAGTATTGTACAGGTGGTTATTTGTTAAATATTGCGAAATTTTGTATTCAACGCTAAAATGTATGATTAATTGTAACGTTTTACAACTCGAATTTAATAAATGATTTAACTTATTTGGTTGTAAATTTTTTAATCACAGAACTATTTAGACGAAGTGTACATTCAGTGTTGATAAATGTACAAATATATGAGTTTTTTCGGACTTTCTTATAGGAAAGGAGCTATTACTGTAGGTTGATTTTTCGACCATGTTAGTTTTTCGTTTTGAGGCGCCAAGAGACAATAGCCGTTTAAAATTATCAACCATAACAGTAGGTAACAGCCATTTAAAACAATCCTCATTGCAGCAAAGCTGCATACTCAGTACTATTCGATTATAATGATTGGAATAATATAAGTTCTATGAAATTCGCTCTAGCGTGCTGCGTGTGATCTCGTTTTAATTCGATAGATTAACCATGACCTATATTTTTTTATTTGCATACATAAACAGATCGTTTAACAATCACCTTACACTCATTTATTATTTATTTTTGGCTTTAAATATATAGGCCCTACTTGCGTATGTCGCCATTTCAAAAGGTAATCTAATGCCCTTTTTTCATTGGCTTCTTGTAAATGCTGAAATTATTTCAAACTGATCAAAGTACTGTTCTAATTTTCATGCAATTACATAATTTCTCGGGTTAAATTTTTTACAAAGAGAAAATTTATTTATATTTAAATATTTTACATAGATATTTATTTTCCCCATAAAATACAATTTTGATTTAAAATAAACTGTTTTCAATCATACCAAATTTACCTAAAATTTTCCCCTTGTAAAAATATGCCCATAATACAAACCACCTCGACCAGAGCGATTTTACTTTTCTTCAGTACAAAATTCAACCATCTACACTAATTATTCATTCCGGTATTACATTTTTATTCGCTTAAACCATCATCCATTCCTCTCTGCTTAAACCTACAACCAGATCCATAATACGATCTCAACCAACGTAGTGCAGAAACAAAAACATACAAACAGATTATAAAACTTTGCTTTCTCTACTCGGTACTGTATAACAAAAAGTACCTGGTGACCGAGCTTTGCTCGGATAGAATAAGACATGTTTTTACAAGTTAATTAGCAAATTTAAACAAATTTACTGCTCAATGAAAAAATTTATACGTTTATAACGTATTTATAAACGTATTTATAACGTTTTCATACCCCTTAATTAATATGACATAAATACTGAACAAAAATATAGCCCTCGGGTGGGGATCGATCACGCGACTTTGCGTACGTGAGATCTTAGCGCTACTAACTGAGCTACGGCGTCGGCCAGGTTGGCGTCGTCGTTTAAGAGTTTTTGCCAACCTCAATTGTTTTAGCTAATCTTATACTGAATTTAAATGTCCATACAGTTTGTTATTATTATCCTGTGATCAACTGCTTTTGCTAGAAAAGGAATGAGGATTGAAAAGCAAAAGAGAAATTTAATTTACACCAGTTAATTGGTTTGTTACAGTGGCTTCAAGCAATAGAATGAATACGTTTTCTTTCAAAACACAAAAGATTTTGGAAATAATTTTCTCTGCTTTTATTTCGCACAGTTATTTTACCCTTTAGTTTTTACAAATTGTTTAGTAATTTGATAATTTTTCATTTATTACACACATAAAATAAATATTCATGCAAAACCTCTATTCACATATTGTTTGCAACCATCTTCAATTAACAACTGTCAAACGGTTATAAACAGCTGTTTTGATTTGTATTGTTTACATTTGATTCTCCATAAGCGTAATGTTAAATTTTTAGATTTTAAACTTAATATTACAAGAAAACAAGAATTTTCCTGGACATTAGATCCATCTAGAACTTTTTTTCTACTCAGAAATTAGTTATTTCCAAAATATAAAGAAAATCCTTAGTGCCGTTTTCGAGATCCATGTGCAAATATATACAAACCTTGCTCGTATTATAGTATTGGATAAACTGCGTGCTGACAATATTTCTATATCTTGTACGGTGATTTTTCAAACTTTAGGAAAATGTTTTAAATTATATTCCTAAATAATGGTTGCTCGTGAGTTTGTGACAGCTCAAGATAATGATTTACACGAAGGGAAATACGAACGTCTTGAAACAGTTGATTGATACGACATTGTTCCTTCTTAGAATGTTTAAATTCCTTCACAGTCAGCAATCTTTCAAGTTTTTAACACTTATAATGATTCAAGTTGTTCATGATACCTTTTAACTACCTACTTAAAATTTACCTCTGAAAACCTTCTTTCTTAGCAAAAACATTTTCGCACTATTTCTTGTATTATTTATAAAAAAATATAACATTCAAAGACCCACTTCAAATAAAAAACATTCACTACCCGTACTAAAATACTGATATGCGATCAGCTGTAAATCAGTTGTATATAAATCAGAAAATCAGCTGTAATTTTAAAAATACCTACGTTAACATAATTTTAAAAATATAGTTGCTTCAAAAATACATAAATATAAACTGATACTGTTTAGGGTGTCTGTCATGGCGAAATCAAATAGATATGTGGGCTATCCCAGTTTAACTCTGACGTCATGCTGTATGCAAATCTAAAAACAGCTGATTTAAATGCCAATTCACAATGGTTTTTGTGAGTGGCGTTTGTTGTTTAATGAATTCTTGCGCTGTGTATGGATGCAAAAATCACAAAAGGAAAGCGTTTGGGACAAACATTAGGTAGTAAGTACCCCACCCCCAATTCACCGAAAATGATGAACGGTGGATAGTGGCCTGCAGTTTTATAATTATAAGAAATAAGCAATTTTTTCTCACCATTTTAGGAATGGAAAATTTAAAAGAACTATTTTTACAATTTTTCAAGAAATGCCGATTGTGTCATTTTCTTTGTCTCATAAACGACTACAATTCATACAATTTTTATCAATATCGGTGTTTCAATAGAAGAATCATAATGTTGCTTAAGAAATTTAATTAGTGAAAGTGCATTTCTACTTGAAACAAGTAATTAATTACCAGTAAAGATGATTAAAAATCTGTTGCATCGAGAAGACCTCAGTGGTTCACCTAAATGGAACCAACTAAATAAATTAATTAATTAACCGTTAACATATTTTGTTGTATTTACGTTATATTCATTTTACCGAGTGAATCTAAGAGAGTCAGCAGAGTGTAAATTAGTTAATTAGGAAGTGAACGAACTAAATTGTAAAATACCACAGTAACGCTGGTATTTTATAAAAATTTTCTGGTTTTTATAAATGGGGCTATGCATAATTGATTGGATGGAACCGTAATGATAATTTATTACTTTCTCCTCCTCTACGATAGTAAACTGAGAAAAGTATTGTTTTCATCATAATTTTCAAATTTAAGTTTTTGTTGGATATATCCATTTTAGTGCTTCCTAAATCAAAAAAATGGGTTTTTAGAGTGATGTTTTTCCGTGTTTAGAAATGTGCAAAAGTCTAAAGACGAGACCATTGGTCCGATTTTCATGAAATTCGTTTCGTATGTAACAATCCACGGTGTATAGTACATATGGAGAAAGAATTGTTTTGCCAGAATTTTCGAATTTGAGTATCTGGTGGATATACATTTTAGTGCCCTCTGAATCGAAAAAGTGGGTTTTAGAGTGTTGTCTGTCTGTCTGTCTATGTGTGGGGGGGGGTGCAGAAGCCTTGTGCTGAGATTATTATTGGTCCGTTTCTCATGAAATTCGGTATGTAGGTACCAGTCCACTGATGAAACTGATATAAGTAGTGGCAAACTAGCGTTTTCAGCTCAGAATCGGCACGTTTTTTCCCTTAATAATATATGGGGATCTGTTTTTGCACATTTCGTTTTGATCCTTAAAAACCGAGCCTTATTCATATCCAATCTACAGCCTGCTGTTATAAAACAAAATTTTTATGAAAAAATAGATCAATTTTACAAAGCATGGCTGTGCAAGTGATCTCACAAGGTTGGGGAAACCTAGCGCGCTGGGCGCCGTGCGTCGTGGCACAGAGTTACTGGCGCGAGACTCACCCCAGTGTCAATACTTGCACCTAGTATGACTATTAAATTTTGCTATTGTGTCTGTACTTTTTTACCTTGTTCAAGTTTCCATGAAAACAATACAACACACATAATAAAAATTACTGTTAACTTGCCAAACCTTTTAATACAATTCAAACACTATAAACATGAGAGACAACAACAATAATAATAAACAATAACAAAAACATATGTTTTCAAATATTAAACAATCAACCATATTGGATATAGAGACAGGCACTGAGCTTGGCTATAAGTCCATAAAAGTCCAAGGCCGTAACATACCCCCGCCCATGAACCACTTCGGGGTTCATGACAGAATTAAAGATGAATAAACAAAATAAGTCGAACGATCCAAAAGCCCCTTTTTCTGTCTTCAGCCAGTTATCAAGGGGAAGTGGAGATACCTTGGTGATTGGCCTTGAGAGAGGACCTTTAGAGGTTTGAAGGTGCACCACTCGAACAAGTCCATCTGGACATGGCGAAGTCGAGAAGTACATTGTTTGCCAGAGCTCAGAGCACGGAGATCTTCTTTAAATTCTGATAGCTGCATGAACTTACATATTTTCCATTCAGCTTCTTTAATTTCTTTCAACTTTATACTTCTTTTGACCTTATTCACTCCCTTGAAGATATTAATAAAGCACATCACATAACTTAATACTCTTAGTGTGTCCCATGAGGAGTATTTACCTAGCAGATCATCTGTAGTGGACTGTATGGTTACTAATATGGGAAGTGGATCTTGCTTTATTTCAGGTAACTCCTCAGGTACAATCGGAGTGAACATTGTTTTTGGCCAGGATTCTTTAGATTGCTGCAACCAGGAAGGCCCATGCCACCAAAGGTCATGACCTAAGATAGAAGATGGAAGGAGACCTCGACTGGCACAGTCAGCTAGCACATTGTACAACGGATGTTTTGGATCTGAACATGGCAGAGGCTCTTCCCGGTGTGATTCAGGGACATTGCGCACAAGCTGTGTACAATTACTTGTCCATTTTCTCAGGTCAAAGCCAACTTTAGAGAGAAGTTGGATGGCTTCTGTTTGAAGAGTAAGAGCATTTTCCATTGTATCTGCTCCTAATATTAAATCATCGACATAGATTTGATTGTTTATAGCTTCACTTACACGAGGAAACATATGACCCTCATCCATGACGAGCTGCTTCAGAGTTCGTATCGCAAGATAAGGTGAACTGGTAAATCCAAAGACCACTGTTGTCAAACGATATATTGACAGAAGTTTGCATGATTCTTCACGCCAGTAAAGAAGTTGGTAATTTCTATCATCTGGATGTATAAGAATTCTTCTAAACATTTGTCTAATATTGCTACAACAGACAAATGGGTAAGACCTGAATAAAATCAAAAAATCACTGATTTCATTTTGAAGCTTAGGTCCGGAATGAAGAATATCATTGAGTGATACACCAGAGGACGATCGAGCACTGGCGTCAAATACAATTCGAACCTTTGTTGATGATGAGTCTTCTTTGATAACAGCATGGTGTGGGAGAAAGAAATGCTCTTTATCTGGGAGTGGGGGGACATTCACTGGTTCCATATCTCCAGAGTCCAACAATTCTTTTATGCAATCGTGATATTTTTTCTTCAAGGCTGGGTTGGAATTAAGTCTTTTCTCTAATGAGAAAAACCTTCTTTTTGCCATACTTGAAGAATCGCCTAAAGGAGGATGTTCATCTTTCAAAGGGAGACGAACAACGTAACGCCTTGTTGAATCTCTTGAGTGTGTTTTGATGAAGTGGTTTTCACAAAATGTGTCATCTGGAGTAGGCTTAGCCTTGAAAGGGGGCTCTTCATGAGTCCAAAACCTTTGTACAGCTTGATGGAGATCATGTGAGTCAATAGTGAGTAGAGAGGTGTCACTTACGTCACCTGCATCTTCAATAATATCAGAGTAAGGCTCAGATTGAGGAGATTCGAATGCAGGGGACGAACCTATCAGAATATAACCAAACACAGAATTCATGGCTGATGGTAGATTTTCACCAATGATGAGTTTTTCTCCCGTCATAATTTTAGGATAGAGATCGGCTCCTAATAACATATCAACTGTACTAGGAGTGTCAAATGTTGGATCCGCAAGAACAAGATTCTTAAATTTATCCTTTACATCCTGAGGAACTTGATTGTGAGGTAAATTAGATGTTATTCGATTCAATATAACCACGGGGTGGTTATCAGTCACTTTAGTTCCATTTAAGGCAGATAAGTGAACCCTAGAAAGACCTTTACTTTTTACATGGCATGATGACAGACCATCAATTCTGTTATATTTAACATAAGATCTTTCGAGTGAAAGTAAACTCGCAGCTGTTTCAGTTATGCAAGAAATCATGGAGGCTGAATCCACAACAGCTCTGAGTACTAGTGAAATACCATTGGTTGAGGTTACTCGTACCAGAATGGTACCTAACAGTATTGTGGTGGGTCTGTCAAGGCAGCTTTTATTTTGAGAAAGTGCAACTACAGCGTTTTTTGAGGGGTCCATTGCTGGAGTAAACTTATAAGAGGACTGATTTGATTGATTTTCAATAGAATTAGACACTTTGCGCTCAGGGAAGTGTAACCATGAATGGTGTTTCTTCTTACATTGTTCACAGACCCTTTTGGATTTGCATTTGTTTACAGAATGAGCAGAACCTAAACAGTTGAAACAAAAATGATTTTGTTTTACAAACTCAAATTTATCTTGCGTCGGCAACTCCTTAAAAACTGGGCAACCATAAATGGAGTGTCCTTCCTTGGAACAATATTTACATTTCAGTTTAGGAGAAGAGATAAGTACAGCGCGGTTTTCTTTATAATCTTTATCAATTTTTGAACTACTAGGTTTTGGGTTAGAATGATGTGTGAGACTTGGATAAGACGAAAGACCAGCTGCCTCCAACCGATTACATTCCTTTTCCATAAACACTATTAGTTCTTCAGCGCTAGGAAACGTCTGGGAATCTGCCCTATCATCCTCAAACCTTTTTCGCGTTTGATTGTCTAACTTTCTCATAAGGAGAGACGATAGTATTATATTAGACGGTTTTACCTCATGTTTTAAAGCGATAAGAGCCTGGTCACTTTCATGGAACCGCGAGATGAACGACCTTAAGTTACTAGCTGTTGGGGTTTGAATTTGAGGCAAATCAATTATGTTATTAACATGAAAACTAACAATTTTTCTATTATTCTCATACCTCTTTTTGAGGATTTTCCATGCTACCTCATAATTCTCTGGAGTGATCTGAAGATTTTTTACCAAGTTGAGGGGCTCGCCTTGAAGTGACAACAAAAGATACTGCATTTTTTGAGATTCATTAATGTCAGAGTTTTTATTGACTGAGGCATCAAACAAATTAAAGAAAGTTAACCATTGATCAGGAGAACCATCAAAAGGTTTTAAGGTAAGTCGAGGTAGTTTTAAATTCAATGGTGAAACATTAGACTTACTTGGAGAGACAAGCCGTGTGTTGTTACCTTGATATTGTTTCGACAGTAGTTCAATCGATTTGTAAATCTCAGTTATATCCTCTTGTATCGCCAGAACATTATCAATATTAAATTCCTCATCTTCCTCGGCCATTAACTGAGTTAAGGAGTTGCTAAAGTCTGAAAAGTGGGTTTTAGCGACATTGTGGTAAAAGTTGAGCTCATTGAGCTCTGTTTGGTCAAGTCCATCGGTGATCACAATGTTTGATATTATTTCCTCTACGTGAGTTTTAGTTTGAGTTAAACTACTTTTTAATAGAGTACTTTTCCTTTCAAAGATACAAAACTTCATAATGGATAAACAAATTAGTAATTATTAAATTCAAGAGATTAAAATCAATACAAAATAAAATGAAGCAACAAAAATATCAGACAAGGTGAGAGATTACAATTTCAAAAGAGAGAGATTTCACAAATAGAGTATGAACAAAGATATTTGAGGGTTCTTCACAAAACTTCCATAGCTTTAGTTTATCCGGTTCGTTCAGGACCATGTACTTTTTTACCTTGTTCAAGTTTCCATGAAAACAATACAACACACATAATAAAAATTACTGTTAACTTGCCAAACCTTTTAATACAATTCAAACACTATAAACATGAGAGACAACAACACAATAATAAACAATAACAAAAAACATATGTTTTCAAATATTAAACAATCAACCATATTGGATATAGAGGCAGGCACTGAGCTTGGCTATAAGTCCATAAAAGTCCAAGGCCGTAACAGTGTCTATCTATCTCACTATATCATTATCATTATCCATGACCTCAGAAATCTTTACCATTCAACATACATCTCTCCTTTCTGTTTAACTACTTTGTCCGCTAAATAAATGTCCTTATATTTAGTCTTTAAAAATTCTTCCTTATAAAATCCACCTTTTTACTATATTACCTCTATCATCAATAAGAGGTCTTGTCTTACTTCTGCATCCGTCCAATGGGTGTATACCCCTTACTTAACAGATGTTTATATTTTGAATTCCTCACAGCATCTTCCACCTTAAATTTTGGGGTTTCAATCTTATTTTCGTGTGATTCATTATTTGGTTTTATACCTATTGCTCTATGCATCCTATTATTATATCCTTCAATCTACTTTGGAAGCACGTCTAACCATGAGCAGAAAACTCTATATGACCAATTGCTTAAGAGTTTTTATAAACTGTTCTGTAATTAAAGCTTTAGTAGTAGAAAAGGTGTAATAGTGATTATTTAACCCTTTCATGAGAGATTGTAAATCTTTATTGAAAAATTCTTTACCGTTATCAGATTGTATATTCTTTACACTAGCGGAAGAATTAATTGATTTTAACGTCGACTCCTTTACCACCGATCCAGTTTTATTCTTAATAGGTAATGCTTAAGCATTCTTAGAAAAAATATCTATTAAAATAAAACTATAATTGTATCTAGAGTTTTGTCTCGAGTAAAACTTCATATCAATCAATTTCTACTTTCATTATGTCAATATGTGACAGTATGACTGTGATAGAAGTATACAAAGTAAAGTTTCTGTCAATCTTACTTGTTGAAACCTATCTTAAAAATAAGAAGCGATGTATGTATTGATAGTGTTTTAAGACCCCAGTTACGTCTAATCAGTATTAAAACATTATATATGATCATTTCATACCTTTCTCAAAGTATCTGGAGATACTGTCAAACATGACAATACAATAGATTTAGTTTATAACAAGCTTTTGAATCAAAGTAAAACTGACCTAAGACGTTATAATAATGTGTATGATACTTCTAACACCAGCTAAATCACCAGCTTAATTATAATAAAATATTGTGTTGTCTCAAGCTACATATGCTCTGCGCACTTAGGAACAATTGACTACAAAAGTTGAAACTTTAATTTTTTTAATTTTTTTTGTTGGATTAGTAATTTCATAGCTACAACAAATACATACTTTATATGTTCAGAAATGTTGAATGCAGCAGGTCCTAGATCAAGTTTGTGTCAGTTCAAATGACAACGTGCCAACCTGGTGGAACAAGAAGCAAGATATGTATTATTGATGATGTTTAAATTTATCTGCTTCATCCGACCTATAGTGTTTTTGAACCTTGGTTGTAGGATACTTACAATGAATATTTTGTATGTACTTTTAGAAATATTCAATGCAACAGATTATTTGATCTACCCCAGATCAAATTCATAACAGTTCAAATGACGCATCAACTTGTTGAATCCTGTCCTTTATGCGTTGCCAAACTACTCATCCGATCGCCATGAAATTGTAGGAAGTTGCTCTTTATGTGTCCGGGAAGGTTTAAATGAAAAAATATTTTTGAAAACCCCATAAGTTTCCATTTTATGGCGTTTTAAATTTCTAATGTTAATCTTATGGAAAGTAAGTTTGTTTACAAATTTTCTACAATGAAAACGTTTGATTTCTTAGCTACAGCTGATTAATTTAATTTCCATTAACAATATGTTTTACTATCTAATGCCACCTGAATCATTCATTAATGTAAAACTATGAAGTAAATGTACTGTACAAAATGAACAGCTTTATTCGTCACGTTAATAGTTTACGGTTTTGGGAGATGTATTTATATTTTCATTTTCTGTCTGATTAAAAGTCGCGTGTTTATATGTTGGCCAAATAAAAAATAATTAACAATGTTTAAATACGGTATATTACGTTTATTATTATAATCAGCTATTACATTCACTCTTCCATACATTCCTTCAAAACATACTAGTCAACAATAAAGCAACTTTTCAGCTAAGTGAAAAAATGTTGTATTTGAAGATCAAGAAATCCACGTGCTTTGGGAATGTTCCAAACCAACATCTCACTACCAAAGTTTAATCTTTTAAAAATTTAACCTTAATCTAGTTAAATGTGATAGTCATCTGCTAGCCTAGCGGTTAGCGTTTTGGACTTCGGTGCAATATGTTAAGAGTTCGATCCTCAGAATGTCCACTAAATTTAGAAGAACAAATTAAAAATAAACCAGTGAACTTCGAGATTGCATAGCTGGGCAAAAAAAAATAAAAAAAACTTAAATGCGTAATCAGCTGAGGTGCCGAGTGCCGACCGGCTATGTAGTAAACATAACCTCAAAATAGTTACTTTGAATGAACCAAGACAACCTTTTAAACGTGTGTCCGATCAAACAAAATTTATTTATTTTTGGTGAGGAATTAAAACCCTTTAATTCAGTCTATCCATAAACATATTTTTTACAAGTATAAAACTCCAAAGATAAAATTTTAGATCGAATTATATGATGTATGATAGGTTAGAATGTATTGTTGGCTACAGCATTTCATTCACAGTCAAAATAATTAATTTGCATTAAGTTTAAAATCATTTTTTGGGATTACATTTGATTTCAAAACCAAAATATTCTATGGTATAGAACTTATGGAAAACCTAAACATGGAATATGTGGAGTTAGGCTTATTGAAAGTATGATTAAAATATTAACATCTAAATTATTTGATTACCTACAATAATTGTTTAAATAATATTTTATATAAACTGTTATAGGTCGCAGAAATGGCATCATCAGATCTACAAGAAGGTGCCCGCAGAGAGCAGTACGATGAAGCCCTTGGTGGGCAGCATGGTCTTCCCTCAACAGTGACTCTGCAGCACTTTGCCAACGCTAGGAGCCAAGAGATTACGGCTCTTACTGAAGCAATCGGTTAGAACTTTTAAAAACTTAGACCTATGCCCTATACATTTCTATAAAACTTTTATTAAATCAAGACCTTGAATTTGACCCATATTATTTATTTTAGGCTTGAATTCAGTAGGCCTATCAGTTATTTCTAGGTCTAATTTATTTATTCCTAACTTCCCGTGCTTTATACCATGCTTTATAGAGAATCCCCTACACACCTTTCCAATAGACACCAATACACAAGTCCTATATCACTCTTTTCTAGTTTTATTTTACCTTTCTGTAGTGTTATTCTTTACTATTATTCTTATTTATCGTAATTCTTTCATTTTGGTTATCCTGAAAAATGTGACTTATTATATCAAACATAATCATTACAAAGTGAAACATATTTAACCTGATTGTGTTTGCTGTACATGAGGATAAATATTTTTCAGAGGATCCCCTGAACAAACACTTGGCCTTTCAGCGAATGCCAAGACACTTGCGAAGACGAGCTATGAGTCACAATGTTAAACGAATGCCTCGGAGACTTCGAGACATTCATTTTGCTCAGGTAAACCTAACTATTAGGCTAAACAAAACATTAACTTACGATATGAATTTAAAACACCTTAACAGCAAGTAATACTAATTCTATTAGGATAGCATCTTAAAGTATTATATTTTTTCACTTGGTCTAAAATAAAGGCCGTTTTCCTCATTCGAAAAGTGAGTTACTATTATAGTGAACTTCAGGCTATTTTTATCGTATTACATCCAGACTTAGTTAAAAAAAAGTCATTACTCTATTAATAATAAATTAGAAGTAAATAGATAAGTATCTGTTTACTAATGATTATAAAATGTTATCTTGTTCTTGGTACACTGAACAGCTACGGTATGAGTTTACTTATAACTTTACTTATTAATAAGTTTACTTATTTATATCTGTTATAATTGATTTAACCCTTACCGCCTGGTAAGGGTGCTGGCTAGCACCTTTAAACACAGTACAATAGGGTCGCATGATGCGGCTAATGCCTTTAGACGTAATAGTCATTTCATTCAGTCATTTCGCCACATTTACTGTGCTGTAGTTCCCGAAACAACCGATAGAGTGCACGGTGATGTTGCTTTTGCCTCTAGACACTCACAAAACCAATATGGCGGCTTTGTTGGAATATTTAGTTCGACTGAAATCCGTTACCAGGCAACTATGGCCAGTATTCGTTGCTCCTGTACTGCTGCTCACGCTTATAAAACGCGAGCCATTACAGGCAGCCGTTTTCACTTTAGATAATCTTGTTTGTTGACATTTGTGTTGATGTGTGTTTATTTTCATTGTGTTTTAGCAGTAAATAGTGTTTATATTGTGTGAATGTGTTGGATTTATTACTATTTATTATTAACTGAAATGGCTCATCCAGACAAAAAAATTGCTTTTTTAAAGTAGTCCTAAAATCAAATAAAAATGAAGCATATTTCTGTATTCTACTTTATTTAAGCTACCTAAAAAGAACATTGGGAAAATAATATTTTGATTTTTTTACACTAAATGGGACCGTGTTTTTCAGTAGCGCTTTGAGGGTTGGTTGAAAATTTATGCCAAATACATAAAACTGCCAGGTTCACACTGTAATGTAACCAATTTATTTCTCCTATAATAATTATTTTAAGTCACTAAAAGGCATATTTCCATATTGTCAACATTTTTTTAGCATCTCATGAATAATAATTCATATAATCACTGATTGTTTAAATTATCTATTCATGTGTTCATAGATGGAGAAGTCAGGGCTGCCAGTGAAGGGGAAGCGACCAGGCAGGAAGTATCGTCGACGGCCAAGCAACCTCTTGCAGGAGTACAACCGTCGCCAGCGAAGTAAAGTGTGGCTCGAGACTCACATCTGGCACGCCAAGCGGTTCCACATGGTCGAGAGGTGGGGCTACAAGCTGCCGCGTTTTCCCAATGATAAAGCTTTTAGAGCCTGCTACCGTGCCACCAACAAGCACTGCTTGATACAGGTAAGATTTTAAGGCAGGCATAAAACTACCTATTATATAAAACCATCAGTACTGAGAAAACAACAATAATCAATCCTAAGGTACAATATCCTTACAGATTCTTGAAATGTTCTTCTGCAGGTTTCTCTTGGTTGTAGACTATACATGGGGCTTGTGACATCGTCTTGTCAATTTATATGTATCGTGTGTTTGCAGGATGTCTCTTACCTCAACTGTATCGAGCTGAAAGGATCAGAAGACGAAATTCTTGCTGGACTCAGACAGCTGACGAGAACAGAGTGTGGCTTGACTTTTGCGGCAAAGGCAACTCTTGGAGGAACAAGAGAGGATTGTGGATTGTACAGACGCAAGCATGAGCTTTACCGGGCCAGGGAGTGTTACCTTCATGTGGCAGCCTGAAACGATTGATAACTCACGAAAAATCTGGATTTGGTGTCATCCTGCTTTTTACAAAGAGTTTTTACAAGAACTAATCTCAGTTTTCCAGTTCGAATAATCATGAAAGGAAATTCAAACAAAATCACAGATCAACACAGCTGATGTTGGTTGATTGAAAAGAAAAAAATATATCTGGTTACCAATTGTTAAACTATATAAACAAACAATTTTAAATGATTTCTCACTGGACCTCTCAAAATTCGCAAGAGGTTGAAGGTTTTGAAATTTTATTGAAATGCTTACAAAGATAGTGTTGATGATGAAAATTTTTTTTCAAAAGATTACAATGAGAGACCAAGGTGATAAAAAGAGTTTTTAAGATCCTCATTACTAACTTACACAGGACAAAATTGAGTATTTTGGACTCATAAATAAACAGTGTTTAGTGAATTACCAAACAAAGGACTCTACACAAAATAAATTGTTTGGACAGTGTTGCATTACAAACTAAGCCTATTCAAAATCTACTAAAGTCGTATTTTTAATAGATGATATGAGATTTTTGTTTAATGGTTTATATTTTACATAAAATACATATTGTTAAGAATTTTTTAAAATAAATTGTTGTTAAGAATTTAAAATTTTTATTAAAGTTTATTATTAGATGTTTTGTTGAATTTTTTTTTTGTATAAATATTTTTTAAAATGAAATACTTACAGATAAAATATTATAAGAGAGAATTCGTATTTTTTCAGTTCAACATAGAAAATATATTTGAGTTTATGTTATAAATTATTTGTATACTATACTATTTTTATTTGTTAATAATGATTTTTTAATCATAAAATATCTCATTTATTGTTTTATTAAGAATACAAAATAATTTTGCTTTTTAGTTCATTGTAGTAGATTTAAAATTAAATTATTTGCTTAATTTATGAATTTTTTTTTTTGTATGGATAAATTTTAGAATGAATTGTTATTAAATTTTTATATAATAATATTGTTTTTTATTTTAATGTGGTAGAAATTAATTTTTTTTTATTTTATATAAATAAAATTAACTATACTCTTGTAAAAACCTACAAAAAAAAAAACAATCTAGTTTTATACATAATATATGTGACAGTTAATCATAGATGTCCATAATTTGTCTATTTTATATTGCATATTCCTTTTGACATTAATATGGAAAAAGAGTATACAGGATTGCTGCTGTGAGAAACTGAAAGTAGGTGTTTCTAGCGTAACAATTTTTATTTTGACCATTTATATCAAGTTCCATCAACATCTGTCCATAAATAAATGAGCTTGCCTATACTCTATATCATTAACATGGGAAAAGAGTATACAGGTAAGCATAAATGGAAACCACATGAAGCTAAAGTTTCATCCAAAGATAATACATTGATAAGTGAGATATTAATTTTTCCTTATCCTCCATAGGATTAACATTGGAGCCCAAAATACAATGAACTGTGTTAAGATTTTCATATCTTGGTAACCATTAGACATAGAGGAAAACTTTAAGTAAATTGTTTAGTATTATAAGCTCATTCCAATGGTGAAAGATGAACATTAATTTTTTTTTATTACATATAAAAAAACGCAAAACTATTTTTAGTACAAAACCCCACAAACTAGCTCACAACAAAAAAATAACATGGTCCTTGGCTTAAGTCTTTCCATGAGACATACAGTAATAGTTTCTTCCCTATGGGAAATTCGATAAAAAGAAATTAAGAAGCCGCTGTGGTGACAGCATCCACCACATATGAAATTTGGTCAATATGAGTCGTATATATAAAGATCATATATCTAGCTAATTGGACAGTTTAACAAAAAAAATCTGAATGTCAACTTATTAAGTTATGAATTGATCTGTCAGTTGGCAGTGTGGTGGCTTCTGTGCCCGAGTTGCTGAGCAAGCACAGTCCATTGTGGGACTCAGAGACTCGTGACCGTGTGAGTCACAGCAAGATGGCTGTCGCACAGCTGAACAACTTAAGGTCACGTGCTGTCGTGCCCGGTGTCTCTGCTGGGGCCCCTGATTGGCTGGGGCAGCGACATGTCAGTCATCTGCCACTACTGCTCGTGCAGAGGCCGGGGGACCGGGGACAGTGCAGACGAGGTTCGGATAATAAAAAACCTAGATTTTAGCTATATTCATGAGATTAGATTATTGAAATGGCGACCATACCACAAGTAAGGTATTTTAAGCCAAGTATGAATGAGAGTTGATTGTAAGATGATTGTGGCGTGATCTTGTAGTCTTGTTACTGACTAAGGCTGACATGTTCCTTAGACAAGACTGTTAATTAATAGCCCAACAGCCTATGGCAACTAAGGGACCTGCAGTTTAATGTGGAATCCGAACCACGACCTCTGAATTACGAATTGGTCTAATTATGAGGATGGTCTTTGCGGATTAACGTAGCTTTCAATAGTGCGGACGTTAATCCACACAAGAGAACACTTTGGCATCTGTTGTATTAGCCACCCTCACCCCTTAATGACTAGAACTCTGACGATGAACTACGAACTGAATGATACAAACGACAACACAAAAATTGTTCCAGACTCTACACTCCGATATTTCGCGGAACCAAATGTACCTCATTTTCAAGGATTATTTGAATTTTTCTTTTCCCTCCTGCAGATTGAATGATTGGCCAGTCATGTTATGCGTTCAATCCTCGCGCGGGAAAGTCAAATAACATCCCTGGACAGTCCCATGAAGACATAAATGACAGTTCCTGAATATATGGAACATTTTTACATCTTTGGTCCTCAAAAAAATTGGAGTGAGTGACTTGTTGGAGTGAATAATATTTGTTTTGTGGTTTGTGTCAGGTTCAAGTGTGTTGTTTTGATGAGTTCCAGTCAATTAAAAAGGTAAGTGTGCTCAATTCAACAAATAATATGGAATACTTCACCAAAATATTATCTAAAAAATAAATGTTAGCCTTTCAAAAGTGAATGTTACTATTAGTGACCTACTATACAGCCACTGAAAGTTGGCATTATAATTTGAGAATGCTAAAGCCTTGAGGAGGAGTTACAACTTTGAAAATGGAAAACCAGTCTGTAATTTTTTATCAACATTGGATTTTCTTATAGTGTTAAACCTAATGGATATGTCTCAGCTTGCCCCAAAAAAAAAAAACCTTTATTACTAATTTGTATCCCAATAGTACTTATAAGAATCTATTTATACCTTCTAAAGGATAGTATTTATGAATTCATGGCATGTTGTAGGTTATGGCAGCGGATGGGACTTGGTAGCCCCTGCCGGGTGGGGAGTTCCACTGTGGTTGGGACTGGTCCACCGCGGGGCTCGGGCGGGGGGGTTGCGGGAGACAGAGCGGCTGACACTGGAGACAGCTTCAGGCCCCACTCTGGATCCTGACTCCGAGGCGGGGTAAAAACTGAAGGTTGCCGGATCGAATCCCGCAAGGGTCGAATCTGGACCCAGTCGCCATTTGTCATTGGGCTACTAATTATGATGCTTCCTAACAACAGGTCGACGTTAGGTAGTAACAAGACCGGGGTTTGGACCGTTCCCCATCAAAACGTTAAAAATGCCACTGGCGTAGAAATACACAAAATAAAAATAAAATTATTTTTTTTAATTATAAATTTAAATAACCTTTTTAATTTTTAAAATATTAAAATAAGTTTTTTCCCATAAAACAACTCATTAAGAGTTATTTTCATTAGGATATACCCAAAGATTCTTATCTTATTTATATGTTTGAAAAACTTTATTTTTTTAACTCTGTTAAAAACAGTGTTTTTTTTGGAGTACACAATATGCATGGATGTTCTACCCAATAACTTAACATTACTTTATTGCCATGGCCCCTGTGTAAGATGATTATTACTTCCAACTTCTTTAACATTTTTTCTTCTGTGCACATAGTCTAATCTTAGTAGGTCTAATAATGAATTAGTTCCGTACTAAATTTATTCCAATTACATTACTGTTCAGTTTGAGGTTTTAATTAAATGTTTCTCTTTTTAGATTACCCCCGGATAAGCGACCAAACTATGTGAAGCTTGGGGTCGTTGCCCCATTTCACAGCCCTTGGACAAAACTAGTACAGGACTGGAGCCCTTCCAGAGAGGAAGGAGCCTTCTATGTGATAAGGAACCGGGTGCAGTTGGAACATCTGAAGTGTTTGTTGGATAGAAAACCAAACGAAACTTGCTCTTTCAGTGATAACGACATAAGTTTTGGAATCATTCCAGTGTCGGTAGAAATGAAGAGGAGGGGTGCTTTGGAAGGGAATGCTATGATTTGTGTCGCAAACAAAAAAGACTTGAAACTATTAAAAAATAAAAGTGGTACTGGTCCAGTAGAGTTACTTCATGAAGATGAGAATGAAGCACGTCGGAAATCAGAAAGAGAAAATCATCAGAAGAAGTTGAGAAGTTTGAGGAGAAAAAGAATCAAAGCTAAGCGAGAAATGGAGGACAATGGTATATTTTTACCACGGGAGAAAAGGAAGGTGAGCCCTACTGAAGAAATAGTTGTCAAACAAGCAGAAGGGATGAGAGAACTATGGTTGCCTAGTGAAATAACGAACGTGAGGAACTCTTGCTCTCGAAGTGTTGTTGGGTTTGTTACATGTGGTGACTACTCGTTCACTCGATCATGCAGTTTTGGCTACGGCTATGTTGCTTTGGCAGCATTGCTCAGCGTCTTGGAAAACAATCAAAGACAGTTTTTGGTTCGCAATGTGTCATCACTTCAATACTATTTTGTCAGGTTAAAAATTTTGGCACCAATTTGATTTTATATCTTCTATCATGAGATTTTTTTTCTTTTGTACAGAATTTTTTAAAAAATATTGGAATTTGACTTTAGTTGTTAATTATTTTCCTATTTACAACCTTTATGTTAATAAAATTTACACACCAATGTTTCCAAGAACCTCTTCAAATGAAATTGAACTATTAGGTGAAGAAAAATTTAAATTTTAAAGTGGTTGCTACTGATAGTGTTTTAATACACATTTGTCACTTTAGTAATTATATTACGTCCCATTTTTTTTTATTCATTACAGACTCAAGCAGAACATTTTGTGTACAGTAGAAACAAGCGTGATGCATGTTTCAAACTTATTAATATTAAATTTACCTTGTCAATTTGTTACTTCTATTAATTACATGTTCCAGCCTTTGAGGAGAAACTTAAAAAATTACAATGTTAAAGGATTAAACTGTCAGGTAAATGCTGGCTGCAGAAACAGACATAACTAATACCGTTTAATATCTCTATTTAACAAATATGAATTATATTTATAAGGTATAACAAAATAATTATCTCTAACATCATCACTTAAGATATAAAGAGCAAAAGCTTAGTTTTTACATTGTAATAAAATATATTCTTATCATACAACATTCTTATATAGAAATCTGATTTTTAAATGGCAAAATTATGTGCACATAGTGGATAAAAAAGAGTGATCTTTAAATTTATTCCCATAAAGCGTTATATTAAATACATATTTTCTCACAAATAAATAACAATGTGTGTACACACGTTTACTTAACTCGCTAAATTGTATCTTTGATGAGGTTACGGATATTGATTTACTTAAATGAGACATTAACGGTCTACATGTTTAACAGCACGGTTTGTTATCCACTATATCTACAGAATTATTTTACATCAACTTAGCGTAAGTGATGCAACAATGTCCTTATCACTTAGCGTATGGCAAGTGATCGTCAGTCACTTGGAGAATGGCACAGTTCATCACTTGGCATTTGCGATTCAATATTCCACGTCACAGCCAAATTGGACTTCAGTAAAAGTTACTATGCGTCAGAAGAATTAAAATGGAAATTGTTCAATGACAGAGGAACTTTAAGTAGAAACAGCAGCCTAAAGGGATTGGCAAGATAGAGTGCAATAAGTAACATCCTAATGCAACATAACTGGAAACAAAATATATACATAACAAAGTTTAAACATTGATTTTAAAATTTAATCTAAGAATATTTGTTCTTGACCAAAGTCAAAATTAAATTCTCTAAAGCATTTTCAATGATGGATAGTTATAAAATGTAAATTTTATCATGTATTACATTGTAAAACGCTCAATAGTAGAACTACCACTGAGTCAACTTCATTACTCAAAAACACATAGTTCAAAACATTTATCTTTTTGTATTTACGTATTTGTTTTGAGCAAAATGTTTCTAAGCTTAGAGAAAGACAAAATGACAGTATCTTTCATAAAGCACTACAAAAACTGAAGAAATTTCACGGTACGGTAATTTTCTTTGTGCAACCGTTAATGTTGATTTTGGATGACGCAGAGTCTCAATAGCGGAATGGCGACCAGGCCCCCGTGTGCTCGTCCCTCCTGTAGTAGTGCGGCCGGTTGTCTCGGAACACTGTCACCGCCGGGAACGGATTTTCTTGAATGTACTTCAGTGTTTGTCTGATCTGTAACCGAAATCAAAGTTTACCAACAAATTATTTTTTTAATTATTACTTAGCCTGTGCATGGGAATGGAAGATCATTTTCTAAAAAAATGTACAAAAAAATTATAAATTAAATTTTTTAATCAATAAACATATGGAATAACAAGTTACTATATAAATAACGAAAAGTATACCCTATTAAAAGTTTTAAGAAACCTTTTACAGTTACCAACAATGTTACATAAATTTAATTAATTGATTAACTACAGACACGGTAGCTCAGGAGTAATACGCTGGCCCTGTAAGTCAAACTTTCTGGTTCAAAACCAGAAAGGAGCAACTCTTTAGATGATGAGGGGTTACATCAGGCTAGTCTATGTGTCTAATTTTGTAACAGAACCTTGCTCACCTTGAAGTCCTTGATAGTTGAAGCTTATTTTTTCATCTCCCATTAGTTGTCGATAAAATTAACCTTACATAAGCTTCAAAGTGTAATATTTACTTTTTTCACCCAACTGTGCAGCACCTTGGGCCTGTGCAGTGAATTAAAGATAGTGAAATACCATAGCAGCAAAAGTCACATTGGCTAGCCTAAGATGATGACTCATTATCTGCGGAGTTGCTCGCCATTAGTTTTGATCCAGCAACATCTGAATGCCAGGGCCAGCGTGTCCAACAATTCAATTCATCCTCTTTATTTTATTTTCTATACATATTTTAATTACAATGCAGTTATTTTTTTAATCTCTCTAACCACATGGCTAATTGAGAGATCACCTATTTTTGTAAGTCATGTATAAAACATCAGGATTACAAAATTTATTTTTGTTTTAGCTCTGAAGGCAATAAATTTACTAGCCTAACAAGGATTTATGATTAGTAAATTTATAATAATTTTTTTATTTTAATACAGTGCAACTTGGTTATTGCGGCCTCGGCCGTAACAATAAATAAATAAATGCAATAAATAGATTCTTTTGTCGATATTTTTCTACAGGGGGAAAAATACGTCATAATTTCTTGTAAAAAATGTATTTTTCTTTTTTTCCTCGGTTTTAAATTAAAATTATGAAACCTCTTTTATAGTGTCACTCTGATATAGCGTCATTAATTGTGTGGTCCCTTCAATGACGTTATAACCACGTATAAAACCACGTTATAACGTTCCACTGTATAAAATAAAATATAATAGAAAATATAAAATAATAATATAAGGAGTTAAAATGTAACAAAGCTCTAGGTGAAGATGGGATCACATCAGAAGTAATCAAAAGTGGATGAAACAGATTAGCAAAGGAGATCCTCAGCTTGATTAACTAATTGCAATCATTTGGGGAAAAAGAAAAGATGCCAAATTAATGGAAAACAGCAACAGTTATTCCTCTACCCAAGATGAGGGATACATTGGTCGTTCGACCAATATTGTTCGACCAGGATTTCAGTGCAATTTTTTTCAAAATTTCAATTTCAAAAAAAGCATACGACAGCATCAATAGACCCAGCCCTTTGGAAACACTTAAAAAACCGTGGTTTACCTTACAAATTAATTAACCGGGGTCTTGGAGTCCACGCCAGCATATTTGTGAGCAGATGACTGTTGCGCAAGCGGTCCACGCCCGCAAATATGCAAGCTGACGTCAATTTTTCATTTTCGTCATTATTTTTGCATTACCATACTCAAGCACACACCCACAGTTAGTTTACGTACCTGTAGGACGAAATGTGGAGGCTCAACGTCGGGTGTGGTGGACAAGTGCTGCAGAATGACCTCGTCGGGTTGCTCCAGCCACAGGTCCACGCCCCGTAGTGGGTTGTAGTTGAACGGACCGATCCGCAGCAGACCCAGGCTGCAGTCATAGATATCCAGCACCTGTAGCCGACATTTACAAATGAATCACATTAATAGAGTATCTAATTGGGTCAAGATATAATACAGGAATGTAACATTCTGGAGACGCCAGCACAGCTTGTAAGAGAACTTACATATACATACATAAGACCCCATGTCTCATGGGTATTTTAATGAGTATACTAGTAAAGTATGAGTGTGATGATTGCATTGGATTTTATGACACTCCCTGACAAAGACCAACTGATCCATGTGTCAATGAATCAGTTCAATGAGTCCAATGAACAATCAAGTCTGGAATTAAACCCCCAAGTTTGGCGATTTGATTCCAGACCCAGTTGCCATCTACCGTCTTGAGCTACCGGGTGAGGTATTCGACGCTAGTAAAGGGAAAAGCTTCTTAGCCTCAAGGAAGGCACAGAAATCAGCTTAACCCTCTAGCATACACAACAAGTGACAAGGTTGACGGGTTAGGAGTCCCTCCCCTCAAATCAACCAATCGATCAATAGGACCGGGGTTTGAAACATTAAAAAATACCATTGGTGTAGAAAATACACAAAACAAAATCAGTTTGGTCTAGTATTATCAAAATTAAGTCAGGATTTTGCTCAAGATAGAGCCAGCGATCTTCAGACTATGAAGTATGTGTTATAACTAGCCATCAGAGAGAAGTGATTGATAAGGATGGTAAAGGTCCTGAAAATCTACCTAATTGGGGTAGAAAAAAGATTCCATATCAATCCAGATCCTGGTATGGATCATAGAAAACTCCAAGAAGAAGCTATTGATGAATCAATGTGCCACATTAAACATAACATTTATGCAGGTATGCAGACTGTGTTATATGGTGGATCGATAGAAAATAAGTGCCCTGCCAGATCTATCAAATTATTCCAGATCTTACTGTATCAATTGGATTGTTTTCAGTTGCATTAATTGACTTTCACTACAGCTCATTATTTTTCAATAGATTGACTTATGATTTCTGAGCATGTTAGGCTTTTACCCCTGCCATAAGCGACATGGATTTATACATCCATTTTTAGTGAGTAATTCTGAAGTCTTCATTATCTGAACGGTTCAATTTACCAGTTTTTTTGAATATCTTGTAACAATTTTATCATATTTGTATACAAATGAATATGTAAACAAAGAATTAGAATTAGATTCAACAGTTACAGACCTGCTGGCCGCCAGTGAGGTGCCTGGCGCTACGTAGAGCCTGCTCAGGACCCTTGTCGGGGAATGTGGCCGGGAATATCTCCCCGGTCTTGACATTCACACCTGACGAACAGAAAAATCAAGAAATAAACCTAATAAGGAAACTGCCAACATTGATTAATAATTGCACAGGAAAATCTTTTCTTATCTTTAGGTAAAACGTTTGACTCAAAACAATTTTAACTATTTAGTATCTTAACAAACTTCAAGTAGGACTATAAAGGATTTGGTTGAATAATAATTGAAAAAAGATTAAATAGGAACATATTTTTATAAATTTTATGAACTGTTGGGACCGTGCTTGTGTTAGAAATTCGATCGAGGTTATCAAGCTGTGAAATTAGAAGGTGTTAGTTCTTTGAATAAAACATTTCTTGAATTGGTACAAGTGACAGAAAATATTCAACTTTAAACAGTTAAACTCTAAAGATAAATGAATAATTGAGAATAACCACATTTTTAAAAGACATATGATTCCATATTGAGGCTAGTTGTGATTTAGCAATTTTAATCAAAGCAACATTCTAAATTACAGTAGAACCTCCCTATATCTGACCTAGTGTCCGACTCTATCGGAGCTTCCCACGCTTCCATCGTTGCCGAGCCTGTCGAAACGTGGAGGACTTATTCTCCTTTTTTAGAGAACATTACATATAAAATAATTTTAAGTTACTACACATATCTTGATATTTCAATTAATTTGTTATGGATACAATACTGTAATGTGGTTTCATAATATTATACTGTTCTTTTTCAACCTATGAAATTTGTTTTATTTGCTCCTCACTATATCCGACTTTTTGGCCGTTCCAACTATGCCCCAGTCCCGCCGTGGTCAGATGTGGGAGGTTCTACTGTAATCAACATTTTTTTTAATACGGGAAATACTTTTTCAAACAAGAATAATGAGATTTCAAAAATGTGTTTTTCTGAGTCCGTCCATTACATCTCATAACGGGTATTTAGTATACTTCTAATTTAATCTCAAACTCACCAGCACCATACAAGATTGGCCAGTGTACTCCATTTCTGACAATAGTGTTCAGTTCACCTATACACACTAGCACCAAGTCTATCTCAATCACCTGTTTGTGAAATGCATCTGGAACATAGAAAAACTCATATATATATTTAAAAGTGAAAGTACAGAGGTACTTGAATAGTTCAAAATCGTCTATAACTCAATCTTCTCCTGTTGGCCCCTAGAATTTTATTTATTACAATGCTACAAAAACAATGTTTACAATGTTACAATGTTAAAAAATCTTCAAGATAAAAAAGATATTGATTAGGAATTGAATGTTGGGCTTAAAATTCCTAAATTAGACTATTCTATTAGACTAAGACTATCCTCACAATTAGACCAATTCGTAATTCAGAGGTCGTGGTTCGGATTCCACGTTAAACTGTAGGTCCATTAGTTGCCATCGGCTGTTGGGCTATTAATTAACAGTCCTGTCTAACGAACATGTCAGCCTTAGTCAGTAACAAGACTACTAGATCGCGCCACAATCATCTTACACTCAATCCTCATTCATACTTGTCTTAAAATACCTACATTGTAGTATGGTTGCCATTTCAATGATCTAATCTAATGTAAAAAATATACTGTATTATTGACAATATCCTTTAACAGCCTAAGAGGAGCTTCCACTCAGTAGCTTAGCCCCTTCACTTTTTCTGCCACTCTACATGATTTACCAATCATGGACACATTTTTATTTATATTGACTTCCAGTGTGTTTTATTTTTAGTCCCCACTTCTGGTGTGATTATTTACTGCGTGACTATCAGATTATGCCACCTGTCCGTTCTTATGGCTTGTAGATTTTATTAAGGTTTACGTACCGTACTGAAACTTATATTATTTTACTTAAACGTTAGCGGTAAAAAATTGTACATGTTATTTTCCTCAAACCATATTTTTGACCACATAATCATGAAAAACAACATTAGTCGCTATATGATTCAAATATGTCACTAGTCTGTTGAGTTTTAAGCTATCCACTGTTCATGTTACTTTTAACTTGCCATAGTTTTAATCAAAATGCCAGTAACCTCTTTGAGACTAGGAGTTTTAAGTAAAATGAAGATTTTCTCTTGCATATGTCAGAAATACAACATTACATATTTCATATAACAAAGATTCACTACTAATTTGTTATCTACATCAAAACGTATTTTCTAACGTGTTTAACATCCAAGGAAAAATATTTGATAAGTGATAAAAATTGGTTGTAACTCTAAAGTACATTTTACAATGACAAATGAAACTACCCTATCTCTTTTTATTACTAATTTTATTATTTTTCTTTTTATTTGAGCTGCTACAAATTTATTTTTTACTCAGTTTTTTTCACAAAATTTAGTCCTAACATTGTATGAGATCCAGCTTGACACGGCCTGTTACTGATAACGTTTTGCGACAAGCAACCATCTTGCCCAACCATTGCGATATCAGTAACTACTTATTTATAACTGTCGAACAAACATTACTCTCAGATTAACTGGCTTGGACTTAGTACCACTGATACACTTTTCACATCAGAATCATCCAACTGAACGTTGCAGTTCTCAATGAACACGGACAATAAATCAAATGTCATTATTATATTTTACAAATACTAGGTTTATTTTTATGTTTATATTTAAGCCTACACTATACTAAATTAAAAACTTATTTAAATGAATCAGATTTCTGAAAAAATAAACAACTCACATAAATCAAACAAATTGCAATATAAAATTCAATTAGTATTAAAATTAATTAATTAAAATAAGTAAATTTACTCAAAAGACCAATAAACTCAATGGTCACATGTTTGTTTTTTATTGTACTCATGTTCCCTACTGTGCATTAAGCAACAGACACCACTGTCATGTCAATTTGCATTGTCATTGTGGCACAAATACTATATAATGTATATTATTCCCTAAGAGAGAATTCATTCCTTTTTATTTTGCTGTATTCAGCATCAGTATATTTCAATAAATAACAGGGTTTATCACGGAAATTATAAAATCTAATGTAATGGATCTTAGCTTTTTTCGGGAATATGCCGAGATCCGATATATATCGGATATTAAGTTAAGACTTAAGACTAAGGAAGGTTAACAACTAAACTGGACACAATAGTGCTTACGCATGAGGTTGTAGAAGAGCTCCTCCGAGTAGTTGTGTGAGTCAGAGAACCCTCCAACCAGCGAGAGCTCGTATCTGCCCTCGGGATAGCCTGACATGGCGAGCTCCTGGACTCGGTGTGTCATGTTGAGCACACCCTCCTCCGTCCCGGCGCCGTCAAAGTGTGCCAGCCCCACAGCGCCTGACCCTGCGACACACACTAACTGAAAACACTACTTCCCCAAATACAACTTTTTGAAATCCAATCAAAAATTTAAGGAATTTCAGTTTCGAGTGTATAATTTTAAACCAATTAACAACTTATTAAAATAGTTTCTTAAAAAACAATAACGCTTTTTATAAAGCTTGATACATAAATTCACCGAATCAACACCCAAAAACTATTTCTCCTAAACTCAACACTAAAGTACATCCGAACTGATTGGGACCGAACCCTGTTCGGATTATCCAGAAATTCAATGTAAAGTTGCATTAAAAGAACAATACAAATAAATCCATTATTTTAAACTCAAACTGTGTATTTAGACCAGCCAATTAACTTACGTCTTATCACAGTTCACATAAAGGTTATCCACAACATGTTTACCTGAACGGCATCAAGTGTTCCTAGAGGCACATTCTATCATTTATGGAATCGTCATTAAAAATATAAAACACCACACAAATATTGACACTAAAACACCTCATCGGATGTACTGCTACATCCGCAGAGGAGATTTTTATGAACAATGGTGCGACTTTGCATTGGCTAACAGGATTTCTTTGATATATCAACAGACGATAGCTTAACTCTTATGTTCCAAAAAGTAAGTTAATGTTTAATTAACATTGTTACGTAGTACTGTATGATTAATGATACCGTGCTGTGCTGGAGATTAAAGTGTAATGATTCAGATTACGATGCTTCGTTCTTAATTTAAACTCGGTAATCTTTTTTCCCGTCAGGTAGTACAGATTAGTCGGATGTTCAGAATACCGGAACTCTAGTGTAATCACAAAATAATAATATTGAACTGACAGGGTAGTGCAGTGGTTATATCAAAATCAATTTAGAAAATCATTTAAACAATTTTTAATGGTTTGAAACCCACCTTCACTCATATTCACTTTAACCCTTCAAGGCGGTTTGACAAGAGTTCCACGTCACGCAAAAAAAGACACTGCTGCGGTTTGACGAGTTTCTCATCATCACGTAACCCGTCAGCTGGTGCATTCTAGCGACGTCCTAGTGAACTTTTTCGAACTCGAGTTCGAAAAAGGTTTCTCGATAATTTCGAAAACGTTTTCTCTATATTCTCCAACCAATTTTGATCAGCTGTGAGTGTGACAGAGATAGAGATATGTTATTTACAAACACAGTCTTTGTTTGTTGCGTTGACTTGGTGTATTTATACTTCCTGGTTTTTTTTCAAATATTGTACCAGGGTCTGGGGCCTTAAAAAACTACCACCTTGAAGGGTAAAAATACCCACCAGATTGGGTCAGTGTTTTATTTATGAATGTGAATATATAATTTTAACCAAATACCAAAATGACTGGTTGAGAATCTGAAAAACAAAAACACTTTTGATGAAACTTATTACAGAAACTCATAGAATCAAAACTCAAAAACCCTACTTCTCTAAATTTGAACCTCAGAGTATACACAAAATAATAATGCTGATTATATAACAATTACCAACTTCATTGAATTGAACTTTCATAGAACAGTAGGAGATTTTGAACCAGTACAATATTTAAGAAAACATCCGTCTTATAATCAAGTAAATCTAAAAAATTATAAAATTTATCCACAAAGACAAAAGCTACCTTTCTGTAGCTCATGTGACTTCCAGTCCCCATCATGAATTTTCCAAATAATTTGGAAGTGTTAGTTTATCTACCGATGTTTATTATAATTACTGTAAATATAAAAGCATAAATACTGTAGGTAACAAAACACAGCACTAATTTACCATCCATCAAAAAAAGATATCAACTCACCAAGTTAAAGTTGAATCTCTGTTTTTAAAAGTGCCAGGTTCATCAAAGGTCTATCGTTTATGGAACCAGACAGTACAATGATGAATGTTAATCGAGGGGAGAGAGAGACAGAGAAAGAGAATTTCTCAACAGAAGGATTGTATGCAGTTCTCTCCCTCTCTCTCCTTCTCTTGTCTTGTCTGTTTTCTGTCTCATTAATAGCTTTCTCTCCCATTCAGTATGAGAATACAAATGTCAATTATTATACTTGTAATACCATTTCTATAAAGTTTTTATAAAAAACTACAATTTGTGAATCAAGCAGCTAGTTACTTTACTATTAATGAACATAACAACAATAGAAAATTACAACTTTAACAATAGTACCAGTTGTAGTAGAACTAAAAAGAATATAACTAAAATTGCAATTTAGTATTTACCTGTATGCCTGAGGATAGCTATTATGCATGTAGTTATGTCGTCTGAGCCAATGATATTAACATTTTCTGAAACACAAATACAATACTTTATTAACAAAAATAATGTTCAGTAAACTAAAACACAACTGTAATATTATTTAATGGGGTTGTTTAAAAATTATGACTCTGTTTTATTTTGCTATAACAAAGTTTTAATAGTTCTAAATTGTTTGAAGGGCACAGGGAAATAAAGAGGCTAAGTACAACAAAAATTTTTTTAGTTATCAACAATTTGATTTATGAATGTGAATATATAATTTTAACCAAATACCAAAATGACTGGTTGAGAATCTGAAAAACAAAAACACTTTTGATGAAACTTATTACAGAAACTCATAGAATCAAAACTCAAAAACCCTACTTCTCTAAATTTGAACCTCAGAGTATACACAAAATAATAATGCTGATTATATAACAATTACCAACTTCATTGAATTGAACTTTCATAGAACAGTAGGAGATTTTGAACCAGTACAATATTTAAGAAAACATCCGTCTTATAATCAAGTAAATCTAAAAAATTATAAAATTTATCCACAAAGACAAAAGCTACCTTTCTGTAGCTCATGTGACTTCCAGTCCCCATCATGAATTTTCCAAATAATTTGGAAGTGTTAGTTTATCTACCGATGTTTATTATAATTACTGTAAATATAAAAGCATAAATACTGTAGGTAACAAAACACAGCACTAATTTACCATCCATCAAAAAAAGATATCAACTCACCAAGTTAAAGTTGAATCTCTGTTTTTAAAAGTGCCAGGTTCATCAAAGGTCTATCGTTTATGGAACCAGACAGTACAATGATGAATGTTAATCGAGGGGAGAGAGAGACAGAGAAAGAGAATTTCTCAACAGAAGGATTGTATGCAGTTCTCTCCCTCTCTCTCCTTCTCTTGTCTTGTCTGTTTTCTGTCTCATTAATAGCTTTCTCTCCCATTCAGTATGAGAATACAAATGTCAATTATTATACTTGTAATACCATTTCTATAAAGTTTTTATAAAAAACTACAATTTGTGAATCAAGCAGCTAGTTACTTTACTATTAATGAACATAACAACAATAGAACATTATAACTTTAACAATAGTACCAGTTGTAGTAGAACTAAAAAGAATATATAACTAAAATTGCAATTTAGTATTTACCTGTATGCCTGAGGATAGCTATTATGCATGTAGTTATGTCGTCTGAGCCAATGATATTAACATTTTCTGAAACACAAATACAATACTTTGTTAACAAAAATAATGTTCAGTAAACTAAAACACAACTGTAATATTATTTAATGGGGTTGTTTAAAAATGATGACTCTGTTTTATTTTGCTATAACAAAGTTGTAATAGTTCTAAATTGTTAATTTGTTAAACAATAATAATTATTTTTTAACTTTGCTGAAGGTCTTTGACCAAAAGGTACTTTGCCGAACAGCTTTGTGACAATGTGGATAGATCACATGCTAAACGATGATATTTTACACATTATTTCAACTTAGACCTTTGATTAACCCTCCGAGTAGCAGACCAACATAAATTGTCGATTGCAGGTTGCTGTGGGAAGTGGCAGGTGACATAAAAATGTCAATTGATGTAAAAAATGTTTCTATTACATTTTAAGCATTCTAAACTCTGATGGATGGGGATAATTCTTATATCAATTAAAAGGAGGTATCCTGGAGATTGATTTTATTATGACGATAAGTCTTGTAGCATTAGTATATCGATTTTATCAGCAGTTACTTCTGTGAGAAAAACACATACTAACTCATAACGGGCATTTTTGGCTGCGAAATCTACGAAATCAGGCAACTTAAATAAATCATAGCTGAGTTAATTTTCCTGTTTGGCGTGAGCAAATGGTACCAATGCACATGGTACAAACATGAAATTGGCTTCAATTCGATATATTTTTATGGATATAATATTTTCCAACAGCTGTTTAGGGATTTTAGATGTTAGATGTTTTTACCTGTTCACAAAGTGGCAATAATTTCTAACACTTTTGATTTTTTTATAGCATTTACTCCCCTTGATTTTTTTTAATTCAGCATCTTGGAACTGCCCTGTTTATTTAGAACAAAATGGATATGAATATGTATATGTTCGTATTAAAAGTGTATTTTATATTTTTTTTCAAATAGTCTGTAAAATCCTCAAAATGAACTTGCCACTCCCCACAACACATGCAAAAATCTGTCACTCAGGAGGGTTAATACGCCACTAGGGCTTTCCTCCTTTCCTCAGAGAGAAAAGTCTCTAATTTGTAAGATTTGAATAAAAATTTGTAGTTTTTGACATGGATATGTCTTAGCTCTGGGGGTGGGGGTGTTGGTGATTTTTAAGATGGAAAATATGTAACAGGTTTCCATAGAAACTACTAGAACTATTGTATTGAATTTTAAATATAAATGAATAAGAACAACTACTTAGATGAAAGCATTCCCTTTAGACATATCCATGATCTAACCTATTTCCCACAGGGAAGTAAATACATTATTATTTAACAGAACGCCAAAAATGGTACTCACTGTCTTGAGGCACGGTGACTGCCATCTCTCTCTGCAGCACGTACAACAGACCCATCGGTCCCACCACCTTGGTGCTGATGGACACGAACTGTGCGGCGGAGTCCCTGTACACGGGGTGGGCCAGGAACAGGCTGCGGGTGTCAGGGGGCGGCTCCTCTTGCCCCACGCCACTGATCACCAACACCATCCTAGAAATCGGCAATTATCTTTTAGAGATTCAAAACAATTTTTCATAAAATAGATGAAGGCTCACAGGATACCAAAGGAAATGGCCAAATATTCAACAGCTAAACATAATCTGTATATATCAGTATACAGCTCAATACAGGTTTACCTTTATTATTCAAAACCTTCCTCAAATGGCGACCATACCACAAGGTAAGTATTTTAAGCCAAGTATGAATGAGAAATGAATGTAGGATGATTGTGGCGCGATCTTGTAGTCTTGTTACTGACTAAGGCTGACATATGACAGGATTGTTTTGCCCAACAGCCGATGGCAACTAAGGGACCTACAGTTTACCATGGAATCCGAACCATTGCCTCTGAATTACGAGTAGGTAGGTATTTTAAGTATAAATGAGAAATGGGTGTAATATGATTATGTCACAATCTTTTAGCCTTCTAACCAACTAAGGCTGACATATTTTTCCTTATACAAGACTGTTAATTAATAGCCTGACAGACAGTGACATCTAATATACCTACAAAGTTACTCTGAATTACAAACCGGTCTAATTTATGAGGGTGGTCTTTGCGCATGAACCTAGTTTAATCCACACTATCCTCAATTCGTGACCTCCAAGTGCGTAGGATTACAGGACACGTCACCGTCCCAGTCTATATTTGAAAATTGAATTGAATTTTCTCATAGTATAAGCGTTGAATGAACACGCTCGACCAGTATAATGGTTGAACGGGAGCGGTGGCCGTGTCGTTGTACCACGGCCACGTGTCGTCTGCTCGCCACTTCTCACCAGCTGATTATAATGTCATTATCCTGTGGCGCCCGCACCTCCCGACAGTTGGACGCAAGACGCAGCTGTTCTGTTCGGCCGAGTCGCTCAGAGCTGTCATAGCGTGTAAAATCTCCGAATGGGCAAAAAACTTCGTCGTAAAAACAAATTCTTCTGAAATGTGTTTTAATGCTTAAAATTTATTCGAAAACAGTTAATGCATTACTATATTATTCGTGCAATGTAATAGGGCTTATAAGGATTTGACGAGATCGCACGCAGCACACTTGCGTGTGTGAATAGAATTCCATAGAACTTATAATTATTCTCGTCGTAGTAATCGAATATTACTGAGTATGCGGGTTTGCTGAAATAAGGGTTGTTTTACGTAGTAATATGTGTATATATATTAGGGGTGTAAACTAAGTAAAAAACACATACAAAATTGTATCAAATGATGTCAATAATTAATTAAGCGAGTTATTCCAAATTATATACAGTATTCTTCAGTATTACATTGGCATTGAGTACGTAAGTTTCCTGCCATAAGTAATATATAATTTTGGATTTTTATGGAAGTGTTGATAAAACTTAACTAGATGGACTTGGATACCAAACTTTGAAAGAATATTTTGGTAAATAAGTGAGTTATTAATTTTAAGTTATCCTCCATAGGATTAACATCACACAACGTACTGTGTTTACCATTTTGAATATCTCAGTAACCAGTCCACCAAGAGTTATGCAAAATACTTAATTGTGTTTTTTTAGCTAAATAGAATGATAAGAGACAAATTTTCTTTTCTTTTCAAAAATTGTAATTAAATAATTGAAACCCCCTTTTTGGGTGACAAACTCCACCCTAAAATGTAGTTGATATAGTCAGAATATGTTGCCAAACGAACTTGTCCAAGAGGTTACAGAAAGGAACAACTCCACCGAATTTACACATATATACAGTGTGAATCACGTAAGGTGTCCAATATTTATTCCAGACAAACCGCTGGTCCTACAATGATGAAATAAAATTATTTCCCACTAAGCCAACCCCAAGGAATAACGTAAAAATATGTTTTTTATATACACAAAAAAACATTTACAAAAAATGAGGGCCACTAGTTCGAATCTAGGAAATATCAAATGCAAACATATGTCATGTTTGTACATGCATCATGAAGCTCTCGCTAGTATAAACATTTTGGCGCAATCAGATTTTGAATGTCTGAATTCGTTTCAAAATGGCGCGACCCTTGTAGTGAAAAAAATCTAGATTTTTTTGAAAACCTGTATGTATTTTTTCTTAAAAATGCAGATTACTCTACTTTGATTAAACAATTGAAATCTATGTGAGCTAAGCTTTATTCTGATATGCAACACTACAATACTATCTCGAAGACAACAATTGAAAAAAAAATAGTTTTTGAAATATGTACATACAAAACTCAAAAAATTCAAACACCATCATACGTCAAATAGCATATCATTTTAAAGGTATTTTAAATCCAAGCAACTTTCATATTTAAACCTTATCCATATCTATTTTAATTTTCGAATTATCAACAAAAAACTTGTTTCCCCGATAAGAAACGCAAGTTAATTGTTTAACATTAATTTAAATTTAATCAACAGGGACAATTAATTCCATGTGTATATTATGCACATGTTCAGGGGTTTTTATGGACTTCTCTCGTAGTGCCGGGGTTAATCTGTGCATCCGTGCAAGTCTTGTGAAAAATTTACTTTTCCATAGGAAGTTCACTAACTAGTATCTTTGAATGTTTATTTTAAATGGATTTTTAAAATGGATAATATAGTATCCATTTTAAAACGGATAGTCAAAGCTAGTATGTAGTATACGTTTACACGATTCCTCTTTTATAGAATAATTCGACGAAAAGTTTTGTTGTTTGAAAATAGAAACAAGATAGGGATGTATAAAACCACATATACCGCATAATTCGGGGGGGAATGTTTGTATTTACTTCCCTGTAGGAAATAGGTGAGATCATAAACATGTCTAAAGGGAATGTTTTCAGTACAGTACATCCAAACAGCTTCTTATGTTTCAAATTTTGGTCTTACAAATTGCTAACAGCCCCCTAGAGCTAAAAACATATCCATGTCAAAACGAAGGTGGTTAGAACGAGAGTCCACTAGGCGTTATAGGAGAGACAGTGTTTAATCTTGCAATTTGTATTTTCTGAAATGTCACTCGAGAACACCGCTGTCACAAACAAACGGGTGAACAAAAAAGACGCGTCCGACACTCGACTTTCTGGAAAGAGAACACGTGTGCGTGTTTTGGCTGAGGCGGCAGACCCGGGCCCCGATAAATCAAAAACTCCCCTTGCCCGGCCACTAACGAGGGCCGTGGTTATCTCGCGCTAATGATCTACCTTATCACTTCTTATCACAGGGCTTGGATAACACGAGGCGTGGACAGATGGCCACAGATAAAACTGATAACAAGAAACCGGCACAGGTTGGACCAAAGTTTTGGACCGGCGTCCTGAGATACGAATACAATCTGAAAATTGCCTGCACCACAGTAAAAACCAATCTATTCCACCGTTCCTCGACCCAAATTGGGTTTCAATTCCCACGTTCCCCTAAGAGTAAAATATGACTGTGCCAGTAACACCACTAATTTAAATACACTGAGCGGTCTCAGTTATGTTTGGTTCCGCTACGCGGCCAAGGCAGACAGCTAGCTACAGGGTGTCCCATAAAATACCAAACACAGTTCGTTATACATTATGGTCCTAAATAGTTAATTAAAACCATGCAGTTAATTTTAAACTTTATACACTACAGTACGACTTATTTAATAACTGTCGCTGGGTGAAAATACCTATTATATAGTCTTTCACCTAAAAAATCCACAATACGCTACTGGGAACTATATTTTGAATAGTAAAGTATTACCTCATAATTAGAAGACATAGTGTTATGTTATTTATTTATTAAGTTTAATTTATCTATAGTCTTAATGTAAACCTTGAATGTTACGTTAACAACCTTGATGCTCGGAATCAATTATTATTCAAATTTGTACCGTATTTAAAAATAATAAAAGAAATATATTAAAAAATTGTCATTTAAGTTCTAATAAGGTGGCCGGTTAAGACAGCCAAGTAGTTTTGTATGCACTTGATGTAGGATGAGTCTTATTTTAAGATGAAAACTATAAAAATTATATGTGTATCAAACGCAACTGGTACAAATTTACTAATGGGAAATAAAAAAATTGATTTGAATATGTAAATTATAAGATTACAAATTACCCGTTTTAAAACAGCATCTAACAGTAAGGGATATTTATCACAGTTCTACAGTATGTTTAGTCCTTTTCAAACGCACTTCGCGCGAAGCACTCCGAAGATTTAGGATTACTTACCTTTTTCACACTTTAGGGACTCCCAAGATTTAAAATATGCGGGTGAATGGTCGGAACATTTTATCCGAGGAATGCCGAAGATTTTGTGATATGCGGGTGAATAGTCAGAGCATTTTACATTTTATCCGAGGAATGCCGAAGATTTTGTGATATGCGGGTGAATAGTCAGAGCATTTTACATTTTATTAGAGGAATGCCGAAGATGTGTGATATGCGGGTGAATGGTCAGAGCATTTTACATTTTATCCGAGAAATGCCGAAGATTTGGTGATATGAGGGTGAATAGTCAAAGAATTTTACATTTTATCCGAGGAATGCCGAAGATTTTGTGATATGCGGGTGAATAGTCAGAGCATTTTACATTTTATCCGAGGAATGCCGAAGATTTTGTGATATGCGGGTGAATAGTCAGAGCATTTTACATTTTATCCGAGGAATGCCGAAGATTTTGTGATATGCGGGTGAATAGTCAGAGCATTTTACATTTTATCCGAGGAATGCCAAAGATTTTGTGATATGCGGGTGAATAGTCAGAGCATTTTACATTATTTCCGAGGAATGCCGAAGATTTTGTGATATGCGGGTGAATAGTCGAGCATTTTACAGTTCATCCGAGGAATGCCGAAGATTCTGTGATATGCGGGTGAATAGTCAGAGCATTTTAATTTTTATCAGAGGAACGCCAAAGATGTGCCGGGTGATCGCCGGGTGAACAACCTATTACGCCCGTCACCCGAGGACCACCGACGTCTTATACGACCGTCACCTAGAGACAAAAGTGGGTCATACCGACAGTTACATCAATCCCGACAACATTAACACACAAATTACACCCCAGACTTTAGCACTTGTTACAGGTGCAAGGCTGGCGGCTTTCTACGACGCGAGATTTACTTACGACGCGTCGTCGCTGTCGTAAAGGAACAAGAATGCGGCGAGCCGAAGAGAGGCCTTCGAACGGAGCTGCAGGAAATGTCAACCGGCGACGGAGACCAGCCCTTGTAGGGAGCTGGCACGACACGACGCCGTTTATATTCACGACCGTTTGGTTTTTATCTTTATTGCCGATGATTAGCCGAAATTTGAGATGAAATTTCCTAACCATTAGATGCTGCAAACAAATTTTCAAGATATGGAACCTCCGCTCGATTTTCTTACAAATATATATTATAACAGTACCGTTTTATGGTGTTGCCATCCTGTAATCCTGCTACTTGGAGGTCACGAATTGTGGATAGTTGAGAGTGATGGTCGGTGGATGTACTGTTCTCTTATGTGGATTAACGTCCGCATTATTGAATACTACGTTAAGAGTCTGCATCAGTGGTAGCCATCTTGGATTTTAGTCCCGTAAGAGCAATGTTAAATTCTGGCGCCTATATCTCCTTGACCTATTGTCATAAATTAACGGAAGAGGTGTCAAAATAAAGGTATTACAGTCCTCCAGAGCACCACCTTACAGAACTTCTTATTTTCGCTCTCGATAAAAAAAATAATAATGATTTATTTTGTAAAATATTCCTGGATTTTTGTTTTTATACCAAGTTAAATTTTTGAACATATTGAAAAGGTCATGCCCTTGAGCCACCTCTCATCAATGTACTTCCAAAGTTTTACATTGCTCTTTGATAATTAACGCCACTACACACACCAAAGTGAAGGTATGTTCTGCCAGAATTTAACATGCCCTTACGGGACTAAAATTCAAGATGCCTACCACTGATGCAGACTCTTAATACGCGAAGACCATCCTCATGATTAGACTAATTCATAATTCAGAGGCAGTAGTTCGGATTCCACGTTAATCTGTAGATCCCTTAGTTGCCATCGGCTGTTGGTCTAATTAACAGTCTTGTCTAAGGAACATCTCAGCCTTGGTCAGTAACAAGACTACAAGATCGCGCCACAATCATTTTACACTCAATGCTCATTCATACTAGGCTTAAAATACCTACCTTGTGGTATGGTCGCCATTTTAATAATCTAATCTATGTAGAACCTTACTTACAAGTAGATGTTATATAATAATAACGAACAAGAAATATGGAATTTCCATCAGCAGATGTTAAAAACCCATAAAATGGCAAGGATGGAACAACTACTCTGTTCAAGTGATCCTAGTTTGTACCCAAATATGCCATATGAATCGTTTAAGAATTCTATTTTCCTAGTTCTTGCAATGTTCGGATTTCTGTGAAAATAACAAATAAAGTATCCATCCCACGACTTTCACTGTTCATGACTGCTTATCTCGCAAAATGAGTGAGTAAAAATACAGCCGGGCCATCCCATGTGTTGCGCCAATTTAGCATAGAGATACGTACAGCTTGATAGTCTCGTTGGACGGCCAACAATCAACGAACACGTGACGTCACGACTCCCCGGTGATGTACCAACTGAACAACACATAATTTCCTCCCATAGTACCAACTACCAACCTAAAAACACTTGTGCTTCTTATAATTATTTGTTAGTGGTATATCGTCTGCAATCTATACCAGCATTCATTACATTCTTACAATCTTACATTCGTCAATTCTTACATTAGAACAAATTGAATTTACTCCCCTTTCAGAAATAGCTTATACCATAGAATGTCTAATGGAATGTTATCAGTTTCTCCGAACAGCTGCCTTTATATGACGTCACCATTCAAAAAATGTTTGTATTTACTTCCCTGTAGGAAATAGGTTAGATCATGGATGCGTCTAAAGGGAATTTTTTCAGTTCTTCTAAACATCTAACGATGCTGACAAATGAATCAGCTGCTTTTTGAAGAATGCCACACATTATGTCTTCAAATTCATTACAGCCGTCACACTCATACCGTACAACACCCCCAGGGAGTGTTAGTACCTCTCAAGTATAAGTATCCACTTTACGTCAACTCTGTGCAAAATAGACAACAAGCTAAGTACAAAAATATTATTATTAAATTGTGTGCCAGACCAATATGGGCCCATCGAAAACGGATAGGCCTACTACACAGTTCATCAGGAGCACGTCATAAACCAAGGTTTCATAAGCTAGTTTATCGTCGGCGCTCATCGGAACGGTCATATTTTTTCCAAAACTTTCTACTACAATAAACTTCCAACACAAAATATTGGTTGCGCTAGGGCTGGGTAGCGTTCCTGAATGTTTAGAAAGGCTATTTTGAAATGGATATGTCTTAGCTCTGGGGGGTGTTGGCTATTTGTAAGATGGAAAACATGTAACAGGTTTCCATAGAAACTACCAGAGCTACTTTACTTTTTTTTTTACTGAAAGGGGCGGATTTCTCCCAAGGCACTTCAGCCGTAGCGGTTTTTTGCGCACCCCTGTGTGGGTTGCGGCATTATCACATAGCGAAAAGCCATAGGTGATTGGCGGGATTTGAACCCGGGACCTTGGGCACCAAAGCCCCGCGCTCTAACCCCTAGACCAGCGCGCTCCCCTAAACTACCAGAGCTATTGCATTGAATTCTAATATAAAATAATAAGAACAGCTGTTTATAGAAACTGAAACCATTTCCTTTCCATACCACAGGGAAGTAAATACAAAAAATTTTGAAGTAGGAATTTCTTAAGTGTACAGAAATTCCCAGATGCTTGTTGACACGGGACCAACAACATATATACATTTTATACTTAAGTTTGACTATTAAGACGATACCTATAATTTTAGTATACTATTCATCATTAAAGAGTGTCTAATCTCTAAAACTTCCCGACATAAATCACATAACATATCGAAACTGGTTGGCGACCGTAAATCCCGTTTGCCAAAGCAAACCTGAGTGGATTTACAACGAACAACCGATAAGATCAGAGAGCAGACCTTGACTGTGAGATAGTGGCGTTATGTAAGCACATCTAAAGTGGCCGTTAGACGCTACATCAGTAACATTAGTGCATACCGCAGAACTGGCCTACCACTCGTACACGCGGGCTCTGCACCGAGCGGGACTCACTAGCAAAACACTCAAACACCCAATGCAAATTTTCACCCACCACTTGGTCACAATTTTAAGAACAGCTTTTGGCGAATTTCCCATAGGGAAGAAGCTATTACCGTAGGTCTCATGACAAGACTTAAGTCCGGGACCATGTTATTTTTTTGTCTTTAGGTGTCCAGAGACCAAAATCAATAGTCGTTAATATATATATATATATATATATATATATATATATATATATATATATATTGATATATAGAGGCTATATATATATGTCTGTGAACACGATAACTCTCGTAAAAATAAGACCAAATTTGGTAGAGACGTGTATTCCTGCATTCGCTTGGACGAGTTCGTAAACCAGACATTTCAGTCAATCGGAACGGGTAGTTTTGGGGGTTTTGTACTCAAAATTGGATTTTTTGTTTTTTTCATATGTAACATTTTTTTAATTGTATCTTTCACTATTAGAATGAGCTTAAAAACTACACAGTTTAGTTCCTTAAAGTTTTTCTCTATCTCCAACGGTTACCGAGATATTGAAAAATCTAAATACAGTGTGTTGTATTTTGAGGCTGCAATGTTAACCTTATGGAGGATAAAGAAAAAATAATATTTCACTTATAAATCAATATTTTTGTATTAAACTTTGTATTTACCTTCGTTTGATTGATATCTTATACTTCAAATGCTTAAAAATTATAGTTCATGTGTTAATAATGGCAGCTAACCTGCATACTCTTTTCCCATGTTAATCATATGAGAATAGACAAACTCCTTTATTTATGGACAGATGTTTATAAAACTTGGTATAAATGGTTAAAGTAAAAATGTTTCTATTTACTTCCCTGTGGGAAATTGGTTAGATCATGGATATGTCTAAAGGGAATGTTTTAAGTTCATCTAAACAGCTGTTCTTATTCTTTTATGTTTAAAATTCAATACAATAATTCTGGTAGTTTCTATGGAAACCTGTTACATGCTTCCATCTTAAAAATCACTAACACCCCCCCAGAGCTAAGACATATCCATGTCAAAATACTTTATGCTAAAACTGCCTACTTTCAATGTTCCTCACAGCAATAAACCTGCATGCCCTTTCCCATGTTAATCTTATGGAGAATAGGCAAATAACTCTCATATTTATCGACAGATAATGATAAAACTTCTCATATATATTATTATTATTATATTATTGATTTGTAAATTCGTTGAGTACGCAGGTCTGCTGCGACGGAGGTATTTTGGACATTATTATGATTCTGACCAACGAATGGTACCAAAGGAAGTAAGAAAGGGTCGGTTATAAAATATTTTTGTTGGGGCGGTCTGAGGGAGGGCTGGCACCTTATTATTGCTCGAACCTTTTTCTACCCCAATCAAAACAGTCAAGTCTGGCTTCTCTTACCCATTATAAGCTCGTATGCCCACAAAATGAAAATGTTCAATTTTTCCAAAACCCCGTCTTTTACGGAACCCCACACCAAAAACCAGCCAAATGTTGTTGTATTTCCAATTTACGATGACCACTAACAAACCACAAAATTCAACCCAGACACTTTTTAACTACCCTAAAACAATTCGCCAACTATTCTTCTAACTCTTCAAGGACGCACAACTTGTTTTTCTAAAGCATAGCCCAAAGCGAAGAATGTGCCGCTGTAATTACACTGTTAATGATATAATCGAGCGCGGTACTTCAGTAGGGTGATGGACGTCCGACGTTACGAGCGGTGTTGAGATCGACGGCACCCGCAGGAACAAAGGATTCAGGACTGTAGAATAGAGATGGCGCAACGTCGCCTTCGCAACACCGGCTCAACATGAATACGCGTCAAACTGGAACACCTCTGATCGTAGACGTTTATTTAAAGTTTCGCCCATTTTAAGAAAGCTAAAATATAATTTGTATAACAATTAATTGTTATTTCCCTTTCAGTCATTAATTCATACATGAACCTAGACTATGTTTTGACATGGACGTGTCTTAAGTTCTAGGGGGGGTGTTATCAGATTTGAGTAGCCCAAAAAGTGCAGCAGGACTGTTTATATCCCGTTTCCATTTAAGAACTATTGCATTTTTTGTTATGAGAACAGCAGTTTAGATGAACTGAAAACAATTTTTTCATACATATACATAATCTAACCTGTTTCACATATAGAAGTAAACACTAATATTTTCTCTACCGGCTTGTGTTTAAACAACAAAAAACAACAAAGGGGTCAGTAGGCTACCTTGAGTCGTTCCGTGGAGAACTTTGATCGCAGGGGTCGAACGTGATCAGGCAGAAAACAAATGAGAGAAACCGTTGAAGAGTGGCGAACAACATGGCGTGATCTGACTGGGAGTTAAAGCGTGGTGTAGCCTTATATGCAAATATGGTCCGATCATGAGACAACGTCAAAATGATCCCAGGGATCCTCAAGACACTTGTTCACTGAACTCATCGCGCAAGATCTCTGTTTATCAACAGGAGATGGCTGATAACACACGTAATCAGATAGAGATCAATAAATCGCACTTCATACGAGTCAAAACATACACTTGAACACGAAGATAACCGATGGAGTGGCGACCAGGCTTCGGACTGACGGAGAAAAGTAAAAGTTCATTCTATTCGAGGTCCGCGAAGCACCTACATAACCCAGTGTAGGCCGCAGACACACACGAGTAGGACTAATTCCAAAAATCATTTTTGTAACTCTTGTATCAAAACTGGTTTAAATATCTTGTCCATATGCGATTCGTTTACAGTTTCAGAAAGCAACTGGTTTCGGTTACCATGGAGCTGACTAGTTTGCCTTTATAACTCAGTCCAATAATAATTCTGATGATAGAAACAATCTAATTAAATCCTTGAAAAAATATACATTACAAACATGCAACCTAAAAAACAAAAACTATCACACAGAATTTTAAAAGATTATATAAAAAATAATATAATATATACAATAACAAAAATCAACAAATTTATTTATTCTCCATAGAGACATGGGAAAGAGTGTGCAGTGCTGCTGTGAGGAACATGAAATGTGTTTCTACATAAATAATTTTTATTTTAACATTTACAATAAAACATCTGTCCATAAATAAAATTGTCTGTTTATATGATTAACATGGGAAAAGAGTATCGTTTGCTGCCATGATAAACACATAAACTATGATTTTTCATCGTGGTCAAAAACAGAAGTAAATACCAATTTTAATCTAAAAATATTGATTGATATGAAATAAATTTTCTTATCCTCCATAAGATTAACATTGAGAACATAAAAAGTGTTTAGATTTTTTAATATCTCACCGTTGGAGATAGAAAAACTTTATAACTTAATTTGTGTATTTAGCTGATTCATAAAATATAAAATTTAAAATTTTTAAAAATTACATGGGAAAATGCAAAAACCCCATTTTTGGGGTACAAACCCCCCCCAAACTACCCCTTCGATTGACGATATTCGATTACGAACTCGTCCGAGCTATTGCAGGAATAAAACGTTCCCATCGATCGAACACTTTCGGAGTTATCGTGTCACAGCACACACACTGACAAAAATAAAAACAAAATAAAAATATGTAATGATTTTATAAATTTTAACGACAATGTTTTTGGTTCTGGCACTAAAGAAAAAAAAAGAACGGTCCCGGGACGCCATGAGACCTACGGTAATAGCTTCTTCCCTATGGGAAATTCGCTAAAACAAAAACTATCACACAGAAAATACGTTTAAATGAGAGGTTATCGAATTAAAGCAATTAGGAGATAATACTAGGCTATAACAATCAACAAATTTATTTATTCTCTTAGTAGAGACGCCCAAAACTAAGTGGATAAGTGAATATGAATCAAGGGTGAGTAATGTAAACCTCACTGTGACATATTGTGCAATGCATAATTGTTGTTATCGGTCAGAGACCTTGAAACTTGTTTTTTGTAAATTAACAGAATAAACAATCTGTTTCTGTCTCGCTCGATATAGACTCGAAGGACGTTGATCTCAGCGGGACAATGAAATACAAGGGTAAGCGTCAATGTCACTGAATCGTCTACAGGAGTTTTAACTATCTTCCTCTAAGACATTTCCTTTTTCATCTCGGGTTAACGACCTGATAAGTATATTGACACAATCTGATATATTTGACAAAAAATGTTTACGAACTCTTTGTTGGGAAAAACCACCGGAGCATCAAAAAGATTATTCGTAATTAATTACGAATAATCCCTTAAACCTTTATGGTGGATGTAATAATAAAAATACATAAAATACTACGCAGGTCAAAACATACCTTCTAAAAAAATCCAAGTACAAGCTAGTATTCAACGCAGCAGCGACGCGCAGATCCCATAGCGCACTGCGAATTCAAACTTTCCCGCGAGTGAAAGGCAGACCGGCCGGCTGACAAATAATCGAAAACCAGTCCGATATAAAATAATGGTAGGCTTGGCAGACTTTCCTGCTCATTGCGCGAGCAAACCGGTCCCTCGGCCGCGGGCTCCGGTGAGGTACTGGCTCGTAGCTCGTAGCTCACGGCTCGCCGCTGGTGACGTCGTCTGCCGCGACAGGGTAAACATCAGCTGAGTGGGGCGATGTTAACAATGCACGCCTACAGCTGATACTAATTTGAACAGTGCCAAAACAATGTAGGCCTACATCCGATAGAATGTAACACAACATCATTAGCCCCAGAACGTGTCCTTGGGGGACGCCAGGTTTTGTGTGACGTGAATAGATGTTCCAGAGAGAATAAAAAAACAACTAATAACTAAAGGTAATAAGAGGTATTTATTTGAGGAACGAAAGTGTGAGGAGGTGAATTCGAAATATTGGATTTGCACAATTTCAGGAAGAAACACAACTGGCCGTAGCATGAGTTCTTGAATAACGATTTACACAACTAAGAGATGTCGTAGCGATTGCATGAGTCAATCCATTATTTCAGTCTAAACAATCGAACACACAATGAAAACATGAGATTCGTACACCTACAGTGTAATTCATGAAGAAACAGGAAGAATTGACGGGCGTGTTCTCCTAATGAAAATGATGCCGGGTTTCAAAAACAACTCGACTTACAGGTCCCCGTGACCAGTTTTTCCCAATCGTTCAGTTCACTTTACATAAACTACTCGTACACAATATATTACCTCATTTTTCCGGGCGGAATATTTCGCTAGCCGTAACTCGCTAAACGAATCATTTCCGAACCCTTGTTTATAAAATCATCTTTTTCATAATCTTCACCACTAGAATACGCCCATAATTCTTTCCGTTTCTTCATGAATCAACCTGTATAATAGAGACCAGTCAAACGGAGGTTTATGGTGCAATAACTGTGAACCGACTGTGATTGGACGGAATATAGCACATATACATGTTTTGTTGATTATGCCATGGTAGTTTTAGCCTCGCCACTTTAATGCAAGGTGTAGAAAAGTTCACACTCGTTTCGGCGTCTACCAAGCGACAAGAACGTCGTCAACAAGCGAGCGCACCGCCGCCAAGTGGACAATCATGTCTGTCGCTTCATCAAATGAGTCATCAAATTAGGTCCGGGGAGACTGCAGTCCTCGCCAGCTGACTAGCTCATTCATTCATATTGACCGAACGCCCAAATTGCCCACATCCGACGAAGGTCTCGCGTTCCGCTCCTTTTACAATTCCACTGTTTCCTCCTATTCTTATTCGGATACAAATTCCCCTAGTGGGTATTTTACAGGAAACAAGGGTTAAATGTGAGTGTGGTAGTTGTTATGAATTTCAATCGTAATCGAACATTTTGTACAAGACTCACAATCAAAAAAACTTCACCGCACCATTATATCACTTTTACCACCGTGTACAGTCAAGTGTATACTATCTATGGAAAATTAAGATGCCGAATTCTTTCATCTTACCGTACATGTAAATTTCCGGTATTTGTACAACATAGCTGCGATGGACGACATCAAACAAGAATCTTGATCTTATTTAAGATCTACGAGGAGTTGAATAATGGTTTGGTAGATGATTAAATGTAAAGTCAGTATACATTCAACGCGTACACTCATTCATTCGTACACATTCACTTCCTTAGTCGTTACTGTCTTTTTCTAAGCTGTCTCAAGACCTTACAACGGCGCTTGTACAGTCTAACAGATTTAGCTTGACTGGTGCTCCCGTTGAAATCCTTTCGAGAAAAATACCTGCCGATGTACAGGATCGGCCAAGGTAAATTGGCAAGGCCTCTGACATGAACTTGTGCTTAAATGTAGTAGAGACTCAGCCAAAAAGATAGTTGAAGTGACAAATAAAAGGTAAAGTGGTTATCTAAGGAAATTGCATTATTATTTTTGACATGGATACGTCTTAGCTCTGGGTGGGGTTGGCAATTTGTAGGTTTCCATAGAAACTACCAGAGCTATTGTATTGAATTTTTAATATAATATGAGAATAAGAACAGCTGTTTAGAGGAACTGAAAACATACCCTTTAGACATATCCATTATCTAACCTATTTCCTACAGGGAAGTAAATACAAACTTTTTTCTATAGGTTTCTGTGAAACGGACGGCAATAACTTGAGCGTTACATCAAACGTAAATATCCAGTAGTTGTTCTGATGAAAAAAATTTCGTCTATTATTTTTTATTAGTATACCTTTAGTGGATAGTCCAATAATTGTGGATATTGAGAGCGACCGCAGAGACCATTCTCATAATAGACCAGTTCGTAATTCTTTCGTAAAAATTCTTTTGACATATATCCACCTATTTTCAGGCCGTAAATATAAACATTTTTATACATTATTTTACGTAAAATATAATTACTACGCAATCATGTATGATAATTAACTACGTAATAATTTTTATCGTAGAAAAATAGACATGGAAAATGAATTTCCTAGATAAACACTTTATCTTTAATTTGAAACGTCAATAATCTATTTTGACTATCGAAAGGCACGGCGTCATTCGGGAATCGAACCCGTGTCTGTAAAATTGTAGGCCAGGCCTCTACCTAATCGCCTGTGACGGCCTCAGAACACACCATTCACCACAAGCATAGTGTGTGGCCGTATTGGATTAGTGGATTATTGATCGAGTGTGTGTATTCGATACGTGTGTCAAAATCCTCCAGGTATCATTTTGACCATGATCTGTACTTCTCCAGACGCAACTGTGTATCGCGTGGCCTGTCTGTTAGTCGGTTCCGCACGACCGGCCCCACGCAACTACACGCCGGAGAGATGTTATCCGGCTCAACACTTCTCGGCTTGACCTTTATAAGGGCGCGCTCTCGCAGTCAATACTATCAGCCACATTTCAAACTACGCCCAGAGTATGCAATGCCAATTTTGCCTCACGGTAGGATAGCAACCTGTTTTGCTTATGCTTTACCCGCCCACATAGACTGGAGCTCCGACGGTGGTATCAGTGTGAGACGTCACAGTACTTGGTGGAAATAACTGATAAAAATTTTTATGTGGCAGTGTACTTCACGGAAAAATCTGTCTCAGTGCTGAAAGTACACAGTAACATTACCTTTCTGAAATCGCTACCTAACCAGGGAAGGAATTTCAGCCAAGTAAGAATGAGAAATAAGAGTAAGTTTATTATGGCGCGATCTTGTAATCTTGTTACTAAGCCTAAGCCTAGCCTAGGGCACACACGGCAAAATATATAAAAATACTAGCTGACCCGGCGAACTTCGTAACGCCTCACAGTAAACACATGTTAACTTTAAGATAGGCCATGTTCTGAAGTCGAATAGCAATACGGCTTCATTGTGAAAGGTTATATATTCTGGGTCGCTGCATAGTGAATAACAATACTGAAACGATAAAACATATTAATATCATTCCCATAAAACAAATAAATCTGAGTGGATTAATTCACAATTTTCAAATCCAATCCAAACCCAAACGAACCCTAACTGTAATACGGCTTTTATAGGAAAGATATACAACAGCTGATTATTATAATAAACCTAATAATATAAACATTGTAATTATCATATAAACACGTGACTTTAATCAGACAGAAAATAAAAATATAAATACATAATCCCCCAAAACCTTTAACTATTAACGTGGTGAATAAAGCTGTTCATTTGTTACAGTACACATTTACTTCATAGTTTAACATTAATGAATGATTCAGATGGCATTGGATAGTAAAGCATACGGTATTGCTAATGGAAAGTAAACCAATCAGCTGTAGCTAAGAAATCAAATGTTTTCATTTTAGACAATTTGTAGACAAACTTAATCTCCATAAGGTTAACATTAGAAATTTAAAACGACATAAAATGGAAACTTATGGGGTTTTCGAAAATATTTTTTCACTAAAACCTTCCCGGACACATATAGAGCAACTTCCTAAAATTTCATGGCGATCGGATGAGTAGTTTGGCAACGCATAAAGGACATACATACATACATTCAATTTTATATATAGAGATAAATACCCGAAAGAAATTTTGTTAAAACAGCTCTCATAAAAGTCGATAAAGACACAGTCAATCCAGCATTGATGTCAAGCCTCTTTGGTTCCCTTTTTGACATGGACATGTCTTAGCTTTAGGATTGGCAATTCGCACGACCAAAATTTGAAACAGTGACATCATTTGATTAGTGACGTCTTAGTTTGGTTCTAAAAACAGCTGTTGAATTAACTGAAAACATTACCTTTAGACATATCCATAGCCTAACCTATTTCCCACAGGGAAGTAAATACAAACATATTTAAATAAACACTTTTCAACTAAAATTAAAAAAACGCCCGTCAACAACCTCGTAAGCAATTTCCAAATCAATAATTATAAAATAATAAGAAAGTTTCAAGAAGACGAAACGTAATCTCTAAGTTTCAGAGTATGACGTGTAAATGGAAAGAGTTTATAGCATAAAATTTTATTTTAACATATAATGTATAAATCTTTTAATATAGAGTTTGTATCTCCAATTTAACAAGAAAAATACATCCATGAAAAAAAACTATGTTTAGGTAAATGATTAAAAATGAAGTAAACCGTTTATAAAAAATTGTATAATAAATTAAATTTTTTTAGATTAGATTAACAGGATAAAAATACATATGTGTTAGATTTTTTTAAGTCGGTATGAATAGAGATTTTGTTAATTGTGTATTTTTTATAAGTGTAAATATATTAGAAATTTTTAAATACATAAAAACGAACATTTGACAAAAAAAATGTATGACCGTATGTTTAAAATCGTCAGATTTTAAATAATGTTCATTGTTGTGATTTTTACAATTATGTTGGACCTTTTCTATAATTATTTAACGTAGTGGTCTTATAGCTAACATGTACTAATACAAACATATTAATACTTTTTATAATTTACGCACACATTTTCAAACAAACCTCGTAAGCATACACCAGATGGGCTTTTCAACACGATTTAAGGAGATGGATCAGAAAGAAGTTGCCGAAGAAGACGAAAGCGTTAATCTCCAATGTTTCAGATGCGTGTGTGATCGTGTTAAAAAGAGGCCTAGCTGATGGAGCGGTTATAGGTTTTTGTGTTTGTATCGAGTTTCAAAATATTAGAGACCACGATGGATAGAATGTCTATGCACCACCACTCGAAAAACCCCGTTTTAGGTAAAACATGAAGAAAACGGAAATACTTTTTGAACCGTGAAGAAATAGGTAGTTAATAAATTATAAATTAGATTAGATTAGATCATTGAAATTGCAACCATACTACAATGTAGGTATTTTAAGTCGAGTATGAATGAGGATTGAGTGTATGGTGATTGTGGCGCGATCTTGTAGTGTTGTTACTGACTAAGGCTGACATGTTCCTTAGACAAGACTGTTAATTAACAGCCCAACAGCCGATGGCAACTAATGGACCTACAGTCTAACGTGGAATCTTAACTCTGAATTACGAATTGGTCTAATTATGAGGATAGGATTTGCGGATTAACGTAGTATTCAATAGTGCGGACGTTAATCCACACAAGAGAACACCACATCCACCGACCATCGCTCACAACTATCCACAATTCGTGACCTCCAAGTAGTTGGATTACAGGATGATTACAGTTAATCATCCACATGTCACTGGCACTGTTAGTACCAGCCTCAGCCGCAGCCTGGTCGTGGCGCTAGTGAAAGCCCGTTGCATGAGGGAGTGGCGGTATAATCTGATGCACCCGCAATCCCTGACCCAGTTCCACCACGGATTTGCTTTGTTCGCTTCTGCATTGCAGTTTTTACTCAATTGCGACAGTTTTGCTCAATTTACCGTAATTATATCCCGGACTTTTACACTAATGGACGTTTTTCATTTACTTAGTTAACGATTGCAGGTATATTTTTACGTGTACGGCAGTGTAATTATGAATTGTGTTTTTGAATAATTGACTGTAGTTTATTTGTGGTTAATATTCACCAAGTGTCAGATACCTCAGTGACCGACAAGATAGACCAAGGGTCCATTCAGTCAGAGGCTGCTGGCTCGAAACCAGTGTCCTGTGACTACTGTCACCTCTTGCCTATGTAACGCACGCTGCTAAGGAGTAAAAATACCCCCGTCGCAGCAGACCTGCGTACACAGCGAATTTCCAAATCAATAACATAATAAAATTAATATATGACAAGCAAGTTTTATCGTTATCTGTCAATAAATATGAGAGTTATTTGGTTATTCTCCATAAGATTACCATGGGAAAGAGTATGCAGGTTTGCGGCTGTGAGGAATGCTGAAAGTAGGTGTTTCTAGCATAAAAAATTTATATTTTGACCATTTATACCAAGTTTCATCAACATCTGTCCACAAATAAAGGAGATTGCCTATTCTCCATAAGATTAACATGCGAAAAGAGTATGCAGGTTTGCTGCTGTGAAAAACACATGAACTATGATTTTCAGCATAAACGTAATGATCCTAACCACATGAAGCTAAATACAAAGTTTCATTCAAAATTGTGTATTAGTAAGAGAAGTAAGAGAATGTTTCCTTATCCTCCATAAGATTAGCATTGGAGCCCCTAAATATAATGTACTGTGTTTAGACTTTTTAATATCTCGGTAACCGTTGGAGATAGAGAAAAACTTTATGAACTAAATTGTGTAGTTTTTTAAGCTGGTTTAATGGTTGAAGATCAAATTTAAAAACTGTTTAAATTACATATGAAAAACGCAAAAAACCCAATTTCTGAGGACAAACCCCCCACACTACCCGTTCCGATTGACCGATATGTCTGGTTTACGAACTCGTCCGAGCAAATGTAGAAATACACGTCTCTACCAAATTTGGTCTCGATCGGGCCATTTTTACGAGAGTTATCGTGTTCACAGACACACATATATATAATAAATATATGTATGATTTTTAACGACTATTGTTTTTGGTCTCTGGGCACCTTAATACGAAAAAATAACATGGCCCCGGGCTTAAGTCTCGCCATGAGACCTACGGTAATAGCTTCTTCCCTATGGGAAATTCGCTAAAATGACATATGGATATTCACATACGACACAACTTCAGATAATAACTTAAAACAATCAAACTAAAATACCTGACACATCTAATTAGTAACCTATTTGTTTCAATTGTTTTATTTATTGTATATACACCTCTACTGGGGATTCCCAGTAGAATTAAGGATGTCGAAGTAGAATTCTCCAAAAACACGCACACAAACTTAAATACGAGAACATGATTATGAAGTACGTAAAATATCCGAGTCTCATGTATATAGTTTATGGACAACACGACACACAACCAAACTTTCTCCTACAACGTGAAGATACATCAAACCGTACTGTTACCATCGTACATTCTAGAAACATTGTATCGGTTCAGGAGAGAGGGTCGCTGATTACCATAGACCCCAGTCCATACATCTCCGGTAGAAAGCCACGGGACTTGCTAGACCACTGCCTTTCAGCCCGGTCATTTATAATTCCGCCAATGCTTCACCACCTCTGCAGCCACGCAAGTAGCACTCAAGTTTCTCTCACTTAGGAAAGAAAACTAGCAGAAAGTGTGTTTGTTTGAAAGTTGCTTATGAAATGTTGAATCGTTCGTTTGGCCAAAAACTGAATAAAGACTAGGGTTAAAATGACACACAGAAAAGTATTACATGCACTTCCTTACTTCTATGGAAGATGTGCAACAGTATGACTGGTGGAAGCTGTTTTTAGCGAACATCTCATAGGGAAGAAGCTGTTACCATAGGTCTCATGGCGAGACTTTAGCCCGGGACCATGTTATTTTTTCTTCCAGACATGTCCAGACATAATCCATAATCCATAATAATCCAAACATATGGGTCAATCGGAAGGGGTAGTTTGAAAGGATTTTGCACCCCAAAAATGGGTTTTTTGCGTTTTTCCCATGTAATTTTTAAAAATTTCAAATTTTATCTTTCACCATTAGAATCAGCTTAAAAAACTGCACAATTAAGTTCCTTAAAGTTTTTCTCTATCTCCAACGGTTACCGAGATATTAAAAAATGTAAACAAAGTACGTAGTATTGTGGGGCTCCAATGTTAATCGTATGGAGGATAGGGAAAAATTAATATTTCCCATATTAATCAATATTTTTGGATTAAACTTGGTATTTACCTTCATTTAAATGTGAATAACAGTGAAGGATGAGGGCAATGGTGATAGATTTAATGATGTGCAGCTTTGTTTCTGACAAAATTAATGTAAACTGCCATTTTGAACTTGTGTCAAACTGTCAATTATGATGGGGGTACCGCTGGGTTTACCCAACCAGTCAAGGTGCTATGTTCCGGTGAGGTACTATGTAGGTGACGAAACTAAAACTACCCCCGTCGCAGGAGACCTGCGTACTCAGTGAATTTCTAAATCGATAATATAATAATAAAAATATATAACAAGTTTGATCAAAATCTGTCGATAAACATGAGAATTATTTGCCTATTCTCCATTCTCCAAGATACACCTGGGAAAGAGTATCCAGGTTTGCTGCTGTGAGAAATACTGTAAGTAGGCATATCTACCATAAACAATTTTTATTTTCAACAATTATACCAACTTTCATCAACGTCTGTCCATAAATAAAGGAGTTTGCCTATTTCCTATATGATTAACATGGGAAAAGGGTATGCAGGGTTGCTGCCATGATAAACACATAAACTATGATTTTAAGCATAAACGGGTGGGTATCAGCAACATGTAGGTTTAATCCAAAAATATTGATTGATATGGGAAATATTAACTTTTCCCTATCCTCCATAAGATTAGATTAGCATTGGAGCCCCAAAATACAACGTACTGTTTAGATTTTTTAATATCTCGGTAACCGTTGGATACCGTTGGTAACGTTCGGAACCGTTGGAACCGATTAAGAAACTTAATCGTGTATCTTTTTAATGTGATTCCAATGTAAAAAATAAAATTTGAATTACATATTATGAAAAACGCAAATACCCCGTCGCAAGACCTGCGTACTCACGAATTTCAAATCGATAATATAATAATAAAATATATGACAAGTTTGGTCAAAATCTGTCGATAAACAGAGAAATATTTGCCTATTCTCCAAGATATAAAGAGTAGTAGGTTTGCTGCTGGAGAAATATAAAGTAGTTTATACCATAAACAATTTTATTTTCAATTTTATACCAACTTTCATCAACTTGTCCTATAAGGAGTTTGCCTATACATATGATTAACATGGAAAGGTATGCAGGGTTTGCTGCCATGATAAACACATAAACTATGATTACAAATGTGGTCTCACCACGTTATAAGTTTATCCAAAAATATTGTTTGGGAAAAATTAATTTTTCCTATCCTCTAAGATTACATTGGAGCCAAATACAACGTACTGTTTTAGATTTTTTAATATCTGGGTAACCGTTGGAGATAGAGAAAAACATTAAGAAACTTAATCGTGTATCTTTTTAATGTGATTCCAATGTAAAAAATAAAATTTGAATTACATATTATGAAAAACGCAAAAATCCAATTTTTTGTACAAAACACCCCCAAACTACCCGTTCCCATTGACCGATATGTCTGGTTTACGAACTCGTCCGAGCATTTGTAGGAATACACGTCTGTACCAAATTTGGTCTCGATCGGACCATTTTTACGTGAGTTATCTTGTTAACAGACACATATACATATATACGAGTACATATATACATATATATAAATTTTAACGAGTATTGTTTTTGGTCTCTGGGCACCTAAAGAAGAAAAAATAACATGGTCCCGGGCTTAAGTCTTACCATGGGACCTACGGTAATAGCTTCTTCTCTATGGGGAATTCGCTAAAACTAGCGTATACATCCTGTCTGCTAGAGGCACGGGTGTAGGAGCAGGACAGTGAGGTCGACTCAGGCCTGGGGCGGGTCACCGCGGTATGCGAGGGGTCACCCGGGTAACGGCACTTCGCCGTCTCGTGGTTCGCGTGAGCCTCGCTCATTACGAGCCCCCCCCCCAGGGCCTCGTGGACATCAACATTTTATTCGCACCACGCCGAGTCCTGTGTCTGTTCTACGGGTTTTCGCGCACCGCCGACAAACCACACTGTTGCAAAGCGCTTGACAAATTTCCTGTACTGCTCTCTCAGACTATTTAATTTTATACATATCGGTACTTACACTTTACACTTATACTTTTAACTGAAATGGCAACATAACCAGGTAGGTATTTTAAGCCAAGTATGAATGAGAAATTAGTGCAAGATGATTGTGACGCGATCTTGTAGTCTTATTACTGACTAAGTCTGACATGTTCCTCAGACAGAACTGTTAATTAATAGCCCAACAGTCAATGGCATATCAACGGACCTACAGTTTAACTTGGAGTCCAAACCACTGCCTCGGAATTACGAACTGGTCTAATTATGAGGATGGTCTTTGCGGATTAACGCAGTATTCAATAGTGCGGACGTTAATCCACCCAAGAGAACACTACACCCACTAACTATCACTATCCACAATTCGTGACCTTCAAGTAGTGGATTTTTATATTTGGTATTTAGAAAATTTAAGATTTTCGATATTTTTCAATGATTTCAAATGTCTCTGATGGAACAGGGAAACGTAGTTTTGCTCAAAATTAAAATATAAAACAAAACAGAAAATGTATAATAAGTGATTTTGATGATTTTTGATAAATATATGTGATCGTTGCACGGCATGTTTAAGGCGATACAGCATTTTATTGGATATTTGGAAATTCCCTGACCTTTCCGGGGTTTCCAGATTGGTAGATATCGTGGGTTCAGTATTTTTCTGAGAACTTTACGATCTTGAGCAAATTATTTGTAAACCTTTATAAGTTTGATATTGATCCCAGATTAACAGTCCGAGACAAAATGTGTTGCAATTGGTAGATTCGGCTGAAAAATCAGTCCCTAATTGAGAAAAAAATCACAAATTACCAGAAACTAACCAACCAAATACGAAAATAATCTATCAAGTGATATGACTTCGGTACACAACGTATTGTAAAGGGCAAACATAATTAGTGTACAATTAATCAATATTTCAACACAACATATTCAAATTCAATTACGACAACCTTTCTCATTGCATGTACAATCAATGCTTATATTTCATAACCATTAGCCTTTACTGGTGTTTAATGGTTAACCATTTAATTCCAATAAGCCTTGAACAAGTACAGGGTGAAATTATGAACACCGTCTACGGGAAGCTATTAGTATTAGCCTAGTTGACTAAGTAGTTTACAGCAGTTGACTGGTTGAACAGAGATACGCTGATTACACATATGTTGCAAAAAATATATTTTCATCACTTTAGCGAATTTCCCATAGGGAAGAAGCTATTAACGTAGGTCTCGTGGAGAGACTTAAGCCCGGGACCATGTTATTTTTTCTTCTTTAGGTGCCCAGAGACCATGTGTGTCTGTGAACAAAATAACTCGTCGATAAAAATGGTCCGATCAAGACCAAATTTGGTAGAGACGTGTATTCCTCCAAATGCTCGGACGAGTTCGTAAACCAGACATATCGGACAATGGGAAAGGGTAGTTTGGGGGGGTTTTGTACCCCAAAATGGGGTTTTTTGCGTTTTTCACATGTAATTTTTAAAAATTTCTAATTTCTTCATTATCATGGCAGCAAATCTGTATACTCTTTTCCCATATTAATCATATAGTGAATAGGCAAACTCCTTTATTTATGGACAGATGTTGATGAAAGTTAATATAAATGCTCAAAAAATTAATTGTTTACGCTAGAAACACCTACTTTCAGCGTTCCTCACAGCAGCAAACCTGCATACTCTTTCCCATGTTAATCTATGGACAGTAGGCAAATAATACTCATATTTATTGACAGATAATTATCAAACTAGTCATATTATTATTATTATGTTATTGATTTGGAAATTCGCTGAGTACGCAGGTCTGCTGCGACGGGGGTATTATTATTTTATCCGCCTAATCTATTCCTTTATTCGTTTAAGACACTGGCGCACCCTGTTGATTATTTAAGAAAGATAAAAAAAAGTAAATTGAATTTTATAACATGTTGCTTTGTAACTTATGAAAGCCAACTGATTCATTTTCCAGTTTCATTTGATTATAGTCTAATGAAATTGGCAAGGCAAAATTAATCTTAAATATCACACCGACAACTATGGATAAAAACCTTGAAATTTAAATTGTCCCTATCAATGAAGGCAGATTTTGAGTTCTCAACCTTAGTCCTAAATAAACTAAAGAAATAAGGAAAATCTGATCTCAGTGCTACACAGACTTCAGGTTTTATTTTATTTTAGTTAATTGCTAAATATTAGATATTCGATTGTTGAAATGGCGACCAAGGTATTTTAAGCCAAGTATGAATGAGGATTGAGTGTAAGATGATTGTGGCGCGATCTTGTAGTCTTGTAACTGACTAAGGCTGACATGTTCCTTAGACAGGACTGTTAATTAATAGCCCAACAGGCAATGACAACTAAGGGACTTTCACTTTAACGTGGAATCCGAACCACGGCCTCTGAATTACGAATTGGTCTAATTATGAGGATAGTCTTTGCGGTTTAACCCAATACCCAATAGTGCGGACATTAATCCACACAAGAGAACACTACACCCACCGACCATCGCTCACAACTATCCACAATTCATGGATTATGTATAATTCAATACATAAATATTAATCAATTATTATGAGTTGGATCAAGTGTTTTAAAATGATTCGTCTGAAATAGGAATGTGCCATACAAGCACGCACGAGTACAATTTTCTATCATTTACCATATTATTTTTTTTACTTAATACTGTATTGCCTCATAGCGATAGTCGTATTTAGGTAGTGACAATATCAGGGATTGGACGGTTCCAAAACGTTAACATGCCACTGCATCCGATAGATAAAAAATAAAATGAGATTTAAATCTCATCTTTTGTAACCTTTCTTCAAGCTATCGCGGCTGATTAAAGTTAGTACAGTACTTAAAACATTAAATAAGAGCAGTGACTACTGAACGAATCCATAATTTTAGAGAAAACAAAAGCGTAACTAACACAGATTTTCTACAATCTCAAATAAAAAACAAATGTAGAGGTCAAACGCTATCAACAATCATTTCTTACAAGACCGTGTAAACAGATAAGAAAACAAACAACTCGGCAGTTAAAGTCGCCTTATCGATGAGTTAAAAATGCTGTTACATACCTCGGTCACTGTGTTAAATTCCAAACACTGAACAAGTCACAGACTCGATTCGACACTGAACTCGAATTTGAACTCGCAGCACATCCCGCGGCACGAGCGATGCGCAGAGGACGGAGTGCCGACTGTCGCCGAGCAATATTCCGATACTATCGACATCGGTAAATATCGATTGTTATGTTTCGATATAATATCGATATAGTAGAATCCGGTATTATCAAATATCGAATGACTTTTTGAATGAATATCGGCATTTGATATTGAAAAAAATACGTTACGTGTTTCTAAACAAAAATACTTTTTTGTTAAAAAATACAGTTTGTGAAATTTTATGATAGCGAATATTTTTCATTTAAGGAATTTGAAGAGTAGTCTAATGGTAAATTATCGGTATCCTGAACTGTGATATTATACGATATCAAAAGATATATCCAAATATTAAACAAAATGTTTAATGTTGCCAGAAAAAGGTTTTTTGTGAGGAAGTACAATACTTAAGAAATATTTATGGTGTAACTCATTCCAGTCATTTTTATTTAATGCATGTAAACTGCAGGTACTCAGAGTATTAAGTGAAAAAGGAAGATAAAAACAGAAGATATTGTTGATCTATGTGTCATGTATATGTGGTTTGCCAGTTTGACAAATTGTAACCTATAAAATGTTTTGCGCCATATCAAGATTTTTCATTTATCTCATATAAGCATGACATCCGTTCTAAAATGTAATAGACCTATAATTCACATTATAGATCTATTAAAATTGTTGTAAGAAATTCTCAATACATAAAAGGGGTTTTTTGAATTTCAACAAAATTTTACTCCAAGCGATGAAGTACAGTTGAATTTTACTCTATTGCAGTGCATTATTGCAATTGTTGGGATAGTTATTTAGACAAAATTATATTTTGACATGGATATGTCTTAGCTGTGGGGGGTGTTGACGATTTTTAAGATGGAAAATATGTAACAGGTTTCCATAGAAAACACCAGAGTTATTATATTGATTAATACAAAATAATAAGAACAGCTGTTTAGATGAAGTGAAAAAACATGAACTTTAGACGTATCCATGATCTAACCTATTTCCCACAGGGTAGTAAATCCCCTATATTTAAATGAGTAAGTTATATTCAAATTAATACAGTAGTTATTGATATGTTGTATTCGATATCATCATCTTATCAATATTGAATTACGTTATCGACATCGACTATCGAAAGACTCGATATTTGAACAACTCGACTGTCGCCTACTGATAACGCCATCGGTGCAGATAGCGGGCGAGAGTAGTGATTGGCCGCCGCTCGACCAATGGGAGAGCTCCCTCGCCGCTCTCCGCCAATCACAGCCTAGCTGCTATCGCGGCGACCGCTTCATTATCATTGATTTTAATTAGGCGGCGGTCTTTACAAGTGTCGTAAATTAGAAGATAGGATTTTTTATTTATCGTCAGTTGAATGCACTTCGATGGATATAACAAACACAAATTGCTGAAAATACACTGTTTACGGTGGTGAGATTATTAAAACTGGATTAATACTTCAAAATAGAAGGCGGCACTAGAGGTTTTAATGTTAAATAATTTTGTTTACATTAAAAATAATTATATTCACTAATAGGAACTTTTACATGCATTATGTATGCATTTTCTTTAAATGTTTCATATTATGTACATAAAAAGTTATTTTCTTGAGATATACAATAAGTAGAAATATATTTTGATATGTCGGCTGAAATAGTTTTTATATAGTAGAAAGTTCTCAATACACTGAAATACAAAGTTACACATTAAAATGTCAGATCCGATTTAATTCTGATAACTGTTTAGTTTAGGTGTTTCTGACGTCAAAGCGTACTCTCATTAAATTCTTTGAGATTCCGCCGCGATGTAGATGGCCGATTCGGCTGACTTCTGATGAAGTAGTTTTATGTACGTAATGTACTCCTCAGACAATTTTTCGACTCACATTCCGATGAAGATGGCCGATTCGCTGACTTCTGATGGAAGCGGTGTTTATGTTGTTCTGACGTCGACAGCGTACTCCTCAGACAACCGCTTCTTTCGACTCCCGCATTCCGCCGCGATGTGAGATGGCCGATTCGGCTGACTTCTGATGGAACTGTTTAGTTTTAGGTGTTCTGACGTCAACAGCGTACTCCTCAGATTACCAATTCTTGCGACTTACACATTCCGCCGCGATGTCAGATGGCCGATTCGGCTGACTTCTGATGGAACTGTTTAGTTTTAGGTGTTCTGACGTCAACAGCGTACTCCTCAGATTACCAATTCTTGCGACTTACACTTCCGCCGCGATGTCAGATGGCCGATTCAGCTGACTTCTGATGGAACTGTTTAGTTTTCGGTGTTCTGACGTAACAGGATACTCCTCAGATTACCAATTCTTGCGATTAATCCCATGTGAATGGCCGATTCGGCTGACTTCTGATGGAACTGTTTAGTTTTAGGTGTTCTGACGTCAACAGCGTACTCCTCAGATTACCAATTCTTGCGACTTACACATTCCGCCGCGATGTCAGATGGCCGATTCGGCTGACTTCTGATGGAACTGTTTAGTTTTAGGTGTTCTGACGTCAACAGCGTACTCCTCAGACAACCGCTTCTTTCGACTCCCGCATTCCGCCGCGATGTGAGATGGCCGATTCGGCTGACTTCTGATGGAACTGTTTAGTTTTAGGTGTTCTAACGTCGGCAACGTACTCCTCAGATTACCAATTCTTACGACTTACACATTCCGCCAAGATGTCAGATGGCCGATTCGGCTGACTTCTGATGGAACTGTTTAGTTTTAGGTGTTCTGACGTCGACAGCGTACTCCTCATTCAACCGCTTCTTTCGACTCCCGCATTCCGCCGCGATGTGAGATGGCCGATTCGGCTGACTTCTGATGGAACTGTTTAGTTTTAGGTGTTCTGACGTCAACAGCGTACTCCTCAGATTACCAATTCTTGCGACTTACACTTCCGCCGCGATGTGAGATGGCCGATTCGGCTGACTTCTGATGGAACTGTTTAGTTTTAGGTGTTCTGACGTCAACAGCGTACTCCTCAGATTACCAATTCTTGCGACTTACACATTCCGCCGCGATGTCAGATGGCCGATTCGGCTGACTTCTGATGGAACTGTTTAGTTTTAGGTGTTCTGACGTCAACAGCGTACTCCTCAGATTACCAATTCTTGCGACTTACACATTCCGCCGCGATGTGAGATGGCCGATTCGGCTGACTTCTGATGGAACTGTTTAGTTTTAGGTGTTCTAACGTCAACGTACTCCTCAGATTACCAATTCTTGCGACTTACACATTCCGCCGCGATGTCAGATGGCCGATTCGGCTGACTTCTGATGGAACTGTTTAGTTTTAGGTGTTCTAACGTCGGCAACGTACTCCTCAGATTACCAATTCTTGCGACTTACACATTCCGCCGCGATGTCAGATGGCCGATTCGGCTGACTTCTGATGGAACTGTTTAGTTTTAGGTGTTCTAACGTCGGCAACGTACTCCTCAGATTACCAATTCTTGCGACTTACACATTCCGCCGCGATGTGAGATGGCCGATTCGGCTGACTTCTGATGGAACTGTTTAGTTTTAGGTGTTCTAACGTCGGCAACGTACTCCTCAGATTACCAATTCTTGCGACTTACACATTCCGCCGCGATGTCAGATGGCCGATTCGGCTGACTTCTGACGGAATTGTTTAGTTTTCGGTGTTCTAACGTCGGCAACGTACTCGTCAGACTACCGCTTCTTGCGACTTCCACATACCGCCGCGATGTCAGATGTCCGATTCGACTGACTTCTGATGGAACTGTTTAGTATTCGGTGTTCTGACATCGGCAGCGTACACGTCAGGCTACCGGTTCGCGTAGCCACAAACCGCCGCAAAGTCAGATCAGATCATCGAATTCAAACTGTTGACGCGACACATGCGGGCGATATTCCATAGACTGACAGATATTTATGATGTTTACTCGTCACGTATTACCGAAACTCATTACTGAACTCTTTTATTTAATTAAGCTATTGGTGCTAGTCCCCTTCCTTAAAAAAAATCAGTCTATGAACAAGATAAACTTCAACTGCCACATACCACGACGCAAGCTGACCTCCTCGGCAGGGCGGCGACGAGTGCGATATCTCGATCGCTACAATTACGACTGTTTAATTGCAGTCGAAGGCGTGGAAACAATTACTCGGTAATTTATGGGAAAGCCATCGCGACTTCCTCCTTCAATTAAAACACTTACACGGCTGTGCCGGGCCAATTATGGTGCAGGAGCGCAAACGTAACCCTACCTTCACCTGGACGAGTTTATATCAATTATCGTAAGGCCTACGTTTGTAGCTAGATTTATACAAATTACTGGATATATAAGCTTACTCAACAACAGATTCACGTAAATCACTGCAGTCGTAAGTTTAATCGTTTTATGTAAATCATCGCACATCGGTCATGGTAAAAACGACAAATAAAGTCTAAACTGAAAATTTCTAACCTAACTTTAAATCCTACATTTTGAAACACAGTAATTCATTTTTAAATGGATATGTCTGAGCTCCGAGGGAGGTTTCGAATTTTGCAAAACGCAAAAATAACAAAAAACGAAAATAACGAAAGTAACGTCATTGATCACGTGACCGGAAAGTTTTTGGCAATGGTAGTCATACGTTTAATATTTCGTAAGCAAATCCCTGAAATACTAAAATTTTACATTAGCCTATATTACATAAGTCATTTACTAGTGAAACTACAATAGGCTACTTATTGAAAACATTATTAATAATTAATTGAATTAATATTTTTTTATTTTGTAAACGTCAAGCTATCTTTTAGGAAGCTTCTCTTAACTTTCGTCCAATGAAAACCTCACATAATCATAACCTAAACTAATTCAAACAGGAAAGTCGTTCTGTGAGAATTCTATTGGGATTTCCTTTGAGGATGGTGTCAAATGATAGGGAACAACTTATATACTCAGCAAATTTACCCAAAGATTACATATTTTCTCATAGCAGTTTAATTAACATTTAATTAACATTAATTATTTAAGAAGTTAATTTGAGGCTTCCTATCAACCAGTTTTGAATTACACTGTCCTACGACTGTGTTTCTTATTTTTTAAGCTCGCATAAGAAAAGAAACTACAAATTTCATGTTTACACAACCAATTCCTTGTATTCATAACCTGTGTGGTGTCAACTTGCGTACATAGAAATCATTAATTTCATTATCACTTTTCATTTTAAACTCAAATTCTCACACCGTTTCTTTTTTTGGAATATTTTAATGTTGGATTCAATTTTGTTATTTCTTAGACAATAAGACCATATACATGTACATGTCAAACACGTCGAAGCTACAATTTACCCAATGCACTCAATAATTTTCCCAGATTTTAATACTGAGTTTCCAGAAGGTATTCGATTATTTCAACCCTCTACGTCGTCGCACAATTAATTAAAAGAAACAATAAAAATTAAACTACATTTAGATAAATAATAAATAATTTATAATGAATATAACTTACTTGATCGAACAAAAACTTCTTTCAAGCGAAATGAGAAAAACAATCGGGAGTCATCCTGAAAGAAAAAATTAGTAAATTACAATAAACTTAGAAAATCATGAAGTAAACGCAAAATTTCTGGAAACTCAAGGATCGATCTATACTGTGACAGCAATGCCTTTTCTGCGAATATGTTTATCACGTACACTCAAAGACAAAAAGACCAAGGTTATAGCCAGTAAAAAAATAATAATAATCTTTATTGCTGTAATGACAAAATGAACCTTTTTATAGCAAGCGTCAAAAACATTAAAATTTAAAACTAATAACGAAACAATAACAACCAGAGAGTAAATCAATAATGGCGCAGTCAAAACAAGGAACCAGCCAGATCATACAAAAAAGCAAAAAGCACAACTACTGTCCTACCAGCTAGAACAGGTCTGATCTCAAGCTGATGTTACCCCCCTTGTGTGGTCCACCAACTCGTCTACCGAGTAGAACACGTTCGACGCTAAAAAGCATCTAAAATTCGATTTGAATTTTGGTTCTGAATTTTCGGATCTGATATTCTTCGGGATTCTGTTCAATATGGAAACACCCGTCAATGAGGGAAGACGTTCCATGGCCGCCAATGTGTGCTGTGTCGTTCTGAATGCATTTGTACCTGCCATGAATACCTTGTGCTATAATCATGTATATCTCGTCCCTGAGTGAGATAGGTTCTGAATTTACAGAGACGAGCAAGCTCTAGCATGTACAACCCAGCCAGTGTTAGCAGCCAAAAATCACGGAAGGCATTTCGACACGACTCTCTAAATTTCAGTTTTCCTATTATTCTGATGGTTTTTTTTCTGAAGAATGAACACACGGTTGAAATTTATTTGTGAGAAACCACCCCCACAGAGCAATGCCATAAGAGAGATGGTATTGAATCAACCCGTAGTAAACCATTAGCAATAACTCGGCGGGACAGTGTTGAGAGAGCCTTCTAAGCAAATATATTGCAGAGGATAGTTTCTTGCAAACACTGTCCACATGATCGGTCCAAGTCAGCTCGTCATCAACGAGCATTCCGAGGAATTTAGTTACACCGACTTCTTCGATGACTGAGTCAGTCGTAGCAGTCGTACGGTACGTATTCAGAGCGGTGCTGCCTCCAAATAGCAATTGCAATTCAATTTTGAGGGATTTACTTTGAGATTTATGCTCTCAAAATATTGAACGCAGGAATTTAATTCCTCAAAAGACATCAGTTCAATTTGGTCCATGTTGTTTGAACTAAAAGAGAGTCGTGTCGTCAGCGTACTGGACAAAAGGATTCTGCACATTTATTTCGAGTTTGGCTTATAATTTAAAAATAAATATTTTGTCCATTAAAACAGAATATTTTTAAATGTTTCTTCTGTACTATCAAAATGTACATTGTATGCCAGTGTGAGTGAATTTTCAAATATGATTCTTCGAAACAATGTTGCATCCTATCTTTCTCTTTCTCATCCAGTCTTTCTCTATCTCCAACGGTTACCAAGATATTAACAAATCTAAACACAGTACGTTGTATTTTGGAGCTCCAATGTTAATCTCATGGAGAATAAGGAAAAATTAATATTTCCCATATCAATCAATATTTTTAGATTAAACTTAGTATTTACCTTCATGTGATTGAGATCCATCCATTTATGCTTAAAACCCATAGTTTATGTGTTTATCATGGCGGCAAACCTGAATTCTCTTTTCCCATGTTAATAATATAGGGAATAGGCAAACTCCTTTATTTATGGAAAAATATTGACGAAAGTTGGTATAAATCTTAAAAATAAAAATCTTTTATGGTAGAAATGTCTACTTTCAGTGTTATTCACAGCAGCAAACCTGCACACTTTTTCCCATGTTAATCTTATGGAGAATAGGCAAATAATTCTCATGTTTATGGACAGACGTTTATATAACTTGATATATATTATTATTATTATAGTATTGATTTGGAAATTCAATTAGTACGCAGGTCTGCTGCGACGGGGGTATTTACCTACCTACTGGCACATGTTTACTCTATGAGGAATCCTAGTGAGGATGTAGGCGTCGTATTTTGTAGTTTCGGCAGAGCGTGTTTCCTCCGCCAGAGCGCACTGCCAGCGCTTATTCGCACGAGTCGCCGGGTCTCACAAAGCGACCGCCGGGTTCACGCGATAATGCGATGCAAATGAAACGTCCGTCGCATATCTCACAGGCGGTAACGGTTGCCCCACTCGCGACTCGCTACTCCCTCCGCCGACCCGGGCGGCTCTCCAACTCGGCCGCACTCACAAACAGCAAAGCGTAACCCTGCGTACTCGGGGCATTAACATAGATTTAGGAAAATTAAATTTCTATTTTGCTTTTCAATCCTCATTACGTTTCTAACAAAATCAGTTGATCACAGGCTAATAATAACGGTATGGATAATAGAATAGTTTATGATAAGCTAAAACAATTGAGGTTGACTAAAACACCTTAAACCACTTAGCCGACGCCGTAGCTCAGTGGTAGCGCAAAGGTTTCATGTTACGGATGTTATGAAATTGATCCCTCACTCGGGAACTATATTTTTGTTCAGTGTTTATGCTATATTAATTAAGGTGTATGAAATCGGTTTTATTTAAACCACTTAAATGTTTCAATAAATGTGTTTTAATTTTGCTAATTAACTTGTATACTACATATATTATTCCATCCGAGCAAAGCTCGGTCACCAGGTATTTGCATATTAAGAAGTCTTAGCTTGGTGTTAAAGTCACTGAGTCACAATGTTTCACAATTGTAGCAATTATAAAGTAACATAACGGTTAACTTATAAAATGATGAACTATATAACTGAGGTACTCACAAACAAAAAATGTTTATTTACTTCCCTGTGGGGAATAGGTTAGATCATGGATGTGTCTAAAGGGAATGTTTTTCAGTTCGTCTAAATTGCTGTTCTTATTATTTTATATTAAAAATTCAATACAATAGCACTGATAGTTTCTATGGAAACCTGTTACATATTTTCCACCTTAAAAATCACCAACACCCCCCCAGAGCTAAGACAGATGTCAAAATGATGAACAGAGTCGCGATTACAATAAAGTGGAAGATATTATTGTTAGAACTGTCAAAAGGTGATTAATTTGTTCCACCGGAATAGCCCCTAATCTTTAAACATTCGTGTGGCCGGAAACCTCCGAGCATTAGCAATGGTGATCACTGCCCCCCCAACCCACGCTGTCACTAACCGTCACTCACCGGGTTTACAGCCCTACGACTGATCTTAGTTTAAGTTGCAAATTAACTAGTTAACTAAGACATTCTGGGGTCACGATGATAACCATCTCCAGCCGGAAACCGGGATCATTGTGAAAATATATAGTTTCCTAAACGTCCGATCTCGGGATCGGATAGCGCGATAAGTTTCAAGTTGAACCTGAAGTGACACGCAGGGGTAATTCATGGCAACGTTTCGGACCTTGAGTCTCTCTTGGTCACCAGCCCTCGTTATGACGGCCGGCAGCTGACAACTGCAGCTGTGTGATGAGAATAATGTTCATATCATTCCTACCGGGATATGTAGAGTGGAGTGGCCTAAAGTTCGCGTGGGGGGTAATTGTTCGTATTTGGGAAATTGTTTGTTGTGTAAGAGAAAGTTGGCACCACTGAGTATCACAAATCTGATAAAAGGGTACGAAACCAGTTGACAAAGTTTCACGTATTTCGGACTATTATTTCCGATATTAACACGTACATTCAGTTAAGTAAAATCTATGATTATCAAAAATTGTTTTAAAGTGTTTAAGAGTCTGGATCAGTGGTAGCAGTCTTTGAATTTTAGTCCCCTAAGAGCAATGTTAAATTCTGGCAGAACATACATTCATTTGGCGTCTGTAGTGGCGTTAATTATCAAAGTATCAATGTGAAACTTTGGAAGTACGTTGATGAGAGGTGGCTCAAGGGCACCAACTTTAATTTGATATAAAAACAAAAATCCAGGAATATTTTACAAAATAAATCATTACTATGTTTTTATTGAGAGCGAAAATAAGAAGTTCTGTAAGGTGGTGCCCTGTAGGACTGTAATACCTTTAATTTGACACCTCTTCCGTTAATTTATGACAATAGGTCAAGGAGATATAGGCGCCAGAATTTAACACTGCTCTTACGGGACTAAAATCCAAGATGTCTACCACTGAGGCAGACTCTTAAGTAAAATGTATATTTGAATATTTCTTTTTGTAGCCTTAAAACTCTTCGTCTTCCATTAATTGCCTAGTTAACTTATAGATTTCAGCGCTCATCGAATTACAAAATAGTGTAGTCTGAAGCAACAATTCGCACACGAACACGGGGTAAGAGTTTGCTATTCTTACTCTGCACTGTATATACTGTAACTGTTTTTAAATGCACATACTTATTAACAGACGTACATTCCACATTTAAATTTTGGCTAGCATGGATAATTAATTAACAACAATATTGGACTCAAATCACAAAAAATATTATTCTTAGAAAATGCGGTTTAAGTTCCAATTGAAAACTTTTGTCCTATACTATTCGAAAATTTAGTACACATCATTTTCATAAAGGTTCAAAAATAGGACAAAAGTTTATTTTTGCATAAGATAAACTATAGTTTTTGACATGGATATGTCTTAGGTTTGGGGGGGGGGTGTTGGTGATTTATAAGATGGAAAATATGTAACAGGTTTCCATAGAAACTACCAGAGCTATTTTATTGAATTTTTAATATAAAAGAATAAGAACAGCTGTTTACATGAAATGAAAACAAACCCTTTAGAAATATCCATGATCTAACCTATTTCCCACGGGGAAATAAATACAAACTTTTTCTCTAGGTTTCTGTGAAACGGACCTAACTTGAAACGGAGTAATAACTTGAGCGTTTCATCAAACGTAAATTTCCTGTAGTTGTTCTGAGAAAAATTAAAAAAAATGTCGTCTATTATTTTTTATTAGTATTTAAACCTTAGTGGATAGTTCAATAATTGTGGACAGTTGTGAGCGATGGTCGGTGGATGTAGTGTTCTCTTGTGTAGATTAACGACTGCACTATTGAATACTGCGTTAATCCGCAGACACCATTCTCATAATAATTACACCAGTTCGTAATCCAGAGGCAGTGGTTCGGACTCCACGTTAAATTGAAGGTCACTTAAAAACTGGCTGGGTGGTGTAGTGGTTATAATACCCGCCTTCAAAACTGAAGGTCGCCGGATCGAATCCCGCAAGGGTCGAATCTGGACCCAGTCGCCATTTGTCATTGGGCTACTCATTAATGATGCTTCCTAACAACAGGTCGACGTTAGGTACTAACAAGACCGGGGTTTGGACCGTTCCCCATCAAAACGTTAAAAATGCCACTGGCGTATAAATACACAAAATAAAAATGTGCCATTGACTGTTGGGCTATTAATTACCAGTTCTGCCTAAAGAACATGTCATCCTTAGTCAGAAACAAGACTACAAGATCGCGCCACAATCATCTTACAATCATTTTCATTCATACTTGGCTTAACATACCTATCTGGGTAGGTTGCTATTTCAAAAATGTATTTACTTCCCTGTGGAAAATAGGTTAGATCATGGATATGTCTAAAGGGAATGTTTTCAATTCATCTAAACAGCTGTTCTTATTCATTCATATTAAGAATTCAATACAATAGCCCTGGTAGTTTCTATGGAAACCTGTTACATGTTTTCCATTTTAAAAATCACTAACACCCCTCCCCCAGAGCTAAGACATATCCATGTCAATAGTAATCTAATCTAATGCGCACTCTTGCCCAACTCTCATACACCATACACCCATAATTGTTGCACGGTTGTGTACTGCAATCCAGCTACTTTTAGATCATTGTGGATAGTTATGAGCGATGGTCAACGTATGTGATATTCTCTTGTGTGGATTAATGTCCGCACTATTGAATACTACGTTCATCTGCAATACCATTGGCTGTTGGGCTATCAATTAACATTCCTGTCTAAGGACATGTCAGCCTTAGTCAGTAACAAGACTACAAGACCGCGCCACAATCATCTTACACTCATTTCTCATTCATACTTGGCTTAACATACCTACAAAAATACCGTTTCAAAAAGATAATAACGGTAATAATTGTTCCCCAACTCTTACACCAGAGGTACAGTGCTACATTATTCCACACTGGACTCTACAATAAACACATTCCAAGGCGATCCCGACAAACAACACAGTACAGCTCAGTTATGAAGTTTGACAAATGCGTTCCGCCCTCCTCCGGTCCACGGGGAGATGAATGATGACGGCGGGTGGTAGATGGTAGATGGTGGCCGGTCAAGGGGTGTGGTGGGGGCGGGGGAGCGATACAGCGCAGACGCAGATTAGCGATTTCACAGCGGCCTGGGAACAGGCCGGCCTCTGCGCATGATTACCACACGGCCCCTCCCCTCGTGCTCGTTGTGATAGTGTTTAATGCGCGGCGACCCGTACTCTTGACTCGCTCCACGACGGAGTTTCCGAGTTGTCTGACGTCAAATACACCATGTGTGAACACCGCGACACGATCAGTCCACTGCTGTCCGCTGTTGCAGTGGACATTACTGTCACGATGATCTAGACTGGGTCACAGACACTACCCGGTCTGCATACACCACACACTGACACGCTACAGTATGCTGTAGTGCAGGCACACCACGCCACCTGTTGCCAGAGACAGAGAGAGCTCACCACAACCAAGGTCCGCTACGACGAATGACCCTTGACCGGGTCACAGACACTACCCGGTCTGCATACACCACACACTGACACGCTACAGTATGCTGTAGTGCAGGCACACCACGCCACCTGTTGCCAGAGACAGAGAGAGCACACCACAACCAAGGCCCGCTACGACGAATGACCCTTGACCGGGTCACAGACACTACCCGGTCTGCATACACCACACACTGACACGCTACAGTATGCTGTAGTGCAGGCACACCACGCCACCTGTTGCCAGAGACAGAGAGAGCACACCACAACCAAGGCCCGCTACGACGAATGACCCTTGACCGGGTCACAGACACTACCCGGTCTGCATACACCACACCTTTACACGCTACAGTATGCTGTAGTGTAGGCACACCACGCCACCTGTTGCCAGAGACAGAGAGAGCACACCACAACCAAGGCCCGCTACGACGAATGACCCTTGACCGGGTCACAGACACTACCCGGTCTGGATACACCACACACTGACACGCTACAGTATGCTGTAGTGCAGGCACACCACGCCACCTGTTGCCAGAGACAGAGAGAGCACACCACAACCAAGGCCCGCTACGACGAATGACCCTTGACCGGGTCACAGACACTACCCGGTCTGGATACACCACACACTGACACGCTACAGTATGCTGTAGTGCAGGCACACCACGCCACCTGTTGCCAGAGACAGAGAGAGCACACCACAACCAAGGCCCGCTACGACGAATGACCCTTGACCGGGTCACAGACACTACCGGTATGCATACACCACACCTTTACACGCTACAGTATGCTGTTGTGTAGGCACACCACGCCACCTGTTGCCGGAGACCGAGAGAGCTCACCACAACCAAGGTCCGCTACGACGAATGACCCTTGACCGGGTCACAGACACCACACACTGACGCTACAGTATGTAGTGTGACTGCATACTGTAGCAGTCGCCGAGAGAGCTCACCGCGACATTTTCTTTGTCTTCGCTACCTAGTGTTTAATTGTACGACGATCATTTTCCCTCAGTTCATTTAAATTTTGATTAAGAAACCATTACCATTACTTTTTGAGAATTGTCACATATCCAGGTAGATATTTTAAGCCGAGTAGGAATGAGAAATGAGTCTAAGACGGTTGTGGTGCGATCTTGTAGTCTTGTTACTGACTAAGACTGAAATGTTCCTTAGACAGGACTGTTAATTAATAGCCCAACAGGCAATAACATCTAAGGGACCTACAGTTTAACGTACGATACGGATACGAACCACCTTTGCCTCTGAAGTACGAACTGGGCTATTATGAGAATGGTCTTTGCGAATGAACGTAGTATTCAATAGTGCGGACATTAATTCACACAATAGAATATCACATCCACCGATTACCTATAAAACAATAGACAAGAGACGAAACAAAAGAATGACCGATAGAAACGTGATATTTCTATTACAAGGTGGTAGACTAGTGCCTAGTGTCCTCCAGTAGCAGACTTCAGTTCAGACTTGCTAATTGATTCAATTGTCCACTCCCAACGTCTCATCGGTCTACGCGGTTCTATTTTTATTTACATCACTTGTCTTTGAAGTGTTCTTCTTAGAGCCGGGAACATTTTGTGATCATTAATTACTACCGGTGTGTGTTTACGGGTTATTTTCACGTCTGTGATTTTCCTGGATTTCGACATTTAAATTAATTCTTCAAGTAAAGACGCCGATCGCCCCACTAATCTTGTTGGGATTTTTGATTTGAATTTTTTGCGATGGTATAAAATTGAATGTCATTAAGAGTCGTTTTCACCTTTTTATGTAAAAAGGCTAGAAGTGCAGTAGCCTCCCGTCAGCCGAACGGCTTTTGAGCCGAAACATGTTATTTTTGCAAATTTCCCATAGGGAAGAAGCTATTACTGTGTTATTTTTTTCCTTAGGTGCCTATAGACCAAAAACACTAGTCGTTTATATATATATATATATAGTGTGTGTGTGTGTGTGTGTGTCTGTGAACACGATAACTCTCGTAAAAATGGTCCGATCGGGACCAAATTTGGTAGAGACGTGTATTCCTGCATTTGATTGGACGAGTTCGGAAACCAGACATATCGGACAATCGAAACGGGTAGTTTGGGGTGTTGTGTATCCCAAAAATAGGGTTTTTGCGTTTTCCCATGTAATTTTTAGAAATTTCAAATTCTATCTTTCACTATTAGAATTGCCTTAAAAAACTACACAATTTAGATCCTTAAAGTTTTACTCTATCTCTAGGTTACCGAGACATTAAAAAATCTAAAACAGTACGTTGTATTTTGGGGATCCAATGTTAATTATGGAGGATAAAGAAAAATTAATGTTTCACTTATTATCTAATATTTTTGAATGAAACTTTATATTTAGCTTCATTTGGTTGAGATCCGTACATTTATGCTTAAAAAGCATAGTTTATGTGTTTATCATAGCGGCTAACCTGCATACTCTTTTCCCATGTTAATCATATAGAGAGTAGGCAAATAATACTCATATTTATTGACAGATAATGATAAAACTTGTCATATAGATTAGTATTATTATGTTATTGATTTCAAAATTCGCTGAGTACGCAGGTCTGCTGCGATGGTGGTATTTAGGCTTACGACTTAGGGGATGATTAAAAGTAACTCAAATTTCATTACTTTAAGATTTATCTGTAATTACACAATTAATCTTTTCGGATATATCAAGTATGTGGGCCCTAGAACCAACATTTAACTGTATGACAAAATCCCCCCACCAAAGCAGCAGAGCTCCGTACACAGCGAATTTCCAAAACAAACACATAATATTAATATATGACAAGTTTGATCATTATCTGTCGATAAATATGAGAGTTATTTGCTTAAGATTAACATGGGAAAGAGTATGCAGGTTTGCTGCTGTGAGGACCACTGAAAGTAGGTGTTTCTAGCGTACATAATTTATATTTTGACCATTTATACCAAGTTTCATCAACATCTGTCCACGAATAAATTAGTTTTTACAATCTCTATATGATTAACATGGGAAAAGGGTATGCAGGTTAGCTGCCATGATAAACACATAAACTATTGTTTTTTAACATAAATGGATGGATCTCAATTAAATGAAATTAAATATAATGTTTCATCCAAAAATATTGGTTAGTAAGTGAAACGTTAATTTTTCCTTACCCTCCATAAGATTAACATTGGAGCCCTAATATACAACGTACTGTGTTTAGATTTTTGAATATTTTGGTAACAACGAGATAGTAGGAAGGATAGTGGTAACATCTCTATCTCCAACGGGAGATAGAGAAAAACTTTAAGAAACTAAACTGTGTAATTTTTTAAGCTGATTCTGATGGTGAATAATAAAATTTAAAATTTTATTTTTTAATTACAAATGGAAAACGCAAAAACCCAATTTTTTAGTACAACCTCCCCCCCAAACAACCCGTTTCGATTGACCGATATGTCTGGTTTACGAACTCGTCCGACCAACATAGATATACTCGTCTCTACCAAATTTGGTCGCAATCGGACTGTTTTTACGAGAGATATCGTGTTCACAGTTATACAATTTTAATTTATACATATATATGTATAAATTTTAACGACTATTGTTTTTGGCCTCTGGGCACCCGAACACGAAAAAATATCATGGTCTCGGGCTTAAGTCTTACCATAAGACCTACGGTAATAGCTTCTTCCCTATGGGAAATTCGCTAAAAATACAGAAAGAGAAATTCTATACATGTGGACATCCCGCTAAAGCTTTCTCACAATATGAGGAACATACGTACAAGAGAAAGGAAAAATGTTTGTATTTACTTCCTTGTGGGAAGTAGGTTATATCATGAATATGTCTAAACGAAATGTTTTCAGTTCATCTAAACAGCTGTTCTTATAACCAAACTATGACAAGTGACGTCACTGTTTAAAATTTTAGTCATGAAAAATGGTAACCCCCCCTCTAGAGGAGGGGTTGGCAATAGAAGGTTTTTATAAGACATATCTATGTCAATAAGGCGCATGAAGTAAGCATGTGGAAAACCTGCTTAAGCTTTCTCAAAATATAACCAAACTATGACAAGTGACGTCACTGTTTAAAATTTTAGTCATGAAAAATGGCAACCCCCCCTCTAGAGGAGGGGTTGGCAATAGAAGGTTTTTATAAGACATATCTATGTCAATAAGGCGCATGAAGTAAGCATGTGGAAAACCTGCTTAAGCTTTCTCAAAATATGATGAATAAACTTAGAAGAGAAAGGAAATAAGGCCAATTAAATATAAATTCATTGTATTACTATTACAACTGAACATTACAAGTGTAGGCTAACTTCATTAATAATTATTATTGGTATTGTTGTTCACTTTTAATTAAAGTTAGGTTCTCATTTAATTACTTTACATATTGTTGACTTAGGTTGTACTTCTGTTCATTAAATGTAATTTGGATACAAATGGCAAGCCTAAAAATTGTAATAACTTGGTTGGCCATAGATCAAGTTAACGTTTCAAATATTGTTAAATATTGTATTACGCCTAATATTTCCTTTACTTATGTGTCCTGAAATTATTCTGTAAATCCACTATTTTTTGTTTAATTTGAAATTGAAGAATTCGAATGGCTGCCATTTTGAAAACTATCATCAAAAAAGATATTTTTACAGTTTTACTTCATAACAAATTTTAAGTCAATTGTTGGCAATATGTTAATTACTAAGTTAAATCATATGATCGTGTTTATGTTTTATATTTTGGTTTTTAGTTATACATAGTGTTGTTACGATTATTAAATTCTGTTCAGATTAAAATAATCTATTTTCATATACTTGAGTTATTAACATGGTGTCAGTTTTTAAAAACTGAAAATATGAACAACATACCACTTCCAGATCCATTATACTTTACAGAAAAAAAAGCTCAACAGAAAATTGGAACCTATTCAAAAGCCAGTGGGAGAACTACATCATTGTAACGCAAGCATGCAGCTCAAAGTCTACAAATCTCTCCAATAAAAAGGTTAAGCTAGCTTTGTTTCTATCCCTGATTGGTGGAAAAGCTTTGAAGTTAATCAATAAATTATGCAAAGAACCGTCAGATGTCGAAGAAATAATTGTAAGATTAGATGATTATTTTGAAGAGGCAAAAAATGTTACTTATGAGCGTTTTATATTCAACAGTGCAATACAGGAAACTGATGAATCGTGTAAGGATTTCATTAATAGATTGGACATGCTTGCTGAGAAGTGTGAATTTGATTCATTGGCAAATCTATCAAAACAAGAATTAGAAGAGTGGTTAGTTTGTGATCGTCTAGTAGCGGGAGTAAAAAATGTCTGCCTGAGAAAACATTTGTTAACCAAGACAAATTTGTCGTTGAATAAGGCTACTCAGTTTTGTATTGCGGATGAACAATCTGAGAAATTTTCAATTAAAATTAAATCTGAAGAAAGTAATACAGATAAAATTTGTGAAGAAGACAACTTCAAGATTCAAAACAGCACTAGACGCCTTTGTAAATATTGTGGAACTAGCCACGTTTGGAGTGCCAAGAACTGTCCAGCATTTGGAAAAGTGTGTAATAAATGCAACAGGCAAAATCATTTTTCTAAAGTTTGCATGCAGAATAACCACGATATTAAGCAGGTTCAATTATCTAGTGGTGCCAATGAACAGCCAAGTTCCGACAGTAGTGACGATGATATTTACAACGTTAAAGATGACTCTCCAAGAAAACGGTTATATGTAAGCCTTCCACTTTGTACTACAGGAGGACAGAAGCGTTTGAAGTGTCAATTAGACAGTGTAGCATCGTGCAATGTGATAGGAATTAATACGCTAAAGGAATTGGTTGGAACTCCTAGGCTGAAAGATAGCAATACTCGATTATCATTCTATGGAGGTGCATCTCAGTGTTCACTTGGGAAAATCCAACTATATTTCTGGTGGAAAAATCAGAGACAAAAACTCACCTTTGAGGTAATCCAGACGCCACATAATCCATTACTAGGTGCTCAAGATTGTATAAAACTTGGTCTCCTTTCATTTGATGAGATGGTCCATCAGATAAAATGCTCCGGCAATCCTAAGGAAATAATGTCTTCATATCCAGATATCGGAAATGGACTAGGATGTTTGCGACCAGTAGTGGTCCCTCCTAGAAGATACCCAGTGGCACTGAAGGAAAATATAAAACAAGAAATCAGGCGATTGGAAGACCTGAGCGTTATAAAGGCAGTAACAGAACCTACTGAATGGGTAAGTGGCATGGTAGTTGTAAAAAAGCCAAATAAGCTATGCATTTGTATAGATCCACATCAATTGAATAAGGCGATAATGCGCTCGCACTATCAAGCACATACTATTGAAGAAGTTGCTCCTCAGCTGAGAAAAGTAAAGATATTTAGCAAACTCGATTTAAAAGATGGTTTTTGGCACGTTAAGCTATCGGAAGAGTCGAGTAAGTTAACCACATTTTGGACACCTTATGGGAGATACAGGTGGCTAACCATTCGGTGTGTGCTCGGCCCCTGAGGAATTTCAGCGACGTGTAAATGATCAGTTTGAAGGCCTCAAGGGTGTCATTATAATAGCAGATGACGTAGTTGTATTTGGAAGTGGAGACTCTGATTAAGAAGCTCTCAGATATCACAACAAAAATCTGAAGTTACTTCTCCAAAGAGCTAACGAAAAAAAACGTAAAATTTAATTTGAAGAATTGCATGATTGGAATGTGAGAAATCAAATACATGGGACATGTAATTGGTGCTGATGGCCTGAAACCAGACCCGGAGAAAATAACAACTATTATCAATATGAAGGCCCCTCAGAATAAGAATGAGCTTCAAAGATTTTCAGGTTTTATAAATTATCTAAGTAAATTTATACCAAGGCTGTCAGAAATCTCAGCGCCATTGAGAACACTTTTGAAGGATGGTGCAGAGTGGTTGTGGGAAAAGCTATATGATAACTCTTTTAATGAACTGATTAGTTTTGTAACGTCAGCTCCAACCTTACAGTATTTTGATATTGACAAGCCAGTGACTCTACAATGTAATGCGAGCCAGTTTGGTTTAGGGGCATCTCTGCTGCAAGGTGGTAGGCCAGTGGCTTACATATCTAGAACATTAAACAAAACTGAGTTGTTCTATGCTCAGATTGAAAAACAGTGCTTAGCAGTTGTCTATTCTCTTGAAAGATTTGAACAATATCTTTTCAGAAAACCTGATATTACGGTTGAAACTGACCACAAGCAATTGGAAACTATAAATTTTTAAAAAGCCTTTGACATTAGCTCCAAAACGATTGCAACGTATACTTTTACGTCTCCAGAAGTTTTCATTCAGTGTGATTTACAGGCCAGATAAAAGTATTGTAATCGGAGATTTTTATCCCAAGCTCCAGTAATAGGAATCAAACAATATGAAGACAAAAATGTGCAAATATTCTCTACAGACAGGCCTACTTTAAGAAGTCTTGAAGGAGTTTCCTCAATTCAATATCTTAATGTGAGTAGCGAAAGACTCTCACAGATTAGAAGTAATACATTGGAAGATCCCTCAATGGTACATCTAATTAATACAATTCAAAGAGGGTGGCCTTCAACAAAAAATAAGGTACCAAAAGTTCTGAAATCTTTCTGGTCATTTCGTGTTGAATTAACAACAGAGGATGGAATAATTCTGAAGGTGAAAGAATTGTTATTCCAAACAGTTTGAGGCAAGCTTTAATTCGAACAATACATTCATCTCATCAGGGCTCGGATTCGTGCATTAGAAGAGCAAGAGATGTATTTTTCTGTCCTTATTCATATAAGGACAGAAAAATACATCTCTACAAAAAATATGTCTCTACTCATGTAGAGACATAAGAAATGAAATTAATTCCTGCAAGGTATGCAAAAAGTATGCTCCAGATCAAGAACGAGAGCCTCTTCTACAAGATGCATCTCCAGAGAGACCATGGCAGAAAATTGCTGTTGACTTTTCTCAGGAAGGTTCTACACATAACTGTACTGTACACTACATAATTGTAAGTGACTACTATTCGTCATTTTTTGAAGTAAAGGAAACGACAAAGTGTACAAGCGAGGCTCTCATAAATTTCTGTAAAGAGCTATTTGCTAGATACGGTATATCAGAAGTTGTGGTTGCAGACAGTGGCACACCTCTAAAATCTCAACTTTTCAAAGATTTCACACTTGATTGGGAATTCAAAATAATACTGTCTCCACCTTATCATCACCAAGCTAATGGCAAAGCGGAATCAGCAGTGAAAATATTTAAAAGCTTACTAAAAAAATCACGTGAAGGTGGGTTGGATTTCCAACAAGCACTTCTGGAGCTTAGAAATACTCCACTTCAAGTAATAGGCTATAGTCCCGCCCAACTCTTCATGAATAGAAGGACCCAAAGTCTGCTCCCTATCAATCCAAACTTGCTATTACCTCAAATACCCAACGATATTAAAGAAAGGTGGGATCACAAGAAACTAATATATAAGAAGCAATACGACTGTGGAACTAAGGAACTAACTTCTTTGCAAGTAGGTCAAAATGTTTGGCTAAAACAACGACCTCAACTAGAGAATGAGCCCTGGGTGCAAGGCAAGGTACTTCAGAAAGAAGGCAGAAGACAATATAATGTTGAGGTACAAGGAAAAGAATTTATAAGAGACAGAAAGTTTTTACGAGTATAAAAAACTGATTTCCGGAAAAGAGAAGATGTTGGCAATATGTTAATAACTAAGTTAAATCATATGATCGTGTTTATGTTTTATATTTTGGTTTTTTAGTTATACATAGTTTTGTTACGATGATTAAATTCTGTTCAGATTAAAATAATCTATTTTCGTATACTTGAGTTATTAACATCAATATAGCAATCTTTTGCGGGATTGAAAATTGTTATGTGTCATATTAATTCTCATTCTTATTGTAATATTTTTGTCAACATATGATTTTATTTACACTATGTTTTTGTTTACATTTAAACTGTTAATACCTAAAAACTGCAGTAGTTTTATGTTTAATAAAACCTTTTATAGGTGTAGTTCAGAATCTGTCTAGTTATTTCAATTTATTAAACATAATAATCAACACTACTTGTGAAAATGGAAAAACTTTTGAAGCCAAATAGATTCAATACTGATCCAAACTCAAGCAATAGTCAAGCTGAATGGATACATTGGTACAGAACGTTTGGGAATTTTCTTTCATCACTAGAAACACAAAATGATAAAGAGAAACTGAATCTTTTAGTAAATTTTGTTGGTCCAAATGTTTATTGTTACATATCGGAGTGTAAAACATTCAAAGAAGCCATTGAAAGTCTTTCAGCTATCTTTGTAAAACCGAAGAATGAAATATTTTCACGACATCAGCTTGCCACCCGCCATCAAAGTACTCAAGAGTCATTGGATGAGTTCATCCAAGCCTTAAAAGTCATTAGTAAAGACTGCAATTTTAAATCAGTGACTGCCGAACAAAGTCGCAGTGAACATATTAGAGATGCCTTCATTACTGGGCTTAAATCTAATTATATACGACAAAGATTGTTAGAAAAATCTACTCTTACACTTCAAGAAGCTTTTGATCAAGCAAGAAGTATTGAATTGGCCCAAATACAATCAGATTCTTACATGAAAAATACACTCAATGCTGCAACAAAAACTCATTCTTCACAATCAGAATCTGAACAGTTATGCAACAGATCCTACAATAGCTCTAGAATGAGAACTCACAAAGGACATACTGAGGATGAAAACCTACAGACCACTAGTGATTTTCAGCTTGCAGCAACAACACTGAAATGTTTTTTTTTGTGGAGGAAATAAACACAAACGTGATTTTTGTCCAGCTAAAAGTTTTAAATGTCATAACTGTCAAAAGTATGGACATTTCAGTAAAGTCTGTAGATCGAAGAAGATTATAGTGGAAAATAAACTACAAAGTAATTCTGCAAACATTTGTGCCTATCCAAGCAGTCACTCTGCTAGCATTTGTGCATGAAGTCCACCAGTCTTAGCTAAAGCTACTGTTTCGGTGAAAATTAATTCTATCACAGCGGATGCTTTAATTGATACGGGAAGCTCAGAGAGTTTCGTTAGTAAACAGTTTGTTAAATTTCATAAACTAACGAGTCTGCCTGGAAAACTACAAGTAACGATGGCATCAACTTCACTTAATTCTGAAATAAATGAGATCTGTGATGTCAAGCTAGAAATTTCAAACTATGTTTACGAAAATGTGAAACTCTATGTCATGAACAATCTTTGTGCAGATATAATAATTGGGCATGATATCTTAAGAAATCATTCACGTATCGAGATGTCTTTTGGTGGTAATAATGCTCCTTTGAAGATATGTGGTCTGGCTCAAGTAAGCATTCAACCAGTTCGTCTGTTTTCAAATTTAACTCCTGATTATAAACCAATAGCTATGAAATCAAGACGATTTTCCCCGGAAGATAAAGAATTCATCAAATCCGAAGTGAATAGAATGTTGAAAGAGGGGATTATAGTTGAGAGTCAATCTCCTTGGAGAGCTCAAGTTTTAGTTATCAAAGGAGATTCTAGATAAAAAAGGATGGTTATAGATTACTCCCAAACTATTAACGGGTTTACGGAATTAGACGCATATCCATTACCAAAAATAGAGGATATTGTAAATGAAGTTGCTAAGTACAAATTATATAGCACAATTGATCTAAGCTCAGCTTATCATCAAGTACCCATTCTCGAAGAAGGACAAATGTATACTGCTTTTGAAGCAGATGGGCGATTGTTTCATTTTCAACGGATTCCTTTTGGTGTAACAAATGGAGTACCTGCCTTTTAACGGGTTATCAATAGAATAATAACAGAAGAGAAATTACAAAAGACTAAAGCTTACTTAGATGATATAACAATAGGAGGGGATTCTGAGGAAGAACATGACTGTAACCTTGAATCATTCTTAGCTGTTGCACGGAAGTATAATTTAACGATTAATAAAAACAAAAGTAAATTTCACCAGTCCTCTATTAAGTTACTTGGTTATCAAATATCTCATCGATCTATACAGCCAGATCCAGAACGTCTTCGACCACTTGTAAACCTTCCGATACCAAAAGACACTTCGGCCCTTCGGAGGGCAATGGGAATGTTTTCTCATTACGCTAATCTCATTCCTAAATTTTCTGAAAAAATTCAGATATTTAGTAACAACCGAAAACTTCCTCTTTCATCCGAATCTGTAAAAGCTTTCCACAGATTGAAAAATGACATTGCTCTAGCTGTTAAATCGCCTATTGAGGGAGTGGAACAATTCACTGTGGAAACTGATGCTTCTGATCATGCCTTAAGCGCGACACTATCTGAAGGAGGAAGACCTGTTGCCTTTTTTTCTAAAAGTTTGACACCAACTGAACGTAGACATTCTATTGTATAAAAAGAAGCTCAAGCCATCGTAGAATCTCTGAAACACTGGAGACATTATTTGGTTGGAAGACCCTTTAAACTAATAACTGATCAAAAGTCAGTAGCTTACATGTTTGATAACAGGGCTTTTGGTAAAATTAAAAATGAAAAAATCCAAAGATGGCGTATGGAACTGTCTTGTTTCAAGTACAGTATAGTTTACAGGCCAGGATCTGAAAATTCAGCGGCGGATACTCTTTCTCGTGTATGTTCTGTCACTGGCCAGCTTAGTCTGAAACAGATTCACGAATCTCTCTGTCATCCTGGAGTAACACGATTTCATCACTGGATCAAAACAAAAAATCTTCCATTCTCGCTTGAAGAAATCAAGAAAATGACATCATCATGTAGAATTTGTGCCGAGTTGAAACCTAACTTTTGCAAATTTCAAGGGGAACTAATTAAGGCAACAAAACCATTTGAAAGATTAAATATTGATTTCAAGGGTCTATTACCAACCTCAGGAAGAAACAAGTATATTTTGACAGTGGTGGATGAATATTCAAGATTTCCATTTGCGTTTCCTTGCGCTGACATGACTTCAGCCACTGTCATTGAAAAATTACAGAATCTTTTCCATCTGTTTGGCATGCCTTCTTATATTCATTCTGACAGGGGTACATCATTTTTATCTCAAGAGGTTAGTGAATTTCTCAATTTCAGTGGTATTGTATCTAGCCGTACAACCCCTTACAACCCAAGACGAAATGGACAGGCTGAGAGGTACAATGGAATAATATGGAAGACGGTAACTTTAGCCCTAAAGACTAGAGATATGCACATAAGCAAATGGTTAGAAGTGTTAGAAGAGGCCCTACACGCTATTAGAAGTCCACTATGTACGACTACAAACATGACTCCACATGATCGAATGTTCAATCACATGAGGAAGTCTTTCTATGGAAAATCTCTTCCCACTTGGCTTACATCTCCTGGACCTGTTCTTCTAAAAAGAATCAATCTGGGAAATAAATATTCACCTGCAGTAGAGGTTGTGGATCTGATTGATGCCGGTCCCCAATATGCAAGGATCCGGATGAGAGACGGAAGAGAAACGACTGCATCCCTTCGTCACCTAGTTCCTTTTGGGCAAGACGACGCCTACTATGAAAACAATCTGGAAATTGTTGACATTATCGATCCGACTGACTGTGGATATTCTAATCAGAATTATTCAAAACAACAGTCACAACATCCACAACGTGAACGTCGTCCGCCCAGGCATTTTAAGGACTATGTTCCCTCAAAATGAAGTGGGGAAGAATGTCATATTAATTCTCATTCTTAATGTAATATTTTTGTCAACATATGATTTTATTTACACTACGGTTTTTGTTTACATTTAAACTGTTAGTACCTAAAGAAATGCAGTAGTTTTATGTTCAATAAAACCTTTTATAGGTGTAGTTCAGAATCTGTCTAGTTATTTCATTATGTTTAATAACAATGGGGATATCAGCTAAACAAATCTAAAATAAAAAAATACCCAACATTTTTAATTTATTTTTAGTTTTAGATTATGATTATATATTGCCAATTACAGATTTGTGGGACACTTTATATTATTACACACTCAATTTTTTAAAATTATGTTTTTAACTGATTCATTCAACTTTTTACAATCAATGTGAAAATTGCTTGTTCTTCCTGACTTAAATGTAGGCATTTCTTGTAATCTGTGGCAACAAATTACAAGATCCTAATATGAATTGTCCGTCAAGGAAAGTAAGCAGTGTAGAGTAAAGAAAGTAAAGTTGGTATAAACAAATCGAAATTCCATCCATACATTCAGGAAATCTTGATAAAGTATTATTATTGTTAGGCTACATACTAAACTTGCCATGATGTGGTCATATAGTTGCCAACATGTAGGCCTAACACATGTTGGCAACACAAAACTGACTTACAAATTTCTGAGATGTTTTTCTCTTACCGGTTTTTTTAAAACGTTCAAATAAATTTTCAGTTAAATTTACCGAGTTTTTTTTATATTAATAATTGGTATGTGTGTCACAGGTACAAATATCACAAACTGTCACTACAAATAACATACAACAAAGTCAAAGAAAAAAAACACATTACGAATTCAAGAATTTTACACAGTTTAGGGTTACATGACCCACATTTCTACTTGAACTACCCATCAATAATGACAGGCAATCATGTAGTAACGCTTTCCCCCTTGGTTTCAGCTTTAAATGACATAATCAAATACAAAAACTAGCACCACTGCACAGAGGAGAATAACAGTATTCGACTTCATTAATGCTAAGATATGCTGACACACATTAGAAAGTCAATGATGTACCCAGAATGACATTGACAATTTCAAATCTTGAGTGATAAAGATCTTAAAATGAATATGTTAATTGAACCAGGTTCAACACATCTCTTAATAACTCTGTAATTTTCATTAGTACTTCGTGTAATGATTCGTTTCAGGAGACATCTCACTTAATGCCGAAGAAAAACTTTTCTTAGAGTGAAGATATTTTGTATTGTCGATGCAACATTTTCCGCAGAGTGGATCCTCTATAATAATAATAGGATTCCAAGAAATTAATGGATCTTTGCAAAACTCCAAAGCAGGTTTACAAAGTAATTGTAAAGGTTTATCACATTTTATCGATGTCCTAAATTCAATTTTGTTAAATAGTGAAAGGTAAAATATTCTCAATTAGTAGTCATCTTTTCCTTGGTTGTAAAGAAATATTCTTAAATATTCATATTTCTCTTTATGTCGCGGATTTTAGTGTGTATTGCATTTTACGCAAATCTTAGGGATGATAAGACTGAAAATAAAATTAATTACTTTTCGAGAAAGTGAAACATTATTTTTTGTAAATTAAATTCCGTCACAAATCCTGCTTATAAATGATAGTTAGCTTATAATGAAGTAGGATCAACTTCAAGAGAAGTGGAACAAAGATATACATGACACTACAGCATTGCTCTAGCATTTTAGAGTCCTAAGTAATTACAATAATCTATAAATCTTGTAATACACTAGGTAATAAATGTTGAGTTATATATATATGAAATGAGACCCGGGGGTCTTATCAAAATGTAACTCTTAACATGCTCATAAATAAGCTCTCTGCAATGAGACCTTGAGGTCTCTCACACCATACAGTTGTAATCATTCCACAAAAAAAACTTTAGGTCTTTAACACAAAGTCATGAATACGTCAACAATTTATGAACTAGTTAACCTCTTAATTTAAAATGTTGTTTACACTGAAAACTATCTTGATTTTAACATTAAATACCCTCGTCGCAGCCGACCTGCGTACTCAGCAAATTATCAAATCAATAATATATGACAAGTTTGATCAATATCAGTAGATAAATATGAGAGTTATTTGCCTATTCTCCATCGATTAACATAGGAAAGAGTATGCAGGTTTACCGCTGTGAGGAACTTTGAAAGTGGGCATTTCTAGCATAAAAAATTTTGATTATTTATACCAAGTTTCATAAACATTTGTCCATAAATAAAGGGGTTTGCCTTTTCTCTATATGATTAACATGGGAAAAGCGTATGCAGGTTTGCTGCCATGATAAAGACATAAACTATGATTTTAAGCATGAATAGATGAACCTCAACTACATGAAGCTAAACATAAATTTTTATACAAAAATATTATTTACTAAGTGAAATATTAATTTTTCCTTATCCTTCATAAGATACAATCAACCCATTATTGTCAATAAGGTGGAGCCACAAAATACAACATACTATGTTTGGATTTTTTTATAACTCGGTAACAATTGGAGATAGAGAAAAACGTTAACGAACTAAATTGTGTAGATTTTAAAGCTAATTCTAATGAAGAAAGATCAGATCTAAAAATTGTTTAAATTACATATGAAAAACTAAAAAACACAATTTTTGAGTACGAAACCCCCCAAACTACCCGTTCCCATTGACCGATACGTCTGGTTTACGAACTCGTTCGAGCAAATGTAGGAATACACGTCTCTATCAAATTTGGTCCCGATCGGACCATTTTTACGAAAGTTATCATGTTCACAGACACACATATATACCTATATATATACTTATATATATAAATTTTAACATAGGCCTACCACCACCACCATTTAACATGGCTATTGTTTTTGGCCTCTGGGCATCTAAAGACGAAAAAACATGGTCTCGGGCTGAAGTCTTGTCATGAGACCTATGCTAATAGCTCCTTCCCTATGGAAAATTCGCTCAAATTAAAAAAATTGTTAAATTACATATGAGAAGCACAAAAACCCAATTTTCGAGCACAAAACCTTCCCAAACTTACCGTTCCGAATGACCGTTATGTCTGGATTACAAAATCGTACGAGTAAATGTAGGAGTATACATCTCTGCCAAATTTGGTCTCGATCGGACCTTTTTTACAAGAGTTATCTTGTTCCAAGACAGACACACACATACAATTTTTTTTTTAAGTGTAATTAGTTCCATCTTTTAACCAATTTATATATCAGATATTTTGGTGAAAACTTAGACAACCTACTGAGTTAATCCTAGAAGGGGCAAAGTCGTAATTCACGACGCATTTACAAACTCAAGTGGTAGATGAAGGCATCTGTCGTCAATTTAGTGAACTTATCACCTTCGTGACCGTTTCACCCTCTGGGGGGAAGCAACCGAACCTGTTTACGCAGTTCACTAAACTGTCAATAGGGCATGTCTTATAGCCAAGTAAGAACTTTATACTCCTAAGCATGGTGGCTGTTTTGGTTAAAGCACTAACGTTTTAGCCACTCGGAAGTGCTAGGGTTCGAATCCTGACCATGAGCAATCCCAATTTGGCTTGCAAATGTGTGGTAGAGGGGAGAGGGGGCCAATCTTAAACAAATGGTGGCTGGCTTGGGTGGAAGTTGACAGCATTTGTAGGCATAATTGGGATTGCAGTGGACACCTGTTTTGCTTTTGTGATTAGTGGTTACAAACGAGGGCATGTTTTATTTTGTTTATACTTCATATTTCAAGAAGATATAATAAGTAATTATAATTATGTTACAGTTAAAAGTAAAAAGCTTGCCACTTCTAGGGTTAGGGCCTAAGCTTGGAATAGCTATGATATGAACATAACAAAATATGATGGCTTAATTTATAGACTTATTTAAAAAAGCTGAAAACTTACCTTGCTGGCAGATATGTATTATAGAAGGGGGTTGAACTATTCTATTTGTTCACAAAATGTATTCACATAACAATATGAATGAAATCACGTAGATATTGAACAAGTGGATATGGCAACATAATCGCATCAATTTTTTTCAAGTTGATATGATCAGATTTTCGCACGACGACTGGAAATGAGCAAAGACAATAAACCTCTCAAATAATTACAACTAACAAATAACTTTAACCTCTAAAAATTTAACTCAAAAGATCGTTCCCTGAACACTAATGTTGATCGACGGTCGACGAAAGGAACGAACCCTCTCTTTCGAACCAACAAATGAACAACCAAACCAAAACAATTACAAAACGAAAACAAAGCACTTTCTTATTTTTTGAAGCGAGAACAAGACTGACCTTTTTCCATGCTATGTAATAACAGCTGGTTTGGCTCACCAGATTTCTTGTTCTATTTTGACCGGGACTATCTAAAACGCTGACGGCCTGGACTTACAAAGCTATTTTTAAATCAGTGCCACCGTGTGCTACCGTACTGACAGAGTTATGAAAATTTGCATAAAGAACCATTTATATCTAAAGGCCGGTCTACACGTACAAACTTACCGTCAGTGTTGCATGATCTTGCCAAGTTTGTCAAACAAGACTGTATTGGCCGACGCGTCTACATAATCAGTTTTTGACACAGTTTTCTATATCAGTTTTCGCTCAAACATGGAGGAAGAACTATTGATGTTTGTGACCGTGGTTGCGATTTGTGCTCATAGAATTCGATTGAAGAGGTGTAGACGTACACGATGGTCGCGTAAATGGTTAATGTAACCGCCTCAAGCTTAATGAGGACAAGACGCAATCCGTACTTTGCACCCTTCAACCAAGAGCGGGACAAGAGGAGGCAGTGAAGCTGTTGGGTTTTTGGATAGATAGAGGGCTAAAATGGAACACTCACGTTGAAAAGGTATGCGTAAAGCTATCCAGAGTTATTTACCTACTAAGGAAGCTCAGGGAGAGCATAAGTAAGCCTTATCTGGTAACAGTGTATCATGCCTTGTTTCATAGCCATCTGTTATATGGTATTGTGTTGTGGGGACATTCGCCGGCGGCTCACGACATACTGTTGCTCCAGAAGAGGGCTGTTAGGGTTATAACTTCATCCGGTCCAAGGGAACACTGTCGCCCCCTGTTTACAGACCTGGGAATCCTTACAGTCTTCAGCCAGTATGTGCTGAATAGCCTGGTGCTGTTGAAAGAGACTCTGAGCAGATTTGATAGCAGAAGCGCTCAGCACAGCTACGGTACACGCAAAGCAAAGGACCTGGACATGCCTCGTGGCCGTCTCAGTCATACTATGAAAAGCTACCCGCGCTCGGCTATCAGAATCTTCAACACCTTGCCAGAAAGAATGAGAAATCTCGAACCAGCAGCCTTCAAAGAGGAAATCCGCAGCTCCCTTCTACTGAGGCCCCTATACAGCCTCCAGGAGTTGGTAGAGTCTCCTCTTGTGCCAAATTAATGTAGGACGCCCGCCACAGCCAGGTGTTAGGATCTAGTTTTAAGTATATGTTTGTTTTTATGTGTTGAATGTTATATAATAATGACGCTATCTATCCGGGAATCCCCGGTCAAAGATATAGGATTCAAGTATCAAGTATCAAGTAAGTAATGAAGAGACGAAAATTCTCACTTGTAAATCTAATTAGAGAACTAAAAAGTGAACCATCGGATGTGCGTAATTATTTACGTATGGACATGGAAAGTTATCGAAAACTGTTGGACCTTGTAACTCCATACATACAAAAAAAGGATACTGTGATGAGGACTTCAATCAGCCCCCACGAAAGACTCTGTGCAACTTTGAGATTCTTAGCAACAGGGCGAAGTTACAAGGATCTTGAGTTTACAACAATAATTTCCAAACAAGCTTTAAGTAAAATAATACCCGAGACCTGTAAGGCTATATACAACGCTCTGAGGACAAAATACTTAAAGGTAAATAAATTGTAAACAGTTTTTGCGTTCAATAGTGTATTAGTAAATCAAACAAAGAATAGCACATTTTTATAGTAAATAAAACAAAGAATAACGCATTTGTATAGTAAATCAAACATCGCTTATCAATATCCACATAACATCGCTTATCAATATCCTAGCAAATACTTGCTGGTTGCCTTTGAGTCCACGTAGCTTATGAGCCACAAACTTTCCGAATACCTGAAATTCGTCCTCCGAGTTCATTGTTTTCAGTTTTTCTCCAGCAAGGGTTAGTACTTCTTTTGTAGGTGACTGATTTTTCTTCCTTTTACCTGATGGTCGACGATGGTCGGTAGATGGTGTCACACTCGATGGTGTTGAAGTGTCTACTGCAGTTACCGAATTTCCATCATGGGATAATTGAGGAGCGGACAGTGCAGTCTCTTCTTCCCAATTGTCTAGCTGTGTCAGTTCTGCGTCATCCTCCTCCTATACAATTATTTTGTTTCAGTTTCCGAACACCACAGAAGAAATGGAAAAATATAGCAGAAGAGTACGACATAAAGTGGCACTTTCCACACTGTCTAGGTGCTGTCGATGGCAAATTTCTAAAGTCAGTTTTGATAGCTGGCGGAGTTTTGTCCTTATCAAGTTTATCATGTGTGGTTCAGTGTGTTTTGCGCGTAGGTAAGTTCAATATTCCAAAATTGCAGGATCATGTATTAGATGAAAATAAGTTTCATCCTGTTCCATGCCTGGAAGAATTTCTTTCAGGGCACTTTTTAGGTCCTGCAACTTTGAATTGACAAGCAATTTTGTGACCTCTGACCTTTTCTGGAGGTCTCTAGGAGAGGATTTTGCTCCAGTGCACAATTTATAGTGTTTCCACAAAGATGACTTTAAGTAGAAATTATGGCAGTTAATACAAGGTTTCATTTTCTTATCATCTATTCACCTTCTTCTGGCAAGTATGAGCTCACCTTTGTTTTCCTCATAGCTTGTATTGTAAATGAGAGCACCTCTGCCTCTTATTTTGCTGATAATATTTTTCCTCTCAGCACTATTTGTTTCTAGAGTAGAAAAAGCTATAACTTCATTCTCATTTGAATGTTTTTTTGTAAGATGTCTAGCAAAGTGGTCAACAAGTTTTTTACAAAATGGGCAGTAATATTTTTTAACCGGTTTTTTCGCCTTGCCTGTTGACTGTGAAGATGTTGGTTGAGGCTCCGACGCTATCGGGTGCTCCAGTGCTGTCGGTGGCTCTAGACTTACTGGCACTGTTGAAGCTGGACGTTGATCGAGTCTGATGCTGACACTATTTTCTAAAACATAAACATGTGCATAAACAAATATAATTAGCTTATGATAAATAAATTATACCAATTGTAAATTCTAGTATGAGGAGGCAAAAAAGATCTGTTCTGGTTTACCCCTATGCCTTGTGATTAAATTATATAAATGTGTCTTATGATTTATAAATTTTGTATTAAGGAACCGTACAAAGTTCGAAGAGTCTTTATATGGCCCTACATAAATATAGTTTATAGAATTATTTCTTGTAATGTATATTATTTAAAAATTTATTAGTATTTCTTCTTATATCCCCAAAGTATTAATTCAGTATCTAACTCTATTTCATGAACACTGTTACAGAATTTTGGAAAACTACATATAAGATTATCAAAGTTGGCTCATAAAAATTAGTTTTCAGAAAAACAAAATGTGTTTCATAATGAAATTAACATTTTGTTTGTAACCCAAATGTTAATTAAATAATTTTGATGCCTTAGCACTTTTTAAAGCAATAAGATAACCTGCCCATCTTAAGCAGAAGAACATAGATCTTTCAATACTAAAATGTGGTTGGTAACTTGCTTGTTTGGCAGAGTTTAACAGAACAGCATGTAAAAAGTGTTGTTAGTAGTTTTAGCACATCTAATAGTGAGGATTATTATGGGCTGTCAAATAGAATTTTAAAAGAAATAATAGATTTAATAGCCAAACCTTTAGTATTTATGTTTAATAGGGCTTTATCTATAGGGATTTTTCCAGAGGTCCTAAAAGTTACTAAGGTTGTAACGGTACCTATCTTTAAGAAAGGAACCAAGTCTGACCCATCGAGCTACAGGTCTATATCACTAGTCCCTATAATTAGTAAGATTTTTGAAGCTTGTATAAAAGATCAACTGTATAATTTTTTTGTAGATAATAAGTTTATCTGTGTTGAGCAATTTGGGTTCATAAGAGGGTTGAGTACAATCAAATAGTGGAAAAAGTGATTAATTTGATTTGAAATGGTTTTGAGGATAAAATGATGACTTGTGCTACACTGATTGATTTGACCAAAGCATTTGATTGTATCTCACACAAACTTTTACTGAAAAAACTTCAATGTTATGGTCTGAGAGACAAAGAACTTAGTTTAATGACGTCTTACCCATATAATAGAAAACAGATAGTTTATCAGAGTAATGACATTTCTAACACTCAATTAATCAAATCAGGTGTTCCTCAAGGATCTGTGTTGGGTCCTTTTCTATTTTTAATTGCCATTAATGATTTTCCTACTAGTATGCCATGTAAATCAATATTATACGCAGATGATACTACGATGGTGCAATCAGGGAAAGATAGGTATTGAAAAACTGCAGTTTAATAAGAATGTAGCAATGAATAATGCAGTGGATTGGTTTAAGACAAACAACTTACTTATTAATAACAAAAAAACAGAATCAATCATTTTCACATTAAGTAAATCATTCCAAGAACAGTCTATTAAATTATTAGGGATACACCTGGATAGCACTTTGAAGTGGGATGTACATGTACAAAACCTCTGTAAAAAACTATCTAGAATTACTTATTTGCTAAGGAAACTTAAACTTAGTGTAAGCAATGATATGTTAATTAATGCCTATTATGCTTTCTTTCACTCTCAAATTATATATGGAATTACTTTATGGGGTAGCAGTGCTAGTATCGGCTGAGTTTTTAAATGGCAAAAACAAGTTGTAAGAATTATAAAAGGTTTAAACAACCGAGAGTCATGCCGTCCTGTCTTCAAGGAACTGAAAATAATGACAATTCCATGTTTGTATATATTTTTTAGCTTATTAGATGTAAAGGAAAATGTTTTGGAATATAAAAATAGATTTGAAATTCATAATTATAACACACGAAAAAATTATACCTTAGATTTACTTTCTGTTAGACTGTTGAAGACGAATATAAATACTTTTTGCATGAAAAGAAGGCTATTTAACAAATTGCCTCACTCAGCTCAAACTATCAGTCTTTCTAAATTTAAAAAGTGCTTGAGTAATTGGTTAAAAGATCAGGTTTTTTATAAGGTTGATGATTTCCTATCAACTGAATATAGACAGTTGCAAACATTGTTTAATGGATAAATGCAGATTATGTTTTAATACGTGTACCTAATATAGTTTTAAATGTTTTATTGCTGTACTATTTGTTTTTTTGATAACTTGTGTCCATGTTTTAAATTGAATTGATAGATTAATTGTATTTTGATTGTTGCTATTTTATTGTAGTTTTAATTTATTGATCATGACAAAATCGAATGCATCACTGATGTCTAAAGATGAATAAAATTCTTGATTCTTGATTCTTGCTATTTACATAAAAATTAACACATGACTGACTATATCCTATTTTTACCGAACAGGTCAGTACCTTTTTTGTCAAAAACAAAGTTAATTTAGTTGTTTTTAAATGTGAGAGTCGTTCCTGTGATGAGATTGGAGAAAATAAAGACACCGGAAAAAGTGTTCCCCAAGTCAAAAACCAAACCCATATTTGTTGAAAAATAAACTTCCAAACAATAGTATAAGTATAATGAAAATTGTACCATGATAATAAATTTTAAATCGTAAATAGTAAAATTAAATTTGTACAACCAATTTGAAATTGTAAGTTATTAAATTAAATTTGTTTTTTAGTTAGTAACTATATAAATTTTTGTAGTACGATGAAAATTATCGTTCAATACTCGTCAGAAAAGCTCTTTACCAGTGCTCGATCTAAATTTAGACAGAATCTAATCAAAACATGTTAACGCGATCTCGCGCTGGTCAAGAACGTTTTTCTAGACTAGTAATAAAATATACTATTACAATGTACAATATACAAATTATTATTATGAGACTGCACTAAAAGGATAATACTTGGTCAAAATATATCATTTAAATTTTTTTATCGTCCATAGTAAGTTTTCGCATGTCCATAGTAAGGCATAATACATGAAGCACCCATAACCCATGTAAAACAAAGATCTAATCTGAAAGTAGGAGACAAGAAAAAGTAAAGTGGATAAATGGAAAGTTCTACGATGCAATTATTTTGGAAATCTTACAAAGTATAATAATCATACTTTTCAATATCCTTGAATATAATGGAAAAAAACAATAACCACCCAATATAATAGAAAACCATATGAGTTACAGAGCTCAACAAAGCAATTTTTGTAATTACAATTTAAGTTTTCATTTTTTATATGAATCTAATTGTTCTAACAGACACCTTTCTTAAAATTTTTCTCAGAATTACCGTCTAATAGTTATATGCACTCCTCATCATTGCCTGATCTCTACTGTCTGTTACCGGTATGTAATATTTTGGGGTCCTTAAGGTTAAGGTTAGGTGGGTTTAGATTAGATTAAAATTTTACAATCATAAAAGTTACATTTGAAATATTTAATATGTCATTAAATATGTAATATGTCATATATATATTATATATCATTATTAATATCTTATTATTAAACTATCATTATTATTATGATTATTATAATATTTTGACATGATTTTATTGTAGTTATTACGCATATAAGTTATCACATGATGACTTATGTGTTACTTATGTTACCTTTCTTCCATACTTTTATGTCGTTAAATATATTTTATACTATCAAAAAACCTAACTTAACTCCGCAGAGCGCTGTATGTCGGTGACTAATACACGTAGCTTTTTATCGTAATATCCGAGATATTGCCGACATACCGCGCTGCGGAGTTAAGTCAGTTAGTTAAGGTTTGTTCTTGATATTTTTATGTCGTTAATTATATTTTATACCATCAAAAAGACCTAACTTATCTTCGCAGAGCGTGGCATGTCAGGAACTAATAAACGTTGCATTCCATCGTAATATACAATGTATTGCCGACATACAGCGCTCTGTGGGGTTAAGTTAGGTTCTTTATTGATATTTTTATCTCGTTAATAATAGTTTATACTATCAATAAAGAACTTGACTCGGAAGAGCGCTGTTTGTCGGCAATATACCGTCTATTACGATGTAACGCAACGTGTATTGCTCGCCTATATACAACTTTTACAATTAAATATATTTTTTCAACGATACGGCAGATACTCCCATTTATTTTAATTGACATTCTAACGTAACAATTAGGCATTTTACGACATCTAAACAGGTTAATTACAGGAAAGAAGAATTTTTATATTTTAGAAATCAAACCAATTATAAAATTAACATTCTTCAATTATTTGTGTAAATAAACAAATATGTCGCTGGTTAGAAGTAGTTTCTGTACTTGCCGTACCTCTTTGTTTATTCCCAATTACCATGGGTTGAAGGACTAAGGGATTTGTAATCAGCTGATTGACAATAAAATGAACTAACTTAATACTAAAGATAGTTGAACTCAGTTGATGATTTGTTGCTCCATTTTCTTTGTGTGAGAACATTCCTAACTAATTAATTTTTAATTCAGTTTGATAAAATTAAGTTAAATTAATTTAAAGTGAACAACAAATCTTTGACATAAACTTAACCTTACGCCTAAGATCTCCAATCAAACAAGCTTTTCCAGTTCAAAATTGTTAATCACGAGAATCTACCGTTTACCATAAATTAACATTTTAAATCCCAAATTCCCTAAAATATCCCTGATTCCCAAATATTCCCCGTTTCTCACGGCTTAGAACCTCGATTGTTGTAGACAACAAGGTTGACTGATGTTTGGAGGATGCCTTATTTCAGTCCAAAAAACATTATAAAACGTCAGTAAAACTGTGTTCCGTGGTGTTTTTATTTTTAATTATGTTATTAGAAAACATTGGAAAAAAGTTGTAAGAAAGTGCAAAAAAAGTCTAAGATCGATTTCATATAGATTGGTAGAATATTGTGTTCGAAAATTTACTGTTTAAATGGTTGTTAGAAACTGCAAAAAGTAAGTCTAAGATCGATTTGATATAGATTGGTAGAATACTGTGTTCGGAATATTTACCAAAAGGTAATATTTATTTTTTTCTTTATCCTCCATAAGATTAACATTGGAGCCCCAAAATACTACGTATATGATAGTGTTAAGATTTTTTAATATCTCACTAACCGTTGGAGATAGAGAAAAACTTAAAGGAACTAAACTGTGTTGTTTTTGAAGCTGATTCTAATGGTAAAAGATAAAATCTAAAAATTTTAAAACTACATATGAAAAACTCAATAACCCCAATTTTTGAGTACAAAACCCCCCAAACTACCTGTTATGAATGACCGATATGTCTGGTTTAAGAACTGTTCCGAGAAAATGTAGGAATACATGTCTCTACCAAATTTGGTGTCGATCGAACCATTTTTACGAGTGTTATTGTGTTCACAGACACATCATACATTTACATATATATGTATATATATATAAATTTTAACGACTATTGTTTTTGGCCTCTGGACACCTAAACACGAAAAAATAACATGGTCCCAGGCTTAAGTCTTACCATGAGACCTACGGAAATAGCTTCTTCCCTATGGGAAATTTGCTATTAGCCTAAACAAGTAAATAGTTAATAATATTATCAGATGATTTTTTCATGTATTTTCCAATTTCAGTTTTTGGATCTAAATTTTTCGTATAATAGGCTATTTATTTATATTTTCTTAAATTACACTATTCTATTACCATTTAAGTCTCGAATCGAGTTTTAAGATAAAAAATTCTACCACTTATGAACAAAGTATTACCATTGTTTTTATAACTGCGTAAGTATGTACGAAGTATGTAAATTCAATGGTATTGCTTACTTGCGAAATGAAAAAGTGCAACCTTTCTTTTTTTGCAATTGTTCGCTGCGCAATACAGTGGCATCATGCTACATTTTGTCTAAAATAACTGAACACTGAAGCTAAACTGAAACTAAACCACTGAATTTTTAATATTAGTCATAGAAAAGACGAGACATGAAAATGAAACAGGTAGAACGTTCCCTTGGAACAAACCGTACACTCAACGCTTGCTTTATGATAGATTATCTGGAAAACTAAAAGAGATAGCCGATTGCCTTAAATGTAAAAGTTTTAGATCATCTCATAATCTAAGACTTTCTCGCTGACAGTTTGCTTCAAACCCACATATAAAAAACTTCCTCCCTTACTTACTTTTTCATGTCACGTTTTCATAACTTCATGTTTAATTAATTATTACAAACTCAAATAAAAATAATAAATTATTGTATGTGTACTGTTACATTCAGCAGTTCATGCAGATTATAAGTATATAAGTTTTAATTGAGTTATATATTTCCAGTGCTGTTAATAATCGTAAGATTGAGATAAAGCGCTCTGTTAGATTCGCTCTTTTTGGCCTCGCTTACTTCCTTTACTCAGACGTCAGACCGCGAATCCGGCTCATTTTGCATGGCAGGGCGCAATCTAGGACTATAGATCGTTGGGGTATCCACACATTTCACCGACCCTGTATTATTACTATTGTCAAACTATTGATTTGGAAATTCACTGAGTATGCAGGTCTGACAGGAGTATTTGCAACACCATTATAATATTTTAAATATGTGATGTGATATTTTCACAATAAATTCGTTTCGTTCAAATCGAATTTCGTTCAAAATTGAATTGAATCTGAAACATGTTTTTGATAACATATAAACTAAAGGATTTAAAGCTTATTCTAATTTTCACTACTTTTCATTTAATGAAAAATGTTTTTTTCTCAGGAAGAAAGGATAACTTTTTGAATTTACAACTCTATGTAAAAGAACAGGAAAAGAAAACAATAACTGCTGCAGATGAAGATCGACTGTTCAGTAAATTAGAAGTATACCTCAAGAAACCTTTTACACTAATTGGAATATTTACTTTGGAAAAATTAGCATTCATACCACCGACTATTTCTAGTGAAAGGTTGGAAAGAATCGCCAATATTATTTGTAAGACTATTTTAAACTCATCACATATTACAGGTGATGACATATCATGTTATGCTGACTTTTGCAAAGGATTTGGATATTTGCAAGGAGTAAAAAATGATGTTAGGATATCCTTTGACCAAATTCTAATTTCTACTTTCCTTAATGAACTAGAGAAGAATGTAGGATATGAGAAGAGACTGAATCAGTTGTTGGAGAATCGAAATATTCCACAGGAAAAAAAATCCAAGTGGATCGGGAAGAAAATTCAAGAGCAACAGCAAGTATTCGACACTATTACTTTGCAAAGTATTACTTTTCTTAACAAGCTTTTTCAACTCTATCCGGAAATAGTTTATAAAGTAATTGAATTTTTATTGATTCAAATGAAGACGTCATATGAGAAAAATGCATTCAAGTACTTTTGCTCATTACTTAAAACTGCAAAATGCAGTTGTGTCATTGAGTATAAGGTTACTGATATTAATAAAATAAAATTAGCACACTGGAAAAATTTCAGCACGAAACCATGTACAGTGTGCTTGGTGAACCCATACCTAATGTTAGAAGAACTTTGATACCACTGTTTGAGAGCATTAAAACATTATGCGATTATCATAGCTTCACACAGGAGATAAGGGAAGATATTTATTTCATGATTGATAGCCATCCACACAAAGAAAATTTCCCGCAAGACTACATCAAGTATTCTATAAAATATCTACTCAGTTCTCAGATCCACAAACCAGTAAATGACTTTGTTATTGACGATGATGAAAATTATGATTGTAATGTCTGTTTATTAGAAAGCAAGGACTTTTCGGATTTCCGTCGGTCCAAAATGGTTTGGAATGGCTTGAAGGTAAAATTGTTGAAAAGAAAGATAAAAAATGAATTCAGTGGAAGAATTGTTGAAAAGAAAGATAAAAAAAGAATTCAGTGGAAGAATTGTTGAAAAGAAAGATAAAAAAGAATTCAGTGGAAGAATTCACTGATGTAGAAGTGAATTTATCAGTATTTTAAATCATTATATTTTGGTAATGATCATTATCTTCTTAAAATATTTTATTAGTTCTAGTAATTTTTCGTTAAGGTTTCTTCTTTAAAAAAAATAGTTCGATGAGAAGAGAGACACTGTTTTAAAATCATGAATAATAGCCTAGATAAAAGATTTCCTGTAGTGTTATGATAAATGAATGACAGCAGTGTCTTCAGGGAGGTGAAGGGGAGATTCAACCTGTCATATTTACCAGCTAACCATTTTCACTTTTGTTTTCATGAAAAACAACAGAACCAAAAAAATACCATGCCCCCAAATTACTCTCTTTCCCACATTACAACTCTCAATGGTTTTATCATCGCTGTTACTGTGTTGTTGGTTAAAATTGGTAGCTAAATTATTTTTTCAATGTTATTACATTTTTTTATATTGTATTTGGATGGTATGATAGCTATAGACTTGCCCTTCAATTTGTGATTTATTTTACTAACTACATGTATCATTATCTTATATTATTTAACATATTAAATAATTTACAAATTTAATTTATAGTACTTATTTGTGTAAACTTTTATAATGTTAATTACAATATACTTGGTCATAAAACCTGTAAAAACGTACTCAAATCTCTTGACAAGTTATTTCCTATTTTTACAAGATTTCAAAGTTGGATATCTGTGTTCCTGGCTCTAAATATATAAATTGTTTTATACTTGGAATAAAATCTAAATTTACTTTGAGCAGTGAAAGAATCCATGTTCTGTTTGACATGAGTAACACAGCATTTTTATTTAAATATGTACAATGAGGGAAAAGTCAGAATTATTAATTTAAAGGAAGTTTTCTTATGTTTGTCTACTAATAAGGTAAAATTCTAATGGCTTTCTTTTGACAGATAAAAATTCTTTTTTCTTGGTTAGAGCCACCCTAAAGGTAAAAGTTTATTGAAACAGATCAAGCCTGTTGAATTACTATTTACAAGGACTTCCAGCTGCACTATTTTATCTCCTAGAATCTTAATATTTAGCAAAAAAAATCTTTAGACTGAACCTAGGAATAAAACTTGATTGAGAATTAGTTACACAATATTTTAAGTTTTATTTATTTCCTGTTTCTTGAAAGCTTAAACATTTTCCTCATTTCACTTATAACCATGGTTGGAACTTGGAGGTAGGTATCGACCAATTATACATCCTTTTAGCCACAGATTAGAGTGTAAGAGTTCCTCACGAGCCTTAAATGAATTGTAGGAGATGTTATATAGAGTGACAAATTTTTCACATTAAAAATAGGCTGAGTCATTTAAAGTGTTAAGGTAAGCTGATTGTTTTCTGTTGAGACCCTACTCTCTAGAACAGATAAGATGAGCTACAACAAACATTTACGGTTTTTGTTGAACTGATGTCACTTACCTGCTGAGTTCCATGAACCTTAAAAAACTTCAAAGATTTTTTTAGCCTTTAAAACTGATGGAGGAAGAGTGACATCTCAAGGCCATGGATACCTGTTAAGTTATTGGTAAGTAGTAATATAATTTAAGATGTCATTGGGTCTAAAATTAATATAACAGATTCTTTTTTTGCCTTGTCTCTGAAGATTAAATGTACAAGGATGCCTACATGGGTGAATCTTTATTTCATTCTTAACTTATAAAAAGTTTTATGCAATTTTTTACATAGATATGTCTTAGCTCCATAGAGGAAATTGGCAATCAGTCAGACCAAAATTTTAAACAGAAGTAATGTTATATGGTTAGAGATGTCATATGGTTAAGGACAGCTGTTTAGAGGAACTTAAATCTTTCCCTTTAGACACATCCATGAAAGTAAAAAAAATTGTTCCATCAAAAGTTAATCCTACTGGAAATATGCTAAAAATTTTAATAATTATAGAAACAAAAATAATAGATTAAAACGTTATAACATTTACTCACTTCAATAAATATAGTATAAGTGACACACATCAGTATAAGACATACACATCAGTATGAGACACACAACAGTATTGACTGTAACACATGTACAAATATTTTGCGACACTAAAACTTTGTACCTGATAAATAAAGGAGTATGAGATCGATAACTTAAATAATGAGCATTCAGTTACCAAAAAAACAAGTAAGTATTTCATTGTGCGATGAAGCCCTTTGAGCTTACCTGCCTTATATACCTCATCGGTGAGAGGATGCAGAATGTGGATAATATTGTAAAATTATTATTTGGAAAGAGTCCTTTGTTAATCATTTATTTCACATATTTAATTTATACTTAATAAATTTGATATTTAATAAGTATATTTATTAGAAATATCATGAAAATTGAAATAGCCTTAAAATCCAAAGACTATACTTTTAACATGAAATACAAAGGAATATTAATAATAAGATCAATTTTTATAAACGAAAACCTTATAAAGTATAAAGTACACATTGCAAAATGTTCATAATTAGTCTGGCAATTTAGGGTATACCTAGTGGAAAATTGTATTTACTTTCCTGTGAGAAATAGGTTAGATCATGGATATGTCAAAGGGAATTTTATTAGATCCTATTAATAGCTGTCCTTTTAACCAACCATATGGTTGGATACAGTTGTCAAAAAAATGGCTGGCACTGGAAGGTTAATTAGATTGAATTATTATTGAAATGGTGACTGTACCACAAGGTAGGTATTTTAAGCCAAGTATGAATGAGAAACGAGTGTAGGATGATATCTTGTAGTCTTGTTACTGACATGTTCCTTAGACAGAACTGTTAATTAACAGTCCATCAGTCAATGGCATATCTACGGTACCTTCAGTTTAATGTGGAATCCGAACCATTGCCTCCGAATTATGAATTTAAAAAACAATCTCATACTACTGCCAATCAAGTTTCTGCAATGAATGAAATGTCTTACTTAATTTTTAAGGTTAATTCTCCTGCAACTTATAAGTGTGATGGTATATAACGAAATTGGTTGTATGTGTAAAGCATAGTATCTTGGTCTTTCAAAAATTAAATGACTAATTTATTTAAAAAGTTTGAATAAATGTTAAAGTATGATAATATTTTTTTCTTGGAATAAAAATGTTTGAAAATCTGAAAGTATGATCAAAAATAACTATGAACATTTAACACATTATGAACATATAAACTATGAACATTAAAATAAATATGTTGAATAGATTTGAAAATAAAAAATGTATCAGAAAATGAAGAATATTGAGAAAGATAGTTATTTAATAGACAGTTTTAATTGCTAAAGTATAAAACATTGAATAGTTTATAAGGTTTTTCTTATTACCTACAAGTCTTTAACAGTCTCCTCTAGTAGGTGGCAGCACTATACTTAACTCTTGAAACTTAGCTTCAGCACTACCTATGCTTTCCTGAACTTCCACCTCTTCCTTCCTCGATAGATAGTTGATAACTCCAATATTTGCGAAGGAATCATAGCCATCACGACACTGCCAGAATCCAAACACACCATTTTTGAGGTAAACAGGAAACACATAATCATCAGCTGAAGTTTGGTAGGAATCAAATGACCGTGTTATGTTGAGCGGGCTCTCTATCATATGGTATTTCACAACTTTGGCGTCGCCTTCGTACAAGTGGTAATCTTCAGCTGTTTTAGTCACATCCAGAACAGTTTTAATGCATTTGAGACCTGTCGTTTCCTTTTCCAGCACTTGCGGAATGTACAAATATGTCATAGAACCGACTAGTTTTTCCAACACCTCTGTTGCAGCATTATCTCTCCAAAGTGAATTTATTTTAACAATTACGTCAAAATCACAATCACTGTTAACTTCCAAAGCTGATAATGCCAGAAATATAATAAAGGTTTTAAATTTCATTACTGAACACACTGTGAAGTAGTTTGTGTACTAGTTGTATATTGTGATTACAATGACACACTTCTCTTGAACAAGTTTGTACAGCTGTTCTGTTGGAACAGTTGTTGTGTATGTGTTCAGTATTTGGTTTGGCTTCTTCACTTATACAAATTTTTGGTATAAGATGTGGATAGAGGATTGTTGAAAATTGAGTAATTAATTTACTATTATCTAATTACATAACATGACCGAATCAAATGGTAGGATTTAATTCATAAAAAATATTCAAATAATAAAATTTAATTCTAGATTTCCTTTGTTCCTTTAGAAATTTTGTAGAGATGATAAATTATGTTCTGTATGAACTAAGTTATTCTATTCTCTTACTTCATTAATACTAAGCTTCAAGTTCAACCAGTTGCCTTGTCATTTCAAGTATTAGATGGAAATAAAGAAATTCTTTTGACTTAAAAACCAATTTCTTTGTTCAATAATTTGGAATCAATGGAAAGTTTTTCATCAAATCTGATATATAGCCAGACTAAAATTACGAATTATGTTAAATTTACAAAAGTAATTAAAAGTGCTAACTGTTATCTAAAAGGAAAAATAAGAGATTATTTGTAAAAAAGTGGAATTTATTTCTGTTAACCTATTCCGTTCCAAAGACAGGCACTGCACGGGCAGTGCCTGTCGCATGAGAACGGTCATGCGACTTGATTTTTATTTTGCTGTTGTATCGTAGCAGATGTTTACAGCTGTACTCTTTCAACTCCTAATGACCCTAACTTCCAATTTTATACCCTATGTAGTTTTATATTTAGTGGTATTGCCGTATAACCTTTGACAAACACCAGTTGCAGACGCTATTCGGCTTTAGTTTGTTTACACTCTCGTTTCGTCGACTCGTGATGATGTCTTTGTGAACTCTTGTGAATTTAATGAGTTTGTTTTAGTTTTGAATGATATTGGAAGTGAAAGTGAGGATTAATATTGCAATAATGAGCAACTACATGAGTACAGTTCGGATTCCAATGAAGAACCAAAAATTGAAAGTGAAAAACTACCGACTTGGAACTAGGTTATAGAGCATTGAGCTGTAATGACTCATCTTATAAAAAAATATTGTAAAAAATTAGAAGTCAAACAATGATTTTTACATTTTTATGTAAGGAAATACATTTTGCATCCAAATTTAGGTACCTTTACACTCAGAACTGTCAAAACCCTATTTTAATTATTTGTACCCTTGCTGTACAAAAAGTGTAAATTTGAAAAATGTTTACAGATTAAAAAAATGAATAAATAAGTAATATAAAGATTTCAAACATGTGTCATTTAAAGAAAATTTATTCAAGAAACAGAAAAACCTAAGTTTTGTATACTTAGGATGAGTTAATAATTAAATATACTTGTTTGACTAAGACATTATGAATCATGCATTTTTAATATGGACCTGAAGGTACAGCAGACAACACAGTTATTTGGTCGTGAATGGGTTAAAAAAATAAGAAGTCAATAATAACAAACAGTTTGTTCTTTTTAACAAAAAACGGAAATGTGTATAACCATCAAAACTTAAGATACTTCTTGAACAAACCAACCAAATATCACGCTCGGCTGTTCATTTTGTCTACATTGTACAATATAAAATGAAATAATTATATTTTACCATATAAAATTTCATTGAGACTACATTATCGTTATGAACATTAATTACAATATTTTACAAATTGGTGAAATTAGACGTTATTGTTGTAAAATATATTCATAAAGTAGGGCTACATGGCCTGAGGTAAATCTAATGGGTTTTCCTTTCCTGCTATAAAAAAGTAACATTTTTAAAATTCATATAGAAAGAAAGACCTTACACAATTATTATCCCTAACACTAGCTTTTAGTAATAAAAAATCATTGAAACAGTTTGTAAAAAAGAGTTTGCTAGGAAAATATTACCTTAAGCTCCTGAAATAAAACCTCTTAACCACATACTCTCAACAAATAATAAAACATATCTAGGCACAAGGAAGTATTTTCGGTATTTATTGTTCTGTTAAGATCCTGAGCTTAGTCATCCACTTATACATTTCACTTGAATTCTTCAACCAATTTTCGCACGGATTCAACGACAATTTCATAGCAGCTGTCCTTCTCGCCTACAACCTTTGTAAAAATTGGCTTCTCTGGTTGCAACATTTCATCCAACCGAGCTTTCAATGCTGGTGGTATAGGATCTGGCAAACCTGAAATTCAAAATATTACATTAATTCACTTACAAAATGTTTTGAGATTCCAATATATTGGCCAATACAAAGGAACCTTCAAAAGTTGGAGAGGGGTCTGAGGGATGGGCTCTAAAGGTTCTTCCTCAGGTATATTAACCCTAGAAGTGGCATGGTTTTTTCTCTTAACTGTAACATAAAAATAATTACTAATATCTTCTTGAAATATCAAAGTTTAAACAAAAAAAGCTTAAAACATGCCCCCCCTTATAACCACTAAACACAAAAGCAAAACAGGTGTCCACTGCAATCCCAATTAAGCCTACAAATGCCGTCAACTTCCACCCAAGCCGGTCACCGTTTATTTAAGGTGGGCCCCCCACTCCGCTTTACCACACATTTGCAAGCCAAATTGGGATTGCTCATGGTCGGGATTCGAACCCTAGCACTTCCGAATGGCTAGAATGTTACGCTCGTCAGCGAGGCGCGTTAGCCGGCTCGGACAATCAGTGCCTAGGAGTAGAAAGCGCTTACTTGGTTATAGACCTGCCCGGTGGCAGGCTAGTGTACTACGAGAGCAGTTTCGGTTGTTTGCCGCCAGAGGGCAACACGGTCACGTAGGCGATTGTGTCTAACAAGTGCACTAAACTCACGACAGATGCCTCCACCTGCCAATTCTTATTGAATATGTAAATGCGTCGTAAATTACGACTTTGCCATTTCTAGGGTTAAAATTGTAGCAGTGAATTTAGCATAGAACCACTTAAGAGCTTTCATATTAATCTGATATATACTCGTAACCTAAGTGTAGAACAATTTTAAGAACTAATTTAAGACTATAACTTAAAAAAACCCATGCAATAGAACTTGGATAGTTCAACACACAAAAATAAAAAAAGATACTTTTTAAACAAAAATTTTGCATAGAATATTCAGTAAACTGCTAAAACCACATTCTTAACTTGTTTGCTGCAGGCAGCAATGATTGTTGCGACGCCGGCCTCTCCCCAGGTGTGCATGATCATTGCCGCATATTCCATTGTTACTTAAATACGTCAGCAAGCTGCTAGCACTTCTGTGTGTTTGTTATTGCGCTTGTGGCGAGGTACATTTCATTCATTTTTGGCGGTGTCAGTTTTTGATTCACATGTTTCTTTGAAAACATATGTTTGTGTAAACATTGTGTATATGTAAATAGTAAATACTGTTTAGTTGAATCGCCGAAAAGGCAAGTTGCGGCAAAAGTGTATAAAATAAAAGGTGTCACGAATGCAGCAAGAGAAATATCTAGGAACAGGTTGTTTGGCGTTGCACTGAGTGTGAGGACCAGCCGGGATTGTGTGTCACACATAAGTGTTTTGGTGACTGGCACAAGTGAATGTAACACATCAGGGTGGGCTGGCGGTGTTATGAATAGTATATTTTAATATTAGAGTAGTATTATAATAACTTAAAATCAAATTAATGTGTTTTTGACTTATAAGTGAATTAAAAAAATTATTAGAATAAAAAAGTGTGCGGATCGGTAAAAGAACGTCCTCTGGTACAGATGTACATGATCGTTTCCGTGAAAAAATGGCCGTAAATGGAGTTTTCTTGGGTCCGGATGGCATTTCTTCATTATTTCCCATCAAAAGACATCAAATGATGAGTAATAACATGAACAAATTTTTTAGTATATGCCGCTCTCTATTGCATGCATTTTAACATTGAACATATTAAAGGAAAATTTTGCATAGAATATTCAGTAAATTGGTAAAACCACATTCTTAAAGATTACAATTTCAAAAGCAATTATTCATAATCACAAATACAAAAAAGCTTAACCATGGACGCAATGTCTTGTAAATAACCTTAGAGTGAAGAAAATCCAACATTTCCGAAGTACTTTGTCTACATTTTTAAATCTTCATTTCCTGTCATTCTGTTCAACCAAATGGACAAGTTTAAAGTACACATTTGCTGATGAAGAACTTGATGATGAAGATACAAATTGAACTTATCTTTTGGATACTTAGTCTGTAAATTTGGCTACTGATATGGGGTATTCGCTTTTCTTGCAAAAACATATAGAAATTTAAGGACAAAAAATACTGGACTTTTCAAGTTCTAATACATTTAATTTGTTATTTAAAGTTTTACTGCAGACATTTTCCATCACGATTTTATGCAAAAAAAGCCATGTTTTTGTTTTTCCTAAATTGTGAGAGAAAATGTTCGCTGTAAAAATCTAAATAACATAAATCCACCTTCACCAATAATGAATTCCAAACAAAGGCCATTTAATTTATCCACAAACCTTGGATTCTGCAAGCTATGGCGAGACTTGGCATCGTCAACATGTCGGGACTGATGCGACGGATATTGCTGGTTGGCGAGCTGAAGATGTTGCCGAAATCCACCAACATAAGCACGGACACTCCAGTGTTGGTCTCCTTCAGACAACGGCATCGATACCATTCTCCCTCTGAACAGAAACAGACCGCACTCCAGAAACAATACTCACTCCAATTTCATCTTGCTATTTGGATAGTAAAAACTATAATTATTGCTAAAAAAAGCTATATTATACAAGAGTATAATATGATCAGCTAAATATTCATTTTTACTTTTAAGATACACATAAATAAATATAATTAGTCCTATTTAAATTCTAAAACCAAAAATCTTTCTATCTAGTATATCTTATTATAAATAAATATCTTTATCATAAAAACAAAACCAAACAGGCATGAATCCAATCCAATAATAAAATTTAAACTTGATAAAATAGAAATAATTCAACAATGTAAATTTTTAGGGCTTATCGTAGACACCAATATTTAAGTTGGGATGAACATGTAAAATTTGTTTTAGGTAAATTTAGCTCAGGATTATTTGCAGTCAGGAAAATGTCAAAAGTATGTAACGTCAATTTGCTGTGCTCCATATATTTTGTTTTGATTCATAGCTACATTGCTTATGGATTATGTGTCTACGGAGCAACAAAGAATGAAAATTTGAATGAAATATTACAAATTCAAAAGAAAGCTAAGAAAATAATTTTAAAATTTAATTACAGAGAATCCGTAAAGGAATATTTCAAAAAATTAAGAATAATGACAGTTTTTGTTCAATAAATATTTGTGTCAAAGTCTTAAATGGGAAGAAAAAATTTGTCCCGATTCACCAATATAACACTAGAAAAAAGTTGAGCCTATTCCACATCATAGATTGGAATTATTTAAAAAAAACTACATATGCAGGCAACCGGTTTTTGCACAAAATTCCAGATGTTATAAGGAGTGAAACCGACCAAAAAAATTTAGAAACAAACTAAAAACATATTTGTTGAAATTGTCAATTTACAGTTTTGAGGAGCTAATACAATTGGTGAAAATTAATGTAAATTGGTAATTAGTAAATCTGTAACTGTATTGAGTGTAAGGAGATTATCTGTTTGATAATAATATACATCCTTTGTGGATTTATTTATATTAATTTGTATTAACCTGTATTATTTTGTCTTAAAAATTTTTTAGGCACTGGGGAGCTGTTCCAACCATTGTAATTTTAAGTTCAAATTATGGTCTTATTATATGACACAATTCAATATATATCCTGATTGTACAAAACGAATAAAGATCTCTGAACCTGAATCATAATCTGACAGCTCAGGTTAAATAATGCAAAGAGTGTGTTTGTCTAAATGATCACTCATTTTCACATAATTTCATATTATGAATAAATAATACAAAAAAAAAATAAATACATTATTAGTTAACAAATTGTACAGAAAATTCAATAACAGAACGTTATTATCATTGTAAACAATGATGCCATCAATAAAATCTAAAGGTTTTTTATTAAAAACCTAAATTTTAGGAGTTAACTTGGTTTTAATTTTTTATAAAAACCTGTAGAGCTTTTTGTATTGATTTGGTTTCTCACTAAAAACGATAATAGTAAGGTTTGTACAAAACATTAACACTCTATGTATCATAATAACATGATATGGTGGAAATTTTAGAAAAAAATATTTTCAAAAAATATAACACTATCTAAGGATGAAGGGAATGAGCTATGATAAAAAGTCATAGGACCAAAGATCTAGAGCTTGAAAAATCCTTACAATACAATGGTGCTCTCTGCTTTTTGATAGAAATTTTTGTTAAAGAAAAATAGCCAAAAAACAATTTTTTCATATTTAAATACATTTTTTTTAAGGTCATAAAAGTAAGAAATCTCCATTATATACTACGCAGAAAAACTGTTTGACAACGAACATAAAGAGATTAAAATCAACAGCTCGTCTTAAAGTCACATATATAAACCTTGGTTATAACCCAGAACCCGTGTTTTGTTACTACTTACTTGCAAAAAATTAGTGAAATGTTCAAAATGGTATATAAGTTACGATAATATTACGTATTCTCACTTATAGTTATAAACAATGTTTTCCCTTTTTATGGTGCTAAAAGGAAAGTGTGTGTCAAATATGACAGCTCTATGTACTATAATAAAATAACATGGGAGTTTAATGTGAGTAAAAAAATCAATGTTCAAAAATCTAACACGACCCAAGGGCAGGGCCGGCGCTAGGGCCATGCGGAACATGCGGCCGCATGGGGCGCCAAAAAAGATTTTTTAGAGTCCATTTTCTGAACCAAAACATTTTTTGCTGAAGACATATATTTTTTGGAAATTAAAGAAAAGGTCTATTTATGTTTACGGCAACACTTCTTTTTGAGATAGGAAACATACATCGGAATAGGGCGTCTTCCTTAAGGAGTCCTTAAGTTTTAATAAAAATTTTACGGACTCGTTTTACAGGGGGTTTCCATTTCTGTTTGACGTTTTTTATTGCATTATAATAAAAATTCTTAGTTAAAATTAAGATTACTTACACCGTTCAAATAGGACGACATCCTTTCTTAAATTGGCGCCCTTTAATTTCAATCAGAATTTTGCGCCCAATTAAAGACGAACCCATTTTTTGGGGAATAAAAAATCCATTTATTTTTGCCGTTTCTTTATGGTGTTTTGAACAGCAAAGATCTACTTATACCGTTTATGGGGCGCCATCCTTTCTTGAATTGGGATCCTTTTTGTTTCAATGAGAATTCCCATGTCCCTTTTAATACCTGACCGAAACGCTTGATTGAATAAGCAAAACAATCTACAATGCGCCAGCAGAGGGCGCCATCCTTTCTAAATTAGCGCCCATTAGTTTCAGAGAAAACTTGCCACCCTAAAGACATGCCCTCTCTTTTGGAAGTGGAAGAAACACCATATTTTTGAGTTTTGACGCCTCACATATTACACTTTGAACTTTTTCTAATTTTACATAACATTAGACTTTCTACACTGCAGTATTATGCCTTCCTTTCAAATTAGACGCTGAAATATTTTTGCGTTATTTCTAGCCTGCCACTTGACTCTAAAAGACTTGCGCAGAATACTGGGCAAAAAGGAGAGGAGGGGTGTTTCTGAGTGTCTAATGCGCGATCAATACTTTTATGTCACAGCAATTCACAACCCCCGTCAACAATAGTTGGCCAAACAGCCTGACCAAGACCAAAGCACGAAGAGCTCAAATTTAGCAGTATTTTTTTGCAATTTTTGCCAAAGGACATGATTTTAAAGTTTTGTTACCGTAAACGTTAACATGTCAATTTTCATGACGTTACCAGTAACTGGTGATATTTATATTTGTCTTTGTAATTTTTGCCGTAGGACATGTTTACGTTTACCTTGTTTTTATAAGATTTGTTACCTTAAACGTTACCACAATGTCAATTTTCATGACGTTACCAGTAACTGGTGGCATTTAAATGTTTGTCTTTGATTTTTAGTGATAAAGATAAGTATTGATATTACGTTACAAGTTAAAAATAAATATTATTATATATATTTAAGTGTGAGCTTAAATTTTTCAACTCCCAGTCCCAACTTTATATTCCATTTGATACCATTATTCATGTAAAAAAGGCCTACATTTGATATGATATAAATAATTCTTTTACTTTAATTTTGTTATTTTATTCAATACTATATTATTACTTACATTTGACAATGTGTTCACTTTTGTTTATAATTAGGAGTTTATGTAATTATTTATATATATATATATATAAAATACCAAAGTGAAGGGATTATTTTTTTTTGGGGGGGGGGCCAAAAATGTCTCTTGCATGTTCAGTGAAAATGCCTTGCACCGGCCCTGCCTAAGGGTGAAAGAGTCAAGATTCGAGAAAAAGTCACATCACCAAAGTTGTAGACCTCGATAAATCTGTGGTCCATGGTACCTTAGGTTTTCCGATAGGACCTTTCGTTAAAAAGATATAAATGATAACAAAGATCAATCCAGGACTTAGGAAAAATCTACTAAAATTTCTTTATTTGACAATTATTTTATTTAATACGATGTAATATTATTACATTTTTCTTTTTAGGGTGATATTTAGGTATCTAGGTACCTAGCTATCTAGGTATGAGTTACGATAAAGTCATATGGCCTAAGATGTAGATCTTGAAAAATCTATAATAAGTTTATTATTGTCTATCATAATCTTTGTTCTGTAAAATGAGCCTTGTAATTATTTTCACGATGTTTGAAAATATGAGAATCTTTAAAGATAACTTGTATCTTTCTTCTTTCCTTCTTTTTCTTGTTAGGGGCAAAGTAAAGACCTCTATTTTGCACTATTTGATTTATTTTTTTTATTTCCTTGAAAATGAGGGGTCACAAGATAGGTGTTTATATTTGAAAATATTTAGTTTCCCCCTTTGCAAAAGAGGGGCAAACTTTTCAACAACCTAAAAAAGTAAAAATAAGTGATATATAAGTTAAGGCATAGTCTCAAATTGATATCTCAGACCTTTTAAATCATATCCAGCCATGCCAGGACATAAAACTCACTCTGTATATATTAGATTTTCTATTTAAAACCTCTAGTCAGTCACTTTTATGTGGTGACACTATTTGAGATAAAAAGGAATTCTCTCATGAACTACTGCTCCAAGGAACGAGCTCTTGAACAGTATGTTTCAAGATTTAAAAATTTATTTTTACTAAATACCTACCAAGATAATCTTGTTAATTGTAAAACTTAAGAATAATTGGCACTCACATTAAGGAATCATGATATATTTAGCGATCCAAGTTTAATTAGGATCTTTCCGTTAAATGCAAACCACTACACAACCAGCTTCATCTACATGAACGGGTAACTTTACCACAAATTTTTTCAAAATCTTAACCTTTTCTGTCAAAATATAAACTAACCCAAAACTTACCTTAACAGTCCTATTCTAAACTTTGTATAGTACTGGTTATAGAAATACAATTAACCAAAAATGCATATAGACAATTTAGGAGAAACCTTTATGTAGTTATGGTAAAAAGTAGACTTCTGAGATGGGCAGGACACACAGAAAGGAGAGAGGGAAGTAAGAGGAAGAGTTTCTCAGAGGGATAACCACAAGGCACTCCTTAGGAAGGCTGAAGTTACGATGGAGGGACCGCATCTGGAAAGACCTAGATCAAATGGGAGCAACCCTCGACTTAGCGTCAGGCCGACAGCAGTGGAGGCAAATTGTTGATGTGTCCAAAAACCATAGATTAGAGTGACCAAGAATGTAAAGTTATATAGAAATACAGACTACCCCTACACATATAACAGAAAAGATCCTTTGTTTGGTTATAGAAAAAATACTTACATTTTGTATAGTCTAACCCTAGAACCGCTAAATTCGTGAACTCGAAGCATTCACAAAACAAATAAAAAGTGGCAGGGAGTGGCATCTGTTGTCAACTTGGTGAAATTCTTAGACGATGTTGTCATTGTGATATGTGCTGCTACCTGGCAGCGGGATCTTGGACTATCTTAAGGATCATCACAACTAGAGTATGTTTTATACGCAAATAAGTGCTTTCTCCGTTGGTGGTACTTGGTGTAGCTGACAAGTAAAACGTTTTAAACCAAATGGAAGTATGCGGGTTCGAATCCTCACCATTGATAATTATTTATAATAATTGTATAATTTAGTTAAAGGCAAAATACGTAGCGGTTCTAGGGTTAATGGTTCCTTTAAAACAAGACTTACCGAATTGGGCGAGACAGAGTTCACTCTCACAGGGATTGTAAAGGTCCTTGAGATTGGCACCGAGGGTTTGGAGCTGAGGATGAAGCTCTGCCAGGTACTTGATAGAGTGGATCGCCGTTTGCACGTACAGTGGCTCCGTTTGTGACACAACAAACTCATATTCTGTGTCCAGAGGAATTTTTAACTCGGGCAAATTCAATATTGTAAATTTACCTAATTGGAGGAAAAATATATGAGTAGTTAAAAAAAATCACGACTAAAATAAATACTTACTAGCCCAATTTACATTAAAATAATCATATATAGAATTAAAATTCATAGATAAATACCTCTCATTGAAATACTATTTCAAACCTGAATAAATGATATAATAAAAAGAATTAACAGTGATTTAATACAAGTAGATTAACAACATAGCATATAGACTATGTAAATGAAATATATTTTTCTTTTATTAAATAGTTTGTTTTTAAAAAGTTGAAAAATTTAAATTTAAATTCACACAATTCACTAAAGAAATTATAATTTTTAAAATTTTTTAAAGAGCTGATGTCACCATATACACTAACCTTCTGAATTCGGCAGAACTTCAGGTTTAAGGAACGATTTCAGTTTCCTATTCAATGTGTCCTCGTCCCCTTCAACAGTAAGAGTCGCCTTACCACTACCATCAATATCCTGTCAAAGAAAAGAATCTTTCACAAACCTTCATTCACTTTAGAAAATGTAACAAGTCATAAAAAACAACATTTCACAAGAAATGAACTGTAAAACTAATATTTAATATACGTTTTGTGTTCAAGATTCAAGTTCCATTGAAAAAATAGAAAAATCCACGAGAAAACCTGTTCAGTGATATTTTATGGATTTTACAGAAGAGCCAATTTAATCCTTCTCTTCTCTACTCTATAAAATACTCTCAAAAGGTTTCCAGTGGTGTAGTGGAGCCGGAGCGGTCCGGAGCGCTGCTCCGGCACAGCTTTTAGAGCCGGAGCGGCGCTCCGGCAAAGCTCGTGCAGCCGAAACTCAGATTTTTATACTTGTACTTTGCCTTTTTATAGAGAGTGGTAGGTAAGCGAGTTGCTCGCATCATTTCATTATCAACACGCAATATCGAGGCAATTTTAGGCGTTTACATTAACCCTAACCTAACAACATCGTAACACCAGAATCAGACACTAGGGCTTACTTGAAGACCATATATCTTTTAATAGTATCTAGTTTTTTAATTCAAAAATATATTTATTTTTACAACAAACGAAGCTGATTAAGAACTGTTGAGATTATTTGTATTTTCAGACTTCAACCACTTAAATCCTATTCATTTTAATCTCCGTCTAAGATATTTATTTCAATACTCCCTCTTCTAACAGAACAGCCTTTAATTTTGATGAAGTTACAAAATAAAATTTGAGGATTTTCCTCCGTATTATGTGGTGGGTAAACTCATCTACAAATATGTTCTTCTTCCTTGACCTGCACTCGCCAGTTTGGTTTGAAAAAGAAAGCGAACCCTTACTTAAAAGGGACCGTTTGCCTTCTTCTGCAATACTTTGCATGAATACAACAGATATCCCAGGAGCATCACTAGTCGCTTTAGCAAAATCAAACTTCGGTTTATGTAATTCTTTTTTAATAGATAAATTCATTGTACACAATTCTACGCGTTTGACCACGCAATGACCTTCCTGAGGAACTTTCAGACTTTGACTACCCATTACCCCCCCCAAAGAGTAATGGCCTTCCTGGGAAGGACCGCTCCGGCACAGCTTTTTTTAGCACTACACCACTGGGTTTAACCCTTTAAGGTGGTAGTTTTTTAAAGCCTGCCGGACCCTGCTACTATAGTTTTTTTCAGGATCGTGCAATATTTTTGTAATGTGTCACTAAAACAACCATTTGTCTGGTATTATACAATATATCAAACTAATTCTTTTAGTAAATTGTTTAAGAATAAATAATCTAAAAAAAGACAATAAGACAATATAGACTCGTACCTTGCACATCAACATGAAAGAGACCCACAAGCGACTAAAAATATTTTTAACTAAAACGAAGGTAAGATAATTACATAATAATTTGTTCAAAACTAAAATACAATTTAATGCCAACAACATAAAAACTTTGATTACACAAAGTAAACAGTTCATTCAACACTGAGCCGCCTAGCAGAAATTTGATAGGTTGGTCATGTAACACCCCAACAGGCTGTCAGAGCAAAAAGAATGAATCACTTGAAAGAATCACAAATCACAGTTTAAATTCATGGTTCCATCAGGTGAGCAATCACGGTTTTAACTGTGATTGAAAAATCACGGGTAATCCCGTCACTATTTGAAACCCGAGCTTCATATTGGTAAGACTATTTCGTTGCGTCAAAAGGAGGAACGGTTTCCAGATCGCATAAGCTGCTATAAGTGGATACGATAATGAGCTGCGAATAGTGAATAATTTTGAGCCGGCAGGTTGCCTGATTTTCACAAAGTCCTGGGACTGTGTAGTTGTGCAATCGAATGTATGCAGTAAAAATTACTTCGAAGTTTGAAATCTCGATTGAGAACATTTGTACTCGAAAATATTGCGTGAGTCAGAAGTGTTGGATTATTACCCGTGGTCTCTGCTTAATTTCAATGTCATTTCGGGTATTTTGTACAACCCAATGCCTTTCGGGTAGAAAGTACCTGCCGGACCCTACATCTAATAAAAGCCTGCCCGAATGAAACCCAAGACGTGCCGAGCCCACCCGACCACTTGGGTTTACGCAATTACCCGGATTTTCGGGTACCCGCAGACTACTAATAATTATTATATGTTCATGGATGCTAGTGCTTATTTTACTACTTTAAAAAAATGTTAAATTTAAGTTTTACAACAATAGACAAGATGAGTCTTTCCCCACACCCAGGCAATTGAGCTGCTCATGTGGTAAAATTTTCAGTTTTTTTCATGTAGTTTTGTGTATTTTTTGTAATTATAAAAAAAAATTAAGGTTGGATAACATACTAACCTTAATTTTACATAATACAATTCAGAATTGTTAAATACAATTCTGGATTACGGAAAAACTGTAGCAAATCAATAAACTCATATACTAAGTGTAAAGATAGAAAGTAAAAATAGCAGTTGATTTCATGCCGAACAATTTAAGTTAAAAGAGTCTATATAATTTTAATTTTGGTTCAATATAACGTGGATTTTTGTTGCATCAGTTCATTTCAACCAGTATGTACAAATGATAACTACAAAGACTGTGTTTGTAGGTATCATTTTGCTCTATATTTTGCTTCTTAATTAAAGTAAAATTAAATGATTCAACTATTTCAACTCAAGTGATATTGTAAACAGAATATAATGAACCAAACAAAGTTGAAGACAAATACAATTTTTATGATGGTTTTAGACTTAATTCGCTTTATTCATACAAAATGAACACAAATCGGATGTAATTTTGTTCCAATAATTGAAACAAAATTCAATGTTGTTGAATTCACCAATTCAATGTTTTCTGAGTTGGCGGGACACTACTGATTCTACAGTACTTAAAAACATTTACTTACAACAGTCAGGGATTTATCCTGCCCAACGATGTGTGTCAAATAAGTCTGAGCTTCTTCTGTCAGATCAGTTTTATCAACATCTTTCAACTCAATCTGCGAAATTCGACAGGGCACCTGGGGAAATTTATTATCAAAGTTGTTAAGAGTTTCAAACACTGTGATCTAAATGATATTCAGTGAATTAAACAACAGTATTATTCTGGCTCACCTCAGTTCTCAGTTATCAAGCAACAAACATAGCATAGGGGCTTTTATTATTACCACTCAAAATAGTTGGTAAGTATTGGCGTGTGGTCAACTTTACCTACACTACACATTGAAACAATGGTAAGTTGGATTTTTTCTTCCATAATTCTTTAGATTAGTGAAAGGACAACTTAACAGTATATGCATTTATTAGTATATGCCTTTTTAATAGATTAAGGAGACTATCGATTATCAGAAAATAATTCTGGGAAAAATATATTTGATACCATTAAAGAAAATAATTTTTAGGTGAATGGAGGAGGTAAGATTCCAAAGGCAGCTTAAATTATTAGTTTATTATTTAAAGGCTTAAAGCTTGTTATAATGTCCTATATTAAAAATCTGTACAAAATATATACTTACATTTCGTAAAGATTTCGGTAAAGGCTTAAGTTCATCAATTTTTGCCTTGTGACAAGTTCCACTATCGACAGTGTATAATACAAAATTATCCTCTTCAACTTTGTCAACTCTACAACGGAAATAGCCTTCGCTTTCGTTATCAAAGAAGCATACGTATTCACCTTCTTTGGGCGGGTTTTTAAATTTTTCATCTGAAAAATCCAAAAGGATTAAAGAATAAATGAAAATGTAGAAATGTGAAATTTATGCTAAAACTACAATAGTGTCTTCATATCAACTCTCTGAAAGTGTAAAATTCATGTCAACCACCCCAGCATGGTTGATATCTTTCGTACAAACTGAATGCTGAACGTCTATAAGACCTATAAAATGGACTAACACCAATATTTAGGTTTTACTCAAAAGAATCACAGACGTTATTTTTATTTAGAACACCCAATTTTTTTCAAAATACTTTAGAAAAAAATGATAAAAAGAAAGAGAATCTGGATGTGTAACATTTTCTACATAAAAATCGGATTTTAAATAATCTGGTCAGAATTTAGTACTAATCAGCACCAGTGAAATAGACAGTAAATAATTCATACAATCTGATGTTACCAAATGCTGAATTTCAATAATTTCAGGAATGTCATGGTTTTTGGAGTCAGAAGAAAACATTAAATTAGTTTCGACAATCATGGTCAGTGTGAAAGATTACTTTCACTTCAGTAGAACTCTTGACTTTGGTCATTGATTGGGACTCAGGAAGATACAGATGATGAAATATGCATTAGTTATAAACCAGAAGAGGTGTGCGGATAGTGAATTATTTTTTCGGATCGAATAGCTCAAGTTCGGATCGGATAGTTTGGGTTCGGATTGGATAGTTTTTGGATTCGGATACTCGCAATAACAACATGAAATCAGACTTATCTAAGAATAAATTAAGAAAAAATCAATAAAATGTTATCATAATTATTAAATGGGACATAAAAAATCATAAATTCTTCATAGGATGAACAACACAACTAAAATTTTTACTTCACTGCATTTAAAAGTACCAGTAACAAATTTTAATATGGTGTAATTCACAAATTAAATCAACAGAAACCTTATAATTCGCCATTAAATGACATCAACTTTCTACTAATCATCAACTAATTCTTAATTTTATTTCACGATTCAATTATTTTATTTATTAAAATGATAAAAACAAATCACCATTAACAAAGAATCAAGATTTGACAGACGACGTTGGCTCGATGCCATCGGCTATCTGCGTATCGGCAGTGGCAGTGATAGTGCACCTGCTATCAAACGAAGGCCTGTGCGCAGGCACCGAGTTGGAATATTTGGCAGATAAAATACCCCGATCGGCTGTGTAACAATATTGAAAGCTGTGAAATTATGGTACCTCGTCGTAATCTAGTTTGTTATTCATCTTAATATTATCTAAAAATGTAAAACTAACAACGCTTAAATTCATTTAACAAAGATAAAATTTAGAATGAATACAAGTGGAAAATTTGTTGGTTATGTGAACACCGAACGACGAAATAAGCCAAATGTAAATTTGGCAACACTTATCGTATTGCTCAAACCCGGAGTACCTGAGAATGCGATAACTAAACAATTGATCGTCTACGTAGACGATCAGAATGAAGTAGTATTATTTTTGCTGGAAAACCTGTCGCAAAACAAGCTATTATGATGGTTTGTAACCAATAACATTAAATCAACAATTCAAGTTTTTTCGTAGCCGAAATGATATTATCTGATACTCGGTGCAACTATCGATGACGCTATGCTTTGTATTTCAAAATGCAATATCGTGTTGAACTTACGGTTACTTAAATGCGTAGTTGAAGAATCGAATAATCATACCGCATCCTCGGACCGCCCAATGACGTTCTTACATTCCGATTGGATATGAATTGCGTAATTTCGTCATCTGCTTCAACATTTTCATTCGATCAAAGATGTTCCGTATTGCCAACTTCTCAAACGGAAAGTTTTGCTTTCGGTTTTAATGCTCATTTTATACGGTCTATCCGAAAGTTCGGATATTTATTGGACTTTACCAGATAGTTATTTTGCAATCAGATCGGATTCGGATATACGATCCAACTTTTCGGATATCCGCACACCTCTATAAACCAGAAGTGCTAATATTACTTGGTAAAGAAATTGGTAATACACATTTTATTGTAGTACTGTAATATGAAGATTGATAGTAACAATGGAAATTACCGTCTCAGTCTCAACTCATTTTCTTTGAGCCGCAGCATGATTGTTTTTTATTTACATTTGCATTTCCGTCCGTATGCGCTTCCGAAAATTAATTTCTTATTAGGAGTTATTCTGAATATTACTTGATAGATAGTATTTAAAACTCAGATTACATTTAAAAACTTATAAGATATAAAAACTAGGTGATTGTCAATTGTGTGAACCATGATCAAAGACCTACTTAACAACCATTCATACATACACGCTTTCAAGCAGTCGATTTGAATCGTTTGCTGGAGCTCCAGATCGTTGGTGGGAGAGACAAGCAACGTGTTTGAATCTATAACCTTCGAGATCATCACCAAGTCTCCTGTAGCCAACGGATTCGGAGTCTCCAGTGGCTCGTAGTCCCAAGTCCTCAGCTCTCCGCTCAGGGACGACCTGCTGACGCTAACGACCACTCGCCCGTTATCGCTGGCTACCTTCACCACTTCAAAAATTATCTCGTCCTCTTCCTGTAGACACGTTGATTATAATGTACATTGGCCATAAACCCTCCTATATTGTATCTTACCTTCTTTAAATAGCTGACTAAATAACAATGGTAAAGCTCACCTCGTAATCCGAGGGTTAAAAATTGGATTTTTATCTAACTACCAAAAGGTTGACTAGGTGGTAACCATCTATATAAATAAAATTAGAGTTTTGTCTGTACATTGTTCAGAGTTATTAATTTTTAGTTATTTTTACATTTTATGCGTTAAAGAAGCCGAAACAAGTCTTATCTCAATTTGTGTCCGTTTCTCTGTCTGTGATGCTCCAGGAGGCATTATATGACATTCTCTAAAAAAAAAACAAAAAAAACAGATCTGATAACAATGAAACTTATTTCATGCATACATTCCAGAGATTTTTCAATGCTTGAAATTGTCCCCCGCCCCTTGAAAAGTAAATACCACTTTTATGCAATATTAGTCACATTTTTCTTTCAAATTAAAATCAATATTTGTTAGTTTTTTCAATGATTTTAAACCCATTTCGAAATCATACTATATTAAAAAGTTATTTTAACGTGTAACTAATTTTAATAATGTTATAAAAATATTCTGATCTATTTCATTGAAAAGTAATGCTAAAAAATAAACCAAGGTATTTATTTATTTTCTTTGATATCCACTCTCAACTCAAATTCGAAAATGTTGCTGAAAACAATACTTTCTCCATATACTTTGTATAAGGTGAGAAAATAATCTATTAATACTGTGGCTGTAAATTGGAATTTGACAGAAGGCTTCTTGGTCTCCTCCAAATTCCAACATGTAAAACAGAGCACTCACCACTAAATGGCTCAGCAGATCTGGGTCTTCCTTGCTCAGGGTGAGAATCGCTGCCATGGCCGGGATGGTTCTGAAGGTCTCGGGTAGCTTCATCAGCTGGGAGCAGCGTGTGACGCCACCGTTGTCGGTGAATGCCACCAGGCCGTCCTGCGAGAGCACTGTCCCCCTTTCCCATTCACCGTCGGGCAACCGCAAGGCAACACACTCACCCTCGCACGGCCTAAAAACACAACCGTAGTCATTCTTCTTATATAAACATAAAATACTTAAGAGCCTTTGAAAATGTAAATCATGTAAAGAAAATTAATATCTTCTGTAAGAAAACTTAAAAGAAAATAAATTTGAAAATAAAACAAAAACAAGTTTTTGTTTTAAAAACAAGAGAAATCCTGAACTGAATGATAAAATCATTATGCAACTCATCTTTTAATAATCAGTATAAACAAAAACCACAAAAAAACCCTTTCACCATGCAATAGTAAAGAAGCAAATCTTGTGTCCACTGCAATTCTAACTAACTTTGCCGTGCCATTCAAAACAAGAGTAGGGGTATGCTGACCAAGGGGGTACGTTTGCATCAGGATAACGCTTGACCGCACACTGCTAACGTTACCAACAAACTCATCGCTAAATTTGGATGGGGTATCGTCAAACAGCCACCCTACAGCCCGGATGTAGCCCCCAGCGACTATCACCTCTTCCCTGATATGAATAAACACCAGTTAGTGGAACGCATTTCGGTAGCCGAGAAGAGCTGGAAGAAGCGGTTCTCAGCTATCTGCACGGCTTGGCGGCAGACTTCTTTGACTCGAGCATTTGAAAGCTGGTACACCGCATGCAAAAATGCATTGACCTCAGTGTCAACTATATAGAAAAATGGGGAAAAGTCTGAACTTTCCGAATATGTACCCAGTTTATGCAAATAAACATGTTTTTCACTGTGAAAAATCACTGGGAACCTTACTGTACGGACAACCCTCGTATATTATATTGTTAGCCGGCTTTAGTTATATTATTATTTGTTGTAATTTATTTATACGTTTATCCTAGGAACAAATGATCTTGTCCATTTTAATGATTATTGTTATGTATTGACATTTGTCCATGTATTTTGTAAAAAGTTTCTACCGACAATAAAGTTCTGAGTGCGGCAGATGACTAAACAATGACAAGACTACTGTCTACTGACAAGACTAGATTGAATATCGTGAGTATTATTCCTTCGTGAGCCCTTAGTCTGATTATCATATCTAATTAATTAACATGTTCGCAAGGGCAGTGAAGATGCCGACTTTGGTACTTGACAGAGCCAATATATTGTATATAATGACCAAAATCCAACTTAGGGGTTTTTTAAAATTTCACTTTCTCTTGATAAAAAGTACGTTGTTATCACTTTTTTCCAAAACTTTTTTATTATATTTTTATTCAGTGTATCTAATTTTTGTGGTTTTTGAAATTTTCATGCCTCAAATGTAAATGAACTTGTACCCAACCGGGTACACACTTACTAAAGGTCTTCCGTTAGGGGCAGAAACACTTTTCAGGTAGCCTATATTTCGTGCGACCGTGTTGGTCAACACACTGCTAACGTTACCAACAAACTCATCGCTAAATTTGGATGGGGTATCGTCAAACAGCCACCCTATAGTCCGGATGTAGCCCCCAGCGACTATCACCTCTTCCCTGATATCAATAAACACCAGTTAGTGGAACGCATTTCGGCGGACGAGAGCTGGAAGAAGCTCTCAGCTATCTGCGCGGCTTGGTGGCAGACTTCTTTGACTCAGGCATTTGAAAGCTGGTACTCCGCATGCAAAAATGCATTGACCTCAGTGTCAACTATATAGAAAAATAGGGAAAAGTCTGAACGTTCCGAATATGTACCCAGTTTATGCAAATAAACATGTTTTTCACTGTGAAAAATCACTGGGAACCTCACTTTACAGACAACCCCCGTATATTATATTGTTAGCCGGCCTTAGTTATATTATTATTTGTTGTTATTTATTTATACGTTTATCCTAGGAACAAATGATCTTGTCCATTTTAATGATTATTGATATGTATTGACATTTTTGTCCATGTATTTTGTAAAAAGTTTCTAACGACAATAAAGTTCTGAGTGCGGCAGATGACTAAACAATGACAAGACTACTGTCTACTGACAAGACTGGATTGAATGTCGTGAGTATTCTCCCTTCGTGAGCCCTTAATTTATTGATTTTCATAGCTAATTAATTATAACATGTTCGCAACGGCAGTGAAGATGACGACTTTGGTACTTGACAGAGCCAATATATTGTATATAATGACCAAAATCCAACTTAGGGGTTTTTTAAAATTTCACTTTGTCTTGATAAAAAGTATGTTGTTATCACTTTTTTCCAAAACTATTTATTATATTTTTATTGAGTGTATCTAATTTTTGTGGTTTTTTAAATTTTTATGCCTCAAATGTATGTGAACTTGTACCCAATCGGGTACACACTTAACACACTTACTAAAGGTCTTCTGTTAGGGGCAGAAACACTTTTCAGGTAGCCTATATTTCGTGCGACCTTGTTGGTCATCAACGACATTAGAAAACACAGAATAAATAAACCCTGTCGGGCTCATTGCGCACTTTAGTTATGTACTGTGTGTTCCCCATCGGGTACACTGCGGTCATTTAAAGAAGCACCCGTGTACCTGCTCAGACGCCCTATATCGCGAACGTGTTAATCCTCCAAAGGTTCACTATTGGACCCCTTGAGTTTCACCCTTTTTGGCACTTTTGCGGACTTTTATTAAAAAAAATCACATAAAATACTAATATAGCAGATATACAATTTATCAACAATATAATAATATAATATTTAACAATTTTATAAAAATCTGTCCATAAATATGAGAATTATTTGCATATTCTCCATAAGATTAACATGGGAAAGAGTGTGCAGGTTTGCTGCTGTGAGATACACTGAGAGTAGGATTTATACCAAAATTTTTATCTTAACATTTATACAAACTTTCATCAACAGTTCAAAATAAAGTTTGCATTCTCCATATATTAACATGGGAAAAGAGTATGCAGGTTTGCTATGAAAACAAATAAACTATGATTTTTAAGCATAAATGGATGAACCTCACCACATGAAGGTAAATATAAAGTTACCAAAAGTAAGGTTAATAAGTGAAATATTAATTTTTCCTTATCCTCCAAAAGATTAACATTGAAGCCCCAAAATACAACGTACTGTGTTTAGATTTTTAATCTCGGTAATTGATAGAGAAAAACTTTAAGGAACTTAATGTGCTTTTTTTAAGCTGATTCTAATGGTAAAAGATAAAATTTAAATTTTAAAAATTACATGTGAAAAACGCAAAAACCCCATTTTGTACAAAATCCCCCCAAACAAGTTATTGACCGAAATGTCTGGTTTACGAACTTGTCCGAGCATTTGTAAATACATCTCTACCAATAGTCGATCAGAAATTTTTTACGAGAGTTTATATAATAAAAACAAAATATATCAAATAATTACATATAAATATATATACATATATATATATATAAATTTTAACGACTATTGTTTTTGGTCTCTGGGCACCTAAAGAAGAAAAAATAACATGGTCCCGGGCTTAAGTCTCGCCATGAGACCTACGGTAATAGCTTCTTCCCTATGGGAAATTCGCTAAAAATATAGTAACTATAACATATTATATACCATTTTAATCTGCATAAATTATTCGTAAGAAAATAGGTATATGTTTTATCTTCATTTTGGTTTTGATGGGTATATCCACTTGATATTGATACAAAAAGTTGTCAAACAATTTCTCAAAGTTCGCTCCCTCACAAAGCATGGAAAATAAAAACCAGTCGTCATAAATTGAATATAACAAAGTTTTTCAAAATTTCATAAGGAAAAAAATATATAGTTTTACATGCTTGAGTCACTGCTATCCATTTTAAAATTGTGAAATTAACATCAGAACACCATACAAACGCAACAAGAGCGTGTAATGCAACCATTGTAAACAAAGCGACATAACCGCGCAACAGAAGACGAATAATTTAACTCACACAGAACTCTGACGCAAAGAGTAAGCCAACACAAGACAGACATCGGCGGAAAGCGTATAACCAGTAGAATACAACGATACTATATTCAATGTATTTTAACCGAAAATGTATCCGCAACATTGCTTTTTGTAAAAGCTTACCTACCATCGATTGATTGACAGTAAACTTTCAACGACTGGGCGGTGGCGTTGATTAATCGACAACAAACCTTTCGAGGGTTGATAAAGATCCTGACCCTAAAATATATTTCTGTCAAATAGTTAATTACAAAATTTTAAAATCTATTCTAAAAAAACAAACAAGTAACTTGGAATGGACGATAAATAAAAAATTCAACTAAGTATGAGACAGATAGCAATTATTTTAAAATACATTACTAACCTGAAGTCCGGATCAAATTTTACTGCAGAGAGAGTATTCTGGAAATGTTCATTTTCTACCATAAAAGAGAATGTCGAAGGAATTTTTTCTGTGTAAACTTGGCCAAGTAAAGAATTCTTCACTAAGTCAATTTTACTTGGTAAAAACGAGATTGTCCATGTTTCTTTAAGCAAGTCAACAACACCTTTAGGTCGGTTAGATCTGAAATAATTAGAATATTGTTAAAAAATTACAATCATGTTACATCGTGAAATATTGTTACGGCACCTAGGTTAATTTAACAATTTAAGTTATAAAGATTCCAAGACAAATTTTGAGAATTTATTTAATCAGATGGATAACAATCACTTACCTGTATCCTTTTTATTTACCTTCATTTGACAATTTACTACTCTCACAGCTTATAACTCCATTACTGTTTTCTCAAATTATATAATAACTACATAAATGGTTATAATTATAATTTATCCTATACCAAAATAAAAAATCTATTTTTTAACCAAGCACCATTAACCCTAGAACCTCTACGTATTTTGCCCTTAAGAGAATGATACAGTAGAACTTGGATAATTCAAACCTCAAGGGACCAGAAAAAAATTCGAATTAGAAAAGTTTTTGCATGTGGTTAAAATAAACAATTAAAGATCATGTTTTAACATTGTATATTAAAAAAGTTTGGTTAATAAAGATATTATTGATTAAAAATCCTAATTTTTGTTAAATGTCAATAATGTGTTTGGAGGGATCCCGAAACTAGCTATTTCAAACTTTTTCAAATCCCTTCTCTACCTCCTTGATCGCCGCTATTTATTCTTGCAACGTCAGAGATTTGTAGGTTCGCTTTGACGAAGCCATCATACACACGACGTGTTAACATGAGCGCAGACGAAGTTACAAATGCCAACACCGACGAATATCGGAATAAAACCACCATCAATGATACACACGCTACTGAACTGCGTCGGTGGCGTGTAATGAGACTTGAGATGTCAATGTTGTGATTTATGAGCAGTAGTGGACTGGTGAGGGGGAGGGGTATAATGTGACCAGTCAACAGCAGGTGTAAGTGCTATGAGAGGGATTGGCAGGAGGTGAGCGCATTGAAACTAAAAATAGTCTGAGGTCAGGAAGCCTGGACATCGTTTCCTGGAAAATCGCACACAATGACTTGTTCACTTTTTAGATTTATGCTGTAAAAACTTCGAATTATCCAAAAAATTATTCGAATTAACCAGGATATTTTAACATTGTTTTCATATAAAATTCTAGGGACCAAGACAAAATTTCGAATTAAGGAAGTTTTCGAATTACAGAAGTTCGAATTATCCACGTTCCACTGTATAACTATTACACAGCTTTTCTCAAAATAATCAGTTAAACAAAAAACACAACAGATGCCCCCCTAAAGCCATACAATGGTAAAAGAAGCAATACAGGTGTCCACTGCAATTCCAATTCAGCTTACAAATGCTGTTAACTTCCACCCAAACCATTTATTTAAGTTGGGCCCTCCCACCACTATACCACATATTTGTGAGCCAAACTGGGATTTCTCAAGGAGGGGATTTGAACCCGCATACTTCCGTTTGGCTAAAAATGTTTCACTCAGCTAGCGCCTTAGACCACTGCACCAAGGAACACTGACGTTTTAATTTTCTAATGTTAACCTTATGGAAACTAAGTTTGTTTAAAATTTTTTTACAATCAAAACACTTGATTTCTTAAGCTACAGCTGTTAATTTACTCTATTAGCAATATGCTTTACTATACAATACCATCTGAATCATTCGTAAAACTATGAAGTAAATATGTGCTGTACAAAATGAAAAGCTTCATTTAACACGTTAATAGTATCAGTTTATGGGGGATTATGTATTTTTATTTTAAGTCACGTGTTTAAATGTTGGCCAAACAGAAAAACAATTACAATGTTTATACATATTACATTTATTATAATAACCAGCTGTTGCATATACTTCCTATAAAAGCCGTATTACAGTTAGGTATGGTTTGGTATGGTGATTTTTAAGATGGAAAACATGTAACAGGTTTTATTGTACTGAATTTTAAATATAAAAGAATAAGAACAGCTGTTTAGATGAACTGAAAGCATTCCCTTTAGATATATGCATGATCTAACCTATTTCCTTCAGGGAAGTAAATACAAAAATTTTTTTTTGGGAATGTTATTAATATGTATCATCTTTTCAGTATATAACTATGCCGCAACCCAGAATATTCAATATTTCACAAAGAAGCTGTAATGCTATTTGACTTCAGAACATATCCAATCTTTAAGTTAAAATGTATTTATGGCTAGACTTTAGGAATTTCGCCGGGTCAGCTAGTAGCATTTAAAACATACTCTAAGTGCAATTGAGCACCCTCCTTAAGATAGTCCGAGTCCCCATAGCAGCACAAGACTTTAGAGGTTCCAGGGTTGATCATATAAACGTGACAAAACACTCATCACAGTGGAACATTACTCACACAAGTGAACAATTCTCTGTGTTGGTAGAGACTGGAGGAGCTGAAGCAGCTTCACTTGCAGTAGCAGGTGACTGTGACGAGGTCGGTGTGGGCTCAGGAGCAGGAGGCGAGATTGTGGTGGGTGGGGAGGCAGTAATAGATGGAGCTGCTGCTGCTGGAGTAGCATCTTCATTAGCTTTTCTCTCAAGATACGTTTCACCTTCTACTTCGACCAAAATCGTATCATCAGAGAACTAAAACAAAACAATTTACAACCATCTTTATAAGAGACTAGCCACAGTACCCGTTCTTCGCACATGTAAAAAAGGCATAGAGGTGTGGGCTCTACTGATACATTTAAGGTATTGTTCATTAATTCTTCATTATTTACAATAATGACAAAACACGAGTGTCTACAACATGACAAAGTAACATCTGTTAAATATTGGGAGAGGATAAGGATTAAGGTAATAGAGACAGTCATCGGGAAAAACCTTAAAATCTACCATTCCACTATTTTGAACTAATAATTCACTAATTTCGATCCAGCAGTTTATCTGAAAATTATCTTTATTTCTTCTTCCCAAACTGTCAAAATATAGTGTAAACGGATGTTGTCATTAGAAAATCTAAACATTGAAACCTAGGACGGTCACGGCAGCTTTTTCTTCTTCTTCCTCCCGAACTGTCAAATTTTACTGTTCACAGCTGTTGACATTCAGGTAATTTTATGTTTTCATTCTTTAAAAATGTAAACATTGAAACTTAGCCGTTCATGGGGCGTAGCCCGAGGGGATTTTAAGGGAACTAATATGCCTTTATGCTGCATGAGTTAAGATCTAACTTCTGTAAAATTTCAAACCGGTCGGTTCACTATTTTTTGCGTTTACTTGCCACAACAAACCCACAAACATACAGAAACCACCTCTTCTTTATAATATTATAGATTCCAGTGTGTGTGATGTCTAATGTATATGTATTCATACTATTAACCCCTCAACAGTTTCTTTTTTTGACCTTAATGTTCAAAATTCTTAAAGTAAGATTTTTTAGACACTATCTGCTGAACTTGAACCTACTCCAACAAGCTGATAGTGGACAGGTTTATTTATCATTATGTCTTCAAAATGGGAAATTCTGTCAAATAATTTGTGGGAACTGTATTTTAATTTAAAACATTGTCCGGGTTGATTTTAAAAGATTTATGAATTTTTAATTCTTCTATAATTAACATATATAAAGATTTTTTCATTTATTCAATAGATTAGATTATATTGTTAAAATGGCGACCATACTACAAGATACCTTTAAATACCTCTAGATTAGACTCAATGTTTGTGATGTGATTCTTTTTTTTGCAATGTTTTTTAATTTCAATTTTCTATTGGGCATGTGTTCCTAAGATCTAATCTTGATCCTGAGCTATATGGTACTCATGATTGTGTCATAATACTCATAGTACTATGACTATTAGTACTAATAGTACTCATAATAGATTGTTTCGCTTTGATAAACCAATCTACTTCATAAGGTGATTCAGTAATAAACCCACTTATTCCTTCTTAAAGTATCTATTAGAGCTTCATGTTATATATGTATTTTTAGGAATTATTACTTTTTAACTATGTACGTTGTATTTTAAGCCTGTGTTGCTGAAGTTGGTTGTATTTTAGTCTCTCAAAATTAATCAACCTCCGAAGTACATTTGACTTTGAACGAACTGGATCGCAATGGGGTTAATTTTATTTAAGTTCATTTAGAAGAACATTAAGTTTAATCCTTTAATGTATTAAGGGAAGTAAGTAATTACTCAGAAATATTGGTGTATAGAATATCAAAAAAATTTGATTCCGATTTGATTATTTGTATGGAAAATATATGAACTTACCCATGAAACAGGTTTCACACTAAGGAACGATTCTTCTGGTAGACCGAAATATTTCCCATCAGTGCCTGGGGCAAGCTTGATTTTAATTGCCTGAAAAACATTAGATCCGTATAAAATCTGTTTAGTGTGTAGGCTAGAACAGCACACGTAGTTCTTCAAATTATCACATGCAGCACTAGAAACGCAATTGAGTTTCATATTTATAAATGTTTACATTTATATTCTATAAAATGTTTATATTATGTTATTTTCCAAGAGTTATACTTTTATAATAACATGGATTTATGACAATAGGGATTGATGAAATTTGTTAATAAGTCAAGTAAACCTTAGTTGCAAGTTTAAGCGCAAAAGTATCAGTTTTAAAATACTTCTGTGGAACAAGTACAATGATACAATAATCATTGCAAAAAGTAAAGAAAATTGCAGAGAAGAGGTTCACCCATATAATGCTAGAAATAAATAACAAATTATGAAAACCCAAAATAATTAGAAATTTAAAAAAATAAATAATTAGAAAAATAATTAGAAGTGGGACTGAAGTTTTTGAAACATTAACCCATCAAAATTAAAAAAGAGAAAAAAAAACTAAAACATTTAATAGATGAAACGTTATATTCATTTGAGGAATACTTTTCAACCCCGTCATGGCTTTATTACAAAAATTGATATAGATTATTATATAAATTATTAATTGTCTTCTCTCATAGTGTAAGTTAGCCACTAAGGAATACGTAGACACTATTTTACTACATACAATACGAATATTGCATGAATAAAGAGATTTTGGAATTGAATTGAAAGTCCACAAAGTAAATTCATTCAACTTACCAAATTAGGAATATCTATGTGAGTTTCCGGACACTTCCTAAAAACTTTCAGATCGGTTATAGGTTCAATGTTTCCAAAGTCAATAAAGTAAGCACGCACTTCAGGGGTGATGGACACAATCTCAACTCGGTACCTGTAGAGAAATACAATCTTGTTTCACATCAAATATCATATTAAGTGAGTTGGTAGCGTGACAGGCTCTGATCCTGAGATACCAATCAATTATTAACTTTTTCTCAGTACAGAGAACTAGCGATTATTCATGCAATTAAATGGTGAAGCTACTGCAGATAGTGAAAATCAGAGATAACCCGCTTAAGTACTGAAAAAGGGTAATGTGAAACAATACAGTAATTTTAACTACAAAAACCAATATATTCACTGTAAAAGGTAAATAGCAGAGTTAAATAAATTTTAATTTTACTGTCACACATTTTTTTACCTCACAATTAACCCACAAATATTACAACCTTTGCCACATTTCAGACATTTAAAATCAGGAAAAACCCAAACTAAATTATAAAGATATATAGTTAATTAAATGGTAAATCTGTTGTGGTTTATATACCAAACAGAGTACAGTACTTATTTGTGTTTAATGCCTTTAGGGCCTATATGTGAAATAAATAAGTTGGTAAATGCAATGATAGGTTTCTGACATGCATCAATAATGCTAAGTAGGTTAAAAAAAATTTATTTAAATTAACATTTTGCTTACCAATAAAATCCAAAGCCAAACTGAATTTTAGTCTTACAATAACTGAACCCGGCTTGAATTTTTTTTACTTGCATACCGTACAGATACTTCCTTTCAAAAATATCTTAAGTATACCTGCATATACAAGGGACGTCTCAAAAGTATGTTACACTATTTTTATTATATCCGTGAGCCTGGCAAGAACGGTCCATAATTTGCAGAGAACTTTCGTATGGGTGTAGTGTCAGCACTGTAAAATTCCTCTGCAGCTGCAATGTTGCATTCAGTATTTATGAACTAGTTACTAAGGAGCTGACAGTTCCTTCTACTACCAATAGAGTTCGAAAAAACACAGCCCAAAAACTGACAAAGACAAAATCACTTTTGACAGATGCAGACCATAAAAAATTATTCTAAAAAAGAATGAATCTCACCAATAAGACAACAAATTGGTGTCAATGAGTCTTTGGACGTCTTCAACAATTTTTAGTCACATGAAGTGGACGAGAGGTCGCTTCAGTGTTTTGTTCTTTTGTAAATAAATGTTAGGCACTAAAAAGAGGCCAAGGGTTTCAATTAAACGTCATTACACAACTCAATCAGTTAATTGTTATTAATCAATTAATTTCATCCGTGATTTTTTATGTTCAAAAACCAATAAATCTACACACTTTGTAGCACCACAGTAAATCGCTCATTATTACAGAATATATCATGACAAGCCACACAAGACTTAGTGCAGTTACTACACCTGGACGAAAGTTCCCAGCGATGTTCAGACTGTTCCTGCCTGGCAAATAGGTGTAAAAAATAGTATAACTTATTTTAGACAACCCTCGTATAAAGATTTTCATGCCTTAGTAGGACAAATGTATTAAACATTTGTGAATAGAGTTTATCTAATATCTACCAAAGTGATGATAAATTTGATAAACAAACCATCCATCCATGTAGGTTGTTATCCCTTTCGCTCCTAGTTCTGGAGTCAGGACTTGACAGTGTTCACTAGCAGTGGCGAAATGTTTGCACATATCTGCCACAGTGTTAAATACAGTTTCTGGCCCAACAAAGTAAGTATCTGAGCTCTCTCCAAAATACTGAAATCAGACAAGTGATCATTTAGAGACCCATCAGGTCAGCATATATATATATATATATATATATATATATATATATATATACATACATACAAACCTTGCTCGTATTATAGTATTGGATAAGAATTGATTTTATTCTCTTTGACAAAAATTCACACATATCAGACTAGAATTAAAAAAAAACCTTGAAAACACAAAAATAAAAACTTCAACATACTATACCATAATCAAATAAAAATTACAAATAAAAAGATAACCTGGTTTAACTTATTAAAACAAGAATAATATTTACGAAAAACTAAAATCAAATGAAATGAAACTTGTCTAAGAAAATAATTAGGGCCTCTTAAGGCAAAGCCTGTGTAGAGGTTCTAAAAAAATAATTTTAATTTAAATCAGCAATAGGCAGTGGGGAAAATATATAATATAAATTTAATAAAAGAAAATAAAAGCCTCTGGCGCTACTTCAAATTAGACCAGTTTGTAATTCAGAGGCCATGGTTCTGATTGCACGTTAAACGTTAGTTGTTTCCGTCCGCTGTTGGGTTATTAATTAACAGTCCTGTCTAAGGAACATGTCAGCCTTAGTCAGTAACAATAGTAAAAAAATAGATACCAATTTTTTTTTTAATAACCAATAGTTATTATACTTAGTTGTTTCCATCCGCTGTTGGGTTATTAATTAACAGTCCTGTCTAAGGAACATGTCAGCCTTAGTCAGTAACAAGACTACAAGATCGTGCCACAATCATCTTACACTCAATCCTTATTCATATTTGGCTTTAAATACCTAGTATGGTGGCCATTTCAATAATCTAATCTATGAGATATACCATTGTTAATACTTACTGTAACAGCAACAGTGTTGAATTTCATTGCATCCATCGTAGAAGGGAATGGTTTTGACAGAGCAGATGGAAGAACTTGAGTTTGTTGGGCTGGGGCGGGTGTGGGAATTACAGCAGGAGTAGGCACTACAGCAGGGGTGGGTGTTGCAGCAGGGGTGGGAGTTACAGCAGGGGTGGGTGTTGCAACAGGGGTGGGTGTTGTAGCTGGGGTGGGAGTAACAGCAGGGCTGGGAGTTACAGCAGGGGTGGGTGTTGCAACAGGGGTGGGTGTTGTAGCTGGGGTGGGAGTAACAGCAGGGCTGGGTGTTACAGCAGGGGTGGGTGTTGCAGCAGGGGTGGGGGTTACAACGGGGGTAGGAGTTACAGCTGGTGCAACTGTAGCTGGAACCTGAAATGGAAACAACATCGTTGGAAGTATTCTACAGTATTAATAATTAAGATTGTCTAGTTACAAAACAACAATTTAAATTGATAAAAAACATTCACATAAACATGGTCAATAGTATATGATAACTTACAATTCATTAGGATTTCACACACAAAATTCTTTTCACAAAAATGGTAACAGGAAATCTTATTAGTGGTTACAATTATTAGTCTAAGTATTGATTTAGATTTAGAGAGGTATAGTCTTTGACTGATTTTTTTTTGCTAGTTGGGGGAGAGAAATTGGATACACCAAAAAGAAGCTGACACATTTAAGTCCTTTCGCTACTCAGTGTAATGGGTTTGCCCCATCACCTTGGTCTCTCCTCTCTGCTTACTGTCTTCCTGGAAGGGTTCAGTGGAGGAAGGAGGCTTACTCAGCATTCTCTCGCAGTTTGTTGGGCTGCAGGATGTACTGTACTCTGTACTATCCTAAAGTGTGTACCTTCAAATGGCACCTAGCTAGGATCTTGAATAGTTTTTAGATTTTTTGTGTTTCTTCATTTCGCTGGACAGTGTCCACATCTCTTTAACATACCATACTATTTTTTTTGCAATGGCTATGGAAGATTATGCAGGAAGACAAGCCCAGCCAGCCTCACTTGGACCTTGAAGTTTATGAGGGTAGGCAATGTATAAATACAATAGACTGTCACTTTCTTAAAATATAATGTTCTAATGGAAAAAAAACTTGCACATCACTTTGAACATCTTGATAATAGCTTTTTTGAATTAATTAGAAAATTGAAAATAATATTAAATAATAAAATTTACCTTTGTAGATTCTGCTGAAGTTGAACTCCCACCAAGGACTTGAGCCAACCAATAACTGCCAACCTGTGTATACCATATTATTTTAAATAATTATAGTTTCTGGACCCATAAAAGCTGGTTACTTGGGAACATGCATTCCAATCAAATTATTTTTCTTTGTTCACACGAATTTGACAATTAGTTCATCTCATTACTGTTCATGGGCTAGTGTTCATGAAGTAGTCATAATTAATAATCCTAGTTAATTAGTTAATCCTAATTTTCTATAAAATTTATTGATATCACAGTTTAACCATCCAAGTGGCCATCCGCCACTTTCTTGGTGAAAGGAGGAATTTTTATCATAAACCATTTTTATTTTGACCAATCATACCAAGTTTCATCAACATATGTCCATAAATAAAGAATTTTACCTATTCCCTTGAAATATTTAAACACTTATCTCTAAATATAAAATTGAATGTATGTATGTATGTCCTTTATGCGTTGCCAAACTACTCATCCGATCGCCATGAAATTTTAGGAAGTTGCTCTTCATGTGTCCGGGAAGGTTTTAGTGAAAAATATTTTTGAAAACCCCATAAGTTTCAATTTTATGGCGTTTTAAACTTCTAATGTTAACCTTATGGAGAGTAAGTTTGTTTACAAATTGTCTACAATGAAAACATTTGATTTCTTAGCTACAGCTGATTGGTTTACTTTCCATTAGCAATACCAATACTATCCAATGCCATCTGAATCATTCATTAATGTTAAACTATGAAGTAAATGTGTACTGTAAAAAATGAACAGCTTTATTCACCACGTTAATAGTTTACGGTTTTGGGGGATTATGTATTTATATTTTTATTTTCTGTCTGATTAAAGTCACGTGTTTATATGATAATTACAATGTTTATATTATTACATTTATTATAATAATCAGCTGTTTTATATCTTTCCTATAAAAGCCGTATTACAGTTAGGTTTTGTTTGGGTTTAAATTCGATTTGAAAATTGTGAATTAATCCACTCAGATTTATTTGTTTTATAGGAATGATATTAATATGTTATATCGTTTCAGTATTGTTATTCACTATGCCGCGACCCAGAATATATAACCTTTCACAATGAAGCCGCATTGCTATTCGACTTCAGAACATGGCCAATCTTAAAGTTAACATGTGTTTACTGTGAGGTGTTACGAAGTTCGCCGGGTCAGCTAGTATTAAATAAAAATAATATTTCATTATTTAACACTTTGACTGCTGACCGTTACATTACAGAACCTATATAAAATGCTGGGCGTTTTCCTTATATTTAAAAATTCATGGAATAAAAACTATAAAAAATAAAAAGCCGGTTTATACACAGTTTTGAAGAGTTGAATATCCTCTTTATATTTGGTATATAATACTACAAAAGATTTAGTCTTTTAACACTTGGAATCAAAGATTCGGAATCGACTTTGGGCGATCTTTTTCGATGCCAATTCCAACCCTGAGAATCGGTGAAATCGAGAATCAATGTTTGGAATCGACCCAACCCTCGATGTTAATTATGACAATTATATGTTATTGATTTGATTTTAAAACCATGTGTGATTATGTTTCACATGATTTAGAATACTTTTCAAGTACAATTTTTTTATATATTTTAAATGTATCTTTTTTGCATACGTGCAGGTAACTTCCAAGAGCACTCTTGGCAGATAGTTAGTAAAATACAGAAAGTTCATCAACTGACAGGTTTACCTACTTTAAAATTCTACTTAAATCTAATGGTGGTCTCTTAAAAAAAGGAAGTTCTTTCATAATTTTGCTTGAAAGCGGAAGATGCTATCCTGCTACGAATTTCTATAACTATTCATAATGGAATGAAAATATGGTCCTCATCATAAATTATTACTATTATTATCTCTATATATCTTACCTTTTCGGTTAGTTTCACATGAATAACATCGCCTTCTACTTTGTCCAGAAACATCGGAGGTGTTCCATTCTCCAATTTGATTTTGAATGCCTAAAATTAATAAATAATACAAACGTGAACAAAAGTATCACTTGACTTTAACTCATACAATTTCTAAAAAGAAGGGGGAAACATCCCCAGACAGCACTCTGCAGAGTTGGGTTAGGTAGGTTATTGATGGTATAAAAAATTAAATATAGGTCGGAAAGAGTCTCCGACCACTTCACTCTATTGCTTCCTACTCCCAAGACACAGTTAATTGATGGCTAGTGGTCAAAAATGATCAAATATACATTTGATTTACTTACTCCACCTACTCTATTTCTATTGGTAAATTACAATATATTTACAGCAGTCTTTACAGAAAGAAAGCATGGTGGAAGAACTTGAAAATCATAGTAGATCAAGCTCACTGTGGACCAATCGCATGGTGTCTCACTGTACGTTGTTTATCAGAAATGGGTAAGCAAAGCATCTTAAATAAATCTTAAATATACAAGAACTCACCAAGGGAGGGATCGATTTCATTTCAGCTGGTAGCTCGAAGAGTCTGTTTGGTTCAACCAACTCTGGATACCCGAAATCGGGGTAGTGCACATTCAGTGGGTTCAAGCTTGTCACCTGACATCTGTACCTGGAAAAAAAGTAATTGGAAAATTTTAAAAAATAATTATAGTTAGGACTGTGCGAATATTCTAATTTCGAACATCGCGGATATTCGGTCCGACTCGAGATATCTGCAAAGTTCAATGTCTGTTGAATATTCGAAGACAATAAATAATTTAAAAGTGACGTCTGTCAAAGCGAAGCTATAGAGTTTCCATTTAAATGTTCAGAATTAGCATACTATTATGCAGCTAATTCAGGTGAAAACTAAATGTAAACAATACTTTATTATCTGACTAGAGACGGATAAAGATATGAACGTAACCGATTCTCAAAGATATGATCGTAACCAACTCTCGATCGATGCCAATTGACCAAAGTCAATACCTATAGCCTACCAGTCAAGAGACAAACAAATACATTATTTCTTGGAAAATTTATTAGTTTTGAGAATAAATAAAATTTAATTAAGAATATCTGAAACCCCACTAACATCATAGCTTTGTCTTCACCTTTTTTGTTGGCCTTTGTAGACGCAACTACGGGTTCACTGAGTTTATCTCTACACTCGTATTCTGTTAAAGTAAAATGGATGGCTATTATATCAAATGTTTCATCAGTATGGCTAGTCAAGATAAAATGCTTTGTATTTTCCTAGGCTTCTTATTACCACGGCCACAGTGATTAAATTCTAGGATGCACTGGTAGAGGGAAACATGAAGTTATTGAACATTGTTTCAATACTGCATTAAAAGCTTTGAGGAAACCATTTTTTACAAACAGTAACATTGTGATTCACAGTCCATGGGATGTATTTTGGCAACAGCAACAGACAATAGTGGCAGCCAGGTAGCCTGGTCAGTGTTACAAAAACTATGACCTTGAGATTTGGATAGGGAGAAGGGAGTGGGGGTTTGTTTATATTTGAACCAGGTTGTTCCAACTCATTTCTCAGTCAAATTTTTACTTCTCTGCCTATTACTATCTGGTTAAAACAAGTTATTTATTAAATCATATGACTGTCCTTACTAAAATATATGCTTTTAGCACACTCATTAAAGGGTTAAAATAACTACTGTAAAAACAACTACATTCATTATTCATTCATCATTCATTATGTTGTATCTCAATTAATTTTTAAATGTGAACTTGATAAGAAACTACTCATAAGCATTCTTAGAACATTCATAATTTAGCTTCATAAATTAAAAAATTATGCTATGCAACCTATACAATTATTGGCATTGGAACAGGATATATTAAAATTAAAAATAAGTTTCGATAATACCAGTTTCAATAAATAGGTATCAAATCTATTAATTATTAATACCTTCATAATAGTTTTTGTTCACTACATTTTTTGCCTTTTGAGAGGTCAAGCACTTTTTAAAATAAACGGTACCAGTGAACTGACACATACTTTCTCCCTTAAGTAAATTTAAAAAAACAATCTGTAATAAAACTATCATGTTCTACAAAGTTAATCTAAATATCATTTAATAATTTATTGTTTCAAAAATAATCATCCAATTTCTAAAAATAAAAACACGAGAGACAAAGTTAAATTAATTGTTCAAATTGTATGGGGGGGACAACCCCCCCCCCCCCGTAACACCAAGCTTTTTTGAGCTGGTTTTGTTCGGTGATTTGACCTTACGCTTCATACCAAGTTTCATGGAAAACGGTTGGAAAGTAAGGAAGAAATTGATTTTTTTTATATTCTCCATAAGAATAACATTGGGCGCTTTCAGACAACGTACTGCGTTTATCGTGGACAGTAAATTTAACTTTTATCTGGAACCGTTAGTCGTAGACAAATAATTCAAATTACTAATTTGTTTAGTTTTTTAAGATGATTTTAATGGTGCCAGTCAAGTTATACTTGACTTTTATTGTTTTCGCTGAAAATTTAAAAATTTGATTTTTTAGACATTTAAAAGCCCATAACTTTTGAACCGTCATTTTTACAGATATGCGGGTGGTGTCAAATTATTTAGTACTTTGTACACTATAAACTGTCAAATTTTAATAAAAATCGTTAGAGCCGTTTTTGAGAAATTTGGATTTTTCACATTTTTTAAGGGTTTTTAGGGGTGAACTACCCTTAAAAATCAAAAATTCAAAAAAATGAAAAAAACGCCTGGAGATACCGTGAATATATACATACATGCCAAATTTCATCTAAATCGGACCAACGGGGTAGGCTGTGGCACTGTACACATCCAGACACACACACACACACACACGGACACACAGACATCACGTCAAAACCCACTTTTTTGGATTCAGGGGACCCCAAAACGGATATATCCACCCTCAACTCAAATTCGAAAATTTTGACGAAAACAATACTTTCTCCATATACTACGTATAAGGGGAGAAAGTAAAAATTCTAAAAAATTCTATCCGCTTTAAACTTGTATTTTGAAACAAAAATACGAACGCACAGACATTTATATCGTTACCTACAATAATGGGTAAATAGATTTTTTATCGGCAGAATTTATTTGTTTTAAGTACCATCCACCTCCTACGGGTACAGCATATAAATGAGCAGACCAATCAATAATATTTTTAACCTCAAACTGAATTTACATTTGTCGTGGGGTGCATAAAACATATGCGAGGGGCAGACAGAGCAAAGCGGACAATGTGGGCCTGAACCAAAAAGTGTATGTTAAGTTTTTAACCCTCCGATTGTCAATTGACTCGGCAGTCAATTGATGACGGTGAGATCGCACAGTCAAGTGTCATGATCCCTTTCCAAGACCCTTTGCATAATGGCGGGCAGTCGCCTACAATCGCCAAGTGTGTCACAGGCAGTAGCTATAATTTGCAGGCGCACGAATGGACGTTTAAGCCTTGAACTTAGCTTGTCGCGGTTGCTAATTTTTTTGCCGATCACTGATAAGCTGCAACATGGTTAATCTGCTTGTGGATAGTCGGGAGCAGACTGTACTAACGCCACTGGAATTTTTTACATTATAAAAGAGAATTATTCAAGTACAAATACCTAAATGTTTTATTAATAATATTTCAGTCTCAAGGTTAGCCTTTATTTCTCACAAACTATTTTAAAAGTTGAATAAATTTTTTGCAACTAACCATTGTCCCTCATACTGGGTGCCGCACATGCCATCCAGAACTGGACTGAACGCAGTGGTGTGTTTTTCGTAGTACTCATGTAGTTTAGAAAAGAGTTCTAATGTGCGTTCCTTCGTGGATTTGTGGTTTTTTTGCACCCAGAATAGACCTGGTTCCTCAGCATAATAGATACTGACCTAGAGCAAAAGAAATTAAATCAGTTTTATTTACATGATTTGGGTTGTAATAACTTATTTTTTAAGACACTATTGAGCGCATGGATTTTAAAACATTAACCATATAATTGGTAAGCTTTTTACTTTTAACTGTAACCCAACTATAATTACATAATATCTTTATGAAATATTAAGTATAAACAACAAAAAGCATAAAATATGCCCCCTTTGTAACCACTAACCACAAAAGCAAAACAGTTGTTACTGCAGTCCCAATTAAGCCTACAAATGCCGTCAACTTCCACCATTTCCGGCCACCGTTTATTTAAGGTAGGCCCCCCTCCATTCTACCACACATTTGCAAGCCAAATTGGGATTGCCAATGGTAAGGATTCGAACCCTAGCACTTCTGAATGGCTAAAACGTTACACTCGTCAGTGTAGTGCTTCAACCAATACAGCCACCGTGCTTAGGAGTAGAAAGGGTTTACTTGGCTATAATTGGCAGTTTAGTGAACAGGTTCAGTTGCTTGCCCCCAGAGGGCAATACGGTCACGAAGGTGACAAGTTCACTAAATTGACGACAGATGCCTCCACTTGCCACTTCTTATTGAATTTGTAAATACGTCATGAATTAAAACTTTACCACTTCTAGGGTTAAAGAAGGAGAAATAGAAGTTACCTGTTGGTATACAATTATAATACATCTACAACCTAAATAATGTTTGAATAACATTAAAACACATGGTTATTGAGTCAATGTCAAATAATTATAAAATAATCTAAAAAATGAAGAGAATGATAAAGAAAAGTAATTACAGTAAACTCTCTCATATCCGGACTAATGTGGCGACGGCCGATCCGGATAGGAAAAAATCCGGATATGAGAAGGGAATAAAACATTCTGGATATTAAATGAAAAAACATAATTTTTGTTGTAATACTTTAATGACATCAAAACTAAAAAAAATATGTAATACAGTTCAAAGCGGTACACTATGTAGAGTAATAGAAAATAAAACAAATCGTTGTAAGAAAAAGTAGGTCACTCAAGCAAAAACAAAGACGACACTGACCACTGATGCGGGTGTTGTCACTACAATACGTGTGATGCATTGGTTGATGGGGTGGGTAGGGACAGGTGGGAAGGGGAGGTTTATTGTTTCATGAGTTAGTGACCTTGCACCAGATAGCACAGAATACAGAGAGTAGTGCTCAAGACTCAGGCGCCCGGGACAAGGGTGACTCATCGTTCCCTCTACTCTGCTTTTGAACATTACCGCTGTCCACATCGCTTCAACCCCACGTTCGACAACCGGCGCGCTACTAACCGACCTACAAACATCATACGCTGCTACTGGGTTAACAAACATTGGCCTCCTAGAATGTTTTCAAACTTTTGTATTCTTTCAAAATCATGTTCGGATATCGGAGGGTCCGGATATGAGAGGGTTTACTGTATATACGAAAAATATAAAAATTTATTACTTTGAAAACCATAATATGTAACTGAAAATTAGGAGTTACTATAAAAATCAAATGTAGAAATTAGATATTACAGCAACAATTTGATGTGCTTTCCTGTAGCATGTAGGAGAAAACAAAACGTAAAAGCAAACCAATGTCAAGTGTAACCAAGAATCTGAAGTCATCTACGTCTGATAAGTCATAGAATTGGATGAACTATCTGTAGCATGTAGGAGAAAACAAGACGTAAAAGCAAACCAATGTCAAGTGTAACCAAGAATCTGAAGTCATCTACGTCTGATAAGTCATAGAATTGGATGAACTTTCCTGTAGCATGTAGGAGAAAACAAGACGTAAAAGCAAACCAATGTCAAGTGTAACCAAGAATCTGAAGTCATCTACGTCTGATAAGTCATAGAATTGGATGAACTTTCCTGTAGCATGTAGGAGAAAACAAGACGTAAAAGCAAACCAATGTCAAGTGTAACCAAGAATCTGAAATCACTGATAAGTCATACAATTTTGTATTCTTAAATGTTGAAGCCTTGAATGGTAAACATAATCAAGGGTTTTTGTTTGTTTTTAAGTGTGATGTGTTTTTTTATGTGTTACAGAGCATGGTCGGCTGGCTCTGAAGGTTCTAATAATCTTGAGTTCCATTCACCTTCACTATAAATAATCTTAACTTTCATCATAAACTAACCCACTTGTAAATCTTCACATATTCACTTAGGTACTGTAAATATTTGTACTGTAAGTAATACTGCATTATACAGTATAAATTAGACGAAGTAAACATTTTAAATTATTGGATCTTATCTTTATTTTTACTCCAGTTTAAATTTTTTTTATGGAGTTTAATAATCGTTTATTTTTCGATAGTTTATTCTAGAATTGTTAACAAATGGATAATTTGTATCTGTTGCTGATAAAGAATATTTCAAGGTTCTAAGTAATAAAAAATTATGAAAAAATATTACTTACTTCAGATACTTCTCCGAGATGAGGAACTATTTCATTGTCTAGGGGTCTATTACATTCTTGTGTAGGGGTTGCTACCGCGACCTGAAATTAGTTATTTCACTAATTATTAAATAAAAACTATACTACCCAAATATAGTAAAATCAAACAAAATTGAGCCAAAAAAACCCATCAATATGGGTTTTATGTGGGAACTTTGATTCCCAATAAATTTGTAAATATATTTTAAAAGTGCATTAGAAATAAATCGGTAACAGGTAAAAACATAATTATTTCACCATGTCTGTCTTGAATTACTCTTTAAATATACTGAATATATTCAATTTATTTAAGATATCTACAAATTCCCCTGTCGCAGCAAACCAGCACACACAGTCAATTTCCAAATCAATAATATAATAATAATATATGACAAGTTTTATCATTATCTGTCAAAAAATATGAGAATTATTTGCCTATTCTCCACAAGATTAACATGGGAAAGAGAGTGCAGGTAAGTAGGCATTTCTACCATAAACAATTCTTATTTTGACCATCAACAAACTTTCATCAATATCTGTCCATCAATAAATTAGTTTGCCTATTCCCTATGTGATTAACATGGGAAAATAGTATGCAGGTTAGCTGCGATGATAAACACATAAACTATGATTTTTAAACATAAATGGATGGATCTCAACACATGAAGCTAAATATCGAGTTTCACCCAAAAATATAGTGAAATATTAATTTTTCCTAATGGTCCATAAGATTTACGTTGGAGCTCTAAAATACAACGTTCTGTGTTTAGATTTTTTTAATATCTCGGTAACTGTTAAGAGATAGAGCAAAACTTTCAGGAACTTATTTCTGTAGTTTTTCATCTGATTCTAATGGTGAAAGATAAAATTAAAAATTTTTAAACTACATATGAAAAAACAATAACAAATTTCTGAGTACAAAATCCCCCTAAAATACCGTTCCCATTGACAGATATGTCTGGATTACTAACTCGTCCGAGAAAAATGTAGGAATGCACGTCTCTACCAAATTTGGTCTCACAACTATTGTACATTTATTTTACATTACGTTTTTTTTATTTACTGTATGTAAATTTTAACAACTATTGTTTTTGGCCTCCGGGCATCCAAAGACGAAAAATAACACGGTTCCAGGCTTAAGTCTTTCCATGAGACCTACGGTAATTGCTTCTTCCCTATGGGAAATTCGCTAAAAATGTATTAATTAAAAAATAAAAATTAATTAATTTGTGAAGCTAAATTCTATTTACAATAGTACATATTTCCGCAAGACCTTATAATCATAAGCAGTCAAAGAGAGAGAAGCATTGTTATCAAGGCCAAAACTTATTTTGGTTTCAATGGCCACTGAGGCTATGATACATTTATATATCATTACGTACATTAAATTCTCTACCGAAAATTGTGTCTAGTTTTTTATGTAGACAAACGAATTAGTTAGAATGAACATCTTCTTCTTCCTTAATCCAAGGAACTTAACTCAACAAAGAGATGATGTCTCTACTAAAGTTTCTTAATTACAGATAAAATAAGATTAGTGTATCGTCTTCAGTTGGTATTGTTAATCAAGATTTTGTTTGGATTATAAAACCTTTCTTGCAAATCATCTGTGAAAATATAAATATACTTATATACACAGTTTCAAACAATTTTTGACATTTTCGGGAAAAAACAAACAAAAAACTAGCTCCTGGGTCTAGATCTTTGCTTGACAAGCATGGTAATAGCTCTACGGGAAATTCACTAACAATTTAAATCTTACCTCTTTTCTCCCTGAAGAATCTGGAGTGTTCAATTCTTTTTTCACTCTTATTTCCTAGAAAGAAAAATCAAATAAGCTTTTACTATGAATGGAAAAACCTAAAACAAATCTGTAGCGAACTAATCTATTTCACAAAATAATAAGACATTATTTACATAAATGAGAACAAGCATGATAAAGAGAGATTTAACACAAACATCAATCATTTGTCCCCCACGGACAATATACTTTTAATAAAGTACCTGGTGACCGATAGAATAAGGCGTGTATTATATAAGTTAATTGGCAAAATTAAATACATTTAATACACCTTAATTAATATCGCATAAATACTTTGACTAACTTGCATAAACACTAAACAAAAATGTGGTGTCCCCGGATGGAGATGGATCTCATAACCTTCAGCATGTGAATCCTACGCTCTAGCACTGAGCTGCTGAATAAAGCATAACCCTCGGAATAAAACTGAATCCGGTGATAATTTTTTATCCGATTATTGCACATACTTCATATCTGGTGGAGACTTTAGCTGCAGGCTACATGCTGGATGCATGCAGGCTACATGGCTTTCAAACCGGCACCATTTGACAGGCATGAGTGATGGGGATATACAGAGGGAGAGCTGATAAGTAAAACAGTATTTCCAGATTTCTCCCAGCATATTGTATTCTGTCTCGTCAGTATGGGGAACCTTATTTAAAAAATGTGCCTCGTATGTTTCCTTATTCCAAATTGTCATGTTAAGTTTAAATTCAACTCCTTCAACCTTTTCTCCTTCAACCTCCTTAAGATTTTTATTTTTCCTCTGCAGGGACCCATTTGATGATTTATTTATGAAAGATAATCATATCTAGAATATTTAGATAATATACATTGCACAAACTATTATCAGGAAAAGTCCTCACGCCACCCTTTTCATGTGAAAACTTAAAGATAAATGATGGCTGCTGGTGATTGACATGTCCCAGAAGGAATGAATATTGTGTGTTTAGTAACGTTTAATTTGATCATCAAGTGTTTCTGTAGCTTACCTCTTTCCAATTGAGCTATTTTCCAAGTAAGCTTACTAACCACTCTATTCCAAAAAAAACTAGACGGTGCACAACGTTACCTTCAGTAGTAGTCACAATATACTTTGTATACATTGCTGTTTTGAGACAGTTTTTTTACACAATGATGTACCTTAGTTTTTTAGTATACTGTGGTTTGGTTAAAAATATATTCTATTAATTGATTTTGTATCAAAACTTTCAGCCACAGCTTTTAAATATGTCTTAAACCTAAAAATTAAAAAGAAGAAAATTATTTCATGCTTATATAACAAATTCTTTCCAAATGGACAACAATAAAAACACACATGCACACAAACACAACAATACACACAACACATGCAATGGTAATAGACAGAACTAATGGTTTCTTGCACTAAATTAGCGACTATAAATTTAGACGGATATTTTTATGGGAGGACAAGGTCTCACATGAGACATCTTCCTAAAGTCACCTATTCAGTCCATATCAGCCATTTCACCCCAAGTCGATCAGTTTGTCGTTCCATCTCAAATTTATATTGACTGCATGATGTTATTTAACCCAGCTGCCCATCATTTCACTCTGGAATGCCACCTCATTTTTGGCCATTTTTTAGGTTTTTTTTTAAAAACCATAACAATTTTGGATATTATGCAAAGTTTAGCATATTATATATTTTTGTGTTCAGTATAAAACAAGCTACAAGAAAAAATAAAAAAATACTAACTTACATGTAACAGGAAAAAATCACGAGTATTTATGAAAAAAAATGTTTTAATGAAAAAACAATTTTTTTATCATGTTTGCTCAAATAATTTTTTAATAAAATATCTGAAATAGCCATTTTGTTTGAAATTTCATAACGAATAAGAATATATATACTTACATAGCTATATAAAAAGAAATAAAAGTACCCATGTTCAAAAACCTTTATATGTACACAAAACCCTTACTGCCGAGTCCAGGGCCATTGAGAGTAATCGCCAAATAAATTATAAAAACATTGTAAAGAATGACATTAGTCCTACATACATTTATAACACTAAGTACAAGCAGAAAAGTGTTATAAATAATTCATATGTTATTGTAGATAATTCACACAAACATTCACAATGAAACACTAACCCAATAGCACGACTCTAACAGCATACGGCTCGAACAGCTGTTGGCGCGACGTCGTAATACCCGTAACTAAATATAATCATACAAATACTACTTGATATACTAAATATACTTGCAAATACTACTAAGGATGTAGATTATGATTTCCTCTTTACAATGGTATATATAAAAGTACATTTGCGATGTACCGTGAGCAGCTACGAGAAGATTAAGCCGCGCCGGTTTTATCGCCGGATTCCGGCGAATGGCAGCTGGAGGGTTAAAATAATACTTACTAATAAAAACAGGCTGAATTTAATTTAAATAAAAAATTTATTTAAATTATAAGGTATTTGATTATATATTATAAGTCATAAGGTATTTGATTATTACAATTTAACTTGAAGTAAATAGTAAATTATAAAAAGTAGGTTCAAAATGTTTGACACTAGAACTTTATACGCAATCCTCTAACATAGACCATAAAGCTTCATCAATGACTTCATCAATTCTTTTAACTTAAATAAAACATTTGTGAAAGAATAAAAAAAATTCTAAATTACCTCATTGATGACCAAATCAACTGCAATATCACAAGTGTTATTTCACAATATAAAAAGCCGTCCAAACAAGTAACTGGATGAGTCTGTCTTTTAAGAGGGTTTCTCAGGGTGTCACAGACGCACACTACTTGTTATCAATACAGAGAATGAAACAAAATTGTTGAAGTTAATGTATTAGTTATTATAAACCCATGAAGGAAACGATTTTCGTAATCGTTTCTATGCATGGATCTCTATGGTGTAATAAATGCATTTTGTTTTTCAACAAGTACAAAATCATAACTACAAAAACTTACTTGCAAGAACGCTTTCTCTTTGTTTATAAAATCAAGACCAGGGGTGACAGCTGAAGAATCCTGCACTTCATTCTCCTTATGAAAGAACATTTAAAATTATAAAGGAACTTTAAAAAAAATTGACCACTAATAAAAACTAAATGCAAATGTTTGTCTAATAATGTTATGATATTTTGTGAGTCAGCAAACCATTGGTTTAACCTTAAGTTATGAATAGGCACAATAAATAGACAATACATGCAGCTGAGACAAAGGTGTTCTGATCAGTTTAAAACACAATTTAACTGATCCAACATATGATTAAAATATAAGTATTACTAAAAAAGAAAAAGCTGTAGAAAAAAGCATTGGCAAAGCGGTTAGTAAGGGTGTACGATGCATCAAAAAAGCATACACATTTTCATTCGATTGTATGCAACAGTAAATTTTTAAAATAGTATAATTTATATAAGTTAAATACTCCATTGAAAAAATGACAAAACTTCAAAGTAATAAAATTTAAAACAATACTACATGATTGGCAAAAACAGTTAATTTACAAACCATGACATTTTGTAATTTGTTTGTGATTTTAATGGGTGATATTAAGTAGCTGTGTTTTCAAGGTGGTAGTAGTATCTTAAGTTTAAAAACAGTCAAATAAAATAAATACACAATCAAATAAACAACAAAATGATGAAGTATTGAATCAAATCAAAATTCTTTGATCCCGTCGTTGCATCAAATCGAAAGTTATTCACTGCATCGCACACACCTAGCGGTTAGCAATGGTACAAGCAAGCAATCAGGGGCTAACAGAATCACAGCCAAAACTTCTATTGAATACTGTTGTGGCAGTGCAAAAATGCTGTTAATAAGCCAGTTTATTTGATAAGCTGTTTTTATATTATTTATTTACTTGTTTATACTGTTTTTTTCAGTTTTTCTTTTAAGTCAATTAAACATGGTCATTCTTTTTCCTGTTTACTCTTTAACCCGATGGTCGAGGGGTGACAGGGTGTCCAGCGAATGGGCTTTCCTAAATCCCCGTACATTTCCTGTATTTATCACGAATTTCTCTCACTTTTAATTGCACTTTAAATATGTTGCAAAGCGGTCAATGAGTTTATTATTCATGGTTTTCACATCAGTAAAATAGATAAAAAATTTGACCGTTGCAGATCGAAACTGGAAGAAAAAACTGACACAGGACACAAAAGCCCACATTATGGTAAATCCTACACAAAAAGCTGCTGACACTTGACTTATTCATTTGTTTACATCACAGTGGCCCTTTCTAGTGATGAGTAGAGTTAAAAACCACTATGCTGTTCAATTACTACAGAAACCCATTTAAATAAACAATTTAACATAAAAACAAACTCAAGACGTAAATTCAATATTTGGTTTTGACAGCAGACAGCTGACAAGCTGAAAGCTAGGTTATCGGCGTAGTGAACAGCTGTCGTCAACGTAATCCCTGTTTTGAAATGGCTATTGCAATTAACTATATTATAATAAATTTGTTAATTTAATGCTCCTCCCTTTATCCCTGAAATAATAAAAACTAAAAATAATTTCACAATAAAAAATTAAAACACCCCTGACGCAGCAGACCTGTGTACTCAGCAAATTTCCAAATCAATAATACAATAATAATATAATTAATAATCATTAAATAAATAAAATCCTGTTAAAATAATTTTAAAAGCCTAATAAAGTAAATGAAAAATTTTAAGAAACCACGAAATGGGGATACAACAATGAATTATTTTAAAAGCAAATCCACAAATGAATAATTTACATCAATATACGGCAGACGACTTCTGACTCAACAGTAAACAAACGCTGTCAGCTAGTCTTCTTTTCATAGTTTCTTAAAGAGATTTCAAGGTTGTAACTCGTCAAATTTGGACAGTTAATATCTACTTTGGACGACCGATTCTACTTTCACAGCGAGAGGTGAAATCAGTCATATATATCATTGTTATATTATTGATTTGGAAATTTGCTGAGTACGGAGGTCTGCTGTGACGAGGGTATTTTAATTTTTTTATTGTGAAATTAGTTATTGTATAGTTTTGTATATAATTAAAGGTTATTAAAATAGTTAAACAAAAGTGGCATGATATAATTTGTTCGAAATACAAATCGTTAATAAGGAGTCGAAAAAGGTGAGCAGTCACCCCTCGACCGTGTAACCTCGACCAACGGCAGGTTAACGTTTCAATTGCAATTATTACTTGTACTTTGTAATAGCAACAAGTGTTGCAACAAATGTTACTACTTATCATCAATAATATCTTGTGTAATACTGCAGTTAAAAAAATATTTATTAACGTCATATGTATAGATTTAAAAAAGTTGAATTTCATAAGAATAAGAAATCTTTATTTGCCATTGACATAAACATATGTATCAGCAATTGTCAAATCCTATAATAACAAAAAATCACAGCTAGGAAATTGTAAAGAAACAGTACAGACATCCTTAACCTATTCTATATTACAATGTTTTTTTTTGTTTAAAAAATCTGTAACTAAATGAAAAGGATTTTTTAGTAGCCAGCTATGTAATCTTTCTAAGAACAGTGAATGATTTTGATATGATTGAACAAATTTACTTAGTTTATTATAAATTTTCTGTGAAAACGCTATATGGCTATTTAGACTTTTACTTAATCTAAAAAAATTTCTTTTAATATTTTAGTTATTTCTAGTGTTATAACTGTGGATTTCATTACAGAATGTTTGAGAGGGTAAAGTTTTTAGGGCGTAGGCCATGATATCATAAATGTACAAATTTACGACTGTTTGTAAATCTAATTTAACAAAAAGGGGTTTGCAATGTGAGTCAATAATTAAAGATTCTACCACTAAATTCAGACCTAACTTGAATAACAGCCCCTGCATGCAAAAAACATTTTACTGTTAACCCATTGAGGTAGTAGTTGTGTCGAGCATTGGCAGATCCTGATGAACATGGCAAATGTTGTAGTATTTAAGGAAATGTTGTATAATATTGTTTATATATATATATATATATATATATATATAAGATAAATAGATTATATTTTTTCCTTATTTGCTGGTAATATATGAAAGAATACAATTACTTATTTTATTTTTATTTTCCAAAAACCTTTTTTAATAAATTTAAAAAATGATAAGTTTATAATTTTTTTAGGTAGGAGTTATATATTTATTGGAATATTCTTTAAAACTATCTGAATCATACATTTTCTTAAACTTCAAAGTATTTTTACATAGAAAACCATGCATTTATGATAAAAAAGTATTTTAGAAAAATAAAAAATAAAAAGAACTCACCACCTATGGTTATCAGCTGACAAATCAAAACATTGCCAAATGACAACCCAACAAGCAAAATAATTGTAAATTGTTTTGAAAGACATTGCAACACCATCTGTTGGAAAAATTTTGAACTATGTGTAGAATTACTGTGTATTTACCGATCACGAGTCAGCCACACAGCTTTTAGCATTTAGTCCGCTAATCAGGCTTGTGTGTCTACTCGAATGGGTTTTATATACCTCACTAATAAAATAAATTTCAATATACAATTAAGAAGAATCTTCATAAAATTACTTCCTCTCGGAATAGTCATGAGCAATCACAAAGTAAAATAATAAATCGTATATACTTATCACAATTACCGGGCGTTTAGGACCCCACTCTTCCTCTTCTTTCTTGCCTGTTGATTTTGGTCCCCAATCTTCAATTTTGTTATAGGTATTTGGTTTTGATTCAAACGATTTTCTCACTCCTTGGTTACCATGTTGCCTCTGGTTGTTTTGGCCGAAGCGACTCTGATTCCCTGTGTCTCTTTCATTTTGCCTACTACTTGTAGAGAATCTCTCTTTTCTTGCTTCGAGCACACTCCTTTTTCTTTGATCATTTCCGCTCTGATCTTCTCTCCTAAAATTATCTCTGTTCCCCCTGCTATTAGCATCCCTTTTGTCAGTAAATCTGCTGTTCAGATTGTCAGATCTACTTTCTCCATCCTTTTCGTAGGAGCCAAATCCGTTTGATTGTCTGAAGTCGCCGCCCCCTCTGTTTCCTGTGCCTCCGGTAGGAGTCACACTGGCCCTGGTGTTGAAAAATATATTAGATATGTAATAAATAACACAGGCAATTAATGATTTAAAACATAAATGTACTCATTTGTCGTCAGTAAACAATACCTAAAAGTGTTAAAAGGCTTTTGTGGATACCTCAACTTGTAACAAAGGTAGTCTTCTGGTCAGGGAACAACTAAATTCCAAATTGTATACGCAAGTGCAATACATACTTACCAGATAGCAAGCTTGACATACCTACGACAAAGTAGGGAAAATGTGATTTCCTAAACTGAAAAAATGTGACCCATACGGATTTATAATGGGAGACAAAAGAAGTTAAAAGAGCTGCCACATATTTTTGGTGAAATCTCAAACTCGTGTTGGATACGGAATTATTTTACATATTGTTGAAAGTCACTTTAATATTAAAGGTCTGAAAGGTAGATACCGAGAAGTACTTAAATAGAAAATAAACCTAGAAGCACTAGATATGAAGATAAGCAAGCTGTTTACTTTATTTTCATATTTTTTGTTTAATGTTATTTATATTTATTGTACTCTGACAAATCCAATACAAACGTATGAAATGACTATATTTTCTTTTATTAACTCTTGGTTTTTTAACCTTCTATTAAATCAGAATCGACATTTGCCACTCTTTATCGGCGATTGTGCTGCCAGCTGTACAGGCCCTGCCATTCGCACACAACAAAGAAATTCTCATGGTATTCTAAACCGTAGTTAGGCTCTTAAGAGGCATCAGGAAACCAATAGGTAAAAACAGTTAGGCACACTTTGCCTGGATTTCAGGTTTTTGCCACGGCCATTTTGTTTCCGACGCTGGTGTTGCGTGCCGGGCACACGCCCACTGGCAACGTCGTATAGTGTTAGATCCTCTTGAGCCTTTGTGACGAAAGGACGTATTTTGTTTCTTCTGTGCCTGACTTATTGGTACTTTGTATTGTTATTTGTTTGTATTAGAGGTGTGCGGAAAGTGAATTATTTTTTTGGATCGGATAGCTCAAGTTCGGATCGGATAGTTTGGGTTCTGATCGGATAGTTTTCCGATTCGGATACTCGCAATAACAAAGTGGATTCACACTTAGATAAGTGTGATTTTTAGATAAGAATAAATTAGGAAAAAATCAATAAAATGTTATCAAAATTATTAAATGGTACATAAAAAATCATAAATTCTTCATAGGATGAACAATAAAACTAAAATTGTTATTTCACTGCATTTAAAAGTACCAGTAACAAATTTTAGTATGGCGTAATTCAAAAATTAAATCAACAGAAACCTTATAATTCGCCATTAAATGACATCAACTTTCTACTAATTCATCAATTCATTCTACTAAACATCAACTGATTCTCAATTTTACTTCATGATTCAACTATTTTATTACAAAAATAAAAACAAATCACCATTAACAAAGAACCAAGATTTGACAGAGGACGTTGGCTCGATGCCATCGGCTATCTGCGTATCGGCAGGGATATGCGATATTTCTGTACCAGTGACAAGGAACTAGAAAAGGCAGAGACAGCACAGCTGCTATCAAACAAAGGCCTGTGCGCAGGCACAGAGTTGGAATATTTGGCAGATAAAATACCCCGATCGGCTGTGTAACAATATTGAAACCCGAGAAATTATGGTACCTGGTCGTAATCTAGTGTTATTCATCTTAAAATTATCTAAAAACGTAAAACTAATAACGCTTAAATTCATTTAATAAAGAGAAAATGTAGAATGAAAACAAGTGGAAAATTTGTTGGTTATGTGAACACCTAACGACGAAATAGGCAAATGTAAATTTGGCAACACTTTATCGTATTGCTCAAACCCGGAGTACTTGAGAATGCGATAACTAAACATTTGATCGTCTACATAGACGATCAGAATGAAATAGTATTATTTTTACTGGAAAACCCGCCGCAAAACGAGCTATTATGATGGTTTGTTACCAACAACATTAAATCAACAATTTAAGTTTTTTCGTAGCCGAAATGAAATTTTATACGGAACACTATCAAACTGCAATCTAATACTCGGTGCAACTATCGATGACGCTATGCTTTGTATTTCAAAATGCAATATCGTGTTGAACTTACGGTTACTTAAATGCGTAGTTGAAAAATCGAATAATCATACCGCATCCTCGGACCGCCCAATGACGTTCTTACATTCCGATTGGATATGAATTGCGTAATTTCGTCATCTGCTTCAACATTTTCGTTCGATCAAAGATGTTCCGTATTGCTGACTTATCAAACGGAAAGTTTTGCTTTCGGTTTTTAATGCTCATTTTATACGGTCTATCCAAAAGTTCGTATATTTATTGGACTTTACCAGATACTTGTTTTGCAATCAGATCGGATTCGGATGTCTGATCCTATCCGAAACCGATCCGACTTTTCGGATATCCGCACACCTCTAGTTTGTATGTTTATAATGGTTTACACCTTTTTGTTTTCAGTTTCATATCGGCTAGTCCAGATTATGCACTAATCTTGTTATTTTGTAGTTCTAGCTCATCTGAGGACAGAATCACATTCCAGATCAAACGTTGTGAAACTTTATTTTACTTTTGTTCGTGATGAAAAGTATCGGTAATAAGAGACGGTACCTACTACTTGCACTCGGTAGGTATGTCTTCGAGTCGGTAATAAGTATCGATAATAAAATAAACCCACGATCACCAATAATGAATTTCAAACAAAGAAGGGATGACTCGATGAATTTGTATTTATAATCCATAAAATAAATGTCAGAATAAGGTCAATTTTTTTATTACCATTTAAATCCTTGTTTCCAATAATGCAGCTTTTCAGTGAAAATAATTCCAAGGAAGGGATTAAGGTGCCATTAATTATGAAAACACTAAAACACTGAGTTGACCTGGAGTGGAGCGCAGCCAACTCTCCATTCAAGCATTGGACCCAGTTTATATGGAAATAATTATGACCGGTAACTAACTATTTTGTGGCCACTCCTAATTCTTTTGACATTATGATCTTTTGACATTACTGAAACTAGTTAACAATGATCTTGCTTGAATATATTTTGTCAAAATGTTACTGACACAGTTAAATCAAAAAACTGTGTCAGTAACCACCGGTCAACAAACATACCCTTTGCAGGTCCGACTGTGAGAGGGCCAATCCCGGTCCTGACAGTTCTCAGAACAGTAGTAGACTTCAGTACAGCCGGAGCAGGCTGAAGAACAGCTGGCCTTGCACACGTTGCACGCGGTAGTGAAGCATTTACCCTGGCAAACAAAAATACATTTTTACCCAAACAAAAATACCCAGTTTTAGAATTTTTTCCCCATATTGAAAATGAGAATCATTAATACATAACTGGAACAAACATAATACAGTAATCCTCCGTTTCCAGGGGTTCGACATACTTAGGTTTCAGTTATCCACCAATTGTGCTGGCGAATACTAACAAACAATATACACTGTACACGAGCGTAGGTAAAACGCAGTAGGCAGTTCGGCGCCGCCGAAACGTTCTCGAAACAGTTGACAGCTTTTGAGACAGTAATGGCCCACTGCCGCACTCCAAAAACCAAGAATAAAAAATTTTTGTAGCTTAAATAAAATAGATGACGGAAATTTTTTAAATTTATTAATAAATTATAAATTTAAAAATTTTTTTGAGTTATTTAAAGTTATTTTTTGTCTGGATAAGCTATTTCAGGTAATAATTATTAGTGAATAAAGCCTATACATTAAAAACGTTCACACAATATACACTATTTACTGCTAAAACAATGAAAATAAACACACATTGAGAAATTTCAACAAAAAAGGTTAGCGAAAGTGAAAACAGCTGATCGTAATGACTTGCATAAGCGCAAAAAAGAAGTCTGGGGGCAGGCGAATACTGGGCGCCATTGCCTAGCAAGAGATATCAGTCACTAAAAATTCCAACAAAGCCACCATATTGGTTTTTCAAGTGCATTGAGGCAAAAGCAACATCGCCATGCAATAATCTATCGGTTGTTTTGCAAACGAAATCGCAGTGATTGCGGTCAAATAATTGGTCGCATCTAAAGGCGGAAGCCGCATCGACACGATATACTGCGCTGTGATTATAAGCGCTAGCCGTCCAGTCAGGGTTTAATACCTTCTATAATATTGCTATCCTGGGTTTTATGTAATCTCCTATAAGGTACTTCTATCTTCGTAGTATTTTGTGTGGCATAAGAAAGGATATTATTACTTAATTCAAAAATATTTAATTTATTTAGAATATATTATAATATGGAATCAATAATATATATATTGGTCCTGCAGTGAGCACTCCATGAGAAATATGTAAGAATTCAAACAACTTTTTTTAATCAAAAGAATATTGTGAGACTTAGATGAATTTCTAAAAAAAACCTGTGTGATTTTAATATTGAGTGAACATATAAAAAAATTGCCTACACAGCAACCTTTAAAGCTCAGTTAGTGTACTATGCAAGATTGTTTTACTCTACACAATTCTATCTTTTGTGTATTTGTCGGCGTTTTAATGTGAACTGAGCTCACTTCGAGGCGGTGGGACAGACTAAGATGGCAACCCTGGCTTCACTAGCAAAGCATTGGGATAAAACGCCGTGTCCTCTCTATTGTATTATGAGCTCACTGCTTGGGAGTGACAACAGTATATTTATAATCGTTCTTTTCCCTTTTAGCAAATTTCCCATAGGGAAGAAGTTATTACCATAGGTCTCATGGTAAGACTTAAGCCCGGGACCATGTTATTTTTTCGTCTTTAGGTGCCCAGAGTCCAAATAAATAGTCATTAAAATTTATATATATATAATATAAAAGCCCATATACCACATATTTATATATGTAGTATTCAAAAAAAGTAAGAGTAGTATATAAAATTAAAAAGAACTTGTGAGTATTCAAAATGGTTTTCACGTTAGGGTTTTTTGGGATATTTAACCAAAAATAAAATCACAGTGGAGTAAAATTAATTTAAACATCAATTAATTTCATAACAAATTTTTAGTCTTAAGTAACACCACATATTAAATCCCAAAAATATTTTGGGGCCTTTTTAATCTCATTGATAAAAATTTATTTCGGCTTAAAATATCTATGGAAAAAACTTAAACTAAAATGCAAAATTAAATAATCTAAAAATAATAGTGTAAAATGTGTTTTTATTATTATGAGCTCACTTTCATCTAAATTACTTATTTCTCTATATTATGGACAGATGCTGATGATATAATGATAAAAATATATTAAAATCCTCACAGCAGTTAACCATTTTTTTTAATATATAGAATAGGGAATAATTCTCATTTTATGGACGGATTTTATTAAATTATATATAATTATTATTATTATATTATTATTGATTTAAATTCGAGAGATTGATTATTTTTATTTTTGACAATTTGTGATTTTGTTGTCTTTTTTTTTTGATAATTTAAAATTTTTTTTAATTTTTATGAAAAAAATAATTATTATGTCTCATAATGAAATTCTTACAACTTGGTTAAATAAAAAAATTTAAATCAAATTATATTTTTTGAAAAAAATTATATCATCTCCTATATTAATTTAAATTTTTTATAAAACTATATTGTCTTATGATTGAAATATATTTAAATATAAAAAATTTTAATTTTTAATTTTAAAAATCATAACAAATTTTAATATTTTAAATAAAACGATAATTTTATTTATATATATTACACAGTTAACATTATATCTACATATACTAATATTGTTATCAATTTTTTTTATCTAATTTTTTATAGATGAAAAATTTTATTTATTTTTTTTTGATTTTTTTTGTTTCTGTGTATTCTTTTACATATTATTTTTGACATTAATTTTTTTCTTGTGACAATTTTTTTATTTAATGAAAATATTTTACATTACTTAATGTCTTTGATGGTTGGACTTTCGACTTCTTTGGAGTCTTTTGTTTTTATGTGGGTTTGGTGTGAAGAGTGAAATTTTTATGGATTTGTTTTATGTTATTTTTAATAAATGTTGTGATAATGTTAAATATTTTGATTTTTATATTATATATTATAATAATATTATTTTTAAAATATTATAATAAATATAGAATTTTATTTTTGTATTTTTATTTTTTTTTTTATATTTTATATTAATATTGATTTTGTTTTTTTATTATAATATTAGATTTTGTTATATTAACTTATTGTAATTTTTTGTGATACTTATTAAAATGGATTTATGTATATACTGTTTTAATATTATTAATAAAATTTACATATACAAATTTGTTAAAAGGAAATGATTGTTATGGTGGTATGATAAAATTTGTTTATTTCGTGTGGATGTTTTATTTTTTATTTTATATTGTGAATTTTGACTAATGCGGATGGGATCACTGGAACTGGCAACAACGTCGCCAGTTGTTCTACGCCTACGCAGTTGCTCTACGTCGAGCAACAGATACCGCATCAGCTGTGGATGTAATGTTTATGAGGAAAAGGTGTGGTCATGCGTTCAAGAAAACAGCGAAAAAGCAGAAGAAAAATTAAATATTTATATGTACGGTATTGTAAAGCCAAGATTTTTATTCTCCTTGGGTTATAGTAAATACGTTTGAGATATTCTTATTAATATAGTTAAAGTTCAGTTTTTCATACTGTAAATAAATTTGTAAAGGTTCAATTTGCAGTGCCTTATAATTTAACGTTAATTCGTATTTTTTGTGACATATTTAATTTATCACCGTCATAAAAAAACTACGATCCAACAAACAAAAGCCTGTAATGTTTGAGACAGTACACTTTAAAATCATCTTAAAACATGATTTATATAGATACTGTACGCTAGTACGATTGTAATTAAAAACCGGTCCAGGTCCGGTCCCGAGGTGTCCGGACTAGACTGTAACTTATATGGTTATGGTATGAGACCAAAAGGTGAAATTTAAAAAATATTAAAATCTCTTGCCTTATGCTGTGATTTGAACATTTTTTGGCGATAATAGTTTGTATTTTGGTAAAAAAAGAAACAAATTTACTCTGTGGCTGCATGTTGTAAGCTTCAAGAGCAAGAAAGCCCACAAATATTTTTGTAAAATGCAAAAATAGTTTGTTTTAAAAAAATCAGTTTTTAAAAACCAATGTTTAAAAGTAAAAAAAAAACTAATATATCAATTATTTAAACATAAAACTGTATACCTACTATTTATTTACATTACTTCCGTATGGTCTTTTACCTTGTTCAAATCTTGAGTTATCTTCATTACTTTGGACAAGTCAAGAGAAAAAATGTTTGTATTTACTTCCTTGTGGGAAATAGGTTAGATCATGGATAAGCCTAAAGATAATGTTTTCACTTCTTCTAAACAGCTGAATATAATTCTTTTATACTGAAAATTCAATACAATAGCTCTGGTGGTTTCTATGGAAACCTGTTACATATTTTCCATCTTAAAAATCGCCAACACCCCCCAGAACTAAGACATATCCATGTAAAAAAATAGTTCTTAACTCCTAATATGTAAGTTTAACACATGCAAAATGGTCAAACTCTTAACTTGTAAGTTTAATGCATGCAAAATAGTCCCTGTGAATCAAAAAACCAAACTGTGGGAAACAGAAACCATTGGCCTCGGACAAGAAACAGAACCAACAGAGCATGAAAGCATGAAGTTTCCCTTGTCGGGACCTGGACTAACACTGAGCAATTCGCATAGCTATACCTGCGGTTCCACATGCAGCTCTTCCAACAGGAGCCCGCTATCAGGCGAGTACGGACCAGCAGTCAGTGTTAAGCAAAAAAAACCTAACTAGAATGGTGAGTCACGTGGATCACAGCTGACTTGCCCCCTTTGTTCCCTGTAGTGATCAGACTTAGCCCCTTCTTTCCCTGTACACTACATTTTCTTTTGCTTATTTGAAGGGGCTTGCCTCGTTTTTTCCCTGTTTCGTTTAAATTAAAGATAGTACTCCTATCAAGCTACCAAAAACAGTACTTAACTCAATTTTGATTTTTTTTTACTTAGCCCCTTCTTTCCCTGAGCCCTTCAAATATCTCTAGAATTTGTTCAGCTAATTCACACAAGGTAAAAAATAAACATAAACAAATGTCAAATTACCCAAGAGGAGCCTCATTCTTTACTGTTTTGGTCAAAGTCCTGGGGTCGACCAGAGGTTCCATAGACGGCTGGTAATCCTCGTCTACGTCATCAACCTGTGCTTGCCATTCGAAGACTTTCAGCCTGGAAAAAATATATCAAATGAATTTTACTATTCAAATGGTAGTTGAATAACTATTGATAGAACACAACTATCAAAGAATAACAGTATAGGACTCTGCTCTCATGAGCTCTCTCCCCACGGCAAAATCTTTATTATGAGAACTCTTCCCATGGGCGGAGTTAGAGGTTACACGTTGGGGGGCACAGAGTTAATTTCCTGTTTATATCATAATATAGCCTAAATAATATACCCTTTGAGGACCAAGCAGTCAATATCTGGATAGCAAACTTAACTTCTTGTTTTTTTTTTGCATTTCAATGAATAACTGTTTTCATAATAATGTTTTTGTACTATACTATGATATTCTCAACAATAAAATGTCCATTTTGCAATTAATATATTTAATATGGAATTATAAAATGTGAGCAGATGTCAGCTGCTTTGTGCCGATGATGAAACATCTGCTGCGCAGTTGTTTACGCATTCTCAAGGTCGTCTCTACTCGCAGTGCATTGACATGACTAACCATATGACGTCACTGTTTCGATTTTTGGTTGCACAAATTACCAACACTCCCTCCAGAGCTAAGACATATCTATGTCAATAATGTATTAATGCAAATAATAATAAATGTATTATAAAAATGTATGAATGTGCAATTGCCATTGTTTATATCTGCAAAACAACAATAAAGTACCTATAATTTTATAAATATTTTACCGAATATATTGAAATTTTAACACGTTTGTGTGTCACTAAAGATATTTTGAACAAAACAATGTTTACTATGTTAAAAATATTTTTTGTTTTTGTTGTATATTGTGTTGAGTATGTATATTTATATAAAAAAATAATAAAAACTCAATAATTTTTTTCTTATTTTTAATTTCTTTATACATGTAAGTACTATACAACAACAATTAATTCCTGATAAAGTGCAAAGTCCTGGCTAGTGTAAAAGCTAGGGAAGACGTAAATTTTTATTGATTCTTTACAAAACAGCCATTAGTTGGAGCGTGCACTTTTGGGAGACTCAAACAAAAAATTGGGTTGCATTTTTTGAACATACTTTTTTTGCCTGGGCTCAAAGGGATAATTTTGCGAGAAGCCGAACAGACAGAAAAATGTTTAGGCTACTATTATAAAAAAATACTTACATAGGATCATCATAGGCCTCATCATACAAATCCCTTTCCTTGGCAAAGCCTACTTTTATGTTCAGAAGCACGTTGTTGTTCAGTTCTCTAATTGCAGTACTGGCTTCTCTGAAAAAATTTAAAACCACATTTTATTTATTACTCCCAAAAGGAACAAATTAAAATGACATGTGTGCTTAGAAAGCACACGTCATTTTACATCCAGTCATGTGATGATAACCTTCTTTAACATTGAACAGTAATCTAATTTTCAAGGAATCCGAGCAACTTTTCCTGATGTTTGTAATAATTTTATAGAGACTATTTGCACGGAGAACGTATGCCGTTACCTTACACGTCCGTTCCACATGACATTAATATTTCTAATAAACTTGTATCCAAGAACAGAAGATCTTTATCAATTGCAGAAATGGTTGTTAGTGCCTTTTAGAACCTAATCCTAGTGTCAGTAAATACAATTTGACATGTAAATACACACTTTGATAATAATTTACTTTAGTTATTTATTGATTTCGACAAAATCCGGATGAAACCAGTTACACAAAAAAAGCACGTGCAGTAAAGTCTGGTTTTAATTTGGATCCCGGTTAATCCGGATCAGGATAAAAACATTAATTAAAGTAAAAATATGAGTTTTAACTTAAACACCTTCATAATATCTGACGCAACCACATTACACTCATTATATACAGGAAGGTATATAAGGTACCTCTACTTTGAACCTAAATAAACTTCACCTATTCATAAATTAAAAGTATTGAATAACTTTTTGTATTTGATTTGCTCTTAGCCATAATAATTTTTTTAAGTGCGTGAACAGTTCACGTAAAAAGTTATTCAATACATTTTATTTATAAATATCTGAAGTTTATTTAGATCTAAATTTGAAATTTTCCACTGATAAACAAAAATAATACAACAGAGTTAGTTTTGTTAAATCCTTATGGGATTTTAATTTTCTAATTTCAAAAAAATAAAATATTTCTAAACCTTAGTTTTGGTAGTTTAACACATCAATATGTTGATAAGGACCTATAAAATACAGTGGAACTTGGATAATTCGAACTTCTGTAATTCGAAAACTTCTTTATTTCGAAATTTTGTCTTGGTCCCTAGAATGTTATATAAAAACAATTTAAAAATATCTTGGGTAATTCAAATAATTTTTTGGATAGTTCGAAGTTTTTACAGCGGAAATCTATAGTGTGTGTATAACTGAACAAGTCATTGTGTGCGATTTTCCAGGAGACGTTCGGGCTTCCTGTCCTCAGACTATTTTTAGCTAGATCAGCGCCCACTCCACTCACTAGTCCACTACTGCTCATAAATCACAACATTGACATCTGTGTGTATCATCGATGGTGGTTTGTTCCGATAGTCGTCGTCGTCTTTGTTTCGTTTTGGCATTTGTGACTTCGTCTGCTTTCATGTTAACTTGTCGTGTGTATGAACTGGTTCGCTTCGTCAAAGCAAACCTACTAATCTCTGACGTTGCAAGAATAAATAGCAGCGATCAAGGAGGTAGAGAAGGGATTTGAAAAAGTTTGTAATAGGTAGTTTCGGGATCTCTCCAAACTCATTATTGACATTTAACAAAAATTAGGATTTTTAATCAGTAATATCTTCGTTAACCTAACTTTTTTAATATACAATGTTAAAACATGATGTTTGATTGTTTATTTCAACCACTTGCATAACCTTTTTCTAATTTGAATTTTTGGATAATTCTAATTTTTTTTCTGGTCCCTTGAGGTTCGAATTATCCAAGTTCTACTGTGCTTTGTATTTGGTATTTTGTTTTTAATAAATTTCCTTTACGAGCAAATAAAAGATAATTAAACCCATCCTGTGCCAAGCGCCCACAGTTACAGTGAGCGCCTGGACTGACTCCTGCCGCCTCTTAAGTCCACTGTGTCAAGTTTGAGAAGTTCTACTATATATGAACTGTTTCTAGATTCAAGACTTGAACAAGAAACTAATATGAAATAAAATAGGATTTCCTTTTCAATCGGAGTGTTTTGTTCCTTACCTAAAATTAATAAAAGCTTAGTTTTACACACTTTACTACGATTTTATCAACTTTTAAACGTGTCAAATGCCTACGATATATAGCTGTTATTCTGCTGTACGGTAGATAAATGCGGTTCGTAGTACTAATATTGCAGGTATCGCTCGCAATTGTTATCTTTTCAGACTATACGGATTTTCAGCTATCCAGATTCTGACTCCGCCACATTAATCCGAATAAAACACACTTTACTATATAGTAGAACTTGGATAATTCGAACCTCAAGGGACCAGAAAAAAATTCGAATTATTCAAAAATTTGAATTAGAAAAGTTTTTGAAAGTGGTTGAAATAAACAGTAAAAACATCATGTTTTAACATTGTATATTAAAAAAAGTTAGGTTAATGAAGATATATTATTGATTAAAATTCTAATTTTTGTTCTTGATTGCCGCTATTTATTCTTGCAACGTCAAAGATTTGTAGGTTCGCTATGACGAATCGAACCAGTTCATACACACGACGTGTTAACATGAACGCAGACGAAGTCACAAATGCCAACACAAAACAAAGACGACGAATATCGGAAACCACCATCAATGATACGCACGTTACTGAACTGCGCTGGAGCCGTGTAGTGACATATTAGAGATGTCAATGTTGTGATTTATGATCAGTAGCGGATTGGTGAGGGGGAGGGGTATCATGTGACCAAACAACAGCAGGTGTACGTGCTGTGAGAAGGGTTGGCGGGGGATGGGCGCGTTGATCTAGCTAAAAATAGTCTACGGACAGGAAGCCCGAACGTCGTTTCCACGTCGTTTCCGGGAAAATCGCACACAATGACTTGTTCTCTTTATAGATTTACACTGCAAAAAATTTGAATCATCCAAAAAAATATTCGAATCAACCAGGATATTTTAACATTGTTTTTATATAACACTCTAGGGACCAAGTCAAAACTTCGAATTAAAGAAGTTTTCGAATTACAGAAGTTTGATTTATCCACGTTCCACTGTATTTAGTTTGGACAGATTTATAAAGCCTACTTTAAAACTAGAAACTGTGTAAAAAACGTTCAGAATTCTTACTGGTATTCCTTGTACTCCACAAATCCCCAAGTACAGCCGTTGGGAATTTTACAGGGACTAAGGTACATGTTAACTGGGTTCCCACACTTCTTAAAGACATTCTCGAGCACTCTCTGTAAAATAGAGGTAACAAAAGTTTGAGGCTTCAGGATGAATTAGTGTAGTTTTTTTAATTATATAGAATTTTTTGGATATAAACTTATATGTGAATCTTCCTAAATCAAAATAAATACAGTTGACTCCCTCTAATCTGGACACCTCGAGACCGGATCCCTGTCCAGATTAAACAAAAATTCCGGACCATCCGGAGGTTTTATATATATAAATTACAACCTGTATTAGCGTATAGTATCTACATAAATCATATTTTAAGACGATTTTAAAGTGTACTTTCTCAAACATTTCAGGTTTTCGATTCCAACTCACTGAATTGTAGTTTCTGTGACGTTGATAAACTAAAATAAGTTACCATAAATAGGAGTGAACATGGAATTATAAACCACCGCAAATTGAACCTTAATAAATTTCTTTTACAGTATGAAAAAACAGAACTCTAACTTTATATTAACAAGATTATCTCAAACATATTTACTGTAACCTAAGATGAATAAAAGTCTTGACTTTACAATACTGAAAATATTATTAGAAATCTATTATTTTCTTCTGCTTTTTTTGCTTAAATGGTTTTATTGAACGCATAATCACGCCATTTCCTCATAAACATTACAACCGCATCTGATCTGTTGCGCGTCGTTGTTTCAGTGCTGCCCTCCCATCCACATGAGTCAAAACTACTACACCGAAGTTGCCGTTTCACGCTTCACTGAAGATCCATATCGAACGCAATTCTAAAGTGAACTGATGTTTGTGATGTTATTTATTTATATTTAGATCGTAAATAAACAAACACGTCCAATCCTGTCGATTTATGCCATGAGAAACAAGGCCGGAGCGCTGATGACTCATTTCCAAGAAGTAGTTCAGACCATCCAGGATCTGAACCATCCGAGTCTGGTCTAGAGGGAGTCGACTGTAGTTTCAAAACTAAACATACAATCAACAATTTTTATATAATATAATTAATAGGTAATAGAATTGATAGCCTACATCTTGTAAGTCAGTTGTTTTAATGTTCTTAGATGTAATTTAACAGCTTTTAATTAGTTTGTAACTCCATAATTTAATATTGTTGGCCATTATGATTTCCCTTTTATTAGAAAATATGCTGAAAATATAAAACAAATAGTGCATTGTTTGTCTTTGTTGCTGATACATATTGAACTTACACCAATAACTTTATCAATCTTATAAATCAGGGGCTGACTTCATCTACTCAAGGATCCCTTTTTTGATATATGTAATAGAGACCTCCTTAACTTCCTCCCCCCATCAACCCTGTACAAAATAAACGGTACCAGTGGACTGACACATACTTTCTCCCCTAAGTAAATTTAAAAAAGACAATCTGTAATAAAACTATCATGTTCTACAAAGTGAATCTAAATATCATTCAATAATTTATTGTTTCAAAAATAATCATCTAATTTCGAAAAATAAAAACAAGTGAGACATAGTTTAATTAATTGTTCAAATTTTATGGGGGAAACCCCCCCCCCGGAATACCAAGCTTTTTTGAGCTGGTTTTGTTCGGTGATTTGACCTTACCCGTCACACCAAGTTTCATGGAAAACGGTTGGAAAGTAAGGAAGAAATCGATTTTTTATATTCTCCATAAGAATAACATTGGGCCCTTTCAGACAACGTACTGCGTTTTTTGAGGACAGTAAATTTAACTTTTCTCTGGAACCGTTAGTCGTAAACAAATAATTCAAAATACTAATTTGTTTAGGTTTTAAAGCTGGTTTCAGGGGTACCAGTCAAGTTAACCTTACTTTTATTGTTATCGCTGAAAATTTAAAAATTTGATTTTTTTGACATTTAAATGCCCATAACATTTGAACCGTCATTTTTACAGACATGTGTGGTATCAAATTATGTATTACTCTGTGCACTATAAACTATTAAATTTTAATCAAAATCGTTAGAGACGTTTTTGAGAAAATTGGATTTTTCACATTTTTTAAGGGTTTTTAGGGGTGAACTACCCTTAAAAATCAAAAATTCAAATAAAAAGAAAAAAACGCCTGGAGATACGGTGACTACATATATACATGCCAAATTTCATCTAAATTGGACCAACAGGGTAGGCTGTGGCACTGTACACATCCAGACACACACACAGACACACGGACGGACAGACATCACGTCAAAACAAACTTTTTTGGATTCAGGAGACCCCAAAACGGATATATCCACCCTCAACTCAAATTCGAAAATTTTGACGAAAACAATACTTTCTCCATATACTATGTATAAGGGGAGAAAGTGAAATAAACGGTACCAGTGGACTGACACATACTTTCTCCCTTAAGTAAATTTAAAAAAGACAATCTGTAATAAAACTATCATGTTCTACAAAGTTATTCTAAATATCATTTAATAATTTATTGTTCAAATTGTATGGGGGGAAACCCCCACCCCCGGTAGTAATACCAAGCTTTTTTGAGCTGTATTTGTTCGGTGATTTGACCTTACTCTTCATACCAAGTTTCATGGAAAACGGTTGGAAAGTAAGGAAGAAATTGATTTTTTTATATTATCCATAAGAATATCATTGGGCGCTTTCAGACAACGTACTGCGTTTATCGTGGACAGTAAATTTAACTTTCCTCTGGAACCGTTAGTCGTAGACAAATAATTCAAAATACTAATTTGTTTAGTTTTTTAAGCTGGTTTCAATGGTACCAGTCAAGTTATACTTTACTTTTATTGTTTTCGCTGAAAATTTAAAAATTTGATTTTTTTTATATTTAAAAGCCCGTAACTTTTGAACCGTCATTTTTACAGACATGCGGGTGGTGTCAAATTATTTAGTACTTTGTGCACTATAAACTATCAAATTTTAATCAAAATCGTTAGAGCCGTTTTTGAGAAAATTGGATTTTTCACGTTTTAAGGGTTAGAGATGAACTACCCTTAAAAATCAAAAATTTAAAAAATGAAAAAAACGCCAGGAGATACGGTGACTATATTTATATACATACCAAATTTCATCTAAATAGGACCAATGGGCTAGGCTTTGGCACTGTACACATCCAGACACACACACCCACACAGACACACGGACGGACAGACATCACGTCAAAACCCACTTTTTTGGATTCAGGGGACCCCAAAACGGATATATCCACCCTCAACTCAAATTCGAAAATTATGACGAAAACAATACTTTCTCCATATACTATGTATAAGGGGAGAAAGTAAAAGGGAAAAAATATTTCCGTACTCATAAGCATGTATTAAGCTTGCTACATATACATTTTGTAATACAAACCAAAACTGTTATTTTCAGAAATAGGTGCTTTTAATGTGAGTGATTAAAAATAAATTTTTAGAATATTTTTCGCGCCCTCAAAAAACTGTTCCACACGGGTCACACTTTGAGAAACTATGAACCTCTAAATAATTAATAAATGAACGTGTGACTGGGCAATTCTTTTCAGTTTTTAAGTACACTACTTCTTAAAAGAAATTTTACTGGCAATTTTCCCTGACACTTAAGCAAGTGTTATTATTAATAGTTATTACAGTAGACTCTCGCTAATCCAGACGACAGATCCGAATCACAAAAAATCTGGACTATCAAGGAGTTGCGCAATTATTAATAAATCTTGCCTTAACTGCGAGCTGTTTCGTCAAAACACACACAAATTCAAACGGGAGTGCCAAATACAAGTTAAAACGCATAGTAATAAATTACAGTCGGTAAAATAGTTACAGTTGTAAAATATAGTACTGTAGCTGTACAATAGCACTGTATATAGTAGTATACAATAGCACTCCTATACTGTTTCAATAATGTGGCCTATTGCGGGGACTGTAATAAATAAAGCAATTTACTATACTGTAAATATAAATTATTTACAATACAGTACAGCAATGAATACTGTATATATTATATGAGTAAAATAATTAAGTTCACAAAATGAACATTAAATTGTTTTATTGCAACTAAAAAATACACTGTACAGTACTAAATTTAGTAGGGGTCTGCCGTGCACCGAAAAAATCGGTACGGTACGGTTCCAGCCTTGTACCGAACCTCGGTACGGTACAAGAATTTGTTCGGTACAAGTTCGGTACGGTACAAATAACGAAAAATTAAGTCACTATCCAGTCTAGGTAGCCATCAAATAAAACTATGGAATATCTCCTGCCGTAAACATTGAATAAAACCCGGCCGTTAAAGGCTTTATACTTTACAAGTAATAAAGAATTACAACACTGCCCAGATGTACGGCAAATACTGAACGTAAGACTGACTCATAGCGTGTTGGTGAATGATCATTTAAAATAAAACAATTTCACCAGGACTTCAGGAATATCGGGCAACCAGCCATCTTCCTGCTGGCTCTAAATAATTGTGCATTTCCGGCTTATTATCGTATCCACGTATAGCAGCTTACGCGATCAGGGAACCGTTCCTCCTTTTGACGCAACAAAATAGTCGTACCAGTATGAGGCCCGCATTAGTCGTGTTTCAAATAGTGATGGGAATGCCTATGATTTTTTAATCACAATGAAAACCTTTTAAACTGTGATTCATGATTCTTTCAATTGATTCGTTCTCTTTCCTCTGACAGTCTGTTGACGATGTTATGACCAATACAGAACTGTGATTTGCCATATTTATCTCGCTCTTTCGAGATTTTCACTCAAATAAAATAAAAAATCATAATGTTAAGGATATAATTGAATAAAGGAAATAAATAACTTTTATTATTTAACAATATTTTCTGTATTTCCTCATTTTTTTGATCAGTATGCTTTAATACTGAAATAAATAAATAAAAGGTCTTCTACATACTTTTTCTAGTAATCTCAAAGATATTTACAAGTATTCTTTTCTCAATTGTTTAAAATTTGTTATGTAAAATGTTGTTGTGTCGGTTCAGTTAGTGTCGATGAACACAGACTATCAAACTGTTGAAGGTAAAGTGTAGTTTGTTATGAATATATCAATATGAATTAATTATATCACTTAAAATTAGGCACACTGTCAAAACTGTACACTACCAAAAATATAAACAGATCTTTAAAAAAGAATAAGGCATAAAAAGGAATAAGTAATTAGATAAGTAATATTACTATGTTCCAGGAAGAAGGGATCGAGCGAACGTGAAGTTTGAAGTTGTTGGATTCGGGATCCCGTCTCCTGCAAAAAAAAAAATAACCCAATAAGTTGACAGAGTTTTGAAAGTTCATAATAGCGATGGTTATTAATTATTAAATTAACAATTAGTTGGACTTTTCCAACGTGTCTTGTTTCTAAAATCTACATAACGTTTCGAGAGTTGGATAAACTACTCCCGTTTTCAAGTGCCTAACGATATTTACATTTATACAAACAAAAGGTTATTTCTACATATAAAAAAAGAAAGCGGTCAAAAAAACACAACAAAAAATATAACTATAGAATTAAATAGTAAACTAAACACTCTAATTAGCCTATTTTGTACATTCGGGAAATTGCAAACCAACGACACTAACACTCCGCCTCCGAGCTAGCGAACGTTAAAACAAGTAGGACCGCACGACAGGAAGGTCAGACCACTACTGGCCCCCCACCCGTCAAATAAGTTGCTCTGCCCAAAAAATTACACTGTTAATACAACAAATAAACTGATTGGTCAGTAAGTAATTTGAGTACAAAAAATGCAGGATAATGTGCTTCTGACTGGTGATTTGGATGAACAAATTGATATCTAAATTTGTCCTTGTTTTAAATCCTCCTTATATGCCTAAAGTTCCACAGTGTTATTCAAATTGGGTAGTAAATTAGTTTACTTATCGTGCAGTCTAACTGAAACATTTCAACATCACCTAGTTCTTTAATAACTTTTTAGATAAATTTATAACATCTTTGGATTATGCAAAACATATGATTACTCTAATATGCTTTTCAATTCTAATAGGATCCATAAATTTCAATTTTTTTTCAATTTAGTTTATTTTCATTAAATACATAGATATTTTACACAGAAGTGCCGTTTTTACCTCTAGCTAAAAGGTATTTGAGAGGAAAACTAAACTTCTACATTATTCTTATTGGCCAATAATAAATTTAGTTTCTTACGAAATTAAATAATATGATAGCAAAAACTATTAATAATAATAACAACAACAATTATTATTATGACGATCCTGAATATGGGAGAATACAATTTCCAATAAATTATATAATAAATTAATATAAATATAGCTTATATAAATATTTATAAATTAATAACAAAAATCTCAACTATATCACATTAAAAAATAAACTATGTAAACAACTAACAAACCATAAATAACCACTTACATTACATATAAACATACACACATCAAAAACAAATTTATCGTATTCCTCTATGTCTTGCCCCCCACCACCGACCCAATGCCAACAGCTAGGCGGTTAACCTGTTCAGATATAAGGAGAAAGGAAAGAGGCCACCAACTACAATATGATCCTGGAAATTACAATGGTCTAAATGCAAATAATTTTGAATTTTTACCAATAGAAATACATTTGAATTTACTATTAATATTTGATTCCTCACTTTATTTGATTCCTCACTTTATTCCCATTTGTTGTTGATATGTGATGCAATATAATTAATATTTGTTCACATTAACCGATAAAGAATAAAATTGACAAATTAATTACTTATATTACACATGATTAAAATTACAAATTAATCTAGATTTTCACTGACAACTGAAAAATAGGCATTTTTTGTTAAAAGAGAATACAGGGAGTTTTATTTTTTTTAAACAATGCTTCAAGATGTTTTGATATTTAACATAAATTACACTGACTTTAGAAAAGTTTTTTCAATATTAAATTTTACATATTAAAATAATTTGCTCTATATTTTTTATATTATAACAAAAATTAATAGTTTTAAATTATTTTAACTAATTTTTAAAGTGCAGAACCTCAGGTGTAAGCAAGCGTAGCTACAAACACAATTCAAAATATTTCAGCTTCAGCCCAAGTACCTACCCTTTGATCTATAACAACCCTGATTAAGAAAATTCTAAAATTCAATTTGGAGTCGCTGAGGAATGAAATAATAATGACTTAATGACATCTTACCAATCCATATCGATTAAAAAAAGAGAGATCCCAAAGAGCTCAAACAAACTATAGTAACAGCTCACAAGAAGTTTCTAAGCAAAGCGCTCAGTGAGAAGAGCTTTATTAAAATAAGACTCACTAGAAACATGAATCAACTGGTTTTGAGGTTATGGTCTCTTGGCATTTTTCAAATATACCCCACCCCTCATCAAAGGGGAATTCCAAGAGATTAGTAGACATCAAGTTTTAAATTGAGATTAAATTGTACTAATTAGATTAGAAATGAAAAGCCCATATATATAATTATAAAGAAATGTGAAATAAAATTTGAAATAAACTAAAACTTACCTACAAAATTATTTACATTAATTAGCTAAGGAAATGTTAGATAGAATTTTTTTATTTAATTTGTTTTGAACTAGTGATTTTATGCTAAAATGAATAGCTTTAGTTTGAATATTAATAGGGTCATTTTTTTGTATTATTGACTACTGTATATTAACCCTCCAGAGGTTCTGTGAAAAAATTGTTTCTTTCGTCCCAGTAATTGTAAAAAATTATGAGACTATTTAACCCTTAAAGCGCTACTGAAAATCACACTCCCTGCTCATTTAGGTTGAAAAAATCAAAATTATATTTTCCCAATGTTGTTTTCGGATTTAGGTAGCTTGCATAAAGTAGAAAACAGAAATATGCTTCATTTTTATTTATTGAACATTTTAACACCATTTTTCTGGTATCTATAAAAGTTATTTTTGCCAAACATTCTGATCGCTTGAAATAAAACTTGTAGGCTTACATAAATAAAAATTACTGATTTTAAACATGAAAACAGTTAGAAGAAACATATCAATAAAGTAAAAAGATATTATGTACATTACCACTAAACATAGTTTTGCGTCGTACGATAAGCCTCAAAACAGTCATAAGTCCATTCACGAACTCATCAAATTCCAGATCATCTGGATGAGCCATGTTTCACTTTTTATTTTATTATTTAGATTCACAAACATTCACACTACATTATCTGTTTACTTCTCAAACACAACACAAATAATCACACGTCAACGGATGTCAACAAACAACGATTGGAACAGTGAATACAGCTGGTCGTAGTGGCGCGTTAATTTTCTCGTCAAAAGCAGTACGGGAGCGCTAGAATACAGGCCAAAGTAGCATAACATCTAATCTCAGTCACTAGAAATTCCATCAAAGCCGCCATATTGGTTTTGTGAGTTCATAGAGGTTAAAGCAACATTACCATGCACTCTATTGGTTTTTTCACGAACTAAAGCACAGTAAATGTGACGAAATGGCTGAAAGTGAAAAAACTCGGTTTCCGCGCCGTGGGACCCTACTGTGCCGCGAGAAAACTCGTCAGCCGCCCGGTAAGGGTTAACCTAACGCCATATTTAGAATTTGTGAATGAAATTAATAGATAAAGATAATTTCTCGGAATACCAAAGCCATAAGGCAGAAGTGCCACATATCCACTTTCAAACAAACTTACACATAACTGGGGCCAGGAACTCTGCCTGGTCGATCTTCCCAAAATTCCAACATCGATGCGCCACGACCACGCCCCTGGCCACGCTGGTAATAGGGTGCTCCGTTCATCATCTGCAATTAAACAATATGAATTATCAATAGGTTAAAAGCATTGACGATTATAGCAGTCCAAAATATAAGGATAATATAAATGTCAATATCAATAGAGTTGATACAGTAGACCTTTGTGTAGACAAAATAATCTCCACTCTGTTGCCCGTAATTAGGAAAATGAAATTAGTGTGCGTGTCGGCACACTTGAATCTCAATGTTGTGGATGACATATATGACGTGTCGGCACACTTCAATCTCAATGTTGTGGATGACATATATGACTGTAAGTGTCATAATGCTGGTGTACAATACATCCAGCAGAACTGGACTGCCCAAGAAATTTCTTAATACAGTGGAACCTCCATAAATCGAACCTTAATAAATTGAAATCCTCGAATTCAAGTTTTTAATTATTATCCCTGAACTTCCCTATCTTTCCAATGTTAATTTTACCTCTACAAATCGAACAGTTCTCGAGAATTACCTTGATAATTCAAATTTTAAAATTCAAGGCTCATTAAAAAAAACATGTTTCAATTAGTGCCGAAATTCCACTGAACTGAGATAAAAACCTATAGTTTTTATAATTAATTTTCTTTTAGCCTAATAAGATCTTTAAAATGAGATATATTACTCAATGGGGCTTTCATTTAAAAATTTTGATTTGCCCCAATCAAATGGGACGAAATAGCTTAACCCATTTTGGAGCCAGGTGCAAAACATAGTAATACACAACAAACGTCAGATTTCATTATTTTGCACGTAGGCCTAAACTGTGTTCATCAACCTCTCTTATAGCCTGTTCAATATTAATTTCCGTCAAATACAAACAAAAGATATCGGTACCTCCACTCCGAACTACCATGACAATCCTTCTCACCCTACTTTGTCATTGTTGTAACATCGGCAAAATAACACGGTTGTCTGCAGGGCATTCAGATTTCATTCTTAATACATTTCATGAGGGTACTGAATTTGTAAAAACGTTGTGGTATGGTAATAAAATATAATTGGACTAAACAATATACAATTCCCTGAACTGAAGTGTTGATCTGAACTGGGCAGAAATGGAACTGGTTCTTTCAAAAATACTTATCATAAACTCAATAAATCTTTTGACTTAAGCTTGGACCTATATAATGATAAATAACATTGTAAAATCACCATTTAAATAAAAGTACATGGTGACCAAGTTTTGCTCGGATAGAATAAGACATGTATTATATAAGTTAATTAGCAAAATTAAAACACATTTATTACTCAATGTAAACACAGTTTATATGTTTGAATAAAACCGATTTAATACACCTTAATTAATATAGGATAAACACTTTTTTTTACTAACTTGGATAAACTCTGAACAAATATGTAGCTTACTCTGGAAGGGGATCAATCTCATTACATTCTGCACGTGCGCTAGCACTGAGCCACGCGTCTGTCAAACATGGCTGTGGTGTTTTTATTCTTAATTACGTTATTGAAGATTGAAATAAGTGTATTAGAGTGATTTTTTCTCCCGCCCAGAACACTGATTCCCGTCGAACCCTAGTTAGACTGAATGGTTTGAGTTTCATAATTCTGAAACTTTGTTAAAAGGTTGTTATAAAGTGCAAAAGGTAAGTCTAAGGATTTGATATAGATTGGTAGGATAAGTTTCTGTGTTGGAAATATTTACCAAATGGTTGAGATCTTAATGAATTTTCTGTACAAATATAAAAGAAAATTTGTTGGAATAAGTTTGAAAATTAGGCACAGTTGTCTATCCAAAGGGGGTTTTATACCCCAAAATAGGATGTTATAAAATTGATTTTAATACACAGTCTGAGCTACTAAAACAGCAAGAACCCTCCTTTGATCACGTTCAATGTGAATGACGTGTAAACATATTACTTCGCATCCATCTTATATACGGACGACGCGTAATTGGGATTACGGGCCGGGAGAAGTGAGAAATATTTGGGAATCAGGGATTTTTTGTCCACAGTTCTGGGTTTTGGGCAGGGAGAAACAGGATATTTTAAGAGAATCCGGGTTATAAAAGGCTTGTTTTAGTAGAGATTTTTACAACATTGGTAACAGCTGACTAGCTGAGGAGTAATAATGAAACATTATTCCACAGAGCACCAATCTTCGTAATGTCATTTCACTATGCCGATGCAATTATGCGATTCATATTATTATTATATTATGAATACATGTAATAATGATCACTATTATTATTTTCTTATTATTAAATTATCATTATTAATATTTGTTCATGATTTTATTGTAGTTCTTACGCATATATCACACGGTGATGTAGGTAATATTGCCGACATATAGCGCTCGGCAGAGTTAAGTTAGGTTTTTTAAAATGTTTATATAATTAAATATATTTTAAACTATCAAAAACCTAACATAACTCCGCAGAGCGCTCCATGTCGGCGACTAATACACGAAGCGTTTTATCTTAATACATGAGATATTGCTGACATACAGCGCTCTGCGGAGTTAAGATAGGTTTTTTGATATTTTTATGTCATTAAATATATTTTATATGAAAAAACCTAACTCCGCAGAATGCATTGTGTCGGTAATATCCCGTGTATTACTAACGCAACCTGTATTGGTTGCCTACATACAACTTTTACAATTAGGGACGTTGCGATACTATCGATACCAGTAGGTATCGATACTTTTCTTTCGATACTTGTGGTATCGGTATCGGTATTGAAAGAAGCGATACTTTATCAGTATCGGAAGAAAATATGCAGTATCGGTATCGAAAAAGTAGTTCTAATTTATAATGTATAAATATGTATGTTTTATACAATTTAAAGGTTGATTTCTTTTGAAAGCTCATATCACTTTAAATAATATAGGGCTGTTGAATTTAAACTTATTTCAAATTACCATTTGAAGTGGAGTTTACTTATAAAGGAGTAACCATCACCTGTAACATATCATTCTGCCTTCGCTTAGTCGATTCGTCATTCGTCATATTACCTACCTCCTACCATTTTCCAATTCGAATCGCTGTGCAATAAGAGGTGCATTTTTCTGTTGTTTGTTAATTGTTAGTGTTGTATAGTTCTCAGTTTACTGTTCTATAAGGTTATCAGTTTCAATGTGTTTTAGTTTTACAGTGTAAAATTATATTTTTATAGATAATATTAATTAATATAATTATATAGATTTAAATGGCCTACTTGCTTAAATCTTATTATAAATGCATACATTTTCATTCGATACCGTAATCATTCAATACTTATGGTATCGATACTTTTTATTCAATACTTTACTGGTATCGATACCACAGATTCGATACGGTATCAATACTAAGTATCGGAAGATTGATGGTATCGCAACGTCCCTATTTACGAATAGTTATGTTTTTGAAAGATAAATCCCATTTATTTTAATTGACACCCCGTAACATTATTTATTTTAGTGTAACACCCAACAATTAGGCATCTTACGACATCTAAACACGTTAATTACAGAAAAGAAGAATTTTTATATTTTAGGAGTTAAACCAATTATAAAATAAACATTCTTCCAATTATTTGTGTAAAAAACAATTAGGCCTATGTCACTGGTTAAAAGTAGTTTCTGTACTTCTATACCTAAATCAAATCCCAAAAATCTAAATCTAAAAATCTACTTGTCCTACCTCTTTGTATATTTCTAATTACCTTTGGCTGAAGGACTAATGGATTTGTAATCAGCTGATTGACAATGAAATGCACTAATATTAAAGATAGTCAAATTCAGCTGATGATTTGTTGTTCTTTGTTTGAGAACATTCCCAACTAATTAATTTTTAATTCAGTATTATAAAATAAGTAAAATTAATTTAAAGTGAATTTTTGACATAAGCCTATGATCTACAATCAAACAAGCTTTTCTAGTTCAAAATTGTAAATCACATGAATCTACCGTTTATCCTATAATTAACATTTTATATCCCAGGTTTCCTAAAATTTCCCTGATTCTCAAATATTTCCCGTTTCTCCCAGCTCAGAACCTTGATTGTTGTAGACGACAAGGTTGACTGTATGTTAAAGGGTGCCTTATTTTGGCAAAAAATCGTTAGAAAACGGTGGAAAAACTGAACGTCGGAAAATTTATTTAAAATGCATTTGTGTGTATTATTTTTACTGTTCCATGGTGTTTTTATTCTTAATTATGTTATTAGAGAGTGAAATAAGTGTATTTAAGTGATTTCTCTCCTGCCCAAAACCCTGATTCCCGCCGATCCCCTAGCTAGATGTTTTGGTTTGAGATTGTCATATTTCAGCCTTAAATCGTTGGTACTGTCAAAATCGGATTCTTCCGCGGACTGAAACTTTGTTAAAGGGTTGTTAGAAACTGCAAAAAATAAGACTGACATCAGTTTGATAAAGATTGATAGGATACTGTGATGGAAATATTTACCCAGCCATTTTAACATATTGTGAATAATGTCATATTACCATATACATTAACACATATAGGCCATAGGGCCTATTTAGTTTAGCATGAATGGTGTTTATGGCATCAGTTTAAAAATCAGTCCCAGGTCAAGAATAAGGAAATTCGATAAAGGTGAGTAGGCTAGGATCTAGGCCTATCTGAAGATGAATATTTTGACTATCCTACTTATTCTAATGAATCTCAAATTATTAACTTCTTTTATAAAATAGTAGTTTTATATCAGTTATCCAGTCACTAAAACAAGTTGTAAGGGACTGAGATTGGCTCATGGTGAGGTGGGGTGAAGGTTTAGATATGCCTTGCACAGACACTATACAATGTTTCACTATTGTAAGAGAAATCTACAATGCTGCAAAAAGCAACATGAATTAATTAAGTAAACAAATCACTTATTAAAGGATCTAATAAAATTCAGAATACAACTTGTCTCATAATACACGTTGGTCTTTCAACCGATCATAACACAATAATGGCAATGCCAAATAAATTCCGAAAAGGTTGCTAATATAATACAATACCTTTGTGAAGAATTGATCTAGCACATCTAAATAATCTTAGTGGACTGTCATTAGTAAAATATTTCCACAGTCCGTGCTAAAGTACCAAACGCCGATCCTGATATACTAAGTAAAGGGAAGAGACCTAACCTGTTGCCTCTGTGCCTCTAGTGTCTAGATTAGTATGGTTTGATTGGTTGAAGGAAGTTTTTTTCTTCTTTTAAGGCTAGGTTTTGAAAATGGAAGGAAGGCGAAGGAAGTCTTTACTTTTGGTGCGGTTTTTAGTACCTTTTTTCTCTCTTCTTTTAGGTTAAGTTATCATAATGCCATGCAACTTTGCAGTTCTTTATTTTGTGGTTGTTTCCAAAATTTTTAGGGTTCTTTTTTACGTACAGGAATATTAGTAACAAAATTGTGTACCTAAAGTGTTTGATGTTAGTAAACGCTAGGGAAAACTTGGCTTGAGTGATTCATGTCCACGTCCGCGTGAGTCCATCCTGTTTTTTTCATATTAGTGGCATCATTAATTAGAATAAAATTGTCTTTGTCTTCTCTAAGTCCCATAAGGTGCCCCCTCTCCTTATAATCCGTTCCTCTCTGGTTGTATTTTGGACTCAAAACAACATTAAGAAAACAAACAATATAAATTGTCTCGTTACAGCTGATTTAGCAACAAGAAAATTGTGGTTGAAAAATGTATTGAACTCCTTTGTGAAATAACTTAGATCATTTATATGTCGAAAAAAATAATGTTTTCATTTCTTCTAAACAGCTGTCCATATAACCATATGATGCCGATTCCGTTTCAAAATTTGGTCTGACGGGTTGCCAATAACCCACCAAGCAAAGACATACCGGTATCTATGTCAAAACGGTAGATGGTGAAGTGATAAATCGTTCCCTGGAGGTGCTCGCGTCTAAATTAGCAATACAAATCTAAAGGGGCGATGGCCTGTAAGGCCATGCAAGTATGCATATGATCTACATATGTAATTTTTAAGTTTTGTACTTATAAGAAAAGTTATATGGCTATTATGAGCATGCCAGTTAATTTTATATATAGTGAAAATGAGTTTTTCCCTGACACCCTTTTGAGCCAAGGCAAGAACTGTTATGAAAACTCAGAAATGCTCAAAATAGAGAATGTGACACTGTTCACCGATGTTTACTTTTTTGTTTTGAGCGTTGGTCACAAAATTCGTAAATCTTTTGCTGTTAATGTAATATAAGTCAGAAAAATCTTGTATGTTGAACTTTGATACCATAACTATTTTACACAATTAAACTTTTGAACTAGTAGTCTAATTATGAGAGTATAATCTTTGCGTATGATCGTAGTAATCAATTGTGCGGACGTTAATCCACACCAAAGAATATACGTCACATCCACTGCTCATAACTATCTATAATTCGTGACCTCCAAGTGGTTGTGAACATATGACACCAGAAACGGCCACTATCCCAGTCTGGTGATACCTCTGTAGCAAACGACAAAATAAGGTATTTTATAGAGATTAAACAGCTAAAATAAGTGAAATTACAAGATCACCCAAGATAGTGTGTACAACAAGAGACTTATACATTGTCTCTGCCTAGAGAAGTTTATAAGTTGTTTATAGTCTTATTTTCCTATCAAATTTACAGACGGTAAATATATTGTCTGTACTCAGCCCTAGTCGGCTTTCTGACTGTTAATGCTGGTTTAGAGATTGAATCTGGGTACCGGTACATTAAAAATAAGCTGTCACATAACTACCCTTTGAATATCCATTGTGAAGAGTTTCCCTATCATCAAAAGGTCCCTTTCTTGTCTCTCATTGTAGCTTAATTGAATTACGAAAAGAAAAGAATGAATAACCTACTGCTGCTGCTAAAGGCACTCTACAAAGTAGAAGATATCCAAGAAACAAAAATTTAGAACTATAAATTAAGAAAAAAGCTGGCATTCACAAGCCGCTGGTTCTAGATCAGACTAGGGTGCTAGCTGCTGATAAAATCTCCATCAGCCACCTGGTCTAAAGCCGTGTGGTACACTAGTCTGTTTAGCAGCCGCTGGAAGATTAGATTAGATTATTCAAATGGTGACCCTACCACAAGGTAGGTATTTTAAACCTCCAAGTGCTAACACCTCACTATGAGATGTCAGCAAAGTGCAAGTGTATAGCCCTATCGAAGTCAATAATAATTACCGCCACGGTGCTGCCATCTGCGAGCTAATAATACATACAACTACTTGTGTAGTTCCCTGATCTGCTGTTTGAGACAGGGGCGGCTCCAGTACCTATCCTCGGAGGGGGCACAATAAGGGGTACTCACTAATCCTAACCACAAAATGTAAAAAATATTTGCATATAGGTACTTTATTTCCAGCTATACTTAATGCATGATTTTAGAGACGTTGAAGGCAAAATAAAGAGAAGACAAGAAAGAATACCATAACTTAATTTCACAAAACATTGAAACTTATTTTAGATATAAGGTTATGAGGTATTAAAAAATCACCCACTATGAAGATACTAAGTACGTGAATAATTTTGTTTACAAGATTATAAAACTAATATACGTTATTTACAATGCTTGAAATAATGCTGAATATAGAAGATATTTAAACAATTTCAAACATTATTGTCACATAATTGTTTTTATCATCTGAAAATGTTTATTTTCAAAATATATTTTGTAATTAAAAACATAATCACTAGAGTCTCGGGAGGGGCAATTGCCCCTACTGCCCCTCCCTCGGAGCCGCCCCTGGCTTAAGATCGTTAGTTTGCCGCTAGAGCATGCTTTTATAACCAATAAGCGCTTTCTCAGACTGTGGTCCTTTAGTTGTAGTGGTTAGACCATTGTGCTGACGAGTACAGCGGTTGAAGCCATTCGGAGGGACGAGGGTTCAAAACCCCGACAATGAGCAATCCCAATTTGGCTTGCAAATGTCTGGTATAGTGGAGGAGGAAGGCCCACCTTGAATAAACGATGACCGGCTGGGGTGAAAGTTGACGGCATTTGTAGGCTTAATTGAGATTGCAGTAGACACCTGTTTTACTTTTATAGTTAGAGGTTATAAGCGGGGGGACATTATTTGGGTTTTATGTGTATAGTTAGTATTTTAAGAAGAGTTGCATAAAAATAAAAAATTAAGTCATAACACTTGAAGGGTTAAGCCAAGTATGAATTAGAAACGAGTGTAGGATGATTGTGGCGTGGTCTTGTAGTCTTGTTACTGATTAAGGTTGGTATGTTCCTTAGACAGGACTGTTTAATAGCCTAACAGTCGATGGCATATCTAAGGGAGTCCGAATTACTGCCTCTGAATTATTAACTGGACTAATTATGAGGACGATCTTTATGGATTAACGTACTATTCAATAGTGTGGATGTTAATCCACACAAGAGGACATTACACCCACCGACAATCGCTCACAGCTATTCACAATTCGCGACTTTCAAGTAGCTGGATTACAGGACGACGCCACCATAATATTGTCAGCAAGCATAGTAGTCTGTTATAGAAACAGCAGCATGTTAATGCTGGCAGGCTGGTGTTTACTAGCTCCAATCAGAAGTTGAACTTGTTAGCGCTGCTTGATCTCCACTCACGGCGGACCGAGCCAAGGCCCTCTCGATGCGCCCTCTTAAAGTTCCTCCAGGGCCGTCGCGTGGTTTCTTGACCAATTCGCACGTCCAAATGTATATACGTGTTACTCGACTTAGGTTAGGTTCTTCGTATAATAATAATATATATGGTATATATTTCGGCAAACAAATGAACCTGTTCTAGATACCTGGACTAGTTTTTACAAGAAAACACAAATATTTTTATATGAAAGGTTGACCTCATGTTGAACGGACGTGTGCGGTAACGGCTCTCTTCGACGTGTGAATAACCTCTGCCTTTAATGGCGCACAGGCCGAGATGTTGTCACGCGCCCTTATCAAATATCAATCCCTCAATGCTCGCTGGCTCGTTGTACAATGTATCGTTACACGGTTTCCGTCGTTACCATCGTCCCAACGTCAACTGGTGCCCGGTCTTGCATGGGGATTTGCGGGGGATAGAAAATGGCAGCGACTCTTGAGTACTGATACTATTTTAGAAATATATTTAATTTGCAAAAATATTGGAAGTTTATATAGACTAATACGACGTTATTATTGACTTATAGGTCTACATCTGGGCCTAACTTATTTAAACAATATTTATTACTTTTGCCGTGGCACCTGTGGGTGGCACCTGGCCGCGGGTGATCTGCCCGGGCATCCTGTCCACGCGACGGCTTTGTTTTCTTGGTAAGCAACAGTGAAAGTAGTACCCACGTGAAAAATTTAAAATAGTGGATTTAAAATTCAAAGCATGCTCAGTTAAAACATAAAATAAATTGGTATAATAATGAATATAAATCACAACTATAGCCATTTTTTTAAATTCTCCATGAGAGAAACCCCAGCTTCCCCTCACCTGACCATCATCCCAGACCCGGCAAGGCACCTCCATACCCAGTCCCAAGGTTTGCGCCCTCTAGTCTGCCCCTGCCTCCACTGTCATAACCTGACCTCCTCGCTGGCGCTAGCCAGCCAATGTGAACTACTGGTAGCTCTCAAGCGGTGATTGTTTTTATGCAATGTAGTTTCGTTCAACTGAATTTTTCTACTTGTTCTTTTGGTTATACAGGGAACATGGTTAATAGAAACAATTGGTCAGGGCAAAGACATTATAACAATTCTAGATTCATTCTAAAATTATCATTGTGGGATACATCATCTGCAAACTGCCTGGAGAAAAATCCTGAAGACTCAGGTTTTCATGAGTTATTGCAAAGGCTTGAAGAACGCGGACTAAAAGCAAGTTTGGCTGCATTGAAGAAATAATTTAACAAAATGTCCATATGGTATATATAAAAATAAATAAAAAAGTCTGTACTAGTGGCATAGTAACTAGCCGATAGTTACTGTAAGTAATGTGAACTCTTCTGAACCAACTGGCTGATGGCAATTTTTACCAGCACCAGGTTAGTTGTTCCTGCTAAACAGCCTAGCCTGATGCAGCTTTATGTGGTGTTGTTGGCCCAAGTTCATTTCTGGGTTGGATTGAGGTTTTATTCAAACTCTGAGAATTAGGTACACTCTTCCTGTCCTTCCTTTTCCATCCTTATAGGAATCCAGTGGCTGTTGAATATTCCCAAGAAGACATGTCTAGCTGACTTGCTAGCACATCCTAATCCTCCATTATCTAAAATATAACACATCTACTGTACTTACTGCTGTAGCTTCCTTAAACCACTAGCTAATCTAACCCAAACCCACTAAAGAGCTCCAAAATATTAATGACCTTTTTGACTCAAATTTTCAGTTAGTGTTTGGATGATAAACATCAAAACATTTACACTGTACTTACATTAATTGCTGTTACCAGTTGTGCATTATAATTGGTGTCTCGATGGTGCCACCAACTGGTGTTTGCTGGTGGAGTTTGAAAATATCAGTTTCAAAGGTAGTACTGGTCTTCTAAATTTCAACAAAATGAGCCTGTTACTAGAAGTTTTGAATCTATTGGTGCTACATTTCTTTGAAAGTTTTGTAATATTTGTGATCACAGTCTGGAGTGTCTATCTATATAGTTTGAAAATTCAAAAACATGACCATGTAATTATTTGTGACCCATTAATTCCCAATGCCTCATGTTTTTACAAACTATGATTTTGTTCAAAGTTCTTTTCTTGATAGGTTGTGAAGGCATTAATTTTTCAACTGTGCTGTGGAGTGTTTGGGAAAATCTAAAACTTTTAGTCAATATTTAAAGTTAATTGTGTGGAAATAGCTTCAAGATGTTATCCCTTCATTGTGACGGCTTCAAAAAGACTTGTTACAACTACATTGATTCACACCTTCTGACCATTGAGCTACATATTATTCATATTTACGACATCCTCATTCAAGATTCATGTAGATTATTGGTTTAGTCACTGTGAATAGTGGAATACAGTGTAGTGAAATTCTATAAAGTATGACTGTTTTTACACATGAAATATTCTTTTGGTCAAATGCAAGTGCAAAAAATATAGGAGGAGTTTTTGTTGTTGGTGTGAGGTTGTAAAGGTTATCTATAAAGAGTTTGTTGTTATCTATAAAAAACTTTATTTTTCTAAATTCAATAAAAAATGGATTTACATGTAACAAAAAATAATAGTATAGTTAATAAAGCTATATTTCATACATAAAAGTAATGATTAATCTCTCAACTGCCGCACCATCTTTCTGGTTTTCATTAAAAAAAGCTATGACAGTCACAGGCTTAAACAAAAACATGGATAACATTTTTCAACACTAACAAACACATTATATAACAACTACGAAGTAAAAAATCAACAATACGTGCATTTTTCGATTATAATTATTTTATAATCAGATTATTAGTAATCGTATAAAATATAAATTAAATTAATACAAAGCTATACATTGCGAAAATACTATATATATTCTAAATATTTCACGTCTATAACTATAACATTACAATTTCAATATACATATACTTAATTTTCATACAATTTGAATGGAATGAGTTTACGTAGATGAAACAATTTTCAACCAAAGCTTAGGAAAAAAGTAAATTTAAATACCTTTCTTAATTTTAATTTAGTGTTGATTAAACAATTTTTTTAATTAGAGCAGATCTAAAATTTACAGTAGACTACTGGGAAGTTTTTGAATAATCAAAATACAATCCCTTCAGAAAATAAAAAAAACTTGAGTTCAGTTCTGTAAATTGATTTAATGATAAACTCTTAGGAATCACTCTGGACCCAGCATTTTAAATTTTCTCAGTTACAATATTTTTGTATCAATATTTATAGTGGTACCGTATTTCTTCCCAATTGGTACACTAACAATTGAAATACATAAAATATTCAGAGAATAGTCAATCAACAGTAATAGTTTTCAAAACATTAATTAAAACCTGATTTTAAAAATGATTTAATTGATACCAGTAATGCAAGGCATTGAAATCATTTCTTGAAATTATTATATCTGAACTACAGAAGCAGAGTGTCAGAAATCAAAATGTTTTGTGAGAAAAGGAATTAATTTTCAAGCTGCTTCTCCAGAAGAGAAATAAGAGGAACTTGTATTTTTGTGGAAATCAACTACTGTACTTAATAAACTCTAGCTGTCACCAAAATACCGATCTAATTATATATCTGGTTCATAAAGGGTTTAAAGATCTTACACGATAAAACAGCTTGAGACTAAAACCTTTAGTACGGTATTCGGCCTAGCTTTGAAATACTTTTTGTAAAATATTTGTATATTATACCTCAAAGATCACAATCCATGTAGGGGTCTGTAGCCTGAATTATAGCAAAATATGATACAGAATTAATGTAGAACATACATGTAGTATTTAATTCAGTGTTCTTGTATTGTATATATTGATGACTGTAAAGTATCAGTCTACATTACCCTAAAGAAAGTGAAAAGGACTTTACGCTAGTTGAGCATTTGCCGATGGCTGCGTTTTCTGAATATCCGGGATCCTGGATATCATTCGGGACACAAATTTCTTTAGAATGGACTCTCGTTGCTTGCCGATCTCTATGACCTCAGTGTGGTTGGCTTCTTCCAAACTGTCGTAGTCCATTACACACTTGTTGGTGATTAAGCTGAATGCGAAAATATACATGCCGCAGTGATGAGCTGTCAATACTTCTGCCACTGTGCTCATACCTGTCACCAACAATCAGTTTAAATAATTGGCAACATCAAAGTTAAAGTAAAAAACAATAATTTATTTCCAGAAAATATAACATCGCTGCATAATTAATCTCTTAAATAAAAAAACAATTGTACAATATAAGTAAGTACAATTTATATATTAAAATTATTAGGAAATAAGCCTACATGGGCAGTATGCCTGTGCGTAGGCTTGGTCATCACAGTCAGCGAACAGTGAGGTTAGTTCTGGAAATTTGGAAAAAAGTTAAATTGTGAATAGCAAATTAGAAAAAGAAATGTTTAAAAAATATGTCGTAAAAATCGGTGGATTCAGAAAAAGATAACTGGTATTAAAAACTCAGTTACTAATAAAAGTACTGATAAAAATTATTAACTTACTATATAACAATCTACTAAAATTATTAAACTACAGTACTACAAAAAAAATATAGTACTGGAAGGGCTGCAGCAGGAGGGTAAGAGCACAAAGAGCGATAGTAAGGTAGGATCAGTACGCCTGTACTCGGCAGTGATAAGGTGTTCGGCCTCGGTGACCCCAAGAGTAATCAACCACCCTGTGATCCGTTTAAAAAAATGTTGACAGAGTTTGAATCAAAAAGACGGATGTGTTATTAAAGCGAGATTTTAAATTTCTATACAGAACAACAGAAATATAGAATGAATTTGTAGTTAAATATGATTTAGTCAAGTGTGCAGTTTTAATTCCAATATGTTGCGAGTAACGAGTCTGGTATAGCGAGAATGGTCTACAAAATCAAAGATGTTCTCTAAATTTTTGAAAATATTAATCAATAAATTCTGTATGAAAAGCTGCCTTACACTGAGTAAAGAAACTTCACAAAACAAGCATTCTGTTGGAAAACGAACTGGTTTATTAAAACAAACTTTAATTATTAACTTTGGTAAATTGCATAACGGCTCTAAATTTGATGAATACATTCCGCCCCATACTATTATGCTAAATGAAAGTAATGATTGAACATAAGTGAAATATGCTAATCTTATCTTTTGGTCATTCAAGATTAGACAAAGTTGTCTAAAAGCATAAACATACTATCCCAATTTTGAAATTAAAAATGTAACATGCTCTTGCCACTTTAGACGATTATCAAAAACCACCCCTAAATATTTATAGGAAGTGACTCTTTCAATGGATTCGCAAGAGCAATACATATTGTGATTGTTGCCACATGAATGTATGTTAAGATTTTGTAGATTGGTAGTCAGAATTGTTGAGCATATAAAGGAATGCATGATTATAGGGAAGGTTAGTGATAGCCACCCTTGTTAACTCAAAGAAATTTAACAGCTACACCATACAAATCTTCTGATGAAGGATCACATCTAATAACTAGAACTATACTCTGATTACTGCCTGGGTGGATGAGTGGTTATAAAGCTTGCCTTTAAAACTGAAGGTCGCCAGATCAAATCCCACAAGGATCGTATCTGAGCGCATTTTCATTTTGTTTTTGGGCTCTCAATCATTATTGGAGCTTCCACAACAGGTCGACGTTATGTAGTTACAAGACCGGGGTCTGTAAGAGCCTCTTCCAGAATTTTTTATTTGTTTTTAGCGAATTTCCCATAGGGAAGAAGCTATTACCGTAGGTCTCATGGTAAGACTTAAGCCCGAGACCATGTTATTTTTTCTTCTTTAGGTGCCCAGAGACCAAAAACAATAGTCGTTAAAATTTTTATATATATATATATATATATATGTATATATGTATATATGTATATATGTATATATGTATATATGTATATATGTATATATGTATATATGTATATATGTATATATGTATATATATATATATGTGTCTGTTAGCACGATAACTCTCGTAAAAATGGTCCGATCGAGACCAAATTTGGTAGAGAGGTGTATTCCTACAACTGCTTGGACGAGTTCGTAAACCAGACATATCGGTCAACGGGAACGGGTAGTTTGGGGGGGTTTTGTACCCCAAAATGGGGTTTTTTGCGTTTTTCACATGTAATTTTTAAAAATTTCAAATTTTATATTTCACCATTAGAATCAGCTTAAAAAACTACACAATTAAGTTCCTTAAAGTTTTTCTCTATCTTAAACGGTTACCGAGATATTAAAAAATCTAAACACAGTACGTTGTATTGTGGGGCTCCAATGTTAATCTTATGGAGGATAGGGAAAAATTAATATTTCCCATATTAATGAATATTTTTTGATAAAACTTGATATTTAGCTTTATGTGATTGAGATCTATCCATTTATGCTTAAAAATCATAGTTTATGTGTTTATCATGGCAGCAAACCTGCATACTCTTTTCCCATATTAATCATATAGGGTATAGGCAAACTCCTTTATTTATGGACAGATGTTGATGAAAGTTGTTATAAATGTTAAGATAAAAATTATTTATGGTAGAAATGACTTCTTTCAGTGTTCCTCACAGCAGCAAAACCTGCACACTCTTTGCCATGTTAATCTTATGGATAATAGGTAAATTCTGTTTTTTCTTCTTCAGGTGCCCAGAGACCAAAAACAATAGTCGTTAAAATTTTTATATATATATATATATATATATATATATATGTATATATATATGTATATATATATGTGTCTGTTAACACGATAACTCGCGTAAAAATGGTCCGATCAAGACCAAATTTGGTAGATACATGTATTCCTACTAATGCTCGGACGAGTTCGTAAACCAGACATATCGGTCAATGGAAACGGGTAGTTTGGGGGGGTTTTGTACCCCAAAATGGGGTTTTTTGCATTTTTCACATGTTATTTTTTAAAATTTCTAATTTTATATTTCACCATTAGTATCACCTTAAAAAACTACACAATTAAGTTCCTTAAAGTTTTTCTCTATCTCCAATGGTTACCGAGATATTAAAAAATCTAAACACAGTACGTTGTATTGTGGGGCTCAAATGTTAATCTTATGGAGGATAGGGAAAAATTAATATTTCCTATATTAATGAATATTTTTGGATAAAACTTGATAGTTAGCTTCATCGGGTTGAGATCTGTCCATTTATGCTTAAAAATCATAGTTTATGTGTTTATCATGGCAGCAAACCTGCATACTCTTTTCCCATGCGAATCATATAGGGAATAGGCAAACTCCTTTATTTATGGACAGATGTTGATGAAAGTTGGTGTAAATGTTAAAAATAAAAATTGTTTATGGTAGAAATCCCTACATTCAGTGTAGCTCACAGCAGCAAACCTGCACACTCTTCCCCATGTTAATCTTATGGAGAATAGGCAAATAATTCTCATGTTTATGGACAGATTTTTATAAAACTTGTCAAATATCATTATTATTATATTGTTGGTTTGGAAATTCGCTGAGTACGCAGGTCTGCTGCGACGGGGGTATTTTAATGTTGATTATATTAGGCACACATTGAAATTATGATTGACTATAGTTGACTTAGTTATTATTTTGTAGCTATCAGAGAACGTAAGAATCCTCCTATATAACTACACTGACATACGTATGACTCTCTTATGGTCGGTATGGGGAAGGGGTAAGCAGTAGGATAAGAACAAGCGGTAAGGAAATAAATGATGGAGAAGGTTCAGTCTCACTTTGACTTGATTTTGAGGTACCAAAAAATAACTTAAGGTAATGGAGATAAGGAATTTTCTATCTTGACCAACAGTGAGATGAAGAAGTGGCATAGTTTCCATTGTGTATTAATCTGAGCCTCTCCTCTTAGGAACTAAGTTTATTATTCAGAGGCAAGTATAAAAATTAGCTCAGCTTATGATAACTTCCTTATGCACCTAAAGTGGAAGGATCTGGGATCCCACTGGGATCAATTATGCCTGGATTATATGATTTGTTACAAAACTCACCGACAGCATCCACCCCACATGTCCGCAACATCCTTAACTCGGCGATGGTCTCAAAGTTGGGCCCTCCCACTTGCGCATAAACACCCTCTCTGGTGATGTTCTCCATGTTCAACTCCTTGGCCACCTCCTTCGCCTCGGCCAACAACTTGTGGTTGTAAGCTCGGTTCATCGCAGGAAACCGTGGACCGAACCTGATCATTGGAGTCAACAGATAATGGACTCATGCTGGTGTATATTTTGAAGTGAATTGGTAGATGTGTATTAAGGAGTTCATTACAGCTACATAAATCTAGACACAACTCGATATATTTGATACTTAATGGATGACATTTTTTTAGACCACTTTAACAGCATTTATATTTGTAGTAAACAAAAATGGAAGATTATTAAATCTCAAAGATTTCTGCACCTTATGTCAGATTGACAGGATTCTGAATTACAAATTTTGAAGAATAAAGCATTTTCTAATTACCTCATTGGAAATTTATAATTGCAAATATTTATGGGGGGTCACCATTTTTCTGATCCGCCAAACTTAACAGAAATCTTTCAACCAACATCCATCGCTCTGCAGGGTTAAGTTAGGTTGGTCATTGAAATTTCAAAATATTAAATGGCAAATCGTGTATTTTTATTTGCTGGATAAAAATTCTTTTATACACTAGGCATGCCAAATCGCTAGGCTTGTCATAGTTTTTAAGAAATAATAAACTGACGAGGTAGATCAAATCAAGTTTGGATTTTTAAAACTGTTTCGGAAGATATGTCAGATGTAATTTGAACTTTAACCCATTTTATGAAAATCACAAACTTCTTACATGATCAGTGACAGATCTGGTTGCTTGGAAAAGTTTTCCACTAATTAAAGTTTCTGGTAAGGTATTAACTAGAAACTTTACCTGTCATAAAATTACCAAGGAAAAAAAATAGGATCCAAAGAGCAATGTGACAATCATACCTGTCATCGTTTATACCCTGCAGAGGGTTATTGCCTGCAAACCCCATGAGGTTGACGTGATCCTTCATCAACATTATGTCTCCTGCCTCGTACTCGGGGTTGAGTCCTCCTGCAGCGTTGGTCACTATGAGGTGAGTCACTCCTACCAGATGCATCACCCTCACTGGCATAGAACACTGGAAACATTACCGTTAGTATTAGACAGATAAAGAATGGTGAAGCAACATCAATAGGCCTTCTTGGTTTAAGTATCTACCCTGTATACGGTCAGGGGGCTTCAGCAAAGCTGGCAAGGCTCTGCGACTATAGTTCATCTTTTATTTAGCCACAGGAAAGAAAATGTTCATGATCTGAAAAGCAGAATACAGTCTGGCTCACCAAGGATATAAAGTTCAAGACCTGCTTTCATCCATGGGTGCCGGGAAACCAAGTATCTGACAAGCATGAAGTAACTTGCATCCTGGAGTGGATCTGTTTTATTCTGAAATTCTGTGAATCCAAGTTCAAAGGTTTGAATTTCCCGAAAAGACAAGGAGAAAATCAGGCAACCTTTTCACTTTGGCTAGCCAAAATATTTATTAATACTGTTTAAAATTTAAGTTTGTTGTCTTCTGATGTGTAAATAATGGTCAGAAAGCCATTGAATGCAGAGTGTTCACAGCAATGCCAAAGAAGATTCACCTATTAGACTGGTACGGAGGCGTGTCCTGCAATCCAGCTACTTTGAGGTCACGAGCTGTGGATAGTTATGAGCGATGGTTGGTGGATGTGAATTTCTCAGGTGTGGATTAATGTTCACACTATTGAATGCTACATTCATCAGGGAAAACCATCCTCATAATTAGATCAGTTTGTAATTTAGAGGCAATGATGGTTCAGAGTACGTTTTTAACTATCCTTCCTTAGATGTCATTGGCTGCAGGGCTATTAATTAACAATCTTGTCTAAGGAACATGTCAGCCTTGGTCAGGAATACGACTACAAGATCACGCCTCAATCTTTTTACACTCATTTCTCATTTATACTTGGCTTAAAATGCCTACCGTACCTGGGTAGGTTGCCATTTCAAAAGGTAAAAAAATTTTTCAATATATACACGGTGAATACAAGGAATATTGTACAAGGTAATCTTTCATTTTACCCCCATTTGCTTTAGGCCATTAGGAAACCTGCAATTTTTCCTTTTTGGTACCTCTCTTCGGACCAAACATGATAAGTATGATTCAGAATTTGAGCTTATAGAAGAGATGAGAAGGAACCAACTTGTAAGGAAGCCATAAATCTAGTTAATTACTTATCAGTTTTACCAGATTATTGTTAATATTCCACTTTTGAACATGACTATTTTTTTAACATAATCTCTACCAATATGATACAGTGTTAAAATAACATTTTGAGTGTTCATAATAACCTTGGACAGAGGGTATCCCTCGTAATAGTGGAAGCGGCCCTGCATGCACATGATGGGTATCCCATTAAGCTTCCCAAACACCAGCCGACCTGCGTGCCCCGACACCGTGCTCTGGGGGAAGTGCGGAATGTTCTCGTAGGGGAATGCAACCTTATCGCTCAGCATGTCCGCCAAGGGTCCTGAAACACCGAGGAGATCTGCTAACAATATTTGGTGCACTCCCACTCTAATAGATAACTAAAAAAAGAGTACAATACTTTGACTAAAGACATTGTTATATTGGTCAATATTTCACTGAATTGTATTATAAGTATTGTTGATAATATTTTTATAGATTAAAGAGTTCATGTACTCTGTATGTTAAAAAGTTAGTCCAAAATAAATATCTCTGCTGATTGGTTTTGATATTTTCCTGCCTGATACATCTTCTTTTATATGTTTACATAATTTAAATCAGCTGGGAGCTCTCTATTAGATCAGATCAGATCAGATCATTGAAATGGCAACCATAATACAATGTAGGTATTTAAAGCCAAGTATGAATGAGGATTGATTGTGGCGTGATCTTGTAGTCTTGTTACTGACTAAGGCTGACGTGTTCCTTAAATAGGACTGTTAATTTATAGCCCAACAGCCAATGGCAACTAATGGACCTACAGTTTAATGTGGAATCCGAACCACGGCCTCTGAATTACGAATTGGTCTAATTATGAGGATAGGCTTTGCGGATTAATGTAGTATTCAATAGTGCAGATGTTAATCCACACAAGAGAACATCACACCTACCGACCATCGCTCACAACTATCCACAATTCATGCCCTCCAAGTAACTGGATTACAGGACGTCACCACCGTCCCAGTCTATTAAACGCATGGTGCCATAAATGTAGTGTAATTCTTATTATATGGAATTTTTTCTGTTTGTTTAAAAGAGGTAGGAGACTGACAGTTTTAATTCCTCTTTTTTCTGTATTTCCCTGGTTTAAATAGGAATAACCGGCCAAGCCAAATGCAATCAATCTGATCAATTATTAAGATGTTGGATTATTAATTAACAATCCTGTCTAAGGACTATGTCATTCTTATTGAGTAATTAAAAGATCTCGCTACAATCATCTCACACTCATTTTCTTATTCATACTTGGCTTAAAAACTTACTTGGGTAGGTTGCCATTTCAGTAAAAAGTATAAAGTAATATAATAGTAGTAGTATAATGTACTATAAGTAGTAGGCTATAATGACAGTATAAGTATGTAAAATGGATGTGAGTTACAATTTCAATGCCAGTAGGGTTTTCTTAGGATTTTGATATGTAACAGTCCAAACCATTTGCCTGGTAGATTCGGAGAAGAGACCCTGGCCAAAACTGATTAGTTAAAAAAATAATAAAATATCCGTCCATAGTAACATTTTATAGAATAGCCGTACATATTTTAATAATAAAAAAATGTTACTCCGGAAAAATTAATTAATAAAAAAATGTTGGGAAACTCACCCATTCCAGAACCGCAGATGATACCTATAGTGGGACGGACAGACTCAGGTACCCTGTCTAGCAAGTATTTGGCTATGCTCTCTACCAGCTCGTATGTGTAACTATAACAATCACAGAATATCATGTCAATTGAATGAATGTAAGAAGCATAAAGTTGTGTCAACAAAGTAGCTGGAACAAGCATCACTGTCTCACACTACCCAAGCAACTGTGATAAGTACAGAATCATATCAGCCAATGTATGTTTGTGACAAAGAACGCACATGGTACAGAAAACCATATCAACAAATTATCTGTGACATGCACAGAATTATGGTACCCAAGCATCTTTGTGACTAAGAACACACATGACACAGAGAACCATGTCATCCAAGTATCTGTGACAAACACAAATTATGGTACCCAAGCATCTTTGTGACTAAGAACAAACATGATATAGAGAACCAAAGTGAAAAAAGTATCTATTTAACTATGATTTGTAACAAATGTATGATGTTGTGATGTTGTATACGATGTTTGCAGGAAAATCTGATAATATTAGGTAATGATAAGTTTGAGAAGGATATTAGCTTTAGATGACTAATTTAAACAGGAAACAAATTTATCTTAAGTTATTAAAGTGTGGCACATATACATCGTAACAGGGGTGGAAAGTTGCAAAATAGTACAGTAGTCTGTGACTCAAAAGTTAAAAACAAGCCTGAGCTACCAAATTAATAAATTTAGGGGAAGTACAAAAACATTGGGGTTAAACATATTTAAGTGTCTTATAAAATAAAATCTCCATCAATATGAAAATGAAAACATAACATCCCAGACTGAATGTAAATAACTTTTGTCTAAAATTAAGTTTCATTTAATACAATTATGTGCACTGCTAGATGATACAAAATGTATGAACTACTGTCAATTCAAATAATGTCATAAATTAATTGAATTAAGAATATAGGCATAATTTCATTTTTATTTGTAATACTGTACCATATTATTTGTTTGTATTAATTATTTTGCAAACTCGTACAACCCAAAAGGATTTTCTCTGTAAAATTGTAACCAGTTTTATGCTATAGATACAATGTTTACTGCTTTTTAAAACCTTGATACCGAAGGAGAAAGAGTAAATTAGATAGTTGAAGGTAAAAATGTTCTGGTATATGTAACTATCATTGATAGAGATACAATGTTTACTGCTTTTCAAAACCTTGATGCTGAAAGAAGTGGAGTAAATTAGATAGTAATAAAGATAAGAATGTTCTGGTATGTTAACTACTGGAGCAGTGCAACAGCCGGTTAATTACATGTAATTGTTTGGTGCTTGTGTTTATTACAACCCTATTCCTATTATCTTTTGCAGTAATTGGTCACTTTGTGGTAATATTTCAACTTTTATTACATCCTCAGACATAACTTTAAATAAAATATTCCTCACTTGTATCGCTTTTCTCATATAATCGCCGAGTAAAAAGTGTACCTATGTATAATATCTTTGAAAAATAACCCAAAACACGAAAAAAAACTGTTCTCATAATATTATGAATTTGGGAAAATACAATATTATATAATATTTTTTTAACTGTTCATTTTTAATGTTTAACCGTTTGGTTTTATTAGTGATTTTTTGTTTTATATTAAAAAAAATGTTTTTTACTGATATAAGTACCCAATCAACAAAAAATGTTAACAATAATAATCCATAAAAGCTCTTTAAAGAGTACTGTACTAGCCAAAGTACCCGTTCTTCACACGGGTAAAAAAGACTGAGAGGTATAGGCTCTACAGATACATTAAGTTATTGATAATTAATTCTTTATTGTTTACAAAATGACAAAACACGTGTCTAAGTATATATCTAAACATGACAAAGTAACATATGTCAAATATTGGGAGAGGATAAGCATTAACGTAATAGAGGCAGGCATCGGGGGAAAATGAAATACCCCCGTCGCAGCAGACCTGCGTACTCAGCGAATTTCCAAATCAATAATATAATAATAATAATATATGGAAAGTTTTATAAACATCTGTCCATAAACATGGGAATTATTTGCTTATTCTCCATAAGATTAACATGGCAAAGAGTGTGCAGGTTTGCTGCTATGAGGAACACTGAAATTAGGCATTTCTACCATAAATCTTAACATTTATACCAACTTTCATCTGTCCATAAATAAAGGAGTTTGTCTATTCCCTTTATGATTATTATGGGAAAAGAGTATGCAGGTTTGCTGCCATGATAAACACATAAACTATGATTTTTGAGCATAAATGGATAGATCTCAACCACATGAAGCTAAATATCAAGTTTTATCCAAAAATATTCATTAATATGGGAAATATTAATTTTTCCCTATCCTCCATAAGATTAACATTGGAGCCCCACAATACAACGTACTGTGTTTAGATTTTTTAATATCTCGGTAACCGTTGGAGATAGAGAAAAACTTTAAGGAACTTAATTGTGTAGTTTTTTAAGCTGATTCTAATGGTGAAATATAAAATTAGAAATTTTTAAAAACTACATGTGAAAAACGCAAAAAAACCCATTTTGGGGTACAAAATCCCCCCAAACTACCCGTTCCCATTGACCGATATGTCTGGTTAACGAACTCGTCCGAGCATGTGTAGGAATACACGTCTCTACCAAATTTTGTCTCGATCGGACCATTTTTACGAGAGTTATCGTGCTAACAGACACATACATATATATATACATATATATATATATAAAAATTTTAACGACTATTGTTTTTGGACTCTGGGCACCTAAAGAAGAAAAAATAACATGGTCCCGGGCTTAAGTCTCACCATGAGACCTACGGTAATAGCTTCTTCCCTATGGGAAATTCGCTAAAATCTACAATTCCACTATTTCAAACTAATAATTCACTAATTTCGATCCAGCAGTTTATGTGTAAAAATTAACTTTATTTCTTTTTCTTCCCGAACTGTCAAAATGTAAAGTAAACGGATGTTGACATTAAAAACTGTAAACATTGAATCCCAGGGTATTTACAGCAACCATGTGTTCTGCTTCTCGAACTGTCAAATTTTAGTGTTCACAGCTGTTGACATTCAAGTAATTTTATGTTTTCATTTTCTAAAACTGTAAACATTGAAACTTAGGATGTTCACAGGGCATAGCCCGAGAGGATTTTAAGGAAATGAGTATGCCTATCTGTTGCATGAGTTTAAGATCTGTCTTTGTGTAAAATTTCAAACTGTTTGGTTCAGTATTTTTTGCGTTCACTTGCCACAACAAACCCACAAACACACAAACCCACAAACACACAAACCCACAAACAAACATACAGAAACCACCTCTTCTTTATAATATTATAGATTAATGTAACTTGCACAAAAGTTAACATGATTTTCTAGTTAATTCCTCTACTCTAACTTTGAATTATCATCTAGAAAACAGTAAATACAAACAGCCCTGGGTTTTGGACAAGCAACTGAAGCTCTTCTGATAGGTTTCAGAAGCCACAAAAGGCTGATGAATTGATACTAAACATGGTGTTCCTAAAATCTCTTTCAAAATAAATAGAGTGAATACAATCCATTAATTGGAAAACATCATAATCAAGATTCACTCTTATATTGCATCGTAATAGATTATAATTATGGTCATTGGACATCAGTTTGTGTTTATTACGAAATAGTTATTATCATAGTTTTATATTATTTAAAAAATATGCTTCTATGTAAAAAAATAACGAATAATGAATTTATTTCTCCAAAAACAGTTTGTTCCCAGAGTATTTAGTTACATAGTTATACAGTATAATACATTTGAAAGTACAAAATAAACATAAACTAAGATAAAAGAAAACAAAACATTTTGTCTGTTTCAAGGAAATGAGGGTCTCTAAGGAAATCAATAGCCTTGTTTTAGGATTCCAACACACATAGAAATAAAAGGAAGAAAGTTTATCTGCAGTATTTGATAATACATGTTGATCAAATGAAATATGTATAATTATAATAATTTTACATTGTTTAAATAAATATCGTTATCGCAGAAAAAATACAAAAATTAAACAACAAACATTTCACGATTCAAAAATAAATATAAAACAAGTCGCCTTATTTTTGAAGAATAAAGTTTAATTTTAAAGAGTATAATGTTTATGTATCTTTATAAAAAAGAAAATGAGACTTACATTGGTATCGATGGTTGGTACTAAAAGCATATCTAAGTAAATAAAATTATAGTTTGGCTGTACATTGCTCAGAGTTATTAATTTTTTAGTTTTATTTAACGTTTCATGAGAAAAGTCGAAACAAGTCTTATCTCAAATTTATGTCTGTTTGTCTGTGACGCTCCAGGAGGCATTTTATGTCGTCTTCTCTAAAAAAGGGGGAACTGATAACAATAAAACTTATTTCATGCATTCTCTACATTCCACAGAAGATTTTTTAATGCTTGAAATTGTCCGCCGCCCCTTGAAAAGTAAATAACGATCATTTAAAACCCCACTTTTTACGCGATAATACTTGCATTTTGCTTTCAGTTTTTAATGAATCACCAACTTGTAATAATCAGCTGTTTTTGTAGTTTAATGTTTAAAAAATAAACGGTACCAGTGGACTGGCACATACTTTCTCCCTTAAGTAAATTTTAAAAAAAATCTGTAATAAAACTATCATGTTCTCCAAAGTTCATCTAAATAAATATCATTTAATAATTTATTGTTTCAAAAATAATCATCCCATTTCTGAAAATAAAAACAAGAGAGACAAAGTTAAATTAACTGTTCGAATTGTATGGGGGGGAAACACCCCCCCCCCGGTAATACCAAGCTTTTTTGAGTTGGTTCTGTTGGGTGATTTGACCTTACACTTCATACCAAGTTTCATGGAAAACGGTTAAAAAATAAGGAAGAAATTGATATTGTAATATTCTCCATAAGAATAACATTGGACGCTTTCAGACAACGTACTGTGTTTATCATGGACAGTAAATTTAACTTACCCGTTAGTCGTAGACAAATAATTCAAAATACTAATTTGTTTAGTTTTTTAAGCAGGTTTTAATGGTGATAGTCAAATTGTACTTTACTTTTATTGTTTTCGCTGAAAATTTAAAAATTTGATTTTTTTGACATTTAAAAGCCCATAACTTTTGAACCGTCATTTTTACAGACATGCGGGTGGTGTCAAATTATTTATTACTCTGTGCACTATAAGCTATCCAATTTTAATCAAAATCGTTAGAGCCGTTTTTGAGAAAATTGGATTTTTCACGTTTTTAAGGGTTTTTAGGTGTGAACTACCCTTAAAAATCAAAAATTCAAAAAAATGAAAAAAATGCTTGGAGATACGGTGACTATATAAATACATGCCAAATTTCATCTAAATTGGACCAACGGGGTAGGCTGTGGCACTGTACACATCCAGACACACAGACACACGGACGGACAGACATCACGTCAAAACCCACTTTTTTGGATTCAGGGGACCCCAAAACGGATGTATCCACCCTCAACTCAAATTCGAAAATTTTGACGAAAACAATACTTTCTCCATATACTATGTATAAGGGGAGAAAGTAAAAGAAAAAATAGCTGTCAAATTAAAATCAATATTAGTTAGTTTATATTGGTCTGTGATTTTAAACCCATTTCGAAATCATACCGATTAAAAAGTTATTTTATTGTATAACTATTTATAATAATGGTTCTAATCTATTTAATTGTAAAGAAATGCTCAGTAATAAAGCTAGGTATTTATTTATTTTCTTTGTATTGATTCGTTTAGGATTTCAGGTTTACATTTTGGTATGATAATCTTTCTTCTTTTACTGAATCCTACAACCCGTACAAAGTACGGGTTTACTGCTAGTATGAAATAATAGTTTGAGACAAATCAAATAAATGAGATATTTGAAACTAAACCGAAAGAGAAAAGATTACCATCTGATGATCTCCATTTAGGTGGAATCTAATAAATAGGATTTTAACGTGGGTTTTAACTTCAAAAGTTTAATTCACACAAAAACATTAAAACCATCAAAGTTCAACTTCAATAATGAGATTCGTGTAAAATTATTAGAAAACGGACCACATTAATTGTTTTATTGAATACGAATTTTATCACATTAAAACGTAATATACGTTAGTTATTTTGTGATTTTAGTATTGACTATCTGACTATGATTTCGATAAAATGCCACAATAATTTTGGGAACACTCTGTATGTTCACGTGGCCAACTCTGCGACCTCGACTCGTAGGCAATTGTCAGACAGAGAGATGTAGTTCAAACTGTCTGACAAGTGTTCACAGGCTCGGGGTCAACAGGATCGATCATTGTCGTGTGTCCCATTCTAAATACAGCCTCTAAAATTCGAATTCATTTGTACTTGAGCCTCTAGAATTCGAATTCATTTGTACTTGAGCCTCTAGAATTCGAATCATGTTCCTTTAATTCGTAACCCTACCTTTACAATTCGAAGTCGCTTCCCTTAAGCCTGTGAAATTCGAAGGAATTTAAAAAAACTAGTCGAAATTTGAACCAGTGAGGTTTCACAATTAGGCTACTGTAGCTTGGATTCGTCAGTAGCGTGTTTTACTTTGCTTCGTTAAACCATTGATATTTATCAATGTTTACGGTTACTGTGTTTTAAAAATACCCCCGTTGCAGCAGACCTGCGTACTCAGCGAATTTCTAAATCAATAATATAATAATAATAATATATGACAAGTTTTATCAAAATCTGTCGTTAAAAATGAGAATTATTTGCGTATTCTCCGTAAGATAACATGGGAAAGAGTATCCAGGTCTGCTGCTTTGAGGAAAACTGAAAATAGGCATTTCTACCATAAACAATTTTTATTTTTAACAACTTTCATCAGCATCTGTCCATAAATAAAGGGGTTTGCCTATTCCCTATATGATTAAAATGGGAAAAGAGTATGCAGGTTTGCTGACATGATAAACAAATAAAGAATGACTTTTAAGCATTGGAAGCATAAAATCTCAACCACATGAAGGTAAATACCAAGTTTAATCCAATAATATTGATTGATAAGTGAAATATTACTTTTTCTTTACCCTCCATAAGATTGACATTGGAGCGTTGTATTGTGGGATACAACGTACTGTGTTTAGATTTTTTAATATCTCGGTAACCGTTGGAGATAGAGAAAAACTTTAAGGAACTTAATTGTGTAGTTTTTAAAACTAATTCCAATGGTGAAATATGGAGTCATAAATTTTTTAAAATTACATACGAAAAATGCAAAAACCCCGATTTTTAGTACAAAACCTCCCCCAAACTACTCGTTCCCATTGACCGATATGTCTGGTTTACGAACTCGTCCGAGCAAATGTGCGAATACACGTTTCTACCAAATTTGGTTGCGATCGGACCGTTTTTACGAGGGTTATCGTGTTCACAGACACATATACGAGTAAATATAACAATATTAACGACTACTGTTTTTGGCTATTGTTTTTGGTCTCTAGGCACCTAAAGATGAAAAATTTACATGGTCCCGGGCTTAAGTCTTACCATGAGACCTACGATAATAGCTTCTTCCCTATGAGAAATTTGCTAAAAAATTATGTTTTGACATGTATACGTCTTAGCTTTGGGGGTATAAAGCAATCCGTCAGTCCAAAATTTGAAACAGAAGTGACGTCATATGGTTAAAAGGACAGCTGTTTAGAGAATCTGAAAACATATGACATATTATGATCTAAGCTATTTCACCAAGGGAAGTAAATACATTATTATTATTCTCTAGTGGCGTTTTGACAATGATTTCAAAGAAGTACAAGTATAAATAGAATTTGATTCCCACTAACCTTTACAATTCGAATTTAAACACGCTAACTATTATTCTCTCAACAGCTAATTCAAACTTTTTAAATTATTTTTTAGTAAATTAATTGGCTTTCCCTTCAATGTCAAATTAGCGAGGTTACAATTTGTAAACAGTATTGTAGTGGTTAATTACGCAAATTGTGATGAGAATGTTTTATCCAGTAAACTATAAAAGTAAACTTTACGTTATAAAGTTATGTAACAACTGGGTAATGTGAAAAGTTGAAGGACTCGCCTTGGTCAATTATGTAACCATCAGTTGGAATTCTCAAGATAGTTGAATCGTCCTATAGGCCCTACATATGGATGAAATTAGATAACTTTTTTTATTTACTTAATTGTGACTATTGCATATTGAATACAAATTCCATGCATTGTTAACAAAGAATAGTAACTTGCAACAACCGCAACATTGTAGGTTAGAAACACAATAATACGTCGTTATTTCCTTATTTACCACGTGAAATTGTCTTTCCTGCAGACTCAGGTAGTTTAGTACCAAATTTGGTTGCGATCGGACCGTTTTTACGAGGGTTATCGTGTTCACAGACACATATACGAGTAAATATAACAATATTAACGACTACTGTTTTTGGCTATTGTTTTTGGTCTCTAGGCACCTAAAGATGAAAAATTTACATGGTCCCGGGCTTAAGTCTTACCATGAGACCTACGATAATAGCTTCTTCCCTATGAGAAATTTGCTAAAAAATTATGTTTTGACATGTATACGTCTTAGCTTTGGGGGTATAAAGCAATCCGTCAGTCCAAAATTTGAAACAGAAGTGACGTCATATGGTTAAAAGGACAGCTGTTTAGAGAATCTGAAAACATATGACATATTATGATCTAAGCTATTTCACCAAGGGAAGTAAATACATTATTATTATTCTCTAGTGGCGTTTTGACAATGATTTCAAAGAAGTACAAGTATAAATAGAATTTGATTCCCACTAACCTTTACAATTCGAATTTAAACACGCTAACTATTATTCTCTCAACAGCTAATTCAAACTTTTTAAATTATTTTTTAGTAAATTAATTGGCTTTCCCTTCAATGTCAAATTAGCGAGGTTACAATTTGTAAACAGTATTGTAGTGGTTAATTACGCAAATTGTGATGAGAATGTTTTATCCAGTAAACTATAAAAGTAAACTTTACGTTATAAAGTTATGTAACAACTGGGTAATGTGAAAAGTTGAAGGACTCGCCTTGGTCAATTATGTAACCATCAGTTGGAATTCTCAAGATAGTTGAATCGTCCTATAGGCCCTACATATGGATGAAATTAGATAACTTTTTTTATTTACTTAATTGTGACTATTGCATATTGAATACAAATTCCATGCATTGTTAACAAAGAATAGTAACTTGCAACAACCGCAACATTGTAGGTTAGAAACACAATAATACGTCGTTATTTCCTTATTTACCACGTGAAATTTTCTTTCCTGCAGACTCAGGTAGTTTAGAACACGACATATTTTACATTAAATGTTCGAAGAAGTAAAAGTATATATCCAAAAGTGGTGTATAATTTTGCGTCTATTTACTAAACAAAGACACCCATAATACAGGTTACAAATAAGGGTACATACTTTTCAAAGTTCTAAACAATTTCTGATGTATTTGTCCTACTTGTATTTTAGTTGTACATCTCCATCATCGGGGAATAAAATGATTGTATATACTTCCCTGTGGGAAATAGGTTAGATCATGGATATGTCTAAAGGGAATGTTTTAAATTCCTGTAAACAGCTGTCCATATATGACGTCAATAACCAAATTAGGTCACTGTTTAAAATTTTGGTCTCAAATATTTCCAACACCCGTGCCCCCGTGGGAGGGGGGTGCCAAGACATAACTCTAAGTGCACCAGAGCTAAGACATATTTGTGTCAAAGTCCAAAAATACCAATACAAATTATTTTATTTATTTATTTATTTTATTATTTATATTATTTTGTTATATTATTTTATATTTATTTATTTTATATTATTTTTTTTATTATTTTATTATTTATATTATTTTATTTATTTATTTTATTATTTAATTATTTACTTTTCTGTGGGAAATAGGTTAGATCGTGGATATGACTAAAGGGAATGTTTTCAATTCCTCTTGAAACAGCTGGTCTTATTACCGTATGACGTCAGTGTTTCAAATATTTGGTAGACGGATTGCTAAAACCCCCAAGCTAAGACATTTTTTAATCTATGACAAAATAAACCGCAAACATTTACAAATAATTGTAAACATTTAACACACGACACTAAGTAGATCGGCTGGCTGGAAATAAACACCGACTCTGCAAAATAATGGTCGATTGAAAAATTAAATGTAAATATTTTTCGTGTTGTTAATGTTAAGCTAATTTCATATGGAAACGTGATGTACTCACATAATCGCATGTGGACAGTTAAGCCCGGGACCACGATAGAAGTTCATAACTCAACCCCCTGAACACGTTTTGGGGGGCCTTTAAAAATGTTATATACTGTACACACACACACACACACACACACACATGTGTGTGTAAACCGTATATATATAATCATATATATGTGTCACCACGATAACAGCCGCAATTATTGTCTGATTATTATAAAATTCGGTGGAGTTCCTCCTTTCTGTAATATATTGGATAAGTTCGTTGGGAAACGCAATTGGACTACATTAACAACACTTTTGGTGGGTTTTGTACGCCAAAAATGGGGGTTTTTCAATTTTTTATGTATAATTTTTGAAAACCCCTAATTTATATTTTTACCATTGTATTCGGCTTACGAACAAACTAAACAAACAATTTAGTATTTTGAACCATGACTCTTATACAATTGGTTACTGAGATATTTAAATTTGTAAACACAGTACATTGTCTAATGTTAATCTTATGAAGAGTTAAAAATCAATAACTCACTTATTTACTTAAATATTGCTTCAAAATTTGCTATACCAGTCCTTATAGTTAATCTTTATCAATGAATTCATAAAACCCAAAAATGTAATGTTTCTTACGGAAGCCAACCTACGTACTCCTTGCCCATGTAATTCTTATGGAGAATAAATAAATTGGTATAACTCGCTTAACCATCGACGTAATTAAAAAAGATGTTATGTGCTTTTCCTTAATATTAAAAGCCTTTATATACCTCAGTACTATTGGATTACTATGATGGGAATACAAGTTCTATGAAATTCGCTCTTCTCACGCCAGCGTGCTGCGTGCGATCTTTATAACATTTTTGATTTTTATTCCTTGACGGTAAGGAACTCTGAAACATTTAGGATAAACATATTTGAGAGTTTTAAGAACAGTGACTGAAAGGTATGTAACTTAATTATTTTTAGTAAATTGCGGTTCTTGAGGCACCAAAATGAGTACATGGCATTCCTGACTGAGAATTACACCATATACCTAGATATTTTAGATGCACCTATCGATAACATTATTTATAACTATGGGACAGTCTGAACACAAGGAAATGATAACGCACGATAAGCAATAATAAAATACTATCTGCTTGCCTGCAGACCATAGAATAGTTGTGAGAATATTCGACAAAACTGTCATGCAACCTTGTAAAATGTTTTAACAGAACTGTAGGGGAAGGGATAAACCTTTGATATTATAAAACAATTGACTCTTTTGGTTGAGGATTAATTTTTCATTTATTTGTTTCTCTGTAAAGTAAAAAAATTACAAAAGTTTTCTCTCATTTTCTCCGCTTTAAAATTAAGTCTGCGTGAGTGGTAGCCATTTTGGATTTTAGTCCCGTAAGAGCAATGTTAAATTCTGTCGCCTATATCTCCTTGACCTATTGTCATAAATGAACGGAAGAGGTGTCAAATTAAAGGTATTACAGTCCTACAGGGCACCACCTTACAGAACTTCTTATTTTCGCTCTCAATAAAAAAGAATAATGATTTATTTTGTAAAATATTCCTGGATTTTTGTTTTTATATCAAGTTAAATTTTTGAGCTTATTAAAAGGTCATGCCCTTGAGCCACATCTCATCAATGTACTTCCAAAGTTTTACATCGATACTTTGATAATTAACGCCACTACACACGCCAAAGTGAAGGTATGTTCCGCCAGAATTTAACATTGCTCTTACGGGACTAAAATTCAAGATGGCTACCACTGATGCAGACTCTTAAATACTATTTAAAGTAGGTATATAGCTAAACGTAAATGATGAAAAAATAACCTGAGCTTTACTTTTTAAAATGTTTATGTTTTGATAGACTACTTATTTTTCATTTTTCACTGGAAGTATTTGAGATATCATTATGATTTTTTTGGCGTATTCCATATCATTATTACCTAGTATGCTAGATGAAATTTTGAAAAATTCAAACATTAGCTTATAAAAAATATATTTTAGTTTACAATTTTAACGAAAAATTTTATTTTTATAGAAATATTTTTATATGCCATTTTGAAATTAAAAGTACTTGTACTTCGAAATTAGCCTACATGGCTGGTCAACATAGCGTGCACGTGTGTTGCCGCATGCATCCATTGGCAAGCCTGCTCGGCAATTACAGTACTACAACTACTTTTGTTTACGTTCGGTACTAAGTATTCAAAATGGAACCGGTTCAGACTGTCTGTGTTCAATATAATACGATTTTTAAGCTTAAAAACGATTGAAATTAATTGATAAATTGGCAAAATGTATGGCGAAAACGTTATAAGGAATGGTGTGATACGCAATTGGGTAAGGGTATGTCAAATTGTTCGAGGAGAAACGCAGTTACAGACGATTCGGTGCAAAAGTCGATGAAAAAGTGGGTTATGTTGGGTGTCGCCAAATATTGGCTGAGAATCACAAAAACGAGCGCTTTTTCCACGACATTTTAACTAAATATTCTTAAAAATCCAACCTAAATTGCAACAAACCATTCCATAAAGTCGAAAGCATTTTCTAATTCACTCTGATTAAAAGGTGGAGAACTCAAGTTTGCATTGTAACTATATAAACTTTATAAATTCATTTATTCGCTCAGATCTAACGTTTTAAATTATGCCTAGGCTATGTCATTATACTAAGTATAAACAAGTACTTTATGTGTTTTAAAATATGGTTCACAATAAAGCGCCTTAGAAATGTAGTGGCAATTCAAAAATTCAAGAATATTAGCACGAAATATTCTTGAAGAAGTAGACTTCTCCAAGGGATATCAAAGGGTGCCACAGGAATTTAATTTTATGGTAAAAACGCACGTTCATCAAGCAAAGTAGTTTATGATTTAGAATACAGATAGCAGCACTTACAACTGGTTGATTATCCAATCCTTGATGTAAAACTGGATTGCACTGAATCATTACAGATAATGGTGTAGCTAAGAAAACACTCATTAACAACTGAGTTTGATAGGCCGTTTTTATTACGTTGTTACACCTGGTTTACCAATTTTATCATTTTTATATTGTGTTGATGGACTATTATAACCTTTACGGAATGGTTTTTTTGACAACACTATAATAAAAACGATGTTTCTCGGGTTGTTTGTAATTCACTTGTTTTATTGCTCTTTGGAATTAGATACGCCAGTGTTTTAACCTTAAGGCACGCATAACTGAAGTGTTACCTCATCAGAATCAACGCGAACCTAACCCGCACAGGACAACAATCAGCACAAAAACTCACGGGTTCTCGTGGTTGGAGGCGGTGGCCAGGTCGGCGGCGATGGTGGTGCCCGACGGCGTCCTCAGGGGTCGGAGCTTGACCGGAGCCACTGGAACGTCGTCTGTCGTGCCCTTCATGCTTAGGTTCAGGTTACGGCCGCACTGACTATAGGTTGTTGACTGAAACACCGCTGTTGCCATGGTGACTTATAGTTCCCCCTCTCTTCGACTCGTGGCCAATCAGAATCACCTAGCGACAACAATCGAATCAGCTGGTACATTGTTGGGTTACGTAACGGCGGTACATTGTTATGTAATTTGCTCTATTGTTGCAGTATGAATAAACTTTATAAATCATTTTCAACGTAAAATGTAATGTTGGAGAAAATATTTTAACTTGCCACAATTTTATTGGAAAGTCATGTGAAATATAGTTTTGTTTACAATCATGAGAAAAAGTTACATAATCAAGAGTAAATAAAATGTCTATATACTAAATTTATTCAGATCTTTTCAAGATAAATGTTTGATAGTTCAGAAACATTTATAAATAATTTCGTAGTATTTGGAGATAAGATATCCCAAAGGATTCACAACCACAAGGGTCAAAGCCATAGATATCTCCGCTTGTCAGCAAATTATCAGCCTTATTCAATGTCATACCGGTATTATCAATATAATTAATTGCTTAATGATTAACTATCAGTTGTATATGCGAATATCTAAGATTTTAAACGATTTGATTTCGTCATTCTCTATTATATAAGCATTTTTAATATTTATATGAACAATTTTTTTATATTAGACGGTTTTTTTTAAAAGGTTCAGTTTGCGGATCACAAACAATTCAATGTCTTGTCGAGTATACATAAAAAATGTTTTAACTGTCAAGTTTTGTACGATAAAAGTTCAAAGTAAACTTTTTTGTAGTTTCACAAACTTGCGCAAAATTCTGCAGCAAAGAGGTTTTTATCCATCATGTTTACAATTCAGTGTTACAATGTTAAATCCTTTAAAATTATTTCATTTTCCTCATATGTGGTAACATCAGTTGTTCTAAACATTAGAGAATGAATTTCTATATAGGAAGTTTATTCTCAGTGATTGTCGGTAAGGGAAAATTATAAATTTAATACTGCATTTTGTAAAAAACTTATGGATAGTTTAAACATTGTAAACCGTTAACTCACAGGTGTTGGAAGCTTGTTGAACCGCAAATGAGAAGAACTCCAGACTCCCACAGGAACAATATCAAGGAATACGACGCAGATAAAGGTTCTAATTAAATGTTGAAGGTCTTGATTTGGGCGAAAGACAAGAAATTGATAGCCCAAATGGAATGTTACTTGCACGCCGTAAACCTCCCAAACTCCCAAGCACTCGACGACTTGCCTTTATATAAGATTCGCTATCAAGTACTTTAGGAAAAATATTTTCTCAACAGCTTATGTTTTTAGCTCCTTATCTCCAGCAATATGAGGTTATCTTGTTGTTTATTGGCGGTATCAAAACCGGAGAACAACTTGGTACGTCATGTGTGACGGAGGAGCAATATTTTTTGGGATTGCCTCATGCGGAGATGGTACGAAGGGTAGATAAACAATTAATATGAATTAATTATCTACGTTATGGTAGATCAGTTGGAAAGAGACGAGGAAAAATTCGTTCAATTGCAATAAAATAGTTGCCTCAATTCTGTGTTGGAGTTAGCAAGTAAGTCAATAAGTATCCCTTTACACTACGTTGCATCAAGAATGTTTATGTTTACTTTATTCAATTTTTAATGTAATTAAATACGTAACCGATGTCAAACTACCATATGTTTGGCGGCAAATTTGTTCGTGACCCACAGGCCTACCTTTTTTTATTAGTTTAGTCTGCATGAGGCAGTTTTTTTGCATTCCATCATCAGCTTGCAGATTATAACACAACCAGTTCTGCCTACACTCGTCACCGGATAACGGAGGGCCAAAGCTAAATTACTGACCATTCCATGGCCTCGTAGTATTTTTAGTAACCAAGGCTTAAATTGATCGAATGTTAAATGAAAATGTTGTGTATTTTATAAATAATATATAAATAATAATATAATGTATTTTATAATTAAGTGCGTAGAACTCGTAATTTTTGAATAAAAATTGTTTATCAACTCAACTTTTCCTCACAGGCACGTATTCTTTTAATAACCTTGATCTGGATGTCATCTTACTTAAACAATAACATATTATACAACAAACAAACCTTAAACAATTAATACTATTTCCAAAGTAAAATGTCTATGTTTTTAAATAGTTCAAAAATTAACAGTTTCTTCGTTTTAAAGTTGTCCAACACTTTGTATGCTACAACTTCCATCCTAAACTATTTAGATTATTAAATTGGTGATCGTACCACAAGGTATGTATTTAAACCAAGTATAAATAAAGATTGAGTGTAAGTTGATTGTGGCGCGATCTTGTAGTTTTGTAACTGACTATAGTCTGTAAACAGTAACTTGGCCGATGGATCCTTGGCTACCTGCGGGTCGGCCATAAAAATCTCCTCCCCCTCGTTCAGCTGTGTCTGCATTGAGTCACCTATTGGTGAGACCATAACATTAATAAACCTCAAAAAAGATTTAATTTTTTCATTAAGTTTCTGGAAAGTTTATGAAAATAAGAAAATTGATACCTAACTCGATAGTGGTCTTTAGAATAGTTAAATATATAAACAGTATACAAATATTTCAGTATAAACAGTATTTATATAGCGAACACTGTCGTGTATCGTATCATTTTCATTATTTTAATTTGAATTTTCCGGAAACGTAATGAAAAGGATAAAATGATTACCCGCAGGTAGCCGAAGGTCCATCGGCCAAGTTACTGTATACAGACTATAAGACTGACATGTTCCTTAGACAGGACTGTTAATTAATAGTCCAACAGCCGATGGCAACTAAGGGACCTACATTTTGACGTGGAATCCGAATGCCTCTGAATTACGAACTGGTCTAATTTATCATTGAATAATTCGACTGCAATGCTTTATTATTATTAAACATTCCTCCTTTCATCATCGTAAGCTTTTAAGATCTCAGTTTTCCTGTAATCATTATTTTGCGACAGCTCTTTTATTTATGGTGTAGCTATGCAGATTTACTCCGAAATCGTATGCTGTTTGTTCAATACAATAAACGTTTAAGACAAATAAGTACTGTAGTAGCATACTTGACTTACTAACATAAAATAAATAAAATGTTTACGTAATTTGAGACGAGAAGTGTATTCATATCGAAGGCCAGCACGGTTCAAATGTCTAACGTCAAATAAGAAACCGCAAGTATTGTAATCGGCGAAATGTTATCATTCGATTTAAAAGTATCGATTAACTTCCTGGTTTGATAAGTTAAACCACAACCTGTAATTTGATAATGTATCATCACACCACGTCAATAGTCCTAGCCTTTTAACAATTTTATTTCGACTGTTCCGCTAAAATAAATAACCAGAAGCCGCTTTCACAACAGTGGTGTGCGTGACACACACATTTTGAAACTCGGAAAAATACTGTTCTACAGATACCATACTGTTCTACAGATACCGTACTGTTCTACAGATACCATGCTGTTCTACAGATACCATAGGCCTACTGTTCTACAGACACCATACTGTTCTACAGACACCATACTGTTCTACAGATACCATACTGTTCTACAGATACCATACTGTTCTACAGATACCGTACTGTTCTACAGATAACATACTGTTCTACAGATACCATACTGTTCTAAAGATACCATATTGTTCTACAGATACCGTACTGTTCTACAGATACCATACTGTTCTACAGATACCATACTGTTCTACAGATACCATACTGTTCTACAGATACCATACTGTTCTACAGACACCATACTGTTCTACAGATTCCATACTGTTCTACAGATACAATACTGTTCTACAGATACCATACTGTTCTACAGATACCGTACTGTTCTACAGATAACATACTGTTCTACAGATACCATACTGTTCTAAAGATACCATATTGTTCTACAGATACCGTACTGTTCTACAGATGCCGTACTGTTCTACAGATACCGTACTGTTCTACAGATACCATACTGTTCTCATGTATTGATGAGTAAATTGCTCAATGAATGACATTTGAGTCAATCTTCTGAACTAATTGGGACGTGGGTGGTTTGGATAATCAAATTATTTGGACGTTACTAAAAAATGTTTGTAGCTTTATAACTCATTATCAAGTTATTTATATATGAAAAACTAATAGATGTAGGGTTAATATAATAAAAAGTATGGACAAATATGTTTTACAATGTCAGTGATACATTAGTGATATAGTTTATAGTTATTATTGCATTGTAAACTACAAATTTACATACAAATATTAGTGGTAATATTTATAAATTAATGAATGAAACTTTAAATGTCTCTATATGCGGAAAAGTGAGTACCAATTTTGTATAAATTCATTTGAGGATTTTCAAAGGATAATTGACGTTAGGATAATCGACTCTTAACTGTTATTAAAAACTTCGGTGTTTGTAAAACAGATGTTTACGCTTCTATCACAATTAATTATTATCGATTATGGTATTAGAATGGGAAATCCCGAAGCGATAAACTAGCACAACGGATCTACGTAAGTGGTTAATGGATAGTTATGTGATCCTGATGGTCGACATCTCGTGGAGGCAATCATATCGTGTGGAAGAAACCAGCAGTTCTCGAAAGTTCTAATGATAATGGGCGAGCAAATAGCTGTTACTGTCACTTTGAATGAAATACAAACAGAAATAAGAAATTTAGGAGGCACGACTCAATATTTTATCAATTTTGGGTTTTTATTGATTACTAGCCAAAGTACCCGTTCTTAACACGGGTTAAAAAGGCTGAAAGGTGTAGGCTCTACTGGTACATTTAAGTTATTGTTAATTAATTCTTCATTGTTTACAAAATGACAAAACACGAATGTCTACAACATTTCAAAGTAACATCTGTCAAATATTGGGAGAGGATAAGGATTAATGTAATAGAGACAGTCGTCGGAAAAAAAACCTAAAATCTTCCATTCCACTATCTATTCTTATAATAATTCAGTCTTGAAAATCTTTGTACAACTAAATCTAGAGTTCCACTGGACCAATTTCATTGATTAATATGCCATTAGAAAGCTTTCATCCTGTAGATTTGCCAAAAAATATGAAAGTTTGATGTTTTTTAGTATTTATGGTGAAAAAGTTGAAAAACATTTTTTCCATAAGAAATACATTGAAAATGGGGTTTTACGAATTTCTTATTTGAAGGCAATGTTTGGCAGCCTTTTTGAGGTTTCTCAAGGAATGCGTAATAGTAATTTGTTGGAAATTTAATTCTCTTTCAGAAAATCACCATCCACTTTGGTCAATTTCCTCACCGTTTAAAAGTTATGTACAAAAAACCAAAGATACAACAAATTTCTTTGCGTTGAAGAAATACTGAGTCTGACATTTTTTTGTTAAAATTTGTACAACTAAATCTAGGGTTGCACTGGACCAATTTCATTGATTAATATGTCATTAGAAAGCTTTCATCCTGTAGATTTGCCAAAAAATATGAAAGTTTGATGTTTTTTAGTATTTATGGTGAAAAAGTTGAAAAACATTTTTTCCATAAGAAATACATTGAAAATGGGGTTTTACGAATTCTTTTTGAAGCATGCCGTCTTTTGAGGTTTCTCAATTTAACACGTCATAAAATGGAAACTTATTAGGTTTTCGAAAATATTTTTTCACTAAAACCTTCCTGGACACATGTAGAGCAACTTCCTAAAATTTCATGGCGATCGGATGAGTAGTTTGGCAACGCATAAAGGACATACATACAGACAGACATACATTCAATTTTATATATAGAGATTATATTATATATATATATATATATATATATATATATATATATATATATATATATATATAATGTCGGCTAAAACACAGAGGAATGACGAGAAAAATATTTTCGCACGATTGTTATATCGCATACATGAAATTCTCCCGTGTTGTGTCATATTACAGCTGCATGTTGTTAAGTGTTGTTTCATGTTAGGACTGCATGTTGTTGAATGCTGTGTCTTGACATAGCTGCAACTTGTTAAGTTTTGTTTCTCGAGTGACATATAATTCATGTTGCTGAGTGTTGTTTCATCTTACAGATGCATGTTGAGTGTTGCAAAACCTGTTGAAATTGCATGTTGTTAAGTAATATTGCTTGTGTTAGCCAACATATTCATGTTGTTGAGTGTTGTGTTATATAACAGCTGCACGTTGTATATATATATATATATATATATATATATATATATATATATATATGTGTGTGTGTGTGTGTGTGTGTGTGTGTATGTCTGTGAACACGATAACTCCCGTAAAAATGGTCCGATCGAGACCAAATTTGGTAGAGACGTGTATTTCTGCATTTGCTCGGACGAGTTCGTAAACCAGACATATCGGTCAATCGGAACGGGTAGTTTGGGGGGAATTTGTACCCAAAAATGGTTTTTTGTGTTTTTCTCATGTAATTTTTAAAAATTTCAAATTTTATCTTTCACTATTAGAATCACCTTAAAAAACTACACTATTTAGTTCCTTAAAGTTTTTCTCTATCTCCAACGGTTACCGAGATATTAAAAAATCTAAACACAGTACGTTGTATTTTGGGGCTCCAATGTTAATCTTATGGAGGATAAGGAAAAATTAATATTTCACTTATTAACCAATATTTTTGGATAACATTTCATATTTAGCTTCATGTGGTTGAGATCCATACATTTATACTTAGGAATCATAGTTTATGTGTTTATCATAGCAGCAAACCTGCATACTCTTTTCCCTAGTTAATAATATAGAGATTAGGTAAACTCCTTTATTTGTGGACAGATGTTGATGAAACTTGATATAAATGGTCAAAATCTAGATTTTTTACGCTAGAAACACCTACTTTCAGCGTTCCTCACAGCAGCAAACCTGCATACTCTTCCCCCTGTTAATCTTATGGAGAATAGGCAAATAACTCTCATATTGATCGACAGTTAATGATAACACTTGTCATATATTATTATGTTTTTGAGTTGGAAATTCGCTGAGTATGCAGGTCTGCTACGACGGGGGTATTTTGATATATATAGGTAAGCAACAATGTATTTTCACGGAGAAAACATGGAGGAATAACGAGAAAAATGCTATCGCGCGATTGCATGGATCCCACACAACACTCAATAATATGCATATGTAACACAAGCAGTAATACTTAACAACATGCGTCTTTAACATGCACAACAAATACTCAACAAACATGCAGCTGTTATATGCGACACACACACACACACACACACACACACACACACACACACACAAATGCAGCTGTAACATGCAATAAGCCTCACAAATTAATACAGTAATTATGAAACAATACATACGAAAATAAATATTTAGCTCTAATAGATAAGAGGAAAAATATGTGTAACTCATTAAGCTTGTAAAATGTACAGTAACAGACGACATAAAAACAAAATGTATTGGGTGCAAATGTAATATAGTATTCAATAGCTTTCATTCGTAACTTATATAGGTAATAGACCTAAACAAAAATTTTAGCTTACAGAAACGAACAACATGCAGGAGAATCTTTACCAACACTCAACTACACTCGAGGAGCTTTAACATAATAACTTTCATCCTCACAAAAATAACATGCGTAACAAAAAAATGACGCATCTATATAAATAAAATTAGAGTTTTGTCTGTACATTGCTCTGAGTTATTAATTTTTAGTTATTTTTACTTTTCGTGCGTTAGAAAAGCCGAAACTGGTCTTATCTCAATTTTGGTCAGTTTGCCTGTGACGCTCCAGGAGGCATTTTACGCCGTCTTCTCCGAAAACACGGGAGAACTGATAACAATGAAACGTATTTCATACATTCTCAATGCTTAAAAGTGTCCGCTGACCCTTGAAAAGTAAATAACGAGCATTTAAAAACACACTTTTTACGCAATATTGGTCGCATTTTGCTTCAGTTTTAAATGAATAACCTACTGGCAATAATCAGCTGTCTTTGTAGTAGTTTAAAGATTTAATAGAAATAAAAACAAACCGCTGTAGAATCAATATTAGTTAGTTTATATTGGTTTATAAACCCATTTCGAAATCATACTGTAATGAAAAGTTATTTTAATGTATAACTAATAATAATAATGGTATAAATGTTCTAATCTATTTAATTGTAAAGCAATGCTAAGTAATAAAGCTGGGTATTCATTTTGTATTGATTTGTTTAGTATTTCAGGTTTACATTTTGGTATGATGATCTTTCTTCTTCAAAAGGAATCGTATAACCCGTACAAAGTACGGGCTTACTGCTATAGTCTTTTATTAGATTAGATTAGATTAGATTAGATTAGATTAGATTAGATTAGATTAGATTATTGAAATGGCGACCATACCACAAGGTAGGTATTTTAAGCCAAGTATGAATGAGAGTTGATTGTAAAATGATTGTGGCGCGATCTTGTAGTCTTGTTACTGACTAAGGCTGACATGTTCCTTAGACAGGACTGTTAATTAATAGCCCAACAGCCGATGGCAACTAAGGGACCTACAGTTTAACGTGGAATCCGAACCACGACCTCTAAATTACAAATTGGTCTTTGCGGATTAACGTAGCCTTCAATAGTGCGGACGTTAATCCACACAAGAGAACACTACACCCATCGACCATCGCTCACAACTATCCACAATTCGACCTCCAAGAAGCTGGATTACAGGATGACGCCACCATCCCAATGTAATGTTTTTGTAGACTACAATAACATGTAACAAGTACTATGCTGTGCATGCAACAGTGTGCTGATGAAAACTTCAAAACACATTTAAAACAGTGATATTCTATGTAAAATGCAACAAACTTAGGGAAACATACAGGTGTAACATGTTAGAAAACAGATCTAAAGCACTTCATCCTAAAACTTGCAGTATACAGGTATACATTACGTAGCTTGGGTGGTGTGGATCCAAATATAGATTCTTCTATTATTTATGACATCTCCTGTGTAGGATCATGACGTGCTGCATGGTGCATAAGGTTCTGCATCAACAAGAACCTCAGTACCTTTGTGAGCGGATCTCCTTCCGGGAGTAGGTCTCACAGCGTAGTACCCGCCATGGGGGGCTCCTTCACTTCCCAAAAGTCAGACTTGAAATAGGAAGGGGAAGTTCCTCTTATTTCGGCCCGAAGTTGTACAATGACCTCCCCTCTGAACTTAAAAGTTATGCAGGCAAAACTTTTAAGCTTATAGCATTATTAAGACCTGCATAACTGTTTTTTCTTAGCTTTTACAGTTCTCATTTGTTTTCCTCATTGTTGTTAGTATGTTTTTATCGTTGTGATTTTATTGTTATATATATTTGTTAGTTCGACATTAAAATTAAATATGACGTGAGTAGTTCTGTAAAACAGTTGTAACTGAGAAACGAAAATATGTTTTACAAAGATTCAGACCATTAGTGGAAAAGAAAAATGTGATTTTTGTGCGATAAAAACCAGTTTCAAGATCAATAAACATTGGAACCAACCGGCGCGCGTTGACCTGTTGTGTTGTGTGCCAAGAAATTTGCAAACCAGTTTAGACTCGACACGGGCGATCCAAGCGATTTGATAACCCGAGCGCGAATCCAAAGAACGCCAACATAGTGACCACTCAGAAACCTACTTTACTTTTACAGGTTATATAAGTTATTTGCATTTCTCCTCAATTCCTTTCAATTTCCTGATGAATGACCTTACTTTACAGTTTTTGCAGAGATATCTTAAAAACCTGTACCTGTGTAAACTCATGTTTATAAAAACCCCATAATTAGTGTCTATACGAAAGTTCATTTTATAGTTCTTCAATTCCACAATGACTTCAGGATATCACATGGTAGATCCGCTTACGAGTATTCCTTTCAAACTTATGTAGATTTGATGAAAGATTCCAGTCGAGGCTAGTTGACGGATTGAATTCTGTTTAAGGATTATAAAAACTTACAATAGACATGTGATCCTTTTATGGATAGTAGTATTAATATCAACAAATTCAAAATTTGATTGACAGATTAAGAAAAACTTACAATGCTAAATTAAAGGATAGTACCTGGTGACCGAGCTTTGCTCGGATAGAATAAGACATGTTTTTACAAGTTAATTAGCAAAATTAAAACAAATTTACTGCTCCATGAAAACATTTATGTGGTTTAAATAAAACCGTTTTCATACCCCTTAATTAATATGCCATAAATACTGAACAAAAATATAGCCCACGGGTGGGGATCGATCACGCGACCTTGCGTACATAAGTACTGAGTTCTACTAACAGCGTCGGCCAAGTTCGCGTCGTCGTTTAAGAATTTTTGGCCAACCTCAATTGTTTTAGCTAATCTTATACTGAATTTAAATGTCCATACAGTTTGTTATTATTATCCTGTGATCAACTGATTTTGCTAGAAAAGGAATGAGGATTGAAGAGCAAAGGAGAAATTTAATTTACACATATTAATTGGTTTGTTACGGTGGCTTCAAGCAATACAACAAATACGTTTTCTATCAAAACACGGAAGATTTTGGAAATACTCTTTCCTGCTTTTATTTCGCACAGTTATGCTACCCTTAAGTTTTTACAAATTGTTTAGTAACCTGATAATTATACATTTATTACATACATAAAATAAATATTTATGAAAAACCTCTATTCACATATTGTTCTTTGTCGTCTTCAATCAAGAACTGTCAAACGGTTATAAACAGCTGTTTTGGTTTGTATTGTTTACATTTTATTCTCCATAAGCGTAATGTTAAATTTTTAGATTTTAAACTTAATATTACAAGAAAACACGAATTTTCCTGGACATTAGACCTATCTAGAACTTATATATACAAACCTTGCTCGTATTATAGTATTGGATTAACATAAACAGTATCAGTGGACTGACACATACTTTCTTTCTTAAATAAATTAGAATACCCCCGTCGCAGCAGACCTGCGTACATAGCGAATTTACAAATCAATAATACAATAATAACAATAATATTTGACAAGTTTGATCAATAAGTCGATAAATATGAGAGTTAACTATTTACCTATTCTCCATAAGATTAACATGGGAAAGATTATGCAGGTTTGCTGTTGTGAGGAACACTGAAAGTAGACGTTTCTAGCATAAACAATTTTTATTTTGACCATTTATACCAGGTTTCATAAAATCGGTCCATAAATAAAGGAGTTTGCCTATTCTCCATACGATGAACATGGGAAAAGAGTATGCAGGTTAGCCATTATAAACACATAAAACTATGGTATTTAAGCAAAAATGGATGGATCTCAACAACATGAAGCAAAATATCAAGTTCCATGCAAAAATATAGGTTGGTAAGTGAGATATTAATTTTTCCTTATACTCCATAGGGTTAACATTGGAGCCCCAAAACACAACTTACTGTGTTTAGATTTGTTAATATCTCGTTAACCATTGGAGAAGAGCAAAACTTTAAGGTACTAAACTTTGTAGTTAAGCTCATACCAATGGCGGATGATAAAATTATTTTTTTGATTTCATATGAAAAACGCAAAAAACCCCTATTTTCATTTTCATTTATCATTTATGTATGTATATCATTTTTACCGACCATTGGACTATTGTATTTGGCCTCAGGTCATCTAAAAGCGAAAAATACAACATGGTCCCGGGCTTATATCTTATATATTTTGAGACCTACGGCAATAGCTTCTTTCCTACGGGAAATTCGATAAAAAGAAAAACAAAAAGCTGTCAAATTAAAATCAATAATATTTTGTTTACATAGGTCATTCATTGGAAACCCATATCGAAATTATACTATATGAAAATGTTATCTTGACGTGTAACATAAATTATACGCCAAGACATACATACATTTTTTTATCTAATCTAATGAATTTTTTCATGTTAATAAGTATATTTTCCTCCTAACGCAGAATCCTTTAACCCGTACAGAGTACGCGCGTACTGCTAATAATAAAAAAACATAAAAAAATATAAGGAAAATTATCACTATACTGTTGGCTTTTATTTTCTCGGGGAATAAACAACAAATAAATGTGTTATCATAGCTAAATACGTACACCACAAAAGATTGTGCAACACAAATTGAGTTTTAGAAACATTTTTTACTATCTCTATATATAAAATTGAATGTATGTCTGTCTGTATGTATGTCCTTTATGCGTTGCCAAACTACTCATCCGATCGCATTGAAATTTTAGGAAGTTGCTCTATATGTGTCCGGAAAGGTTTTAGTGAAAAAATATTTTCGAAACTTCCATAAGTTTCCATTTTATGGCGTTTTAAATTTCTAATGTTAACCTTATGGAGAGTAAGTTTGTTTACAAATTGTCTACAATTAAAACATTTAATTTCTTAGCTACAGCTGATTGGTTTTCTTTCCATTAGCAATACCGTATGCTTTACTATCCAATGCCATCTGAATCATTCATTAATGTTAAACTATGAAGTAAATGTGTACTGTAAAAAATGAACAGCTTTATTCACCACGTTAATAGTTTACGGTTTTGGGGGATTATGTATTTATATTTTTATTTTCTGTCTGATTAAAGTCACGTGTTTATATGATAATTACAATGTTTATATTATTACATTTATTATAATAATCAGCTGTTGTATATCTTTCCTATAAATGCCGTATTACAGTTAGGTTTCGTTTGGGTTTTTATTGGATTTGAAAATTGTGAATTAATCCACTCAGATTTATTTGTTTTATGGGAATGATATTAATATGTTTTATCGTTTCAGTATTGTTATTCACTATGCAGCGACCCAGAATATATAACCTTTCACAATGAAGCCGTATTGCTATTCGACTTCAGAACATGGTCAATCTTAAAGTTAACATGTGTTTACTGTGAGGCGTTACGAAGTTCGCCGGGTCAGCTAGTTAAATTATAAATATTATTGGTGAGCAGAACGATTAACGAAATGACGTTTTCAAAAATGATTCGCCCGAAGAAGAGAGATGCGTAAAATGACGCAGTTGACCTTGGCTTGCGGAGTGAATATATTAAATGCAAAAGAGGAAGGGAATCCTCAATTGGTAAGTTTTAGGTTATGTAAGATGAACGATTCAATTACCGAACAAGTTTCAAGACCAAGAGTCACAGTCACACGCTCACGCAGATAGGATGATAACTTGTTCCTCTGTGGAAGCAGAACCATCGATGTAGGCTACTCCATAGTGTGCGTGAACACGACCACTTTCGTATAAATGGTCCGATCAATACCAAATTTGGTAGATGTGTATGCGTGCGTACATTCACTCAGACGAGTTCGTAATCCATATGTATCGGTCAATTGCAACGGGTAGTTTGGGCGGTTTTGGGACGTTGGCGACGTCCTGTAGCTACTTGGAGATCACGAATTGTGGATATTTATAAGCGATGGTGGGTGAAGTGTTCTCTTGTGTGGATTAACGTCCGCACTATTAAATACTGCGTTAATCCGAAAAGACATTCCTCATGATTAGACCAATTCGTAATTCAGAGGCCGTGGTTCGGATTCCACGTTAAACTGTAGGTCCCTTAGTTGCCATCAGCTGTTGGGCTATTAAACAACAGTCCTGTCTAATGAACATTTCAGCCTTAGTCAATAACAAGACTACAAGATCGCCACAGTCATCTTCACTCAATCCTCATTCATACTTGTCTTATAATACCTACCTTGTGGTGTGGTCGCCATGTCTAATCTAATGTACCCAAAAATTGGTTTATTCATTTTTCATGTGAAATTTTTAAATATTTTACATTTTACTTTTAGCAATCAGCTCAAAAACTGACACAATTCAGTTCTTTAAAGTTCTGCTCCATCTCCAATGGTCCAATTATGAAAAATACAAAATGGCAATATCTGAGAAAATAAGCGTTTTAGGCCATACCTCTATTGGAACTTTTATCTTCCTTTTAATGTACCCAATCACTCACCGAAATCCTGAATAGGTAAAATCCATGATTTATTGACAGATGTTGATAGCACTTGGAAAATTTAACCTGCACACTCTTTCCTGTGTTGGAGAATAGGTAAACTCTCTTATTTATTGACAGATAATGGTCAAACTTGTCATATTATTGATTTGGAAAATCACTGAGTAAGCAGGTCTGCTATGACAAGGGTGTTATGAGTTCAGGATAAAAATTGGGTATATTAAGAAGAAGCTGTCCAATTTTACTGGTAAATTCATATGCTATCCAGTGTGACAGCTTCTCTGTCATGTTGGTTCTTTCTTGTCTCTCCTGAGGGCTTGATTTGATTGACTCCCTGCTGACCATCCAGTCGGACAAGAATTCTTATGGGAGTGTGCCCTTACGCTACCGTCCACCTGGGAGTAGTACCCTAGAGCAGAGTTTATCAAAGTGAGGACCTCAGCAGTTTTTTTGGGGAACCGCAAACGTTCTAATTAAATTTATTTTAATCATTCACATCAAAAGCCCTTATTTCTGAAAATGACAAAATGCATATGTAGCAAACTCAACACATGCATATGACCATCAGGGAAATATCGTTTCTCCTTGTTTTTTCAAAGAGTTATCGGGTAGTAAAGTGAGGAGTAGATGAAATTTGAGAACCATAGAGGAAAGATACAACCCCACCAATCTACCTTTGTATGGAGAAATATGCCTAGTTATCAAACTTAAACCCAATAATCATTCCATTTCCACTTTTCATTTTAATCAAACCATTTCACTTGAGTTGTCGTGTCCACGGACATATATATTAATACTGTGTACATTTTGAAACAAATGGTGTTTTTGTCATCTGAAGACAAAAAAAAAACAAAATTGTCCATTGCCAAAGTTTGGTTAGGGGATAATTTGGCTAGTAGCTCTAGTTCTTATAGACAATTCGCTAAACTTTTTTGTAAATTTTTTCAAAATTAATACATTCACATGAAAGTAAAAACTTTATTAGAGCAAAAAAACAGGATTGTATAGTGATACAAAAATTCTTTGAAGGGAAGTAGACTATTAATGGATGCACATTAGTTTATGATAGTGAACAAGAGCAACCACAACAAATGGATGCGTTGTTGTGCTGATATCTTTGAGCGAACAGCTGACGCAAATGAAGTCGTTTGTTAAGATAACACATTAATAAGCGCCCAAACGATATTAACGTAATGTATTGATAAACCTAAAATTTCTTTTAAGAATTCTTGTATAGTTTTGAACGGGTCCAGATTTTTACGCTAACATATTCGTACGTAATACAATTGTATTACGGCTAAGTCTAAAGTGACTAAAAACATATAAATTAAGCAAATGTTCAGCCAAGTATAATCAACAAGAGAAGAGGTGGATTTGAATGACAGTCTATCTCTTGAACTTAACTTACTCGTATATAGATTAAGTATAAAATGAAAATGAAATTGACTACAGCTAATTTAAGCATACAAAATGATATTCAATTTGTGTAAATTAAATGTTATAAATGATATCAGTGCAAATAGTTCCTCCCTTAGGAAAATTAAAAAACTACAATCTTCAAGAAAACGACCATATTCTTTAACCTTTATTTAAAAATAATTTAAGAATTTATTATTATAAATATTATTAAAAGATAGTTTTAGGGGTAAACTATCGTTAAGGAATAAATAAGGGGAGAAAGGAAAAATTTTGTGAGAAAAAATAACAAAGCAACAAAATTTAAACCAAAATGTGAAATGAAAACTTAAATTGAAATAAAATAAAACAAAGATTAAAATAATATATTTGAGCATGTTATTGTTTTATGTAAGTTGAAATACTGACAACTTAATATTTGCACGTATACATGAGACCGCATATAATAAAAAAAAGACAGGACGCTAAATCAGAAACCAAATCTAAATAACTCAACTTAACATTAGGTCTTGACTAGAGATTTTAGTGAGTGAAATTTAAGCGACCTTAACAGAAAAACAATTTTTGTAGAATGTGGGTACTTCTTCTATGGTATTATATAACATTTCTGAAGGCATATCATCGGTACTCTATTATATAACAACCAAAAACAAACCTTAGAAAAAATAACAATCAAAGAGTAGAATTCAGGGTCTAGAAAGTTAAGACAATCATTAAAACACTTTTTTTATTATAAAAATGGTAACTTGTAAGCATTCATCATAGTTTTTCACTGATATAGTATTTCTTATACAACCAGACAAGTAAATGTATTAATTACTAGACAACGAAGTTAAAAAATTTAAGATAAAAAATTGTAAAAACTAAGTTAATTTTTGTATGAACCAGGAATAACAGACACTGTACGAGCACACAAGTACATTAAGTTAAAACCAATAATAGAAATCATTGTAAGGCTGTCAAAATCGTTTGTCAAGATCTGAACATAATAATTTTAATATTAGTGTATGGTAGATTTAGACTAAATAGAGTTTCATGTCTTATCTAATATTTTAAAAAATGTAAGAAGAGGAAGGAACAACAATAAAAATTTTAACCTATACTCATTAATTTATTACATTTTTGGTAAATTGAGTTAAAATTATATTTTTAGCACTATACTTGCTGATAACTTTGACTATAAATTTTAATGGATAGTCAAAGCTGAGAGCCTCAGTAAATGGTAAATAAGTACGGTAACTGTGATGTTAATATGTATAACCCCTGATGAAATGCTAAAGAGGAATACTCTATACTATTTTATATTCATCTTCCCTTTTGCTATCCTTGCACTGAATTAAAACTCAAAACAATCAAAAAATATACTTACAGCAATATAGTTTAGAAACTCTCTAAATTGTAATTCATAAACAAACCATACAACTTTATGAACCAGTGAATTAACCACAAGTCAGAGAGAAATTTCACCATTCCAACTTTACTGACTCTCCAGAATATTCCTCTTGGTAAATAGTAGCTCAAAAAGCAAAATAGTGACTACAATGTGAATGCACCCGTCTACAATTGCTGCTGAACCTCTTTGAACACTCTTAACTTTTGGTCATATTAACCAAATATCCTGGCGATCTCCGGGATAACGCGCTGCATTAATAACTTTTTGTTTTTAGATCTTTGGAGTGCTATATTTGATCCAAACCTATTCTAGTTGTTTGGATCCATCAAGTTTTTCATTGAATATTATTGCTTAATGCTGTTTAGATAATCGAACACAGATTTCATATTAGCCTGAACATGTATGAATATTTTCCAATGATATTTATGTAAAGTTATGATATATTTTACAGTATCTTCATAATCCTAAAGCTGTTTAGTTCTAAATTTTCAACCAAGGAATGCTCGAGGGTTACTGAAGTCACCCCCTCTCCCGCCGCTGACGTATGACTGTCTCGTGTATCCAGTTGTGATAGAAGGCCACCCTAGTGTAGACCCCTGGGACATCCGCCCTGCCGCATCCGACTCCGAAGCTGACCACACCTACTTGGTACCATCGCCCTCGGTCCTCACACACCAAGGGTCCGCCCCCATCACCCTGGGAGGACATACAACAAACAAGTGGCTTGAACAATGAACTTCCATCTCTTTTATAATCTATATCTCTCTTAATTATGACACAATGTGGACTTTAAAATTGTTAAGGTAGGGTTGGTTGAGGTGTAGGAAAATGGATCAATTCAAATATATTTTCCAACTATGTACCTACGAGAAGTAACTCCATATAAGACTTCTGAATGAAGCCCTATATTGAATAATATTGGTTTATCTGGATATCAATTGTAACGGGATTCTCCATAACCTTGGTTTCTTCTCATTTCTCATATGGGGGCTCAATTGATTGACTCTGAGCTGAGCCTGAACACCCAGCCTGTCCTACTATATTGTCATAGAGCATGTACCCTCAAATGAAAAGTAGAGTGCTCCCTGAAGTATACCCTTTCTTCGTCTGTGGTACTTGGAATTGTTAAGTTGGAGTTTGAATCCTCTTAGAGTGTTGAGTGACCCAAGCTCACTGGATTGGTTTGTAGATACTTTTTATCTATCTGAGAATTAGGCAGACTGTCCATGTCCAATCTTTCCCATCCTATTATCTATCTCTCTGTTGTCTAGACAATATTCCACTGTAAGACATTTGTAGCCGGCTTAACATTCTCCTAATCGTCCAAAGTCAACAGCTATCATCTCATTATTTGGGGAAATCTTTGCACTCACATCGCAAGCGTCCTTGCCTTTAGCCCCGGCGCAAATGGCTGTGGGAGGGAGGGAGAAGCGTGAGCCGAAGCTGTTTCTGAGTGCTGCCTCGCAGTCTCGGTTCTGCCACAGCGGTACAGCAATTTCTTTCAGCACCACGGAGTGGTTAGAGTCTAAACAGAAATACACAAGAAAATTCAATTTCACAAGACAATTCATGAAAATATAGAGTTGAGAGAGATATTTTTAACTAGAATAAAATTAAAGCATCTTTCAATTTGTTTACTTCTCTATGGACTTCTTGTGTTTTCATTTCAATTTCAATTTTGCCGATTTCATCTTTTCCATCATTGTCAATACAATACCAAAATATTGAGTAAAATTACTAAATTAGAAGTACATGACAGTTTATAAGCCAAAGTTTTCAACTCTACACCCAACAAATTCATTCATATCTTGAACCAAAAAATTAACTTCAGTTTGTTCACGTTTGAACCTTCAGATTTGGAAGCACTTTTCTAAACATTTATCTAAATAGTCATTTATGTCAAAGATGTACAATATGGGAGTACGTGGGACAGTTTTAGATTTTCTCAAATCATATCCCTCAAACCGTAAACAAAAAATGTCTTAAAATATTTTTCTATCTGGAGTGATATTAATTTTGGGATCCCACAAGATTCAATAGTTGGTACTATTCTCTTTTCAGTTTACATTAATGATTTGCCTCAACAAAATTGTTCCAGGAATGTCATCAGGTTCAAAGGATTTTTTTAAGACACAGAAATCAATCATTAGGACCATATGTAACATTAAAAATAATCAGTTGTAAACCTTTTTTCAAAACGCTCAATTACACTGTCTTGCCTCTATATTCTAGAAATTGCAGTTTTTGTTCATCAGCAACCTCATTTTTTCCAAATTACAATTTACACATAATTACAGGATAGATAACAAAAGTCTATATCAATATCCAGCACATAGGTTATCTAAATTTTAAGAAGGTCCCTTATATATGGGCGTCAAAATTTATAATGAAATTCCACCAACTGTTAGACGCCTCCCTTTTAACACATTCAAGAACCAGGTTAGATGCCTCTTGCTTGGTAGGGCATATTACAGTGTACCTAAATTCTTGTATATGAATCGCTGTAGTACTCCTACCCATGGTTTGTTGCTTTGTATATGTGAGGGTGAATGTAAGTGTGCTGAGGATGTGTGTATGTATGTATTTTAGTGATATTTTTTTAATCATTATACCAACATTTTCATTTTATAGTCTTATAGACTATAGTTTTTATAGTCTTATAGTCTTATTTTATAGTCTTATAGACTATAAAATGAAAATGTTGGCAAGGGCACCTGTTTCGTTGACACTATGTAAAAAATGTATGTGCAATAAAGATTTTAAATTTTAATTTATTAAGCCTGTGTGCTATTCAGTAACACTTTTTTGCTTACCTTCAGTATGTTTACCCCAGCCGGTGACATAGCAAGTCTTGTTCTTGGGAAGACTCAACTGATCTGATGGCACACACACAATGTCAATGTTGGTCTTCCTCCTCGATGCTTTCTCCATCCTCACGAGTGCCAGGTCGTTGACTAACGTCTTGTTGTCAAAGTTTGGATGGACCTCGATCTGAAAAGTTCAATAAGATTTAAACATCATTTAAAATTTTGCTATTACAATCATTATCATCCAATGTTTTTGACCTGGGAGAACTCACATGAAGGTCGAAACGACCGGGTTTGTAGCATTTTCAAGAAAAATTTTACTTAGTGGGTGTCGACATTATTCATCGCAACCATACCTCATGCGCCTCTTTCTACGAATGGCCTGAATCACTTCCCACCCTCCCCTCTTTCCTATATTCAGTGTTATTTGCTTTTGTGTAAATCACTGGTCAGTTCGACTGTGTGTTAGTGACGGAGACAGTATATTCCTGGTTTGTTTGACCGTGAGTGACGGCACTAGTCATATTGTTGTTTTGATCAAACTGTTTTAGTGTTTTAAACATATTTTATTTGAGCCCAGCAGTTACTAATATTATAAAAACTATGTAATAAATAACAATACTTTTTTTGTGTCAAAATTATTGCTTTATGAGTGGTTTTTCACTCTTGGTAACATAAGTTGCAATCTTGCAAATAAAACATGAACACTTTTATTACTTATTTTGCGTTGTATTTTGTGGTAATTGACTTTTCAAGTTTTTCTTTTATGTATAAACATTTTTGTGCTAACAATGTTCAGTAATACATACATTTTAAGTAAGTAAACATTTTTATTCTTACTTTGTTCAGTATGAAAATTTTAAAATATTATATTTTATTGCTATAATTACATGTATTTCAACTATAATATAGTTTATCCATTTATTTTATCGTTATTTATCAAAATACATAAATGTTATGACAAAAAATAACCGTTTTATGAATCCCAGTCAAAAAGACTGTGTGAGTCGTCACGTTTTCAATTTAAAGTGAGTCTTCCTAGGTTGAACTAACAACTAGAGAAAACAAGTTAAATCACTTGTTATAAATTTTTTGGGACTTAATCCCGCCCCCCCCCCTAGGTAATGCCTAACATTTTTGAGTGTGTTTTGTTGGGCAATGTGACCCTACACTGCTAAGAAATAAGGAAGAAACTAATTTTACTTTCTCCCCTTATACATAGTATATGGAGAAAGTATCGTTTTCGTCAAAATTTTCAAATTTGAGTTGAGGGTGGATATATCCGTTTTGGGGTCCCCTGAATCCAAAAAAGTGGGTTTTGACGTGATGTCTGTCCGTCCGTATGTCTGTGTGTGTACAGTGCCACAGCCCACCCCGTTGGTCCGATTTAGATGAAATTTGGCATGTATGTATATATTTACGGTATCTCCAGGTGTTTTTTTCATTTTTTTGAATTTTTGATTTTTAAGGGTAGTTCACCCCTTAAAACCCTTAAAAAACGTGAAAAATCCAATTTTCTCAAAAACGGCTCTAACGATTTTGATTAAAATTCGATAGTTTATAGTGAACTGAGTACTAAATAATTTGACACCACCTGCATGTCTGTAAAAATGACGATTCAAAAGTTATGGGCTTTTAAATGTAAAAAAAATCAAAATTTAAATTTTCAGCGAAAACAATATCAGCAAGTATAGCTTGACTGGTACCATTGAAACCAGCTTAAAAAACTAAACAAATTAGTATTTTGAATTATTTGTCTACGACTAATGGTTCCAGAGAAAAGTTAAATTTACTGTCCATGATAAACGCAGTACGTTGTCTGAAAGCGTCCAATGTTATTCTTATGTAGAATATTAAAATATCAATTTCTTCCTTATTTTTTAACCGTTTTCCATGAAACTTGGTATGAAGCGTAAGGTCAAATCAATCAACAGAACCAACTCAAAAAAGCTTGGTATTACCGGGGAGGGAGGGGTGTTTCCCCCCCCCATACAATTTGAACAATTAATTTAACCTTGTCTCTCTTGTTTTTATTTTCAGAAATGGGATGATTATTTTTTTAACAATAAATTATTAAATGGTATTTATTTATATGAACTTTGAAGAATATGATAGTTTTATTACAGATTGTCTTCCTTGAACTTACTTAAGGGAGAAAGTATGTGTCAGTTCACTGGTACCGTTTATTTAATATTGTCTAACAATACACAACATACATTAACACATACATTTCATTTAACATTGACACTCTCACACAGAGTGCTCTGTCTTCACCACAAATATAAAATTCACCTTTTTTGGGAACTGTTAGTCATAGATTAATGATTCAAAATACTATTTTGTTTAGTCTTTAAGCTGGCTTTAATGGTGATGGTGAAATTATTTTATAAAATTATTGTTTTGCCAATGAATTTAAAAAAATGTTTGTCATTTTAAAGCGCATAACTTTTAAGCTATTAGTTCTACAGACATAAGGGTTATTTCATAATATTTGGGACCTTTTTACCTATACACCATGAAAGTTTTATCAAAATCGTTTAAGCAAATTTAGAGAATTTTTTAATTTTTTGTGTTTTTAGAAGTCAACTACTAGTACCTTTAAAAATGAAAAAAATTCAAAAAATAAAAAATGGTCTGGATGTATGGCCAAAGTGCACCTGCGTACCAAATTTCATAAAAATCGGACAATCAGTGTGATCAGTGGAGTTTGTATATAAAAAGACATTAGTCAATTAATCAATCACCCAATAAAAAGCTATTGGGATTGGTTCATGTGTTGGATTCCCCATCAAAAACAAAAATCTACATTACCTAAAGATGTTGTCTGTGCACATAAATATGGTATTATACCTGTATAAAGAAAATATTATGAGTTATTCAGTGTATGCATATTGCATACACCTGCAACATATTCTTTTACCACCCTTTGCTAGACCTGTACATGAAATGCCTGAAATGTACAAAGTTTTACAAAATAACTCTTGAATGTAGGTGATTTCTTACAGAAGAAGAAGGTGTGCATTGTATCATATCAATGGTTTAATCACTGTATTGGCAATCAGAAAAAAACTGTTCCTATTTTGTCAAGGAAAATCCAAAAGCAAATGTTGCTCCTAGGGTTACATACATACAGCTCAAAAATGAGAGCGCCGCTTAGACAGCACCCGTGAAAATTTTTTACTTGGTGTAAAAAATTAATCTAAATTTCCTTATTTAATCCGTCAGAACTAAAAATTCCTTTCTGAAAGAACATGAATCAGCCAGATGGATTATTGCAAACTTTATCATTTAATTGTTATTGTGAATATTATCATTTAAGTGTTATTGCGAATATTTTTCATAATGGTTACTAAATCAAAGTTTCTCTTTGTTTCGGTATCTGAAATCAGATCCCCCCCCTCAGATGATCTGGGACTTAAAACATACAATAAGGTTGATACATAATCTACACTACTATAGGCCTAGAAATAAATCATATATGCATACATCAAGTAAGTCATATATCCTATTGGCCTAACATTTTTATACTTTGTATTTTTTGCTACATTTTTTTGTAGCTATTTTTTTTTGGGTGAGACCCTGCTCTAGCAATTAAAATTGATGAATTTTTAGACTTATAGAAAACCCCAGATAAGTTTTTTTTTACTTTTTAGAAAACCCAGCTAATTTCAGTATAACTTTTACTTATATTTTTAGGGTTCAATTTTCAAAAAAATTCTTTATTAAAGTATATAAAAAATACACCAGTTTTTAATTTTTTTACTTATATTAATTTTTTACAAAAAAACTAAACTAGACATTTTTTATGCTGTAGAATATTATTTAAATTTTAATAATGAATACTACCTGATAAAGCATTTAACGCCCTACACAAAAACATGATTTAAAAAAAATCTTATATTTACTATATATAATTTTTTCTTATATGTCACACGATGCGCTTTTTTTAGAAAAGTGAGGTATTAATAGACATAGAACAGTAGCTCTGTTTTACTTTTCAAAATTATCTTAAGTAATTAATGATAAAACTGTGATAAAACTGGAAATAGTATAATACAATATATGTAAAAAATTAAGAGTTTTAAACACAACAAGCGCTACACATATCTAAAACACCAGTAAATCAATTGTTTACAACTTCTTAGTAAACCAAAACTGACCTCAACCTCATCTGCTGTTATTATTGCAGATTATTTGTCAGCTGACACTAGTGCCAACATAAGAACATAAATGTAATAGAATAATTTTGGTCAAATAAACTGTATAGCTCAAAAATGAGAGCGCCGCTTAGACAGCACCCGTGGAAACCACGAAAATATCATAGCACAAAATATGCGATATAATTAACTGTTATAAAGTTAAAATTGAATACAAATACAAAATTATTACTAGAATTCAATTGCGAATGGATGCTGCAACTACGTCAAACTACACACTACACAGAACGTTGTTTACCAAGGCACGAAAAATTACCGTATGTCTAGGCCAATGGATGGTATATACATACAAAACAGGTCTTAAATAATGCCATGAACTAAACAAACCACATGCTAGAGTTTTCAGAGGAAAAAGTTATCTTATTTTGGATTACTACACTACTTGATTTCTATCCCACAATAAATACTGGCTAATTATGCACATGAAGTATTTTCTACTTTTGTTAATCACAATTCTGCGTAATTTATCCCACCTGAGCCACATTCCTCTCCTCATGCTCGGTAGGTTCATCTGTCGTTGTGACATCGTGTTCTCCCAGACGCACCTTCAGCTTGCTAATGGACCCCAGACTGCAACACATTACTGGCATTAAGGCTACAGGGGACTGTTGTAGGGATATTTGGTCCAAGGATCAAATACCATGAATCACTTGGGTTTCCCCCAGCATATTTCAAGCTGAGGTCAAGGCCATAGAAAGGTGTGCACACTTCAACCTAAGTAGAGGATACATGAAATGGGAGATTGTTATTCTGTCAGATAGCCAGGCTGCCATTGGAACCTTGAGCTCAGCAGTCTTCACATCTAAGATGGTCTGGAACTGTCGGAAAAGCCTAGACCAGTTGGAGAAGAAAGTTGTCATTACTTTGGGTACCTAGGCACCAAGGTGTTCAGGGGAAAGTAGCAGACAAACTGGCAAAGGCAGGGGCAGCCACCCCCTTTGTTGGGCCGGAGCCAGGTTATGCACTGGAGGACTCCTTCCTTAAAAAGAAGCTCAAGGAGGAAGAAAATGAAGCCAGAGGGAAAGCCTGGACCGATCTTCTGGGATGCCTAAAGGCTAAGGAAATGCTTGGAGAGCATAATATAAGAAGGTCTGAAACCATTGTCAGGCTTAAGAAAAACATTTTAAGGATGCAGACGGGTTTTCTAACCGGGCACTGTAGGCTCTCAGGGGTCATCTGAGTAAGATGGGCATTGTTCAAGAGGGTGACTGTCGCCTCTGTCAATCTGGGGAGGAAACACCTAGACACCTATTGGCCGAGTGTGAGGCAATAGGTCAAAAGAGAGCCAGAAGCTTGGGAACACACCAGGTGGCAGTGGGGGATTTCCCAAAGCTAGAACCCCACAAAATACTAAACTTCTAGGCAAGAACTAGAGACTATTCTGGGGGACACAATAGATCTCATAGGTCGCGGTGCAATCTTTCCCCTAGATTTTATCAGTATCAGTATCAGTAAGGCTACATGTTTGGAAATAAATCAAACATCAAACTACAGGAATAATCTTTAATCATAGGACTATATATCTCTACAAATTTAATATCTGTCAAAGTTACCTTTCCGTAAGACAGTCTCCAAAATAACCATCCAATGTTCACATTAAGGAAACCTTCAACCATCACCAAAGATAATCATATAAACAGGTTTACGTTAACTATTGTTAGCATTAAAGTATGATTTTTTCTTTAAAATTAATGCTGGCAAGTTGGTCGGTCACACTTCTCACTCCCCCTAAATAGCTTATTACTTTTTCCACATTGTCTTGGTTTACACAACATGTTCATTGCACATAAAATATACGAAAAATGTTGTACCCGTAATTATGTTTTTTAATTTTTTTTAAAGGAGCAATAAGCTCCTTCAAATATTTTGATTTTATAAGAAATACTCCAAATCCATTCTTTTCTTCTCACTAATTGGCCCTATTGAAAGAAGACTATAAACATTTTTGTAAATTACGTCATCTCAATGTCTACTTGATGAAGAAAATTAAAAATATTTAAAATTATGGTTTAAAATACCTTTCTGTCAATGGATCCTGGTGTAGTTTTTCGACTACGGTCGTTTTGTGGTGCTTGAACACATCTTCAGGTCTTGAGTATTGCCGGCAACTGTTTACATTACACTAAAACCTAGTGTTATTTACCATAACACTACACATTGAGACCAGCTATTTACAAGAAGGGCGCACGCTGTGCGGCAGGGGGTGGATGAGCCGGGACTGTCTTCTTCCGGGGGTGTCGGCCACACTTTCTCTTCCTGGATTTTTCTTCCTGTTTTAGTGTAATGTAAAAAGTTGATGGCAATACTCAAGACCTGATGATGTGTTCAAGCAATACTAAACGACCGTAGTCGAAAAACTACACCAGGATCCATTGACAGAAAGGTATTTTAAACCATAATTTTGCTCTTTAAAGATTCAGAGGTTATCCACAATGAAGAATTAGTTACCCATATAACCCATTGTTTTTGTTTTTCGTTAGTTGGTGGTATTGTAAATAAACTTATTTGTACTTATGTTCTTCTTCAGAAAAATATTTTATAATAGATCTACTTACTACTTCTCCACACAATGAGCAGCTGTCAGCACCCAAGACTCATCTATCAGGGAGGCTCCACACACGTACACGGCATTCTCACGCTCCAAGAGGGCTGCCTGGAAGAATAAGGAAGCTGTGTAATGAAGAAGTACAGAAATCGTAATCAGGTAGTGGTGACTGGTAACTCTTTAATCTTTCAATCTTAATGAATCAATCTTTAATAATGTGGCAGTCAGCCCCCTTGGAGGGTAATAGGTGCCCCCCCTAAATTAATTAATTATTAGCTTATATATAGGAACACAACACAAATTGTTTATTGTTTATCAAGCAAGTCAACAAATGAATAGAATCAAAATTGCTATAGGAGCCTACATAAAAATTAAAAATCTATTGGGTTCGACCAAATACTTTGGATCCTCAAAGCAAAAGAATTTTCCTCAACTTGGCTTTGGCATAAGAAGTCGAAAATGTCTTTGAAGTTCAAAATTTTGGCTAAACAATTTTGTTTAAATAAAATAACCAGATCATATTTAAGTCTTTCTTGAGTCATTGTAGATCGAAGATAAGACTTAACTAGTATTAACTTGCTAAAACTTCGTTCTGTACTTGCCACAAAGGATTCTGCATTGGTTAAATTCTTAAAGGCTTCCACAAATTAGTAAAAAAGTCTTTCTGTTCGCTATGTTCAATTCTTTACTCATTTCAACTAACAAACTAAATTACTATTGACTCATTTCTTTCTAAAATATTGATGCAGTTTTGACAATTTTTGTGAAGTGTTTGAGCCTCTACAAAACAGGGATTTTCCCTCGGCCTCCCCCTTATCCCAAGCGGTGGGGGGTACGGCCTGGCCTGATAATTTATAGCAAATATTAAAAGTGTTCACATATGACATATGACTATTCTAAAGTTAATCTAATATACTGACATGCCAAGGCCATTCCCCAGCCCCTGCGATGCCCTGTATACCGGAGTCGGCTCCCTTGCGACCACAGGATGAGTGTGACGAGGTGCCAAGGCGTGGAGGGCGAGGGAAGCAGCACACACTGGACTCTGTCAGTCCACAGTACGTTGTAGGAACTCCACCTCTGTAAAAGAGCATAGCTAAATCACCAGAGTTCACTCCATGATGGTAGGGGATCAGGTTAGGTGGGTCACTGCTTTGATCACTGGACATGGCCACCTCAGGACATATTTACACTTACTAGGGATGGAAGGATCTCATTCAGTCCATAGGGCATTTGGTCCATAGTTTCCTCACTTTCAATAATAAGTTATGTTAGTATAAATATATTTAGGAAGGTATCTACAGGTCATTTATCTTATTTTTAATTAATAATTTATTAATGTTTGTTATGTAAAGTGTCTAAGTTATGTTAGTTTTATTTATAAAGAAGATACACCAACATATATTGTAATTGGATATGTTTGAAAATGGTGTTAGCTGAAACATGTAAACAAAAAAATAAAATCTTTTTTCCCTACTATCTTTTAGCGAATTTCCCATAGGGAAGAAGCTATTACCGTAGGTCTCATGGCGAGACTTAAGCCCGGGACCATGTTATTTTTTCTTCTTTAGGTGCCCAGAGAACAAAAACAATAGTCGTTAAAATTTATATATATATATATATATATATATATATATATATATATATATATATGTCTGTGAACACGATAACTCTCGTAAAAATGGTCCGATCAAGACCAAATTTGGTAGAGACGTGTATTCCTACAAATGCTCGGACGAGTTCGTAAACTAGACATATCGGTCAATGGGAACGGGTAGTTTGGGGGGGTTTTGTACCCCTAAATGGGGTTTTTTGCGTTTTTCACATGTAATTTTTTTAAATTTCAAATTTTATTTTTCACCATTAGAATCAGCTTAAAAAACTGCACAATTAAGTTCCTTAAAGTTTTTCTCTATCTCCAATGGTTACCGAGATATTAAAAAATCTAAACACAGTACGTTGTATTTTGGGGCTCCAATGTTAATCTTATGGAGGATAGGGAAAAATTAATATTTCCCATATTAATGAATATTTTTGGATAAAACTTGATATTTAGCTTCATGTGGTTGAGATCTATCCATTTATGCTTAAAAATCATAGTTTATGTGTTTATCATGGCAGCAAACCTGCATAATCTTTTCCCATAATAGTCATATAGGGAATAGGCAATCTCCTTTATTTATGGACAGATGTTGATGAAAGTTGGTATAAATGTTAAGATAAAAATTATTTATGGTAGAAATGCCTAATTTCAGTGTTCCTCACAGCAGCAAACCTGCACACTCTTTGCCATGTTAATCTTATGGAGAATAGGCAAATAATTCTCACGTTTATGGACAGATTTTTATAAAACTTGTCAAATACTATTATTATTATATTGTTGATTTGGAAATTCGCTGAGTACGCAGGTCTGCTGCGACGGGGGTATATATATATGTATATATATGTGTGTCTGTGAACACGATAACTCTCGTAAAATGGTCCAATCAAGACCAAATTTGGTAGAGACGTGTATTTAGTTTAATTGTAGTTGAGGGCTAGTAAGTTGAATTTCAAAATTGTCTCCCTCATTAAACATCATTTTTCAACATTTCATTCATTCTGTTATTATACTACTGTATCTAAAAAATGTTTATTACCTCATTTTAATTTGTAACAATACTTTTTTGGAATAAATTTGTTTTTGATTTAAAATACATACAATTACTTGACTTGAAATACACTTTATAATTTTATAATTTTCTTATACTTTTATAGTAGGTATGGTGTAAGAGGTATTGTACTAACCCCAAAACGCAGTTCCAATATTCCTTGCACTGGCAGGTCTGGACCGTCTCAACCGCCAATGTTGAGGGCAAAGCCAACGCCAGGACCAGAACACAAGACCACATCGTGCTGTTGAACCTGAAACTGGGAATTTTGTACTGCCTTCAATGCTGGCTGCGCAACTTGCAGTACATAAATGTTTTGAGGTTATTGCATTTTAATTTTGAAGGCTCACAAAAGATGCAACAATTAATTAAATAAATATTCAATATTATTCAATTTAATAACATTCTTATGGCAGGTTTTAAGTAAAAAATTTAAATTTAGGATATGATTATGCTTATTACATTAAATAATTAAAGTTTGCTGTGGAATGATAGGCGGGAAATGCGCAATAATCGAAATATCGAGTACTATGAAAGAATAGTTTCATTATAAAATACAAAAATAAATTTTTGCTTTTACTATGAATACTGTACCTTAAAACGTACAGTGCAGAAAGTTTTGAAAAAACTGTAAGCAAGAAGGCCTATATTGTGAATGTATGACCAAACCGTCGCCACTGGTACGGTGGCGACGTCCTGTAATCCAGCTACTTTGAGGTCACGAATTGTGGATAGTTGTGAGAGATGGTCGGTGGGTGTAGTGTTCTCTTGTGTGGATTAACGTCCACACTATTGAATACTACATTAATCTGCAAAGACCATCCTCATAATTAGACCAATTCGTAATTCAGAGGCCGTGGTTCGGATTCCACGTTAAACTCTAGGTCCATTAGTTGCCATCGGCTGTTGGGCTATTAATTAACAGTCCTGTCTAAGGAACATGTCAGGCTTATTCAGTAACAAAACTACAAGATCGCGCCACAATCATCCTACATTAATTTCTCATTCATACTTGGCTTAAAATACCTACCTGGGTAGGTCGCCATTTCAGTTAAAAGTATAAAAGCTGTACACCATTGAGGTAGGAAGTAAATTCTACAACATTTTCAAAACATTAACACATCTCTACTTTTACTTTCCCCGCATTATGCTGGTACCAGTGTGTTCTCACAGTGATGAACAATTAGCAATCAGCGCGCTCTAGTGAAGACGATGAGAACTAACAGGAAACGGAAATGTCTTCAGCTATTCTGTTTCACAACGAGACAAGGTTTATTAAATGAACCAACAAAGGAAAAATTAATTATGATAGAAAGTTATCAACTATTAACTAGTTGTTGAAAGTTCAACAATTTGTGTAAAATTTACCTACAGAATAGAGTTTGCTTGTAATGTAAAAGTGATTTTAGCTTGTTTATTGTTGACCAAAATATTGCTATGGACCCGCAAAAACGTAGATCCAGAATTTACACAGAGCTCTGGATATTTAATTGCAGAATCGGAATAAAAAATTGTAAACTGTTGAATTAAAAATGATTTATTTATGTTTTTAAAAATCACGTTTTTTTACTACTTTGATTGTTATCTATCACTAGCTGACCCGGCGAACTTCGTAACGCCTAACAGTAAATATGTGTTAACTTTCATTTTGCCCATGTTGTGAAGGCGAATAGCATTACGACTTCGTTGTGAAAATTTGATATTCTGGGTTGCGGCATAGTTACTAACAGTACTGAAACGATAAGACATATTAATAACATTCCCACAAAACAAATAAATCTGAGTGGTTTGATTCACAATTTTTGTAATCCAACAAAACTTAACTGTAACTTTTATAGGAAAGATATACAACAGCTGATTATTGTAACAAACGTAATATGTATAAATACCGTTATTATTTTTTATTTGGCCGACATAATTATAAACCCGTGACTTTTAATCAGACAAAAAATAAAAAATATAAATACATAATTCCCAAAAACCGCAAACTATTAATTACTTTGTGAATAAATTTGTTTATTTTATACAGTACGCATTTACTTCATAGTTTTACACTAATGAATGGTTCATATGGCATTAGATAGTAAAGCATATTGCTAATGGTAAGTAAAACAACAGCTGTATCTTTAGAAATCAAATGTTTTGATTGTAGATAATTTGTAAACAAACTTATTTCCCATAAGGTTAACATTAGAAATTTCAAACGCTATAAAATGGAAACTAATTGAATTTATGGAAACTGAATACACCTAAAGCATGACCGGAGCAGAGACGAATCCAAAAAATCAAAGACCATTAAAATCGGTCCAGCCGTTCTCGAGTTATAATGCGTGTAACTAACATGACTTTGTTTTATATATATTTAGATTTCTGTAATGAAACCATACTAAAAATGCTTTACCTCTCAGTAGTCCACAGTAGAATAGACTACGGACTTATGTGCTGGGGCGGTACTTTATAAAAATTATAATGAAAAAAGACAAAAAACCCTTCACAACTATTGTTTCGATCACTTTCAATTTCGCCATTAAAATATATTTTTGTTATTTTTTATTCTTGTATGACCTGGCAAGATTATGATTATTTGGTGTGTTTTTGTCTAAGAGAATAAAATCAATTCTTATTCTTATTTGAACCTACATTTACACATTTTACCACTTGTCTATCTAAAAATCTTATAAGGAATATGGCGTATGGTGCTTTAGTCAATAGACACACTTTAATGTACAGGGTTATCATAAAAGAATGGCGCGGTTTAAGTAATTCATAAGAAGATTGCAGAGAAATTTCTGAATGTTAGATTAGTATCTCTGGAAGCCTCCAACCCAAAAGTTTGTTTATAAGCCTTATAAAACCTTATAAAATCCAGATACTGCAGTAACCCAATGAAACCGAATGATAGTGTAAATTGTTACAATTATGCTGTTAGAATGTTGGACAGAATAAGTGAAAACGAATTATTTTTAGATGAAATAATTTTTACAGACGAAGCTACTCTCCATGTCAGTGGATGTGTTAACAGACACAATTCACGAGTATGGGGCTCTGAAAACCCACAACAATTTTTGAGAAACAACGTGATTCACCTAAAGTTAATGTTTGGTGTGGTGTGATGAAAAATCGCGTAATAGGGCCTTTCTTCTTTGCTGAAAAAACAATTAATGGAGTTGTGTATCTCGACATGTTAATCAATTATTGCTTTCCTCAGCTAGATGAACTCGAAAACATTCATCAACTTCATTTCCAACAAGATGGTGCTCCCTCACACTTCAGTGCATTGGTGACGGACACTTTGAATGAAAAATTTGGAGATCGATAGAAAGGCCGGCAAGGACCTTTGCGGTGGCCTCCAAGGAGTCCAGACCTGACACTTTGTTATTTTTCTTGTGGGGTTACATCAAAAACATTGATTATTCACAAAACATTCTTCTGATGACTTCTGAGAAAAACTAAGGTAAACTATAGGTAATTTGTTTTAAAAAGTCACCATGAATTAAGAGTTATCTAGTGGAATCCTAATTCGAGGAGGTCTGAGAATTTTCTGTGAATGTTCAGTTTCTTGGGACCGAATGGGAGCGAGTGTAAGACTGCTTGATTGCCAGTCCTCCTCGGTGGTCTACATTTGGGCTATTAACGCTATAGTCGTGACTTTGGTTACCTTGGGTTGTGGCTCACCGAGAGAAGAGGATTCCCTGGAGTCCTAGACTCCCAACAGTGCAAGTCTTCTAGACCAACAGTTTGTTCAGTGACAAACATAGTACATACCTTACTTGGGACCAATTCTTGAAAATACTGTTTCGGTGTAAAAACATCCGACCCGAAGGACCAAAATATATAAGCCCGCGACTTCATCACGAAATTAATAGTTTAGGGATAGGAAATTATTAATAAAACTGCCGAATCTATTGGATATTGTAGGCGCTACTATAATGTAACTGTATTAGATTTATGAACACATCATTTGATTTGTATTCATGTAAAATAATTAAATTTCCTTTTTTTAAACTGTGGTACTTTCCCCAGTCTGTATATGAATGGTTAATAGCCCAAAAAGCTTTCGATTTGAGTTCAAATGGTGATGATTTACAACGAAGTCGCACGGAGCACGCTGACTGAAGTGTTGAATAGGGCGAATTCCATAAAACATATTTTATTCTCATCATATAGATTAGATTATTGAAATGGCGACCATACCACCAGGTAAGTATTTTAAGGCAAGTATGAATAAGAAACGAGTGAGTGTAGGATGATTGTGGCGCGATCTTGTAGCCTTGTTACTGACTAAGGCTGACATGTGCCTTAGACAGAGCTGGCAATTAATAACCCAACAGTCAATACCATATATATCTAAGGAACCTACAGTTTAACGTCGAATCCGAACCACTGCCTCCGAATTACGTACTGGTCTAATTATGAGGATGATCTTTGCGGATCAAGATAGTATTAATAGTGCGGACGTTAATCCACACAAGAGAACACTACATCCACCCACCATCGCTCACAACTATCCACAATTCGTGACCTCCAAGTAGCTGGATTACAGGACGACGCCACCGTTTATAAATCAAATAGTAATGAGTATGCATGTTTGCTAAAAAAAGGTTGTTTAACATATACACTCATATTAAGACTTCGTTACCTATGTAAAATCACATACTAAATTTTATCATATTACTCACTTCTAAATTTCACTAGGAAAAGGAGATTTTCACTATATATAAAATGAGTCATTTATATATTGAAAAAGAGTTTTAAGCACTTCACTTATATCAGATTACATTTTAAGTTAAAAGGAATAAAGAGAGAGACTTTTCAATACCAATATATAGGTGAATTAAAAGGAAAGATATGAGTTCGAAAAAAAGAGAATAAAGACAAGATATAACTTGAAATACCAATTAATTTTAACACAATTTAATATTTGCATATTTTTTACTACTATTTTAAAAAAAAATGTGTACTAATAATATATTTGCTCAACATATATTTTATTTTACTTATTTAAAAAATGTTTAATCTATTTTTGTTTATTTTTATAACTTAATAAGCTTTTGGTAAAAAATGACTCCAAAAAGATAAGCACAAAATATGGTTACGTAGGCTATTAAATATGCTCAAAACACAAATAAATACGTACTATACTCAATAAAAGAAGCGTTTCTTCGGAATCTTCGGACACCTAGAGGTCTTAGAAGTTAAAAACCGTGTTGGCTGTAACGGAAATACCAATACAGTTTTGTACTTTGCGTAAGTAATCACTAACAGGAAACGTCCAAGAAATGGTATAGAACCACCTTTGGGTACTTTATATTGATTATATACTTAATTATATGACATTTCCTGGGCTTTAGAAATAGCTAATCATCTAAACGATTTTGATCCGGTTTCAAATTAGTGCTTTCCAAAAATAGAAAAGGGGATCGGTTAAAAATGTTAACCCTTTAAGGAGTAACGATGTTTTAAAACGTCATTATTTGAGAGCTGTTAAGGAGTAAAAATGAAAACTCAAAACGCACCTCAAAAGAGTAAATTTTCACTAAAATACATTCCAACATGGAGTAAATATAGTTAGAAACGTGTTTTAGGTTCAAAATGCCTAAAAATAAACATTTTAGAATTTTTTCGATCAATTTTTCAATTTTCAAATCTATATACAAAAAATTAGAGTTTTGTCTGTACATTGCTCAGAATCATTCATGTTTTAGTTATTTTTACTTTTTGCGTTAGAGAAGCCGAAACCGGTCTTATCTCAATTTTTGTCTGTGACGCTCCAGGAGGCATTTTACGCCGTCTTCTCCGAAAAAAAGCGGGAGAACTGATAACAATGAAACTTATTCTAACGTATTCTCTACATTTCAGAGGTTTGTAAATGCTTGAAATCGCCCGCCGCCCTTTGAAAAGTAAATAACGAGCATTTAAAAACCCACTTTTACGCGATATTACTCGCATATGTATTTGAACAAATTTCGTCAAATGACATTTTAAAACGTCGCTACTCCTTTTTGCGGAACCATTAAAAAGACATCTTAAAACGTTAATCCTATTTTGTCGCAAAATACGGTACTCTATGAAGTGTTTTGAAGTTGTAATTTAAATTCCGGTCACATAATTGACGTTGTAACATGCTGAAGGCTATATTATATCGAAAATCAATAATTTACTTTCAAGCTTACCTTAGCGTCAATGTCCGGAAGCACGGAGTCTGCGCACTCTGGTGGCCGCGGCGGGAACGACTGAGCGTCACTTTCATCTCTTGGTTGCGTCATCAGGAAAGTGCTCCAAAGGTCATCCTCTCCCACCACGGTGACCGAGGATGCAGGATCATCCTGATGAAGAATAAGTGTTCACCGGTACCTTGATTGACATCTCTCCGGAAAAATTTGGATTAAACTCTTAAGTGGAGGGAAACTAAAAGTTGCAAAGTTTCATAGTTAGAAATGTTATCAATTTATAATCAAAATGATGATAAATTGGTTCTCATGTAATTTTTAACCCTAAATACAAATTATAGGGCTTTAAAAGGTCAAAATTGACTTTTTTTTAATTTTCTGGCAAAACTATTTCATAAAATCATTTGACTATCACAATTTAAGACCGGCTTAAAAACTAATCAGTATTTTGAATCATTAGTCTATGACTAAAGGTCCCAGAGAAAATTTAAATTTAATGTTTATGGTAAACACAGTACGTTGTCTGAGAGCACCCAATGTTATTCTTATAGAAAATATTAAAAATCCATTTCTTCCTTATATCTCAACAACTGTTTTCTATGAAACTTGATATGCAGTGTAAGTCCCGTTCACCCAATTAACCCCACTTAAAAAAGTTATATATTACCCTTGAGGGGAGGTTATGCTCCCCAAATTTTCCAGCAATTCATTTAACATATTTTCTGTTGTTGGTTTAAGAAATTGGATTATCATTTTTGAAACAATATGTTTTAAATCATATTTAGATCAAATTTAAAGAATATGATAATATTAAAAAATTTAATACCGTCTATTGCAGTTGTGTTAAAATAAAATGAATGAATCAAATCTGAGTTAACACTGCTCTTATATACCGTAGTGATAAAATACTCTAGATGTAAAATAATCAATACAAGATTTGATGAATTTGGTTTTCAAACATCTGAGCATTTTACAGTGAATGTTAGCTAAGGGGTTTATTGATAACAACTACAATATAATAACACTATGTGGCTGATGGAAAATGTGTTTACGCCAAGGTAAATTAGGAGGAGTAGTTTATGTTTGAGGACACTTCTTTAAACACATTTAAATTACTGTATTGTAATCTCTATATATAAAATTGAATGTATGTATGTCTGTCTGTATGTATGTCCTTTATGCGTTGCCAAACTAGTCATCCGATCGCCATGAAATTTTAGGAAGTTGCTCTATATTTGTCCGGGAAGGTTTTAGTGAAAAAATATTTTTGAAAACCCCTTAAGTTTCCATTTTATGACGTTTTAAATTTCTAATGTTAACCTTATGGAGAGTAAGTTTGTTTACAAAATGTCTACAATGAAAACATTTGATTTCTTAGCTACAGCTGATTGGTTTACTTTCCATTAGCAATATGCTTTACTATCCAATGCCATCTGAATCATTCATTAATGTTAAACTATGAAGTAAATGTGTACTGTAAAAAATGAACAGCTTTATTCACCACGTTAACAGTTTACGGTTTTGGGGGATTATGTATTTATATTTTTATTTTCTGTCTGATTAAAGTCACGTGTTTATATGATAATTACAATGTTTATATTATTACGTTTATTATAATAATCAGCTGTTGTATATCTTTCCTATAAAAGCCGTATTACAGTTAGGTTTCGTTTGGGTTTGGATAGGATTTGAAAATTGTGAATTAATCCACTCAGATTTATTTGTTTTATGGGAATGATATTGATATGTTTTATCGTTTCAGTATTGTTATTCACTATGCAGCGACCCATAGAATATATAACATTTCACAATGAAGCCGTATTGCTATTCGACTTCAGAACATGGCCAATCTTAAAGTTAACATGTGTTTACTGTGAGGCGTTACGAAGTTCGCCGGGTCAGCTAGTTTATAATAAAAGCCTGTAAATTTTCATACCAAATATCAACAAAAATGTAATACCGGATTGTATTGTTCAAACGTCAACTAAGTCTATGTAAAAACAATGTAAAATAAATTAAAATAATTGAAACATGAAAATCCTAAATTATTAAATTACAATAAAAGTGTAAAATAAAATTATTCTATTTAATTTTCAATTTCTGAATGTTTTACAAGGGTTTGTGTTTCATTGTCCATTTGTGAAAGGAGCAAGATGAGAAACTGTGAGTCCTTGGCTTTAAGAGGTTCAAGGTAACAAAACTGATGCCCAAATAGTTAGACAATCTCACACAGTTGATGCAATAGATAATACATTTTACTGTTAACAAAATGAAAGAGAATACTACATAACAAACATTTAATTAATGTTTCGGTTTTGTCACTCCTACACGAATGTTTGGTCATGAGTAAATATACCAGAAATATATGTATAAATTTGTAATATTTTTGTTGTTGGCTGTGATGGTAGAAACAGAAACCTTAAAAAAAAATATTTTAAAAGTTGTAAAATTTGTAGAAATGTTCCACTAATAGCGCAAATTAGAGAACTCTCAATGTATTTAACTTAATTGTTAATTATAATTATTCTGATACTAGAAGAAGGATGGAAGGGTTTTGAAATACAAAACACACAACAACAAAATAACTGGAACATTATTTAATAACATATAAACATACAAATTATTCGTAAGTTTATTTGTAGGCCTAGTATAAAAACGATCAACCAACTCATACATACGCTACTACCCAATCTTATGCAATTTGGGAAAATAACTTTGTCAGTCTCATAACAGGAATGAAGTCATAGATTACACATTAGAGATCACAAGTTTGTAATTATTGCACTCTTCAGTCCAGTGCTATATCACTACTTGATAACAAGACCTTGATAATGCACCTTCTTATCACAGTGTGTTTTCCTCATTATTCAATCTTAAAAAAATACTTAGTTTAGAAAATGGTCAATATTACTTTCAAAATCGACCAACACCTTCACAGCAACTAATCTGATTACCTCATCCCTACAACTTATTACTGTACACCAAATTCCCAGTAATTAAAACGTCTGGCTATAATCCGAACTACCTGATGGGGAAAAAGGTTACTGAATTTAAATTAAAAATGAAGAAAGTTAATCTCAATTATAATTAATTTCATATAAATTATAATCCTGTAATAGATATGTAAAAAAATCAAATTGAGGGAATCCCCACCTTGCGTGTCACAGGGTGTTAACAGTAATGACACAGTAAGTTTTGACTAGCGATAGCCAATAGTTTAGGTACCAATAGATAAGGTAAGATATACAGTTTTAAAATTATAGCTATTTTATTTATTATAAAGCATCCTAATTTTGTTCTTCGTGGATTAACCAACAGCCCTGAAGCCTTTGCATGTATTAAACATATATTTTAAGCATTTTGTTTTCATAGTTGTACTACATACCATATCAAGATAAATTCACCAAGAGGTGCATCAACAGCTGATGAGACATAAAATTGAATTGTTTGTGCCAACTACAAATCAAACATTACATGAAACTAATGAATATGAACACAACACATTAAAAAAAAACTCTATTCTTCATACACCTTATCTAATCTATAAGATATTTCTTAGATTAACAATACATGAGTTGTCTTCAATAACTCTTACTTATATTATACTAGAGGTAACAGTAATTATATTTTAGGTCTTTCTCGATATATAAATGCACTTATATTTATTAATAACAAAGAAAAATTATACTAATAATACCGACCACAAAGGAAAACTATTATGAAAATAATAAACTGTAAAAATTACGATTAGACATATGTCACATTTTTGTGTTTTCCAAATAAATGAATTAATTGTAATTAAGATATTCTTCATACAATTATTGACCTACAAAAAAATTACAACACGTCTTGCAAAATATAGATCTGTTATTTACATTTTTACTGCGGACATTTTCCATCACGATTTTATGCAAAACAAAGTTTCACCACGACATAAAATTGTGATGGAAAATGTCCGCAGTAAAAATGTAAATAACATAAATCCACCATCACCAATAATGAATTTCAAACAAAGAATAGATCTGTGTTAATTGCCTAACAAAATGGTAGATGGTTAACCTTTAATCTTACGAATTCAAACTGTAATTGAGAAAAATAAACATTTTATTAAAAAATTTGTTTTCACACATACACCAGAGTCCCGGTTTCCCAACATTCGGCTAATCCAACAAACCTGATGGGGAAATAGGTTACTGAATTTTGATTAAAATCGAAGCTATGCAGCCTGAATTATAACACTTAAATCTACAACACAGTATCATTAATTAAATAGTAGTACGTACGACTAATAATCAAACAAATTAACTTAATTTTAGGAACATAAGAATTCAGTAATAGTCTTTTCACATAACAAAGAGATCCTGTTCACCAATGCAAAGTTGTGCCACCATGTCATAAACATTAGGCATTTGTTTGTAGGCCTTCACTGTTGCTCGAGATAGCGTAAAGCAATGCCTAGTTGCACACCTGGTACATCATAATAAACTTGATTCTCGGCCTGACTCTTTACTATCCCTTTTCTGCAAACTATTTTTCGAACATTTGAGTTCATTTCCCATAATGACTGTGATCGCGAATGAAATGTAGGCCTAAGATGACACTGTTTTATCATTGTTTATTTTTATGTGCCAATGTATGTGTCGTGTTTTATATTTCTAATGATGAGTCCATAACTGATAGAACGTTCCTGCAGGAACACGTGATGTAGTTTTATGATTTCCAGTTTTTAGATCTTCATAAATATGGTAAAATCTTTTACCTTTATTTGCCAGTAGATGTTAAACGTATTCTTTATTCTCCCAATGTACATTTCGCTACTTGGTGTAACATCACTTTTTTACGCTGTGATGATGCTACACTAAGTAGTGAAATGTACATTGGAAGAATAAAGAATATTTTTTAGATTTACAGGCAAATAAAGGTAAAAACTTTTACTATACTTGATGTAGGTCAGGCAAAAGAAGTAGTGAAATAACCTATATGTGAAAGACATAATTTAATTGTTCTAAACACACAGTTCAGATATAAAATAATGGATTTCCGGACAATCCGAACAGGGTTCTGTCCGAATTAGTTTGGATTACCGGGTCTCTGGTGTAGTAACATGGATGTAAACTGAACACTTAAACCTAAATCAGCTGTTTACCCAATCTAATGTGGCACAAAGGTATGGTTTTTTATTCAGGTGTGGTGTGGTATTCATTATTATTATGTAAGTTAAAAAAAGTTAAATTGAAGGTTTTTGAGACCTTGAAGTGTAAAAAAATGTTTTTCTCTGGCAAGTTTATCACATGGTAAAACGATACTATGATGATAAGTATCAATGCAGCAGTTTACACAAAAATTCTAAAAATCCAAAATTTTTCATTCCTATCACAAGTTTGGATTTTTTGCTAAGTATCCTCTATTTTACAATTAACGTATAAACCATGTACATACAGAATATAATCTTTTCCTCCTTAAAAAAAAAACAAATTAGACCTCAGTAAACATTTGAAATAAAAATAAACTAAACTATTTACAATTAACAACAAAAAAACATTTCTATAAATTCTAAATAATAATGGTACAAAACATACTATACCTAATATATTTGGTAAGATTCTCTTATAATTACTTCCATTTCACCGGTAAGCAGAAAGAAGCAGAAAAAACAGCTCACTAAAACCCTGTTAATATTCACTTGAAGGCACTTGAGGTAAAGAAGGTTACTATCATTACTATTTATGTACAATAGACTAAAGTCTCAGTGAAGGAAACATAAAAATGTTGATAAATCAAGTTTTTGATAAACCAATGCTCATAATACTATAGTAATTTCTAGGTGGTTGTTATAGTACTAGAATGTTTCTTTTAGTGTTGGTTGAAACGGATATTGTGTGGGAAAAGGATTGGATTGATATTGGGTATCAACATTTTGATACTTCTGAACCCCTGCTAGTACTAGAAAGTTACTTTTAATGTTGATCGAAACGGATATTGTATGGTAAAAGGATTGGATTGATATGATAAAACCCTGTTAGTATTCACTTGAAGGCACTTGAGGTAAAGAAGGTTACTACCATTACTATTTATGTACGGTAGACAAAAGTCTCAATAAAGAAACATGAAAAATGCCAAAATTAAGTTTTTGATAAACCAATGCTCATAATACTAATGATATTTCTAGGTGGTTGTTATAGTACTAGAAAGTTACTTTTAATGTTGATCGAAACAGATATTGTATGGTAAAAGGATTAGATTGATATTGGGTATCAACATTTTGATACTTCTGAACCCCTGAAATTCTCTAATTGGGATTAAAAGGGTTGTTTAGTAAGTTCTGTTTTGTTTTAGACACTATTAGTTCACACACATGCAGCGATCAGCGTGTGCATCGTGTACTGGCATCTTGAGAACAACTTTGCTCAATTTCAGCTCTGTTCTATGTTTTCAGAATAAAAAGAATATGGATGGATATGTTAATATAGTGGAACGCTATATCAGAGAGACACCATAAAAATGTTTGTATTTACTTCCCTGTGGGAACAGGTTAGATCATGGATACATCAAAAGTTTTTATAATTTGTCCCGTGCACTCGGGTGTCCAGCTGTACTGGTCATCACCATTTTCTTGCCGAAGTCGAATTAATTTTCACATGAGCTGTCCTCGCCGCTCGGATGGCCAGTGGTACTGGACAAGATTAAATCCGAGTTGCGCTCGGAAGGCCAGCAGTACTGGCCACTAAATATAATCATACGTTTTATTTGTGAATATTATGTGCTATGTTTGGGATGTGCTGCAATCTTTCGGGAAACTAATGAACTAGCGAATCAGATGAATTCCCGCTTCTAAAACCAGATATGTTGGAAATTAAGGTTATGCTTATTACATTATTCTGCTATTCTACTGTTGCGTTTACTGAAAAGTAGTGATATTTAATGCTACTACTAGCTGTGTTTTTGTAAATAACTGTACATTTTATTAATAGTTCATTATTTATTTTAGTAGTAACTACAATAGATAGTAAACGTAAACATAACAATAAATGATCATTTAAATTTGGATGACTTGAAACAATTATTGGACGAGTATGACAAAATGATTAGTCATATTATTTTATTGTGAAATAGATAATATTGTATTGACTTTATTCTTTATTTTCGCTCGTTGTTTGCTTTTTATTGTCCTTACAAACATTGTTGTAAACAAACTACGTTTGATACAAAAATGATTCCCAGCTAGTGGGAAGGGTTGTTGATCATGGCTGCCGAGCTGAAAAAGGATAGTAGCGCGGCCAGTAACTGCTGGCCACCCGAGCGGGTAGGACAACATCACGGAAAATAATTCCGAACCATCAAGGGATTGGCACGGCCAGTGCTACTAGCCAACCGAGCGCAAAGGGTTAAAAATCCAATACAATAGCTCTGGTAGTTCTATGGAAACCTGTAACATATTTTACATAGGTATTAAAAATCACCAACATCTCCCAGAGCTAAGACATATCCATGATAAAAAATTTCACAATTTTTTAAAACCGGAGGAAAAATAGAAAAATCACATTTTTTAAATGAAATTCACAAAATACAGGTAATTGAGGAAATACACCTATACAGTTATGTGTATGACTGAACTGTTGTATACTGTAAAAAACTTAAGTTAAAAAAATCACAATAAAGTGCTTCTATTAATTAAACTAACATAATGTTTAAGTCGGCAAAAATATGAAAAATACAGTAACAATGCACAACTTAACAATGCAAGTTCATAGAAAGTCATAAACTGCGCAAAGAACTTTCTCTCTAAAGCTAATTGTTGCCTACTTCTCAACCGGTTTTTCTTGACATTATATACGAGGTTTTAGAATTTACTGACGATAAATCCAAGGTTTTTACTACGTAAATACCTATAGTTTGGCGGGACCTAAAAATATATTACATTAAATCTGGGTTGACGTTACGGTCGAGGCTGCAATAACCAAGTTGTACTGTAGTAACAGAAAAGTGGATACAAGCCATCAAAGGTGGCTGTGGCAATGTGCATGATGACGACCAAACAGTAATTTGGTGGCTTTAGTTAAAGTAACAGAGGAGACGGTTCACAATAACGACATCTCAAACGAATTCCTTAATGTGTCCAGTTCAGTGCTTTACAAAAGTATTTCTGAATAGAACAAATGTTCTGGCTGAGCAGTTAAGGAAACTGCTCTTGTTCGGTCACATAAAACATAGACCCACAAAAACGTAGAATTTAAGCTTGCGGCGGGCGATTTGATAATCTTAAACACAAAAAAAACACACACACAGAAGTGGTGGATCCAGTGTGAGGCGGGGGGGGTTGAGCTCAGTCGAGATCATTATGATTTTTTTGTTATACTATAAAACTAAGCAGAAAAGTTATTAACACTTCAACATTTACTAATGTTAAAAAAATTAAAATATAAGACTTAGCATTTCTCGATCACTTAACCTGAATAATTATAAATTTACCGTTTAGCAATAAAACCTAAATTAATGGAAAATGAAATCATGTTACTGTATTAAAATCTAAACATAGTAATTGTTAACTACAAAAATACTTTTAACGTAAGTAAACAGGTTTTTAGTTAACAGTTATTTTGAAAATATTTATGATAGTACAAAATTTCTTTGATACTTTTAATCAGAATAGGAATGAGCTAGTTGCGGCAGTGCAGCCAACTGTCAAGCATCGTCAGAACGAAATACTCACTCCCATTACCTGTTAACGTACAAACATGTCAATAAACAGATCTGAAAATGAGTATTATTTAGTTTATGATAAAGAATCAATTTTAACTTGAACAGAGTAAACGAGATACTAGTTATGTTAACCAAAATATTTTTTATAAATAAAAATAAGAAGTAAAAGAATCCAAGTCTCAGAGGGCTTGGCGAAGCCCCTCCTCTACTGGCACTGCCGCAGTGCCGTAAAGGTTAGGTACAGAGCTGAAATTAAATACAATTCATCTCAAGGAATGTCGGTACACAACCCACATGCTCATTGCGGTAGGAGTTCTAAATAGTAAATACTAGTGCCTACAACAAACAAGAACTTACTTTCACGGAACAGCTGATCAGAAATACAGATTTGGAAAAAGGAATGGTCAACCTTTATACTTCTGGTTAAGGCTTCACCTTGTTTTTCAGATACTCAGATAAAATTTCTGATACAATAATGGATTTACAATTATAAATTATACCAAATGCGACAATCGAAAACTTAATAAATTAGTAACTAATTATTTTAGAATTCTTAATTATAAAAGCTACAGGGATATCATCACATAAAGATTAACAGTCTTAATTAGCTCAAGATGATTTTTCCGCTTGATCTAATGAGACAGTAAAGACGAGTTTAGCATAACCAAACCATGATAATCACAGACACTTCATCACACGTTTCACTTTAAACTTCATCACCACATGATAATTATTGACAGAAATTTATGTTGTATTATTAACTGTAGTAAGTTATTATGTCAGATTATGTTAACAGAATGTACGTGATTGCAGCAGCCAATCCTAGAAACCTAAATCATGTAAAACAAGTAAAAATATTTTATTGGCTTTTATAAATTATTTAAACTACAGAATCATACAATACTTACAAAATAAAAAAAAGTTATAACAATACTTATTACTAATAAACTTGATTTTTAACAATTTAACACGATCACCGATCACATACCTAGAGATATGCCATTACAAAAAACCTTGTAGGTTAACCTCTTTAGCTTAGGTCGATGGTATTAATTTTTGTTGAATTCTGGCCTTTAAAACTAGTACAGTTGCTCAAATGTGTATTAAACTCTGAAAACCATGAAAGCGGTTGAGTAGCGGAAGCTAGTGCTTACTTAACACGTTCGTAAGCCGTGAGATATCCAACTTGATATCTCTTCTAGAAAGCAGCCAGATATTCCAAGGCCGGTTATGAGGGGTTCCACTTTATAGTGCTTTCTATGCAGTAAGTGTAGTCTATGTTTTATTGATAAATGAAACATCTAAGTACATCATTTTATTTTGTTACTTTATTGTGAAGTGATATGGACTAGAATTAGTAATTAATCATACAATGACTAAAATCAAGTAACAGATTGCTAAAATCGGTAAAAAAACACTTCTGGTAATTGAGTCTCAGGTACAACTGAAAACAATGTCTCAACCATCTACTGTATCACAGGTTTTTAAAAAATCACTAAAAGCAGAATGATAACATACTATTAATGAATTTGTCCTTATTATCATTTTCATTTGATAAGTAACAAACAGTTTCGGTTAAGCTAACAATACAACTTCAAGTTGATCCATCTAAGATAAAAATAGAGGTAACGTATCTACCTTGTGCTCATTTTGTTGGAAATTAAATCACAAATCTCAGTGTGACTTGAAAGTCATAAAAATTATTACTGTATAATTTAACCTTTTATAACCAGAGTACAGACACACAGAGGTAATTTTCAATGTTACGCTATTTGTGCATAAAACATTGCCGAAGGTTGGAAAAGGTGAAGCTAGGTTAGTTATTATTTTTTATTAACTATTTAATTATGTTCATGTTATCAGCCATTGAACTGCTTTTTCAATAAATGAATAAATTGTTGAAATACCTTACTGTCAAAGCGATTGTTTTAGTCTTTGTAGGCTACATCCAACGGCCTAAAGATGATACCATAAAAAATGAATGGAAACTGCAGTAGCCTACAAAGACTACAAGAATCATTTTGGCCGTAAGGTACTTCAACTATTAATCCATTCATTCATTCATATCTACCAATACCGATGGGCTCAGTGTAAAATGTGGCAGACATTGTGAGTGAAATCAAGTGTAGGAGGTTAAGGTAGGCTGGGCACTTGAAAAAGAAAATTCTCGACTGAAGACAATAAGTAAGAATAACCCTGATGGAAGGCAACAGTAGGCGAAAGTTGGTGGGACCAGGTCAAGTCGGATAAGCAGAGTAGGAGCTGCAGAACAGGATAACAGGGGAAAGATCGAATTGGAGAGGCATCGTTGGTGCAGCTAAATATCACATGCGATATCAGTGGCCCTGGGAGTACAGTAAGTAAATATTTATTTATATCTGTATTGATCAACCACAGAAAAATAATGATTGATAAATCTATTTTTAAATGGTTTAAAGTTTGTATGTTGAGCGTTTAGGCGCATGCCACTCCCATAAGAAAATGACCTCTGGTTATTTATTTTCTATGATGGTAACTTAACAAAATAAACAATCCCTATCACAATAACCACGAATGCAAAATTATAAAATAATACAACATTATATTACAGTAGAATCTAAAATCTTTCGACACAACAAGAACATTCACCCTATTTTGATTAAAGTTTTGATTAATGTAAAATTTCTGTAAAAGAAAGGGAATGTGGTAGAACAGAATACTCACGGATACTATATAGTCCTCTTGTAAGGACTATATAGCAGTAGAAGTATAGTAATAGTTTAGTAGTTGTTCATGACTGAGTTTGGACTGTTTTCTGACAAATGTTTATGAGCTACATCTTGAATAATAAAATGCCTTGTAGGCTTTTACAGCGCTGGTAATCCTTTAACCATTTTTAGAATTATTACACCTCTATACAATTTTCCATATTTAAGTCCAGTATCTACTTAAGGATGACATTACACTTCTATTTAATTTGACTATGAAGTAACGCTAACTTAATTGGATTAAGATGTAGAGTGAGCTTGATAAGTGTTACATCTACTTATCTTGAACAACCATTAGATAAATGATTCAATATATCACTTTAAAAGTTCCACCACGTTACACACGTGTGACACTGCATGAGTTATAACAGAAATTACCTTTTCATCACTCTGTCTGATCGTTTTGAAAATAAGGACGACTCAACACTGTACAAGTCCACATTGTGTAAAGAAATCAAGACTATACAACTAAAAGACTTAATTTGCAGTACTGACTATCATAATACAATTGTACTATGAATTCACATAAATAGGAATGGTAAATAAAATATGACTTTTTAATATATATGATCACGTTCTAGTAAGGAACATGCAATACAGGCACTTAGTGCTGAATCATTTCACATTAAGCCTATGTTAGTACACTTCAGTCTATAAGTCATGATTGTTTGAGCTTTTTGGATAAGTCCTCTGGAAAGAGCATCACCGAGAGCCGTGTTTCCTTTGCGGTTCACACAGTTGAAAAAAGCTTTAGAAAGTAGTGCGATCCAATCTTTATTTTCGATCATTATGGACTTAAACACTTTTGCTATTTTTTCTGATTCGTCTTCCTTGAATTCACTTTGGTACACATAGCCTATGCTTTCAAAGAGTCTCATAAGATATTCGTGCTTGTTTGCTTGAGCTATCTGATAAGGGGTTTTACCGCTGCGAGAGAGACTGTTGTAACAGGCCCCATGAGCTAGAAGGTTGATGCATATAGAGTTGTTGCCGTACCTACTCGCCACGTGTAAAGGAGTGTCGCCATTCTCATCAAGAGAACCCACTGGTAACCCTCTTTCCAGCAACTCATAAATGATCAGCTCATCATTCCGAGACACCAAATAGTGTAACGGGTGTCGTAAAACCGTACTGGATGCCTTGGGCTCAACTCCATTTTCTAAAGCTTGTATGATTTTGGTATGATTACTAGATTCAATGGCTAGGTAAAATTTCTTTTGTTCGTCTATCAATTTTTGAATACTGTCGCTTATACCTTCAGATTCAAATTCGCCCTCAAACACTTTGCCGTAGCTCCAGAAAGCGCGGACAGTGTCTGTATCATTTTGTTTCAGCGCCAAGCAGTACGGAGACAAATTGTAAATGTTTACAACACCCATATCTGCCCCGCTGCTCAGTAAGAGTCTAACCATTGTCGAGTTACCAACTGCGGCAGCCAGATGCAGTGGAGTATCCCCACGTTCAGTTGCTTTTCCAACACTAGCCCCAGCTTTCAGCAAATATTTTGCGACTTTGGTGTTTTTTGAAATTATTGCAGAGTGTAGAGGATTCATACCTGCATTGTTGTTATAGGTTAAATCTCCTCCTAATTCCAACAGAAGCTGTATGATGTTTCCAATGACTGCCTTATCATTAATCACATTACTATGAGAGACTGAGTGCAAAGGGGATTCATTAAACTTTGCAGTAGGCTTAGTGTTGGCTCCATGTTTTAAAAGTAAATGCACAATCTCTATATAGCCAAACCCTACTGCATAGTTCAAGGGTTTTTGGTACGAATATTTTGGTTCTGCAGGTTCGTAATTTACATCACTACCGAGTGAAATCAACAAATCTACCAAATCATAATTTTTTTCACGTATTGCAAACATCAACGGGGTGAACTTCATACAGCATTCTACATTTAAATTTGCTCCTTTAGAGACAAGCATTTTAATAATCTTGGGGTGATTGGCTTGAACTGCAACATGTAGGGGGGTCAAGCCATTCGCATCCCTACTGTCAATACTTGCCGATAGGCTTAGAAGGCACTTTATCACAGACTTCTGGTTTCCGTACACAGCCAAATGAAGTGCTGTACTCCTGAATTTGTACTCCACGATACCGTTGATATCAGCTCCGGCCAACACCATTCTTTTGATGATCTTATGCGGACATTTGTTCTTAATCGCAAAAAACATTGGACAATACTCACTCGTAGTATCCAATTGACAAACATCAGCTCCGGAGGATATCAGTAGTTCCACCACTTCGAAAAGCCTCCTTTCCAGAGCAAAGCTCAGCGGTGGAAGACCTCCTCTTAGGATTTGATTTACATAAAATCCACTCGATATCAATTTCTTGATTTTTGCTGAATGACATGTCTCGAGAGCTTCTTCAAACCGTTCTTCTGCTGATGACATTATACAACGACTGTAGTCTCTCACAACCCACTGGAAGGTAAAAATACAAGGAGTTAATCAACTAATACAACAGTGGACTGTAAATTTTGTCCTACCGTACTTTTTTGTCAATAAAATATCATGGTAACATAGATTGTTTTCAGATTTTTTTATAGAAAACACAATTTTTTGTCAAGCCTAAAATAACTAACTCATAACCTACAGGAACGTTAATTATTTAAAGAGCATTAATATAGTTTTGAATAAAGCGCTATTCACTATCCACACTGATGCACCATCTATAATTTTTTTGAAGTTGAATCAAAACCATGTTTTGGTTTTTATCAGTTAAAAATCATATACAAAATAATGTGGATCTACACTAAAGAAAATAATATTTTTAGCAAAATATTTAATATTTAAAGCAGTTTACCATTAATAAATTTGTAAATGAGAAACTGTATTTGAATATATAAGACAGTCAGCTGATAACTAGGGCCAACTATCCAGACTGATGCACCCTGTCACTCCAAATCTAACCTAACAGCTGGGTATCTCAGAGGTAACGTGCTCACATTGTAATCTGAGAATCACCAGTTCGATTCTGTATCCCGTGAGCCTTGATTTACAACATAGTCTAACAATCAGTTGGATGATAAATATACCTGGGTTTGGACAGTTCCCAATAAAAAATGTTAAAAATTCTACTGTAATGAATGTTATATACTTTACTTTACTCGATTACTTTCAAATGTGACATCATTCATATATGTATAATGAATAAAGGCCTTTTAAAAATTTGGTTTGATAAACATGAAATAAAACCTGATGAAACATGTGACAAACAGTAAAAGTTTGTTTTAAGCTATTTATGCTCTTGAGTATCAAGTGCTCATAGTCCATATGCACATTGACAAAAAAAAACAAAAAACAAAGATGTAGGTCAACGATGTTGATTTCAATGTTCTGGAAAACTAAGTAAAGTGTTCTGTTACCAGACCTTTTTGTTGTAATTTATTAGTTGATTTCTTAGCCCCACTTTTATTTCAAAGTAATAACACAAAATTATGTATCAGTACAACTCTCATCCTTTTTTACCTTTGCCAAGAACTGGTGCTTTAGCTTGTATTTTTATATAGGGGGGGCGTTTAAATTGTCTAAGAAATATTCAATTTGGGGGTTTTATGGATGTATTGATAAAAGTTAACTAGATAAACTTAGATACCAAATTTTGGAGGAATATCTAGTTAAATAAGTGAGTAATTGATTTTTAGCTGTTCTACATAAGATTACAATTTCTACAATATACTGTGTTCACCATTTTAAATATCTCTAATTATGAGGATGGTGTTTATGGATTAACGTAGAATTTTATAGTGTGCACATTAATCTACACAAGAAAACACTACACCCACCGACCATCGCTCACAAATATCCACAATTCGTGACCTCCAAGTAGCTGGATTACAAGACAACACCATTAGTGCTTGGAAACACCCCCAAATACAGAGTGTCCGTTCATACTGTTACACATTCATCATCGGCAACACTTGCTGCTTCCAGCAAGTTACTATGGTTGCATCGGTGTGTCCGGTTGTGAAATTTTGAAGAAGCTCAAGATAAAACACATATCTTAAAAATATTTATATAATTTTTTTTCACCGATTCGGATCCGGTCAAAATTATAGATATATAATCTTGAACGACCCCCAAAACGTGTTCAGGGGGTTGAGTTATGAACTTATAATAAGGTCCCAGGCTCAACTTTCACCATGCAGTTTATGTGAATAGCTCACTTTTCCATAGGAAATTCGCTAACTAGGCCCTATTTGCTATTTGTGTGCCCAAACCCTCACTTAAAAGTCCTTCTGCAATCACCTTTTAACTAAGATCAGGCCTCAGGCCCTGATGCTGTTATTCTGCTTCCTCCCCCTTCTCTTCCTCCTACAGTCGGACCTGAAAAAATGGATATCATTAAGCTAACTGAAATGTTACTTACTTATATTAACCAAGGAAAATGATGAGGCTGAGAAATTATTTTTAATTTTTCAGGGGTTGAATAACAATAGGGTTCTTTATTATTTCCAAAGAGGATGTTTTGACTTGAAATATTTATTAAAACAGATGACGGACACCATATAAAAGATAGACTGTATAGCATAACGCTAATTAAGAAGTATGGAATGCAGGGTTTTGGCATAAACAGAGTCAATTGTAGAGTCAATTTTTTAAATAATTTTGTTGAACAAATATAAATGGAAATTTACATTTTTGACCTTAAGCAACTTTCTGTAATGAATGTGAAGAGGAAAATAAATAGAACGAAAAGAAATTCAAGTCCTGAAAGAAAATTTAACTCATTAGGAGTCGTGTTGCTGTCTTTTCCCCCTGAAGGGTCCAAAATTTAGCTCATTTAAATAGTGTAAGAGAACTTAAATAGCAACTCTGTAGCTGTCCGATCGATCTCAAATAGACATCCATCATCTTTCTGCTTGAAAATCACAAGACTATCTGTTTCGACATCCAATATTTTTTGTGGGAGGTTCCTATAAGTAACATTGAGCCAAAAGAAAAGGATTGTTGCTATAGCAGAACCCCTCAAATCCGTCACCTTGGGGACCAGGACCATGGTCGGAACAGAAAAAAGGTTGGATTATCCAAAAGATGTAATGTTTACGGCAAATAAAATACAAAAGATGGTTTTACACACTTGAACAATATATTAACTGAAATACGTCTACATATACTAGAACATATATTAGGTCTAAAAGGAAAAAAAGACAAACATATATTCTGTAAATTTGTTGATTGACCTTTCTGGTCTGGAATACTAAGAGCCCTTCCAACACACACGGATGGTATTATTTTAGGATTTGGACCAGCTACTACTGTACCAGCAATTCTAACCTGTAACTAATAACTGTTCATCTAACCACAATGTAATGTTATCGTTTTAAATCTATTACAAACTAATATTTTATTGAAAATGTCTGAAAATAATCTAGTTCTAGGCAGTAGGCCTACTCACAATGTCCTTTTACAATAAAATGTTTTCTTTCCATTTCAAATTTTCAATAGCAATAATAATTGAATGAGATAAAAGTAGGCTACTGAATCTGGAGGGCGGAAAACAACATCTAAACAGATGTCCCATCAGTTAAGTTAGTACAGGCTTGCATGTTTGGACTAACCGGGGTGGCAGACCATCTACGGTCGTATTAGAGGGGTTCTACTGTAACTGCACAGATGGTTGATGGTTCATCAAATAAAATTGTTCGAAAGGCATTTTCAATCATTTAAATACAACTTACTTTTTCCCTTTTTTCAAAGTGCTTATCAAAACATTCATCCTGCCATTAAAAAAAACTAGCATTAACGTTGAGCAACAGTGGTAACATGGTAAATCAGGCAAAAAAGGATCTTTGATCTATTTATAAGGTCTCCATAATAATAATTTTATTGATCAAAGTCTGAGTTCTCCGTCTTTTTATTTCACCTCAGAAACTACTTGGCTTTACGTCATGGAATTCCTAAACTAGAATATCACTTAGGCCTAAATCAATAAACCTTAATAATACTAAAAAACTCAAAAAAGGAAAAAATATTGGATTTGCTGACTTCAGATAGGTTGGCAAGTAGCACGTTGATAAGGTGTGCACTAGGCTTGCTAGGGTAACATGACTTTTAAGGAAGTTGCAAAATATTATCACCAAGCCATATTTGTTGATGACCTACTAAGCCCTGTTCCATAGCCATTTGTTGTACAGCCTAGTAGTTTGGAGTCACTTTCATGCTGCACAGCAAGTTCTACTCTAAAAAAAAGCCCGTAAAAGTTATTACATCATCAGGGCATAAGGCTAGCTCTTGTCATCGAGCTAGGTATACTGACTTTAGCCAATATGTCCTGAATACGCTAGTGCTTCTCAAACAGGCTGGAGGTATGCGGTTCATGGATATGGCACTAGGGATCCCAAAAAATCTTGACATGCCACATTCTTGTCTTAGCCACACACTCAGAAGTTACCCTCGCCTGGCTATAAAAACCTTCAACACCCTGCCAGCTGAAGTGTGTGATTCAGTTCAACGAGTTTCAGGTCGACAATCTGCGAGTGCCTAGTAAATAAGCCCCCCCCTATATATATTGTATGAGCTGCCGATTTTTGCCCCCATAAACCCCGACTAAGTCACGTCCGCAACATGCAAAGTATCCAAGTAATGTTTTTTTTTTTTTAATCCATAAGAAAACCAGTAATTTAAAAGTAAACAATAATTTTGAGGACTGGAGGCAAAAATCATCACAAATAAGAAATATTACCAGAAAAGTTTGGTCTGAAACGATTGCATCACATCAGCATTATACACACACATAGCCTGATTGTTCGAACAAGCATAAGATTTATTTATGATTATGATTTCCGATAACTGTATTTCGATGGCTCTACCTAATAATTAGAAATTGTTTATGTGATACCGTGACAGAAAAAAAGCTAAAGCTAAAGCTTAATATGAGGGGAAATTTATGATATGTTTTTGACGTGACAGAATATTTGATAAGCATTATACTAACTGATATTAACTGTTAATAAGGACATTGTTTCAAGTTTGCCTTTTCTAAGCTTATCTTTCCATCACCTATAATAACTATCAAGTTTCACATTACTTACGTCAGCTTCGCTCTACTCTCATAACATAACAAACTAATAACAACTGCAACTGATACAACACAAAACACAACACAAACACAACCTTTAACCTAAACGGTCTTTGTTGTTTTTGTTTTGTCTTCTTTCTTATCATCATCCTGTCAGCTGCTTCTTCTTCTTTATATCACTTTTAAACTTGCCACTTAAGTAGTGTTGCCAGTGTTGGCAATATTATTACCTAGTTAAACATCGATTACAAAAACTATTTACTATACTAATTAACTATCAAGGGCCTTTTGCTATTAAAGTATGAACATCTTATACCGACCAACCGAGGCAGTATAAAACTGCGATACTATATAAAAACTCATTCCCCTTGTCAACATATTGGTCGGACTATATTCACTTCCCAAAATAGTCCGTAAGCTAGTCCCATTGTGTTGTATACAATTAGTCGACTGGGACGGTGGCGACGGCCTGTAATCCAACTACTTGGAGGACACGAATTGTGGATAGTTGTGAGAAATGGTCGGTGGATGTAGTGTTCTCTTGTGTGGATTAACGTTCGCACTATCGTACTATCGTACTATTGCACTATTCACACTAAGTTATCTTACTGTGAATTTTCTATGTTTATTATTTGTTGGTGTTTCATTTCTTGTATTTATTTCTAAACTATTTAAATGAGTGCTAATAGACTGATGTTAGTATGTAGAAAGCAAGTACTGTACGTGTTATTATGTAAACTGTTGTATCTCTTGGAAATAGACTTTATTCTTATTCTTATTGAATACTGCGTTAATACACAAAGACCATCCTCATAATTAGACCGATTCGTAATTCAGAGGCCGTGGTTCGGATTCCACGTTAAACTGTAGGTCCATTAGTGTTGCCATCGGCTGTTGGGCTATTAATTAACAGTCCTGCCTAAGGAACATGTCAGCCTTAGTCAATAACAAGACTACAAGATCGCGCCACAATCATCCTACATTCATTCCTCATTCATACTTGGCATAAAATACCTACCTGGGCAGGGCTTCATTTCAGTTAAAAGTATAAAGTTCAACAAAGAGCTCAAGGGACGTTCATCTTGTAAAAAATTGTTTCAAGAGGGTTAAAAAGTTTCATGAATCGAACGACTGTCGCGCTTTCTACAGGAGGTATGAGTTTCATCACTCACTCACCCCAACAAGTCTTTGAAATGGGAAGAGATAAATTGTTAATGTTTTAAGCGAGAAGTATGTATGAGAGGGTTGAAGAATACGTTAAACTGTAGGTTCCTTAGATGCCATTGGCTGTTGGGCTATTTATTAAAGTCATATCTAAAAAACATGTCAGCCCCAGTTAGTATAAGCTTACGACTACAAGATCGTACCTCAATCATCTTACCAAAGACAATTTATATTTTAATATAAATTAAAACTCTAAATTATTATTATAAATTATTACTCTCATTTCTCATTCACACTTAGTTAAATTGCCTACTTTGGTGGATTAACTTATCAAATGAAAGTATTAAAGTATTGTGTAAATGGGAGAACATGTCAGCTTTGGAGAAGACATCGGTGAGGGAGAGATGACGTTACGTCACCTCGTAGGTAAGGTAGGAGGTAGGTTGGAGGTGACCTAAGGTTTAAGGTCGGTAGATTAAGTTAAGTCTGTGGAATTCCCTCGTGCCTTTTCGGTGGCCATGCCCAATCCCCACTTTTTAGTTGAAGTGGACCTGAGGTGTAAGAGAAGAGAACTACCACTGGAAAGGACTTGTAGACTGTTTGTCACAAGGAGTTAGTGTACCGCAAACCGAGTTCCTCGATCATATCCAACCTTCACAGCCTTATACCGATTATCGTTGATTGCAAAATGACTTATTGCGAACTTAGCAAAGATAATAGATAGTTTCTCCTCTCTACAGACCTTCAGGAATTTCAAAGGTAAGATATCACGAAGTCAACATTTTGCGCCATTGATCTCTAGATGAATTTTATTTACTAATTATTAATTAATTATGTATCATCTTATCCCTTGTCCAAATACAAAAATAATTTTAGCTGTAAAAAGTCCTCTCATATGTTGTATGAAGACAATTTTAAGTCAATATAAAATTCAATAATTTAAATCAATTTAAAATGTCGTTGCTTTTAGAATCACATATAACTGATGCGCAATGCAGGTTAATACTCTAAGGGCCTGTTCACGACCTCTGGGTTATCTTAAGTCCGAGCGCAAACGGTTAGACTCGAGGCAATTATGGCAGGGGTAAACCCGGGTTTAAAAAGTTCGGTTCACGGTCCAATTATTGATAACCCCGGGCTAAAAAAGATAAACTGTCGGCTTCACGAGTCAAGTTCTAGCGCAAGGAGCTTGGTCTCGGCTAAAAAGAACAATGGTTTTAGACTCGGGCTTAACCCCACGGGGGGCCAGGGTTAACGGGACATCATGTCGGGATTATCTCATTTGCTCGTTTATTAGCGAATTTCCCATATGGAAGAAGCTATTACCGTAGGTCTCATGGTAAGACTTAAGCCCGGGACCATGTTATTTTTTCTTCTCCAGGTGCCTAGAGACCAAAAACAACAGTTAAAATTTATATATATATATGCATATATATATACAGTATATATTTATATATATATGTATGTATATATGTACATATATATATATATATATATATATATATATATATATGTGTGTGTGTGTGTGTGTGTGTGTGTGTGTGTCTGTGAACACGATAACTCTCGTAAAAATGGTCCGGTCGAGACCAAATTTGGTAGAGACGTGTATTCCTACAAATGCTCGGACGAGTTCGTAAACCAGACATATCGTTCAATGGGAACGGGTAGTTTGAGGGGGGTTTTGTACTCCAAAATGGAGTTTTTTGCGTTTTCACATGTAGTTTTTAAAAATTTCTAATTTTATATTTCACCATTGGAATCAGCTTAAAAACCTACACAATTAAGTTCCTTAAAGTTTTTCTCTATCTCCAACGGTTACCGAGATATTAAAAAAACTAAACACAGTACGTTGTATTTTGGGGCTCCAATGTTAATCTTATGGAGGATAGGGAAAAATTAATATTTCCCATATTAATGAATATTTTTGGATAAAACTTGATATTTAGCTTCATGTGGTTGAGATATACCCATTTATGCTTAAAAATCATAGTTTATGTGTTTATCATGGCAGCAAACCTGCATACTCTTTTCCCATAATAATCATACAGGGTTAAGGCAAACTCCTTTATCTATGGACAGATGTTGATGAAAGTTGGTATAAATGTTAAGATAAAAATTATTCATGGTAGAAATGACTTCTTTCAGTGTTCCTCACAGCAGCAAACCTGCACACTCTCTGCCATGTTAATCTTATGGAGAATAGGCAAATAATTCTCATATTTTTGAACTTATTTTTATAGAACTTGTCATATATTACATTATTGATTTGGAAATTCGCTGAGTACGCAGGTCTGCTGCGACGGGGGTATTAATGTACCTGATCACTCACCGAAGTCCTGGATTGTTTTTCATGAACACCCTGTATAGATATTGTCATTGGTTGAGGATTTAAAATTCTAGTAGGTCTACTTACTAATTTTACAGAAGTAGTGAGTTGTGAACACATAATAGGCTCCTGGTTGTGGCAGAGACCTAGAAAGTAAGGGAAGTGAAGAGATTATCGCTGCTCCACATAAATGGTGCTGGTTTACGCAGTGTTATTTACGTTTTATAGCAGAGACTAGTAATGAAAATTCTCCCATCTGCCGCCTGTACCCCGCTTTCCTGAACACTACCTTCCTCATGCTGCTTTAGCGCGTGACCTCTACCATGATCCCTGTAATCGTAGAGTTCAGACATTATGACTCATAATTACAAAATCAGCGAGAAGAAATCACTACGGACGAGGAAAACCGCGAGACAATCCGGTTTGGCGGGTATCGCCACATCGCCGCAGTCCGCCATGCAGACCGAGCTGGTCACGGTCGTGCTGTTGTTGTCCTGCAGAGATGTGTTCCCTCAGGACCCCGGCGAGCTGGGCCACGTCACCATCCCAGATGAGGTGACCTTTGTCTTTTTGCGTCCTGTTGGATTAAAAGTTACAATTTTAGGTGAGTAATGATCATGCAGCTGAATCCCTCATTTATAGGAACAAAAATCATTTACTAATGGTTCAAAAGTTATGGGGTTTTAAATGTACAAAGACTTTTACAAATCTTATGGCAAAAAGTAATTTTATAAAATATAATATGATCATCACCATTAAACCAACTTAAAAAATAAACAAATACGTATTTTGAATCATTAGTTTACGAGTAACAGTTCCAGAGAAAAGTTGAATTTAATGTCTCTGGTGAACGGAGTACGTTTTGCTGAGAGCGCCCAATGGTACTTATGGAAAATAATAAAAAAATCAGTGTCTTCTTTTTATGTCAACCGTTTTCTATGGAACTTGGTATGCAGTGAGCAAGGACTTAAATAGAGAGTTATTTTATTACATTTTAGGCCCTTATCCTTGTGGAAGATGGTTTCACTCCAATGAATTTCATCATCCTGTAATCATAGGCATTTTGAAAGTGTAATTGTGTATTTAAATAATATTTAAAATTTACAGAGAAAGACCCAAAAGTGAAACTCATTACGTGTGACATCAATATAAACCAGAAAATCGACGAGGGAAAGAATGGGCGGTACTCGGCACGAATCACCAGCATTTGGGATGACGTCCACCTCAGCTTTGTGATCCCGGATCTGAAGCTCAAAGATGGTGACGTCATCTATTACAAGATAATGGTCCGTGTACACATTTATAACTCAGCCTACTGGCCGAACAAACACTACAACAATCAAGTCACAGTGGCATGTGAGTATGGAGAAGGAGTGATTTATTTTTTGTGTTAGACCGTGTTGGAGCTATTCATGAATGAAGGGCATGCGTAACACAAGATCATCTTAAATTATACACATAAAAATAAACATACATGTACTGTAGTTTAGAAAAACATAGGGATATTTTGTAGTGCGTCCCCGCATTTTCAATAAACGTTTTGTTATATACGCGATATTGCCGACAAAAATCGCTCTGCGAAGTTAAATTAGGTTGGTTATTGATAGTATAAAATATGATCTACTAGATAAAATTATCAATAACCAACCTAACTTAACTTCTTTGTTTGAAACTCATTATTGGTGATAGTGTATTTATGTTATTTAGATTTTTATTGCGAACATTTTCCATCATGATTTTATGTCAAACAAAGTTTCACGACGTTTCGGGATCTGGAATCTGATCCCCGTCCTCAGAGGAACTAATATCTAAAAATAACACAATTAACACATAATCCGAACTAAGCCGGTATAAAGCTTCGAAAACATAAAAATTGAAAGCAGTTAAAAACTTACAAACAAACCATTCAATTAACATTACACACATAAGTAACCAAACACGTCGACTCGTCACGGACACTCAAAGACAACTTAAAGGAGTGGGCGTTTCCAACCAAAACCGGAAACAAAATGGCCGCCGCAAAAAACCTGAAATCCAGACGAAATATGTCTAACAGATTTATTTATTTATTTTACTATTATTATTTTTAATTCAAATACAAATCCTTCCTAATATATATATGAAATATTGCAGTACAAAGTTAACTTTAACTTTACAGATTAAAATCACATTATTTTAACAATGTATACTTAAAACAAAAATCTTATGCCCTTTACGAGCTTTACTACGAGTTAGCATACCATGAGAATGTTGTTGTAATCTTCAGTTGAGATCCGGCCATTGTGGCTGCCAATTTTTAGCAAAGAACTTAAGGGTAAGGAAAATAAAGTATCTGTAAATGATATTCATATAAATCCTAAACAAAATTCGCATGTGTGGCTCTAGTAAAAAATGAAAATGTATGGACATACTACAAAAGATCTAAACAGTTTTGAGAACAAATTCATAGGTACTTTACAACATTTATCAGGTATTATTTAGATTTTTATTGCGGACATTTTCCATCACGATTTTATGTAAAACAAAGTTTCACGACGTTTCGGGATCTGGAATCTGATCCCATCCTCAGGTGAACTAATATTAAAAACATAGCACAATTAATTAACATATAATTCGGACCAAACCGGTATAAAGCTGAAAACATAAAAGTTTAAAGCAGTCAAAAAAACTTACAAACAAACCATTCACTAACCATTACATGGTTAGTGAACACATTTGTAATTGTTAGTGAATGGTTTGTCTGTAAGTTTTTTGACTGCTTTAAACTTTTATGTTTTCAGCTTTATACCGGTTTGGTCCGGATTATATGTTAATTAATTGTGCTATGTTTTAGATATTAGTTCATCTGAGGACGGGATCAGATTCCAGATCCCGAAACGTCGTGAAACTTTATTGTTTTGTAACGGTACAAAACGAAAGGGGGGGTACGTTACACGTTACGTTTGCCTCGTATAGCCTCAGGGACACTGAGTTGTCCAGGGTTCGTTAATTTAATTTTGAGAAACTAACTTACTTTACTTTTATATAGTTCGTATGGGCTCAGCAATCCTTTACCATATAATTCACAATCTCAGAGGTTAGGTATCATCCTCGCCCACGAACTCCTATACAATTTGGAAAAGATCTTTTTTCTATTCTTTTATACTTATTGTCAATTGTCTTTCCTTACATAAAACACCAGCCTTGGTTCAGGCTTGTACCCTACTAAATTATCCAATAAAACACCAGCCTTGGTCCAGGCTTGTACCTACACAGTTATTCAGTAAAACACCAGCCTTGGTCCAGGCTTGTACCTACACAATTATTCAGTAAAACACCAGCCTTGGTCCAGGCTTGTTCCTACACAATTATTCAATAAAACACAATTAAAATAAAAGTTCCTTTCTCGGACAACTAAAAACTCTTTAATTAATCGAATTTAACTAGTACTCGCACAAAGTTAGCGTTTAGAGGCAAGGAGGCTATCCCGGACAACCTACCGCGGACCACGTGCCTATCCCTTGGTCTCCTAGCTAAGCGGATGCGAGCTGCCTATTACCTTCAGGTCCAAGAGCCGACGAACGAATGACTACCTACAGGCCTGACGGCCGACGAGCGAGTGACCACTGGAGCTGACCACGGTCGTCGTCTCCAGGGCTCCCCACTCCTTCCCCCACCACCGACGGTGGCGCCTCCCTTAACTACAGGGCCAGCTGCTTGCTTCAGCCGGCGGAACATTTAAATCAACTTAAAATAAAGCCAAACTAGAACCCCCTTAATTTTGCTTCTCACACCCTCCTTTTACTTCGGGCGAACAAAAAGAAAATAGGAAAAAAGAAAAAGAACTCTTACCTTCAGGTAAAGAAAATAATAATTTTTTTCTCAAATAAAATTTTGGTTTTTCGCCTCACAATTTAAAATCAATGTAGGGGTTATGACTCCTCCGCCAAAATACATTTTTTTTCCTCGAGCGCGGGATAGGTCCTAACAAATCGGTTGACACAGTATGCCAAGGCCCACCAGGTGGACGATAATGCATAAGTCCGGCGGGTTTTGTCTGTTCCACCTTAGACTGTTGACACACGGGACAACTCCGTATATACTCTCGAACATCTCGCCTTAAACCTGGCCAGAAATAATCTGTCGAGACCCTCTTTACTGTCTTCTTAAATCCGAAATGGCCCGCCGTAAGCGAATCATGAGTTTCACTGAGAACCTTCGCCCGGTCGCAAACCCGTACACACATTTTCCAATTTACAATTTCATCTCCATTTTTGGATTTTGATTTACAATATTTATACACTTTGCCATCGCGGATAATAAATTTTCGTCCTGTCGACTTTTCCCTGCTCACTTTAGTGAACAACCTATTATACCAGCGATCCAAATTCTCATTTTTGCTAGCTTCAGGGAGTTCCTGATTAGCGCAGATGTTTATTTCACCGCCAATATCACATTCTGATGGACCATCTTGTTTCAGACGGTCAATTTTAACATTATACGACACTAAGCCTAACCTATCTAAGGTATCCACACCTAAGACCACGTCACTCGTGAGAGAAGATAGGTGAACAGCGCTTAAATTATTGGATTGGTTGTCGAGGGTTGCTTCAAACTCAAAAATTTCGGTTTGCCTAGTTTTTGTACCGTCAGCTAACTGTACTACCATCGATACGGGTTTAGGTTTAATTCCACTTTCCAACAAATGTTTAGCTACTTTTGAATTAATTAAAGATACCGCTGCTCCACTATCCAACAACGCAGAATATTCTTTTCCATAAATGGAAAGAGTAACATACGGTCGGTTATCTTTTTTGGTATTTACACCTCCAAAACCTGTAGGAAATACTTTTATCCTATCTAACCAAGCATTCCAATGAGAGGATTTCTTATTTACATGGGACTCTGACGACCTCCCTCCAACTGAGTCCGCGATCCGTTTCCCAATTTACATTTACATTCGTTGGTTTTGACGCCTTCTGCGCGACAGTTATAACACCTCAATCTTTTTGGAACGCGACAGTCTCTATACACATGCCCGATTTTGTTGCAGTTAAAACATGTTACAGTAGAGCGAGAAGGTTGCCTTATCGTTTTCTCATGGATAAGCGGCGCGTCTGATTTAGGCACAGGCCGTGAGTTCTTTTGCTGATAAGGCCCGTTGTGAGCCTGATAAGCTGTCCTGTTATTCCACCGTTCACTAGAATTATTTTTCCGCACATAATTACTATTACGGGAATTATTTTTACCTTCCCATTTATTTTCTTTTACTGAGCTTTGTACTGAATCGTAGGAATTGTTTTCGAAAAAATCTACGACGCAATTATCAATGTGCGATTTATTATCAAATTTCCGCTTCGGTTGGTACGCGGTTTCTGAAACTAACGCCATAGATGGGAGAGGGGGTGGTCGGTATAACGCCTTTTCCCTAATATAACTTTCAACATGTTCCGCTTGTTTCAGCATCTCATCGAGCGAAACTATTTCGTCTCGCCTCATTGTCAATTTATATTCCGGTTTCATATTCGTATAAATAATGTCCAATTTTTCCTTCATGGAATATCCTCCTCGCCTACGCATCAAAGTTGTGAGGGCGACAACAAAATTCCTAAACGGCTCATTTTCGCCTTGTGTGCGACGCCTAATTTCCTCGCCTAGGTTTCTGACATAACCCGGAGGCAAATAATACAAATCAAAACAACGACGAAAATCATCGTAACAAGTCCAACTATCTTTATTGCTACGGTACCATAGTAGCGCAGTGCCGTATAATAATTCCGGCAAAACCGTTAAAATTGTACTATTTTCAATACCGTATGACTCCATTAATTCCTCTAAACGTTCTAGAAAAGAGATTGGATCTTTATTTCCATCAAACTTAATATTCCACTTCCTCACTAGAGTGCACAGAGATGCAGGATCCATTCTGTTGATACCTGTCGATTCCTGTCTAATCCCGTACTCGACCACACTAGGGATGGGTCTATCAGAACCACTAAACACCACGCCGCCATTTGCGTGCGTGTAATTCGGAAAAATATTCTCCCGATTTCCCTCGTTAGGATTATTTTCGTTGGCGCGGGATTTAATTGCAAATTTCGCTACAGTGCGGCATATTTCGTCCATCGACACGTTCGGGGGCATTCCTAACAGTTGGATTAATTTTCCAAGATCCTGATTTCCTGTTCGCTCCTGATGAGCAGATCGTGAATAATCCTGAATATCGCCGCTCTTCACATGTTCCGAAAAATATAATAAATTTCCCGCAACTGAAATTTCTCCCTCCGTAGGAGTTTTTGTAGTTTTCTCCCGAGGAATACCATCCTTCCAGAATTTCGCGAAACGTCTCCTCAGTTCATCCATAGTTCCCGTCGTATCTAAACCGTATTTACTCATTTCTATTTTAATTTCATCCTTTGTCAAAGTCCGAATCCAACTAGTCCGAGGGTCATCCTCAGAAGGTGATTTAGACGTAAAAGTTTGTGTAGTAAGCGGTAAACTTAAAATAGCTGTACTGGGAACAATCGTAACCACATTTTGATCCGTACTCTCAGTAATAGGTTTAGGCGCTGTTGTTTTCGGGATCGTTCCTGTACTGACCGTTGTACAGGTTGTTCCGCCCACTACCTTCGGCTTATCCTGTTTGTCTCCCTTTGACTTTGCCGGAGAATGAACATACAGTTTGTTCATCCATACTAAATAAAACCAGACTTTCAAAAATAAACCGTACAATCCCATTTTACCACAAATCACAAACCAATTAACTATTCTGTTAGTTAATAATCGAGTGTAAAATATCAATGTTCAACTCAGTACCGGTATTAATTTCCTTTAATTCAAAATTGAAACAATACAGTTCACAAAATATATGTTTAATCCGTTCGGGCGCCACTAGTAAGGTTATTCCTCACTAGAATATTAATTTCAAAATTTAACAAGCAAAGTTTCTCAAAATCAAGTCCATGTTCGGAGGCGCCATTTGTAACGGTACAAAACGATAGGGGGTACGATACACGTTACGTTTGCCTCGTATAGCCTCAGGGACACTGAGTTGTCCAGGGTTCGTTAATTTAATTTTGAGAAACTAACTTACTTTACTTTTATATAGTTCGTATGGGCTCAGCAATCCTTTACCATATAATTCACAATCTCAGAGGTTTGGTATCATCCTCGCCCACGAACTCCTATACAATTTGGAAAAGATCTTTTTTCTATTCTTTTATACTTATTGTCAATTGTCTTTCCTTACATAAAACACCAGCCTTGGTTCAGGCTTGTACCCTACTAAATTATCCAATAAAACACCAGCCTTGGTCCAGGCTTGTACCTACACAGTTATTCAGTAAAACACCAGCCTTGGTCCAGGCTTGTACCTACACAATTATTCAGTAAAACACCAGCCTTGGTCCAGGCTTGTACCTACACAGTTATTCGGTAAAACACCAGCCTTGGTTCAGGCTTGTTCCTACACAATTATTCAATAAAACACAATTAAAATAAAAGTTCCTTTCTCGGACAACTAAAAACTCTTTAATTAATCGAATTTAACTAGTACTCGCACAAAGTTAGCGTTTAGAGGCAAGGAGGCTATCCCGGACAACCTACCGCGGACCACGTGCCTATCCCTTGGTCTCCTAGCTAAGCGGATGCGAGCTGCCTATTACCTTCAGGTCCAAGAGCCGACGAACGAATGACTACCTACAGGCCTGACGGCCGACGAGCGAGTGACCACTGGAGCTGACCACGGTCGTCGTCTCCAGGGCTCCCCACTCCTTCCCCCACCACCGACGGTGGCGCGGTACGTGGCGGCTCCTTTAACTACAGGGCCAGCTGCTTGCTTCAGCCGGCGGAACATTTAAATCAACTTAAAATAAAGCCAAACTAGAACCCCCTTAATTTTGCTTCTCACAGTTTTACATAAAATCGTGATGGAAAATGTCCGCAATAAAAATCTAAATAATATCAATCCGCCATCACCAATAATGAATTTCAAACAAAGAATTTGTCAGGTCTTTGGTTTTAATTCATTGCTTCTTACAATGTGTTTAAAATACCTAACTGGGTAGTTCACCACTTCAGATAGGTAATAAACAACTTAAGATGTTTAGAACATTATCCAACATATGAACAGGAAAATTGATTAGTTGCAACTCACACCCATTAGATTATAATAATTTAAAATATGAAAGCTTGTATAAACTAATAGATTATACTTTTTCAGTAGATGAAACTACCGCCATGACGACAACAGGCGGTATATCCCCATCAGGAATGTACCCTCAGGACTCTGGTGAGCTTGGCCACGTCACCGTAGCAGATGAGGCGACCTTCGTCTTTTTGCGTCCTATTGGTTTACAAGTTTTTGTCTTAGGTGAGTAGAAGGCCCATAATTAAATAATGTTATTAGCTGTTTCCAAATCCCTCACTTATAGCAACGAAAATCTTCGAAGCAACGAGTGCTTCGGAGGTCTAGTGCCGAAAATTTTTGACTTGGTTATGTGTTAGCTCTGGGAGTGGGAGGTGTTGGCGATTTGCGCGACCAAAATTTGAAACAGTGACGTCATAGTTTAGTTATAAGAACAGCTGTTTAGATGAACTGAAAATATCCCTTTAGGCATATTCATGATCTAACCTATTTCCCACAGGGAAGTAAATACATTTTTTGGCTCGAGTGCTTTTACACAAAAGACGTACATCATGTCTCACCCTATTTTACTATCAGTTCTACAAAATTTTGGTAATCAAAATAAAGCACTAAATTGGTTTCAGTCGTATTTTACTGATAGGAAACAATATGTTGAAATGAGTCATCTCAGTAAATATAAACACTTAATAAGGGTCAAGTCATCCCTGAGGGAGGTTAAGTATGGTGTACCCCAGGGTTCTATTCTTGGCCCTGTTTTATTTATTTGTTATTTGAAAGGACTCCCTCCGGTATAAACAGGCGATAATAGTAAATTGTGCCTGTATGCTGATGATTCAAACCTGTTGGTGACTGGTAATAACATTAATGACGTAGAAATTGCTGCTAAAACAATCTTTCATCAATAAAAATATTCCTTAATTCCTACAACTTATTCTTCAATTTTGATCAAACTAATTTTATAAATTTTAAGACAACACAAAGGAAGACTTTAGACCCGTCTATAACTGTTAACAATCATACTATTCTAAAAGTGAGTCAACCCAAATTTTTGGGTCTACTACTTGATGAGAATTTATCCTGGACTCCACATACAGATAGTTTAAGACGTCAAATTTCATCTGGTTTATTCGTTTTAAGAAACTTATAAAAATTTTGTTCACAAGAAATCTTGTTGAAAGTTTATTATGTCCATATTGATTCTCATATCAGCTTTGGTATAGAAGTATATGGTGCGACAGCTAAACAAAATTTAAAAAGTATTTTAACTCTTCAAAAAAAGGCCACAAGAATTATGTTAAATTTTGACAGTAAAAAATCAGTAAAAGAACATTTTTCTCAACTAAATATTATGACAGTTTATGGAAAATACATTTTTCAAACAATTATATGTGCAAAGGCTTCCGAAGATACGCTTCCTCAATTGGGCACACACCATGACTATACTACGCGACACAAAAATTACCCAGCCATAAATATACATAACCTGGAGTTTTATAATAAAAAACCAACTGCCGCTGGAGTAAAATTTTTAAACAAATTACCCAGGGTCATAAAACAGATCAATGAAATAAATACTTTAAAAAGAAAATTGAAAAATTACATAATTAGTAAACCGTTTTATTCGTTTGATGAATATTTAATTGTTGACTTTGGTATGAACTTAACATTATTTTATATTAATTTACATGTGATATTAAGTGTGACGCCATTCTGATCCTGTAATTGTGATATAATGAATAAAGATTGTCTGATTCTGATGAGAAAATATGACTATATTCCACCCATAGGAAATTTGTAGCTTTGAATGCGTAGACTCGAAACTACAATGCATTCCCATTTCGTTAGGTTATACATTTTGTTCATTAAAGTTTCCTAACTTTTAAATTTTTATAACCTTGCTACAAATTTGTGACAGGTTAATACTGACTGTATCCATTTACCTGGAACACGTAGTCTTCACTGTAAAGAAGTGTATGTTTTGTGAACCGAAAAAATTTTAGTGCAGACGAATTAGAACTAATTGACGTAATACGAATGCATAATGTATTGCAAAGTAATTCATGTATAGGCCTATAGGGGGTTTTGCCGATAGGTGCCGCCAGACGCACCGCCGCATGGGCGTTGTCAACAATGTCACCATAAAAAATACCGCACGTTTGGGTTTTAAAATTTTTCCACTTTTCACTCTTATTCCATTTACCTAATCTCAATACACTTTTCTCTGTTTACTTTTTTGAAGCAGGCCTTCTTTAAATTTTGTATGAGTCCTTATATACACGTTACCTGATAACCTTAAACCACCTTTATATGTCTACGATGGATGATGGATGGTATTATCAAATAAATAGAAGTGAAGAGTGAGTGAGATGGGTGTATTGGACTCCATGACCTGTAGCTCCGTAAGTGTTAAGAAACTCTTTGTAACTTTCTGTAGTCATAGGCTTTTTGAAGTGGTATTATGTATTAAAAATAATATTTTTAATTTACAGAGAAAGACCCAAAAGTGAAACTAGTTACGATTGACATCAATGTAAACCAGAAAATCGCCGATGGAGAGAAAGGGCGGTACTCGGCTCAAATCACCAGCATTTGGAAAGACGTCCACCTCGGCTTTGTGATCCCGGATCTGAAGCTCAAAGAAGGTGACGTCATATACTACAAGATAATGGTCCGTGTACACATTTATAACTCAGCCTACCGGCCGAACAAATACTACAACAATCAAGTCACAGTGACATGTGAGTATAAACAAGGAATGATTTATTTTTTGTGTTAACCCATGTTGGAGCTCTTCATTCATGCCTTGGTCATAAATACATGATCGTGCAAAATTATAGACATAAATCATGAAAAAATTATACATATTGTTTAAAAAGATGTAGTTTTCTTGTTACATATTTCCTAGTTAATTATTTTAAGCAACATGCATTTTTTAGGGTTTCCCTTTATCTGATTCAGTTTAAATAAATGGTGACATAGAAACCAAAATAACACTGGATTTTAATTTTGAATGATTAAGATGAAATTTTTGCCAAAGAATGGTGAATTATTTTGTAGAAACCTTGTAGTTAAAATATAGGCCTACTATAAACAAAGCCCGGATCCAAAATAAATAGGTACCTGTACACATTAAATAAACTGATCAGATTTTTGCTTTTTAATTAATTGATTTAACAAACATTGCATTATATATCAGGCACGATTAATATAGACCCTAACTTGGGGTTTTTAGAACATTAGCCAATATATGAAAATGAAAATTGATTAGTTAGCACTTATGAGCAACCATTAGTTTATGTTAATTCAATATAAGGAAGCTTGTGTAAACTAAAAGGTGTTATACTGTGCAGTTGACACTGTCACCACGACGACAACAACAACAGCCGCACCCTCCTCGACATGCAACTCCCCGACCCTCTACAATGGCAGAACATTCTCATGTCCTGGAGACATCCTCCTGGACAGGCGCTTCGACTCCTTGGATTCCATGGAAGGCTGGAAGCATCAGGTCTCGATAGGAGGGGACCACCTGGTGAGAGAACTCCTATATTAATGTAACTCAACCTGTAAATCACATTACCATATGATAGTAGTATTGCCTTGTTATGTGTGCTGATATACTAATATAACCAATTTTTATAATTATGCATAGTTTGCATTATATTTTTGAGTGATAAAAGGCACTCAATATTAGAATTTACAGTAAAAGCATTTAGGGAATAAAACGACTAAGTTATAGAGTCAGTTTACAAAGATTATTCCCTATTACTTTAATTCAACAAAACTTAATTTTCTTTTAGGATGATGAGTTTGTGGTGTTTATGAAGGATTCTCATGCCAGTTGGCTGGAAGACAGAAGACTTTTCATCATACCCTCTCTTTTGGAGGACAAATACAATGAGTCCTTTGTGAGGAGTGGTGATTTTGAGATAGAAGGGTGAGAAGTTTATATCTAATAAGGAATATATGTCATCATGCACGATTATTCATAGTTTCTCTTATTATATCGTCCTCTTATAATAATGAAACTAATATTCAGACAATGGATAAGACAGTCGTAAAATTGTAACATTGGCTAGAAATTATTTCGGTCTTCCATTACTGTCTAAGTGAGGTAAGGTTTTCGACTCGAAGTAACATGACGATAGGGCTGACTCTATTAACTTTTTAAACTTGGCACAGGAAGACTTTATCAATCGAATTGCAGTGGTTCAGTCAAGCTGTACAGCCACCGAAAATAAAGGTTCATGAGAATAAGTAAAATAGAAACGGACAGTCTGCTGAGTCACCCATCGAGGAAAAGGCAAATCCAAGCCGACTCGCCCCCAAGGACCCGATGTCATGTCCAAGTACCAGGTAACCAGAGAAGCATTAACATACCAATCCATCCCAGAGTGAATCAACCAACTCTGGGAGTTAGATTGGGTGTCCAAGTTTTAAGGTTGGCATGTCCTTAACCAGCCAGCGGTATCGTTACCCCAAGTTCCACAAGAGGTATCATATAAGGGCCATATTAGACTAGATCACCTGGTTACTGTACGGTCAGAAAGCCACGACACCAGTAGAGTCACCAGGAGTAAGGCCAACCCCCAAAGTTCCCCACTCCAGTGTGTATACATTCAGCGCTGTCACTCCATCCTAGCTCCCTGTTATCTGTGTCTAACATTTTCAGTTTAAAAAAATGTCTAGTGAACAAACTTTATTAAATGATCGGGAATGAGATGCAGGGAAAGGAAAAAGGAAGAAGTTTCAGTGAAAGGAAGCCAGTCTAGTGTAGATAAACATAGTGGTGAAAATGTTTACAAGGAAGTGGAAAAACAAAAGGATTGTGTTTGACTTTTAATTTTGACATTTTTGAATGGTTCAAAAACTTGTCTCTTTCAGGCTAAAACTTCATCAAAAAGTGTACATAACAATCCTGTTGTTTCTCTTAAAGGTAATATCGGATGTAGATACATTTTCCTCGTCCATCTCCTTCTTTTCCTTAACAAAAGAGCAAGAAGTAGCATTTCTTCATTACATTATGTCCGCTACCGGTACTACCTAAACTGAAATCAAACAATTTCTGAACTTGCAGAACACAAAAATACAGTGGCAACACAACAGCAGGGACTGTGTGTGCCCTGTCCATCAGGGGCCCTAAGTCAAAGCCTGTGAAGAGGTTCCATTACTTAATTATCTAAAAAGGTTATAATAATTATATTTATATGTACTTAATAGTAAGATTTTTTAATTTTTTTATTATATTCCAAATTATCATGATATATTAAATCAAAACTAAATGCATAGGTGTACCTCTGATGTTCCAGTGCAGTGTAGAAGAAGAGCATTCATGTACCTGAACCTGCCACCTATCACCTCCATTCGACACAAGAGTATTGAATCACAACTAATCACATGTGTAGGTGTACCTCTGACGTTCCAGTGCAGTGTAGGAGAAAAGCATTTAGCTACCTGATCCTTCCACCTGTTACTTCTGCTCGACTCAGAACCAAAGATAAGATCACCTTCCGCTATGGGATTGTTGAAATCAGGGCCAAGTTGCCACAAGGGAAATGGATTGTACCAGGTTAGGTCCACATTTTTTTAAAGTGGAGATACTTAACAATCTTCTTAGTATGTGTTAGTTCTTTATTGTCCGTCCTAGGCGCTTGACTCCTGGGTGATCAGTAATACTATGGTCGAACCAGGACTCACAGTGTTATGTACTGTCCACTTGAACATGTAGTCTCCAGCACTCGTAGTTTTTGGTCCACTTTGTTTATATTATTGTTACCCTGCTTATGGAAACAGGATTACAATACATGGCCACCTTAGAACCCTCAAGCTTCAGAATACAGCTTTGAGGTTTTGATTCTCTTTGAGGAAAAGAGATCATTTGTCATGAGATGTGTGTCATGTCTCGTGATGCTGTTGATATGCTACTTAGGGTGACTTGCAAACTTATCACCAATTGTTTGACTCTTAAAATACTAGGACTCAGAGATTTCTCAGCTTTCCAACCATGATCCCAAGCTGCACTTCCAGAGAGTGAGGCTTGAGTTTGGCCGGAGAAGTTTTTCACATTTTGGGCCAGCATTGTACAATGACCTCCCTTGTGCTCTAATAATACAAATACAAATAGTTTATTGACATATTTTTTCAAAGTCGTGGTAAAGTAAAGACTTTAACTTTATCTCTTCATTTCAATATTAATTTGTAAATGGTCGTTATTTTTTAAAATATTTATTAATGTTAAAGGTTTTGTCAATACACATTATTTAGGCTATTTTATTTTATTTGTTGACTTCAGTTTTCCTGAAAACTGTTTGGTAACTAAAGAATGCTTCAGAAACTATAATTTAACTAAAACGAAACTAAGGCGTTTTACTTATTTATTTACCAGGTGAATAGTATTGATTCCCTGATTACAATCTCCGGGATCCGAATCAGGGCCATTAGCGATTCATGTTCTGAGTCTGCCATCTCTATGAAATATGGACCGAATCATCTTCTAGACTTATAAAGCGTAATATTGGTACTAAATTACCATTCAAAAATCCTGTGGTTCAAAAATGTTGACATAGTCTCTCTTTTCTCTATCTATCTTAGTTAAATTATAGGTATGTATATTTGAATTAATCGAAGAAAAACTGTTAATAGTTTAATGAGAACATTTATTGACAGCGTTGCTATGCCACAGAGCTGTGGCTAGTGCCGGTCGATGGCTCAACAGCTGACAGAGTGGTGATGGGAATGGCCCGAGGCAACATGGACGACTCCGAGTTTGGGTGGAAGGACCTGGAGGCTTGTGTCATCGGCGATGGCCATTCGTCATCGGGGAAGTGGAGGAAGAACACTCCATGGACTGAGGATTTCCACACGTTCAAGGTGGACTGGAGGCCTGGTGGGTTGATATGATCGTATAACAAGATTCTGTAACTTTTAGTCCAATCAAAATCAAGTGTTTCTATTAGATCATCTGATCTATAAGTCAATGATCAAGCAGAGATAGTTTTCGTCTTGTTCAAGTATTAATCCAAATTTAAATTGTTTGAATTATAGGCTTGATAAATAATTTTTTAAAGGTGTTTCAATGCTAATCAGAGCTTACACATAATGGAATGTTGTTACTGAAGCTATCTGACTATTGGACCGTAGCTAGTCTTGTAATCAAGCAACTTGGAGGTTACAGCTTGTGGATAGTTTGTGAGCAATGGTCGGTGGGTATTCAAAAAATACTGATGGTATTCTTTTGTGTGTAATAACGTCCCCACTATTGAATACTCCATTAATCGGCAAAGACCATCCTCATTATTAGACCAGTTCGTAATTCAGTGGCAGTGGTTCGGACTACCCGTTAAACCACTGTATGTCCCTTCGATATGCCATTGACTGTTGGGCTATTAATTAACAGTTCTGTCTAAGGAACATGTCAACCTTAGTCAGTAACAAGATTGCTCCAAAATCATTCCACACTTATTTCTCATTCATACTTGGCTTCAAATACCTACCTGGGTGGGTTGCCATTTCAGTTAAAAGTATAAAATATTACCTCCACAATTGCGTTTTAGCTGGCCTTTGTCTGTCCTGATACAGGGTATATTGTCAAATGTTATCACAATTAAGAGATATTTATAAGGCGTCTCTTGCTATTAAATCTCAATAGCAAACGAGGTATCTTGGAAAATGAGATTCTTTATTTACAACGTGTGAGCTACTACTAAAGGTAACTATTATCAACATCAAAATTAATTATTAACACAGCTGATCAGCTGACCATTATTAATTAACAGATAATTTAGAATCTGTTAGCCACAGTTGTTATATAACTGTATTAAGTGAACTGGTTTCTTATTACATGAGGTTAAGGCAGGAAAGTTCTAGTAGTGGAGCTGGAGACCCTATTTTCTTTAGAGGTTAAGTTCTTATTTTGTAGTAGCCATTTGTTGACAGGCTTTGTGGCACTCAACCAAGCAACTGAGAAAAAAACATAACCTTGTAAAAAAAACAAACCCTGTCCATTGTTGTAAAAATCAGTGGAAATCACAGAATCAGTCATACCAACTGTTAATTTTTGCACCATTATTTTTAAAACCCTGTATTTGTTGGTCAATTGTAATTCATGAACCTTGTGTAAAGTGTGCTTAGTTTTTGTACACTGTAGCTTTAGTTCAATGAAAATTGATGACCATTATATTACCTTGAAAGGCCTAGTTCTTGAAAAAAATAAATATTCATGTGTTCGTTTTGTTGCCTAATACATAAGCATAGAAATTCAACAATTAGTTTTCAATGAGATTAAACAGTTCTTTTCTAGGTAGGAGGTTTAGATCCATGAACTAAAATTATTTCATATTATTGTGTTCCTCAAGGTCAAATGCAGTTTTTCGTCGATGATCAAGAAATTCATCGCGTCTCATCGAGTGGCTACCCGATTTTGAACAAAGAGGTACATGACTAATTTGTTACCAAAAAGTATTAAAATAATCAGCAGAATGTATTTACATAATTTAATCAGTTTTGAGTTTTATCATTAAATTATTGTAGTGTCACAGCGAAAATCAAAATATGATGTCATAGTATTTGGAACCTTAAGCACTGTAAACTATAGAATTAAATACATTTTTGAAAAATAAATCTTATTGCTGTATTTTTAACCATAATAATTATTGTTTATAAGATTTTCATGAGACTACATGATATTGGTCAAATTTATCCTAAGGAATTATATAGTGTTTAATGTATTTATAACGAGTTGTACAAGCTATCAGGCTTATGAGACGACTTTCTAGGTTTACATTTCTCTTGGAGTTCATGTGGCAGGACACAGAGACTTTCCTGACAATGTCAGAGATAAACCCTGGAGAAATTCTGATCCCAAGGTAAGTTTCAGATTCCGTTGTTCATTAAATTCAGTATAAGTATTGAAATATTAGGCGTAAACTTTTTGAGAATTAATGTTTTCAACTTTTGTAATCGCTGTGTCATTATTAATTATTAACAAAGTCTGCGGAAAAAGGTTACATATTAAAACACCTGATTACTATAAACTATTACCAGTTGAGGCCACCACGGGAAACAACATGGCCTCCAAGACCGCCGGAATGTAGGTGGTGCAACCTTAGCAACCAAAAGGGTTTAAAAATTCACCTTATGGCATGATATAAGAGAACGATGTGAGAACTTTTGCAGCTGACTGAACTCAAAACCACGATGAATAAATATTACAGTGCAGGTATGAAGATCTCTGTAATGCTAAAAGCTTGAGAAAAGGTACATACCTTTTCTCAATACTATTACACTATCACTTTGAAATTTTTATCAGTTTTTTGTACCAGTACCTTTGATATATACTGAGTTGTTTTATGTACTTCAATCTACAAATAGCTGAGCTATTATCACATAAGACATAAGATATTTTTTGATAATTAAGCAATTATTACATGCAATAGATCCCGTCCACAATATTATAAGGAAGAAACAGCAAAATAGTACATAAATAACTAAATTTAACATGCATTAGAACATATGTCATTTAATCCCATAGAAATAATATACAGAAGCAAATCAAGCAAATAAATTAATATAAATAAATAATCAAATAAATAGCCTAACTAAAATAATTTATTCAGTCAGACATTTCTCTTAAGTCCTAACGAAAACAAGCAACACAACTACACTTTACAGGCCATTACGTGCAAAAATAAAAATCATCCATAACGAGCAAGTCATACAAATGCTGTGCTGTGGTAATGGACTAAGTAAAACTTAATGATTACTTACCAATTGAATGGTATCTGCCTTTCAGGTGTCAAAATTTATTAATTCCTTACAGGAACCGGTTTCGATCTCTTAACAGATCATCATCAGCCGTATAATATTTTTTCTTGGTGTTCATTTAAAAAATCTTCAAAAAATCACGACACATATTTACATATAATGAAAAAAACAAACAAAGAACTATTTACATGATGAATCATAATATGAATCAGCTGTTAGTTTCTTGCATTACAGTATTTAATAGCTGGAATGTTATTTTTTCGGAGAACTCATCCTTTTTATTTAACATAACGTCCTTGTCTTCTTTAAAATATTTATATATAAAAAATTCCTCCCAAGCCTGAGCTTTGTATTTATTTTCGCAACTTTTTAATATTTTAATTGATGAGTAAAAATTAACTTTATGGCTAGGGTTTTCTTTTAAATGTTGCGCCATTTTTGATGAAGGATTCTTTTGGTTGAACGCAGTGTGTTCTTTAAAACGTTCCTTTACTGATCTGTTTGTATAGCCTATATATTTCTTATCACAGCCATTAGATGCATCACATTCTATTAAATAAACGCCTTTTGTATCCCCTTTGTCAATTTGATTATACTTCTTATCCAAATTCAAACTTTTTTTAATTTTATATCCTGGTCTGATATTAAATTTTTCAAAAGCTTTGCCAATTTGTAACGAATTTTCATTTACATAGTCCAATAATACATATTTTATATCTGTTGTCATTTCAATCTTGCTATTATTTGGGTTTATCAATTTAAATTTAATTTTACGTATAAGATTATCAACTATGATGGGGTCATAACCATTACTGGTGGCTATCTGTTTAATTATATCTTTTTCTTTTTGGTATTCACTAGGTAATAGATTATACCTTAGTAACCTGTTAATCATTGTTCTAAATGCTGCCATTTTGTAACTTCTTTTTTTTTTATATCTTTTTCTGTTTAATTATATCTTTTTCTTTTTCAAAAGAAAAAGATATAATTAAACAGATAGCCACCAGTAATGGTTATGACCCCATCATAGTTGATAATCTTATACGTAAAATTAAATTTAAATTGATAAACCCAAATAATAGCAAGATTGAAATGACAACAGATATAAAATATGTATTATTGGACTATGTAAATGAAAATTCGTTACAAATTGGCAAAGCTTTTGAAAAATTTAATATCAGACCAGGATATAAAATTAAAAAAAGTTTGAATTTGGATAAGAAGTATAATCAAATTGACAAAGGGGATACAAAAGGCGTTTATTTAATAGAATGTGATGCATCTAATGGCTGTGATAAGAAATATATAGGCTATACAAACAGATCAGTAAAGGAACGTTTTAAAGAACACACTGCGTTCAACCAAAAGAATCCTTCATCAAAAATGGCGCAACATTTAAAAGAAAACCCTAGCCATAAAGTTAATTTTTACTCATCAATTAAAATATTAAAAAGTTGCGAAAATAAATACAAAGCTCAGGCTTGGGAGGAATTTTTTATATATAAATATTTTAAAGAAGACAAGGACGTTATGTTAAATAAAAAGGATGAGTTCTCCGAAAAAAAAAAAAAAAATAACATTCCAGCTATTAAATACTGTAATGCAAGAAACTAACAGCTGATTCATATTATGATTCATCATGTAAATAGTTCTTTGTTTGTTTTTTTCATTATATGTAAATATGTGTCGTGATTTTTTGAAGATTTTTTAAATGAACACCAAGAAAAAATATTATACGGCTGATGATGATCTGTTAAGAGATCGAAACCGGTTCCTGTAAGGAATTAATAAATTTTGACACCTGAAAGGCAGATACCATTCAATTGGTAAGTAATTATTAACTATATAGGTGTCTAGGCTTTCAAAATAATAAAAACTTAATGATTCAAAATCCAAGTCAAAATATTCATTTAGGCTGTAAAGTGGCCTATCAACCACGCATGCATAAATAAATTTTTTTAAACCAGTCCATGCTAACATGCTGTGCAATCAAGGATAATTTATTAAAAAATTTTATGCCAATGGCTTCAAAGGATGAAAGTGTCTTAGTTAGTCTTATGTTGTTATTGTATGATGGTATATAAATTAAAAACACTTAAAGCGTTTGTTCTTTACCAAATAAGTCAACAATATGCCTTAATAACAACTCATTGTACATAAAATCTTTACAATAGAACTTACCATATCCAACCTCTTGATATCCGATAGTTTCGTATGTCTCTTTATTTATGTTTCGTACTTTCCCGTCGTTGCCAAGCTTGACAAATCATAAAAGACTTAATCTTCGATAACCATAAATATTACTATTTGATCAGGTATCATCCAATGACATGTCTTCATGTTTAATTTATCTTATATAGGTAAGTTAAGGTTTATTGGAACGATGCACAGCTATACTTCTTCCTAAGAAATGTGTTTAATTTGCTTCTCTCAATATCCGACTTTTTGGCCGTTCCGACCATGGTTTGATATTTGAAGTTCTACTGTACATTAAAGTTGTGTCTTTATCTCTAGTCCTTTCTGAGAGAAGGAATCTGGTTGATTGTGATTTTGACATGGATATTTCTTAGCTCTGGGGGGGTGTTGGTGATTTTTAAGATGGAAAACATGTAGGCCTAACAGGTTTCCATAGAAACTACCAGAGCTATTGTATTGAATTTTTAATATAAAAGAATAAGAACAGCTGTTTAGAGGAATTGAAAACATTCCCTTTAGACATATCCATGATCTACCCTATTTCCCACAGGGAAGTAAATACTTCTTTTTTACCTAGATTTTGCCACTGTTTATGCTACTTTCATGCATGTTATGAAGAAAAGGCATCTTACTTCCATATCAAAACACGCTTGAAAATGGCAAAAGGAGTGCCGAAACATAGGTTGTAACCCAAGAAGAACTAGAAGGAACAGGTAGTAAGAGTAAAAGTTTTGGGGTATGTCAAAATGTTTTAGTACGAATATATATCTTTCAATGCTCTGATTTAGTCAGTTTAACTTTTCACCTGTGAGCATAACAGTATCCATGTTTCAGAGATTCCATAAATTCTGGGACGCAAAGAACAGCTGGTATCCTACGTGGAACGCACTCTCTGCGCTGCAAGTTGAACGTGTTAAAATTTCTGCTATTTGATGCTAATTTATTGACAATGTGGATGAGAATAATTTATATTTTAGTTGTCTTCTGACGTAATGATGTGTCTGTGATAGTTTTGTATTGTTACTTTGAGTAAGGTGTGTTTGAAAAAAATGTTACATTTGTCATGTATTAAAGCATTCATTATTCCTAAAAGATTGAGACCATATACCGATGTAGTAGCTCATGGGTAAAGTGTTGGCCCAATAAGTAAACAGTCCTGGTGTGAAACCAGAGGTAGGCAACTACTGTCACATATTGGACGCTCATCTCTGTCCGGCTTCCACACAGAGCATTTCCATAAGAACTAAAATCAGAAGAAAATCATGACAAATTAGAACTATATTTGAGGAATAAACCTTAATAACAACTCAATTGTAGATTTTTATAAAACAGTTTTAATATTTAGTTTTACTGTTTCGGCTTGATTTTGTTTGACATCATTTACTTTCGTTGTATATACAAATAAAGAAAATACTCTGGTGTGTACATGTTGAAAAGGATGGCATGGTATGGTCATATTGCATATTGCCTATGTGTGTATGAGTACTTGTGAATATAACCTTTTACAAAATAGAAAAAATGTAAAAAAATTAAGTACAATTACAAAGTTGAAATAGAAACTGGTTGATGTGGATTACATTAATCAACATTAACATTAATCAAGATCAAAAGTATAATTACATTTTAGAAACCACCACTTCTTTACTTCATATTTTAAAATTTTTGCAGAGCTTTTATGTAAGCAGGTAACTTTTTGTATAGGACTTTAACAACGATTACGAAAAATATTTACTGTACTTTAATTAACTATCAAGGGCCTTTTGTTATTAAAGTATGAACATCTCAGACAGACCAACCGAGACAGTATAAAACTGCGATACTATATGAAAACTCATCCCCCTTGTTAACATATTGGTTGGACCATCTTCACTTCCCAAAATAGTCCGTAAGCTATAATAGAATTTAATCTGCCAATTTATCAAAGGATCACAGTTACATATTTATAAATATAGTTATAAACAGTTAAAATATCTATTGGTTCCAGTCTGAGGTTAAATCGAGGACCTCTAGAGAAATAAACGAGCTCTATAATCCCTAAATTGTGACTGGGACGATGGCGACGTTCTGTAATTCAGCTACTTGGAGGACACGAATTGTGGATAGTTGTGAGAAATGGTCGGTGGATGTAGTGTTCTCTTGTGTGGATTAATGTTCGCACTCTTGAATACTACGTTAATACACAAAGACCATCCTCATAATTAAACCAATTCGTAATTCAGAGGCTGGGGCTCGGATTCCACGTTAAACTTCGGTCCATTAGTTGCCATTGGCTGTTGGGCTATTAATTAACAGTCCTGTCTAAGGAGCATGTCAGCCTTAGTCAGTGACAAGACTACAAGATCGCGCCACAATTATCCTACATTCATTCCTCATTCATACTTGGCTTAAAATACCTATCTGGGTAGGTCGCCATTTCAGTTAAAAGTATAAAGTTCAACCAAAAGCTCAAGGGTCGTTCATCTTATAAAAAATTGTTTCAACAAAAATTGTGGGTTAAAGAGTTTCATGAATCGAAAGACTGTCGCGCTTTCTACAGGGGGTATGAGTTTTATCACTCACTCACCCCAACAAGTCTTTGAAATAGGAAGAGATAAATTATTAATGTTTTAAGCGAGAAGTATGTATGAGAGGGTTGAAGAATACGTTAAACTGCAGGTTCCTTAGATGCCATTGGCTGTTTGGGCTATTTATCAAAGTAATTTCTAAAAGAACATGTCAGCCCCAGTTAGTAAGCTTACGACTACAAGATCGTACCTCAATTATCTTACCAAAGACAATTTATATTTTAATATAAATTAAAACTCTAAATCCAATACTATAATACGAGCAAGGTTTGTATATATATATATATATATATTTGCACACGGATCTCGAAAACGGCGCCGAGGATTTTCTTTAAATTTTGGAAATAACTAATTTCCGAGTAGAAAATAAGTTCTAGATAGGTCTAATGTCCAGGAAAATTCGTGTTTTCTTGTAATATTAAGTTTAAAATCTAAAAATTTAACATTACGCTTATGGAGAATCAAATGTAAATTTGCACACGGATCTCGAAAACGGCGCCGAGGATTTTCTTTAAATTTTGGAAATAACTAATTTCCGAGTAGAAAATAAGTTCTAGATAGGTCTAATGTCCAGGAAAATTCGTGTTTTCTTGTAATATTAAGTTTAAAATCTAAAAATTTAACATTACGCTTATGGAGAATCAAATGTAAACAATGCAAACCAAAACAGCTGTTTATAAACGTTTGACAGTTCTTGATTGAAGACGGCAAAGAACAATATGTGAATAGAGGTTTTTCATAAATATTTATTTTATGTATGTAATAAATGTAAAATTATCAGGTTACTAAACAATTTGTAAAAACTTAAGGATAACATAGCTGTGCGAAATAAAAGCAGAAAAAGTATTTCCAAAATCTTCCGTGTTTTGATAGAAAACGTATTCGTTGTATTGCTTGAAGCCACTGTAACAAACTAATTAATTGATGTAAATTAAATCTCTCTTTTGCTTTTCAATCCTCATTCTGTTTATAAAAAAATCAGTTGATCACAGGCTAATAATAACGGTATGGGTAATTAAACAGTAAATGATCGGCTTAGGCTTTTGGAAAAGACGTTAAACGCCATCGTTCAATTGACTAACCTCGTAGCCGAGTTGTAGCATGTCGGCCTCAAGAACTATAGGCCGCGAGTTCCATCCACATAAATGTTTTCATTGAGTAATAAATGTGTTTTAATTTTTCTAATTAATTTTTATAATAAATGTCTTATTCTAAACGAGCAAAGCTCGGTCACCAGGTACTTATTATTATAAGGTATTACTCTCATTTCTCATTTACACCTTGTTGAATTACCTACTTCGGTGGATTAACTTATCAAATGAAAGTATTAAAGTATTGTGTGAATGGGAGATGTCAGCTTTGAAGAAGACATCAGTGAGGGAGAGGTGACGTTACAAGCAGACGTGAGCCTATAAGGTTTAAGGTCGGTAGATTGAGTTAAATCTGTGGAATTCCCATGCACCTTGACAGTGACAATGCCCAATCACCGCCTTTTAGTTGAAGTCGACCTGAGATGTAAGACAACTCTACCACTGAAAAGGACTTGGAGACTGTTTGTCACAAGGGGTTGGTGTTTCGTAAACCGAGTTCCTGGTTCATATCCAACGTTCACAGCCGATTATCATATATTGAATATGACCAATTGCGAACTTTGTAAAGATAATAGAAAATTTCTCCCCTACAGACCTTCAGGAGTTTCAAAGGTCAGATATAACGATGTCAATATTTTTTGCCATTGATAAATGATGGGGCTTTACCCTCTGTGTTTAAGCCGTACTTTCTTGTTTTCCCTTATGTATACATTTAAGAACGAATAGTTTACCGTTATTAGAATAGATTATTGTAATTAGGTTAATAGCATAATAAACGGCGACTGAGACTGGAATCAAATCGACAACCATCGGATTACGGGATGAGCATATTGTTAATAGAGCTACCATCCTAGGTGGGATAGGTATATAGGTTTTGTCAAAAACTGAACATTAACATTGACAATTTGCGAGACCAATCTGAAACAGTTACGTCATTTGGTTAGTGACGTCAGATGGCTATAACGATAGCTGTTTAGAGGAACTGGACACATTCCCTTATATATATTCATGATCTAACCTATTTCCCACAGGGAAGTAAATGCAATAATTTTTATCATCTTTTAAAACGTAAGCATAAAATGGCTCTTACTAGTAATCAATTAAGTTCCAACAAAATTTGACAAAATAAATAAATATATTTTGTTGCTAGGACACACAGCCGTTTAACAAGTAGGAGGCTACAAAAATGAATATTTATGCCTTCAAAATACATGATACCCAAATAACACATAGGTATATTGTAGTAAGGCGTTGGGTCTATTCCTGACCCATTATTCCATTTTGACATGGATATGTTTTTATTCCTTACGGATTATTTTCAAATTTGATATGTGTTTTACACTAGTAGACTACTATTAAAAAAATAACTAGCATGATCAAAGCTCAAATTCAGAATGGTGGCCATTTAAAATTTTAAAACCAAAACTTTGAAAACGGTAAAAATGCAATGGCCGTCGTTTTGGATTTTGAGCTTGGATCATGCTAGTAGTTTTTTTAATAATCCTAGTCAACTAGTTTAAAACACATAGGTACCAAATTTGAAAATGATCCGTAAAAAATGTTCAAAATAAAAACTATTTTGTGAAAAATACAAAAAGGCGGATATTTGAGAAAATAAGCGTTTTAGGCCATACCTACATTGGAACTTTTTTCTTCCTTTTAATGTACCTAATAAGTCACCGAAGTCCTGAAACGTTTTTCATGAACACTCTGTATAGATATTGTCATTGGTTGAGGATTTAAAATTGCAGTACTTACTAATTTGACCGAAGTAGTGAGTTGTTAACACAGAATAGGCTCCTGGTTGTGGCAGAGACCTAGGAAGTCAGGGAAATGAAGAGATTATCATTGTTTCTCCACATAAATGGTGCTAGTTTACGCAGTGTTATTTGTGTTTTATGGCAGACCAGTAATGAAAAGTCTCCCATCTGCTAAAGTCGTCCTCTCTTGAACACCACCTTCCTCATGCTGCTTTAGCAAGTGACCTCTACCATGGTCGCTGTAATATATTCGTAGAGTTCAAACATTATGACTCATAATTACAAAATCAGCGAGAAGAAATCACTACGGAGGAGGAAAACCGCGAGACAATCCGGTTTGGTGGGTATCGCCACATCGCCGCAGTCCGCCATGCAGACTGAACTGGTCACGGTCGTGCTGTTGTTGTGCTGCAGAGATGTGTTCCCTCAGGACCCCGGTGAGCTGGGCCACGTCACCATCCCAGATGAGGTGACCTTTGTCTTTTTGCGTCCTGTTGGATTAAAAGTTACAATTTTAGGTGAGTAATGATCATGCAGCTGAATCCCTCATTTATAGGAACAAAAATCGTATACCAATGGTTCAAAAATTATGGGGTTTTAAATGTACAAAGACTTTTAAAAATGATATGGCAAAAAGTAATTTTATAAAATATAATATGACTATCACCATTAAACCAACTTAACAGTTCCAGAGAAAAGTTGAATTTTATGTCTTTGGTGAATGCAGTACGTTTTGCTGAGAGCACCTAATGTTATTCTTATGGAGAATAATAAAAAATCAGTGTCTAATTTTTTCTCGACCGTTTTCTATGAAACTTGGTATGCAGTGAGCAAGGACTTAAATAGAGATTTATTTTATTACATTTTTGGCCTTTATCCTTGTGGAAGATAGTTTCACTCATATGAATTTCATCATCCTGTAATCATAGGCATTTTGAAAGTGTAATTGTGTATTTAAATAATATTTAAAACTTACAGAGAAAGACCCAAAAGTGAAACTCATTACGTGTGACATCAATATAAACGAGAAAATCGGCGAGGGAGAGACTGGGCGGTACTCGGCACAAATCACCAGCATTTGGGATGACGTCCACCTCAGCTTTGTGATCCCGGATCTGAAGCTCAAAGATGGTGACGTCATCTATTACAAGATAATGGTCCGTGTACACGTTTATGGAACAGCCTTCCGGCCGAACAAACACTACAACAATCAAATCACAGTGGCATGTGAGTATGGAGAAGGAGTGATTTATTTTTTGTGTTAGACCGTGTTGGAGCTATTCATGAATAAAAGGGCATGCGTAACACAAGATCATCTTAAATTATACACATAAAAATAAACATACATGTACTGTAGTTTAGAAAAACATAGGGATATTTTGTAGTGCGTCCCCGCATTTTCAATAAACGTTGTGTTATATACGCGATATTGCCGACAAAAAGCGCTCTGCGAAGTTAAAGTAGGTTGGTTATTGATAGTATAAAATATGATCTACTAGATAAAATTATCAATAACCAACCTAACTTACCTTTTTTGTTTGAAACTCATTATTGGTGATGGTGGATTTATGTTACAGTGGAACGTGGATAATTCGAACTTCTGTAATTCGAAAACTTCTTTAATTCGAAGTTTTGACTTGGTCCCTAGAATGTTATATAAAAACAATGTTAAAATATCCTGGTTAATTCGAATATTTTTTTGGATAATTCGAATTTTTTGCAGCGTAAAGTAATTGTGTGCGATTTTCCCGGAAACGACGTTCGGGCTTCCTGTCCGTAGACTATTTTTAGCTACATCCCCCGCCAACCCTCACAGCACGTACACCTGCTGTTGTTTGGTCACATGATACCCCTCCCCCTCACCAGTCCATTACTGATCATAAATCATAACATTGACATCTCTAATATGTCACTACACGGCGCCGGCGGAGTTCAGTAACGTGCGTATCATTGATGGTGGTTTCCGATATTCGTCGTCTTTGTTTCGTGTTGGCATTTGTGACTTCGTCTGCGTTCATGTTAACACGTCGTGTGTATGAACTGGTTCGATTCGTCAAAGCGAACCTACAAATCATTGACGTCGCAAGAATAAATAGCGGCAATCAAGGAGGTAGAGAAGGGATTTAATAAAAAATTTGAAATAGCTAAATTTTCGGGATCCCTCCAAAAACAGTATTGACATTTAACAAAAATTAGAATTTTAATCAATAATATATCTTCATTAATAACCTAACTTTTTTTAATATACAATGTTAAAACACGATGTTTTACTGTTTATTTCAACCACTGTCCCTTGAGGTTCGAATTATCCAAGTTCTACTGTATTTAGATTTTTATTGCGGACATGTTTTACATTATTTTATGTAAAACAAGCTTCACGACGTTTCGGGATCTGGAATCTGATCCCGTCCTCCAGAGGAACTAATTTAAAAATAACACAATTAACACATAATCCGGACTAAGCTGGTATAAAGCTGCGAAAACATAAAAGTTTAAAGCAGTTAAAAAACTTACAAACAAACCATTCACTAAACATTACACACATAAGAAACCAAACACGCCCACTCATCAGGGAAACACAAAGACAACTGGTAGGAGTGGGTGTGTCCCACCGAAATCGGAAACAAAATGGCCACCCCAAAAACCCTGTTATCCAGGTGAAATATGTCTAACAGATTTATTTTATTACTATTATTATTAATTCAAATACAAATCCTTCCTAATATACATGAAATATTGTAGTTCAAAGTTAACTTTACAGAGTAAAAAACAAAACACATTATTTTTACAATTTTATACCTAAAACAAAAATCCAATGACCCTTACGAGCTTTACTACGAGTTAGCATACCATGAGAATGTTGTTGTAATCTTCAGTTGTAGATATATAGTGTATTTACATACACATAAGAACATACAGTGTATTTATGTTATTTAGATTTTTATTGCGGACATTTTCCATCATGATTTTATATAAAATAAAGTTTCACGACGTTTCGTGATCTGGAATCTGATCCCGTCCTCAGAGGAACTAATATCTAAAAATAACACAATTAACACATAATCCGAACTAAGCCAGTATAAAGCATATATATATATATATATATACATCTGGGTGATTTCGAAGTAACGTCATCTACAACTACTAACTTTTTGGGGATAATAATTGATTATGGCCTCAATTTTCATGAACACATTGAGGGAATATCCAGGAGGCCGAGTCGGACTCTCTTCCTTTTCCGCAGGCTTGCTTATTATTTTTCGAATCGTGAAATCGTCCTCACTGCCTATTATGGATGTTTTTTTCCTATTCTAGCTTATGGAGTTGTGATTTGGGGCTATAATGGCTCAAAAACACAAGCCATTTTCAAAGACCAAAAGAAGGCAGTTCGAATCATTTTACAGCCTCCACCCAACAGCATCCTGTAGAGGCATTTTCAGGGACAACAACATCTTAACGTTCCCATCAATCTACATTTTCCACTGTTTGATATTTTAAAGAACAACCCAGATCTCTTTCCAAAACAACCTCCTTCAAGATTCTACATACGAAATCTTAATACCCTGTCCGTTCCCCAGCACAAAAATACGTTTTTCCAGCATCAAACATTGTTTTCTTCGATCAAGCTCTTTTACCGCCTCTCAATTGCCTTAAAATGAGACAGAAATTAATGTATTTAAGAGAAAACTCAAAGCCCTACTAGTTAGGTAAAAATATTACAGTTTGAAAGAATATTATTCAAGTGAAATATAGAAATAAACGATAATATTTCAAACTGTCAGTTATTTGTAAATGATTGAATTAATTGTACACTGCTCTATTGTATAGTAATGCTTTAAAAAAAATATGACGATTGTTATGAACTTAAATGTTTTTCCAACAATAAAAAGAAGTTTGAGTTTGTAAACTAATAGATTATACTTTTGCAGTAAATGAAACTACCGCCATGACGACAACTGGCGGTATATCCCCATCAGGGATGTTCCCTCAAGACTCTGGTGAGCTCGGGCACGTCACCGTAGCAGATGAGGCGACCTTCGTCTTTTTGCGTCCTATTGGTTTACAAGTTTTTGTCTTAGGTGAGTAGAAAGCCCACAATTATACAATTTTATCAGCTGTTTCCAAATCCCTCACTTATAGCAACGAAAATCTTCGAAGCAACGAATGCTTCGGAGGTCTAGTGCCGAAAACTTTTGACATGGTTATGTGTTAGCTCTGGGAGTGGGAGGTGTTGGCGATTTGCGTGAACAAAATTTGAAACAGTGACGTCATAGTTTAGTTATAAGAACAGCTGTTTAGATGAACTGAAAACATTCCCTATAGGCATATTCATGATCTAACCTATTTCCCACAGGGAAGTAAATACATTATTTTTTTGGCCCGAGTGCTTACACAAAAAGACGTACACCATGAGAAAATATGACTATGTTCCACCCATAGGAAATTTGTGGCTTTGAATGCGTGGACTCGAAACTACAATGCATTTCCATTCCGTTAGGTTATATTTTGTTCATTAACACTCTTGCGTGCTCGCGTGGTTTACTGGAACGCGAGCGGTTGCGTGGAGTGCCCCTGCACTCCACTTGTTTTGTTGTTTTTCTTAATTAGTATGAATTGTTTTGACGATATATTGGCATTTTATGTTGAATACACACATATAACACATAATTGATGTGATTTGTGATGTTATAAAACACATAATTTAGACCAAAAAAATCATTTTACAAATTGTACAATACAATAAATAAATATTGGTGCATGAAAAATTATTTTAAAAAATCGTTAGGAAAATTTTTTAAACAACGCAATCGAACCCCTGTGAATAGAAGTATACATGTTTGCTTTATTGACTGGGAGAAGGCGTTCGATAGGGTAAATTGGAATACACTGTTGAGAATACTGAAGGAAATTGGGATAGACTGGAAAGATAGAAAATTGATTAAGGAACTTTATTGTGGACAGTCAGTTGTTGTCAGAGTTGGAGATGATGAAACGGAAGAGGTGAGCATTGGAAGAGGAGTTCGACAAGGGTGTTGTCTTTCTCCTATGCTGTTTAATATATATGCTGAAAAGCTTACTGAAAAGGCTCTAGAAAAATCAAGAGGTGTCTTGGTAGGGGGAGAAAGTATTAAAAGTATTAAATATGCGGATGATCAAGCGGTGCTAGCAGAATCAGAAGAAGAGTTGCAGGAAATGATGAATTGTATATTAAGAGTTGGCAAAGAATTTGGAATGAAGTTGAACAAAGGAAAAACTAAGGCAATGAGAATAGGCAGAGAAGAAGGTCAGGTTAACATAACCTTAGAAGGAGTACATATACAACAAGTGAAAACTTTTAAATACTTGGGAAGTTTGGTCAAATGGAATGGTAGCTGCACGGAGGAAATAAGAAGCAGAATATCGTTAGGGAGAAGTGCTTACGTGAAAGTAAAAGGTCTGTTAACAGCAAAAAGAATACCATTAGAGTTGAGGAAAAGATTTGCTAAATGTTTTGTCTGGAGTGTGGTGCTTTATGGATGTGAGTCTTGGACAATTAAAAAAAGGGAGGAGAAATACCTGGAGAGCTTTGAGATGTGGTTGTGGAGAAGGATGCTAAAGGTGAAGTGGACGGATAGAATGAGAAATGAAGATGTATTAAATAAAATGAAGGAGAAAAGGAAACTGATAATAACGGTAAGGAGAAGAAAAGCATGTTGGTTGGGACACATACTTCGAAGAAACTGTCTGCAAGCAAGGATTTTGGAAGGTAGGATTGAGGGAGTAAGGGGAAGGGGGAGAAGAAGGATTGGAATACTGGACGATATTAAGAAAGGAAGGAGATTTTAAGAAAGGAAGAGGAGATTTTTTAAGAAAGGAAATGATCAAGGTATACGCATTTGTTACACTTGAAAATTTAGCAAATTTTACAAAAACATAAATAAATATTGTTGCATAAAAGAGTTATTTAAAAATGGTTAAGAATAATTATCTAAATAGCGCAATCTAAATATATAAAACAAAGTCATGTTAGTTACACGCATTATAACTCGAGAACGGCTGGACCGATTTTAATGATCTTTGATTTTTCGGATTCGTCTCTGCTCCGGTCATGCTTCAGTTTCCATAAATTAAATTAGTCTCCATTTTATAGCGTTTTAAATTTCTAATGTTAACATTAAGGATAGTAGGTTTGTTTACAAATTTTCTACAATCAAAACAATTGATTTCTTAAGCTACAGCTGTTGTTTTACTTTCCATTAGCAATATCATTGATTATAAATTAAATAGTTCTTCTATCATCTATGGCAATATGCTTTACTATACAATGCCATCTGAATCATTCATTAATGTAAAACAATAAAGTAAATGTGTACTGTACAAAGTGAACAGATTTATTCACCACGTTTATGGTTTTTGGGGACTATGTATTTGTATTTATTATTTTCTATCTGATTAAAAGTCACGTGTTTATAATTATGTCGGAAAAATTAAAAATAATTACGATTTCTATACATATTACGTTTATTGTAATAATCAGCTGCTGTATATCTTTCCTATAACAGCCGTATTACAGTTATGTTTTTGTTTGGTTTTAGGTTGGATTAGAAAAATTGTGAATCAATCCACTCAGATTTATTTGTTTTGTGGGAATTTTATTAATAACTAGCCAAAGTACCCGTTCTTCGCACGGGTAAAAAAGGCTGAGAGGTGTAGGCTCTACAAATACATTTAAGTTATTGATAATTAATTCTTTATTGTTTACAAAATGACAAAACACGTGTCTAAGTATATATCTAAACGTGACAAAGTAACATATGTCAAATATTGGGAGAGGATAAGCATTAACGTAATAGAGGCAGGCATCGGGAGAAAATTAAAAATCTACCATTCCACTATTTCAAACTAATAATTCACTAAATTCGATCTAGCAGTTTATGTGTAAAAATTAACTTTATTTCTTTTTCTTACCGAACTGTCAAAATGTAAAGTAAACGGATGTTGACATTAAAAACTGTAAACATTGAATCCCAGGGTAATTACAGCAACCATGTCTTCTGCTTCTCGAACTGTCAAATTTTAGTGTTCACAGCTGTTGACATTCAAGTAATTTTATGTTTTCATTTTCTAAAAATGTAAACATTGAAACTTAGGACGTTCACAGGGCGTAGCCCGAGAGGATTTTAAGGAAATGAGTATGCCTATGTGTTGCATGAGTTTAAGATCTGTCTTTGTCTAAAATTTCAAACTGTTTGGTTCAGTATTTTTTGCGTTCACTTGCCACAACAAACCCACAAACCCACAAACACACAAACCCACAAACAAACATACAGAAACCACCTCTTCTTTATAATATTATAGATATGTCTTATCGTTTCAGTATTGTTATTAACTATGCCGTGACCCAGAATATCTCATTTTTCACAAAATGAGAATTCGTAATGCTCTTCGACTTCAGAACATGGCCAATCTGAAGGTTAACACATATTTACTGTTAGGCGTTACGAAGTTCGCCGGGTCAGCTAGTATTATCTATTTCAAGTTCATCAGGGTCTTCGTCACTTATGACACTCTTATAATCTTCCGTTCCAGCTAACCAACACCATTACTGTTCTTAGTTGTCCATTGTTCATTCATTAGTTAATACATGCATACACTATACACTTTTCATATAAAAATAATGTTTGTATTTACTTCCCTGTGGGAAATAGGTTAGATCATGGATATGTCTAAAGGGAATGGGTTTAGTTCACTTCAGCCGTTCTTATTCATTTATATTAAAAATTCAATACAACAGCTCTAGTAGTTTCTATGGAAACATGTTACATGTTTTCCATCTTAAAAATCACCAACACCCCCCCAGAGCTAAGACATATCCATGTCAATAATGTCAACTACGTGAAATAAAATCCACAACATATGTCACTCCGTGGAAAAACCCGGAACACGGATACTCGCGTGGAGTGCACCTGCACTCCAATCTTGCGACACCAGGAAAATATTCAATAGAAAATTGGTTTAGCCCGAATTGGTAGCTTTCATTATACTGACAGGTTCCAGGGGTGTCAAGGGGAAGGTAGATGACTGCTCAAGGTCACAAGTCCTGTCAACTGCGTTTTAGGAACAAAAGAACGTGACTGGAGTGCCATCACACTCCACGCGAGCACCGGAGTGTTAAATGTTCCTAACGTTTTCATTTTCATAACCTTGTTACATATTTGTGACAGGTTAATACTGTATCTATCTGATCTGCCTTGAACGTGTGGCCTTCACTGTAAAGACACATATTTTTTGTGAACAAAATTTTAGTGCAGACGAATAAGAACTAATTGACATATGTATTGCAAAGTAATTTGTGTATAGGGGTTTTTACCGATAGGTGTCGCGGACTGCCGCCAGATGCACCGCCGCATGACGCGTTGTCAACCGTGGGTTCCCATCTCGTAGAATCCTATTTCGTAGAAAATGAGGGTTTCCCATTCTGTAGAAAATGAAGGTGTCCAATCGTGTAGAAATGTATAGTTTTTCCCTGTTTTGTTGGCAATTCTCCTTGTTTAGTTGGCGTAGCTTGCATTTCTACACGTTTGGACACCCTAACTTTTCTACAAAATAGGAAACCTCCATTTTCTACGAGATGGGAAACCCGCATTTTCTACAAAATAACACTCATCCATTTTCGTAATATAGCACTGATATTGTTATATTGTGTCAAAAAATCCTAACCAAATTATACCAGAAAAAAGCGCAGTTGGGGTTAACAAAATTATCGTACTGGTATCAGAATAAATGCAAATTAAATAACTGCAAATGAACAATGGAGAAAGCTAATAATAGCTAACGATCATATTGAAATGCAAATGAACAATGGAGAAAGCTAATATTAGCTAACGATCATATTGCTGTTAGGAGGAAGGTGTACATTATAAAAAATGCATTTTAAACTCAAACATTAAAATAGATAAATAATTAAAGACTACGACCTTCAATAATTAGGCTTAGATCTACCAAAGTTAAGTAAATTAAAGCTCTCAATGGATTATATTTTGTATTTGCAACTAAAAAGAGATGATATGATATTTTATAAATTCTGTCTCAGAGGTCCAATTAAGCTGCACATGAGTATATAATAATTATTTATTCATCAATGCCTATTTATCAACAGTGACTAGAAACTATTATTGACTAATTTTATTGGCTCGTAATGAAAACAATATAACTCATTATGTTAAGCCTCCAAACTGGAATTAGTTTTTATGTATACAATACCTTTTCCATGTATTTTCCCATAACCGTCGACCCAAAAGAAATAACTTCGAAAAGTTTGTATGATATTTAATTTATGATTTGTAACTGAGACTGGAAAAATATCAATGTAATCTTATTTAGTTACAGAAGATAAAGCTATATGAATTGTTGTCAATGAGTAGTTAGCCTACTTTGACCAGAATTTTGTAAATTTATAGATGAAACTAATTACTAATGTGTTCTGCATTAGCTTTGTGTAACAACTGCATTCAGTTAGTTGTTAGTTCAATAATTATCGTCTTTCTTAAATGGAGCTGGTATTAGTTCATCAGAGACAGCATGGAAATACCAAACGGTAGGCTTCAATATAATAATATATTAACTGAAGAGCAATTTAGTTTCCATTCATGGTAGTGCATATGCAATCTGCTATGGAAAATTATATTGACAACAGACTGTCAGCTCCAAGTACATTGCAAGTCAATATCACATGACAACAGTAACAAAACGGAATTTTAATAATAAAAATCTGCTTAATATACATATTAATAGACTTTTAACATTTTAATACAGGGCTTCCATCCTGCATTACTTTGGAGCTATGAGTATTTGAATTGCCCATAAATAGTGTTATATAACATATGAAACAAAAACAAAAATAATATATCGTAGAAAATAACTTTATTTGGAGATCTTTTAAAAATTTACCTGAGGATCAACCTAAAAGCTCAGGGTATATTAACGCGATATGCGAATAATGGCAACCGCACCGCTAGAAAATCAGTTTCACTCTGATTAATGTATTCTAATGAATAGTAAGCTTGACTAGTAAGTAAGTAGTACTGTAGTATATAATGAATAGTAACGTAATCTCCAACGAAACTATTATTTTCTATAGATAAAAGGCTGGTTACAGTTCCATTACAACAGATGAATGATCGTCCCTCAGAAGAGCTTAAACCAAAGGTAGTCATGTAATCAATTAAGAACTAATTAATCAGTAATTCGTCAAATAACATGGCTATTCATTTGAAAAATAATTACCATAATGGCAACATTTAAAACTTGAAATTCAAAATGATACACTCTTTTTCCTATCGCTAATATTTTTAAATGGAATATTTTTTATTTAAACGATAAAAGAAACGTTTTAAATTTGTATTTATATGTTATACTCACCAAATAACTCAATAACCGAGACCAAACGTATACCAAACCAATATATTACCACTATATGTACTTTTATTGTTTTAGCTATTCATACTAACTAATTCTATAAACATCCTGGTTAGTTACTTCACTTTGTTAATTAATTATTATTAGTAGATATCTTACAAGACTTAAATCAGTTATTAATTATAAACGTTTATTTCTTATAGTTACGTATATTATGAATGATGAAAATACCATAGATGAACGGATAGTAAAGAACTTATAATCCGTTCCTCTCTGATAATACATATCAATCAAATTTATAAGGGTTTATTCTTCTTTGAAACTAGTCTTGCTAGGCACAGCTAAAAAGAAGAAATAACGTTAGCTACATGTTAGCTTACTTGGCAGTGACAGCTGTTAACCGTCCTCAAAATTATTATCGTGCACATGGCAACCCTGTCTATTTGTTCCATAGAGTAAGAGAAATTCTACAAAATTGGACGACCTTATGTTTCTACAAAATGGGAAACCTTCATTTTCTACAGAATGGGAAACCTTCATTTTCTAAAATTTAAGACGATTTTAAATATTTCTAAAGAATTGTAAGAGCTCACTTTCTGCACGATTGGAAACCCTTAAATTTCTACACGATTGGAAACTCTCATTTTCTACGAAATAGGATTCTACAGGATGGTATCGCACCGTTGTCAACAAAGTCGCCATCAAAAATATCCCATGTTTAGGTTTTAAAATTCCCACTTTTCACTCTTATCCCATTTACCTAACCTCAATACACTTTTTCTGATTACATTTTTGAAGCAGGCCTTATTTAAATTTTGCATTAGTCCTTACAAATTATCTGATGACCTTAAACCACCTTTATATGTCTAATATGGATGGTATTATGAAATAAATATAAAGTGAAGAGTGGGTGAGATGGGTGTATTGGACTCCATGACCTGTAGCTCCGTAAGTGTTAAGAAACTCTTTGTAACATTCTGTAGTCATAGGCTTTTTGAAGTGGTATTATGTATTAAAAATAATATTTTTAATTTACAGAGAAAGACCCAAAAGTGAAACTAGTTACGATTGACATCAATGTAAACCAGAAAATCGCCGATGGAGAGAAAGGGCGGTACTCGGCTCAAATCACCAGCATTTGGAAAGACGTCCACCTCGGCTTTGTGATTCCGGATCTGAAGCTCAAAGAAGGTGACGTCATCTACTACAAGATAATGGTCCGTGTACACCTTTATGGAACACACTTCCGGCCGAACAAACACTACAACAATCAAATCACAGTGGCATGTGAGTATGGAGAAGGAGCGATTTATTTTTTATGTTAACCCATTTAGGAGCTCTTCATTCATGCCTTGGTCATGAATACATGATGGTGCAAAATTATAGGGATACATAATGAAAAAGTCATACATATAGTTTAAAAAGATGTTGTTTCCTTGTTACATTATTACATAGTTAATTATTTTAAGCAACATGCATTTTTTAGTGGTTCCCTTTATCTAGTTCATTTTAAAGAAATGGTGACACAGAAACCAAAATAACAATGGAATTTAAATTTTAAATCCTTGAGATGACATTTTTGCCAATGAATGGCGAATTATTTAGTAGAAACCTGGTATTTAAAATATAGGCTTACCATAAACAAAGCCCAGATCCAAAATAAATAGGTACCTGTACATTAAAAAAACTGATCAGATTTTTGCTTTTTAATTATTTGATTTAACAAACATTGCATTATATTTAAATAGGCCCTAACTTGGGGTTTTTAGAACATTAGCCAATATATGAAAGGAAAATTGCTTAGTTACCACTTATAAGCAACCTTTAGTTTATGCTAATTCAATATAAGGAAGCTTGTGTAAGCTAATAGGTTTTATACTGTGCAGTTGACACTGTCACCACGACGACAACAACAACAGCCGCACCCTCCTCGACATGCAACTCCCCGACCCTCTACAACGGCAGGACATCCTCATGTCCTGGAGACATCCTACTGGACAGGCGCTTTGACTCCTTGGATTCCATGGAAGGCTGGAAGCATCAGGTCTCGATAGGAGGGGACCACCTGGTGAGAGAACTCCTATATTAATGTAACTCAACCTGTGAATCGCATTACCATATGATAGTAGTGTTGCCTTGTTATGTGTGCTGATATACTAATATATAACCAATTTTTCTAATTATGCTTAGTTTGCATTATATTTTTGAGCAATAACAGGCACTCAATATTAGAATTGAACAGCATTTTGGGAATAAAACAACTAAGTTATAGAGTCAGTTTTCAAAAATTATTCCTGATTACTTTAATTCAACAAAACTTAATTTTCTTTTAGGATGATGAGTTTGTGGTGTTTATGAAGGATTCTCATGCCAGTTGGCTGGAAGACAGAAGACTTTTCATCAAACCCTCCCTTTTGGAGGACAAATACAATGAGTCCTTTGTGAGGAGTGGTGATTTTGAGATAGAAGGGTGAGAAGTTTATATCTAATAAGGAATATATGTCATCATGCACGATTATTCATAGTTTCTCTTATTATATAGTCCTCTTATAATAATGAAACTAATATTCAGACAATGGATAAGACAGTCGTAAAATTGTAACATTGGCTAGAAATTATTTCGGTCTTCCATTACTGTCTAAGTGAGGTAAGGTTTTCGACTCGAAGTAACATGACGATAGGGCTGACTCTATTAACTTTTTAAACTTGGCACAGGAAGACTTTATCAATCGAATTGCAGTGGTTCAGTAAAGTTGTACAGCCACCGAAAATAAAGGTTCATGAGAATAAGTAAAATAGAAACGGACAGTCTGCTGAGTTAGTGCTGAGTGAGTGAGTGCAGTCTGCATCAAGGAAAAGGCAAATCCAAGCCGATCCGTCCCCAAGGACCTGATGTCATGTCCAAGTACCAGGTAACCAGAGAAGCATGAACATACCAATCCATCCCAGAGTGAATCAACCAACTCTGGGAGTTAAACTGGGTGTCCAAGTTCTAAGGTTGGCATGTCCTTAACCAGCCAGCGGTATTGTTACACCAAGTTCCACAAGAGGTATCGTATAAGGGCCATATTAGACTAGATCACCTGGTTACTGTACGGTCAGAAAGCCACGACACCAGTAAAGTCACCAGGAGTAAGGCCAACCCCCAAAGTTCCCCACTTCAGTGTCTACACATTTAGCGCTGTTACCTCATCCTTGCTCCATGAGCACTGTTATCCGTGTCTAACATTTTCAGTTAAAAAATGTCTAGCGAACAAACTTTATTAAATGATCGTGGAAGAGATGCAGGGAAAGGAAAAAAGAAAGAAAGGGGAAAATAAGTGGATTGTGTTTGACTTCTCTTGACATTCTCGAACAGTTGAAAAACTTGTCTCTGTCAGGTATAAGTTCATCAAAAAGGGTATAAAAAATCCTTTTGTTTCTCTTAAAGGTAATATTGAATGAACGTGCATTTTCTTTGGCCGTCTCTTCATTTTCCTTAGCAAAAGAGCAAGAAGTAATATTTCTTCATATTTTTCCGACATTACGTCCGCTATCTAAACTAAAATCAAACAATTTCTGAATTTGCAGAACAAAAAAATACAGTGGCAACGCAACAGCAGGGACTGTATGTGCCCTCCATCAGGGCCCCTAAGTCAAAGCCTGTGAAGAGGTTCCATTATGTAGGTATCTGAAAAGGTTATTATAATCATTATATTGACATGGATATGTCTTACCTCTAGATGAGGGGTTGTTGGGGATTTTTAAGATGGAAAATATGTAACAGGTTTCCATAGAAATCACCAGAGCTATTTTATTGAATTTAAAAAAAAGAATAAGAACAGATGTTTAGATGAAGTGAAAACATTACCTTTAGACATCCATGATATAACCTATTTCCCACAAGGAAGTAAATACAAATTTTTTAAATAATGTACTTCATAGTTAGATTTTTTAATTTATTAATACATTTCAAACTATCATGGTATATTAAATACCAACTAATCACATGTGTAGGTGTACCTCTGATGTTCCAGTGCAGTGTAGGAGAAGAGCTTTCAGCTACCTGATCCTGCCACCTGTTACCTCCATTCAACTCAAGAGTATTGAATTACAACTAATCACATGTGTAGGTGTACCTCTGACGTTCCAGTGCAGTGTAGGAGAAGAGCATTCATGTACCTGAACCTGCCACCTGTTACCTCCATTCGACTCAAGAGTATTGAATTACAACTAATCACATGTGTAGGTGTACCTCTGACGTTCCAGTGCAGTGTAGGAGAAAAGCATTTAGCTACCTGATCCTGCCACCTGTTACTTCTGCTCGACTCAGAACCAAAGATAAGATCACCTTCCGCTATGGGATTGTTGAAATCAGGGCCAAGTTGCCACAAGGGAAATGGATTGTACCAGGTTAGGTCCACATTTTTTTAAAGTGGAGATACTTAACAAACTTCTTAGTATGTGTTAGTTCTTTATTGTCCGTCCTAGGCGCTTGACTCCTGGGTGATCAGTAATACTATGGTCGAACCAGGACTCACAGTGTTATGTACTGTCCACTTGAACATGTAGTCTCCAGCACTCGTAGTTTTTGGTCCTCTCTGTTTATATTATTGTTACCCTGCTTATGGAAACAGGATTACAATACATGGCCACCTTAGAACCCTCAAGCTTCAGAATACAACTTTGAGGTTTTGATTCTCTTTAAGGAAAAGAGATCATTTGTCATGAGATGTGTGTCATGTCTCGTGATGCTGTTGATATGCTACTTAGGGTGACTTGCAAACTTATCACCGATTGTTTGACTCTTAAAATACTAGGACTCTGAAAGCCTCAGTACCTGAGTGAGATGTTAAACTATTACAGTGAGATTTCTCAGCTTTCCAACCATGATCCCAAGCTGCACTTCCAGAGAGTGAGGCTTGAGTTTGGCCGGAGAAGATTTTCACATTTTGGGCCAGCATTGTACAATGACCTCCCTTGTGCTCTAATAATACAAATACAAATAGTTTATTGACATATTTTTTCAAAGTCGTGGTAAAGTAAAGACTTTAACTTTATCAGTTAAAAAAATAATAAAAAATGTTCACCAGGCAAACCATTGATAAAATGTATACTCATATTATTGTTTTTAAATTGGTTGTCTTCATTTCAATATTAATTTGTAAATGGTTGTTATTTTTTAAAATATTTATTAATGTTAAAGGTTTTGTCAATACACATTATTTAGGCTATTTTATTTTATTTGTTGACTTCAGTTTTCCTGAAAACTGTTTGGTAACTTAAGAACGCTTAGAAACTAAGGCGTTTTACTTATTTATATACCAGGTGAATAGTATTCCCTGATTACAATCTCCGGGATCCGAATCAGGGCCATTAGTGATTCTTGTTCTGAGTCTGCCATCTCTATGAAATATGGACCGAATCATCTTCTAGACTTGTAAAGCGTTATATTGGCACTAAATTACCATTCAAAAATCCTGTGGTTCAAAAATGTTGACATAGTCTCTCTTTTCTCTATCTATCTTAGTTAAATTATAGGTATGTATATTTGAATTAATCGAAGAAAAACTGTTAATAGTTTAATGAGAACATTTATTGACAGCGTTGCTATGCCACAGAGCTGTGGCTAGTGCCGGTCGATGGCTCAACAGCTGACAGAGTGGTGATGGGAATGGCCCGAGGCAACATGGACGACTCCGAGTTTGGGTGGAAGGACCTGGAGGCTTGTGTCATCGGCGATGGCCATTCGTCATCGGGGAAGTGGAGGAAGAACACTCCATGGACTGAGGATTTCCACACGTTCAAGGTGGACTGGAGGCCTGGTGGGTTGATAACAAGATTGGTCGTATAACAAGATTCTGTAACTTTTAGTCCAATCAAAATCAAGTGTTTCTATTAGATCATCTGATCTTCAAGTCAATGATCAAGCAGAGATAGTTTTCGGCTTGTTCAAGTATTAATCAAAATTTAAATTGTTTGAATTATAGGCTTGATAAATAATTTGTTTAACCCTAAAAGTGGCAAAGTCATAATTTACGACGCATTTACATATTCAATAAGAAGTGGCAGGTGGAGGCATCTGTCGTCAGTTTAGTGAACTTGTTAAGCTACTAGCGGCTACGTGACCGTGTTGCCCTCTGGGGGCAAACAACTGAACCTGTTCTCGTAGTGCACTAGACTGCCACCGGGCAGGTCTTATAACCAAGTAAGTGCTTTCAACTCCTATGCACTGGTGACCTAACCGGCTAAAGCCCTGCGTTGACGAGCGTAACGTTCTAGCCATTCGGAAGTGCTAGGGTTCAAATCCCGACCATGAGCAATCCCAATTCGGCTTGTAAGTGTGTGGTAGAGCGGTGAGGAGGGCCCACCTTAAATAAACGGTGACCTGCTTGGGTTGAAGTTGACGGCATTTGTAGGCTTGATTGGGATTGCAGTGGACACCTGTTTTGCTTTTTTGGTTAGTGGTTATAAGGGGTGGGGGCATGTTTTATGATTTTTTTGTTTAAACTTTGATATTTTAAGTAGATATTAGTAATTATTTTTACGTTACACTTAAGAGTAAAAAAAAAGCTTGCCACTTCTAGGGTTAAAGGTGTTTCAATGCTAATCAGAGCTTACACATGGAATGTTGTTACTGAAGCTATCTGACTATTGGACCGTAGCTAGTCTTGTAATCAAGCAACTTGGAGGCTACAACTTGTGGATAGTTTGTGAGCAATGGTCGGTGGGTATTAAAAAAATACTGATGGTGTTCTCTTGTGTAATAACGTTCCAGCATTGAATACTCAATTAATCAGCAAAGACCATCCTCATTATTAGACCAGTTTGTAATTCAGTGGCAGTGGTGACTGTTGGGCTATTAACAGTTCTGTCCAAGGAACATGTCAACCTTAGTAAAAAAAAAGACTACAAGATTGCTCCAAAATCATCCTACACTCATTTTTCATTCATACTTGGCCTAAAACACCTTCCTGGGTAGGTTGCCATTTCAGTTAAAAGTATAAAGTATCACCTCCACATTTGGGTTTTAGCTGGCCTTTGTCTGTCCTAATATTGGGTACATTGCAAATGTTATCACAATTGGAGATTGTTAAAAGGCGTCTCTGGCTATCTCAATAACAAAAAAGGTACCTTGGAAAATGAGATTGTTTATTTACAACGTGTGAACTGCTAATAAAGGTAAATATTAATATAGTTATATAACTGTTTAAGTGTATTACAAGCGAACTGGTTCCTTACTAAATGAGGTTAGGACAGAAAAGTTCTAGTAGTGGAGCTGGAGACCCTATATTCCTTAGAGGATAAGTTCTTTAAAAGGTACTAAGCAGGGCCGACGAGAGAATTGATGGGCCCCTGTGTGCAGCACGTAACCCCAGGTGCCAAAGGGAGGTCTGGGGGGTTAGCCCCCCAGTATGGGGAGGGGGGTCCGGGAAATTTTAGTAAAATTAGACTTATGAACACATATTTTTAGACTATTTAGCGACAGACAAAATAGATTTTTATGTTGTAAAAACCACGTTTTAATGTCAAGGGGGGTTTAAATTACTAACAGTCTTACACAAGTAATATTATTTGATATATGCTGATAAGGAGCATATTTAAATAAGCAACTACAGATGTCACAATTTCAATGAAAAATAATGGTATATTTGGATTCAGGAGGTATAAAGCTATAAAGTAAGTTATAACAATTAAACATTTGTTAGGAGGCACCTATAGTAAATTACTAAATTAATACACAAATTTTTAACAATTTCCATTATAGGGCTTACTGGCCTACAATATACCAACATGCGAGTTTAGTAAATATTTTATGTTACATAATGATCAGTAAAACACTGACAAACAACACTCTGATAAAAGTGATAGATTTATAATTAATCTCAGAAAACTTCAAAGCAACTCAAACCCACCAAGCTGTCAAGCAGACGGCAATAGCATCAAGCATCGAATCGAAAGACTAAGAGCAGAGCTGAGCCAGCAGTGCTGCCATCTGTACAGACACATTCATCCGTACATTATTGCCATATTTGCACCAGTCTGATTTTGCTTAAAATCAGTACCGGTAAACTAGTTAAATCTTCTAACGTGTTGGCAGAATGTGGCAACATAGAACTAACATTACAACCGAGCTTGCAAATGACGTCTACTATAGACGAAATGTTGCGTTTTAAAAGTTGAGAGTGAGTCTCCGTGAGTGGCTACATTATACAGCTTAGGAGAAAGCGGTTTTTAATTCCTTAAACCTCTACTAATTACAAATCATTCGTACATAAAATAAATAAAGCAAAATTCTTTATCTTTATGTCAATTGGTACCAACCTCAACTCAGTTTAAAAACCCCATCTGAGGAAAGAATTAAGCCAATCAAGTTGAACTTGTCATGCCTTTTGTCAGACTGGGTATCAGCTGATGGAAATCACAGAATCAGTCATACCAACCGTTAATTTTTGCTCCATTATTTTTTAAAAACCCTGTATTTGCTGGTCAATTGTAATTCATGAACCTTGTGTAAAGTGTGCTTAATTTTTGTACACTGTAGCTTTAATTCAATGAAAATTCATGACCATTAAATTACCTTGAAAGGCCTAGTTCTTGAAATAAATAAATATGCATGGGTTTGTTTTGTTGCCTAATACATAAGCATAGAAATTCAACAATTAGTTTTCAATGAGATTAAATAGTTCTTTTCTAGGTAGGAGGTTTAGATCCATGAACTAAAATTATTTCATATTATTGTGTTCCTCAAGGTCAAATGCAGTTTTTCGTTGATGATCAAGAAATTCATCGCGTCTCATCGAGCGGCTACCCGATTTTGAACAAAGAGGTATATGACTAATTTGGTACCAAAAAGTATTAAAATAATCAGTAGAATCTATTTACATAATTTAATCAGTCTTGAGTTTTCTCATTAAATTGTGGTGTCACAGCGAAAATCAAAATATGATGTCATAGTATTTGGAACCTTAAGCACTATACACTATAGAATTAAATAAATTTTATAAATCTTATTGCTGTATTTTTATACATAATTATTATTGTTTATAAGATTTTCATGAGACTACATTGGTCTATTGGTCTATTGGTGGTATTTGGACTATTGGTCAAATTTATCCTAAGGAATTACATAGTGTTTAATGTATTTATAACGAGTTGTACAAGCTATCAGGCTTATGAGACGACTTTCTAGGTTTACATTTCTCTTGGAGTTCACGTGGCAGGACACAGAGACTTTCCTGACAATGTCAGGGACAAACCCTGGAGAAATACTGATCCTAAGGTAAGTTTCAGATTGCGTTGTTCATAAAATTCAGTATTAGTATTAAAATAGTAGGTATTAAACTTTTTGAGAATTAATGTTTTCAACTTTTGTACTTGCTGTGTCATTATTTATTATTAACAAAGTCTGCAGAAACAGGTTACATACTATAACACCTGATTACGATAAACTATTACCAGTTGAGGCCACCACGGGAAACAACATGGCCTCCTAGACCGCCGGAATGTAGGTGGTGCAACCTCAGCAACCAATAGGATTTCAAAATTCACCTTATGGTATGATATCAGAGAACGATATGAGAACTTTTGCAGCTGACTGAACTCAAAACCAAGATGATTAAATATAACAGTGCAGGTATTAAGATCTCTGTAATGCTAAAAGCTTGAGAAAGGGTACATACCTTTTCTCAATACGTTTACACTATCACTTTGAAATTTTTATCAGTTTTTGTACCGGTACCTTTGATACATACTGAGTAGTTTTATGTACGTCAATCCAGAAATAGCTGAGCTATTATTTTGTTGTATGATACCAAACAAATTAAAAACATTTAAAGCTTTTGTTTTTTTGCCAAATAAGTCAACTAGCCTTAATAACAAATTGTATGTAAAATCTTTACAGTGGAACTCCCATATCCAACCTCCCGATATCTGACTGTTTCGTCCGTCCCTTTATCTAGGTTTCCTACTCTCCAGTCACTATTCTTCGATAACGTATAAATATTACTATTTGATCAGGTATCATCCAATGACATGTCTTCATGTTTTAGTTATCATATATATTCCATTCCGAAACATAAAACTGCTCTCTTTGAAAACCAAACTACTCCTCAATTAAAATGTTTAATAGTCTTCCACCAAACCTGAGAACAGAAGCTGATGTCGGTAGATCCAGGAGAAATTTGAAACTGCTTCTGATTAAAAAAGAATACTACAGGGTTCAGGATTTTTTTAAGCGTTAAGTTTATCTTTTATTAATGTTTTGTTTATATGTAGTGTTTTAAGTTTTATTCATATACTCCTAAGAAGTAATATATTGACGAATTGTCCATGCTTTTGTTTAAAAGTTTCATGACAATAAAAGATTTTGATTTGATTTGATTAGGTAAGTTAAGGTTTATTGCAACGATGCATAGCTATACTTCTTCCTAAGGAATTTGTTTGATTTATTCCTCCCAATATCTGAGTTTTTGGCCGTTCCGACCATGGCCTGATCCCGTCATGGTTGGATATTTGAAGTTCTACTGTACATAAAAGTTGTGTCAAAAGGTCTTTATCACTAGTCCTTTCTGAGAGAAGGAATCTGGTTAATTGTGATTTTGACATGGTTATGTCTTAGCTCTGGGGGGTGTTGGTGATTTTTAAGATGGAAAACATGTAACAAGTTTCTATAGAAACTACCAGAACTATTGTATTGAATTTTGAATATAAAAGAATAATAACAGCTGTTTAGATGAACTTAAAACATTCCCCTTAGACATATCCATGATCTAACCTATTCCCCACAGGGAAGTAAATACTTCTTTTTTACCTAGATTTTGCCACTGTTTATGCCACTTTCATGCATGTTATGAAGAAAAGGCATCTTACTTCCATATCAAAACACGCTTGAAAATGGCAAAAGGAGTGCCGAAACATAAGTTGTAACCCAAGAAGAACTAGAAGGAACAGGTAGTAAGAGTAAGAGTTTTGGGGTATTTCAAAATATTTTAGTACGAATATATATATATCTTTCAATGCTCTGATTTAGTCAGTTTAACTTTTCACCTGTGAGCATAACAGTATCCATGTTTCAGAGATTCCATAAATTCTGGGACGCGAAGAACAGCTGGTATCCTACGTGGAACGCACTCTCTGCGCTGCAAGTTGAACGTGTTAAAATTTCTGCTATTTGATGCCAATTTATTGACAATATGTGGATGAGAATAATTTTTATTTTAGTTGTCTTCTGACGAAATGATGTGTCTGAGATAGTTTTGTATTGTTACTTTGAGAGGTGTGTTTGACAGAAATGTTGCATTTTTCATGTATTAAAGCATTATTCATAAAAGATTGAGACCATACACCGTTGTATTAGTTAATAGGTAAAGTGTTGGTCCAGTAAGTAAATAGTTCTGGTGCAAAGCAGAGGTGTGCGACTCCTGTCACATATTGGACGCTCATCTCTGTCCGGCAACCACACAAAGATTTATTATGAAAACATTGCTTAAATCTTCATATATGTGTTAAAGTATACACATATTTGGTTTTGATTGTTATAAAAAATAAGAATACTACTCATTGTTTTATCATTATACATCTTGTTTTAAAATTGTCCTATCCATGTCATGAAATTATGTTTTGAATAGATAAGAGAAAGGATAAGGTGAAGGAAGTCAATGTTTGGTATAAACTGATGTTGAATCTAACATCATACCGATACTGTTGTCATTCATTCACTTCGCTAGTCGCCTAGTAGTGCTGCCCCATTGTTGTTGTCATTTTGTGCCATTGTTTTTGTCCACTTTGCTGTTCTTCTGTGGGTAACAAAATACTTAGCTTTCAATCATTCCTTTAAAATCTCATAGACTTTTAAATTTTCATCTAGTGCTGTAATTAACTTAGTTAATTATTCCAATACTGGCTGACCCGGCGAACTTCATAACGCCTAACAGTAAATACGTGTTAACTTACAGATTGGCCATGTTCTAAAGTTGAAAGCATTACTTCGAATTCGTTTTTAGATATTCTGGGTCGCGGCATAGTTAATAACAATACTGAAACGATAAGACATATTAATAACATTACCACAAAACAAATAAATCTGAGTGGATTGATTTACGATTTTTCTAATCCAACCTAAATCCAAACAAAACCTAACAATAATACGGCTTTTATAGGAATGATATACAACAGCTGATTATTATAAAAAACGCAATATGTATGAACACCGTGATTATTTTTTATTTGGCCGACATAATTATAAACACGTGATTTTTAATCAGACAGAAAATAAAAAAATAAATACATAATCCCCAAAAACCGTAAACTATTAACATGGTGAATAAATCTGTTCATTTTGTACAGTGCACATTTACTCCATAGTTTTACATTAATTAATGATTCAGATGGCATTGGATGGTAAAGCAAATTGCTAATGGAATGTAAAACAGATGTAGCTTTAGAAATAAAATGTTTTGATTGTAGATAATTTGTAAACAAACTTATTTCCCATGAGGTTAACATTAGAAATTTAAAACGCTATAACATGGAAACTAATAGAAACTGAATATGCCTAAAGCATGACCGGAGCAGAGACGAATCCAAAAAATCAAAGATCATTAAAATCGGTCCAGCCGTTCTCGAGTTATAATGCGTGTAACTAACACGACTTTGTTTTATATATTTAGATGAGGTTTATAACCACCAGGCTAGCTTGACACGTTTTAGGAGAATAGGTCATTAAATAACCCATGTAAATGTGTTGAATAAATACTTATTTGATATTAACATGAAAAATCATTAAGAATCTGCATCAGTGGTAGCCATCTTGGATTTAAGTCCCGTAAGTGCAATGTTAAATTCTGGCGCCTATATCTCCTTGACCTATTGTCATAAATTAACGGAAGAGGTGTCAAATTAAAGGTATAAAGTCCTCCAGGGTACCACCTTACAGAACTTCTTATTTTCACTCTTAATAAAAAAATAATGATTTATTTTGTAAAATATTCCTTGATTTTTGTTTTTATATCAAGTTAAATGTTTGAACATATTAAAAGGTCAAGCCCTTGAGCCACATCTCATCAATGTACTTTCAAAGTTTTACACTGACACTTTTGATAATTAACACCACTACAGACGCCAAAGTGAAGGTTTGTTGCGCCAGAATTTAACATTGCTCTAACGGGACTAAAATTCAAGATGGCTACCACTGATGCAGACTCTTAACTGTAGTAAATTGGTCTGCTGATACAACTGGATCTAGGTTACTGAAATAGCTAATGACGTCATGGGAAAGCCTAATCAGCAACACACAAGGTTATCAGGCTTATTATGAGATGTGACAACATTAGACCCATTATTTTTAAATTTTAATTAATATGCCTTTGAATCATAGGCCTTTGTTAACAAGGAAGTTTATGGAAGGAGAACGTATTGTTAAAAGCATGACCTTTAACACATACCCTAACTTTTTTAACTTAATTGAGATTATAGTAAATTAGACTGACGTTTGTTGCAAGAAAAATCCTGAAATGCTTGTGAAGCTCTTATACAGGGTGTTCATAAAAGTCGGGGACAAACTTCGAGGGATGACAGTACTCATCAAAATAAACAAAAAATTTCCTGTAAACATATGTCGAAAAATCCTTCGTTTGTACGCTAGCCGCCATTTTGTGTTTTATACAAACAACTTTATGTATAAAGAACTATTTGAGATAAAGAAACCAAACTTTGCACACATGTTTATTGGCCAAAGAGAATAATATTCTCAAAGTATCAATAAGTTTACCTTTAAATTTTCAAAATGGCGGTGGTTAAAAATCTTTTAATTTAAATAACAATAAAACCATTAACTTTATACCATTTTTAGAAGAAATAAAAAAGATTCAAATTTTAATTTCAAATCGAACGGTACTTTGGTGAACGAAATCCGTGGACGGATAAGCGAGAAAATGAATTTTTAATGTTAGATTACAGGGCCCACACGCCACCGCGGCGTGGCCATGGTGAAAAATTAATTAATTGTTGTGCTAGCCGCTTTTTCGCCACGCACACACCGCGGTGGTACATGGGCTCTATAAGCCAACTTTAAAAGTGCATTATCTCACTTATCTATGCACGGATTTCGTTCATCAAAGTACCGTTCGATTTGAAATTAAAATTGCAATCTTTTTTATTTCTTGTAAAAATTTCTTAAGGTTAATGGTTTTATTGTTATTCAAATTAAAATATTTTTAACCGCCGCCATTTTGAAAATACAAAACTAAACTTAATAATACTTTGAGAATATTTTTCTCTTTGGCCAATAAATATGTGTGCAAAGTTTGGTTTCTGTATCTTAAATAGTTCTTTATATATAAAGTTGTTTGTATAAACTCGGCGAAGTGAAAACTCGGTTTTGTGAAACCCACCCGTCTCGACGTGATCCTGCGGCCTGAGACTAAGAGTCAGGTGACGTTTGGTCACGTGATATCTCTCCTCCCGCCTTCTCCACCCACACCACCCCCACAACCCATCCCCTAACCACAGTAAACGTGACCGCGAGCATCTTAAAATGCTCGCTCTGCGTCATTAGCTTCAAAGGGAAGCTTTTAATTACGAATGGGAAACAATTTTGTGAAACTTTTACACTCCAGATTCATTAGCAGTGAGTATTTCTCTGGTCTCCGAAAGAGATCATTAGCAATTTTTTATTTTTCTTAAGAAAGTAAATCTGTAGCTTTTTTGACGTGAAAATCAAAATTTTTCAAAAACAGTTCTAACGATTTTGATTAAAATTTCATATTACATAGTGCACAGAGTACTAAATAATTTGACACCACCTGCATGCCTGTAAAAATGACGGTTCAAAGCTATGGACTTTTAAATGCAAAAAAATCAAATTATCCAGTATAACTTGACTTACATCATCAAAACCAGCTTAAAAAACTAAACAAATTACTATTTGAATTATTTGTCTACGACTAACGGTTCCAGAGAAATGTTAAATTTACGGTCCATGATAAACGTAGTACATTGTCTGAAAGCGCCCAATGTTATTCTTACAGAGAATATAAAAAATCAATTTCTTATTTTCCAACAGTTTTCTATGAAACTTGGTATGAAGCGTAAGGTCTAATCACCCAACAAAACCAACTCAAAAAGCTTAGTATTACCGGGGGGGGGGGGGGGTTACCCTCATACGATTTGAACAATTAATTTAACTTCGTTTCTTTTGTTTTTATTTACAGAAATAGGATGGTTATTTTTGAAAAAAAAATTATTAAAAGATATCTAGATAAACTTTGAAGAACATGATAGTTTTATTACAGGGTGTCTTTTTAAAATTGACTTAAGGGAGAAAGTATGTGTCAGTCCACTGATACTGTTTATTTAAAAATATACAGAGTGTCCTGCAACTCTCTGGAACCTTTAATTGAAAATCAATCCTTTGTTCGACACAAATGTATTTTAAAATATAAACATGAGTCTCCGGTGTCTAGTTTTACCACTGTAAAACACCACCTAGATATACACATACACGACACTCATCGCCGCCCCCACCATGTACATGGTATTACAGTATGTGTTTTTACAAATTATTTTATAACTCGAGATTTATTTAAAATAGATACCTCAAATTTTGTATACATGTGAATATTTATGGACGGACACTAATTTACCTTTCTTACTTGGCTTAAAATACCTCCCTCGGTTGGTCGCCTTTTCAGGAAGTTAAAGATAATGTATCCTAAAGTCAAGTAGTATTTTATGTATCTCAGTATTTTGCAAGAATACGTATAGTATTTTAATTATTTTTTAAAATAAATAACTTTTATTTATAAAGGACTGGCAGATCCGGCGAACTTCGTAACGCACTACAGTAAGTATGTGTTAACTTTAAGGTTGGCTACGTTCTGAAATAATTACGGCAGAGCATTACGGCTTCGTTGTGAAAGATTAGATGTTCTGGACCGCGAGCTAGTAATAACAATACTGAAACGATAAGACATCAATAAAATTCTCACAAAAAAATTAAATCTAAGTGAATCGATTCACAATTTTCTAATCCAACCTAAACCCAAACAAAACCCTAACTGTAATACGACTTTTATTATAATACAGCTGATTATTATAATAGATGTAATACGTATAAACATTGTAATTATTTTTTGTTTGGCCAACAAATAAACATGTGACTTTTAATTGGACATAAAATAAAAAAAATATTAATGCATAATCCTCAAAAATCGGTGAATTAATGTGGCGAATAAAGTTGTTCATTTTGTACAGCACTCATCTACTTCATAGTTTTACATTAATGAATAATTCAGATAATGAATAATGGAATATTGATATGAATAATTGGTATTAGATTTTAAAGGATACTGCTAATTGAAAATAATTCAGACAGCTGTAGCTTAAGAAATCAAATGTTTTGGTTGTAGAAAACTTGTAAACAAACTTACTCCCCAAAAGATTAAGATTAGACATATAAAACGCCATAAAATGGAAAGTTATGGAGTTATCGAAACAATTTTTTCGCTAAAAACCTCCCGGACACATATAGAGCAACTTCCTATAATTTCATGGCGATTGGATGAGTAGTTTTGCAACGCAAAAAGGACATTTAAACATACATATATACATTCATTATTTTTTAATTCATTTAATGCATGAAAACTATATCAAAAACTATATGACAACGTTGGTATGGAGTAGGCTAAAAACCAAAAACCAATTGTAAGTAAAAAACGATTTCTTCAGATACCTATGTATTTCTAGGACCATTTTGACAAGTCAAAGTGGTCCGATCGATACCAAGTTTGGTAAAGATATGTATTCCTACATATACATTCTCATTCAGATATATTGGAACGCATAATTTGGTGAAGGGTTTGTACCCTAAAAATGGATTTCACGTTTTTCAAATGTAGTTTTAAAAATTTTTAAATTTATTAGCGAATTTCCCTATGTTTCCCTATGTGGTTAATATGTATACATACATATATATATATATATATATATATATATATATATGTGTGTGTGTGTGTGTGTGTGTGTGTGTGTCTGTGAACACGATAACTCTCGTAAAAATGGTCCAACAAGACCAAATTTGGTAGAGACGTGTATTCCTATAAATGCTCGGACGAATTCGTAAACCAGATATCGGTCAATGGGAACGGGTAGTTTGGGGGGGTTTGTACCCCAAAAACTGGTTTTTTGCATTTTTCAGATATTAAAAAATCTAAACACAGTACATTGTATTGTGGGGGCTCCAATGTTAATCTTACGTATGATAGAGAAAAATTAATATTTCACTTGTTAATCAATATTTTTGGATGAAACTTGATATTTAGCTTCATGGGGTTGAGATCTATTCATTTATGCTTAAAAATCATTGTTTATGTATTTATAATGGCAGCAAACCTGCATACTCTTTTCCCATATTAATCATATAGGGTATAGGTCAACTCCTTTATTTATGGACAGATGTTGATGAAAGTTGGTATAAATGTTAAGATAAAAATTATTTATGGTAGAAATTACTACTTTCAGTGTTCCTCACAGCAGCTAACCTGCACACTCTTTCTCATGTTAATTTTATGGAGAACAGGCAAATAACTCTCATGTTTATGGACAGATTTTTATAAAACTTGTCATATATTATTATTATATAGTTGATTTGGAAATTCGCTGAGTACGCAGGTCTGCTGCGACGGGGGCATTTTATCTTTTACCGTTAGAAGCAGCTAAAAATGTTTGTATTTTCTTCCCTGTGGGAAATAGTTTAGATCATGGTTATGTCTAAAGGGAATGGCCTCAGTTCATCTAAATAGCTGTTCTTATTATTTTATATTAAAAATTCAATACAAAAGCTCTGGTAGTTTCTATGGAAACCTGTTACATTTTTTTCCATCTTAAAAATCACCAAACTCCCCTCCCAGAGCTAAGACATATCCATTAAAAAAAAATAATATTTCACTTATTAATCTTTATTTTGTTTGAAACTTGGTATTTAGTTACATATGGTTGAGATCCATCCATTTAGGCTATTATTAAAAATCATCTCTCAATGTGAAGAGATTGGCGAAACGTGAACTACACGTGGTCCAGGCGTTACACGCAAATGCCCGCCAAGTGACAAGGACCTTAAAGGAAGTCAAGAGTGACTCGCGCTCGCGCCACCACGTGAGCCCCCCCCCCACCCCCCAGGGGCTGGTATCGCGGTAATTGGCAGAAGTCAAAGGGTTGCACGCGTTGCCGCTGCGGCATTGTGTATTGTACAGAGGACAATACAGAACACAATACTTCACGTGGAGCTCCCTACACGTTGTTGACGGTAAGTGTGGTGGTTTAGGTCGAGGATGCCGCGCGCCGCAGGACAATAACGATCCTGTAAATAGCATTACAGCCAGTGGTCTACCCTGCGATATTCGTAGTACTATTGTATTCAGTATTAAACAGGCTTTTGAGTTAGGCTCACAATGTTTAACAAGACACAATTTTTCCAAACCGTATTATTAACATAGATCTACTGTAACTTTATATTTAACTTAAGAGTCTGCATCAGTGGTAGCCATCTTGAATTTTAGTCCCGTTAGAGCAATGTTAAATTCTGGCGGAACATACCTTCACTTTAGCGTCTGTAGTGGCGTTAATTATCAAAGTATCGATGTAAAACTTTGGAAGTACATTGATAAGATGTGGCTGAAGGGACCTTTTAATATGTTCAAAAATTTAACTTGATATAAAAACAAAAATTCAGCAATATTTGACAAAATAAATCATTATTCTTTTTTTATTGAGAGCGAAAATAAGAGGTTCTGTAAGGTGATGCCCTGGAGGACTGTAATACCTTTAATTTGACACCTCTTCCGTTAATTTATAGGCGCCAGAATTTAACATTGCTCTTACGGGACTAAAATCCAAGATGGCTACCACTGACGCAGACTCTTAATGGAAAATGGTACCCATACTGGTATGCCTTATCAATATGGGTGGAGTTAGAGGTTACACGTTGGGGCGGAAGAGAGTTGGTAATCTATTTTTTGACACAATACAGCTTAAAAATGGAGAAAAAGAATTAAAACTAATATAATACCACAGCAAAAACCCATCAAAATATCTGTCCAATAAAAAATTATAACAGAACTGGTAAGAGTGGTAGTAAAATTCAAAAACTTTCAAGTGGTCTAGGGGGGCATTGCCCCCCATGCCCCCTTTAACTCAGCCCATGCCTATCAATAACAAGTTTGCACACTGAAATGACAAATTTTAAAATTTGAATTTGAATTGATAATTAAATTAACAAACTACCTCTTCCTATATTGCAGCCTATAATTTTAAAATTTTGTATGTTAAACAGGTCATAGCATGTCAGGATGATAAAAATTCATCAAATACTGTATATAGTGCATTGAAACGTAAAAATAACCTAACATATCACAATTTAATTTAATTTAGAGACACAACTCTAATTTTATTTAGATAGATAAAATATAAATATAAATTCTTATAGATATAGGGTACTAACCCACCATCCTCAAATGGCGACATTCTAGTAGGTATTGTAAGCCATGGTCACGAATTGTGGATAGTTATGAGCGATGATCGGTGGATATTCTCTGGTGTGGATTAACGTCCGCACTATTGAACACTAAGTCAATCCGCAAACACCATCCTCATAATTAGACCAGTTCGTAAATCAGAGGCAGTGGTTCGGACTCCACGTTAAACTGTAGGTCCCTTAGATATATGCCATTGACTGATGGGATATCAATTAACAATTCTGCCTTAGTCAGTAAAAAGACTACAAGAACGCGCCATAATCATCTTACACTCATTTCTCATTCATACTAGGTTCAAAATATCTACTTTGTACGGTCGCCATTTAAATAATCTAATCTAAGCTATGTAAAAACACATACACATTGACAGACGGAAAATGGAGCGAGATAGACTTTTTTGTTTGCTTTGACCTCAGAAACAATATCCCAAAGTTTTTCGGTGTATTTTAGATACACTCTGTATATATACAGAGTCAGTCTCTACCCTCTACATTAATTTTACCTGTTGATTCTACTTACAAAAATGATAAAAATATATCTTATCCAAGCCGTATAGCTGTCATAGCGCATTTTGTGATTTTAAAAAATTGCAAAATGCAAGCTATTTTAGTTACGACATTGAAAGTAATACAATTTGAAAGAGTGTAACAACTTCTTTTACAATAGTTTTTAAATAACTTTAAAGATAAAAAATGCTTTTACTGAAAATTTCCAATCAAAATTTAAGACTTAATAAAACCAGTTAAATATTTTTATTCTTATGTCGAATTGCATAAAAAACTCCCTCATTTATTTAGCTTTAAAGTTATGTATAAATATTAAGAGCTCATACATTCAAACACTATTATTAATATCAATCATACTTGGCTTAAAATTCCTTGTTGAGGTTGCCATTTCAAATGGTAATCTAATCTAACCAAAGAACGGTCAAATAGTTATAAGGCCAGCTGTTTAGAGGAACTGCAATTGTTACCTTTGAACATATCCATGATCTAAAGCTGTTTACCAGAGAGAAGTAAATATATTTTCCTATGAAACCTCTATGAGTTTAAGATACACATTCGCATTAAGAATACTAATATTCTAATGGGGGATATTAAAAAATCAATTTCTTCCTTATTTCCCAACCGTTTTCTACGAAACTTGGTATGCAGTGTAAGGTCACATCACCCAACAAAACCACTCAAAAAAGCTTGGTATTACCGGGTGGGGGAGGAGGTGGTTCCTCCATAACATTTTAACGATTAATTTCACTTTGTTTTATCTTGACGTTATTTTCAGAAATTTGATGATTAATATTATTAAATGATTAAATGATTAAATTATTATATTAATATAAATATTTTAAAATAATAATAATATTAATAAAATAATAATATAATAATAATATATTAATATTAATATTATATTAATATAAATATTAAATTATTAAATGATATTTTAATTTTTTTAAATTTAGCCTACTTAAGGGAGAAAGTATGTGTCAGTCCACTGATACAATTTATTACAATAAAAGTTCTCCAAACATATTACAGAATCACATGTAATATTGGCCAGGAGAAAATAAAATTAATTTAAAAACTCAAGCCAAAAATAAAGAATGAGAAATACTAAAGCCATTCATTAATGAAAGCGTGACGGAGCTGGAAGCGTTTTGTAAGGAGTCGGCTGGAGGATCAGACGTCGGAGACGATAACGTGGCCGAGGCACGCGGAGTTGAACGTGAGACGTTTGGCGGATGATCACGTGCGGGTGGTGAGGGGTGGCGGCTGCGCACGCGGGGAGGCGAGGGGATATAAGGGCTGCGCCGACGACGCGCATCCAGTGCGACAGTGAAGCTTCTAGGATACTCCACGCATAGCAGCATCACAGTGTTACGTGCTTGTGAAGTGTGTGTGTGACCATGAGCGATCTCAGTCACCCAGTACTACTAGTGTCCCTCCCCACCCCCGAGAACCGCAGCAGAAGCGTGTCTCCCAACTCCACGTCATCCCGGGAGCTAAGGGGGATCAGGCTGTTCCGTGCCATAGGCCGGAGACTCTCCAGGAGGAGACAGAACTATGAGTACGACTCTACGGACTCCGAGCCGTCAAGCTCGTCCGAGGGACAGAGTGACTCTGGGTCCGGGAACAACTCTCCGGACTGCATCAGCTCCAAGGAGAACAGTGACTCCGCGATCTGTAAGGTCCTGAACACTTTGAACCTCGCCCCTTCCAGTGAGCGGCGCAGCAGTGACTCCAACAGTGACATCTCGTCCTCATCCTCATCCAGGAAGAAAAGTGCATCGACGACTCCCAAGAAGATCCTCCGCCAACCTGTGTCCTACACATACGTCAGGGGACTCTCCGGGCTGCCTACCATCAGGGTGCCGAGGAACTCGTGCTGCGCCCAGAACTGCGGCAGATGTCACACCCCCGGGTGCAACCGATAGACAGCTTGGGGATGGACTCTTCAAGGAAATCCGTGTACCGATCCTGCGAGGAAGTCATACCGACTCAAGGGAACCGATACATACCGACACTTTGAAGAAGATATATCGACACTACAGGTACTCGATATAACTAAAAGAGGTATTTCATAACATTCGAACTTCAAACATCAAGTCCTCTATGTACCAATTTGCCACCTTCTTGAGGTACTTCCTAGTCACATTAGAATAATACACGATACGCTTTCAACTAGCAGCACTGTCAGATTTTCTAAACTATTGTACTCGAGCTAAAATTAATATATCGAAATTCACCTTAAAGTTATAGATTTGCGCTTTCCTAGATGATAGGCTGTGTTATATTGTATGAGTATACGAAATATAGTGGATATCTAAATTATGCGATATATAAATTATGTTATGGATAAGATTGTAGTGCCTTTCCCATTTTAAACTAAATCACTAATAAGAGTCTCACTCGTTGTCTAATTTACTGTATCAGTCAGCTTACGGAAAATAATTTATGAATAGTAATTTTTAAACAGATACGTTATGTTACAAAATATATTCATCGTAGTTGTGACTGAAACGCTAATTTAACTTAAAATTCCTCTCTTAAAAAGTTCTGTGCCTTGTCAAGTAAAAAAAAAAGTTTCATTTTGTCGATCTGGAACCTGTGCAATAATCTAAAATATCGATCAAATATTGCAATAAAAATCCCATTATTTATCTAAATAAGAAAAGAGAATTATTTGACTTTTTTATATGTGAAATTTCGATCGATGTGTATATGAAATGTTAAGTTTGTAAATGTGTAATTTGTACGGAAATGTTTTATAACGTGATTGTATACTGTATATACTATATTGTACTTACTATATTCTTGTAGTTTGCCAATAAAGGTTGTATTTATTATATCTATAAACTCTTATTATTTTAAACCCAAGTGTGTGAGATGAAATGATGACCAAGATAATTAAACACTTATAAAAAGTTAGCAATCATTTTTAATTAACAAAGTAACACATTTATGGTCTTAAGATTAAAATAAATATCAATTTTGAATAATATTTTATTACAAGTATTTTCAGACTATTTTAATTCAAATACCTTACATAATGAGTATAAGATAAAATATATTATTAGGTACAACATGTATTTCAAACGAAAATGATGTTTGCAAAAAACTATGTGTAAACTTTTATTACAATTATAATTTAACAGATTTGAAACTTAAATTTCAACACAAAAAATATTTAATTTGAAAATAGAGTGATTAGTTTCCAATATAAAAAGGGCTAAGTAAAATTATTTATAAACGAATTGGTTCTAAGTTAAACTAAAATATAAAGTGAAATGATGGATAACACGAATTATTGACGCTGACATGAAGAATGTAGAACGATGATGGGCAAGTCTACAGCATGAAGAGGAACCAATTGAGGTCTTAGAGGTAAAGTTTGAGTTTACCTGGTAACATCTGAGAAAATATTAATCAAGTAATATAATTTTAAGTAAAACATTTTTGGGGTTACAAAAAAATCAATTGCCAAATAGTAACTTTGCAGCATAGATAAAAATTATTAAAGAGATCAGAAACTAATGATGGACTATAATAATTGTAGTGACGTAATTTGGATATACTCAATTAGGAAAAAATTATTATTATATTTTTGAATCCACAAGAAATCTGTTTGAGTTATCAATCAGTAAAAACATGAAACGTATTTTTTTAGTTTAATTTTTTCATAACAGTTATATATTTTCTTATGAAAGTGTTTGCAAATTTTTAAGTGAAAGGAATTTACACAGATCTGTCCGTTAGGTGGTTATAAATTATGTTTATGCGTTTTAAAACAATTAAAATCTATTAAAATTCAAAATCAGTTTTGCCACATTCACTATCAACCCATCAGTTGTCAAAAAACTTCTAAAATAAATTTACTTTTGTATTTTGTACTTTGTTTTAAATTTATTATTGGTGATTTAGATGTTTATTACGAAAATTTCCGACCACAAATTTTAGTAAAAGAAAAACGAAATAAACGCATTGTCTAGTTGAGTTAAAAACATGTATTTAATTTGAAATGTTGTATTTTACCCGACTTAATAGATTATTGGAACAGTGCAATAGCACAAAGCCGAAATTGATTGTATTCAGATAGACCTTGATGTGTCATTATCTCAAACTTCTAAAGTACTTAACCTCACAACTTACTGCCTAATTTTAAACGTTTGATCAAATAACACATAGGCCCTAACTCACCACATTGGCCGATAGATGGCGAAATTCACGACTGATTAGTGTTAATTTATTAATTAATTTTAATTAGTGACTGATTAGTGATTAGTGTTACTGATTAATCACAGTGTTTGAGCTCTATAAATTACATCTTAAAAACATAAAGAACAATTGTAATTAATTTAATGACGTATTGTAGCTTTGCTACTGACAAATAATAGAATTTAATCTGTCAGGGTAATTAACTAATAGCCAAATGATCAAAGGCTCATAGCTACATATTTATAAATATAGTTATAAACAGTTAAAATATCTATTGGTTCCAGTCTGAGATTGAATCGAGGACCTCCAGATAAATAAGCGAGCCCTAGATTGTGACTGGTACGGTGGCGACGTCCTGTAATCCAGCTACTTGGAGGATCAGAATTGTGGATAGTTGTGAGTGGTGGTCGATGGATGTAGTGTTTCCTTGTGTGGATTAACGTCCGCATTATTGAACACTCCGTTAATCCGTGACCATCCTCATAATTAGACCAATTCGTAATTCAGAGATTCCACGTTAACTATTTACAATTAGTTAGTTAGTTAGTCCATTAATTGTCATCGGCTATTGGGCTATTAATTAACAGTCCTGTCTAAGGAACATGTCAGCCTTAGTCAGTTACAAGACTACAAGATCGCGCCACAATCATCTTACAGTCAATCTTCATTCACACTTGGCTCAAAATACCTACCATGCACTATGGTCGCCATTTTGAAATGGCAGATCATCTAATTTAATCTAGCAGACACCAGCCAATATCTAGGTAATCCTAGAAGTTCTTTCATATTGGTTCATGTCAAATCTAATTGGTTGTGAAAGCAAAGATTTGGCTTGCAAAAATATATCTGCAAACTTAGAGGCTAGAAAGCTAGAGGTTTCCCCTAACTTCGGGGAACTAAAAAGTGAATATCTTTAATGGGATGTGTGACGGTCCCTTGTTGATACATGGAGAGTTCTAAGATTGTTTACCGATTATCCGACAAAGCTTTCTCAAATTTCCTGTTCTTTACCTACAGAAATGATCGTTGTCTCCTGAAATATCGTTTTCTTCAAAATACCTGATGTTATCGTAGAACTCCCAACTTCCGTTGGGTTAGATCAAACCTTTCCTCTTCACTGGAAATTCTCTCTCTCTTAACCAATACCGGAATATCAATATCTGCCCCTTTTACTTGTTATGGGTTAGAGTGTAGAAACCCAAAACTACTTCAACCTAAGATATATGTTGAGGCCCCTTTTAACTAAGCAAGATTTAAGTTCAATGGGAAATCGAATTACTGGTGGATGTTTAGTAGGTAATTTTATTTGATTCCTCCTTGATATATTTTGCTCAGCTTTTCCAAGAAAGGAAAATCTTTTCTGAGCCAGAGCTGGACAGGTCCACCATAAATTTCCTACAGGTGTTGTTTTCAAGAAACAATGCTGCATTTGCTATTCTCAATTACAATTATTCCCCGATTATCTTAAGATATCTACGAATTATTGTGATATATTATTCCTTCAATAGAATAATAGTAAGCAGCCACCATACTTACTTTTGGTTTTAGGTTTGGGTAAGGTTTAGAATGGTGCTCTATTAATTTTGTTCAATTCATTTCTTGGATCAGTTAGCTAAAGTTTGGGATGTAATTTATGAACGTACACGCTTCAAGTATTTTTACTTTTAAGACATATCCATTTCTATAAAACGAAAAATAAAAGTTTTTTAGAAAATGGAAACAAATTTAAAATGGCTGACCATTTTCTTTAAAATGTCCTTATTTATTGTGTTTTGATTTCTAAACGATTAAACACCACCAGGCTTTCTGTAAATTGATAGTTTAAAGTTAATGGGCATGATAATTTTAAATAAATAATCTATTTGGATTTTCTGGGTAAAATAACAAATGATTTGATCCTTATCATTACAATAAGTTAAACTTTTATCTTATTGTAATGATAAGGATATTAATTATATTGATGTATAATTATATTGATATATAATTATAATGATATATAATCATAATGATAAAGATTATAATGATAAGGATATTAATTAGGATATTATTATATTGATATTAATGACTCACAATCTGAGTCATTAATAGAGCTGTACTCCTAGCTGACATTTGTTCCGCATCAAGGAAAGGTTGGTGCAGCAGGGGTTAGGGCTCAAAACCTAGCAGGAAACCACAGATACTCTAAAATTAATGTTTTTTGAAGAGGCGGAAAAATGCTTTATGCGCACAGGTGGCCAGCCTGTAATGTGGGTTTCCCCTAAGAAGCGGGGTTACCCACTAAAAAAACATCCTCCACTCTATAGGATTCTAACCTGGAACCGTTTAAAAATTAATTGTGGGGGAAACAACAACAATATAAGGATCAGCTGATCTAAAAGTGGTTATGAGTTTTAGAAGGAAATAAAACATGAGCCTATATTTATGTGGCTTCATGCTAATAATAGGTGATGTACACACCATGGACGTGTCCACCTACAGATGGCGGATACACGTGCGGGCTGGAACGTGTCAAAATGACAATGTAATTGGGGAGTGAGAGGAGGAGTGACTAATGCTGACGGGTGTTAATTTACGAAAATCTATTCACAGACCCTAAATTGTTGCAACGAACTTTCCATTATTATCATTATTTGTTTTTCAATCAAAAATTAATCGATTTGGTGCACAGGTAAAACAGTGTGATCGATGCAGAAAGTTATTCTTTTCAAGTTACAATTACATTACATCAATAAAAACTGGTGTACTTGTGAAAGTAAAATGATGATTAAAAATCTATATAATTTGAGCTTTGTCTGGAACTATTACACTTATGAATATTTTTTGTTTTATACATGGTGAAAGGTAAAATAAGCCTTATTTTAATTTCTGTACTTTTCTTAAATGGCAAAGAAGGCATTTGTGTCCGTTCTCCTAATAAAAAACCATACCAAGCGTTTGGATTAAATGTGTTGTTTTATACTAGCAGTAAGCCCATCCTTTGTACATGTTGTAGGATTCAGTTTAAAGAATAAAGGTTAACATACAAAAATGTAAACCTGAAGTCATAAACAAATCGGTTCAAAGAAAATAAATCAATACCCAGGTTTATTGTTTAGCATTTCTTTACAGTTAAGTAGATTAGAACATTTATACTATTATTAAAATTAGTTATATGTTAAAACACTTTTCAATATAGTATGATTTCGAAATGGGCTTAAAATTATTGACCAATATAAGTTTATTAATATTGATTCGACAGCTGTTTATTTTTCCTTCTATTAAACTAGTAAACTAACTAGTAAACTAAACTAAACTAGTAAACTACCAAGACAGCTGATTATTACCAGTAGGTGATTAATTTACACGGTAATTGAAGGTGAAATGCGACTAATATCGCGTAAAAAGTGGGTTTTAAATGCCTGCTATTTACTTTTCAAGGGGTGGTGAACAATTTCAATCATTGAACATTCTCTGGAATGTAGTGAGTGCATGCAATAAGTTTTATTGTTGCCAGTTCTTTCGTTTTTTTTAGAGAAAATGGCGTAAATTGCCTCCTGGTGCGTCATAGACAAACAGATGGACAAACAACCAGGCAGACACAAATTGAGATAAGACTGGTTTTGACTTCTCTAACACACGTCACTTAAATATAACTCAAAAATGCCGCAATGTACAGACAAAACTCTAATTTTATTTTTATACATTGAAAATAGATTTTTGTATACTTTAAACGGACCCATATACTTTGAAAATAAAGTAACAAGCTCAAAAAATCAGATTTGTTTAGTTTTTATGTTTTTAGTTTTGTTAGGAGCATTTTTTAGCTTTACTGTAAAAGTAATTTAATATAAAGAAACAGTTATCTACCTTATTGAGCTAGTAAATTTACCTTATAAATTTTAGCATTAGAGTATTTATATAAGAGTATACAAGAACAAATTATGTCGACATTTGGAGGTAACTTACCAAGACATTATTTCTTAATTATTTTTTAAAGAAAACCCTAACCCATACTAACCAACCATTTATGAATAAAACTTTTGAACATAAATTTGTTTACATTGATAAATTATGTAAAAAGTATAGGCCTACTATTTTAAATTGTTATTTCGACATTACATAATAATGGATAAATTGTTTCCAACACTTGGTCTTATAACGATTACAAAGTTGGTATTACAGCCAGTTTTTGAAAAATATACATAATTTTCAGTATCTACGAATTTTCTCACGGTATACTATAAGTGTTGGATGTTTGCAACACTGGTGGCTCTGCCATCACTCCTGCACAGAGAGAGACGCAATATGTATACAGCACCTGTATTGCCTATTTCGTAAATGCAGGCGCAACGCATACTAAGTATACCCCTAACATAACACTACCTTTTTTGACTACAATATTTGTAGGTATAGAAATTCTGGATTTACTCACATTTCATAAACCTGCGTTATTAAATCATATGAAATTTAATTTCAAGATTATTCGGACCGAGGTTATGAAAAACAAAATTAAGTAGAAATCTGTTATGGTATACTGAAGCCAAATTGAGAGTTTATATTTTTCTATGTACGTAATGTATGTAATATGAGATATTTATTACGATAATACGATGAACTTCTGTAAGTTTTAATAAATATACGTTTATCATACGAAATAAATATAAATATACGAAGTTCTATCTGGTAATATATCGAAAAGAAAACATGCCGATCAACTAAGAACAAGAACTGGAGCAGTAGATAACCACGCCAAGTCGTACTAGTTGCAAGCTTGTTGAAGAAAGGAGAAGTGTTGTATTAGAGTTATTAATAGTATATTTAATATCAGCTGTTGTAATTATTTTATGTTTACTTTTTGAGAAATGTAAATAAATCAGTTTTGTGTTTTGGTTTGATACAAGTATGACTTATTATTTAGTATTATAGTTTTATATTTCAGGCGTTATTTTAATTTTTTTTTTATTAATCCTTGATGTAAGGTGATTGGCTGAGTACACAGGGTTATTGCTATGGCCTTGTTAAATATCACTACATTGATTGCACACTTTATTCTGAAACAAGCGTTTTAAGGTATTTAATAACTGTAATACTGAACTTTAGCCATCATTGCTGCTGTAAAAATTAATGTTTTTGGACCGAAAATTTATATAAATTAAATATTTACATTCATCAGTAAATCTATCCATCTTTAATATTATAAAGAAGATGTGTTTATGTATAAAAAAAATACTGAACCGGCCGGTTTGAAATTTTACACAAAGTTAGATCATAAACTCATTCAACTCATTGGCATATTCATTTCTTAAAATCCCCTCGGGCTACGCCCCGTCAACGTCCTCGGCTTCAATGTTTATATTTTCTGTTTATAACAAACATTTGTTTAAATTTGATATGAGGATATCAACATAAAATCATGTGAATATCAACAGATGTGAACAATAAAATTTGACATTTCGGGAAGCAGAAGACAATGTTACTTTAAATATCCTAAATTTCAATGTTAACAATTTCTATTTTCAACATCTGTTCACATTTTTTTGCAATCGTAGAAGAAAGATAGTTCATTGTTACAGATAAACTTCTGGACCAAAATTAGTATTGCCGAAAATAGTAGATTTTAAGTTTTCTCCCGATGCCTGTCTCTATTATGTTAATCCTTATCTTTTCCCAATATTACTCAACAGGTGGTACTTTGTCATGTTGTAGACAATCGTGTTTGTAAATTTTTGATATCTTGTTTAGTATAGAATATTATTAGTTGATGTATTCATGAAACAGCTTTTAGCATACCTCTTTTAATGTAAGTAAAATTTTACCTTAACGTTTTTTAATTAAATTTTCATGTTTTAGAATGTTTATTTCATGACAAAGTGAAAAGGTAACCTCTCTCAAACCTTCTTTTTACTCGTGCGAAGGACGGGTACTTAGGCCAGTTTAACAGAAAAATCTTACGTGAATCAGAAAAAGCTACATGTTATTATTTTTACATGGATATGTCTTAGCTCTGGGGGGGGGTGTTGGCGATTTTTAAGATAGAAAACATGTAACAGGTTTCCATAGAAACTACTAGAGCTGTTGTATTGAATTTTTAATATAAATGAATAAGATCAGCTGTTTAGGTGAACTAAAACCATTAAATATTCCAGCAAAGTTTTGTGTTGGGAAGTCCCATATGTTGTTGGTAAACAATTCAACAATAAACTGTCAGGTCACTAGGGGTTGCAATGCAGAATGCAACCCCTGCTCCATTCTGTGATCTACTCTATTTTTATTGTTATTGCCGGGCACATATTTTACTAAAACTGCCTCTAAGGTACAAACTTGGTATTGTTACAATTCTCGTATATTTTGTTACGAACAAAGATACAATAAAAATATTAATAATACATCTGAATAATTGTTTGTAGTAATTAACCTTCCTGTCAGTAAGTTTTCTTTAGAACAATCTTCAGTAATAATTTTCCTAATTTTTCGAAAATGTTAAATGGTACTATTTTACTACCATACCATATAAATTTAGTAAAATTTATTTTTAGATCTTAAACACTTTTAATATTTACATGGTAAAGTTTCAAATTGTTTCCTTTACCAAATGATTTCCATTAACTTAAAATTAAAATTTATTGTAGCCTATTTTATAGAATTCAAATTGAAATTCCCTCTATGTGTTTTAGTCTGTGTTACTAATACAAAAGTATGAGAAGAAAAAAATATATAAAAATATGTTTAAATTTAAGTTTTTATTGAGATACAACTGGTTTGGCCCCCTGAACAAAAAAGTGTGTCTGTATGTATGAGAATAATACATAGCCATAAAATACACAAGTAGACCGAAAAAATATGACTCAAATACATATACTTCCCAACGTTTTTTAATTTTCTGAATATTTTATTTTAAGGGTAGTTCACCCCTGAAAACCATTCTTACATTTGTTTATATATAATAAACCACCTGAATACAAAAATAACATGGTCCCGGGCTTAAGTCTTGCCATAAGACTTACGGTAATAGCTTCTTCCCTAAGGGAAATTCGCTAATACATCCCCTCATTACAAAGACTTCATTGACTAGACGAGACAACCTACAGTGTTAGTGAATGGTATTATTTGTAAGTTTTTGACTGCTTTAAACTGTTTCTGTTCTCAGCTTGCTGGTTCGGTCTCGATTATGTACAGATCGTGTTATGTTTTAGGTACTAGTTCGCCTGAAGACGGGATCGGATTCCAGATCCCGAAACGTTGCGAAGCTTTATCGTAAAATCGTGATCGAAAATGTGCGTAATAAAAATCTATATAGCATTTAAGAATTGTTTAATACTTAAATACTATTCACCCTACAATGGCCGTGTATAAGAAATTTCAGTATTACAATAATTATTGAAATATAAAATTAATTACATTACGTTGCGTCGTAAACATGTTAGGTAATCCCTTGACTTTTTAAACACCCTGTATATTTATTTACTATCCCAATTCGTCAAGTCTTCACCCCAAATTTGCGACGGGACCAGGTAAAGAGGGCGTTGTCCTTTCGGCACGTGTGTCGGTGACGTAGTGTTTATGAGAGTGACGTCACTTTAGGTCGCCATGACAACGGCGCGTACACAACTCGTGCTTCCGCCTCGTACCTGTTCTACTTCCGGTGTGCACATGTATCTTGAAGTTTTTTGGACATATTTTAAAGAATAATATTTGGTGAAGTCCTAGACCTATTTTAATTTGAAGTTTTTGTTTCCCATTCAATTTGTGGGCTTTAATTCCAAATTGTATTTTGGCATAGCTCTGGGGGGGATGTTGATGATTTTTAAAATGGAAAATATATAGCGGGTTTCCATAAAAACTACCAAAGTATTTTATTGGATTTTCAGTATAAAAGAATAAGAACAGCTGTTTAGATTAACTGGAATCATTCCCTTTAGACATATCCATGATCTAACCTATTTCTCACAGGGAAGTAAATACAAATATTTCTTCAGTAATTTCACAACAACAAAAAATGGGGTAGTGGTTTAAAAATCCAATTACACTTAAGTGGATTATTTCTTTAGCTATTGAAGTATTGATGATTAAGGATCACGCTAATAATTGAATCAGCTAGTTTTCAATATCTGTCATCATACTTAACTGTCATATCTCAGAATGAATCGGACATCGGCACTCCATGGATGACGTAAATGGAAACTAATTCATAACAACGAAAGTGGTGAATAAATAAACAGTATCAGTGGGCTGAATTTAAAAACTATAATATTCTTTAAATGTTATATAAATATCATATAAATTTTTTTTTCAAAAATAATCATCCAATTTCTTGAACGAACAGCAAGAGAAACAAAGTTAAATTAATTGTTAGAATTTTATGGGAGGGAGTTGGCATTTACCAACTTTTTTGAGTCGGTTTTATTGGGTGATTTAACCTTACACTGCTTATATGAAACGACGTCAATGGGTTAAGTAATTGAAATTATATTATTAAAGTTTAGCGTTGTATTATGTTTTTTTGCAAAATATTGAGAGATAAAATTAAATGCCTCCTAAACGTCTTATTTTGTAGCTATTAAGCTATTCAAAAATATCAGAGCTTTTGAGCGGGTCTAAGTCAATTATTCAAGGTAGCGGAGTGATAAATCTATAATTTCAAAATACATTAGTTTTATATTTCGCTTGTTTGTTATGTTATAGATATAGCTCTTTTGTGTTGAGTAGAAGCATTTTAAGTTAACGGGTGATTAAATCTGAAATTTGGTGGTATTGGAAAAAGTAGTATAGGAAATAACTCATGCTTTTGAACTAATATTTTGCCAACTTGCAAAAATATCAAATATTTTCACGTGAAGTATGGACTTCAAAAATATATATGCAATTTTGAAGGTCAAAAGTTTTATATATCGTACAAAAACAGAAATGATATCTTAAACAGACACAATACAAAATAATTACATATATGCGTTTCGAATAAGCGACTCTAACGCCCCAGTGGAATTCATTTGACCTAAAGGCGCTGGCACCACCCTAAGACACAAGCTGAAAGTTTGACAAACAATTGGACAAAATAATATTGTTTTAACCCGATTCAATAAAATCAACTAAGGGTCTTAATAATAATGAAACTTAATACTCCCGAAGCAAAAATATTGTTGAGAGGTTCGACCTAAATAAACAGGATTCCCCCAATCAAGGCTTGGAATTTGAGCCACCGGAACACAAATACCGAAGCAGTGTGGAGGTTAGAGTGTCATCCACGTGTTCCCAGCTTGTAGGCTAGGTTAGGGTGCTCGGTGACGTCAGCGAGGGTCTCAGCCAATCGGAGCGCGAGTCTCGCCCTCTACGCCAATAGGAGTGCTTGGCGCGCACCCGCGGTTTGACCTAGCGCTCATTCAACCCCGGAAGGATGAATGACTTTCCAGGGGTTATCCACGTGCTCAAGGGTGGCTATAAATAACCCTGTGTTGTTTATGTTATGACTACGCCGTTTGGGGGCTTAATATATCCAAGGGTTGGAGTTTAAGTTTTCATCATTATCGTGAGACGGGTTCACTCGGAAAAGTTTTAAAGGTTTTTGCTTCGTTTTAAAATCTGCAATGGAATACATTTTAAACTGATCACCTTTCTTTAGCAACTAACATATATCATTACATACACTACTTCCTTTGATGTAAAAAAATACGACGACTATTAAGTAATTTTTAGATACTTTATGTGAAAAGGAAATGCTCTATATATAAAAAAGAATGAAATATATCAAAGTAATATTATTTATTACTACCTATATAACTACATAATTCCTTATAATCTAAGAAGAATTCTAAGAGTAGATATTTAAGGGACAATAGTTTACTACACATATTTACTTCATACATTACATTATGATATAACAAACTAGCTGACGTGGCGAACTTCGTAACGCCTAACAGAAAATACACATTAACTTTAAGATTGGCCATGTTCTGAAGTCAAATAGCATTGCAGCTTCGTTGTGAAAGCTTTAAATATTCAACAGCTGATTATTATAATAAACCTAATATGTGTAAACAATGTAATAATTTCATCTGGCAAAAATATAAACACGTGACTTTAAATCACACAGAAAATAAAAAAAATATAAAAACCGTAGGCCTACATAATTCCTCAAAACCATAAACTATTAACTTCGTGAATAATGCTGTTCATTTTGTACAGCACATATTTACTTCATAGTTGTACATTAATGAATGATTCAGATGGCATTGAAATAGTAAAGCATATTGTTAACGGTCAGTAAACAAACAGCTGGTTTAAGAAATCAAATGTTTTGATTGTAGATAGTTTGTAAACAAACTTATTCCCCATAAGGTTAACATTAGAAATTTAAAACGCAATAAAATGGAAACTAATTGAATTTATGGAAACTGAATATGGCTAAAGCATGACCGCAGCAGAGAAGAATCCTAAAAATCAAAGATCATTAAAATCGGTCCAGCCGTTCTCGAGTTATAATGCGTGTAACTAACACGACTTTGTTTTATATATTTAGATATATTTAAATTACATTTTATAAATTATAATTGATATGTTAAAAAAAATTACCTTCTCCCCTTACACGTAGTATAAGGAGAACGTATTGTTCTATTAATAATTTTCAAACTTGAGTTTCTGGTGGTTGTATCCATTTTATTACCCCCTGAATCGAGAAAATTGTGTTTAAGAGTGATGTCTGTCTGTCTGTGTCTGCGTGTGCGCGCGCACGCGTGTGTGAAGATGTGTAGATGCCTAGAGACGAGACTATTAGTCCAATTTTTATGACATTCGGTAACAATCCAAGCTATCACGTTTTTTTTAATTTTTTTTTTATTTTATTGGTATTTTATCCCTAAACCCCCGAAAAAAAACGTAAAATAAAAATTTCTCAAAATCGGCTCTAACGATTTATAATCCCTTATGACAAAACAAAATTACACCACCTGCACCCCTTATAACATCGGGGGAAGTTATGGATTTTTAAATAAATCAAATTTTTGGCTTAACAATAATTTTATAAAACAATTTTGACGATCCATTAAAACCAACACGAAACAAATTACTATTAGGAATCATAAGTCTACGATTAACGGTTCCAGAGAAATGTTCGAAATTACTAATTTACGGTCCGTGGTAGACACGGTTTTTGTCTGAGGGTTCCCAATGTTATTCTTATGGTGAATATTAAAAATTAAATTTCTTCCTTAACAACCGTTTTTTATGAAACCTGGTATGCAGTGTAAAGTCACATCACCCAAAAAAACCCACTCAAATCACCTTTGCGTCCAAAAAATATAACAATTATGTTGACTTGTTTTCTCTTGTTAATTTTAAAAATTAGATGGTTGAATGTTTTGATGAAGTGAAAAAAACTTCTTCTACAACCGATTGTTCTGCTATAACGTTACAAGTATAAAATATATTCGGTCAATTTTTTGACATGAATGAATATGTCTTAGCTGTAGGGGGGATATTGGCAATCCATTAGACCAAATTTTGAAACGGTGACAAATGCTTAGTGACGTCATATTGTTATAAGGACAACTGTTTAAGGGAACTCAAAATATTCCTTTTAAACAAATCCATTATCTAATCCATTTCGACAGGGAAGTAAATACATTAATTTCTCTATTAAATTTTAGCTTTTTATTTATACTGGAGTTCATGTGCGATTGAGATCAAATCTGAAAATTCTAAAATGCAGTTAAAAAAACTATAATGAGTTTAAGAAATTTTAGTCTTAAATAAAATAAAAATGTTTTGAAACAATATTTCATCTTGTCACAAATAATCTATAAATCGTTGATTCGGAATAAAATTTATTGTTCACCTATAAATAAACGTTAAATTATATAAATAAAAATGAGAATGTTTCAATGGTTCTAAAACATTTGTTCATCTTTATAAACATTTTCTTTCCTTATAGTGTCTTAATCAAGTAATCTTTTACAAGGTAAGTTTTTCATAAAATACTTATTAATAACTCAAACAAACATTCCATAATCTATGTAATATGTTAGCTATGATTTGAATTCAGTTACTAAAGAGTTTTCAGTATTTTTGGATTTTTAAGTATAAAAAGTCTTTTTTTTAATTGTGTATTTTATTTTATGGCAAACTACACAATTTCAAATTAAACTTTGTAAGAATATATTTTAAACTTAACTAAAAAAAGGTCATAAAAATAGCTATAAGCTGAATTACATGAACAAATATTGTAACACATATAGCATGATTTAAATTCCACACAGTCCATTTCTATCGTAGAATGGTCTCTTGGATGAAAGCATCATAATCGGGCTTTAGAATTTATTAAATGCGTTTCAACAGCATGTAGAAAATTATAAATTTTCTATCTATTTTTGTACTGTTTTATAGAATTACTTCACAAAAGACCAATTTCAGAATTTTTCAACGCCACTAGCTGGAAAGGCGTTAAAAACAGTCTTTTTAATTCCTGTCAGATTTACCAACATATGCAAAAAGTTAAATTTCAAATTTTAGATACTTAATAAAATATTTAAATTTGATAAAAGGTTATATGTCTGAGATATCTGAGATATGAATGGTCTGAAAGATCTTACACGATTGTTTGATGATTCGATATTGCACCTTGATGCTTTAATTAATTATGTTATTAAGGCATTAATTGGCAATTAATTAATGATTCTTGCAAATGGAACAGCTGGTCTTTGACAGTATCAAATCATCATATGACATCATATAACACTCATCACACACTCTCTACTTTTATACTCATCTTAAAACGTTCATATCACTAACATATACATATTAAATAAAATTAATTCGATTTTATTTCTGATTGTTATTCATTTTAATATTACTTTAGTTGCAAGTACACCCGATTTTCCCATGGTTTCATCATTTGGAATGATGAGTAGACAACACCCTTCGAGATTTTCTACAACAAAAAAATACCTAAGTATTATTTTTCGGTACAAACGTCAGGATCAAAATGTTCAATCAATATATAAAACCCCAAACTGTTTTGTTATTCTTTATTGACTTAATTATTTCTTGTGAATAATAAAAAATTGTTTACTTGTGAGAAAAAATTATAAGAAGCTACTAAATAAGCTACGTATGAACATAAATCAACACTTTAAATCAACTTTTACACTATGTTATACTGCACTATGTTACTTTACACAATGTTTACATTAAACATTTTTCTACAACATCATTAATATTCATATACAGGTTCAGCAAGAAAGCTTCTCTTAGGAATTTTGTAATAGATTCGAAAAGCACCACAGGGTTTATACTTACTAATGTGTCTGACGAAACTGCTATTTACATTAATAATGTTGTATTTTTAAATTTTAGCGAATTTCCCATATGGAAAAGGCTATTACCGTCTTATGGCAAGACTGAAGGCAGGTACCATGCCAATTTTTCGTTTTGAGGTGTTAGGCCAAACACAATTGGCGTTAACATATTATATACATATAATTATTTATAAAACTCGTCACAAAAACATTTGAGCTTTCTATTTTTTTAGTTTAAAGAACCAGTACACCGAACTTCAGGCTCCTAAGTAACTGGGAAGTGAGGGAGTTAGTGATGAGTGAGTGAGGGCTTTGACTTTTATATACACAGATATTGTTAAAACTTGGTATATGGTTAAAACAATAATAGTTTATGATAAGAAAACTTCTGTCACAGTGTTCCTTACAGCAGCAAACCTACATATTCTTTCCCATGTTAATCTTATGGAGAATAGGAAAACTCTCTTTATTTATTACGCATATTGATCAAACCTGTTTTATATTATTATTTATTTTTAAATATGCTAAGTACGCAGATCTGCTGCAACGTGGGAATTTTCTTTTGTACAGGCAATAACGCCTAATACAGTGTGTGTAAATTCACTAATTATTACTTATTAGTTTTTTACTTTTTTTATTGTTTTATACTTAAAAATGATTAAATTTAAACCCGTGAAAATGGTTATTCTAAAAATAGAAGGCTCTAGAAGGGCACCTTTCGTGCTATTATGAATGCAGGAACCGAGCGTTCCTATTGGCCCTGAGACAATGACGTCACGAGATCAGCCAGTGAATGACCGGGCGAGTTCGAACACGTGTTGTGCGGGAAGTAGGCCATCTGATGACGTCACTGCCCCTTACAGGAGCCGTGCGGTTATTATTAGGACAATCCGATTAACATGTTTACCTTCTGCGAACATTGTTGAAGGATCTTCGTAATTTTCACTTTAAAAATAAAAATTATCCTACAAAAATTATGTTTTTATCATTTCATTAGCAGCAAAACCCGTCATTAGCTCGGTTGTAGTATTTAGTATGAATGAGCAAGATACCTGAAACCCTAAAACAATAAAAACAAAGAATAAATTATCAACTAAAATATTTAATATTAATTTACTGTTAGATAAATGAGATTAAATTAGAACATTTCTATGAATACTAAAATTTGTTGTATGGATAATATTTGACAGTAGTATGGTATAATAATTTTAGTTTATTACTAAATTTTTATATTAATAGTTATATATTTATATATATACATATATTAACATTATTTTGAAATGTATTAAAAAAACAATAATCAATGAAAACAAACTAATATTGATTTTATATGATATTTGTTTTATGACTATTTATTTCAATTAAGTCAATTTGATACATCACAATGTTTCGTAAACTAGAAAATATGTTTAGTATTGCTGAAAACTGGTTTTTCAGAACTCTTTTTTTAGTGCATGGGTCAGTTTAAAGTGAACAACAGTAATTTGAGTGCTAGTTCACTCCAGTAAAAAACTACCTTGGCAATAATTGGTATTAATCTGATTGTTGTGCCGCAGCGTGTGCGTGTGTGACGTCATTGGCCTGACACGTGTTTGTGCCAGTTCCCAACCCTCCTCAACCTCCGGTGGGATGATGGTGGTGAGAGGGGGGTGGCTCCAAACCCGGATATCACTACAAGGTCGCCGCTCGCGGTCCCCTACGCCATCCTGCACCTGACAAGGAACAGTGTTTACAGTGTGGTTCTGACACACCCTGCCTACAACGGGTTTATCACAAAATCTGTTTATCATAATTTAAAAATTTGGTTTCAAGGTTGAAGATGTCAATCTTTGACAAGGATATGTCTTAGCTCTGGGTAGGGGCTGGCAATTTGTTAGACGAACATTTGAAAGATAACAACAGCTGTTTCAGATGGACTTAAAGCATTCTATTTATAAATATATAATAGGGATGTAAGTACACATTTTTTCCGAGATGAAAATGATAATTTTGGCTTTCGTTTAGAAGTCACAACATTCCTAAAAGATTAAACAATATAAATTTCATATTCCATAATGTGTATTACTTTAACTGTGAGTGGTGGATAATATTATTCATCTGTTTGCTAATTTAAAAATTAAAAAAAGTTTGGAACTTCATGTGGTAATTTTAATTTTAATTTATTTTATTTTATTTATTTTAATTTTGTTGTATGTACCTTTTACTTAAAAATTTCAATGAAGTTAGTGTTTAGTTTAACCTGGATATATTCTTAGTCATGAGACAGTAACTAAAACACCAAGTGGGTATTTTAAAATGAATTTGAATAATAACTATAATATTTTTTTAAAGGAAATACTTTTTATACTATTATAGGTGCTATAAGTGATTGTTATATTAGGAATTTTGGCTAACTTTAGATTTTTTCATTCAACACTCATCATTTAACAGCCGAGTGCAACTTAAACTGACAAAACCCGTTTATGTTTTTTCTTCTATCTTAAAAATGTGGTATCGCTATAGTTGCTTAAAAACTTGTTAAATCTCTTATTTCTGTCCTTGCTAGAACCCTGTTTGTAATTTTTAGCCGTAGTTTTAGTTCAAAAATAGTTTTAAAACCCCAATGTATTGAAAAAAAGATGCACATATATAACAATAGTGAGGAAAAATAATGATACAATTTTAATATTTTCATTGAACATATTTAACAATTTTCAATTTAAATTATTTCATTTTCAATTTTATTGAGTTTTGTCTTTAGCTCAGAAACAATTCCTCAAAGGATGGCATCATCTTACACGTTTAATTTACACATATTTAACAAAATTCACTGTTTTACATCTGTTTTACAGATAGCGTTCATTCACGTGAGTTAGAAAAAAATTACGGCAACACACCGGTGAGTGCGGCTGAACAGTACCAATCCTACTTACAGAGTGCACCATTGTTGCTGGCCCGGAACCGGATGAATGGCCAGCGAGGCTGTGATTGGTGGAGGCTATGTGACGTCATGGCTGTGCTGATGAATGGCTAGGTCGCACACGTGTCTTGGTTAGTGCGCGTCTTGCTAGCGGTGACGCCCCGGCCACACGCGCCTCTCTAAAATTTGGGAACCTTTATTTTAACCATCAAAAACAATAATACGAGTATTAGAACACGGCTAGAAATTTGACACTAGTTAAAAACTATTTTACAAATAAATGGTATCAATAGACTAACACATACTTTCACCCTTAAGTAAATTAAAAAGCTATAAACTTTAATAAAACCATCTTATTCTTTTATGTTTATTTATATTTTATTTAACCAATTATCGTTTCTAACAATAAATAATTGTTAAATATTTTTTGGGGGACACAACATTTTACACACCATGTAATATAAAGCTTTTTGAGTGGGTATTGTTCAGTGTAGGGTCTAACCCTACTTTGATTCGCGTGAAAAGGGCTAATAAATAAAGAAGAATATTTTTTAATACCCTTCATAAGGATAACATAACACTCTTCGACAACGTAATGTGTTTACCACAGAAATTACATTTAACTTTTCTCTGGAACTGTTACCCGTAGACTAATGATTAAAAGTACTAATTTGTTTAGCCTTTTGAGCTAGTTTGAATGGAGAAACTGTAGCCTAAATATTTTACAAAATATATAAAGTTTATTTAGAAAAAAATATTTTAACATTTACAAGTCTATCTATACCTATTGAACAAGAATGATGAATGAAAATCAAACTGTCAGTTTAAGATGAAACACCAGTAAGGAAAAATTTAAGCCACTCTTATAAATAACATAATGCACTACATTTCAACTAAATTTAAATATCTACAATGTAAACGAACGAATATAAACTTGAGATCCCGGTTCGTTTATTTTAACGTTTTATTGGGGAAAAGTCCTTGACTAATAATACCTTTAGATGTTACGTATTACTAGCCACCCACCACCCGCCTGTTGTTGGATAGGCACTTAATAAATAGCACTGTTACAAATGTTTCAATATATTTTTAAATTACAGTATGCACATTTTCAGGTAAAGTTGTATCATTTTCCTGTCTGAGGAGGGCTCACCTTTATCCGGCTGTTGACGCAATATGTTTTGGACTTGCACTAGTCAGAAATGTTCCTGCGGTTTGGGATGCAATCCTAGCCTCCTCATCGCTCAATTAATAAGAAAATATGATAGTGATTTACATAAAAACAATTTGTTGTTCGTCTGCACAGCTTTCGTTTGGAGGTGGTGCCAGTTTTACTTAGAGTTAGTTGAATTACTTACCATTTTGCCACATTTTAACGTAATCATAGCATAAAATAAATAAATAGTAAAAATCAAACCAACGCTATGACACTTGGTCTATTCCCATAAAAGCGTACTCTGTAAAATAATATAAAATTCTCAAAACAAGTTTAATGCGGGTATGTTTTTACTAGTGGCCTTTTGCTATGAGATTTCCTCACCACTGCAAATTCACGAAAAACACGCTTCGGTATTCCCTTTCATCGGATGAAACGAGTAAAGATGTAATGCTAAACCTGTTTTGTCTAGCAGATAAATTTTCTAGGGTCCTCATACCTGATATATCCGAGAAAATCAATTGTGTAAGTACAAATAAATCTTAAAAGAAACGAGGATTTATTTACGTTTAAATATCACCACTGAAAGTATTGTTTCCTCATTTTCAAGTTTTTAAGCTATGATTTGCTTACGACCATAAAATACGTAAACCAGCTTAAAAAAATGATAGAAGTTAGTATTTCGAATTATTTGTCTGCGGCAAACGGTCCCGGAGAAAAGTTAAATGTACTGTCCATGATAAACGCAGTACGTTGTCTGAGAGCGCCCAATGTTATTCTTATGGAGAAAATTAAATAATCAATTTCTTTCTTATTTTCCAACTGTTTTTCTTAAAACTTGGTCCTCAAAAAGCTTGGTGTTATCATGAGGGAGGGGGGTTCACCCCATACCATTCGAACAATTAATTTAACTTTGTTTCTCTTGTTGGTTTCAGAAATTGGATTCTTATTTTTGTGACAATAAATAATTAGTTTTATTGTAGATTGACGTTTTTTAAATTTACTTAACGGAGAAAGTATGTGTCAGTCCAGTGATACCGTTTACTTTATTTAAGACGCAAAGGAACCACACATAAAACCCAAAATACCGCTCATTTTGGGTTTTATTGCAGTGAACTCATTATTAGTACACCTAAATTGTTTTAATTTTTAACGTCTATTATAATTACTGGGAAATATAATAAACTTAATTCCAAGCATATTATTTCATGTTTATAGCAATGCTTAGCACTGGTGGAATAAAAATCATTATTTCATATTTATTAATTTGCTACTCAAAAACACATTGACGATGGGTTGTATCAAGGTTGGATTTTGATTAATCTGATTTGAGAACGTTGAAAATGCTACTGGCGTCCTTATGGCGTCAGAAAATATAAAAATACTTAATTAAAGATTTAAAATTAGATCGAAATATAACGAAACCCTGCCTTAATTAGAGGGAGTACTCCCCTTAAATTGATTTTTTTTAGATTGAGTTAAAACACAATCCTATTAAGGTGGTTCTAGGTGAGGGAGGAAGGTGGAATAGGGCGGAGCATCGCGTGAGAGTGGTGAGGGGTGGTGAGGGGGGACAATGGAACTGGAGCTCAAAATGTCAAGTGATAATTACAGTAGAATGACGTTACAAGCCATGGACACGTGATCAACAGTCACATTGCCGGCAAGGTCACGTGATACTTTGATCTTTGTCTTAACCGCCTCCCAGCGATCAAAATAGCGTCTTACCAGGTGCGGAGGTAGCTGCCGTAATGTTTGACAACAGTTTGACAATGTTTGACAACATGTTTGACAACAGTTTTGTGTGAAGTGCGCAGTGTTCTGGGAATTTTTACACTTCCAGCTAGGTTTGCATAAACGAAAAAGTTCTATAATGTTCTAAATCATAGATGTTAAACAATTTAAATAGTATTTATTGAACATGGGGTTATTAAAATACGTAGTATAAGTGGAAAATTATCAAATTGTTAAGAAAATTAATCATAACAGGCGAAGGACTAAAGGTCAAATTGGATGTAAATGCAACGTGTGTTTATTTTTCAACCCATTCTAATTTAAAATTGAGAAGAAACGACTTTGAATTCTGTTTTCCTACGTTCAAGTCACCAATTTTCATATACTTTTTTATATCTTTAATTGGTTTTACCAAGTAATTTATCGTTACTCATTATTTATTTACGTAAACTTTAACATTTGAATACATTTCCTCAGCTATTGGGCCTATTTTTGCAGTCAAGAATTTTTCAATAAACAACTTGAATAATTTTACTTATAGAGATACTCTAATTATATAACTACTTTGTATTAGTCATCTTTTGAACTATCAAACGTTTTCCATGTTGGTGTTTAAATAAATTGTTACGTACCGGTATTGTTACATTTTATGTACTAATAGTCCATTTTAATAGCTTTATTGTAATTTTTACATTCCAGTCCCTCATACCTTATATTTTAAAAATATTTATTAACTGCTCAAAAACAAAATATATTCTATTTCGCAGAATAAATACAATAAAATACATATAGGTGTTAAATAAATTTCAAAACATATTAAATTGTAACTTATTACCTAAATAAGTACATACTTTTTGAATATTATTTCTCGCAAGGGAAACACATCCATGTGCAAGAATCAGTCTCATATAGTTTTTAAAACTTCATTAAAAATTTTAAATTTTAAATCGAAAGAAAAAAAATGTTTTTCTGACAGATAAAGAGGAAATAAAACATGGATTTTATGTGATGGATTTTGAGTTAATGGAATCAAGTATGCAAGGTTGAAAAATAAACAAAATTAATGAAGTTAAAAGTAAAAAAAAAATAAAAAATGAATGCTTTTATCTAGAACGTGGTTTGATGAGATTGAAAAACGGACAGACTGACAAAGAAACAGAGAAGGGCAATATTGCACTTTTATCTTGAGTTACTCGTTTTGTAACTCATAACTTACTACTTATTTTGATCCTCACTAATAAGTTCGAATCTTTTTTGAGTTTTTTAGAATAAACTTCCAAATAAAAATAAAATGAATAAATGAAAAAGTAAATTGAACAAATAGACTATTTCATAAAAGATTTAATCAACGTCTTATACTCGTAGTTCCAAAGCTAAAATAGGTAATATAATGTCACCTATTCGATTATTTCAAGATTTAAAATTAAATGTTTATAAACATTACTACGGGTAGTGTAAAAGTATACTATAGCATATTCTTTGACACACTTCCACGAAAACTCTTGTCACATCTAAGTTTAAAATATCTTACAAGGATTAAAGTTGAAATTAGCATTTAAACACAATTTTTTCGAAAAGCACAATGATATGGCCCAATGAGTAGGTTTTATGCCTTTAATTCTCAGTTGTAAAGAACGAAAGGAATTATAATGAGGACGATCTTGTAGATACAAAGAGATGTTAGATTAAAAACCGCCCCCAAAGTTGAAGCCTCTGTCAAACACGTGTTGTGATTTATTGTGTTTTATTACCACGGAGGCGGTTTAGTCTGGAGAAACATTACACAGTACACTTGATAAAATGCAGAGTATTTTCAAACGAGTTAGTTTTCCCTGTTTATTGCTTAGAATACTAATATTTTTGGTTATTTTTACGTATAAAAAACGTTTTAGAACCTGAATTGGCAATATATAAATTTCTGTCTTTCTGTAACAATAAACAAGGCAATTTTGCAACGCTTCTCCATGAAAACGGGAGCATCCACAGTTATGAAAATTATTCCAATTATTCTGCACATTTAGCGAAAGCTTTGTTTACTTTGACCAATGCATTATGAAATTAAAGTAATGAGTTATCAAAAAGGTAGTTTTAAGCAATATTAGACATATTTTTACTTTCTCCTCTTATATGGAGTAATGAAGTATAGGAAATATAGTTTTCAACAACTTTTTTTAAATTGAGTTCGAAACGGATATATCCGTTTCCGTTTAAGCTCTTTGAAACCGAAAAGTGGGTTTCGTACTGATGTCTGTCTGTCTGTGCGTGTAAAGACCCCGAAATCCCACTGATTGTCCGAAATTTATGAAATTTGGAACACTGGTTATGTTAAATAACTTAAAAAATTAATTTTCAGTTTTTAAGTTATCACGTATACGAACGTTATTAATTTGAATTTTATACTCACTATGCTAATTATAAAAAGTGGTATTGCTATTATTGGATTACAGCTCTCTACTATTTACAGCTCTCTCCTATAATGTGCATAAGATTTTCAAAAAACCAATGGTTTAACGCGTTTACATTTTTTTACTAAACATTTTTGCTTACCAGAAAAATAAAACTATGTAAGGACATTCTGTTCTCGTGGCGGTTCCCATCAAAGCAGCTCTGATTTGAATGTTGACATTGACTTTGAACGTTGCGTAATGTAGACTTGCAGTCAAGGTCACGAGAAGGGGGGGGGGAGAAAGTAGTTTCTCAAACTCTAAATATCTGCGCAGGTTGTTCTTCCTCTATGATAATACAGTCCTGTCATCGAGTTCAGCGAGAACATTCAGCTCTTTGCTATTTTCTAACTATGGTAGATTTAGTACCTGTATCAAAATATTGAAAAATATTTTCCCAATGCAAAATCATTTTATTTCACGATGGTGTAGATAATTAGTAAACACATACGTGTGAGTGCTAAAATATAAATTTATTTTTGATCATAATACACGTGAAACAGCTGTTAGGTTTCTGTAAATTGCCCGCAAAGTTGATGTTTTTACTACCCTAAAATTAGGGTACCCCTACTGAAATAGTTTTATGTGCATCAAGGATTAAAGTGACACTTTTGTCCCTGAACGAAACTGTTGTCACCCTCTGTGCGTGTACAGTTTATTAGGTTTCATCTTAGTCCTGAGTTTTGGAAGCACGGTAGACTACGACGCAAATACGGTGGTGAGGAGGAACAGCTGATGTGTTGTTTACTTACCGGCTGATAAAGAAATAAAATAAATCTAAATCTATAATATTATAAAGAAGAGGTGGTTTCTGTATGTTTGTTTGTGGGTTTGTTTGTGGGTTTGTGGGTTTGTTGTGGCAAGTAAATGCGAAAAATACTGAACCGACCGGTTTGAAATTTTACAGAAAGGTAGATCTTAAACTCATGCAACACATAGGCATATTAGTTCCCTTAAAATCCCCTCGGGCTACGCCCCATGAACGTCCTAAATTTCAATGTTTACATTTTCGAAGAATGAAAACATAAAATTACTTGAATGCCAACAGCTGTGAACACTAAAATTTGACAGTTCGGGAAGAAGAAGAAAGAGCTGCCGTGACCGTCTTAGGTTTTAATGTTTACATTTTCTAATGACAACATCCTTTTGCACTATATTTTGACAGTTCGGGAAGAAGAAGAAATAAAGTTGATTTTTCAGATAAACTGCTGGATCGAAATTAGTGAATTATTAGTTCGAAATAGTGGAATGGTAGATTTTAAGTTTTTCCCCGATGACTGTCTCTATTACGTTAATCCTTATCCTCCCAAAATATTTGACAGATGTTACGTTGTCATGTTGTAGACACTCGTGTTTTGTCATTTTAAAATCAATGAAGAATTAATTAACAATAACCTAAATGTATCAGAAGAGCCAACACCCCTCAGCCTTATTAACCCGTGCGAAGAACGGGTACTTTGGCTAGTATAAACATAAACGGATCCCCACCACGGTTAATTTGACCTCCCCTATCTCGCATCTCTGGGCTCAGATGAAACCTGACGAACTGTAGTGATGGACAAAAATGACTTTAATCCCATGATGCACAAAAAATATTTCCTCCACCTTCATCAATAAAAATAGCTATTGTTTAACTATATAAAAGTTAACTATTCTGTAAATCCTTCCTGTTTATTTTATAACTTTAAGTACAGTACCTTGGTTAAAATTACACTCGCTTGGCTGTGGAAGCCCAGGATTGTGAATTATATGAACGCAAAGAGGAGGAAATTAAACTTTTAAGTATAGAAAAATAAAAACGCCACGTAAACAATATATTTATGAAGAGGCAATTTTTTGCCACCCTATCAGTCCATTTATACTGAATTATTTAAAATGGCCGCCATTTTAAATTTTACTGTTAACAAAGTACGGGATTTCAGTTTTAAAAATTTAAATGGCCGCCATTTTGGATTTTGAGATTGGATCATGCTAGTTTTTTTAAATAATAGTAGTCTACTAGTGTAAAACACGTACAAAATTTAAAAATGATCAGTAAAAAGGTTAGAAAAAAATATTTTGTGGAAAATACAAAATGGCGGATATCTGAGAAAATACGCGTTTTAAGCCAAACCTCCATTGGAACTTTTTTCTTCCTTTGCATGTGCTCAATCACTCACCGAAGTCCTGAAACGTTTTCATTGACACCCTGAGTATGTAATCTGCTTGACAATATTTTATGTAAATTTATTTATCTATGAAATAAAGAAATAAGGAACTTTGAGTTTTTTAAGATTAAAGTTTATAAATTTACTTAAGAGAGAAAGTAGGTGTTGCCAGCCCATTAATACCGTTTATTTTTGGAATGGATAAAGACACGGATAAATTTTTAATTTTATTTTGTGTTTATCAACGCCAAATGTATTTTTCAACATTTCGATTTTGATAGGGAAGGTCTAAACCCTAGTCTTATTTCTATCTATTATCAACCTTTTGATAGGTGGGTAATTAATTCTCCACTTATAGCGAATGGATCCAGAATCAAGACGGCCACCCTCATATAACGAAGTAATCATTTTAAATGTTTCTAAAATTTTTTCCTTGGGCAGGAAATATATGGAAAATGTTGTTACACTTGAATAAATGAATGAATGAATATTTTATTTCAAGAAAAAATTACAAAAACATTTTTACATGCAATAAATTAAGTGCTAGGAAATTTTCCCCACAAAGGTTAACCTGTGTGTGGGGAAAGAGTTCTTTAGTCACTCGAAAAAGCGGAATATTATGTCAAAGGATGTTCATAAAAATCTATAGACTATAATAATATTCTAAAAAATCATTAGAAAAATAAATAAATATATCAATACAATAATTAAAAAAAAACAATAACATAAAAAAAACAGGGATGATTTGTCAAAGAAAAGCATTATACTTACTTATACTTTATACTTTTAACTGAAATGGCGACCTACCCAGGTAGGTATTTTAAGCCAAGTATGAATCAGGAATGAATGTAGGATGATTGTGGCGCGATCTTGTAGTCTTGTTACTGACTAAGGCTGACATGTTCCTTAGACAGGACTGTTAATTAATAGCCCAACAGCCGATGGCAACTAATGGACCTACAGTTTAACGTGGAATCCGAACCACGGCCTCTGAATTACGAATTGGTCTAATTATGAGGATGGTCTTTGTGGATTAACGTAGTATTCAATAGTGTTGACGTTAATTCACACAAGAGAACGCTACATCCACTGACCATCTCTCACAACTATCCACAATTCGTGATCTTCAAGTAGCTGGATTACAGGACGTCACCGTCCCAGTCCACAGAAGAATTAAAGATGCCACAGAAGAAAAAAAAACACTATAATTCATAAATAAATATTGTGGTAACATGTACTAAATAGACTGTACTAAATAAACTGAGACTTGCATACCATTCATACACAACACGCGCGAATGCACACACACACACGCACTCACACACAACTCACTCACTCACACGCTCGCTCACTTACACATTAATACACTCATATCACACGCTCACGACCCTTGACTCCAGATCGCAACGCTTCTGGAGTCGGCGGTACCTCGGAAAAACACGTCGAGCTGACCGTATGTCTTAAATGTAATGTCTTACGTGTAAAATACACGCTAACGTATTTAATGAACTTACTTGTATGGAATACCCACACTGTTTTTGAGTGAATTATGTAAGAGACGGGGGGGCGGTGATGTCACAATGGCACCCGTCACTGCCAGCTGACGACCGGCCACCTTTGTTGTGTTGGGTAATTATTCTGATTGAACCTTACTCTGCATGTAACAGCACCGATTGTCGACTTGGAACAACACTACGTCACGCCCTCTTTCTACAACTGTGGAATTACAGGATGTACTATTTGGTAGTATTGTGAATAACAAAGTATGAAATGAATATACAGGGTGTTTCAGAATTCCCTACCAATACTCTAGGCCATTGTTCCTGGGTAAGAAAAATATCCAAATATCATATTTAAAATTGTCAAGGCTGTTGCATTGTTGTGGTTTCGTCGCATGCCTTGACATGCACTGCAACTAAGGTTTAACGGTCACCTATCACTAAAGCTGCCATATCTCGGTTAATATTTGTCTAATGTAAAACAATTTGGTGTCAATCGATTTGTAATTACATTACCTAAAAAAAGTTAAACTTGTAAATTTTCTGTTAAATCGACGGTTCACGATTTATTTGAGAAAAAAAATTTAAATGGCCGCCATTTTGTGGTATGAATTTGAGAAATTGTCATGGTTTTTTAGTAGTTTTGTCTAGTTGTCATACATTTTTGTGCAAAGTTTCAATTCCGTACGTTCAACCATTATTCAGAAAAAAATCATAAGTAAAAAAACGAAATGGAGGCTGTGTGAGTAACTAAGGACTTCCGGACAATTTAAATATGATATTTAGATATGTTTCTTACCCAGGAACAATGCCCTATAGTATTGGTTGGGAATTCTGAAACAACCTGTATATGTAACTCTTCACTAAGTATTCACCTTGATGACGAGCCACTTCCTTTAACATCATCAGTAACGTTTCTTGGTCTGATTAGTGATTCGAACCTCTCATTCGACTTGCACATCGAAAATGTGTGCAGAAAACTGAGCCAGGGTATGTTTGTTCTGTAGAGGCTGTCTTGCTTTGCCTCCATCGAGCTGCTTATTTCAGCCTACTACGGTATTATATACCCCTATTTGACTTATGGACTCCCTATTTGGGGTTTTGAAAGTAGCAAAACCAATCTTTTATTTAGGTTGCAGAAGAAATCAATGAGGGTAACTTTTTTTTTAATACCGAATCGGGAATCATGTGCAAATACTTTCATATCCAGCAAAATTCTAACTTTTCCTTCATTATATATTCTTAAAACTTTGTCTTTCTTAGACAAAAATTTCTTTCTTTTTCATGACTCTATTCCCAACCACAGCTATAGTACAAGAAGTAAACCTCGTCATATCCTAAATATACCTACTCATTCCACCTAATTTTTTCAAAAACATTTCAAATGCTTCGCGAGAAAACTATACAATTGTCTGCCATTGAAATTGAAAGAGGAGAATAATTTCAATAGGTGTAGAAGTCATCTTAAAAGTATACTTTTAAAGAAAGGTTTTTATAGCATAAATGATTTTTAGCCGATAAATTTTAATGTTAGTTTGTTGTAAGGAACATTTATTTTTGATTGTATGTACACTGTAATGAAGAATTAGCATATGCATGAATTTATGGCAAAATGCTCAATAAAGAACTACTATGTCTAAGTGTATGTGTACAAAGCAAAACCCTCCACCATTGGTCTGATTTTCTATGTATATTTATATCCCTCATATCTCTAAGATTATCTATTTCTTATATTTTTTATTTTAAGGGTAATTTACTCCTAAACACTCTTAAAAAACGTGAAAATCCACATTTATCAAAAGTAGTCTGAGTGAATATAGGTTATATCAGACATAAATGTTTTAACGAATACCTAAATATAGCACATGAAATAATTATTTTGTATTCTTTTCACCTGACAATACATTTCACACTCTCTGTAACTGTGATAATTACTTTATTAAAAAAAACGGATGGAATATTTTTACAACGGTTTTTATACAAAAGCTTAGGTATTAATTTTTATAAAATATGATTATATTATTTTGAACCAGGCTGACTTTGGTCCATTTTATAAATAATCTTTTGGGTTTCAAAAATTGAGGACAAACATACTTATAAATATACGCTGACATACAAACAATTATATAAAATACGTAAAACATAATAATGAATACATAAATAGGATACATAGTCAAATATTCTCTTACAATCCAAATATGTACGAGGTACCTTGCAATCTGCACACCCAAATATACCATAAGCCTACCTATCATCTTAACAAATACAAAACTTCATTGTTTATTTGCTAGTTTCCATTGTAAAACAATTTACCTTCTACTATTAACATTGTATGTTAAAACACATTAATTCAATGTCCTCAGCAACAAACAACCAGTTCCTCAACTTTTTATTTATTTACATACGATTAATTCTTGTCTTATATCTGCTGGAAAATTGTTAAATATTTTTGGAGCAAGAAAACTACATATCTTAAATGTGTTGGGGGTTTCCCGTTGGAACCAAAAAAATGTTTCTCAGTTTAGATTTATACTGAGTTTCATTATGACACCCACTACTTGTAATATAAAAAATTCTTTAAGTCTTATATAGAAACATATACCTCAGAGGTAAAGATTTTAAAGACTTAAATTAAGGTTTTCGTGATTTATCGCGAGCGTTTTTAGTTATAAGTTAAATAAAGTGTGCTATTGATTATCATTGCACATTTTAAAACAAAATTGTGAAGTAAAGCTGAACCGTTCTGTAAGCCAAGCTCGGTCCCCGGGGGAACGGTAGATCCTTGGATCCTTGACGCCTCTGTATATAACCACGACGTCTGTATATCTCCACCATCCTTCACTACCGGCGTACACGATGAAACTGTTCGCTCTGGTGAGTACTCCTCAGTTCTAGCAATTGAATATTTTTTGGCAGAATACCTATAACCAACAATTTTAAAATTCTAAGTAAATTAAATAATCATTTTTCCAAACTTAACACACGACATTTAATTTGATAATTTTTCATTGTTGACTACCAAAGTATAGAAACTCATAGACATTGCTTTTAATCATAAGGGTTGACATATATCTAGAAAAACGTGAATTTTTTCACTTAAGTGTTTCCACAGAAATACACTTTTTTAACAATATATAACTAATTAAATTATTGACAAATTAACGGTTTTGGGCTTATTTAAAAACTAAGCATTTTATTTTATAAAAGCAATGAGAGCCATGACTTCCAAAAGCACTCGATACCAAAATTAAATTAATTCCGAGTGTTTTGCAGACACCCCACAACTGCAGTTATTTTGGGGGTTCCATCACTAGACTAATAAATTAGAAGCCGTAAGCCTGAAAACCGAAGGTAGCTGTGTGTTATCTGCACTAAATTAAAAAAAACAGTTAATTATGTTGATTGTGATAAATTATATTTTACAGATAGTAGTATGTAGTTGTTAACCTTTCGATTTTTGTTGTACAACTCATAGCAAATTTAAGATGTCTCTCAGGTGTGGTTACGATTTTTTAGACTTTAAATAATTGGAAAATAATTTAAAATTAACCATTAAATAATTAGGTATTAAAAACAAACTAAACAAACTTCTAAACACATATATCAGAGTGAAAATCCCTAATTATTTAAACAGAACCAACTCTAAAATCTGTATACAACTATAAGCAATCTAACAGTTTTTCTATGCCAACAAACCAATAGAGAAATATTGGTTATTTAAAAATGAATACCCAGAAAGATTTTTGTTAGGAATTAATTTGTAAAGCATGACACTTATATCAGATAGTTCAGAATCATCTTCCTAAACAAGTAGATTCAAGTAATTCCAATAAAAATAAATCATTTTAAATTATATAATATACTTAATAATTTGTACTTTTAATTTTTGCTTTCAATTTTTTTTGTCAAATAATTAATTGTCAAATCAGCGACTCGTGTCAGTGACGTTGTAAATGACCGCTAGCAACACGTGCCTGCATTAGCGGCGTTTGCATATTCAGTTGCAATTTATCGTTAATCATGCAATATTCAAATAACAGCTTCTTTAACAAGGACATAATTGAACATTCTCAATATAACGGTACAGACTTTGGTTATAATACGCATAACAGTGACACGTTTGGATTTGTGAAGAGAAAAATATTATTAAATGCTACAAAATATTCAATTTAAGCAATAAAATCTATTACTATAATGTTTAAAAGTATTTATCGTTTTATTTTGAAATTTATTGAAACGTGTTAGAGAAATCAGTATTATTAAATGCTATAGCTAAATAAAAATATTCTAAACTTTGAAAATTAATAAACTATTTTTCCAGTTTATGAGCCATAAGGTGATGTCATCGAAAAATAATATAACTGAAACGCGCCATTTTGAAAAAAACAAATCGAAGTGATTAAGTAATGGCGGCCGGTTCGTTATGGTTTATCGGTTCATAAATTCAGATTTCATTAATAAATTTTGATTCTTCATCAATAAAAATAAAACTCTCCATCTCAAGTCAGCTGTACATCAGACTGCACGTTTCATTATTTGTATAGTTTACTGTATTGATGTTCCCATTCTTCAAAATCAAATGTGCTCCAAAAAAATATACATCAGCAATTACAAATAAATTACAAATTACAAAATAAATTATATACATTTTTCAGGTGGATTATAACATAATTCTAAATATATAAAACAAAGTCGTGTTAGTTACAACCTTATAACATCTATAACTCGAGAACTGCTGAACCGATTTTAATGATCTTTGATTTTTTGGATTCGTTTCTCGCTGCGACAGTGATATGGGATATAGGTTTTGATAAGTTTCCATTTTATGGCGTTTTAAATTTCTAATGCTATCCTTATGGGAATAAGTTTGATTAAAAATGTTCTACAATTGAAACTATTGATTTCTAAAGCTACTGCTGTTGGTTTACTTCCCATTAGCAATGTCAATGTCTTCTGTATCAATCGTCAATTTTAAACTATAAAGTAAATGAATAATGTACAAAATGAACAGTTTTACTTGCCACGTTGATACGTTGATCTTTGATTTTAATATGTCTTCTAGTTTCAGTTTTGTTATTAACTATACCACAACCCAGAACATCTTACCTTTCACAACGAAGCCGTAATACTACTTGACTTTAGAACACGGCCAATTTAATCAATGCATTTCAAATCAACTAGTCAATTTAATTAAGTTAACACATATTACTGTTAGGCGTTACGAAGTTCACCAGGTTAGCTAGTAATAAAGTAAAATAACATAAAAAGTAGGACATTACCTACAATTACCTGCAATTAACTAATTACAATTACCTATTAATGCATTTAAGAGTAACGTTTATTTATGGTTAGTAAGTAAACCTTTCTGCTTTGTGAAATCCTTGAATTTAAATCATTCATGTTTGAAATAGCTCAGAAATACTAATTCATTTATATATTTCAATGTGGGTTAGTTACTATGAATTATTTTGTGTATGTTAATGTACTCGTATTGCTGTATGTACATGCAGAAGTAATTGCATTTTTTTATTGCTATCTATTAGGCCAATGACAAAAAATGTTAACTTATGTATTCATTTTGACTTAACTATTTAGAATTTCTCGCTTAAATTCGTCCAAAAATTTAATAAAACTGTAAGACAATTGAACTTTGTTTGCTTGAATAGTTTACTATAACAAACCAATGTAGTATTGATAATTTGCGTGTGCGGCAACAATCATATTGATTTGATAGTTTGGAGGTTTAGGTATTGGGAAAGCCTTTGAACAATTTTACCTTCAATGGGGACTTTTTAATGTGACAATAAAATAAACGGTACCAGTGGACTGACACATACTTTCTCCCTTAAGTAAATTTAAAAAAAGACAATCTGCAATAAAACTATCATGTTCTACAAAGTTATTCTAAATATAATTAATTTAGTGTTCAAATTGAATGGGGGGAACTCCCCCCCCCGGTAATACCAAGCTTTTTTGAGCTGGTTTTGTTCGGTGATTTGACCTTACACTTCATACCAATTTTCATGGAAAACGGTAGGAAAGTAAGGAAGAAATTGATTTTTTATATTCTCCATAAGAATAACATTGGGCGCTTTCAGACAACGTACTGCGTTTATCGTGAACAGTACATTTAACTTTTCTCTGGAATCGTTAGTCGTAGACAAATAATTCAAATTACTAATTTGTTTAGTCTTTTAAGCTGGTTTCAATGGCACCAGTCAAGTTATACTTTACGTTTATTGTTTTCGCTGAAAATTTAAAAATGTAATTTTTTTGACATTTAAAAGCCCATAACTTTTGAAACAACATTTTTACAGATATGCGGGTGGTGTCAAATTATTTAGTACTCTGTGTACTATAAACTATCAAATTTTAATAAAAATCGTTCGAGCAGTTTTTGAGAAAATTGGATTTTTCACGTTTTTAAAGGGTTTTTATGGGTGAACTACCCTTAAAAATAAAAATTTCAAAAAAATAAAAAAAACGCCTAGAGATACGGTGACTATATATATATATATATATATATATATATATATATATATATATATATATATATACATGCCAAACTTCATCTAAATCGGACCAACGGGGTAGGCTGTGGCACTGTACACATCCAGACACACACACACGCAGACACACGGACGGACAGACATCACGTCAAAACCCACTTTTTTGGATTCAGCTGACCCCAAAACGGATATATCCACCCTCAACTCAAATTCGAAAATTTTGACGAAAACAATACTTTCTCCATATACTATGTATAAGGGGAGAAAGTAAAAATGTACCAAGGATTACAAGAGGACGAGTTTATATATAAAAGCTTTATATATAAAATACACATGATATCAGCAACAAAGACAAGACACAAATTTATTCACTCACAAAACGTGATCGTGCTTTAACTAAGGTCAGAGTCTTGACAAGAAATATCTTATAAGGTAGTAAAGGTTAAGAGATGCATGAAAACAGGAAGCGTATGGAAACAAACGAGTGTGTAGGGTAGGTCAAGGCGAGGGTGATAGTTTGTGACCTTGGGGAAGGGTACAAGCGAGGGGCACCTTGCTGGAGGCTAACAATGCAGAACCGTTGCATAGACAATGCGTTGGGTGTACTGATATACTGATATTTGTGTTGTTAGCCTTTTTTAAATTATGTTATGTTTCATATTTGCCAGCGAATCTGAACCTGAGTCATAATCTGATTCGTACATCGTAGTAACGTGCTACGTGTACCGCTAGTCTTTATGTAATCAGTATTTATTGTATCTTTTGTAAGTGTGTTTGTAAGTAAAATTATGTGTGTGTGTTTTATTCAAGGGGATTTAGATTCACAATCTGTACAAATCCGTCCATGTTTTTATTGAGGTAGGTAAATAATCATAAAAGTTAATTGCCATATAGTTGTGATTTTTTAGAAGTGTTTTTAAAATTAAAAGTTTAATTATTGTACTTTTTAATTTTAATTATTTCTTTATTTCTAGTGTTATAAGTATGGGGTTTACTGTTTGTGTCAAAACTGCTTAAATTTCCATGGATATGACAGAGAGAGCTAATACATATACAGATGGAAATGTGAATACATTAAGACACGCTTTAAAGCTGATATAGGAGATAATCAGAACTTCAATGGGTAATTTATTCAGCCATTTAAGTCCCAGAATCTAATACTTAGTTTATTTTTTCCGAGCCTATGGTATGTCAATTGTTTTCTTGTACCTACATTAAGATTTGTACATTAGTTTTGTAAAATTGTGTTAGTCAGCCACAGAGCACTAATGTGTTATAGGTCTTACATATAAGAACTGACTACATATAATGACTGTGACTTTTCTAAATCCCTTACCTTTTGCTTTACTCTCTTTGTGCTCTTTAAATATACCCCCGTCGTAGCAGACCTACGTATTCAGCGAATTTCCAAATCAATAATATAATAATAATAATATTTGACAAGTTTGATAAAAATCTGTCAATAAACATGAGAACTATTTGCCTATTCTCCATAAGATTAAAATGGGAAAGTGTATGCAGGTTCGCTGCTGTGAGGAACACTGAAAGTAGGCATTTCTACCATAAACAATTTTTATTTTTAACATTTATACCAACTTTCATCAACATCTGTCCATAAATAAAGGACTTTGCCTATTCCCTATATGATTAACTTGGGAAAAGAGTATGAAGGTTTGCTGCCATGATAAACACATAAACTATGATTTTAAGCATAAATGAATAGATCTCAACCACACGAAGCTAAATATCAAGTTTTATCCAAAAATATTCATTAATATGGGGAATATTAATTTTATCCTCCATAAGATTAACATTGAGCCCCATAAACGTACTGTGTTTAGATTTTTTAATATCTCGGTATTAGATAGAGAAAACTTTGAGGAATATGTGTAGTTTTTAAGCTGATAATGGTAAATATAAAATAAAATTTTTAAAACTACATGTGAAAAACCAAAAAAAATAATTTTTACAAAAGCAAACTATTCCATATCGATATGTCTGGTTTACAAACTAGTCCAAGCATTTGTAGGGATACACGTTTCTACCAAATTTGGTCTTGATCGGACCATTTTTACGAGAGCTATCGTGTTCACAGACATATATACTGTATATAAATAAATTTTAACGACTAGTTTGGTCTTGGATAGAGGAAAAATCTTTGGGAACTTAATGAGACCTATAAGCTTTTATGGGAAATAAAAAATTAAATTTTAAAAACTACAAAAAATCCAAAAAAAAACATTTAAATCTTACTATAAACTGTTATCAATACCGTCTGTCAGCACACGGCTCTTGCGTCAATGCGTTTTATAAATATGAAGTCTGTTGAATTAACCTTTAACGTATCCAAGAATTTTTGGTACTAACTACAAACTGATTCGATTAGAAAATTTTATTAGAATGTTTCATCTTGACTTTACAAATATGTATATGTTTTTTTACGTATCAATTAGGTACTAAAGAGGAAAACTTGTTGGGAGATTCTAAATAGACCACGTAACAACCCTATGGGAATCAATCATATTTAAAACGAATATTCTTCGTATTTTAGTTGACAAGTCACACATTGAGTATGGTTATTGCACATAATTTAAATTAATTTATGTATATAGAAAAATTTCTAAATTTTTGTTAACTTTTCTTAATCATTACTTTTCATATCTGTAATCCAAAATTTTTGAGTCTGCTTTTATACAGTTTTTTTCATAATATCTTAGATATAAAGTTTTTTTTATTTGTACACAGCTATATATATTCTCATAAACAGTGTTTAAAATATATAGGTTCTCAATACTTTACGTACACAAAATTTTGTGTATAGTAATATTTATATAATTGAAGTAACCACTGTAAACAAATAAAGAGATTATTTTATTAATTTTTATCTGTAAAGGTGAGGTTTTAGTACAATCAAAACACTTATTTTGCTCTATCACATATAAAAAATTTATTTTTTTGTGGATATATAGAAAGGAGGTTTTTAAATCTATCAATTTAGACTAAAAAAGAGTTTTAGTCTGGTTCAATCAGATGCTGGTGGTTTTTATCTGGCAACAGTTAAACAATTTATTAGATATTCACATAGACTGAAACAATTAATTTTTAATTATTCAATCATAGATGACAAGGAGGTTTTTACCATTCTTTCATGTGAAAAATTTGGAGGTTTTTAGACTCTGGTATCATAGACTGATTTCAGGTTTTAGAGGCATCATAGACTGACATTTCAAGTTTTTAGACTGAACAATCATAGACTGAAACAATTTTTTTTAGCCGAATCATAGACTGAAACAATTTGGAGGTTTTTAGACTCTGGATTTAATCATAGACTGAAACTAGTCGGACGATTGAGAGACTGATTTCAATCATAGACTGAAAGCAGTCAGAGGTTATTAGAGACTGAATTCAATCATAGACTGAAACAATTTGGAGGTTTTTAGACTCTGGATTCAATCATAGACTGAAACAATTTGGAGGTTTTTAGACTCTGGATTTAATCATAGACTGAAACTAGTCGGACGATTGAGGAGACTGATTTCAATCATAGACTGAAAGCAGTCAAAGGTTTTAAGACTGAATTCAATCATAGACTGAAACAATTTGGAGATTTTTAGACTCTGAATTCAATCATAGACTGAAACAATTTGGAGGTTTTTAGACTCTGGATTCAATCATAGACTGAAACAAGTCGGACGATTGAGGAGACTGATTTAGATTAGATTAGATTATTTGAAATGGCGACCATACCACAAGGTAGGTATTTTAAGCCAAGTATGAATGAGAGTTGATTGTAAGGTGATTGTGGCGCGATCTTTAAATCATAGACTGAAAGCAGTCAAAGGTTTTAAGACTGAATTCAATCATAGACTGAAACAATTTGGAGGTTTTTAGACTCTGGATTCAATCATACACTGAAACCAGTCGTTGAAGAGACTGATTTCAATCATAGACTTAAACCAGTTGGATGATTTACGTCATGAATCACAGTAGTCGCGTATGATTGAAGTTCTGAAACATCTGACATAATTCTCATGAATAGTTCGTAGAACCATTCCCAGAATGTAAAGTTTCTTTCTTGGAACGGCTCCGTGCAAAACTGGAACCAGCTGAGGAACAGATTAGTGTATTCTTCACTCAGTTTGTGGTTTTAATAGGTGGTTTCATCCAACTGAAAAAACCGACTGACCATTCGGATGTTGAATTTAATCGGTTGTCACTACTTAACGGCTTCCACTCTTTTCCAGGTCGTGCTCGTCGTCCTGCTGGTTGTAACGGCCGCCTACCCCCCGGTGGCCGTGGTCCCAAGGTACTACCATGTGGCACCCCTGCACTACCCACCGCCTCTGCCGCTGGCTCACTACTACCCCGCATACTACCCCTACAGGTCGCACTACCCGTTCCTGCTACACTGACACCACTTCTCACTCATTACGGTCTTCTAGCAGATAAAATGCAGTTATCCTTGTAACAAATTATTAGTTTATTAAATTCTTTAATAAATTGCATATATAATGTTATTAGGAAAAAATCCTTGATCATTTAGGGATGTACTGTGGGGGATCTTATCTCATTTAGGAATGGTTTGCAAAAAAGGGCAAAAACTTTACCTGGTTAAGTTATGATCCTATAAAATACAATTTAAATTTTTTCTATGGAAATTAATTATTGTTATTATTCCTAAATTATGATAAACATAAATAATTATTAAAATTCACTTCAAACTAACGTGAAGTATTAAAGAATATGACAAGAAGTCATTTAATAATAAATTTAGTATTTAATACACTAAAAGTACATACTACAACGGTCGTTCTGTATCCTGAAATACTTCAAAAACTACAGTTATTAAAGATTCATTACTTTTCACTTAGTGTTGAAAATATAGAAAGTACTATTTTTCATAGTAACTGATGATGATTGATGTAAAATGAAAATGCAAGGCAGTTAAATTTTTAAATAAGTGTGCATTAATTTCAAATGTGCAATTATGGTTCTTTCCAGAATAAACTTACGTAAATTATTCTATGTTGATTTAGTCTTTAAGAGAAAAAGTAAATGCTTAATATTATCTTACTGACTTCTTAAGTAACTAGATGTTCAACTTAGGCGAATCAGTGGCTGGGTGGGTAGCGTGACAGACTCCAAACCTGAGACAACGATGGTCCTGGTTCGGATCTATATGTCACCGACCAGTTTCAGTTTAATCAGTTGTGACTCACATTTTATTAATATGACCAACTTACAATTTGTAGTTTATTAGGTGTGTTTAAATTTTAAGAGTCTGCATCAGTGGTAGCCATCTTGAATTTTAGTCCCGCAAGAGCAATGTTAAATTCTGGCGAAACATACCACTTCACTTCACTTTGGCGTCTGTAGTGGCGTTAATTATCAAAGTATCGATGTAAAACTTTAGAAGTACATTGATGAAATGTGGCTCAAGGGCATGACCTTTTAATATGTTCAAAAATATAACTTTATATAAAAAAATCCAGGAATATTTTACAAAATAAATCATTATTATTTTTTTAAATAATAAAGTTGAAAATAAGAAGTTTTGTAAGGTTGTGCCCTGGAGGACTGTAATACCTTTAATTTAACACCTCTTCCGTTAATTTATTACAATAAGTCAAGGAGATATAGGCGCCAGAATTTATCATTGCTCTTACGGGACTAAAATCCAAGATGGCTACCACTGATGCAGACTCTTCCTACGGTAATATTAGAAAAGAAATAGACTTTATATCTAATATGAATATATAAATCTATGTTATTAATATTTTTTTACAGAAATTTTCCATCTCGATTTTGTAAAGCAAAGTTTCACAACGTTTCGGGATGTGAAATCTGATCCCGTCCTCGGGCTAGCTTTTACGTAAAACATATCACTAGTACATAATCTTGACTAAACCAGTACGAGATAAAGCTGAAAACAAAAAAATTAAAGATGGAAAAATCATATAAAATGCCGAGAAATACATTAAGAAATATTATCACTTAGAAATATTACTGTAAGAAATATTTTTATTTAAATATGCTTATGAAAGTGCTAGGGGATGTTTACAAAACATATACTTCTAAATTTTTAAGAGAAATTCAGGGTTTATAAATTTAATATGACTGGAATAGGAACGTCCCCAAATATTTCTAATGTAGATTTAGACATATGTCTCTTGGAAATTGGAAATGTTAGTAAAAATATTTTGTATGTAAGAAAACTTTTGCATCATACTATATTTTTAAACCACAAACAACTACTCAATATATTTTTGAATCTTTTCCGTATTTCCTTACTCAGTCATGTGACCTTTAAGGGTACAATCAACCGTTTATTGTCCACCAGACCTCGCCTCCGCAGTTTCGCTTCAAAGGCTCATCGTTTCCTCATAAAAGAATTAATTACGTCACATAGAATGATGACGCCATCTCACCAAGCCTCGTGAGCTAACGTGGTGGCGTATATTTTATCACAGAATTTCCTGTGGAAAAGTGAGTTATTCACATGACCCGCATGGTCAGAGTTAAACCCGAGACCACGAAGGTTCATAATTTAACCACTTGAAAACGTTTTAGAGGGTCATTACAAATTATATAAACAGGGTTATTTTTTTGTGATCCAATAGCTAACTTTTTTTGACTTGGCATCACATTTAAAATTGGAACTTGCTCAATTTTAAGTGTCACTCAGGCATACAAGTTTAGATTTTTTTTAAATATGGCCGTCATATTCCGAAATTGTGACTTACTGAAAAATGTCTCATGTAACACTCTGCATTTTATTTTGTTTTTGGATTTTACCCTCTACAGACTAGGATGGTGGTGGAGTCATCCTGTAATCCAGCTTCTTGGAGGTCACGAATTGTGGATAGTTGTGAGCGATGTTCGGTGGGTGTAGTGTTCTCTAATGTGGATTAACGTCCGCACTATTGAAAGCTACGTTAATCCGCAAAGACCATCCTCATAGTTAGACCAATTCGTAATTCAGAGGTCGTGGTTCGGATTCCACGTTAAACTGTAGGTCCATTAGTTGCCATCGGCTGTTGGGCTATTAATTAACAGTCCTGTCTAAGGAACATGTCAGCCTTAGTCAGTAACAAGACTACAAGATCGCGCCACAATCATCCTACATTCATTCCTCATTCATACTTGGCTTAAAATACCTACCTGGGTAGGTCACCATTTCAGTTAAAAGTAAAGTAAAGTAAAAAGTTAGAGATCGCGCCACAATCATCTGACAATCAACTCTCATTCATACTCATCTTAAAATACCTACCTTGCGGTATGGTCGCCATTTCAATAATCTAATCTAATTTACAGTAAACATTTTTGTTATTGGGTGTTTTTCAATATTTCCAATGGTTTAGAAGCTACGTGGACTTGAAGTTTTGATATCTTAGATATGAGGCTTACACTTTAATATCGTGATTTGACAGACAACTTGAAATTAGGAACTTCCTCAATTTTAAGTTATATTTATTAACCTTTTTAAGACTTTTTAAAGATGGCTGTCATTTTCCAATATGGCTCTCAATGTACAAAACCCTTATGGAACACCCTGAGTTTTAAAATTGATTAAGTTCCCAATATAAAGTCGTGTTGTAAACAGTTTTATCACTTTGAAAACCTCGCCCTTTTGTCTGAACGAAACGGGCGTAATTATTGTCTGTATTATCGGATTATTATTAAATTTTTAGAGTTGTTCCTTTCTGTATCTTGGACGAGTTTGTTTGAAAACGCATTGGGACTACTTTGGGCGGGGGAGTTCTACCCCAGAAATGGGGGTTTAAATTTTTTGAAGTATAATTTTTGGAAAATTTAATCTGTATCTAATTTTTTTTTAACATTAGATTCAGCTAAAACGTACAATAAGAGTATTTTGAGGTTTGACTCTAGGTCAATCGGATACTGAGATATTCAAAATGGTAAACTCTGTACGTTGTCTAACGCAAATCCAAAGGGGAATAATTAAAAACCAATAACTCACTTATTTACTTAATTCTTCCAAAACTGGCGACGCAGGTCCATCTAGTTAAGCTTTACTAGTACATCCATAAAAACCCAAAATTTGCCAGCAAACCTGTTGCTCATTGGTCATGTAATTCTTAAGGAGAATGGATAAATTGGCATAAAACGCTTATGTATCGACATAATTTGGTATGTGATTTTATTTAGGGAACAACCATAATGTAAGAATGTTGCCATGTAAAACAACCCTTATTGCAGCAAACCTGGGTACAGAGTACTATTCGATACTGTGATGAGAATACTTTAAGTTGTATGAAATTCGCTCTACTCACGCCAGCGTGCTGCGTTCGATCTCGTTTATTATTTTCGTTCCAAAGAACAATGTTGCAACAATGATCTTATCAAAAGTCAGCTGTCTCTTCTGATCGAAGTTGATGTTAGTAAGTCACGAGTGCTGAAGTGGTTGGCTTCGCAGAAATACAAACTCGGGTGCGGGTTTCGTAACCAGGGAAGAAATAACATCACGCACCACGTGATCATCTTTAATATCATCATTTTTTTTGGTGATATTAACCTTATATTTGAGACACTGATTTAATATATCTGTTGTTTATTTTATTTTGGAGTATTTATTTGGGTTTAATCAATACTTTTTTGTTTTACTTACTATTAAGTTGTACTTTTCTCAACATGTAATAATAACAAACAAATTCATTCGCAAAAACATTTCTCCATGCAAATCCTTTTCCAATAAAAATAATTAATACAGGGTGTTTCAGAATTCCCTACCAATACTCTAGGATATTGTTACCGGGTAAGAAACATATCTAAATATCATATTGAAATTGTCCGGAAGTCCTTAGTTACTCACACAGCCTCCATTTTGTTTTTTCACTTATAATACTTTTTCTGAATAATGGTTAAACGTACAGAATTGAAACTTTGCACAAACATTTATGGCAAATAGACAAAGCTACAAAAAAATTATGACAATTTTTCAAATTCGTAAAACAAAATGGCGGCTATTTAAAATTTTGTTTCTCAAATAACTCGTGAACCGTTGATTTAAAAGAAAATTTACAAGAATAACTTTTTTTAGGTATTGTAATTACAAATCGATTGACACCAAAGTCTTTCAAATTAGACAAATATTAACTGAGATATGGGAGCTTTAGTGATAGGTGACCGCTAGAATTTTAATGACAGTAAGCAGGTGGAGACTGTTGCATTGTTGTAGCAGACTCAAGTCGCATGCCTTTACATGCACTGCAACTAAGCTCTAGCGGTCACCTATCACTAAAGCTCCCATATCTCAGTTAATATTTGTTTAATTTGAAAGACTTTGGTGTCAATCGATTTGTAATTACAATACCTAAAAAAGGTTATTCTTGTAAATTTTCTTTTAAATCAACGGTTCACGAGGTATTTGAGAAACAAAATTTTAAATAGCCGCCATTTTGTTTTTTGAATTTGAAAAATTGTCATAATTTTGTTGTAGCTTCGTTTGTTTGCCATAAATTTTTGTGCAAAGTTTCAATTCTGTACGTTTAACCATTATTCAGAAAAAATATTATATGTGAAAAAAACAAAATGGAGGCTGTGTGAGTTACTAAGGACTTCCGGACAATTTAAATATGATATTTAGATATGTTTCTTACCCAGAAACAATGTCCTAAAGTATTGGTAGGGAATTCTGAAACACCCTGTATAATTACCAATTAAAACTTATTATAAATCTCGTCAAACCAGAAATTTATTTGAATAATTAATTTAAATTCCCCTATTCAAACTTAGATTAATAGATTAGATTATTTGAAATGGTGACCATACTACAGGTAGGTATTTTAAGCCAAGTATGAATGAGAGTTGAATGTAAGACGATTGTGGTGCGATCTTGTAGTCTTGTTACTGACTAAGGCTGACATGTTCCTTAGACAGGACTGTTAATTAATAGCCCAACAGCCGATGGCAATCAATGGACCTACAGTTTAACGTGGAATCCGAACCACGGCCTCTGAATTACGAATTGGTCTAATCATGAGGATGGTCTTTGTGGATTAACGTAGAATTCAATAGTGCGGACGTTAATTCACACAAGAGAACACAACATCCACCGACAATCGCTCATAACTATCCACAATTCGTGACCTCCAAGTAGCTGGATTACAGGATGTCGCCACCATTATGGGCTACCTTAGTAGAAACATAAAAAAGATAAACATGAAGCGTTACAATAATTGTTGTTCATAAGAATTGATTTCAAATGAATTCCCACTTTTAAGTAATTATTAAGTTAAATAATTAAATTTTACAATCTTTCGTTCTTAAAAACAGGCTAAAAATCGGGCAGGGGTTATAAACAAACGCTTATTGATTGAATTCTATATTTCCAATACCTAAAAGCCAAATCTTTAATCCTTTGAAGTAAAAGGAGTTAAATTTATCCCAAACGTTTATAATACTGTGTGTTAAGTGGTTTAATCTTGGTGGACAAAATGTATAAAAATTAAGGTAAACTATTCAATATAGTAGTTGCCAATACAGTTTATATGTATACATAGTTAAATGTATATATTTATTCATAACTACATACCTTTATATAGTTTTAAAACTATTTAAATTGTTCGGAAATGTTGGCGTTTTCGTTATATATATTTATATATGTATTAGTCTCTCCAATGCAGAAGGAGCTTCATCACCTCTAGGCCCATTTAGGTAATTTAAAAACATAAAAGATAAAAGTTTTAAAGTAATATATTGATTACTTGGAGGTCACGAATTGTGGATAGTTGTAAGGATAGTCGGTGGATGTGGAATTCTCTTGTGCGGATTAACGTCCGCACTGTTGAATACTAAGTTTATCTGCAAAGATTGAACATGAACGCCACCTCACAGGCGTTTTACTCAGACGAGCTGTGATTTTACAAAAACGATTTTTGGGAAAGTGGACTAACCCTAAATTTGAACACGTAATCTCTTGCGCGGAAGCCCATGGTGGTTTCCACTAGGCTAGCAAGACACCCAATGGCCTCTCGTTTTATGGACTCTCATTTCAGCACAGACTGAGTCATCGTATCAACTTTACACTCCAATCCATTCTCGTAGGGGGTTGAAGAGGTATCAGCTAACCAGTTAATATGACCGAGAAATATTTTTTATCTATGTACTTAAGGAAAACACTTGACGAGAGAAAGCTAAACTATTAGTAATACAAATATATTCTAGCTATCATTACGCTAACTAAATATAAAAAAGCCTTAAAACGGGGGGTGGTTCTATATCCATGTCACCCTCGGAGTGTGGTAACGGTGTATATATACTCGCCCTGTGTTTGACGAGGGTGCGGGTGTCATTGCAACACATATTATGAGCCATTCACCCTTACAGATGTTAGTCATCCAGTAATCTGATACTCCGGATCTTTCGTCACACACGGAATCCTCCCAATAAAATAAATATATTAAAACTTGTTTGAATATTAAATAGATATTGATTTTATTAAAGGTGACAAAGTTTGATAAAGATATCAAATTAAACATTTTTACAGGCCAAGATTATAACACGATTGCAACCGTTTTGAAGCAAACTAAAAAAGTTAAATCGTCCATTGAAGTTTCGATCAATCTTTGGAGTGGTTCCGGAGGCTATAGGAAACGTATATACAAACATAAATACTTCCTCATTTATATTAAGATTAAAATGTATAAAACACTCAGTAGTAGATACATCAAATTAATGTTAAAACATAAATTAATTAGGAAATGTCTTTCATGAATCTGAAAACATCGCAGGTGAAAACAGGAAAGATGAAAAGAAAACAAATATATTTTATAGTAAATTAAAAACCAATTAAACATGATTTCCCAAGAAAACGATGTTTAATAAAAATACAATGATAATAATAAGAATACTGATAACTGAATGTGAAAAAATTCAAAACTCTTCATTAGGGTTTTGAATGATGATGAATGGATAATTGGGAGTTAATTTGCTACCTTCCTGAAATGGCGACCTATACAATGTAGGAATTTTAAGCTGAACATGAATGAGAAATAAGTGTAAGATGATTGTGACGCGACTTTGTAGTCTTGTTACAACAGAAGCCTAATGGATTTTTAAAGAGCTCTCATCCCAACGTAAGGATAACATGTATGTTTGCTAACACGTTCCTCTGACAGGACTAAAGATAAGGCTACAATATAATAGCCCAACAGCCAATGGTATCAAATGGTGTGTGTTTGGTATTTCTCCTAAGGTTATTTACCACTTGATTTTGCCATGTTCATCTTAGACTCATCTTGATATAAGGCTTGCCCTTTTCAATATTCAGCATTTAATGATAATTTGATACGTCTTGATTTTTGTTGACGTGTCTTCGTTATTCATATAATATTACACTTTTCCATTTATTAAACTCTATATGTTTCTTAAATCCTGATTTTAAAAAAGCCATGGAATCTGAATTTTTGTTGACGGTTTATTGTTCTGTCCCTTAAAGAAGAACCGGTTAAATTAGCGTGTTGTAAATTCGCAATTGAGTTATTCTTGAAATTTGTTTGAATTTAACAATGTTGATAAACAGTAAAAACTTATCCTTGGTGATTCCAGGTTCCTGTTGACTTCTAATAAATATATAGACGTTTCACAGCTGTAGGAATTTTACAGCTACATGTTATGCTATTAAATGTTCGTAGCCGTAAAGGCTCTAGGTAGTTAATTTATAGTTAGTTTAGGTAGAACTGAATATTATTAGATTGAATATAATCAATTATTGAAATTTTGTTCTTTCCTTAATATAATGAGGAACTTTGTTTTTATTCATCGATATTTAATTTAAAATTTCTAGCTTCTTACAAAAATTTTAGTAATGATATTTCAAAGCATTCTTGAGTTTTTGCTAAAAGGGCTAATCACCTGAAAACACACCATTTAATACACTTTTGCGTTAAAATAAAAACAAGCCTAGTAAAAGAATAAAAATTAAAATGCTCAAATGCTCTGATTGAGAGTCTGCAATACTTACTCCTATTTTTACTCGCTTCCCATAAAAAATATTAAATTAAAACAACCGCTGTTACGTTGTTTTGTACCAGAAAACATTATAATTTTTATCCTTTTAAAAGGCATACTCATCCAGTTGTTGGAATTTAATTTACTATTGATGAACTATTGTTATAAAAATTTGTTCAACAAACATATTATTGACACATTACAAAAAAGGTTTATGTTTTCACTTTAAATCAGATTGATCGAACATAAAAGTATTTTAGTTATAAAAGTATACTGAAGTAGAAACAATACGATGTATCCTAATATTTAATTCCTGTTTAAAGTGAGACAGAGGTTGTTCAGACATGTTTATAATGGTCTATCAAGACTGAAAATCCAATATGGCGGAGGCTGAAAAAGGTAATGGAAATAAGAAATCAGGATGCTGTTGTGTTAATGATTTATTTAGTGTAAGAACTTATCTAGTGTGATTTTCAGTGTATTTTGTGTAATGTAGAGCTTTATTTATGGTTCCTAGTATGTAATCACATCAGCTGTTCAACGTTTTAAAGAAATTGGGTCTGGAAAGTGATACTGTATTTAGGAGATAGATTTTAACCTTTTCGCAGTGTATTCGGACGCCGTAATTCATAAGGTAACAAGAGTAGTGTAAAAAACGCTGATTTAATAGTAGCTAAATCTTTCAATACTTTATTTAATTTATCCGTGATAATCTGGCTCCCAGCAAGGCCATAAGGATGCTGAATGGAGCAAGACCGGAAGTGACTAAGTGCCCCTTGGTGCTATAACAACCGGACTGGGCTCTGTGTGACTTTGTACACACACACACATACACATACACGCACACACACGCCGAGAAATGTCAAGGTCAATGCAAATAAAGTCTTTGGTCCAGTTTTTCCCACCATGCGCTCCAGAGCGGAGTTAAAAGTAAGTTGATGCAATTTCCTCTCACTAAGTTTTATAATATGTTATGTTTATATATATGTTAAGAGATACGCCCTGCTAAACTATTGTACTCGTAATGCCATCTATGGGAAAGCCGGTTGTAAATTTTTAATATTTTATACTATTAATAGTTTTTTTACTTTTTGGTGTGTTACGCAATTCATATAAAGACACATAAAGATCAAAAGTGTATGTCGTATGACATTCGTGTCATTATTTCTTACTTATTATTATTTTAATTAAGATTTTTTTACTTAAGTTGTATTTATAGCTTCATACAAGACGGGGAATACCTTTTCGAAACTAAAACTAAATAGAAATATATTTTTTCGTAAATTCAGTGAATTTTTTTTATTTTGTGCTTACAAAATCAAAGTGACTTGTTGCACACGTGTAATGTGAATTTGCTTGTATTTTTACTCTCTCCGGCTTATACGATGGTATAAGTGTAAGTGAATCTGCATTTTACAAGAAATTACTTTACTTATTTCCCATTAGATTAATGATAAATGCAATACCCCCGTCGCAGCAGACCTGCGTACTCAGCGAATTTCCAAATCAATAATTTAATATATGACGTTTTATAAAAATATGTCCATAAACATGAGAATTATTTGCCCATTCTTCATAAGATTAACATAGGAAAGAGTGTGCAGGTTAGCTGCTGTGAGGAACACTGAAAGAAGTCATTTCTACCATGAATAATTTTTATCTTAATATTTATACCAACTTTCATCAACATCTGTCCATAAATAAAGGACTTTGCCTATTCCCTATATGATTAACATGGGAAAAGAGTATGCAGGTTTGCTGCCATGATAAACACATAAACTTTGATTTTTAAGCATAAATGAATATATCTCAACCACATGAAGCTAAATATCAAGTTTTATCCAAAAATATTGATTAATATGGGAAATATTAATTTTTCCCTATCATTCATAAGATTAACATTGGAGCCCCACAATACAACATACTGTGTTTAGATTTTTTAATATCTCGGTAACCGTTGGAGATAGAGAAAAACTTTAAGAAACTTAATTGTGTAGTTTTTTAAGCTGATTCCAATGGTGAAATATAAAATTATAAATTTTTAAAAATTACACGTGAAAAGCGCAAAAAACCTGATTTTGGGGTACAAAACTCCCCCAAACTATCCGTTCCCATTGACCGATATGTCTGGTTTACGAACTCGTCCGAGCATTTGTAGGAATACACGTCTCTACCAAATTTGGTCTCGATCGGACCATTTTTACGAGAGTTATCGTGTTAACAGACACACATATATATATACATATATATATACATATATATACATATATACATATATATATATATATATAAATTTTAACGACTATTGTTTTTGGACTCTGGGCACCTAAAGACGAAAAAATAACATGGTCTCGGGCTTAAGTCTTACCATGAGACCTACGGTAATAGCTTCTTCCCTATGGGAAATTCGCTAACAATCGCTGTCACGTTGTTTCCTAACCATAAAACGTCATTTCCAAGAGAAAATTGTAATGCCTATGACAATTTTTAAATTTAATTTGTAGATAAAAGGTAGAATATTAAAGAGATTTTAAAAATCAGCTCTATAAAAAATTTGAATTATAAAAAATATTTTAAAATGTAAAAAGACCATAAAAACTTATGAGATATAGAAGCAATCCAATGGATCTTAATATAAATAAATATGTTTGGTGACGAAAATTTTCCAGAATCGTTGCAATTCTCTAAAAAGATGTTTGGGACTAAAGTGCATTGAGACTAAACAGATGTTGTTAGAACTACAGACTCTTCAGTTAAGATCTTCAATTTCTCACAGATTACAGTACATTATTTAAACCTACGTAATCGTTTACGTGAAACAATGATTTTTTTTAACGAAAAGAAAAAATATTTCCTTCCACATTCAACCTTTTTCACGAGCATAGGGTGTTGTGAGTCTACTTAGTATTTTAGGACACCGCTTAGTACATTCCTTATTTTACTGATGGATAAAAATTTGTTCATGTACCTAGAAATTTTTCATCCCGTAAGATTTTTCTTAGAAATCTTTGAATTAACTTCGTTTCATGTGTGGTGAAAGAATGTCACTGGTGACATTTCAAACAGAAAAAATAAATCGAGTTTCTAGATTCAGCAGTATAATTTCTCATCTGAATCTCTGTTTGAACCTTTGATTAACGATGCCGTTTTAGTCGAGAAGTTTAACTTTCTTTCCAAAAATCACTATATCAGAGTATCAGTTTAAATAAAGTTGACAGTTTAAAGCGACAGCTTTAGATAGCTAATACTGAGTTTGGTTCAAACGACAAATATCGAAGTGCGTCATCGAATAAGTGATTACATTAATTTATAATGTATTTATGTCATCAAAGTAGTATAAGCACGTTATATGTACGTTGTTTGTACATAGTTGAATTTTTTTTGAAACATTTATTTACAACTGAATTATGACCGGGTTAAAAAATAAAATTTTATCAGAGAGAGTTAATCAATTAACTTTGAAAAAGTTAAAATGAAGATTCGGTAAAAGAAGTGATGTGGCAATAGTACTCAGGTTACAACACCGGGCTAGTAATTAAAAATGGTTCCTGTTTGATAGTAGGGGCGAACGGCTCCTGTCTGGCTGACCCAAGTACGACACACAGTTCGGAAGCCTGTAGTGAAAGGAAGTTGAAAAACCCGGTTGCGGTTGAACATGTGTTCAATATTAAATTAAATGTGCTGACAATATGATATTTTTACATGTCTAAATAAAGTCTATTTGTCTACATGTTTTTTTTATTAATAAATCACTTTTCGTATGAATACTGACTGTTCCATAAATAAATATAAATCTACTTAATAATCGCTCACGTGTATGTAACACATGTAGATAATCGTCTTATTTATACAGTAAAATAGATAGCTAGACAGCACATAAAACAAATGAATAGTCCACATTAATCTTTGAAATTTATATATACTTTTCGTGTATCCTTCTGACCAATGTGCAGTGTTAGAGCATGAGTGCCTTTTAAGTGACCTAACAACCACTTGCGTAGTCGGGACAAATGGCTTAACATGCCTTCCAAAGCACAGAGGCAGTCTGAGAAACTAAATTTCATGTTTCATGACCGGTAATCAGTACTCTATACACTTAGTTATGACTCCAACTTTATTATTAGGCGTATCTAAAATGTTGTATTTTCGTAAAACTTGAAAGTTGCCATGTTTGCAGAAAGGTTTCCTGGTCTTCATTGGAACTCTAAATTTCGTCACTTTTATCACGGTCGCTGCCGACGATGTTCTCCCCTACGTCATGGACCTCCCTCCTCGGACACCCCCTCAGGCACTCGCCACTCCGCCCTACCCCACCCACAACACACCCCCCCCCCCCCCCCCCACCCCCCCCCCCCAACTACCCCCCCTCCCACCAAACAACCCCAAACCACCACCCCCAACCACCAACCCCCCACACCACCCGAGGTCATGACGCCTTACTACCACTACTACTTCTACGCCCCGAGATTCAAGGCGTCCTTCTTAAAACATCTTTTCGAAGACTCAACTCCTTACAGCCAATGGTATCCTACACGAAATAATTTCTACTCCCCTCAGAGCTATGAAAATGAATATGACAAATTCAACGATGTAGGATTTCCGAATTATGAGGGACCTTCACAAAGAAATTTCTTAGAAAATCGCCATCGTCATTTACACCAAAATGATTTTTCTCACCCTCAACAAAACCCTTCAGTTTCATCGTTTTTACCAACAGCGTTATCATCCAGTACTCCAAATATAATAAGGAGTGAAAAAGATGGAAGAACTTTACTCAGCAATGTATTCAAACCTAATGCATACGCACCTGGTTACAAAGACCACAAGTATACTGAATTGAATGGAATTTTTCAAACAAAACTCAACCCTTCTTTGCATTCTTCTGGAGGCTCTAATATTATAAGAGATGAGGGGTTTTCAGTTAACAAACTGTTCACACCTGTTACTCCAGAATATTCTGGTACTAATTTAACTTACTACTCCTTTACATCAAAACCACCTCTTCCGTATCAAACCGTGTCGTCTACTCTTGGACCAACTCATCGGAGCATCTTCCCCGACTCTGCCCTCAAGACACCTTCAACCCTACGGACCATCTTCCCTGAATCCGTCCAGGAGACGCTCAGCCCGATCTTCACCTCAGGCCCACCCCCGGTTCAAGGTTTTACGACGGCTTCACCACTTCCTCAAGGTCCTTTCCTTGGCCATGAACCTGTAGCCACTGAGAGACCACCAGTTTTATTTGAGGCCCCTGGACACACAGTGCCTCGACGCTAGTAATGAATAGTGGTTCATGCAATGATTGTATTATAAATGCCTTCTAAATATCTCACGAGTGGCTTTAAAGCATAATTGAATCGTTGCATACACTATTTTATGTAAGAACAACAATATTCAGATATAAAAACTAAAGTTGTATACTAAATTTATCTACGACCATTGCAATCTATATAAATCAAATTAGAGTTTTGTCTGTACATTGCTCAGAATTGGTCATTTTTGAGTTATTTTTACTTTTCGTGCGTTAGAGAAGCCGAGACCGGTCTTATCTCAATTTTTGTCTGTTTGTCTGTGACGATCCAGGAGGCATTTTACGCCGTCTTCTCCGAAAAAAACGGGAGAACTGATTACAATGAAACTTATTTCATGTATTCTCTACATTCCAGAGAAGGTTTATAAATGCTTTAAATCGCCCACCGCCCCTTGAAAAGTAAATAACGAGCATTTAAAACCCCACTTTTACGCGATATTACACGCATTTTATCCAGTTTTTAATGAATAACCTACTGGTAATAATCAGCTGTCTTTGTAGTTTAAAGATTTAATAGAAATCAAAACAAACAGCTGTCAAATCAATATTAGTTAGTTTAAATTGGTCATTGATTTTAAACCTATTTGGAAATCATACTATATTAAAAAGTTATGTTAACGTATAACTAATTATAATAGTGATATAAATGTTCTAATCTTAAAGTACAGTAATGCTAAATAATAAAGCTGGGTATTGATTTATTTTATTTGTATTGATATGTTTAGGATTTCAGGTTTACATTTTGGTATGATAATCTTTCTTCTTTAAACTGAATCCTACAATCCGTACAAAGGATTGGCTTACTGCTACTCAAAAACTAATTGGTGTGTATTTCATTCTTGGAGCAATCAGCTGGTGTGTGAATTACGTTGTCCTTTTCTGTGAATGGTTCAAAACTCACATTTGAGGATAGCTAAAACGAACTATTTTTATGGTGAAATCAGCTGATTTTTCATTTCATTATATCAACAATGACATTACTTTCGTCAAATTCTGAGCTCTGATTGGTCTAGAACCTGTATCGTTATGAAAATCTGTATCGTTATGAACTCATAATGCAACAGGTTTTCAATTTCCGTTTAATATTGAGCCTCTTAATGGTGTTACCCTCAGTATCTTTATTGTTACTTTTTGCAATGGTCTTAGATAAAGAAATTAATAATACTCGTTGTCCAATAATAAACGTTTATTTTTGAAGAATTTATTTTTAATAGAATACATTACCTTGAATTCCACATATTAAATAATTAAAACCAACTTTAACCAAGTAGAATTTCTGAATTATGGTATAACAATACAAAGAAATTGTTTATAATGTATTTAAAATTAATTTTTGATATTAAAAATTTAAATATGGGGAATACCACACCACCATAATACGTCTTAATTACTAGGAAATTCAATGTTATGCTACTTCTATGAAGAAAGATGTTCAATAGAAACTATGGGGATTTTGAAATATTTTTCATTAAGTTATATGACTTCATGATAAATCAATAAAAAATATCAAACCAATTGTTTTGAAAACTAATTTATTTTATTTTATTGAAAAAAAAACTACAAGATAATTTAATAAATTATAAAATAGAAGAGTTTTCAAATGCATGCATATTTCACATACACTAATATTTTTCTGAGTTATAAAAATATTTTGTATTAACTACTTTTATTTTAAAGGTGTGTTTTACTATGTATTATGAAATTTACTATGATATTATCGTTACAATTTTTATTTTGGAAATACAGAGGCACATCTATACTATACTACTCATTAAAGTAAAATAATAGTAGCAATGTTTTTACTCCAACCACGCATTAAATAGTTTTCACTTTTAATAAATTAAAGGTATGAAGATACGATTGTAAGGAAGAAACCTAAGTTTTTCTGACAAGGTCACCTTCATCTGGTAATCAGCGACTGGATGTCATCATCACCAGCTGAGATAACAACTGCTCCGCCCCCTATCGGGGAAACCAACAACTACGCTCGTTTTCTCACAAAGAGTTTGTATGTGTCTGAAGGTAGCTCAGTACATATTTCCTTAGAATTACTGATGGATAAATAGGATTATCAATTAAGTATAAATTATTGGAAAACTTTTTAAAATTAAATTAATTAAATTAAAATTAAGATAAGTAAGTTTATAAGTAACATTTTTATGTAGTACAACAATTTTTATGTGAATTTTTCTATTCGAAGATAAAGTATAAATAATCCCTACTAATAAATAAATAATTTCATCAAAATAAAAAAAATATAGATATTTACTATTAACTCCTTGAACCTTATTGATAGAAATGCCTACTTTCAGTGTTCCTCACAGCGGCAAACCTGCATACTATTTCCCATGTTAATCTTATGGATAATAGGCAAATAGCTAACTCAAATATTTATCGACACGTATTGATAAAACCTTTCATAAATTATTATATTGTTGATTAATAAATTCGCTGAGTACGCAGGTCTACTGCGACGGGAGCGTTTCTAATTATATCCAAGGTTATAAACCCTTACACTTTAATTTAATAAGAGACTTTTTCCCTTCCCCTTCACCACGTTAGTTGATTTTAATTTCGTTTTACCGTAGACCTAATTGACATACGAGTGCGTTATGTGTCAGTTTTATGTAATATTTGTGTGGGATACCGTTAAAGGAATAATAGATTTCCAAGTTATGCTAAGTTCTAAGCATATATTTTTTTAACTAAACAGAAATCTTAACGTGTGAAACTTCTCCCGTTTTCTAGTGAATAATCTTTAAATTTACAGAAATTAGTCACTTTCAAACAGGAAGAGTATGTTTTCTTACACGAACTTGTACGAGAGGGAACAAAGTTAACTAGTTAATAGTTATTTATTATTAACAACTAACACCATAATCTATTTAAAAACTGCAGACTGAAATGTATAACACCGTGACAAAACTATGGGACCTTTTTCTAGACAGTTTGTTAAAATGTATTATCTAGCTAGACCCTAATATTCATACGCAAATACCATCCTCATAATTATACTAGATCATAATTCAGAGGCAGTGGTTCGGACTCCATGTTAAACTATAGGTCCCTTAGATTTTCCATTGACTATTGGGCTATTAACTAACAGTTCTGTCTAAGGAATGTCTGCCTTAGTTAGTAACATGACTACAAGATCGCGCCACAATCATCACACATACTCATTGTCTCTATATATAAAATTGAATGTATGTATGTATGTCTGTATGTCCTTTATGCGTTGCCAAACTACTCATCCGATCGCCATGAAATTTTAGGAAGTTGCTCTATATGTGTCCTGGAAGGTTTTAGTGAAAAAATATTTTCGAAAACCCCATAAGTTTCCATTTTATGGCGTTTTAAATTTCTAATGTTAACCTTATGGAGAGTAAGTTTGTTTACAAAATGTCTACAATGAAAACATTTGATTTCTTAGCTACAGCTGATTGGTTTACTTTACATTAGCAATATGTTTTACTATCCAATGCCATCTGAATCATTCATTAATGTTAAACTACGAAGTAAATGTGTACTGTAAAAAATGAACAGCTTTATTCACCACGTTAATAGTTTACGGTTTTGGGGGATTATGTATTTTTATATTTATTTTCTGTCTGATTAAAGTCACGTGTTTATATGATAATTACAATGTTTATATTATTACGTTTATTATAATAATCAGCTGGTGTATATCTTTCCTATAAAAGCCGTATTACAGTTAGGTTTCGTTTGGGTTTGGATTGGATTTGAAAATTGTGAATTAATCCACTCAGATTTATTTGTTTTATAGGAATGTTATTAATATGTTTTATCGTTTCAGTATTGTTATTCACTATGCAGCGACCCAGAATATATAACCTTTCACAATGAAGCCGTATTGGTATTCGACTTCAGAACATAACCATAAAGTTAACATGTGTTTACTGTGAGGCGTTACGAAGTTCGCCGGGTCAGCTAGTCAACCCCCCCCCTAAAGTGTATTTAATGTAGTCCAATTGTGTTGCTATACGAACTGAAGATAGTACAGAAAGGAACAATTCCACCGAAATTCATAATAATTGCAGCTACTATCGTATCGACACATAAAATTTCGTATAAATAACATTTTTTTAATGACCCCCTAAACGTGTTCAGAGGGTTGAGTTATGAACTTATAGGTAATATCGGAACCATATTAACTGCTTAACTGTCACCATGCGGGGCATATAAATAGTTCACTTTCCATAGGAAAATTGCTAAAAAAAGGATTCCATATCACTAAAAAGAAAATATTCTTTATTCTTCTTTGCGCTTTCTTTTACGATTAATATTTTAATGCACCATATTCAAATGTAACATAATTTAAAGTTGACGTATTTAATATCAGAGAGAGTAGTTGCAAACACACCTCAACAATGAGGAACAGAGCAGACATTGCTGCCAACTAAACGAGACAGCTGCCCATTATCAGGGTGCCATCTTCACCTGCTCTCTATTGTTGTTGTTATCAACTTTCTCACTTGTTTGGAGAGAGTTTTAATAGTCAAACTTATTCTTATTAGATGTTGACTCAAAATTGACGTTTGAACTATAGTAAATCCATTTAAATGTATATTCTAAAGTGTGTATTCATATAATGTCTCTAATATTCCGCAATTTCATATTTTACCCCTTATCATAGTGAAGTAAGTATTAAACTGGAGGGAATAATTTTCTTCAGTGTAAAAAATATTTACAAAACCAATCCAAAAACATGAGAAAAGGCCTACATGGGCCTGTAAATTGTACATACGTCTAAGATGTGTTGCTAATCATATTTACAATGACAGACAATTAATGTGGACAATGATACTGAATAATGTTAAAATACAACAGCCCTAATCAAAAAGAAAAATGATTGAATTTACTTCCTAGTGGGAAATAGGTCACATCATAGATATGTCTGAAGGCAATGCTTTCAGTTATTCTGAAAAACAGTTGTTCTTATAACTATATGACGTCACCGTTTCAAATTTTGGTCTGACAGATTGCCAATGCAACTTAAACAAAAAAAGTATTGCGAACAAAGATTCTTGAAGCAAATTACACGGTGATTGTGGAGGGTAATGTAATGTCAAGCCAGTGTCGTGGTATACAGTAAGGTGGTCGTGATAATTGTCGGTCTCATCTATGCCCAGGTCTATTAGAAATTCTTTACTTTAATTTTTAAAGATAAAATTTATGAGGAGTGTAATATAATTAGAGTGGCGAAATATTTTTTGTTACAAATACCAAATACCAAGGATTAGTTGTTGTAACTCAACTAGCCTAATAATACAACCCATGAGATAATCGTTTGATATTAACAATATAGAACCATACAGGCCCCTGCTTCTAGTCAGTTAAAAAGTTATTTTTAATTTAAAATGTACGTACATCTGTATATAGACGTATTTAGTTATACTAGTAACGAATACCTTGACACATAAAAAATACAAACCAACAGGTTCATTTGATAAAAAAGATAATAATTTAACAATAAAAAAATTATAAAATAACTTAAAATATTTATCGTCAAACCTCTTTTCATTTTTATTCACCTTATCTGTGCCGACATCAAAATATTCACTAAAAAATGCAAAATAAACACCTAGGGTAAAGGTAGGAGAAAAAAATGTTTGTGTTTACTTCCCTATGGGAAATAGGTTAGATCATGGATATGTCTAAAGGGAATGTTTTCAATTTTAAACAGCTGTTCTTAATCTTTTATATTACAAAGTCAATACAATAGTTCTGGTAGTTTCTATGGAGACCTGTTACATGTTTTCCATCTTAAAAATCACTAGCACCCCCCCAGAGCTAAGACATATCCATGTCAAAATATTTTGACACCTACTAGAACCGATCTTCTTTGCATAATAATGTTTTTATACAGATGCTGTTTAATGTAAAAGCATCACAGCGGGCGACAACCCGTGACGCCTGCACGCCTTTGTCCACTACTCGCACACACGAACGTTACGCGGGTATATTGTCATGTTTACAGGCGTAATGAAACTTAACCAATTTTTCGTAATATTTCTCTGTACATAGCTTTCGAAAAATCACAGATAAAGAACTGTAGGGTTCTTCATGTGTAAGCAATTGAATTTGGACTATTCATCAAAAGAATTTGTATTAGGTACTATGAAGTTACTGTTTAAATTATTTTCTCTTAGTTACCAAATTTATCATTTTAAAGTTGTCAACATATTTTTAGAAGCATACAAAAACAACAATAAATAAACTGTTATAAAGGCTTTCTTTGGAATTTTCATAAATTAGTTGATTTTTAAGATTACACTCGATATTAAAAAAGAAAAGTGTTTCAACATCCAAAATGTGCTAAAACCTTATTTATTTTCATGACAAGTATACAGGAGAAGCCCATTTACAATTTTACGGTGCATAATAAAAAATAAACTATATTTGTGTTGTTACTCTGCCCACGCCTAAACAAGTATAAATATATATATAATTTTATTTTAAGGTTAGATTAGATTAGATTAAGTAAAATAAATACCTTTTAAAATAAACTTGATTTTAATATTTGCATATATGAATTTTTTAACATAACTATAGCATTGAATATTCTCGTGATATTACTCTAAACATTAAAATACACATTATTCTTGGTATTTGACAAACTTTGGTAATGTTTTAATATCCAAATTCATATATTAGACACCCACCTACTCTAGTGTACATTTTAAGTCATTTTTTAGTTGAAGGTGTGATGTTAGATGCTATATTTTGGATACTTCTTAGTAGAGACGGCTAGGTACATCATCCTGCGGAGTACAATAGATCCGGCCCGCCCCGAAACACTCTAATTGGATTCATACCGAACTCAAGAAGAGTCTAGGACTTTTGGCAACCTCGCCTATCCCATTTGTCACCGAAGGGGGCTATAAAAGTGTCAAAACCCGTGGTCCGGACTTTTGGCAACTGCTGTCCTCCCTGGTGAGGATTTCAGCGATTTCGTTCGTGCCGGGCGGGGCTGAGGGTGAGGGAGAAAGCGCGCTAAAGAAGGGCAAGAGTTGAGGCGGCGGGCGAAGACAGACGAAGAATAACAAAGCATAACGCATGATACCCAATTCTTTTCAAGTGTAAGATTACTAACCGTCTAAGAACTGACTGTTGTCTAGTTTGAACTATGTTTAGAGGTACAAAATTGTATCGGTCTTATTTTTAAACCCATACATACCTTCTTGAGGAAAGAATTAACGGTTAATATTTCTTTGAAATCAGAAAGACTTGTAACTTTCAATTTATAATACTGTAATAATTTTATGACCAAAATAAAGATATTCAGAATGTGCAGAATCAATTAAACGAAATATACAAATACAATAGGCATTTACGAATGTAGGCATTGTTATTATTATTAAAACCTTAACATTCAAAAATTCTAAATACAAATACTTGAGAGAATAAATACAATAAAGGGTCATGACGGACACCTTTAAACAATCTTAAAGTGTAATAAATAAAACTTAAAATTTATCAAGTTCCTAATTTCAAGTTTTCTGTCAAATCACGATATAAAAGTGTTAGCTATTGGATCAAGTAAAAATCTCCTATCAAAGAAATCCAAACTTCAAGTCCTCCTAGTTTCTAAACCATTAGAGATGTGAAAAAAACTCACAATAACAAAAAGGTTTCATTTTAGAGAGCAGAATCTAATAGAATACAGGGTGTTCCAAAAACATTTTTAAGTTAGCCGCCATTTTGGAAAATGGCAGCCATAGAAAAAATCTGATATCGTATTCCTAAATAAAACTTAAAATTGAGCAAGTTACAAACTTAAAGTGTGGTGCTAAGTAGTGTAGTTAAAAAATTAGATATTGGATTATTGGATATTGGATAGTTTAGGTGTAAATAATGGCTGCTTGGGGTGACCGAATCTCCACGAATATTTTGGGTTCTGGCGAAGGGTCGAACTTAAACGCTCATTATAGAGGGGATTGAGAAGGGTCAACTAGGAGCCCCCAAGAATGATCAATTTCCACGGCCGCCCGGCCAGGTAGCGGCCTCAAAACGAGGGAAAAAGGGAATTTTGAATTCCCAGGCAACCCACATGTATAAGATTTGTGATTTGATAAGACATGTATAAGGAAATAATATGTTACGGATTAGTAAGTTGAGAACGATTTAAGAGCCATATATAATTATTTTTATAACAATATTGGCCAACAAAATGAATGTTTATATTATTAGTACCTGGTGACCGAGCATTGTTCGGTGAAATATATAGGACTAGACTTAAACGTGTATTTAAAAATAACACAATCTTTAAATAATATTTAATATATAAATATTTAAATAATCCATCAAGAAATCACCGAATTGGTAGTTCTCCGCGCTACCAATCCAGACACAGCGGCCGCTTGATCCAGTGAGTTTAGGTAATTTTAACTGGCCTTGGTCTATTCATATTTTGTTTTCTGTCAAAATCAAAATATTTTGGATGATATATATATATTACTTTTCTTTTATTTTATACAGTTATTCCAACACCATTTAGTTCCGACAAATTGTACTAGGCTTACTGATTTGTTCAGTACTGTATTAGCATTTTTCATTTATTACACACACATATTTTAGATTGGCCATGTTCTGAAGTCGAATAGCATTACAGCTTCTTTGTGAAAGATTAGATATTCTGGATCGCGACATTGTTTATTTTATTTTTCACGGTGACACCCTTTTTTACATTTGTTTAACCATATGGGAAGAGTACCATATATATTTATACATGCATTATCCAATAGTCACAAAACTCTGATCAATTAGATATGAGATCGAAATGAGCTGAAATATAACAGATATCACACAAACAATAATAAATAACGATACATATCATTATTGGTAACAAAATGAGTATATTATAACAAAGGTTTATTTAGACTAAGCTAAAGGACTTGCTAAAAGGAACAAGCTGAGATACTGAGATAATTTTTGGTTAATCAACAAGGTGATTTTCTTTCCAACACGGTATAAAAGACCGCCATCAATATAATAGCAACCTAGGATAATTACAATAAATAAGTAACAGTATAATAGAAAAATACGAAACAATACATGGGTAATCCACATTACTTTGGCAAAGGAGTGATATGATTCTTGAGCCTAAATTTATAAATGTATGTGGAAAGAGGTTGTACACAATTTGTTTCAAATCATTGTTGAAACCTAATCTTTAAGCGGACAAAAGGGTGAGGAATAACCAAAGCCGGATGCGAAAACCATAAAAATATGTAAACAATGAAGTGCGAGCAATCAACCCATACAAGCGTCCAGGTCAGGTTACGGAATTATTGTATTCTTCGAAATAGATCAACGTCTGGAGAATGAATGGAGACGGACTTTTCCGGAATCGAATGAACGACGGACACTCACCCTCGTGTGATGACAAGGCGCGGGGACAAAATAATTCCCATTCTCTCCCTAAAGGACCCAACATGATTGCTCCTACCTGGCCGGGTGGCTGTGGGAGTTGATCATTCTCGAGGGCTCCTGGTTGACCCTTTTTAATCCCCACTAATGAGCGTTTAAGTTCAACCCTTCGCCAGAACCCAAAATATGTGTGGGGATTTGGCTACGGCCATGGCAGCTAACCTGCATACTCTTTTACCATTTTAATCACATTGAGAATAAGCAAACCCCATTATTTATGAACAGATGTTGATGAGACTTCTGTCATATATTATTATTATAGTATTGATTTGGAAAGTCGCTGAGCTCGCAGGTCTGCTGCGACGGGGTTATTTACTTCTCCGAACTAGTAAAAGCTACTCAGACATCCAACTAGGGAAATAGAGTTGTAACAAACTCAAAATAGATTAATGGCATTTTAGAAACGAACTGTATTAATTACAAAGAACAGCTGATTCTGTTGCCTGAATCCAACAGATGGTTACAGTTTTAACCATTGCATTGGAGATTGATTAAACTAATAAAAGCTCAGTTTCCTTGTATCATTTCAACTAATATTTGCTTTGTTTACCTCGCCACTGAGCTATTCTTTCCCAAACAAAGAGTAGGTTGATGAACTTGGCAACAATGCATTTTAATTACAATTCTGATTGTGTTTCTCAACCGGAGTCAAACTGGACTCACTCCTTCACTGTTGGCAACACTGGCCTTCCTTGTGAAAGCTTTGAGCAGTGCACAAATCAGTAATTTCAATAAATATCTAGGCCTATAACAATTTTATATTAATAGGCCTACTGTTCAAAAATGTGGTCTATTAAAATAGGGAAATCTTTGTACGTGCACAACAGTGATTTTTACGCACCAAGGCTAGGCACAGATAAAAATAAAGATAATATAACAATTTTAAAATTATTAGAACTGTGTATCGATTATTATGAGACCTTTATAATAGTTTTGTACTGAACTAATGTAATAATAATATTATAATTGGAATCAGTCATTTATACAATCTATGTATCTTAGTTTACCAACTGTGATTTTTTACTAAACATTTGTAAACGGGTGAGGTTAAAGTTTTCTATATGGCCAAACATCTTTTTAGACGTTTAGAAATTTTTTATATTTCTTCACTTGTGCTTTAATTTGTAAAGTAAAATAAATATAGAAATCAACAGAAAATAATCATCTACCAAACCAAGTATAGTTTGAACATCTCGATAGTAATATTTTAGTTTTTGCAGTTGGTCAAAATGATATAACCTCTACGCTAAACAAGTTCTAGTGATGGAACTTTCTCTAAGCCTACTCCTGAAAACAAAGCCATTTGTCTCACATCTGTTTCACCGGTCGCTCGGTTACTATTGTTTAGCCGAATACGTTAATAAACTTATATTTTTATTTATATCCAATAAAATATATGTTTTCTGTGTTTGTATAAAATTTCAAAATATTTTGTATATCTTGGAATACTTTTAAACCTAACTTTGAGACTATTATTTTTCAGAAGTATTTGAAGTTGTGTTTTTTTGGTGATTTTCGGTAAATAGAAACAAAAAAGATTTTTTGAATGAAACATGCAATGTATATATATTTTTTTGCTGACAAATATAAATGTTGATTTGTACTGAAGTATTAGAAAATATGTGCTTTTGATGTTTTTAGTCTGTTTATATGAGTAGGCCATTTAAAATTGAAAAACTTATATTTGACATGATATTTCAAAATGCTTTTAATAGTTCCAATTTTTTTATATTCATGTTGAGAAACGAAATATATTTGGAACATTTTTTTGATCTTGGATTATTTAATACAGTTTTATTTAGATTTTTTTTATAAGGCCTTACTTTTGAAATCTAGTTTTTGATGAAAGTTGTTTATTACTTATTTTAATCCAAAATTATATTTCTATGGATCAAAGATTAGGTTCAATTTATATATTTACATTCCGCAGAATATTTCAAATCTAATGATATATTATACTATAGGTATAAATAAAAAAAATAGGTATTTCACAACAGTTAACATAAAATGCTGCACTGGAGGCAAAAACCGTCTGGACCTACAGAAACACTGCCTATGGCCGTTCTAGGGTTTCGAGTAGATTGACAAATGGTATAGGACAAGATTTTCAAGATAACAACCTACCCGGGTTGCTATCTTGAATAGTTGCTATCTTGATAGCCAGGTATAAATGAGAAATTGGTGCACTGGAAGATGATGGTGGTGTGATCTTTTAGTTCTGGTACTGACTAAGGCTGACACGTTTTTTAGTCAGGACTGATAATTAATTGCCCAACAGCCAATAAGGGACAGTTTAACCTAGGATGCGAACTACTTTTGACTCTGAATTACCAACTGATCTAATAATGAGGTCTTTGCAGATTAACGTAGTATTCAATAGTGTGGACTTAAATCCACACAAGAGAATGTCACATCCACCGACCATCACACTTTATTCACAATTCTTGACCTTCAAGTAGCTAGATTACAGGATTGTGCTACCCAGTCAACCAGTCAGTGGTAAAATACGATAACCACTTAGACAGTTTCTTATGACCAGTTTTTATGATGTTTTATGATCAATAGTGCTGGATGAAACATTTTTCTTAAGGGGTCATGACCAGGTGTTTTACTGCTGATTGAAGAAGCCTCTAGCCTCACCTCGGGTTGCTCACAATGCCCTCTAGCCTCTACCCGTGTCACACAATGCCCTGGTGGCGTCCGTTGGCACCACGACCTTGATCTTGGACGTATATAAGCCGCATCCTCCCGTCCTGGCCGTTTCGCCTCGTCTTCAGCCCATCGTTGCCCATCCTTCATCATGCTGACAGCTGTGAGTACACAAACACTTACTACAGGATTTTGCAAAGTTCGTTCTACTTCGTTAAATTATTAAATTTATTAAATTAGGTATTAAATTAGGTATTTTAGTAAAAGGTATTAAATTTAACCACATTTTTATATACCAATGCGAAATTTTAAAATCTCCTCTGCAAAGATAAACCCTTGTATGGTTTTGTGAGAATATATTCAAAAGTAGTTAAATTTTCCAGCTGTGATTAAAAAAAGAATAATTATCTTTCTTAAGTTGCTTAATCATTTAACACCTCAATTAATACAATTCTGTCTAAACGTTAAAAGTTATCAGGTTATTGACAGAAAAAAGCTTGAATACTGATGGATAGTTCAAGGAAATCCCAAGATAAATCCAATTATTTAGATACTGTAATTTAGAACTAGAATAAAAAACTCCATTTATTGAGCCGAACTGGACGCGGTGGAGTATAAATAGAAATAGACAGTGAATCGCCAATAGGGTTTAGGTAATTAAATATAATTAGGCCTGTTTATGATGAATATTTTAAAGAAGTACTGCATTCTTCTTATGTTAAATGATTTTTAATTTTTTCATTATTTTTAGTTTTAATAAACTGAGTTAAAACTTCTGCAGAAACTGTAGACAAGAGTAATTTGCTTTTAACTACATTACAAGTAATTTCAGATAAGTATTTTATTCTTGACATCTACATTGTGATAAATATCATTGCGTTATATAGTTTATTCCAATAAAAAAAGATGCGTTAAAACAATTATATTATTAGTAGCCCTATGAGGTTAATTAATAAGGAAAAGCTACCTAAGTCTGTATATGTTTGTATATTTTCCACAACCGAGGAATTTTTTAAAGTTTTTATTGATTGGGAACTTTACAATACTTCGTTGTGTTATAATTGCTTTGTTTTGTGGTTAAATTGATAATTAAGTTAGTTAATCCAACATAACTGGTTCGTAACAATATCTTTAAACTAATTATTCTATACCTTTTGGAGAAGGTTTTTGCTTTCTGTAAACCGACCCAGACCGTGTATAAATAAAGTAAATAGCTCTCAAGAACACAGTTTTAGCAAAATAAGATATATTTTTTATAAGTTTTACTGGACATGTAATCTGTTAAAGGGTTTTAGCAGAAACAAAAAAATGCTATAAAAATTATAATTAGTCTATTTACATTGATTCGAAACATAAAAGTAAAGTAGGCGATATATAACTACATTTAATCGAATAAGAATTGGCCATAACTTCACAAAAGAACATACTTTTAAAACTAATCTACTTTCCAGTCCCCTGCGCGACTGTAAACAAGATATTGCAAAATGCTGATAACATTTTGTTTTCATGTCATTTATAACAAGGGCGTAGAAAAGTATTGTTCAAAAAGTTTTTAATTTGAAGATTCAACTACCAATAAACACAATGTATCTTTTGAGTATCAACAACTTCAAAATTTTAGAAATACATATTTTTAATTTTGTCCTCCTTGAAAATTTGGACTTTTTAATTTTCTTTAACAACATTATACAACACAAAAGATTGTCATCTGAATTCTTGTAAAATAAATAGTTTTTGTACGTAGGCTTTCTTTGGCATTTTAAGAATAACCCTTTGACCAAAATAAAGAGTAAAAAATTGTTTCATTGTTAATTAAATTTAAATATATTTTAAAATTATTATACTATATTAAAATGTTATCGTGACGTAAAACATATTTTTAAATATAAACTCCCTTATACTAAGTTAACTGAAATGTACTTCATATACTTTTTAGTCCCAACTTTTTCTTTGCAGTTTAGCAGCGTATTCATGTAAAATATTTGGAGGAAAAATGTGAAATATATAAAAATTGCAACAATAAACCTGATTTATAAAAGAATGCACATTCATCAATATTGGATCGAATGAACAATAAAGTCAAATACCATTAGTTTCCAATTTATTTATCATCCTAGTCTACATAGAATAAATAAAGGAATGAAAGTAAATGAAATGAAACAAGAGAGAACCCGCACTGTATAAATGATTTAATATTCGAGCGCAGACTGCAGTGCGCGCGTCCTTGGGCGGGTGCAATGACATGCGTCGTCCAACTCTGATGCAATAACTTTCTTCCTTACAATTACAAAGCACCCACACATCTACGCTTTTCTTTTTCTTTTCATCTGCCTGAATTATTCCATAGATTGTTAGATATGGAAAACCGCTGTATTGTTAAGGGATAAATTTCTCTATCTATAAATATAAATGAGTCTGTCTGTATGTCCTTCATGCGTTGCCAAACCATTCACCCAATTGTCATTTTAGGAAGTTGCTCTGTAAGTGAAGGAAGGTTTTAGGGAAATTTTTTGTGTGAAACTCCAAAGGTTTAAATTTTATGACACTTTAAATTTCTAATGTTAAACTTATGGAGAAAATACCTGAAAAGGTTGCTGCTTCAGAAAGGTAATGTAATAATAATTAGCACTTGAAAACGGGAGTAGTTTAACCAACTCTCGAAACGTTATGTAGATTTTAAACTCGTCCACAAGACGCGTTGGACTAATTGTTACTAATTAATTGTTACTAATTGTAACCAACTAATTGTTATTTTAATAATAATTATATCACGTTTCATATTTGAAAATGGACCTTTATCTAGCTAATTTGTTTTGTACACCTGAGGATCGTTTGGAGTGTAAGCTATTATGCAATATTTCGCTCAGGTTTTACTGAATACGAGTGTATAATAGAGAATAATTTAAACAATATTTACAGGTTTAAAATTTAAAGATTAGTTTTATCCTGTATCCAAATTATAGCAAAAACTAAAAAATATGAGTGAACATTTGTATATGCACTAAAAGTAAAGTAATCCATTTTTGATTCCGTTAAACAATCTTTGCTCAAAATGTATTAGCCATAAACTCTACACATTCTAACACAACGTGTCGGGATTTGTCACCTGAGGTTTATTGTGCCATCGACCAAGGAAAGTAATCACTCCCATTACCACCATGCCTCCAGTGTTGTATTACTCGAATAACACGAATTAAAGAATTAATTAGGTTGATAATGATGATTAGATTATTCAAATGGTGACCATACCACAAGGTAGGTAAGCCAAGTATGAATGATGATTGTGGCGCAATCTTGTAGTCTTGTTACTGACTAAGGCTGACATGTTCCTTAGACAGGACTGTTAATTAATAGCCCAACAGCCAATAATTACATTTAAGGGACTTACTGTTTAACATGGGATTTTAACCACTTTTGCCTCTAAATTACAAACTGGCCTAGAGGATGATCCACAACAGGGAATATCCACATCCACCGAAAATCGCTCAAAACCATCCACAATTCGTGATCTCCAAGTAGTTGGATTGCAAGACATGCATACATAAATAACTTCCATTATATTCATTGGCTGAGTTAGTTCGTCTGATCATACGATAGACAAGATGTTGGTCACCAGCCCCGTACTAGGCCCTTGACTTGTAGGTTGTCTGGAGGTCTCAAGCTAGGCTTAAGTTAAAATCAAATGCACTTAGTATTCCCTCACTTAGTAATCCTCCATGGAAGAGAGTATTTATTGATGCAGGGATTCTACTAAATTTGGTTTCGATCGGACCATTTTTACGAGAGTTATCGTGTTCACAGACACACATATATATATATATATATATATATATATATATATATATATATATATATATATATATAAATTTTAACGACTATAGTTTTTGGTCTCTAGGCACCTAAAGAAGAAAAAATAACATGGTCTCCGGCTTAAGTCTTAACATGAGACCTACGTAATAGCTTCTTCCCTATGGGAAATTCGCTAATATGAGTGAAAATTTGTACTGAAAGTAAAATAATCGATTTTCGATTCCGTTAAACAATCCTCGCTTAAATTGTATTAGCCATAAACTCTACACATTCTAACACAACGTGTCGGGATTTGTCACCTGAGGTTTATTGTACCATCGACCAAGGAAAGTGATCACTCCCATTAGTACTATGCCTCCAGTGTTGTACTACTCGAATAACATGAATTAAAGAATTAATTAGGTTGATAATGATGATTAGATTATTCAAATGGTGACCATACCACAAGGTAGGTAAGCCAAGTATGAATGATGATTGTGGCGCAACCTTGTAGTCTTGTTACTGACTAAGGCTGACATGTTCCTTAGACAGGACTGTTAATTAATAGCCCATCAGCTAATAATTAAATTTAAGAGACCTACAGTTTAACGTGGGATTTCAACCACTTTTGCCTCTAAATTACAAACTGGCCTAGAGGATGATCCACAACAGGGAATATCCACATCCACCGAAAATCGCTCAAAACCATCCACAATTCGTGATCTCCAAGTAGTTGGATTGCAAGATATGCATACATAAATAACTTCCATTATATTCATTGGCTGAGTTAGTACGTCTGATCATACGATAGACAAGATGTTGGTCACCAGCCCCGTACTAGGCCCTTGACTTGTAGGTTGTCTGGAGGTCTCAAGCTAGGCTTAAGTTAAAATCAAATGCACTTAGTATTCCCTCACTTAGTAATCCTCCATGGAAGAGAGTATTTATTGATGCGGGGATTATGAGAGTAGTGAAATGATGTCTAGAATATAGTTATTTAAATCCCTTCAATGGTGTTTCCAATAACATTAGTTAATCTACACGGTATTGAAATGTATACTGAAAAACACTTGTTCAAAATCCTTTTTTCTTCAGCCAATCCCGTTTGATATACATGGCTCCTAATTAATTTTATTTCCATAGTAAATTCATCTTGTACCTATATTATTTTATCATTCTTTTAATTCGATTATTTCCATTTCCTCGTCTTTCTTCCTCTTCCCATTTTCCTCGTGCTTGCTCTTTTACCCCAACCATGTTCTTAACGCAATTGCCGTTTTCATGCAATATTTCTAGCACCGAGGGACCCACCACTCAAAGTCCGATTGTTTGTGACATGTGATATGTCTTAGCTCTGGGGGGCTCTAGTCAGACCAAAATTTTAAACTGTGATGTTATATAGTTAGTGACGTCATAAAGATATAAAGACAACTATTTAGAGGATTTATGATCTATGCTATTTCCCAAAGGGAAAATAGATCACAAATTTGTCATTTGTTTCACTTCATTTACTCCAGGGAGATTTTTATTCTCATTCTTCTCACCTTCTGGTATGACGAGGATGTAGTGGAGAATCAACAACGGTCTAAGTGATGACAGGGACGGTGTTTCTGTAATACAGCTACTTGGGGGTCACGAATTGTGGATAGTTATGAGCTATTGTTGGTGGATGTGACATTCTCGTGTGGATTAACGTCTGCACTTTTGAATACTACGTTAATCCTCTAAGACCATCCTCATAATTAGACCAGTTTGTAATTCAGAGGCAATAGTGGTTTGAACCCCACGTTAAACTATATGTCCTTTGAATACCGCTGCCTCTTGGACTATTAGTTAACAGTTTTGTCTATTGAGAAAAATGTCAACTCTAATCAATAACAAGACTACAAGACCATGCCACAATCATCTAAAACTCATTCCTCATTCATTTTTGGGTTATATTACCTATCTGGGTAGGTTGTCATTTATAAAAGTAAAACTAATAGTGTTATGTGTTCGTTTTTCTGTTCCAGGTGATGGTTTTTCTTGCCAGCCTGGCCGCTGCTCAAGCCGCCCCCACCCCCGCCTCGCTGCTCTACCCCGTGGTGCCCGGAGCACCCTACGTCATCAGACCCTACGCCGCTGCCGCCCCCGTCGTCCACGTCCCCACCTCCTACTCACACGTCTCACATACCCAGTACACCAGCCACCCCGTGCCCGTCGCCCCCGTTGTGCCGGCCGCGACCGTCTACCACGCCCCACTGGCTCCAGTGGCTCCAGTAGCCCCTGTCGTCTACCATGCTCCCGCTGCCGTTGTCGTCTAACCTTGACCCCTGCTGTGACTGCGTACACCTTATGTGCTCAATAAAGTATTTATAGTACATTTGTTGTTCTATTCATTTAAACTCTCCTGAAAATCGTGCATATTGTTGGTGGACCAACAAGAGCCAACTAAAAACATATTAAGATTAGTATATAATCCACAAAGCCTTAAAACAAAAATATTTAAATCAATTTTTATGTATGTTTTGTGTTCAGCTTTGTACCTACTGAGTCCGGAATATGTAATGTTCTAGGTTTTAATTGAGGACAGGATCAGGTTAACGATCCCAAAATGTCGTGAAATTTTTTTACAAGTAATGATGGGAAATGTCCCGAATAAAATCTAAATAACATAAACCCAAATTACACATATGATACAACATAGAAGAAGATGTTCCTGATTTCGTCTTGCAAGACTCGAGGAAAGTAATTGAAGGAAGGATTGATAAATGCTGCTGAACAGCTGATCAGACGAAATTTTAAGTTAGGTTTGTAAACAATAGAAATGTAAAAATTAATGACGACTTTGGAAAATCTCAAATTATGTGGCACAATGTCGTAAGGAGTATAAGGTTTACAGATGTATATGTCCTAGATCTGGAGGGGGTATTGGCAAACAGTCAGAAAACCTTGAAACGGAAGTGACAAGTTATGGTTATAAGTACCATGATCAAAGCTATTCCCACAGGAAAGTAAATAAAATTTATTTTTCACAGTATGATAAAAATATTAGTTCATTTCATTCATACCTTGCAAGAGGCTCGGCTGGGCCTCACTTGTAAAAACTCGATTGCGTACCAAAAAGATCCAGATTTTGCTCCTAGTTATGTTAACAACTACTTCATTTACATTCAATTTCATAATACACAAACACAATTATTTTTATCTTTTAAATTAATGTGTTTAAATACTGAATAACATTTTTCTTTTATTTATACTATTCATAATATGTACGTAGTATTGATCCACAAATAAAACTGTATAAAAAACCATGATGTGTTATAAACAAATTTTGAGGTTAGGGAACCGGAAGCTACGTGGAACCATGATTTTTCGGACGACATATAAGACTGAAAATGGCTGTGTTCCGGGAAGTGATATAAATTGTTCTTTTATTACCTAAATCTTGACTATATTACGAGTACACGTATACAATCACTTAATAGGCTGAGTCAAACAAGCTGGAATCACCGAAAAGCAGGCTCGCTGGGGAGTCATGAAGCCTAGTCACTAGTCAGCTAGTTAGCTTGCTTCACGACCCCAGCAGGAGGGCACCACTCCGGGCTCAGATTACCACTCAATCTACATTTATAGAACAAGTATCCTTCACCACTCAACACTCTCTTGTTGCCGTCTTGATCTAGGTCGGGATCACAGTTTTATTATTGGATCTAGATCAGTTTGTTTAATTTATTATATGCTACATAGATGTATTGCACATTAATATCGTATGGGAATACGGTTTTTTACCTCAACTCGGCCGGTGTGGACGTAAATTTACGTCATACTGTCTGTCATGTTGTATCGTTGCTACATAAACACTATCTAGGTTGGAGTGTATATTACCAAATGTAGGGTAAATGTTTTAAACCATTAAAAAATGGTTGTATTTACTTCCCTGTGGGAAATGGGTTAGATCATGGATATGTCTTATAGGGAATGTTTTCACCTTATGTAAACAGCTGTTCTTATTCCTTTATAAATTCAATACAATCGCTCCTATGGTTTCTATGGAACCCTGTTACATATTTTCTATCTTAAAAATCGCCAACACCCCTCCCCCAGAGCGTTTTAGCTCTGGGGGGGATATGTTTAAATATGGATATGTTTTAATTTCCATGTCAAATTCTAAAATTTGTAGTTATTAAATAATCCCAACTGGCCCACATTCTGGCCAGTCAGAGCATGTGCTAAGCAACTGTTAACGCTTACAACAGTGTGGGTACCTTGAGACTAAATAGTACGTACTAGTAAAGAAATTTAAGTGTTTAGTTTAAAATAAAACATAAATCGTATACAAATTAATAGCTAAAAATTTATTATTGATTGAAAATTAGGAGTTTGTTTCAACGACGACGGATTATTTTTGTGAAGATTTGTTGATCACGGATTTAATATTTTTCACTGTGGTTTTGATCCGCTTATTTTGAAAACAATATCTATACTAAATAGTCTCACGAGATTTAAACAACAGTAATTAATCCCATTGAAAAAGAAGTTGAATTCATTCCTTATAAAGAATGAGTCTTTCGTAAAATTTATTTTACCAAAAATTGTTTAAGGCATATGTGTTTCTGTCGTATTTAGGTTTGGAATTTCTTCTGTTTTATATTAGTGCAAAGTAAAATGTAAATAGAATTCACACAATGTCTTTTCGGGATATAACATAACCTAAAATCCTGGATTTATATTGTTGGAATCCTAAGATTTTTAAAGAAACATAAAGCTGAAATAACTCCAGCCTAAATACTGATTTGCAAATCAATTGACTGGAACGATGCAAACCAACCCTAGAGCTAGCCTGAGAACCCTATGACTACAAAGTTCAATTCCTTTGCATTTCAATTCCTTGTACATACCTTGTAAGAACGTTGGTTCTCAACAATTGCCATGACTTGTGTATTAAATCTTATAAACAGGAATTAAAAAACTATATTCATTTACTTAGCCTAGATTAGCTATTTTCAAATATAAAACGAAGTTCGTGGCAGCGTCATACATGGTTGGAGGTTGAATGGGAATAAAAAATGAATCAAGTTCATTGAAAACGTTCTTATTTTTGTATTGTCTGGAAAGTCTATTATTGCAAATCATTAATTAATTTATGAGACATTGACTTCAAAATTAGATTAGAAAGAGAATACGGTATTAACAAAAAGTGTAAATTTTTTAATTTTAAAGAAACCTTTGCCACAAATCAAACCATTACCATTAAACCAGTACTTTAAAATATTTAATATTTGAGCTTCTATTGAGGATAACATTATCGTTTAAAATAACTGAATTCAACCTTTTAGTTAGCTAAGATAAAATAAACCTTTAATGAACGAACAATCTTGTTCCAATTTTTGCTGGAGATAATTAGATGCAGCTAAAGAGCCTTAGCAAAGAAAACGACAGAAATAACTGGAAACATAATAATGAACCTTATTAAGTACTCTGACAAAACCACCAATTTAAAATCTATTAATTAGCTGACTGTATTTTGTATACAAATTTAAAGACGACTGAGTTAAAAAAAACTGTATAGATCCCGTAGTTGTCGAATCATAAAGAGGCAGGAATACTGTGGAATGTAATTTACTTTATTGATTTATTTAATTCATTAATGAAGTGATACAAATCTGTTATACAACCCATTTATTGTTTTTGTGTTATTGTTTTAGTACTTACCTCTTGTTTGAAAACGTATCCATTATTTGTTTATTGTTTATCTAATTATTATTATCTATTTAAGGAGTTTGTTACTTTATTTTTTATAATCCTAAAGCTAAATCAGTGATTTTTATTATATATTTACCATTATTTCACATCTTTTGACATCTTTGACATTTAACCAGTTTATTCTTCAAGTTTTTATTGACTGCTAATTACAAAGCATAAACAATTTTGCAACTGGATTTTTATATATTTAAATTTTATCATAATTTATTTTTAAAAATCATTTTGTTCCTTGATTTCTCTTAATTCTGTGTCACTCACATAAATCACTCACAATTTCACATCGTGATCTTTTTAATTTATGTACAGTATTTTTCTTAACAAAGTTATTTTATTCATAGACTATTATTCGGTTCATCTGGGCTATTTAAATATTTAATTAACTTCCTCACATATGAGTAATGTTAATTTATAATAGTTGAAGATACTGTAAACATAAATTAACAAATAAATAATTCCAATTATTGCCTTTAAATAATATTAAAAGATGAATTTTGGTTGAGCTAAACAAAAATACTTTATGTATTTACAATAATAGTTTATTCAAAGATCACAAGAAAGTTGGAGGGCATTATGGGCAAATCTCACCAAAGGTAAGGGGCAGCATAGGGCGAGGCATAGGGGGCTGCATAAGGTGCTGCGTAGGGGGCAACATAGGGGGCTGCGAAAGGGGCTGCGTAGGGGGCTGCATAGGGGGCGGGGGCAACATATGGTGCGGGGGCGACGTAGGGGGCAGCAGGGACTACTGGCGCCAACCCATTGTAGTTCCTGGCGACCACCTGGTGACTGGAGGCGGTGACGACACTGGGGGCGGTGTAGGCGACGGGGGCGGCGATCAGAGCGGCGCTGGGGGCGGCGGAGGCACACGCCACGGTCAAGGCAAGCAGGAACAGCTGGAATGCGAGGAGAGTTAGAACAACTACAAACTTTAGAAAACGTTACACTCGAGGGAACCCTTGATTCTTGTTAACCCAGATTTCTCAGACGACTTTGGTTGAAACTTTAGAGTTTATACTGTTATTCCTTATGGTCCAAAATAATATGACAACTACCGCATGTTTTTGAAAATCACCTTTAAAAAACCTTTTTATATTCTGGGAAACAATAAGTTCTATAAAATAATTTGACAATTTACACAAATAATATTAGAGTTATGTCTATACATTAATTAAAGTTATTTTTCGTTTAATACATTAAGAGACCGGTACAAGTCTTATCTCAATTCATGTCTGTCTCCGAAAAAAACTGAGAGATTCCAGAGAAGATTTACCCATACTTGGAAACGTCCGCCGCCCCTGAAAGGTAAATAACGAGCATTTATAAAGCTACTTTTTACGCGATACTATTCGCATTTTGCTTTCAGTTTTCAATAAATCACCTACTTGGTAATAATCAGCTGTCTTTGAAGTTTAATGATTTAATAGAAGGAAAAACAAACAGCTGTCAAATTTAAATCGATATTAGTTAGTTTATATTGGTAATTAGTTTTAAACACACTACAAAATCAAACTATATTAAAAAGCTATTTTAACGGATAACTAAGTTTAATAATAGTATACAAATGCTCTAATCTATTTAATTAAAGAGCAATGCAAAATAGCATAGCTGGGTATTTATTTATTTTGTTTGTACTGATTTATTTAGAATTTCAGGTTTACATTTTGGACCCTTTCTTCTTTAAACTGAATCCTACAACCCACACTAACAATAGGCTTACTGATAGTCTGTATTAAAACCAGTTGAAATGTAAAAAAATTCAATTTAAGAATTATTAGTTTACGACAATATCTCTCAAAAGTTTTATGTTCAATTTAGCATGCAGCTTACACTAAAGCCCAAGCAAAATTTTTGTTGAGTACAATTATAGAAAGGGTGGGACGAGTATTTACCCTAAAATCTTTCAACTTCTAGTAAGTATCAGAAAAGGACTAGTTTGAAGCCAAAAATAGTTGAACGCTTTTTAATGTGAATAATTTAAGAATACAATATTTTTGTTATTTGTTTTTTCATGTATTTTAAAAGTTTACTTTGAAATGGAGAAAGGATATGTTTACTGTAGCAGTGAACTGACACATACCCCCTGAAAAAAGTTGCTGTTTATTTTTGGATCTTGTAGTTTTAAAGTTTGTGTTCTATACTTTTGCGATATAGACTACAGACGGGTAGACAAGAGGTATCAAGCAATATAACAGAGAGCCGACACAGAATAACGCCTTGTACAGCTACTAACAGTATTGATCATAACTACTACTGCTACTCCAGGATCTGAACTAGAGCCATCGCTGACTCAGGTGGAGTCCGTCATGCTACCCACTGTCCCACCACCTCACCTCCTCACTCAATTTTGAGAAAACCTATCGTCTGTATACATCTTACCGTGTAAGATATTTGTAGGGTTTAGTTTATTTATTCTTTATCTACTACCACAAATATAAAATGCTATTCCTTTGCACACGCTGTCTTAGAACCTATCTGATGTTGAACCTTACAACTTTTTTGGACACACGATTTAAGTTTCGTAAACGAATTAATTTTTAAATATTTATTAACAGGTTATGCAGCTGAAATGTTAACGAGCCTTAGTGTCTTGCAAACAAGACTTAAACAAATTACTCGGCTTAACTTTGTGATTTTCCTTATTGATTCCTGATACTTTTAATCAGGTAATTAGCATAAGCAGCATCAGGCAAATAAAGATTTTTTAAATTAATGCTAGATTGTTCAGTTTATTGGATGTAATCATTTAGCTTTAACTGTTAACTTTAGCACTGTTTACGTGGCTAATACTTATTTTTAAAAAATGCCGTGATAGTATTAATCATTATTATTAGTTATTATTATTATTATTAGTATTAATTATTTTTTTTCTAATTTATTGATAGTTTTCAAATTAACATGGCCCTCCATGTTAAGTATTTGTTTCACTTTTCGAGGCAATTATTTAAACAATGTAATTGAAATAAATAAATAAATTAAAAATTATATTTTGTATGTGAATTAAGTTAATTTATTCAGTATATAAGGGGGGAAACCTATGTATTTGACTGGGCTATTTTTTTTATTTAACTTTAAACAGATATAATACTTTATCATATTAGGGAGCTTAGGTAATGCTGACCGGTTATGTAAAACCATTAGATAGTGCACGCCCATGTTAAAGATGAAGACGGTATATTGTACCACCAATTGACGTAGTAGGTACTGCCATCCTCAGATAGCGCTAGTGTCGCAAATGGCATTTAATGACAAATGACACACCTGACGGCGTCACAGAGGCCTAGTTCACCGCTAGATCCGACAGATGTCAACACTTGTCCTGAGATTTTATCGTCTTCACTAAGTCCCATAAGGTGTCTACTCTCCTTATAATCCGTTCCTCTCTGATAAAACTTTTAGAAAAGTGTTAGTTAGCTGGCCATTTACAAACCTTAAACGGCTGTTTTACATGCAAAAAAATTAATTTAAGTTTTTTATGAAAAAATATTAAAAATTGGATAAGATAAAAAAATTTGTTGAAAAAAAAGTTGAAAATTGTTCCAATGGTGACTTACCAGTTTGGAGTCCATGATGAGGTATGTGTTGACCAGTGGGGACCGTCGGCTATATACTCGAGGATCCACGGTGCGTGCCAAGAATGACCCAGGCTTGCCAAACTGACAGTTGCCTCACCTGCGTACGCGGACACCTACTTGAATTAAACCTTCTCAACTTGTCCTTAGGACCAATCGAAATCGGTACACAAAGGTTGTTGCATTATTAAAGGATTATATTTGTAAGTTCCCCAGGGGCCCTCTTAGACAATTTCACTAATATTAGAAATTGTTAACAAGTTACAAGTAAAAATTTACAAGTAGTATCAATTGTCTTTCACAGCAACACTAATATATTTTCCAATTTATATTAATTTACAAGTTATTTTTTACAAGTACTTGTAGATTGTCTTGCACAACATCAATAATAATACCTCTAACCATATAACTACTAACTAATAATATAACTTCGTATACAAATAATTTCAACAAATGAAAGTTTTACAAGCGAATTTCACAACACAACACATGATCTATAAAAGCTGATTTCCATTTGAATAATTTCATAAAATTGGTTATTATTAGAAGAAAATTGTTTTTTAAGGTTAATAAACATAGTATTTTCTTTGTTTTGAGGTAACTTAAGTTGAGTTTTTAAAATTAATTGTTACTCAGATTTTGTGAGTGAGAGAGAACTCTTTAACAATTTAACATATTATGAATTTTATTTTAATTGACTACAGTTTACATCACTAGTAAACAAAACTACCAGGCTCTCTAGACTAGTAGGAAAAAACATTAGCAAATACTAGTAGATTAGTAAATAAATTAATACTGTGTTTGAGGATATTGTAAATGTTACTAATAATACTAGTTTTTCCTAATCTATGCAAATCAAATTAGACTTTTATCTGTGCGTTGGTCATTTCTCCATTTTTTCAGTTATTTTTATGTTTCATGCTTTAGAAAAGCTGAAACTAGTCTTATCTCAATTTGTGCCTGTATGTTTGTCTATGACGCTCCAGGGTGACGAAGTCTTCCCTGAAAAAACGGAAATACAATAAAATATATGATAACAATAAAACTTATTTCATGCATTCTCTACATTTCGAAGAAGGTTTTCCAATGAAATTGTCCGCCGCCCTTTGAAAATTAAATAAAGAGCATTTAAAAACCCACTTTTTACGCGATATTACTCGCATTTTGCTTCCAGTTTTCAATGAATCACCTACTGGTAGTAATCAGCTGTCTTTTTATTTCAATGATTTAATAAAAAAATAGCTGTCGAATAAAAATCAATATTAGTTTATATTGGTCAAATACTATTTCAAAATCAAACTACATTAAAAAGTTATTTTAATGTATAACTAATGTTTATAATGGTATAAAAATGTTCTAATCTATTGAATAATTTGTAAAGTAATGCTAAATAATAAACCAGGGTATTTATTTATTCTCTTTTTACTGATTTGTTTAGGATTTCAGGATTACATTTTGGTATGATGCTCTTTCTTCTTTAAATTGAATCCTACAACCACATAGGACAGGCTTACTGCTAGCATGATTATTAAATTGAAATTTATTGATTTTAAAAGAGAATATACAAAATTAGTTTTAATTTCTAAGACTACTAACTTTATTAGTGGATTTACTTGTAAACTGTAATTTACATTTTTTGGAATTGTGAAAGAGAAAACTACAAGTGAATAATAATATTAATTTTATTAGTATAAAAAAATAATATCCCTAATAATTAAACATATATCCACGACAAATTTACAATTGTTGTATGGTATTTATAGTGCTACGCCAGAGAAAATTAAGCTTTAATATATATTTTAATAAACGATTAATTCACAAAACTGTTCCTTTTTCAGCTGGAAACTCCAACAGTGTATGATTTGTATTTTTGAAACAGTTTAATGAGTTAAAAAATGGGTATTTTAACAAACAACATAGTAGTGAAGAACTGATCATTATAATAGTAGATTTACCTACTATGTGGAATAACGTCACATTCCAAAGAAAGTAACTTTGATAAGTAAAAATACCCCCGTCGCAGCAGACCTGCGTACTCAGCGAATTTCCAAATCAATAATTTAATATATGACAAGTTTTATAAAACTATGTCCATAAACATGAGAATTATTTGCCTATTCTCCATAAGATTAACATAGGATAGAGTGTGCAGGTTAGCTGCTGTGAGGAACACTGAAAGAAGTCATTTCTACCTTGAATAATTTTTATCTTAACATTTATACCAACTTTCATCAACATCTGTCCATAAATAAAGGAGTTTGCCTATTCCCTATATGATTAATATGGGAAAAGAGTATGCAGGTTTGCTGCCATGATAAACACATAAACTATGATTTTTAAGAATAAATGGATAGATCTCAACAACATGAAGCTAAATATCAAGTTTTATCCAAAAATATTGATTAATATGGGAAATATTAATTTTTCCCTATCCTCCATAAGATTAACATTGGAGCCCCACAATACAACGTACTGTGTTTAGATTTTTTAATATCTCGGTAACCGTTGGAGATAGAGAAAAACTTTAAGAAACTTAATTGTGTAGTTTTTAAAGCTGATTCCAATGGTGAAATATAAAATTAGAAATTTTTAAAAATTATATGTAAAAAACGCAAAAAAACCCATTTTGGGGTACAAAACCCCCCCCCATACTACCCGTTTCCATTGACCGATATGTCTGGTTTACGAACTCGTCCGAGCATTTGTAGGAATACACGTCTCTACCAGATTTGGTCTTGATCGGACCATTTTTACGAGAGTTATCGTGTTAACAGACACATATATATATATACATATATACAATACATATATATATATATACATATATATATATATATATATATATAAATTTTAACGACTATTGTTTTTGGGCTCTGGGCATCTAAAGACGAAAAAATAACATGGTCCCGGGCTTAAGTCTTACCATGAGACCTACGGTAATAGCTTCTTCCCTATGGGAAATTCGCTAAAACCTACGTTCCAGTTTCAGACTTAAAGGCTTAGTCATCCAATGAGTTCTTATCATTAATTAATCAGAAAATATATTTTCTATTTTTTGCTATGGTTTGGATTTCATGTATCATTTTAAATTAATATTGTTGTTATTTGGTTATTAAAACTATTACTGCAAACTAACCTCAAAAATACACGACTAATATATCTTCAATTGAGGCTTAGTCAGCTGATCATAAGGAGATGGAGATAAAAAAAATAATTGTTTCAAATGTCCATACCACGATACCGAGTGTTGTTATCACATGGCTAGTAGTGAAATGACGATAGCAAAAACTGTTGTTAGTGTACCTGGAGATTTTTAAAAAGAAAAAGACAGCTGATTCGGTAAGTAATATAAGAACATCTGGAAGACTGATCAATACAGATGCACGTGGATCGCACGTGATTGAAGAAACGAAGACATGAAATCTGACGCCACCAACCCTGCGGAACGGTTAGCTGTCTTCAATAAAACTGTATATGTCTTAGCTCTGGGGAGGGGGCAGTTTGTGCGACCGAAATTTGAAACCATGACGTAATTTGATAATGACGACATATGGTTAGTGACGTCATAGTTAGGTTGTAAGAAGTTTTTGTTTGAGTTTTTTGACTTGGACATGTCTTTGCTCTGGTGAGGGAGTTATTTGAAATCCGAAAGACCAAAATTTGAAACGTTGACGTCACTTGCTTATAAAGACAGCTGCTTAGAGGAACTGAAAAAATCCCTTTAGACATATCCATCATCTGACATATTTCCCATAGGGAAGTGAATACAAACATATTTGTCAGATCACGATGTTTAACTTTTGTCATGAGTCCTTTATCAACCTACAAAAATATGTGTATGAAAAAGGATACGTTTTGGTTTTCTCATATCTGTATAACGTTGTTCTATAAATTTTAAGAAGTATGGATTCGTAGAAGATCTATTGAAATTATTAACGTTAACTGTTACAATAATTAATAGTAGTAAACGTATTGCTTTAAAACAGCGGTTTCGAAAGCATATTTTATGTAGTTTGGCTCTTTTTCTCACTTTGAAAGACTCTGTGGAGAATCAGGTGTTCCTACTGGTAGGAAGGCAAAAGAATAAGCTCCTATAGACATAATTAGCTCTTTGACTTATAATCTATTAAAATTAAAATTAATTGTAAACCTTTATGATGGTAAATTATAAATTATATTACATGTGATAATCAATCATCATTATCGATTACAAGTCATTTTCGACTTTCTGCTATTTAATTTTTTTCCACGTTTGAGTCTGATAAGATAAAGAAAGTGGGAATCGAATAAAATTTTAACAATTTCGATTTTCTTTGTTTTAACAATCTGTAAATTCTTGTTTGGTGAAGTAGTTTGTTAAATAAATTATCAGAGCTGCAACTAACTTGGATCGAAATCTAAACTAGCTCACGTGACTGTAGGTCAAACTTAAACTGGTACAAAAAGTGTTACTTTTACATGTAATAGTGAAAAATACTATAACGTATAAAGGTCTTTGTTTGGACTATTCTGAGCTCCGTGAAGTATATTTTGCCCCATAAAGTTGAAATTTATTTCCACTTTCAAACAATCTTTTTCGTAAATTACAAAAAGTTTTTAAGGACCCCAAAACAATTTTACCTCGGAGAAATGATATTTTACGGACAATTATGGTGTGCAGCACACGAAATTATACAGTGAATAAAAATGTGTTTTTTTAGTGATATTTGTCTGTGTGTCTTTTTGTGTTTGAGGGGGTGCAGAAGCCTAGAGTCGAGACTATGGGTCCGAGTTTCTCGAAATTGGTATATTGGAAAAATCCACGGCATCTCGGACACTTTATTTTATTTTTTTTTTGAATTTATCATTCTTAAAGGTATTATACCCCAACCCATCTATCTTTCATAAGATAAAAAAATGACACCACCCGCATTTATCAAAACATTGTGGGTTTAAAAGTAACAAAACATTTTTTTTATTTACCAGAATAACAATAACTTTATAAAAATAGTTTGACTATCACCATTACAACCTGCTTAAAAACAAATTAGTATTTTGAATCATTAGTCCACGACTAGCGGTTCTAGGGAAAAGTTAAATTTAATGCCCATGGCAAACACAGTATATTGCATGAGCGCGCCCAACGGTATTCCTTAAGAGAATATAAAAATTTAATTTCTTCCTTCTTTCCCAGCTGTTTTTTATTAAACTTGGTATGCAGCGTAAGGTCGCATTACCCAATAACACCCATTATAACTTCTTTTGTTGTTTTTTTTCAGAAATTTGATGATTATTTTTGAAAAGATAAATTAATAAATGATATTTTGATAATATTTAGAAAATGATAACTTGGTTAAAGATTGTCGTTTTTAAATTTACTTAAGGGAGAAGTTATGTATCAGTTCACATATACTGTTTATTATTATCAGTATCAATAACTTAAATGAATATTTTTACAAATATTTAGCAAATTTACAGGCATCAGAGTCAGTGATATTTGTAGTTGAGATAAATACTAGTGTCTTGAACTAACCACTCGGAAATGTAGGAGTAATTGCCAACATAAGTTTAGCCTATTTTTGACCATCCAAATTCTACTAGAAATGCACGTTTACAGCTCCCATAACACGCACTAATGTGTAGCGTTTGTTTAGACCTCAGTCACACCTCTGTTATATAACATCTGATTGGCTGCAATAGTTTTCACCGCTTTATTGCAACATCGAAACGCAATGAGGTTAGGGTGTTGTTATGTGTGAATTATTTCGATGTCACGTGGGTGATTAACATACAAAAATAATGGTGAGTCTGAATTAAACACCATTCTCCACAGTAAAATAATTAAACTAATACCCCCTAAAAAAACTTAGGGAATTAGTATTTTGAAAATAGTAGTCTGTGAATTATGGTTATAGAGAGAAATTTAAAGACTGTACGGTAACTAAGAACTCCCAATGTTTATTGCTATAATAATTACTGAATCATATCATCCTCACTTCTTAACCATTTTCATGAAATTTCATATATAGCGTAAAGTCACATCAATAAAAAACCCCACTCAAATGAGTTATTTTTTAAGTTTTTTTAGTAATTAATTTCCCCCAAAATTTTACAACTTGTAATAGGAGGGAAAGGTGTCTAAAAAGAATTCGATGAGTATTTTGAAAGGTTAGATTTGTTTTATCAATATTTTTGTTTATTACTATCAATATTTTTATGACGTGATTGATATTGGTTTTGTTTAATGTTTCCTTTGTTAATTTTCCAAGGTATTAAGCTCTCCAATTAATGTTAAAATAATGATCCTTGTCCTGTTACGTGATACATGGTGACACTGCCCACTCCTTTTGCAACTACCAAAAACACTCAACAGGTTCATCCCTTCACATTCATTTATTTGAGTGACATCTATTTTTTAAGCATTATTATTTTTTGTAACACCACCCCAAAAGTGAGCTGTAATGTTATCGTGTGTGTAAGTTGTAGAACTGATCTCAATCCGATTCCAGGTCGTGTCCGCGAGATTTGTCCAACATGACTCTCAGTCTCCCGGACGCCGCTTCAGCCAGTAGAGGGTACTCCCCTCAACACCTTTCTTTGTTCTCGCAACAGTTGAGGAGTAGACCCTTTTCTTTTCCACGAGCTTGGGGGGTTATTGAGTTCGAAAATGTATACCCCTATGGTGTTTGATGGCCCTAAAAAATTACTGAATCTTTTCGAAGGTTCTTTTTACGTCCTCTGAGGTCAGGAAGATTATACATGCCCTAAATTTCCCATCCTTATGAATCCATTCTTTACAGTGGCTGTACAATATTCTGCAGGAAGACGAGTTTAATCAGTTTTTCTGATTAATCACACAGTGTTGAATGTTAAAAATTTTCCCTAAAATTTGAAAAGAGTTAATCTCTGTAAAAATCGCGTGCATCACACTGGTCAGAAATAAATGGTATTAATGGACTGACACATACTGTCTCCCATAATTCAATTAAAAACTAGAACCTTTAAAGTATCAAAATGCTTCTTAAAATAACGACAAGAAAAAGTACTCGTAAGTTAGTATAATTGTTAGAAATGTTTTGGGGCATTACCCCACCTCCACAGGTGATACAAAATTTTTTGAGTGGGTTTAGCGGAGTGATGCATACTACACAGTATACTAAGTTTTATGGAAAACGGTTGAGAAATAAGAAGGACATGGTTTTCTAATATTCTCCAAACAAATAATATTGGGCATGTACTGCGTTCACCACGGAAAAAACTTTCCTCTTGAACCGTTATTCACAGACTGATGATTAAAAATATTAATATATTTAGTTTTTAAGCTGGTGTTAATGATGATATTATTTTGAAACATTTTTGATTTATAAAAAAAATAATCTAAAAACCCGAAACTGAACCATTAGTGCTACAGATATACGGGAGGCCTCATATTATTTGGGACCTTAATACCTATGAACCATGGAATTTTAATCAAAATCGTTAGATAGGATTTTGATAAATTGGTATTTTCCACACTTTTTAAGGGTTTGGGGCTGATCCACAACTGGACAGACAAAATACAGGAGCGCCGTGCGGCGCGCGCCGGATCGTGTGTAAACACATCCCATTTACGCCGGATCGTGTGAAAGGGGCCTTAAGGTTTGGAATGTCAGATTTTTGCTATGTCTAGAGGCCAGAGGACGCCCACGATTTGGCTCCATTCCAACTGTCAATTACTGGTCATATTCTTGCTCTCAATCCAAGCTTTATTCAATGTTTCATAATACGCATGACATTTGTTTGTGATTGTTGTAGCAACATACGTAATAGGATAACAGCGCAGGGCGAAGCTTATTAAAATGCTTGTCATATTGTAAACGGTCTTTTCGTGACCTTAATCACGTTTAGTTTTATTGCGTATTCAGAATTTATGTCGTTCACAGAGCTGCATACGTAATCATTAACCATTGTTAAGAATAGTCCGTAGGATTTATACTTATTTTAAAGATTTAGTCTATTTTGCTTATTTTATTTTAATTTTACCCAATGTCGAAGGTCCTTTGTGGTACAATTTAACCCATTTTATCCCATAAAAACGTCCCAGACTTTGAGAGTAGTTTGGAAAGGAGAATAATAATTTTAAATTTGCTTATAATTTAGGCTTTAAATTTATTAAAAACATTGAACTGTCTAAGCATGCGGGAGGTTGATCCCGTTGGTATGGGAGAGAAATGAGTTAAACGGTATCAGTGAACTGACACATACTTTCTCCCTTAATTAAACGAAAACCACTACAATTTTTAAAATCTATTACATTCATTAAATGTTATTTAAATATCATTTACAAATTTATAATTACAATTATTACAATACAATTTCTTAAAATAACAACAAAAGGAAAAAAAGTTAAAATATTTCGTTGGACATTTTTGTGGACATAAACATCCCCCACGTGGGTAATGCCAACGATTTTGAGTGGGTTTTGTTAAGCATTGTGACCCTGCACAGCAAACTAAGTTTCATTGAAATGAGAACTAAGGAAGGAACTAATGTTTAAATACTATCAATAGGAATAATATTGTATACTTGACTGTACTCCGTTCACCACGGTCATAAAATTCAACTTTTCTCTGAAACCAATAGTCTTAGACTAAGATTCAAAATATAAATTTGTTGAGTTTTTAAACTGGTTTTAATAGTGATTGTCATTTTATTCCATAAAATTATTATTTTTGCAAAAAATATATTTTTTACATTTAAAAGCCCCATAACCTTTAAACAATCTACAAACATACGAATGGCCTTATATTGTTTGCGACATTAATACCTGTACAACATAAATTTTTAATAAACCCCGTTAGTACGGATATTGAGAAATATGTGTTTTCACATTTTTTAGTTTTTTTACGGGTAAACTACCTTTAAAGTAAACAAATCAAAATAAATTAATTCTCAAATTTTTTTTGAATTTTATAAAAATTGGACGATCTGTCGTCTCGGGGTTTTACATACAGACAGACTTCAGTCGGAAACCCATTTTTTACTGACATAGCTTAAAAATGGACATTTCTACTCTCAAATCAAATTCAAAAAATTTGAATAAAACGATACTTTCTCTATATACAACGTATAAGAGTGGAAAGTAAAAACTATTTAAAATCATTTGACCCTATACCCCTGGTATGGTTTAAAAACAGTATACTGAAACCATTTTCCTAAATCTAAAAAAAATACATTACAAAATTTAATTACATTATTCTGTTTACATAAAAATGATGAATATATTTATGTTTTTGAAATAGTCTTATCCTGTAGCAGAACTAGAACTGTAAAGTTAAAAATTTATGATTATAAGAAATGGTTGTACCATAATATTAAACATTTTCCAGATTTTTAATAACTTCACTTATGGGAAAAATAAAAGGTTTTGTTTTCATTTGTAACAACCCATACGACTACTAATATTGTTTCATTTTTGGAATTGGAATTAAAAAGAACAAGATGTAACACGCTCGTGATGCGATGTTATCTACATCACGAAGCGATGACGGACGTGAGCCGAGTCGATACTAGCTCGGCTCGGTGAGTTTTGGCCTATTGTGATCATAGATACTGGGAGAAAGTAAATGCTCACTTGATTTTTATCTATTTCCTGTTTTTGAGAGTTGTATAACAGTTTAAAATAAAATAAATATAGATTTATGTAAACTGGTTATTAGATTTTTTTAATTAGTTTTTATCAGCTAATGGCATCCTTTATGTTATTTACATGTTTATAAGGGACATTTTCTGTAGCCTACAATTTTAAGAAAAACAAAATTTTTCGACGTTTTGGAGTCTGGAATTTGATTCCGTCCTGAAGCGAGCTAGTAACTAAACACGATTATCACGTAATCCGAAGAAACAACACAATTCACTAACAATTTATTACGCATACAAAACAATTTGTAATTGTAACTTAATTGTAAGGGAATGGTATTGTTTGTAAGCTTTTTACTACTGTACTTACTTTAAACTTATTGGTTTTCAGCTTAATACCGGATTATTTAATATTTTGTTATGTTTAAGTTGCCTGAGGAAGAAATGAGATTCCAGATCCCGAAACGTCGTGAAAATTTGTTTTACTTAAATCACGATGGAAATATAAATATAAATATATATAAAATAGAAATGTTTAAAAGAGTGATAAGTTTTAATATTTTATTTTATTTTAAGTTTGATTATATTATATTGACAGTCTCTTTTGACAGGATGATCGTTGCCTCAGATGCGGAGTCCGTCACGCTGCCAACTAAACCATCTACAATAACGGTCCCATATTGTTACCGTCGATATTTAGATCAAATATTGCTCGTAAAACTTACATGACTTCGAAACTAAATAAACGGTACCAGTGGACTGACACATACTTTCTCCCTTTATAGTATATATTAAATTTAAAAAAGACAATCTGTAATAAAACTATCATGTTCTACAAAGTAATTCTAAATATCATTTAATAATTTATTGTTCAAATTATATGGGGGAACCCCCCCCCCCCCCGGTAATACCAAGATTTTTTGAGCTGGTTTTGTTCGGTGATTTGACCTTACACTTCATACCAAGTTTCATGGAAAACGGGTGGAAAATAAGGAAGAAATTGATTTTTTTATATTTTCCATAAGAATAACATTGGGCGCTTTCAGACAACGTACTGCATTTATCTTGGACACTAAATTTAACTTTTCTCTGGAACCGTTAGTCGTAGACAAATAATTCAAAATACTAATTTGTTTAGTTTTTTAAGCTGGTTTCAATGGTACCAGTCAAGTTATACTTTACTTTTATTGTTTTCGCTGAAAATTTAAAAAATTGATTTTTTTGACATTTAAAAGCCCATAACTTTTGAACCGTCATTTTTACAGACATGCGGGTGGTGTCAAATTATTTAGTGTTCTGTGCACTATAAACTATCAAATTTTAATCAAAATCGTTAGAGCCGTTTTTGAGAAAATTGGATTTTTCACGTTTTTTAAGGGTTTTTGAGGGTGAACTACCCTTAAAAATCAAAAATTCAAAAAAATGAAAAAAACGCCTGGAGATACGGTGACTATATATATACATGCCAAATTTCATCCAAATCGGACAAACGGGGTAGGCTGTGGCACTGTACACATCCAGACACACACACACACACACACACACACACGGACGGACAGACATCACGCCAAAACCCACTTTTTTGGATTCAGGGGACCCTAAAACGGATATATCCACCCTCAACTCAAATTCGAAAATTTTGACTAAAACAATACTTTCTCCATATACTATGTATAAGGGGAGAAAGTAAAAGATGTATGGTGTTGAAAAATATACTGAGGACCAGTTTAATTCTATATTCAAAAAGAGCATGTTAATATATTTGTTTGTATGCATATTTGAAGTTTATACGATCGCACGCCGTTGAACGATTGGCATGAAAAATAGTACACTTAGGTAAAATTTCATGGAGAAGGTTTGTGAATAGTCAATTTTGTTGTAGCTCAATTGGGTTTCTCCTAAGAAGCTCCAGAAGGACTCCATACTATGGAGCCAGAACTTTGTTTACATTGTAACTATTTTCTTTTTAACAAGTGATTGCTTTACTATATCTGTTGAAGACAAAGTATAGGCTGGGACGGTGGACGTCCTGTAATCCAGCTACTAGGAGGTCACGAAATATTGTGGATAGGTGTAAGCGATGGTCGGTGGGTGTAGTGTTCTCTTGTGTGGATTAACGTCCGCACAGAAATACGTCAATCCGAGAAGATCATCCTCATAATTTTACTAATAATACCACGTTAAACTGTAGTTACAATCGGCTGTTGAGCTATTAATTAAGCCAGTGAATTTTTAACGTTTTTAATAGGGAACGGTCCAAACCATTACACCGTAACGTTAAGTTATTTCTAGTTATGTAATTAAGTAATGGCTAAATTACAAATCGTGTTCCTGACTCGAACCGGCGACCCTCGGCTACAAAGAGAGCATGTTACCTCTAAGCTGACCAGCAATTAAACGTTTATTACCTAACGTTTAACTTGAATATCTTGATCACTTAACGTAATCAGAATGAAACCACTTTTTGAATTTGTACATATCTATTATTTCATGGCTTATAAAAGCTAAACTGTTCTACAAACCAAACACAAAGTGATACACCCTATGGATTCAGAGATTTCCACTGACATAAGTTTTCCAGATCAGACGTAATAGATATTTTCCACAGCAGTATAGTTTCCTCGGCTCAATCAAAGGCCAACGTGACTCAGGAAACCGCAAAGTTTCAAAGTTTCCAACTAATTATTGACTCTGGCTGGCTTCCCGTTGCCCTGGTCGTCTCAGTGACGTGGTCACCGCTGTGAGGAAATTTATGTTTCTCGCCATTGTAGTAAAACTAACGACAATTTAATAATTGTTAACTGTACTGTATTTGGAGGGCCAAGGTGTATCGAAGTCCAGGTTATATGTGTTTATTAAACATGTTTTTCACATTTGACCTACGTAGTAGCTAATGGGTAACTTACTGGCCGATTAAACAAGGTCGTTGGTTCGAAACCAGTGGCGAGCGACTTCTGTTACATCGTGAGCGGTCACCTCTGGCTATCCTATGTTACTCACGACAGACTGGAACCATGGCATGTCCTGTAATCCAGCTACTTGGAGGTCACGAATTGTGGATAGTTGTAAGCGATGGTCGGTGGATGTAGTGTTCTCTTGCGTGGATTAAAGTCCGCACTACTGAATACTACGTTAATCCGTAAAGACCATCGTTTTACCAGACTAGTTCGTAATTAAGAGGCAGTGGTTCGGACTCCACGTTAATCTGTAGGTCCCATAGCTATGCAATTCACTGTTGGGCTATTAATTAACAGTTCTGTCTAAAAACATGCCACCCTAAGTCCTACACTCATTTTTCATTCATACTTGGCTTAAAATACCTCCTGGGTAGGTAAACGTTTCAATTAAAGGGATTAAAGGATAAAGTACTGTATCTCGAGGTCTTTAATTAACCGCACAGATCTCATGCCTATGGGGATGGACAGCTGAGGATTACAAATATATTGGGCTGTTATAGTAATAAATTACATAAATTATATTCATTACTCTGTGTCCATTTTTGATAGTTCTGCAATTGAAATTCAGGCTATAAATGAGGTCTCATGTAACTTACAGACCATGTTTTTTTTCTTCTTTAGGTGCCCATAGACCAAAAACAATAGTCGTTAAAATTTTATATAGATATATTATATATATATGTCATATATATATATATGTCTGTTAGCACGATTACTCTCGTAAAAATGGTCCGATCAAGACCAAATTTGGTAGAGAGGTGTATTCCTACAACTGCTCGGACGAGTTCGTAAACCAGACATATCGGTCAATGGGAACGGGTACTTTGGGGGGGGTTTTGTACCCCAAAATGGGGTTTTTGCGTTTTTCACATGTAATTTTTAAAAATTTCAAAATTTATATTTCACCATTGGAATCAGCTTAAAAAACTACACAATTAAGTTCCTTAAAGTTTTTCTCTATCTTAAACGGTTACCGAGATATAAAAAAATCTAAACACAGTACATTGTATTTTAAGGCTCCAATGTTAATCTTATGGAGGATTAGGAAAAATTAATTTTTCACTTATTATCTAATATTTTTTTATGAAACTTGACATTTAGCTTCATGTGGTTGAGATCCATACATTTGTGCTAAAAAATCATAGTTTATGTGTTAATCATGGCAGCAAACCTGCATACTCTTTTCCCATGTTAATCATATGGAGATTAGGCAAACTCCTTTATTTACTGACAGATGTTGATAAAAGTTGGTATAAATGTTAAAAATAAAATTTTTGATGGTATACTTTCAGTGTTCCTCACAGCAGCAAACCTACTCACTCTTTACCATTTTAATCTTATGGAGAATAGGCAAATAATTCCCATGTTTATCGACAGATTTTGACCAAACTTAGGTCCATATACCATAATTATTTATTATTGATTTGGCTTAATTCACAGCTGAGTACGCAGGTCTGCTGCGCGAACGGTGGTATTCGATAGTTCTGCAATTGAAATTCAGGCTATAAATGATTTGTTACAGAACTGGTTGTCCAACTATACAGTGTGATGGGCCTACATTTTTAAGTTAACAGGAAGTTAGTATTTTATTAGATATACATTCAAATAAATTCAGCATAATATAAGATAGACCATTGGTCTAACCAAGTACAGGTTTGATAAGTAGCCCATCAATTGAACTGGAATACTGTCTTCCAGCTGAGTTTGACTCCTAAGCATTATTTTTCTAGGTTTCTGTCGTAAATGTATTTAAGAGTGAAACTGTAACAAAAAAATGGTAAATTGACAGTTTATTAACTTATCACTATAATTTAACTTTTAAAGCAACAGCCAGGTCCAAGTGAAAGACATCAAAATCTTAATAAAAACTTTGGCTCATCGTCGAAGATTACCGAAGTGGACACGTTCAACTACAACTCAAAGTACGTGTTTCAAACAATGTCATCAGCAACAGACTTGATGGATTCTCGTGAAATTATTTGACTTTATCTGAAACTTGGAACTTTAAAAGCCAAGGTATAATCTAAATAATATAAATATTTAAAAACAACGTCTTGTTAGATTAGATTAGACTATTGAAATGACAACCGTACCACAAGGTAAGTATTTTAAGGCAAGTATGAATGAGGATTGAGTGTAGGATTATTGTGGCACGATATTGTAGTTTTTTACTGACTAAGGCTGACATATTTTTTAGACAGAACTGTTAATTAGTAACAAACAGTCAATGGCATATCAAAGGGACCTACAGTTTAACGTGGAGTCCGAACCACTGCAAATTAATTACGAACTAGTCTAAAAATGAAGATGGTTTTTACGGATTAACGTAGTATTCAATAGTGCGGACGTTAGTCTACACTAGAGAACAATATACCCACCGACCATCGCTCATAACTATACACAATTACCTAAAATTACCTATACCTAAAATTAGCTCGATTACAGGACGACGTCACCGTCCCAGTCAGTGTTCAGTTAAAACATCGAGAACGGCTGGACCGAATTTAATGATATTTAATTTTTTAGAATCTGCTCCAAGTAGGTTATAGGCATATTCAGTTTGGTATCTAACCTTGGGGCTAAGTCCCACTGGTCTGTGAAGTTTGTATATGTTAAGCTTATGAGAAAAAGACGTAATGCATTTTCATAAATAATGCATACATAAATAATGCGAATATTTTTATTAACAGCTGATTTTGTGATGTTTTATATACACCAGTGAACAGCTTACGTCATTGTGCGTCAATTACATCGAATTTTAGCGATTGTTTGAAAATAAGAATTTTTATTGATCACTGGTTTATTTCAGTCTATTCAGTTTAATTCATATATGATGGTTTATTTTGTTTATTTTAGTTTGTTCTAGTGTAATTATGAGCTTTTTTCCTTTGTTCAGGTTTTAGAGTGAATGCAATTAAACGTAATTGTAAAAAACGTAATTAATGAATGTTTGATTAAGTGAGAATTATTATAAACAATGCAGTGACCCAAAAGATCTAATCTTTCACGACATACTCAAATTGCGAATCACTCCTTTGAAGAAGAACAATGAATCGCATTAGAATAGCACCATGTTGGCATGACCCGACTTCGTTCATCGTGAAATTGAATTTATTAAATAAATAAAATCAAATTAAGTTAATTTAAAGTTAACAAAGCATGCATTACTGTTAGGTGGTACAAAGTTCGCCGGGTCATCTGATGGATTATATTTTGCTCATAAAGTGATATACCCTTATCTTCTAAAACAGTTTCTGTACGATTTTAAATAAAAGTCGTGCTTCTAATTAATCACCTGATCAGACAAGCAAAAGTGACATTCCACCGAGTGTTACAGTGACAGAAAGTGGCCCGGGTTAGATAACTTTGGGCTACTTGGGATGCGCGACAGTGCTGCCCCAGGAAGTGTGCGGCGAGTATATGTACTACTGTCCAACCCCAAGCCGACACTCACACAACCGGACACACAGAGACATGGTGAGTTACATTAGCAGACAATGTGTTTGTATATAATTTAGATTACTAAAAAACATTTTTAACCCTTAACATATTTTTTGAACATGTATAAAATAATTCAAAGAATATAATTTAGAGCTTTACTATCGGATTAAACCCCTCGGTTGCAACACAAGTTACTTTAAAGAAGTCGGTCTACACTAGCCACTACCATATAACAAGGCTGTTGAAATTGTTGTTTCACAAAATTGTACACTTACTTGAATGTTATACTCTAAAATTAATCAAAGATGAAAAATTAAAAATATTCGGTTGTAGCTGAAGAAAATTTGGCTATTTTTTTACTTTTTGGCAAAATTATAGTTTGTAATTGAAAGAGTTGTACTAGTATGAGTAAAATAATTGTGTCCTTTATCTCACCCTCATTACTAAGCTTGATCTTACACTCATTTCTCATTTATGCTTGGCTTCAAATATCTAAACAGGCTGCCATTTCAGTAACTAACCCACGAAATAGCTTCGCACTTCGTTATTTGAAACATCAGCAATTCCAACCTTCCCAATCTTATAAATGTTATCTTGTAGCTTTTAGGTGCCTTTAGACGTGTTGAAGATCACCTCCATAAATGATAGGCTGCCCATTTCGAAATTTTCTTAAGTTTTTTAATTAATGAAAGATTTGATTGTGTATGTGTTGATGCCTTCAGTCAATGCTGAGACAGACCCTGTGGGTCCTATTGCTTAAACGAGGTTTGCAGTAAAAATGGAGACTAAAAATAAAATTCTGTTAATTTTATTATTACAATTTGTGTGTGTGTGTGCTTTTTAACAATATAAAAGAACTTCTCATTGATATTGCTTGACTACTATTTATACAGTATTTTCATTTGTTAAAAGTATAGTATTGCTTAAATAATTTATTTGATATGAAGAATATTGTACGTATATTGTATGTGAATATATTATAACTATATTATTTTGTGCTAGAAAATTAAAAAAATTGAACAAGTTAAAAAATCAACTTTAAACCATTAGAAAGAGTTTAAAGAGTTGTAGCAACAATAGGCAGCCATTTTGTTTTACCTTAAGTTGTTAGTAAGATGGCTACCATTCAACAAAAGAATTTTTGTGTGTCAGAGTTTGCAATAAATGAGACTATTGCAATGCAACTGAGTTTCCGCATCGAATTTGGTATTGAACCACGACTATAAAAAGCACAACCACTCATAAAAACTCAAAACTTAATAAGCATAATAGTGGCACGAGAGATGCTCTCCGATGTGAGGGACGAATTCAGCTATTGCTTGGAATGGCTTAGGTGTATTAATTTGTAATGAGTGTAAATCAAACTTTGAAATGTCTTTCTAACCATATAAAACATGTTTGTAGTTTATACTTTTCGAGATCAAAGTCCATACAGGGTACATATTTTTTGAATAGCCTTGTAATTTCATGAATTAAACTATATTTTATTTATAAATAATTTGAATCTCAGACAAATAAAAACTAAATAAATAAACTGAAAATGTAAAAACTTTTTCGTCAAAAAATCTTTTATTTCCCTTTCATTTTTATCGTAAAATCCTTCATTTCGCTTATCCCTTCTGGTGACTTTTAAACTTTTGAAGAGAATATTAAGTAAACGATTCTAAAATAAGCATACGAAATCCTTAGTGCTAGTAAGTTTGTGAACTATATCGACAGATAATCCTATATTGTATAATTAAGTGTTTAATAACTCTTATGATATTTGACAAAAATATTCTTTACTTACTTTTCATACTGATTGTACAATTTTTCATTGTGACTCATGATGCCACTTGAAACTTTTGATGGGAACGTTAGGTAAATGATTCTAAAATAAGCATACGAAATCTTTAGTGCTAGTGAATTAGTAAATTGTATCGAAAAAAAACCTATATTGTGTTAGTAAAAACTTTTATGATTCTATCTTATAGAATTAATGTAGTAGAGGTAATAATACTTCGTTTTATATAAATGTTATGAGAAAATATAATGGCTAGTGTTTGACTTTTGAAGTTCACCGACATAGCGTCATTTGCCAAAATTCTATTTTTGACCCTGACATTAAACTCGATTCAAGGTTTTGTCAAAACCCTGCGACAAAGAAGCGCAATTAATATTGAGTTGAAGAATATTCTGTCTCTCCACCCACTATAGAGCTTGACGTCATACATATACACTAGCAATATGGTACGTACGTGTTGCATAGTAAAAGACAAACTCAATATAGATATTCTAATACAATAAAACTTGTAGATGAATCATAACATCGTCACGTGGAAATAGCTTTAAATTATTAAATGTTTTAAATTCATTAAAAAAATAGATTTTAATTTTATTATTACAGGACTTATTGCTATTGAAAAAGGCCAACAAATTATTTTGTATAAGGAGCTTTGTTATTTTTAACATCTTACTTTAAATCCTGATCTCTTATTAATAAAGATAATATAATGTACATATGCATTCTAATGTTAACAAACAATTTTAACCTATTACTTTTGAAACAGAGTTTTGATATTGTAAAATAATTTTGGTTAGCTATAATAGTTATATATATATTTTGATTGAACTTATAAAAATAGAAATGTCTTTAGAAAACTGTACGGGAGGAATAATATGTTTTAGTTATGTCCTACATCGGTAATAGAATGATTTAATAGTCTGCCAATTGGGCTAAAAAAGTTATTTTAATATACTGTAATCCTTATCAATTTTTCCTAAAATACTCTTATAAGAAAATATCAGAAACGGTGGATTTGAATATTTTATCAAAATGTTAAAATAGATTCTACCAAAACAGAATTAGTGTTATTAGTGTTTCTATACCCTGTTTGTGTTTCCAGAAGTGCGTGATCGTCGCCGTCCTGATATCCTGGGCCTCCGCATCCCTGGGGTCCGTGGTTCCCACCTACGTCCACTCGGCACCTCCGGCAGTTCCACCCTTCGTATCTAGGGTGGAGTACCTCGTCACACCCAGGAAGGTCCCTGTGGTCGCCCCTGCACCTCCGGTCCTGCCACCTTCAGTGTTTCCACCTCCAGCGTTCGTACCTAGGGCTCTTCCACCAGTATTTCCTCCTGCTCTACCCCCTCCAGGTTTCGCACCTCCAGTTCTAGCTCCTAGAGCACTTTCGAGCCCAATTCTACCAGGTGCCTACCCCCCTGTGTTCCCCGGAGTTCTCCCTCCTCGGGTCTTCCCTCCACTCCCACCCCCTGGATTCCTCCCCTCCCCTTTCTACTCTTCCTTCATCCCCTCACCTTTTTCTCCCTTTACGATACCCGGGTCTGCTGTGTTTCCTCCTTTCTTCTTTAAAAGGAGATAACATTCACCTGTGATAATATAATGTTTTTACTAAATAAATGTATAGTACAAATATTACTCCTGTATTCAGTTGCTATGTATCATAGTGTGATTTACTGGAAATAAATTACCTTTGTAATGTACTAGTTTGTTTTTTTCTTGTAGACATCCTTAGCACTATCCTACATAGTGCCATGCATAGCTTTTATAATGAATACTTTCACAATACTATGAATTTGTTTAAAAAAATAATTTCTACACACTAGAGAAATTCATCAAGTTAAAGAATTTAAAGTCATTAAAATGTTTTATGGTTGGACAATGATGATTAGAGTTTGTTTCAATATATCAATAGTTTCCGATACACAAACTTAAGTGTTCTGAAACATCAATCCAATCAATTTATAAACTACGTTTGTGTTAATACAGTATAAGGCAACAATCCACGCAACAGGACATGTACTCACATCTTCCAATGACAGTCTTAAAATACGGTATCAGTTGACCGACACATGCTTTCTCTCTTAAGTAAATAAACGGTACCAGTGGACTGACACATACTTTCTCCCTTAAGTAAATTTAAAAAAGACAATCTGTAATAAAACTATCATGTTCTACAAAGTTATTCTAAATATCATTTAATAATTTATTGTTCAGATTGTATGGGGGAAACCCCCCCCCCCGGTAATACCAAGCTTTTTTGAGCTGTTTTTGTTCGGTGATTTGACCTTACACTTCATACCAAGATTCATGGAAAACGGGTGGAAAGTAAGGAAGAAATTGATTTTTTTTATATTTTCCATAAGAATAACATTGGGAGCTTTCAGACAACGTACTGCATTTATCGTGGACAGTAAATTTAACTTTTCTCTGGAACCGTTAGTCGTAGACAAATAATTCAAGATACTAATTTGTTTAGTTTTTTAAGCTGGTTTCAATGGTACCAATCAAGTTATACTTTACTTTTATTGTTTTCGCTGAAAATTTAAAAATTATATTTTTTTGACATTTAAAAGCCCATAACTTTTGAATCGTCATTTTTACAGACATGCGGGTGATGTCAAATTATTTAGTGCTCTGTGCACTATAAACTATCAAATTTTAATCAAAATCGTTAGAGCCGTTTTTCAGAAATTTTGATTTTTCACGTTTTTAAGGATTTTTCGGGGTGAACTACCCTTAAAAATCAAAAATTCAAAAAATGAAAAAAAACGCCTGGAGATACGGTGACTATATATATACATGCCACATTTCATCTAAATCGGACCAACGGGGTAGGCTGTGGCACTAGTCAGTAGGCCTATCATTAAAAAAATACTATTCCAAAAATAACAAACCATTTTTTTAAACTTACAAAAAGAAAAAATAAGCTAAAATATAAATGTTAGAAATTATTTAGGCCACTAACCTCCCCCATAGTTATACCAATAATTTTTGAGTGGGTTGTAATGGGTGATGTGACCTTACGCTGCATACCAAGTTTCATGAAAAATGGTTTGGAAATAAGTAAGAAATTAATTTACTAATATTCTCCTAATAATAATAATTTGAGCTCAGAGACAATATACTGCTTTTACCACCAACTGAACTTTTCTATGAAACCGTTAGACGTAGACTTATGATTCATAACACTAAATTTTTTAGTTGTTTAAGGCGGTTTTGATGGTGATGGTGAAATTACAAAAAATGATTTTTTGCATTTAAAATCCTATAGCTTTTGAACCGTTTTTGAATTCGCCTTATAGGCTTAAGGGTGGTGTCTTATAGTTTTGGATCTTAAAATCTATAAAACATTAAATTTTAATGAAAATCATTAGAGTGCATTTAGAGATTTTGTATTTTTCACATTTTGTTGGCTTTTTAGATAAATAAACCTCCAGTAAAGGTTTAGGTAACCCTCCTTAAGGGGTTACTTTACCCTTAAGTATTAAGAATTCAAAAAGATGTAAATTTTCTGGCGATAGCCAAAGTGAACCCTGACCTAAATTTCATTAAAATTGGATCGGTGTGGTCTCTGGGTCTGCTCAGACAGACACACTGACAGATAGACAGACATTAAATAGTTCATATAAAATAGAAATAAATTAAAAAAAGGTTTAAATTAAAGTATGAATATATTTGATAAAAATTGTAATCTACCAGAAATTTTAAATTCTAATATGATAAAATTTAAAAGTCAACGATTTTGATTTTGATTTTATTTAATTTTAATGTTTAAAACAATAATATATACCTTTCTAAAAAGTATTATTTTTAAATTGAGAAGGAAATAAGTTTATTTAGTTAAAATTGTAAAATAAATAAAAGGGAAATGCACTGAAATGCTGCAGCACTTGATGTTGAGAATTGTGGAGTGGCTTTTGCCTTCTTGTGTCTGGTGCATCGCTGAGAACAACCACTGGCAACGAACTTAAATGACTCTGCAGCTGGTCGATGATTTTAAGCTTCACTTTAAAGGTCAAAGGAAACGTAGTGTTTTATTTCGAGTAATTTTTAACTGTCCCTGATTTAATCTGAAAAAAATATTTAAAAGTAACAACTATTATATAAAATGTGGCTTAACACTTCAACAATAACACGAAATAGTATATTACATTTAAGTCCGGAAAAGCATTCTTTACTAGTGCAAGATTGTGTTTACCTGTGAGACGAGATTTTCGGTAAGAATTGAATGATACTTTTCGTCATATTATGACAAATTCATATTACTACAAGCAAAAAACAATAATTACATTATTTCCAGTTTCTATTTGATTGCTAATGGTGCAATTTTCATTGTTCATTATATTAATACCAAAAATTGGCAGTTCATTTTGCAACAAAATAATTTTCACTTGAGCACGCTATTATATTACCACACAAAAATACAATACCTTAATATTAGAACGATTTTTTACGATTATTTAGTTCTGGATTTTTTGCAATTTCACATTATTCACAGACTAAAATAAAATTGGTTACAGACCTGTCGTCCTTCAGTACTTGGGTATTTTAAGGGATACCGTAGTTTCAGGTTATGGCTCCATTTACAAAACATTTTTCCTGTAAAAATTGTTTTTCCGACACTGCTTTAGTCATGCTTGATATAATACACACTTACTTAAACACATACACCGAGACCCTGTTACAAATTAAAAATTACGTTTGGATTGCCAAGAGTGAAACAAGACTTAATAATAATTTAATTAAATTATATTATTATTTAATTATTTGTTATGTAATTGTTTTATTTGTAACAGTGTCTAAGTGTATTTGTTTATGTAATTGTGTTTATATCAACTTTGACGGAAGCAGTGCTGGATAAACAGGTTTGACTGAAAAAGGATTTGAAAATGCAGCCATAACCCCGAAACTACACTTATGCGTTGCCAAACTACTCATCCGATCGCCATGAAATTTTAGGAAATTGCTCTATATGCGTCTGGGAAGGTTTTAATGAAATAAAATTCTCTAAAACTCCATAACTTTCTATATAACGGGGTTTTAAATTTCTAATGTTAAACATATCTGGAATAAGCTTGTTTACAAATTTTCTACAATCAAAACGTTTGTTTTCTTCAGCTGTTGGTTTAATTTCCATTGGCAATATGCTTTACCATCACTCATTAATGTAAAACTGAAGTAAACATGTGCTGTACAAAATGAAAAGCTTTATTCGCCATGTTAATATTTATGGTTTTGGGATTATGTATTTTAATTTTTTATTTTAAAAGTAACTTGTATATATGTTGGCCAAATAAAAATAATTGCAATATTTATACATATAACGTTTATTATAAAAATAAACTGTCGTATATCCTTCTTATAAAATTCGTATTAAAGTTGGGTTTAGGTTGGATTAGAAAATTGTGAAACAATCTACTCAGATTTATTTGTTTTGTGGGAATATGTTGTTAATACGTTTTATCGTTTCAATATTGTTATTCACTATGCCGCGACCCAGATTATCTACACAACGAAGCTGCAATGCTATTCAACTTTATGAACCAAAGGGGTTTTACAGCGACCCCCCATACTGTAGAAGCATATATGACGAGTGGTCTAGTAATGGTTTTTATATGATGATAGTACAATTTGCCTTTAATGAAGACTTTCGGTTTATTAATGGGAAAGGTTTGGAGGTCTTGCATAAGGTTACTTGATTTTCTTATTTAATTATATCCTTAGGTTTAATTTATATAATGTATTTAATACCGATTGTTTTCACGTAAATAATTTTCATTTTTATTTATAAATATGATTTTAATGTTTCTTATATATTTGTTCTAATAACCGATTTTTTCGTTTTGTTGTTGGGTGATTCCTATCAGGGACGAACCCGATATTGGTATATGCTTATTAACCCTAGAACACAAAGGCGTCGTCTGAGAGACGACGCGCAAGTTGTCATTTTTACCCTTTACCCACTTCCACTCCACTAAAATTCACAAAACTCCGTGTAGCTGTCGGTCTTGGCCTAATATTAAAAGGGTCTGGTTGGTGTTCGCTTGCGTCCTTTGTTTAACGAGATTTTAAATTTTTTTAAGTTCGCGTCGTCAGGTTGACTACGCCTTTGTAACAACGTACAGTTCGCGGCAGACTCGCATCGTGGTGTCTTGTTCCAAAGTATAGCATACCTTCGCTTTTTCGCGTGTTTTGGTGTTAGTTAAACATTATATTGGAAATATATGTTGTATATAGTGTAAATATTTATTTGAATTGGACCAAATGTGCAATAACACTTCCTGCAGTCGTAAGAGAAAGGGTTGGCCCCTATGCATGTTTATAACATCATAAACATCACTTTAAATGATGTATACGTATTATATGTAGAAAATCGTGTCTGAGCCAATCGTGTAAGCCCCTAAGTTGGCAAAATCTTTTAGAGAAACGCACATAGAGCTCCTGAAGTCCTGGCTTCAGGCCACAATTTTGCCACGAACTCTCGTCCGGCAATCTATTGCTTATATTTTAAATGTAAGTGTGCCAAATGAAGCTCCACAACCAGTCCAACGAGGAAGGAAGGTTTGTGCCTTTTTACCTCCAAGATTACGGCGCATGACAAAACATTTTTGTGGACGTTGCGCAAATGTCATGTGTGGCGAACACCAAGGGACAATCTGCTGCCAGTGCCAGAACAATTAAGATTTGGAGATTAAACTCTTATAAAACATTAATTCAATGTTCACTTTAAGTGTTTTTATAATTTAAAAAATTTCCCTGTCATTAAAAGTATTTTTTATTTATTTTCAAAAAAAGTAGTCTGAGAGACTACGCCTTTGTAACAACGCTTGGCTCAGGGAGCCTTTGTGTTCTAGGGTTAAGCTGTTGTTTATTGTTAAAAATTCTATGAATAATGTTTGTAAACATTGAACCGGAACTGAAGGGGTGAAGAGCAAGGTGACATGTGGATCAGATAACCCCTCGACTTTGTGGAGAGGAGAGAACCAAATAATTTCGGTTGGCCAGCTTTGACTAAACCAGATAGAGATGTATCACACCTAGAAATCAAATTGAACAAGATGACCTTCAACCACCAACTCAAGCTCCAGACCTAAGGTTCGAGCAAGAACTCCGATTTCTCACCCCCTAAGGAGATCTAATTTCCAAACCAGACTTCCACAACGATTTAGTGAGAAGGAAGCTTTAAGTTACTAGGTCAGTGTGAAATGGGAAGAGAGGACTGTTATGTATAGGTGTTAAATTAAGCACATATGATATTTTATATTACCATATGACATTGTTTAGGTTTTATGTTTACCATTGTTTACTACTATTATTATTTAAACTTACCAATAAATTATTTTTATTACTGTATATTCTTCATTCTTGTTTCGAATACGAAAAGTGTGAGGAAGCAATACACTTATCATTATAACAACGACAGTCAAAAATTAAGATAAGACCCATTCAAGATTTTCTGTTATAAAACGTAAAAATAACAAAAAATATCATAATTCCAAGCAACTACAACAACAACAACAAAACTATATTTTTATTTATATCGATGGTTACGTGAACACAAGATGAAGCACAATATCCACAGCTGATCAACTCACAGTAAATCTTACTCAACGATTTTTACCTGATTAAGATTACTTTTAAGAAATGGTGACCTACTCACCTAGGTAAGCTAAGTATGAATGAGAAATGAGTATAAGATGATTGTGGTGCGATCTTGTAGTCTTGTTATTGCCTAAAGCTGACATGTTCCTTAGACAACAATGTTAATTAGTTAATAGCCCACCATGATATATGTTGGTCCTAAAATTTAGTGTGGGATCACACTTTTGTCTCCGAATTACGAACTGGTCCAATAATTATGACCATAGTTTTAGTTATAGGATAGATGAACGTAGTATTCAATACTGCGTTCGTCAATCCAAACCAGAGAATATCACATAACTGTCCACCACTCATAGATTTCCCTCTCAACCATTCCTTCAAGCAGCTGGATTACAGAACCAAAGAACTGTAGTTTGCTGTGCAGGACAAGTTACCGTTCCAGTTAGTATGTCAGCTGCAAAGGAATGAGGTGATTGACAAAAAGATTAGGAAATTTTAAAAAGAGAAATATTCACGTTTATTACATTTTTAATGGAAAGTAAAACAAAGAGGTCAAATAACCGGGTTAAGATGATAATATATTAGTACGTGCCTGGGCCTAATTGTTAATATGTAACCTGGTTTTTACCAAACAAACTCGAGCCATCGCATAAAACCTGTGATATTAGTCTTCATCCCTTAATTCCTGCTCAGTATTTTGAAAATTAAAATAAAACGTTTAATGGGTTCACATTTAAAATAGCTGAGGAAATTCTAAAATCATTCGTGTAAATGAATTATTTTTAAGCCTTAGAACCTTTAAGCATTACTTTGGTAATATATATTATTAAGTTGAGTTTTGTTTCTCCAGTTATTTCCAAAATACATAGGGGGTTTTTTATATTTTCAATGAAATTTATTGTTCTTAAATATAAATTTATACAAAAATTGGGAAGTATCCAACACTGAATTGTAATCTTTGACTATAGGTTAAGAATTCGCAAGTAAATTGGATACTTTAAAAATACAAAACGTTTTATACAGTATAATATGACAAAATAATATTAAAAATAATTTATTTCATGTGGTGGAACCAGAAACGTACCAAAATATATTTATATGTAACTTTTTAATATTTAATTAATTCAAAATCTGTTCAGTTATATAGAACAATTGAGTAAATATGTTGATGGATGAGAAATAAATAATGAAAGAAAAAAGTGAGAATTAATAAAATTAAATATAATCGAATATATTAAATAATGATTTCCAATACCCACTGACACTGGAACTGGGAGGATGAATGTTAAAGATGGTAACAAAAGAAACTTAACATTTTCTCAATACGTGGATTGCAAGTCTAAAATGCTTTTCTTGAAATTCTGTGATAAAAACTTCTTTTTGAAACGTATGTTGGCTGTTGTTTAAACGAATTAGGGCGAGAAAATTCGTGTGATCTTTTTGTGTCATGATACTTGATGCTAAATTTTTAAATTACTTCCTTAAATTTGAGTATTTTTTATTCGCTGTGTGTAGTGTCGTTTCTGATATACCAAGGTGCTTGGAGAATTTCGCGTAAAACCTTCGATTGAAAAGTTGCAAAATTTCTAAGTTTGAGTTGGCGGCTGATCCTCACAGCTCGATGCCATAATTCACACTGTATTGAGAATAGGTTTCTAGAGAAGATATTTATTGTTTGTTGTTAGGTGAGAATTATTTGAAATAGCCAATACTCTTGTTGAATTTCAAATTTAAGTGTTAAGCACTTGTCAATGCGATGGTGTGCAATACTTTTTCTTTTGTGTCGGCCACCATAAATGAAAGTAAGCCTTCCATTTACCAAGTTAATAATACATTAAAGCTCCACTAATGGTTTGTACGGGGAAAGGATGTGTTGTAGGTATGCGCGCCAAGTTAAACACCTGTCGAGGTGCATACCGATATACTTGACCACTTCAGATTGGGGTAGCTGGACATTATTCAAAGAGACAGTTGGGCGATTTGCTCTAAACGGCGTTGTAGTCACATGCGCAGATTTCGTTTCATTTAACTCTACCTTGTATTTATTCAACCAAACTATAAGTTATGTTTATTCAAGTTAAACAAAACTATGAATGAATTATGTTAAAGTTACAGTATATTCCATGGCTGCAAGAATTCATTAGTTTCCCTTCGAAGAGGCTCCTTGATATTATTCTGGATAAAATATTAAGTAGTAAATAGATTCTGCGAAACTACTGATTGAAAATAAACATCATGATTGTTTTATTTATTTTTATATTGAAATCAAGATTTTTTCCTGGAAAAAGGAAATCTAACCATATTTTTTTTAAAAGGAGAAATTAATGTAATATAAACGAAATGTAACTTTGTTAAACTTAAGATTGAAACGGATTATATATCTGTAACAATTTATATGGTCTCCAAATCCTCCATAAACTTGATATTGTGGTTCAATTAAATAGAAACGAAAAATAATATAGAAGACAAATTCTTTGCATTCTTCAATTCAGCTTTGGAAGTCTTTGGGTTATCCCCCATCGCACTTGTCGATGTGATCGTGTGCAATACTTTTTTTATTTTGTTTTTGCTTCCATAAATGAAAGTAAACCTCCCATTTACCAAGTTAATAATAGCTCCACGTTTGTACGGGGAGGTGGTGTGCTGTATGTGGGAGAGGATAGCTTTGCTTTGACCTCACACAGCCATTAAACCAAGTTCAGAGGCGTTTGTGATGGGTCACTAAAAGCCCTCAACCACAATCAAGGAGCTTCGTCACAATAAGTGCATCACTTTATATTACAATCACTGGACTTTTTTCTTGTCACTGCAAATCCACTTTTCACATCCATACACCATATCAGATGTTAAAGTATTTTAAAGTATTAAAAATCAACCTTTGTACAATTAGAGTAATTTATTTACACCATTTCAGCAACATTTAACAGTTCATTTAACAGCAACAACTGGTGCGGCTGCGACGGGGGCTACAGGAGCCACAGCAGGGACTGCGGCGGTGTACCTAGCGGGGGCGGCTACGTAGGGGGCGGCAGCGTAGGGGGCTGAGACGTACGGGGCAGCTGCGGCAGCGTAAGGGGCGGCTACATAGGGAGCGGCAGCGTAGGGAGCGGCTACGTAGGGGGCGGCAGCGTAGGGAGCAGCTACGTAGGGGGCGGCTAAGTAAGGGGCGGCAGCGTATGGGGCGGCTACATAGGGGGCAGCAAGACCTCGGTTGACTACGTTGACGCTAGCAGCGAAGGGCGGAACGTTGTATGGGGCGGCGTTGACGTAGGCGGCTGGGGCGCCGACCACAGCGGACGCGGTGGAAGTGCCGATGATGGCCAGGAGGGTGAAGATAGCAACCTGGGGACAGAAGGTATTGTTTGAGGGTAGTTATGGTTGAGTAACACATTCTAGCAGTACAGTAGCCTGTAGTGAGTCAAATACACCCACTCTCAACCTGAGGAAGTGACACTAGCCTTACTCTATTTTAGTTACTTAGTAGATCTCTCGTTCTTGATATTTTTATATTTTTAAGCTCCTACTTCAAATGAAATTTTTACAATAGATTTTAAACCTATAAATGACAAAATCTAAAAAAACTGATTACTGTAATGGAGTTCCTAAAAAATTGAAAGGAACATTTTGAGATCTTTAAGGAATTATTTTAAGGTATGCAAGGTTCTTGTGAAAGAAAAAGATAAGGTGAGTGAGTTCTTATTCTTAAGATGGGTTCTTAACTGATAAAGTTATTCCGGTAGATCTACAGTGTTCGCGATAAACTGATTCATAAATTAATGCGTATGTCGATAGCAGTTGAAACTATACTTTTTCTCACTCTAAGTAAAGACTTTAGAATTATATGTTCGGTAACGCGTAGTTCAATGTGTTAATCATTAGTTTAATTAATTGTTTATATAAATTTCAAAAATCTTTTCTAACTTGGTATAATTTATAAATTAGTAATAAACTCTGACAACAAGTTCGTGTATACTATGTTTTATTACATAATTCAGAAACTTTGTAGCTGTAGGAAAAATATAAATAATAGCAGAAGAAATATGGGACTTTTAAGAGAAACTAACGATGACATTGTCTATTGCATTATTAACTGTTTAAAGTATCAGTATATCACTATACCAGAATCAATGTACACGGCGTAGTGTCAGCTCATAACCGTTCATTTGGAGACAATTGATTCGAAATCATCCTTATATGTGCATCTTAAACTTCATGTAATATATGCATCTTTAATGTTTATTACTATTAGAATAATTAATATCTGACTTTTATGATTTTGAATCAGTTTAGGGTAAAACATATTTTGAAAACTTTTAGTTTGAACGACATGAATTAACTTTATATAAATACGAGGGAATATTTCCTGACCTTTAAAGTAAGCTATGAGTAATATGACATTTCATTAGTTTTATTTTAATATAGATGAACGATATTTTTGTTGGTATAAATACTAGTTTGTAGAATAAAATATATTCATTTAAAATTTTCGTAAGGAACGAAAAGGAGTATTATAGAATAAAGATTTCGTATGAGTTATTCGTTTTTACAGTATTGGGAAGTTAAGTAAACATTATTATCAAGCTTCAAGGGGGCTCAAAGTAGGTATTTTAGTAACGAAGGATATATATTTCAAATGTATTATAATGTTATATCTATTGTTAAATATTATTTTCCATACAGACATTTTACAATGAGTAAAAATATGTTAATTGAATAAATTGTTGTTATTTATACTCCAGATATGAAGAAAGCCTCTATTTAAATATTCCCATTTTAATTGATTTTATTTTTAAATAAAAATATTAAGATACTTACAAAGGTAGAGGAAGCCATGTTAACAGTGTTGAAGTACGATGTACTTTGATGACCAGTGAGCAGGGTGTTTGGGTTATATAGCCGGGATAGTCAGCCATGTGCCAAGTACAGCGCAGTGGAGGTCTCTTAGCATACGCAAGTGGAAGGAGAAATGTCCTTTCGTCACTAGGCGCACTTGAAACAGACTCTCACTTGGGATTTCGGTGATTGAACAAACTATTTCAATAAACTCCTTTTCCTGCTTATGAAACAACGTGGGGGCAACCATTGAGATTTTTATGGAATGCACAAATTCTTTACTCTAAACCAAGCACTCTTCAGGATTTTTTTGTACAAGGATTAAAAATTTCATTTGTGTATGGAAGGGCAAGAGAAATCTCTGGACTGGAAAAATCCGGGGTTTTTCCAGTCCTTCAAAGTGTCCTTGTTATTGTTAAGGACAATTTTGACATGGCCTATGTCTTAGTTCTGGGAGGGGGTATATTGGCAATCTGTTTGACCAAAATTTTAAACGGTGTCATCATATTGGTAATGACGTCATATAGTTGTAGGCCTAAGGACAGCTGTTCAAAGAAACTGAAAACATTCCCTTTAGACATATACATGATTTGGGCTGTTTCCAAAAGGGAAGTATATACAATATATTTATAGATGTAGTTAATAAAACACCTGATTCAGGTTGCTTTTTTAATTTAGTTAGTTAAATTAACAAATATATCCGAGCAAAGCTTCGTTTCTCGGTACTAATATAGTAAACCATAAGAACCCGTGTAGAAATGACATTTTATCATTTTTGTACTACAATAAATCAGCTGTTTAAAAGATGAAATATTTTAAAAACACTATTAATTAAAGAAAATTGGTTATGTATGGATTTTCTTTTGGGGCTCATCATCAACCATTCAAAGAGTATTAAAAATGCAAAAGAGAGCCATTCGTCCGCTCGCAGGTGTCAGAAGCAGAGACTCGTGTAGGCCTTGTTTCAGCGGTTTAAGTTATTGGCAGGCCCACCCTTGTACGGTATGTGTTTGAGTTAGCGATGTTATTCAGATCCAACCAACATCTGTTGCTGGAATATTACCGGCAACACGGACATAATACGTGGAATCAGAAGTTCCTGCTGTACCCGATTCACAGTGTATCACTTTTGCTAAAGGAGACTTTGTACATGGGTATAAAAGTGGAATTTGGGAACTTCTTCCCAAATTCATTAAACAACTTGGGTCACATGGGGAAATCAAAATGTAGGAAATCAAAAATCTATTTATTGAAAAAAATCATCTATTTAGCTATTTATTTTAAATGGACTGGGACGGTGGCGACGTCCAGTTATCCAGCTACTTGGAGGTCACGAATTGTGGATATTTGTGACAGATGGTTGGTGGATGTGGTGTTCTGTTGTGTGGATTAACGTCCGCACTATTGAATACCACGTTAATCCGCAAAGAAAATCCTCATAACTAGACCAATTCGTAATTCAGAGGCCGTGGTTTGGATTCCACGTTAAACTGTAGGTCCATTACTTGCCATCGGCTGTTGGGCTATTAACTAACAGTCCTGTCTAAGGTACATGTCAGCCTTAGTCAGTAACAAGACTATAAGATCGCGCCACAATCATCTTTCACTCAATCGTCATTCATACTTGGCTTAAAATACCTACATTGTAGTATGGTTGCCATTTCAATGATATAGTAATTTATTTTTTGTGTAATTAGTATTGGTGTAATATTCTTAATTTATTAGCGAAATTATTTATGTGTCATATGTTTACATGTCATTTAAATTTTATTTGACACAACAAACGAATCACAATCTGAAAACTATCTACATATTTGTACTGAATCAGTGCAAGCCAGCATACGTACACTTTTACTTTCTCCCCTTATACATAGTATATGGAGAATGTATTGTTTTCATCAAAATTTTCGAATTTGAGTTGAGGGTGGATATATCCGTTTTGGGGTCCCCTGAATCCAAAAAAGTGGGTTTTGGCGTGATGTATGTCCGTCCGTGTGTCTGTGTGTGTGTGTGTGTGTCTGGATGTGTACAGTGCCACAGCCTACCCCGTTGGTCCGATTTAGATGAAATTTGGCATGTATATATATAGTCACCGTATCTCCAGGCGTTTTTTCATTTTTTTGAATTTTTGATTTTTAAGGGTAGTTCACCCCTAAAACCCTTAAAAACGTGAAAAATCCAATTTTCTCAAAAACGGCTCTAGCGATTTTGATTAAAATTTGATAGTTTATAGTGCACAGAGTACTAAATAATTTGACACCACCCGCATATCTGTAAAAATAACGGTTCAAAAGTTATGGGCTTTTAAATGTCAGAAAAATCAAATTTTTAAATTTTCAGCGAAAACAATAAAAGTAAAGTATAACTTGACTAGTACCATTGAAACCAGCTTAAAAAACTAAACAAATTAGTATTTTGAAATATTTGTCTACGACTAACGGTTCCAGAGAAAAGTTAAATTTATTGTCCACGATAAATGCAGTACGTTGTCTGAAAGCGCCCAATGTTATTCTTATGGAAAATATAAAAAAATCAATATCTTCCTTACTTTCCACCCGTTTTCCATGAAACTTGGTATGAAGTGTGAGGTCAAATCACCGAACAAAACCAGCTCAAAAAAGCTTGGTATTACCGGGGGGGGGGGTTTCCCCCCATACAATTTGAACAATAAACTATTAAATGATATTTAGAATTACTTTGTAGAACATTATAGTTTTATTACAGATTGTCTTTTTTAAATTTACTTAAGGGAGAAAGTATATGTCAGTTCCACTGGTACTGTTTATTTTTATCGAATTTCGGTTTCTGCATGTTGATAACACAATTAATGTGACCAACGACAGGATTATTTGAAACACATGTAACAATCGTTTGCCCTGCCTTAGCTTTTGTTAGTTTGCCGTCGGATAGACAAACGCCGTCTTGGATTTGGACTTCTTCAACATAAATTAATAATTCCTCTCTTAAGTAAATGAAAATACTAAAATCTTTAATAAAACTACCACATCCTTTAACATTTACTTAAATATAATTAAAAAAATATATAGTTTCAAAAATAACCATTATATTTCTGAACAATTTCCGGTAATATAAAAATTTTTAATGTGTTTTGTTGGGCAATGTGACCTTACACTTCATACCAAGTTTCACGGTAAACGGTTGAGAAATAAAGAAGAAATTGATTGTTTTTCTATTCTCCATAAGATTAACATTTGGCGCTCACAGACAACGTACTGCGTTTACCATAGATATTAAATTATAAATTATTTGGAACCGTTAGACTAATGATTCCGACTGCTAATGTATTTAGTATTTTCTTGGCAATATATCTCATTGAAATTTTCATAAACTTTTTGAAATTCGCCAACAATATTTTCTTTTTTTTAGACATAGTTTGACATATATCCAGTCAGTAAATGAGTAAATTTTAATTCTATTCAGACACTTACAAAGAAGACATTGCCAGACGTTACAATGCTTTTTAGAATGACACAAATACAAGGTTAGAAGGTACAAAACATTTTTATTGTTTGACGTTTGTGTTATTCGATTGTTTGAATTGAAGATTTATTTTTACGTAGAATAAGTTAAACATTGCGCAGGTTCTACAAACTGCTCTACTCCAGCTAACAGAGCGTACTCCAGCGTAAACCGAGTTTTTGATTAATCCTACCTCAGTATTTACTAATTGTATTAGGAATGCACAGTAAACAGGATTGGAGATATGGTATAAAATTGTACTCATGCTAGTAAATTATGTTCTGATATTATAAACGAATAGTTTTAAACGAGCTGGGAGTAACGAAAAAGTATTACTTATTTCAACTTTTTGGGCTAACTCAAATGTTCAATTGAAACCTGCAAGCAGAAATACAGATTCCAAGCAGAAATACAGAACGCTATTTACTGCGTTCCTGAAATAATTAATTAATGCGTCGAAAACAGTTTTCCTTGAAATCTCTGCAACCCTCGTTTTCCCTGTTTAACAATTTTATTTTCGAGGTGAAATTGGTGGTGAGGTAGACCATCGCCTACCTCAGGCCATCTCATCAGGTGGTCTCAGGTTGACCACTTAGCCAATACGACATGAAAAAGTAAAATTTCCCTGATATAAAATTTAAAAAAGTTTTTACAACGATAAAATTGAAACTTACTTTCTTTTTAAAGTTTGACCTCGCAATGCCAGTAGTAATGAAACTAAAAAAATCTACGTTGATACTAGTATTGATATCTTATGCCTCTTAATTATAAAACTGATGTTACTTATATACACACCGTAAAATATATACCGCTAGTTAAATTCATAATTCTGTTCACTTCAAATTTTAATTTTTGACTTGATGTAGTCTCTTCTATCTCCATTCTTCGCCTTATCTCATCTTATCTAACTCTGTCTTCTAGAGTAAGTCTGCAGCATCTTCGCCAGTAGCCCATCTCCATTGCATTCATCTTCATATTCTTCTACATAGCCCAAATCTCCCAATGTCACACAACTCCCTACCATAGTCTTAAAGATCGGTTCTTCATCCTTACTCAGATTTGATTGGACAATAATAATGAATGAAGCTTTCTTGTTACTGACTGTCCTTGATTTATTCGTCTCTCTGCCATCTTCTGAAATTAACATTCCAAAATAACGACTTTCGAAATCGTTTTTGTTACTAATCTGTCCAGTAAATCTAAATTATAAGCTCGCGTTCGTTTCAATTTCTCATATTTGTCTAAAAAAAGAAAAAAATTAAGAGGCCGTATTTGGGTAGCTATAGACTAATATACATATACGTCTTATAGTAAGTAGGCTATAATTGTTTTGAAATTGAAATACAAACAAGTATTTTTACTGTTATTAATTTCATACTATTTATTATACACAGTTTGTACAATATCCATGTAGGTGGGAGATTAAAAATTTCTTAAGATAACATATTCTATAATTAAATCATATTTAAACCATACTTTAAATAAAAAAATTCAAAATATTCCTGCATCTCTAATTATTTATTATCAATAGTTTATTATGCCTAACATATATACAATTGTGTATTATTTGTAATTATTATTTTTATAATTAGCTTATTGTAATAATTAAGCTTGTTAAAATTAGTTAATTATCCTAATCGACTAAACGATTTCTGAAAACCAGTTGATTCGAAATATTTATGAAATTCGTCAAATTATCAATCCACGTCTTTCTTTTCCCGATGGAAAACTTTGCAAAACGTAAACAAACATTGTAAGGAACGGGTGGCAATATCAAATTGCGACGGTGGCGCTGAGCCAAGAGCTGCGGCATGTTGCGGAATTACAGATGATGTATGCTGGGACAATACGCACATGTGGACCACATACCACCGACAACAACAATTCTTGTTTTCCACCTTACATATTGTGTAGCCGTACTACGAACAGATTTTTTGCACATTTTTACAGAATAAAAACATGTTTTGCTGTATAAAAGGGATAGTGAAAATAAATAAAAATATTTTTGAATTCTAAAAGTGTATGGTTTTACCATTAATAACACTATCATGAAGATAAAACATAAAAGCCAAATAAAATTAAAAACTTTAAATAAACTAAATATATGAAATTAATTTCATTACAACGAACTAAATTAACAACCCCCCCTTGGGACCCTTGATAAAATGCCTCTTGGACATACTAAATCAAGGGGTATAGCCTCTGTTGTGAAGTGCCTCTTGGCACTTTCCGAGTACTGCAGATAAAACTAACGGAAATAATTTATGCATAACTACATTCCAAAAATTGTAAAAAATTGTTACTTTATTTTATCACTTTTTATTTTTATATAGTTATTTTACAGAAGTAAATCATGTTTTTCATAAATTATTTATTACAATTATTATTTCATGACTATTGATAATATAATTCAAACACAACTGCGAAAAATATATAAATTAATATTTTTTTAATTTAAAAGGTCTGTGAATAAAAATCAACTTTAGATGTATAAAATAATTACAACATAACAATACTTTATTCATAATATTAGTTCTTGAAAGAGTTTATTTTTATCTTACCAATTCACATGAAGTCAGCCATTTGAAGAATCAATTAGTATATTTTATTTACCTTCTCAAGTGCTCTTAATATTTACTTAGAAAGTTGATAGTATAATTTAATGTCAGCAAAATAAAATTCCTATGGTGGAAGCATATACTTCCAAAACTAATAGGTTAAATAAGCTTGTAGAGAACGTAAGTAGAATAGTATTTTTATTATTTTCTCCTATTGTAAGCACAGTACAAAATCCAGAAAATGAAACAAACATTAAAACATAAAAAATGTCCTTTGTGTCATACAGACTACTACTCTAAAATGTTCAAATTGGGAGAGGCTTAGAGGTTTGCATAGTTTGATGCATTGGTCGGTGGAAATGATATTCTCTTGTGTGAATTAACATTCACACTATTAATAATTATTAATTAATAACTACTAATTAATTACTATTAATTAATAATTACTATTAATTAATAATAAAAATAATAATAATAATAATCTTTATTTTGCAAAATGACAATTTACAATTGCATTACAAATGTCAACTTAGTTATAAAATAAAACATGCGTAATGACAAATAATGATCAGTCCAACATTTCATTCATCCATTCTATTGAATGCTACATTATCCACAAAGACCATCCTCATAACTGGACCAGTTCGTCATTTAGAGGAAAACGTGGTTTGGATTCAACGTTTAACTGTAGGTCTCTTAGATGCCATTGGTTGTTGGGCTATTAATTAACAGTCCTGTGAATGGAAAATGTCAGACTTAGTCAGTAACAAGACTGCAGTATCACGCAAAAATCATCTTAAAATAATTTTTCATTCATATTTGGCTTGAAATATACCTACCTCGGTAGGTCAACATTTCAAAAGAGTAATAAAAATATAAATAGTGCTTGACATTGTTTTACAAAGTCATCGGTTTTATGAATAATGAAAAGTTATTAAATTTTTATTTAAATTAAAACAGTCTTTTTGCAAACAAAATCAAATCGTTTATCTAAGGAACTTTATCCTTTTCGAATATACAAAACGAAAAGGAATGCAATAGGAAAGAAAGGTTTCAGGTTACTTTCTGGAATTCAAATACATTGGGATGACAAACAGGTGATTGCAGGGCCAATAGTTGAATAGTTGATTGCATGGCCAATAGTTGATTCCATGGCCAATAATTGCTTGCATGGCCAATAGTTTCTTGTTTTCACGGATTCGACAGCACGGATTCCAAACTCGCGAACCACGTTTTGGTGCAATAATAAGGCCAAGCCAATTATATCCACCGTACTGCGTCATTTTCCTTCAGGGAAAAAGGTCTCGTCTCAAACATACAATTCCTTTTGAGTTAGAGTATGTATTTGCAGATATTCCATTACCTTGTTCATTTGGTATGTTTTATATTACCGCTTGATTTCCCCGGAATTTTTAGATTGAATTATTATTGTTTTTTTACTTTATTACTTTTATTCTAAAATAACATTGATGCATTAAATAAATCAAACAATAAATAGATAATTTATAAGCATAGTGTTGGTTTTGGTAGTATATATTGTTACTTTAACATAATTAAACAAACAGAAAAATAATATTTTCTTGACAACGTCTTACTTACGCATTAAAATCAAAAGGAATATTTCTAATATGTCATTCATTTCAACCATTTACTCTTAAATAGTAGTAAACTCAAAGTGAGTTGATTGAAATTCATAAAAAGTATTTCAGATTCGTATGTCATACTATGTCTAATTTTTTGTTAAAAGATAATGCTCATAGTACGGAAGGACTACTTCGTATTGTAACTATTTATAATATATTAGTTTCCCTTAGTTTTGTATTATGCCACTAACTACTAATACATTTTCAACCAGTTATCAAATAATTAAAATAATTTATTATACATTCAAAAATAACTGTTTAAACTTATTATTTGAATCAAAACATACTTAAAACAGAAATATACTGAAATGGAAGTAAAAAACAATTGTTGTATAACACTAACAATACTTAGAATTACACTTAATGTAGATAAATATAATTCCTGATAACAATTTACAGTAATTAAGTAACAATAAAATGACTTGATATTAATAAAAAACGAGTGTGAGCGATTTGGTCAATAAAATCTTTTGCCTATTAAAGTTTTTTGTTGCATACTTGATTCGTTTATTTAAAAGGTTATTAAACATTTAATGTTTAACAAAACAATATTTCTAACTCTCCTTTGAAATATACGAGTGTACGATACAAATGTTGTAAAATGTATAATTACTGAAAATATGAAAAGTATAAAGTATGAAGTAATATACCTATTGTACTGCATTCGGTTGTTAATTTATATAGTGGTATAACATTACTGGAACATCTTATCTATCTATTTATTAAAATTTTAATCAACCCAACATATTATTGATGTTTTTTACCAATGAATAATCAATCAATCTGCAACGCGAAAGAGAAAAGTAAACACTTTTGGTAACATGAATCGAAACCTTCATAAATAAGCTGTTTGCCCGATACATTCGGCAATTACTAATTTACATTTGAAAGAACTTTTGTTCTTCAATTGAGCTGTGTGCTTTAGAATACCGCACGAGCGAAGATGCATTAAATATCTCTAATTTATTTACTAGGTCAATTCCGCAATGGTCATAGTGGCGTTGTCTCAACAACTTTCAACACTCGACATTTCGGTCACTGCGTCGCGGGTTCGAGTGCTAGGTTTGGCGACGCCTCAAGGTCCATGTGTCAACCCCAGCCGTGCTTGGACTGAGTACTTGGGCTCGGCCCCTCTGGCCCCCACCGCCCTGAGGTGTATATAACTCATAGCGAGTATCGGTGGAGCATCATCAGCTATCTTACCAGCTAGCTACTCACCCACCATGGTTTCCTACACCTCCCTGGTAATATTACAATTTAGTTTTAAGTTTTAAATTTAATTTTGGTATAAACTTTTAAACATTTTTAATTTGAATAGATTGTTGAAATTAAAAAAATTGATAAGAACGCATGTAAAACGTACTATTTCAATTATTAAAAAAAATTTATAATACTGAGTCTTAACAATTTAACTTTTACGTGTTTATGATTTTCTTCATATTCTTACTCTATGGTACGTTTTAAACCCCTTTCTTGCCTTATTTACTCTATAACTTGAACATAATTTTTTAACTTCTAATTACTCTACGACTCTAATAGACTTTCTAGAGGAATAAAAATATTTCAATGTCTAAATATAAGCATAATTGGGTTACAAAAAGTAACTAATAAATATCAAAAATAAATTAATAAAATTATACAATTATTATACTCTATGGACTTTTAACTATTAAAAATATTTATATAATTTTGATAACGAGTACTGCAGAACAAAACTATTACCTGCATAGTGAAAAGAATAAATAAAAATGTGGTTAGGACAAAGCATAACTGAAAGTGTATGACCTCAAAATTGTTTTTCTATATAAAGTTCTTTGCGTTGTACGGTCGACCTATTCTTGTAGGACCGGACTAGCCCTGACAGTGAAATGACGTAGACACCCAAACATAACCTCCACAGCTGTTTGTTCTCACAGAAAATGTCACGTCCTTTCCATTTGAAACCCGAAAATATTTACGAATCCTTGTAATAAATTTAAACATTTTTACTTAAATAGTTTTAAGTAAAAATAATTTAGTTGTTATGTACGAAAGGTGTAATATTATTTATTTTAAATAACTTTTGCAGTTCCAAAAAAATTGAAATCAAATCCATTACACATATTTTTAAAACATTCAACGTAATATTTATATCTTTAAATAAACTATACATTATTGGGAATTTTGAGTAGTTTTCTAATTTAGAACCTATATTAAATAAATAATATTGTTAACGTTAAATAATAATTTAAAAATAAAATGCTTTACATTTCATTATCTCTTAATATTTCTGTAATTCATTGACTACAATAAAACTACGTATATGATTATTAATGTTTTATTTAACAGAAATTAGAACATTTTTCAACCCAAAAAAAAATAAATGAGCGTACTAAGATCTTGATTAAATTGAAAGCAATGCAGTTCAAATCGAAATGAAATGAAATCAAATGGAATGGTTAATGTCGTTTAAACCAGATTGATTATAGGGGTTGATTGAAGGGAGAGAACGCTTTGTGGGCTTTAATCAACCCTTGCGAGGTCATCCACTTGTTGACTCTTCACACACTTACAACCTCGTTTAATTCAGCAAACAAGCATATTGGACATTTTGTAACTTACAAGAACAAGAGTACATTACGATTTTTAAATTATAAATAATCAAGAATCGGTGAACAGCATAAAAGTGTGCATTTTTAAATTAAATTGAACCACATCGTAATTTTATTGAGTTTATAAATTACTTAAAGCAATCATTTAGAAATACCAACAATTCCGTTTATTTTAAATGTTTATATTAGTGCAGCAGTCAATGATTATTTATGGTTATTTTTATACTTAATATTTGGAATATAAAACTTTTTAAAACTCCAAAAATGGATGAAAGGGATTCCATAGAGTATTTGTAAAGGATCACAAATTAGATATTATTTACTATTTTTCTCTTTTTCAAGAGTCATACTTTAAGTAAAATTAATAAATTTGAAGAATTTTAAGTTTTCAGGAATATTTGCATATATAATTTGGTCAACATTTAGATTATATATTCCAATGAAAGATACAAATTATTATTAGGCCTTGTGATTCTTTATGAACAAAGGCTTAAACAAATTGTTCGCACACATAGATTAGATTACCTTTTAAAATGGTGACCTACCCAGGTAGGCATTTTAAACCAAGTATGAATAAGAAATGAGTATAAGATTACTGTGGTGCGATCTTGTAGTCTTGTACTGACTAAGGCTGACATGTTCCTTAGACAGGACTGTTAATTAATAGCCCAACAGCCGATGACATCAACGTTTAATACAAACCACTTTTGACTCTAAATTCTGACGAACTGGTCTAATTATGAGAGTGGGCTTTGTGGATTAGTGTAGCATTACATAATGCGGACGTTAATCCACACTAGAGTTAATCCACTACATCTACCGACCATCGCTCACAACTATCCACAATTCGTGATCTCCAAGTAGCTGGATTACGCCACCAACCCTGTCCCACATTGTGTGTGGGACGTACTTAGCAAAAATAGGGGTTAGCAAACACAGTACTAAGTGAACAATACTGATAAAAACGAATAGGTAACTCTAGGATTCGTACTAGGAGCGGCACTGGTTCAGACTTGGAGTCCGCCACATTGCTAACTTTGCTACCGGCTTACCAGAGAACTATTAATTACAGATTTACTTAATTTTGTTTTTCCTCCTCTAGATGTCCCTGGCCACCCTTTTGGTTGCGGCAGCTTCCCCCGCCCTGGGCGGCGTCCTCCCCGTTGCGGCACCCTACGCCGTAGCACCCTTCGCCTCCAGCTACAACGCACACACCATCCACCACAACGTCGCTACCCCTGTCGCTGCTCCAGTTGTCGCCGCCCCCTACGTCGCCGCCCCCGCTGTAGCTGCCCCCTACGTTGCCGCCCCCGCTGTAGCAGCTGCCGCCCCCTACTTAGCCAGCCCCTACGTTGCCCCTGCCGCTTACCCCTACGCCTATCCTCTCCTGAAGTAAAATATCTAAAACCTTGCATTTCCATATGGATCTCTTCTTTCCCTCAATAAACTAAGATAAAAATAAATGCAGTTTTATTATCCAACAGCACCTATTCTAAGTCAAATTGTTGATTGAAATACCGGGAGCAGCAAAAGTCAGTATTACGCAAAGTTAAGTTAAACCATAGCATAACCATAACAGTATTATTTTAAAATACATGTTAGAGAAGCTGCTCAAAGCAACAAGCTACATAGTCTAAAATATGTAACAACTTTCCAGTTGAAATATTTTTAATAGTTAAAGTATGCATTTTTACTATTTTTTGTTTTAGCCTTAAACTATTACATAGAAAACAACACTTAAGCTATGAATACTTTATATGGTAAATCCTTATTTTCACTAGTATAAAGTAGTGAATATGTATTGTATTGGGAAAATTTAGTTTTTTACGAAATCAGTACGAATCATAAAATTAATCAATATTCATGTGAACTACAACTATCTATAACCATTGCAAACAATTTTAAGATACTTAAATCTAAACATTTTATTGCTTTTTTGCTAAAAATACACGTAAGTACAGTTTAAGATATAGCTGAAATCTTTTATGCAATAATGGTGACTAAATTTTCAAGATTTACTATAAAATGAAGGGATTTTACTAATAATCGGATTGTTTAATAAATATTCGTAAATTGAATAAACATTATTTGTTACGTGCCCAAGATTAGAATCGTTTCGTTTGAGTAAGTGACTGCTTGAATATAAAAATATTACCTGGGGTCATCTTAAAGTTTTTATAGGGTTATTCTAGGGCGATATTTGAACACTTTTATTAATGTCTTGGAAGGAGCTGATGGTAGTTGATATTTCAATGACTCCTGAAATCTTCCTGTGATTTCTAACATTTATTTTAAGATAGAGAACTTGGGATTTTCTGTTACGGTAATTCCCAAGATGTATCGTGCATTGAAAGGCTAGGTGATTTAGTAGTTTCAGCTGAGTAGTTACATTTATATCGTTATTGCGGACATTTTCTGTCAGAATAGTAAAACAAAGTTTCATGACGTTTTAGATCTGGAATCTGTTTTTCAGGTGAGTTGGAACAAAGAGTATGACAAGGTTATACATAATCAGAATTAAGCCGTTATAAAGCTGAAAATAACAATATTTAAAACAGTCCAAAAATGTTTAAAGAATACCAACAAACAAAATATAAGCTACACATTAATGGTTTTATTACCCACTTCCTAATCTCACAGTTCAACCCTGAGCAAAGCCAAAAATTGTTTTCATTCATTGGGCTATTGATTAACGAACCTGGCAAATGAATCAGCTGATCTCTGTTAATGACAAAGCTATATCTAAATATATAAAACAAAGTCGTGTTAGTTACACGCATTATAACTTGCGAAAGGCTGGACCGATTTTAATGATCTTTGATTTTTTAGATTCGTCTCTGCTCCGGTCATGCTTTAGGCATATTCGGTTTCCATAAATCCAATTAGTTTCCATTTTATAGCGTTTTAAATTTCTAATGTTGACCTTATGGGGAATAAGTTTGTTTACAAATTAACTACAATCGAAACATTTGATTTCTTAAACCAGCTGTTTGTTTACTGTCCATTAGCAATATGCTTTACTATCCAATGCTATCTGAATCATTCAGTAAAACTATGAAGTAAATGTGTGCTGTACAAAATGAACAGCATTATTCGCCAAATTAATAGTTTACGGTTTTTGGGAATTATGTACTGTATTTATATTTATTTTTTCTGTATGATTAAAAGTCACGTGTTTATATGTTTGCAAAGTAAAAAATAATTACAATGTTTCTACATATTGAGTTTATTATAATAATTAGCTGTTGTATATTTAAAGCTTTCAAAACGAAGCCGCAATGCTAATTGAATTCAGGACATGGCCAATCTTAAAGTTAGTTAACATGTATTTACTGTTAGGCGTTACGAAGTTCGCCGGGTCAGCTATAGTTTATTATAAAAACCAATTCAATTGCCTTTCCCTCTTTTGGACATGAAAATCCATCGGTGTGGGTCGGAGCTACCTATTTGAATATTTGGATAGAACTACAAAAAATCCAATCGTGTTGGTATTTGAAGATTCGCTAAGTTTGTATCAGGTTGAAGCGCCTATATGATTAATTTAAACCCAAAGTACACCCTACCAAGATGTTATCTCAAGACAATCGCACATTACAGCGACTATTGTGCGTGGTTGTGTGTGTGATCACGCTCTTGACCTAATGTCACGCGTTACACAATGGTAGAAAGCCAGTCGGAGTTATGCGTGACACGCACAGACGTCGACCTACTACCGGTCACATGATCTTGGACTGATAAGGCAACTAGCGATAGTCAGTGGGGAGCAGGTAGCGCGACTACCACACATAATCCGGTATTCTTGTGGCCGAAATTAATGAGAAAAATTATTTTTTACAATTATAAAATATATTCAATAATTTTTAATTATTAAAATGTTCTTATTCATACAAAATTCAATACAGTTTGAGTCTAAGGCTGTTCTTAATCTTAAAATAAAGAGTTCCTATCCTTTATTCTTAAATAAAATAAAATTACTATTAAAATATAAAAAATTTTTTTTTTTATCAAAAATCTAAGATTATTTTAAATTTTTTAACTAGACATTAAAAAAAATGCGGCGGCATTAAATTTTTAAACTAAAATACTTTTACAAAATATTTTTTGATATCGGATATTTCACTAATATCAAATAAATAGTAGTCTACTAGTACAAATACATAAAAAATATGATCCAAACAATCGGTTAGAAAATTTTTAAAAAAATACTTTGTGAAAATATACAAATGGCGGATATCTGAGAAATAAGCCGTTTTGGCCATGAGCTTGGATCATGCTAGTTTTTTTTCTTAGTAGTCTACTAGATCACATAACAAATGCAATCCGTTAGATGTTTCAATGAAAAAATATTTTTGTGAAAAATACAAAAATCATATTTAGAATAGCGTTTAGGATACATTGGAACTTTTTTCTTCCTGCTTATGTACCTAATCACTCACCGAAGTCCTGAAACGTTTTTAATGAGCACTCTGTATATTAAAAATTCAATACAATAGCTCTAGTAGTTTCTATCGAAACCTGTTGCAAATTTTCATCATACGAATTGCCAACATGCCCCCCAGAGTTAAGACATATCCATGTCAAATATTATATACGAAAAATCTTAGAGTCAGTTCAACGTCATTGATAAAAAAATTCAATAACAATATTGGTGTAAAAAAATAAAAATTAGAGATTTGTGTCACTAACCTGCGTAATAACCATCCACCTGTTCTTATTTGTTATAAATCAGGTACTAAAGTATTCAGTTTCATGTATCTTCACGTCATTTTATTCATAGGCTAAGAGAGAGGTTGGAATTTCTAAAAAAATATTTTTTTCCATTTGTAGCAGCTGCAATACGTGTAAATCTGAATTATTAACAAAATTTAACGTACTATGCGTATTGAAAAGAGTATATTAATCAACCTTCACGCACGAAAAGTCAAGGTGAATTGAAGGTAAACATACGGTTAAACATCGAAGCCGTATCAGAGCAGACACGAGACTAGCTAGGCAATGTTCACCCACTGAGACACAGGCCTTGACGTGTCAATATACAAGATTCGCGCCAAACCTGACACTCTGAGTCAGCTGTTATAACTTTCACCATCCAGCTGATTAGAGATGAAGGTCACACTTGACCGTGGTTACATTTACCTTGATTGTCGTGTGGGTAGGTTAGGAAAGGCGTTAGTGGTGACGATTATAGATTACTATATACAGTTTTAAAAGCCTTGATTGATTTGGAGACACATTTCTGTGCTCTATGGTTTTTTACTCTATGAACATTCTACTTTATTCTACTTATGCTACGTGAATATTCTACTGAAGGAGGTTTCTACTCTATGGGGATTCTGCTCTTTGAGAATACCACTTTATGATCTTTCTACCATCAGAAGATTCTACACTAAGGGGATTCTACTCTAGGGAGATTAAACTATATGGGGATTCCACTATATGAACCTTCTGCCATAGGATGATTTTTACACTATCCGGATACTATTATTGGAGTATTATACTCTAGGATGGGATTATACTCTTATATACTACGCCTTCTACTACTTTATATACTGCTCTTTTCATACTACGCTATGGGAGTATATTCAGTAAGCATTCTAAAGTAATAATATTCCACTTTAAACAGTTTTACTATTGAAACCTTTTACTTTGTGTAATTTTTATCTCCGAAGATTCTACTCTAGAAAAATGTTAAAATGTATGTGAATGTATTTTACTTATATATGACTCTACTCACTAAATATTCCATTCCTATTATCGTTGTAATGAATCTATTTAAGAGTTATATCTAATATAAAATTAACAACTAATAAAATATTATATCCATGACACAGTTCGTAATTTTGCGTCAAATTTAGTAAAGCGATTTATCAAAAGCTATATCACATCCTATGCACTTCGAGTGTATGTATGTCTCAGAAATTCTGCTATACCAACATAGCATCAAATGGAAATATTTACTTAGTATAGCTACATTTTACAAACATGAAAGTTTAAATAAATTATTCATTATTATTAGCTCATTTAAACGTGCTTGACTCTTAACAAGTACTATAAAATTGTAAAAATTCGATACCTATCTTAATTTTATTGGATACTAATTAACTATCCATATTATAATATCTACTTCACTCATCACATTAATCTGTCACACATTGTGAATAAAATATATTTAAAAATACTGTATAAAATTGTTTAACTCTTGTAAATTATAAAATATCGTAGATTTGTTCAGATTTTTGTACTAGTTTTAATACGTCAAAAACTTAACCTATTTCCACAAAATGTTAGTAAATTAAAGAACATCATAAACAAATACCTTCAAATAACAAATTTTGGTACAAGATATAGATATTTTATAGCAATTATCTTAATCTGGCTATAAAGCTGGAGGTATTACTCTTAAATTAATTATGAAGGTTGGATGAATAACTGTGAACAAAAACATGAAGTATTTGCTCGAGGGGTCATCAGATTAGCGGAGTTAATTAATTTGTTTGTCCGCAGTGCTGTGGGATCGACTCCCACATTGAAGGATATCGCGTTGGTGTTCTGGTACAGCTATGAATGTTTCTAGCTTGTACTTTATGTATTTATACTCTCAATGTGTGTGGTAAAACATTTCAAGACATCTGAGTAAGCATATACACTAAAACAAAGATATTTACAGCAAAACCAAAATACCCCCGTCACAGCAAACCTGCGTACTCAGCGAATTTCAAAACAATAACATTATAATAATAATTAAGTAATAAAAATATAATAAATAATAAAATAATAAAATAAAATATGACAAGTTTTATCAAAATCTGACTATTCTCCATAAGATTAACATGGGAAAGACTGTGCAGGTTTGCTGCTGTGAGGAACACTGACAGTAGGCATTTCTACCATAAAACTTTTTTATTTTTTAACAATTATACCAACTTTTATCAATATCTGTCCATAAATAAAGGAGTTTGCCTATTCCCTATATGATTAATATAGGAAAAGAGTATACAGGTTTGCTGCCATGATAAACACATAAACTATGATTTTAAGCATAAATGGATAGATCTCAATCACATGAAGCTAAATATCAAGTTTTATCCAAAAATATTGATTAATATGGGAAATATTAATTTTTCCCTATCCTCCATAAGATTAACATTGGAGCCCCAAAGTACAACGTTCTGTGTTTAGATTTTTAAATATCTCGATAACCGTTGGAGATAGAGAAATATTTTAAGAAACTTAATTGTGTAGTTTTTTAAGCTGATTCCAATGGTGAAATATAAAATTAGAAACTTTCAAAAATTACATGTGAAAAAAGCAAAAAACCCCATTTTGGGGTACAAAACCCCCCCCATACTACCCGTTTCCATTGACCAATATGTCTGGTTTAAGAACTCGTCCGAGCATTTGTAGGAATACACGTTTATACCAAATTTGGTCTCGATCGGACCATTTTTACGAGAGTTATCGTGTTAACAGACTCATATATATATATATATATATATATATATATATATATATATATATATATATATATGTATAAATTTTAACGACTATTGTTTTTGGACTCTGGGCACCTAAAGAAGAAAAAATAACATGGTCCCGGGCTTAAGTCTTACCATGAGACCTACGGTAATAGCTACTTCCCTACGGGAAATTCGCTAAAACGAGTTATAAAAACATATTTTTCAATTGGATGAAAATTACTTCACATCATAACTTTTGTTTATCAACCAGTATGATTTTACTGTGTGTTTAATCATAATAAATAGAGATATTTATAAAAGTAGCAATTGAATTTTAAAAAGTATATTATTCTAATCTTATGTTATTTTATCTTTAAGAGTTTTTTTTAAATTGAATTGAAAAAAACTACTAGTGTATTCATTATGTAGGGTAATTAAAAACATCAAAGAACTTAGTATTTTATTTAAATTTTCAATTAAATTTATAAATCAGACTAGTTTTTATAGTTTAAATAAATAGTTTGAGCATTTGAGTCGTAGCTCTTCCAAAGTATGGCTCTAATGGTATTAGCTACTGAATTTAAAAATAAATAATTGCTACCACAATTGCGCCCTTTTTTCTTTAAGCCTACCCCTACTAAAACGAGAGTGTAAATAACTTTCGGTTTCCTGTTCATGAAGATAAAATGTGCCATTTAAATAAGATAAATAATATTCAACTTTTAAAAATTCCTCTAAATGAAAGCTCCGTGAAAGGCGTAATTAAAAATTATACTTTATCTTGGTGAAATAAGGACAATATTAGTTAGGACAGCTGAATTGAAATTAATTATTGTGATGTTTATTATTTACTAGCTGACCCGGTGAACTTCGTAACGCCTAATGGTAAATACGTGCTAACTTTAAGATTGGTCATGATCTGAAGATAAAATAGTATTACGGCTTCGTTGTGAAAGATTAGGCACTAGGTCACGGCATAACAATATATTAATAACATTCTCACAAAACAAACAAATCTGAGTGGGAATTGATTCACAATTTTCTAACCCAACCTAAACCCAAATTAAACCTAACTCTAATACGACTTTTAAAGGAAAGATGGACAACAGCTGATTATAACGTAATACGTATAAACATTGTATTTTTTATTTGACGAACATATAAACACGTGACTTTTAATCAGACAGGACATAAAAAATATAATACATTATCCCCCCTCCAAATCGTAAACTATTAACGTGGCAAATAAAGCTATTCATTTTTATAGCACATATTTACTTCATAGTTTTACATCAATGAATGATTCAGATGGCATTGGATGGTAAAATATATTGCTAATGGAAAGTAAACCAACAGCTGTAGCTTAAGAAATCAATTGTTTTAACTGTAGAAAATTTTTAAACAAATTTAATCCCCATGAGGTAACAATTAACATTTAAAATGCCATAAAATGGAAACTTATGGAGTGTTTGAAATTTTTTCACAGAAGCCTTCCCGGGCACATATAGAGCAACTTCCTTAAATTACATGGCGATCGGATCAGTAGTTTGGCAACGCATAAAGGACACATATATTTATACATACATTATCTATACATATATTTATTTTTTATATATAGAGATATTAACCGATTCTAAGATAATATAATAAATGTAAAGAAAGTGGCACGTAGTAGTTTAATTTATGATTCAAAAAATAAAATTTTTACATTCAGCCATACAATCCATCCTAAGTTTTTAATTATTTTTAATTATAAGAAGATAACAAATTAATATTTAGTTTTGAAAGCTCACATAATAATTTGTTTGATTGTAATATTTTATTTTTAAGTCATACATTTTGCACAGGAGAAATCGTTTCAATCAGATAATGTTAATTATATCTAGAATATATGACGTATCGTTTATGTTAAAGTCTCACGCTCCTTGCACCCTACTTTGAGGGTGCAAGGAGCGTGAGACTTACTCCCTTGGGATGAGTGGGGGGGGGTAATCATCCCCAACTAATTATGACAAATGACGTTGTAAACCAAGGACTCTTCGTCGAACTAGAAATACAGTCTTTAAAATGTATTGCTATTAAAATAATAAAAACCACCAAGCGTTGTTATGTTTTATAAAAAATATATTTTAATAATAAATCATCGTTTTCATCAAACCAACAACTCTCATGTACCGGATCTTTTTAAACTATGCCGGCATTAAGATCTTGAAACTAAACTGCTCACAGTATACTTTAAAAGGCTGTTCCTTATTTGATTGTAGATACTGAAAACATTAAATAAACAATTTTGAAAATGATCGCCATTTTCCAATATGGTAGGAATAATGGTTTTTTCTTCAGAAACATATATTTTATAATAGTTTCACATACTACGTAAACATGATTGTAAGACCTTTTTTATACTTGGGTGGTTTTTAGAGTATTTCCTAAAGAAGTAGCTAGCTATAATTATATTTCTTATGGCGAGACCCAAGTTCGGGGACCATGTTACTTTTTCGTTTTGAGGTGCCTAAAGACCACAAAAATTATAGCTGAGTGTGAAAATCATTTTAAATGTAAATAGTAGAAAAGATGTTGAGAAAGGCACTTAAGAACCTATATATTTTACTTATATTATTTTATGAAAACGTATACACTGATATAGGTTTTTTTGGCATTATAAATATTAAAAGTTACTTTTTATTGGTCTAAATTCAATGCACGCAGGAAAAATACTTCGAATATCTAAAAAAAAACTGGAAATGAAATATAACGTAAAAGTTTTTCTTAAAACTAGTATCGGGAATGGGAATGTCTGATTTGCTTTCATAAATGTGATTAAGAGAGATTTAGATTAATAAATTCTTTCAAATTGGTAAAAACCAATAGTGTAGGTGCAGTATTGTGGCTCTTTTATATTCACATACACACAGATGGACAGGTTCCTTGGGTTAAAGGGAAAATAGATATATCCTCAAAACAGATATATCCTCAAAATAGATACATCCACTGAAAATCAAATTTGAAATTTATGACAAAAGTCTCTTCTTCTCATACCATCGTATAGGTGAAATAAAATAAAAACTAACGGAAATCCAACCAAAACCTAGAGAGAAAAATGGGTTTTTAAAATCCTATACTTTTAAGATTTTGAATATTAATGACATTTAATACTAGCAGTAAGCCCGTCCTTCGTTCGGGTTGTAGGATTCGGTTTAAAGAAGAAAGATTATCATAACAAAATGTAAACCTGAAACCCTAAACAAATCAGTTCAAAGAAACGAAATCCAGCTTTATTATTTTAGCATTTCTTCACAATTAAATAGATTAGAAAATTGTTTACCAATATTACAATTAGTTATTCGTTAAAATAACTTTTTAATATGGTATGATTTCGAAATGTGTTTAAAATCAATGATTAATATAAACTAACTAATATTGGTTTTCATTTGACAGCTGTTTGTTTTTCTTTCTATTAAATCATTAAACTACAAAGACTGCTGATTATTACCAGTATGTGATTCATTGATACGGTAATTCAAAGCATATTACGATTAATATCGCGTAAAAAGTAGGTTTTTAAATTCTCGTATTTACTTTTCAAGGGTCGGCGGACAATTTAAAGCATTGAAAACCCCTCTCTGGTATGTAGAGAATGCATGAAATAAGTTTCATGGATATCAGTCCTCCCATTTTTTTCTGGAGAAGACGGCGTAAATGCCTCCTGTATCGTCACAGATAAACAGACAAAAATTGAGATAAGACTTGTTTCTTCTTTTCCTATGGACGAAACGTAAAAATAACTAAAAATCAATAACTATGAGCAATGTACAGAAAAAAACTCTAATTTTATTTATATACATATATTATTGACTTATGATTCTATGAGTTAATTTTATGGTTATAGTTTATTAATTTCGTATTTGGTAATACATTAAATTCATAATTTGGTTCAATTTTTGTTTAGTTAATTGTATCCATGTCAAAGAATAGCCATAAATTAAACTATTTGTAATTAGTATTCTTTTCCATGAAAATCGTGATGAGGTCAAGAAAATGTACCATTTCAACAACGGAACCATGTTAGGGATGTATAAAGAATATCAAAAATGGATTATGGTTTTTATCTTTACATACAAAAATTAAAGAGCTTCAAACGGTGAATTCCAGGAATTCTCTCTTTTCGAGCGACGAGTCTGCCGTGGGCTACCAATTAGATTTTAACAATGTTTAACCACTTTCATCTCATAATGAATAAGAAATAAATCAAGGCTAAGCGAAAGAAATTGGGACATGCCTTTTACTCTGTGTCATATAATTACCCCTTTACAATTCTTTTAAGTTTAAGCTCTCTAAAAAGTTAAACTGTGGATTTTTAGTTAGTAAAAGCCAATTTTATTCCACAATAAAATGGAGTGAATATGAAAAACGTTTCATTTATACATGTAAATTAATCCAATAGTTTGTTGTGATTGCTACAGAGTACACAATTTGTATACCTCCAGTCGACCCGCACAGTTGTATGTGCCAATTAGGAGTAGTTGTGATGGCAGAGAACATAGTTTCATTTCCAAGTAAAAAGAGATGTTTGATTTAGATTGTTATTGTAGACATTTTCCATGACGGATAGTAAAACAAAGTTCACGATGGTGGAGGTGCCCGTGTGCGTATGAGATGCCGTAACAATGATCAGTATAATGACACGACCTCGAACAGTGAAAGGCTCAAGGTCAATGTGCTGCTCTGCCTGAAAACACTAAACAATCCTAAAATATTTGAATAACCAATTTGAAACTAAAACTGTAATCGGTTGAATGAAAATCCACTCGTATCATTAAAGCATGACCAAAAATACCACTAATCATAGTTTTCACGAATGTGTTTTTTTATATGATGCATAATGTTCAGCAAAAATGTACAATGACTGGTATAACTTAACACATCGAACCACGTGCCATTGTGGCTACATAATTTGAATCTTATAACTCAGTTCTTATAGTCAGTAACTCATTCGTTATCGTTACTAGTTTGAAGATACTTGTGTTATTATCATGACAAAAACTATAATCCTGCGATCGTTAACGTGTAAATACAAAAAATACAGTTTTGATGTTAGTTATTTTATATTAAATTTAAATTAGGTGAATTGGGCCTAATTAAGACAATTTGGACAGTTAAAATTAGAAAAACTTAGTTTACATTAAGAGAAAATTTTAATAATGTATCATTTTAAAATCAATGACAAAATGTAAAGAAACTAATATTGATTTTAATTTAAGTGTTTATGGTTTTATTGACATGGATATGTCTTAGCTCTGGGGGGGTGTTGGGGATTTTTAAGATGGAAAACATGTAACAGGTTTCCATAGAAACTACCAGAACTATTGCGTTGAATTTTGTAATATAAAATAATAAGAACAGCTGTTCAGATGAACTTAGACCATTCCCTTTAGACATATCCATGATCTAACCTATTTCCCACAGGGAAGTAAATACAAACATTTTTCTATTGGATTATATTAATATATCACATTGTTAGGAGCAATTAGAAATAATGTTACTAATATTGATAAAAAATTTTTAAATGCTCATTAATTTGATTTAATACATAACATAAACCAGTCAGTATGTAGTAAAAACTTTTCTCCAAAAGGTATAGAAAATGCAAATATTCTTCATTATAGTAGGTGCTCTTGTTATTATATAGAAGCGTTTCGAAAATACCATGTTCGGTGTTACAGAAAGACGTACAGAAATTTAGTTGGACCCATTTAAGTTTTCTGGCATCCCAAGTCTGTCAGGAAAAAACTATTTAGAACGGGTTATATTAAATAACAAAGATAATTATGTAATCCTGACCTCTTGAGTTGATATTAGTTATATTTTTTATTATTTTACTCTAACCAAGTAATTAAAGTAACAATTTACTAATTTCAAGTTTATGAGTTTTAAAATTAAAATATTTGCAAAGTTAAACTTCACTAGTTCCATTTCTTTAAACACTCTATATAGTGACAGAGGACATATATTCACGACCTCAAAAATATATAGACGTATCACTAAGTAAGAAAGAGCTTCAGTTAGATTTTTTCATTTCTTTATCTATTTGTTAAATCAATCTTTTCAACCTAACTAACGAAGCATTTTCATCCTAAAAACGTTTGTATTAGTATTCTAAAACTTTTCCTAGAGTTTTTCCGGCACAAAGTTGTCGAATCAAATCAGAAATAACAATCATAACTATACTCAAAGTGTTATACAATGAACATACTAAAAACGAGTTTCACTGAATTTTAGAGGGATTTTATCGTTTTTTTAATGGATACGAAAATATGTACCTGTTTTGTTTACACATCATATTGTACAAATATCTCAGTATATTAGGTATTATTTATATGTATGGGCTATAACCGCTTTCAACAGTCGAAAACTACGACAGATTTTTTCAAAACAATAATAGAATTACCAGGAACCAAAGTTTTTATTCACTCAGGGATCAAGCAAAGAGTCCTAAATTTGAAACCTAAAAAAACTACTTATATAGATATAGATGTTTTCCTTTCGCTATATGAAATATATAAACGGCTAATATTGTGTATTATTATCGAATATTTGATTTTGTGTGCGTGTGAGCAAGTGCGTGCGAGAGTGTATTTACCAGGCTGTAAAAGATTACCAAAGGTACCCTGTGTAAGATGATGTTATAAATATTTTGGCTTAAAATACCTGGATAGGGTATAAATTCAGAAAGGTAAAAATAATTATACTATGTTTCTTATTTTCCAGCGAACCTAAAACTAATAAATCTTAATAAATCTGTTTTGTACATTGCAACAAAGTGCGACATGTAATTAGTTAGCCATAATAGTGTAACATGTCAGCCTTAGTCAGTAACACGACTACAAGATCGCGCCACAATCATCCTACATTCATTCTTCATCCATACTTGGCTTAAAATACCTATCTGGGTAGGTCGCCATTTCAGTTAAAAGTATAAAGTAATTCAAGTAAGTATAACTAGTTAATTTTATATTTATAGCCATAATATTAAAAATATTTCAATTAGTTGCTTATTTAAATATACCTATTTCACTGGCAACCCCTTAATAAGTTAACAATAGCTAATTGGCTTGTTTCGTCTACTTAGGACTTCCACATCCTTTATAATCCCAGAGTATAATCTACGCACGTGGGGACTCGCCCCAATAAACCATGCTCGGCCTCCGCTGCCTCGGGTGGGCGGATACCGGACACGGACACGACGTCCTGGCTCAAGGACCTGCGTGACGTCACAGGACCAGCAGGACTCGCGTTGGTCTAGTTGTTCCTGCTTTACACGGGAAATTAGGTACCCGTTTGCAAACGTTATCCAATCCAACGATCTATACTACTAGTATAGTATCTATAGTAGTATAGATCGTTGATCCAATCACGGCTATGGCGATTCTGTAATTGGAGGTAATGAAATCGGGTGACCTTGAAAGGTGAAGGGAGATTTAATAAGAGGTTCTGGTAGTTTTGTGGTATGAAAACCTCTTAGTGAGAAGGGAACAAGTCTTCATGTTGTGATTATATTGAAATTGGACTTGCTTACGATATTTTTTTAAATCACAAACTTTTTGTTAATATCATTATCATTTAATGGATAAACGACGATGATACTGAATATTCAATGTATATAAAAATATATTAATTGTGTTACAAATTACCGCGAAGAAATTTTACAGTATGCAAGTGTTTGAGGGAACCCGTACATATCTATTCCTGTTAATTTTGCCATTGGAAGCACATTTTTCTCAAAACTTATTCATTTTAGCGAAATTTTTATATTAAAATCCTCTACTATAAGTACTTTACAATATTTTAATTTTGTTTCACATATTTTCTGTGATTACAAATCTTGCCAAAAAGTTAATTTTTCCAGTTAATCATATTTAAAAGTAAATAGTTAAAATGTTAGGTTATTATTAATTTAGAAAACAACAAATATATTATATTAAATTACTGGGAATTCTATAAATATAGTTTGGTATAAACTATTTTACATGGTTCTTAATAAAAAAAATCCCTAGTTTTGAGAAATTGTGATTACAAATAAACTGCTGCTCCCATTCTAATTATGCATAACATTTACCCTTTGAACACTAATATTTTTTATTTATACACATAATGTCACAAATATCAATACGAATCAAATATAAATTGTTCAGGACAAAACAGTGCATTTAAAAATATAAAAATCCAATTTTTAATAGTTTTTTTTATTCTCTACTGTTGAAACAAAAAAGTGTTATTTTAATGTAGGGCATTTAGATCGATTCACTGAATTGAAATATTTGTTTCAGACCTGGACTTCAACAATACATTGCATACAATATTGAAATTAACATATAACATTTCACATGTTAAACATATTGCTTCTGGCTTTAAAATATACTGAGTCTGTAATATTGTGTTGAACTATTAATTTGGAAATGTTAGCCCTTCAGGTAGTAACCATTGAGTGCAAACGAATCCTTGGAAAAAATAATTTGAAACATAATATTGTAAGGAAATCTATAAAAACAAAATTTACTCCATATTGAAAATAATAACCCACACCCATTGCTGTCAATGAATCTGAGCCGCAATATTGAATTTTATGCAACTGTTGTAACAGCATTAATGGCTGAAAGACAGTCGTAAAAACGTTGATGATGTGTCAAGTTGAAGTAAACATTTAAGTCTAAAGTAAATAAATAGTAAAATTGTTATCTTAGTTTCCGTAAATTTTTAATTACTACACAATTAATTATACCCGTAAATAATTGATCTTTCTGTTGGAAAAAAGTTTTGGCTTCCCTGAGTGAAATAGCTAAGATCATGGGTATGTTCCAATGTTTATGTTAATGTTTATGTTTCCAGTTCCTTTAAACAGCTGTCCTTACAACCATATTACGTCGCTTCCGTTACAAAATTTTGGTTTGAGGGATTGCCATCGCCTCTCCCCCAAGAGCTAAGACATAACCATGTCAAAATTTAATATACCGTGCAACTTTTTTTAATTTGACAGCTCTTTTAATAACTATCGTGTGATGCTGACTCAGAGTTTAAACTGTTCTTGTGGGACGAAAACGAAATGACCGCTGATGAAGGCTATTAAGCAGACATAGATCTCCAGTCGTGTCCATTAGAGTTCGACGGTCTTGTGCAACAATCTAACCAATCTGCTGTTCCCAGAGATGATTGGCCGCTGCAGCTCCTTCAGACTCCTGAGTCATCGCCAGGTCGTGCTCGTGATGAGCTCGACCCCTCGTTGCTCCAAAGGTCAAGGCCTCCGCCACCACGTGCGATGCCCAAGCCCAAGGTTGAACGTACTCGGTACTTGCACTGCCTACTGTTTGACCCTTCAACCCTCAGGGCAACGAGGGATCTCAATGTTTTCCTTCTATCAAAACCACGCTTTTTGTACTATTGTTTGTAATATTTCATAGTTTACACGAAATTACCTCAAAGTTCTGCAATTAACTTTGCTAGAGTTTTGCGTCTAGAGTGGTGAAAAGGTGGAATCTCCTTTGATCTAGCTAATTGAAGGTCACGAATTGTGGATAGTTATGAACAGTGGTCGGTGGATGAGATATTCCCTAGTGTGAATTAAAGTTATTAACGTAATGAATACTAGATCTATCTGCAAATACCATTCTCATAATTATACCAATTCGAAATTTATATGCAGTGTACGGTGAAAAAGAATGAAGCAGGAAAAGAAGCCCCAACGGAAGAAGGGGAAACGATAAGCGGAATCACCGGAGGCGGGGCGGAAGGGCGAAAAGACCGGACGGAAGGACCGGGGCAAACGAGCAAGGAGAAAAGAACAGGAGCACTATGGCACTTTTCCTACGTTTATCTATAGGCATATCCCTTTGATATGCCATTTTATGGGGTAGTAATTAACAGTTATGTGTAAGGAACATTTCAGCCTTAGACTAAGGCTGACACGTACCTTAGAGAGTTAATAACAGTTAATAGATTAACAGTTAATTAGTCCAACAGTCAATGGTATATCTCAGGGAGTTGAACGTGAAGTCCGAACCACTGCCTCTGAATTATGAACTAGTCTAATTATTGCGGATTAAAGTAGTATTCAATAGTGAGGTCGTTAATCCATACAAGAGAACACTACACCCACCGACCATCGATCATCACTATCCACAATTCGAGACCTCTAAGCACTTAGATTACAGGATACGTCACCGTCCCAGTTTTATGACTATCATGACAATAAAATTGGAGAATATATTCAACATCGTTTTTTGGAAACATTCCAATATGGCGGCACTGATCAAGACGATTAATGCGTTTTATGTGTTTTTAAAGGTTTTTTTAATGCGTTTTTTAATTCTAAGTTGTGTCAAGAGTCATCACTCATCACTCATTAGTAACTGATATGTAGAAAGTATTCCACAAAGAATAAAGCAAGTTGGTGATTCACTATTGGCCACAAGGCTGCAGCACTGTCGCGATATCAAGTCAAAGCGTCTGTCAAGGACTTCCATTGTCACGGTACTGACTAAGTAAGCCACGCCTATTTACAACTGTTGTTTTTCCATTGGTAAACGGCAACAATAGAGAACATTCTACTTTTTTATTTTGTTGCTAAACGTTAGAGGTAATACGGAAAAAAGTAATACAATAATAGTATCAATAAATCGGAAAATAAATAACAATGAATAGAATTAACGATAACTAGGAGTGTATAAAATAAAACACATTTTATATAAATATTTTATGTAATAACATAAATAGATAATAAAATGTAATTACTGTAGCTATTAATAAAAACAAAGATAAATACTTTATATATTTTGAACTGAAAGGGCGACCTACCCAGGTATGAATAGCCCTTGGTTTAAGCCAAGTATGAATGAAAAATGAATGTAGGATGATTGTGGCGCTCTCATTTAGTCTTGTTACTGACTAAGGCTGACATGTTCCTGAGAGAACTGTTAATTATAGCCCAACAGTCAATGACATATCTAAGGGATCTACAGTTTAACGTGGAGTCCGAACCACTGCCTCTGAATTACGATCTGGTCTAATTATGAGGATGATCTGTGCAGATTAAAGTAGTATTCAATAGCGTGGACGTTAATTCACACAAGAACACTGGATGAACACTACATCCACCGACCATCGCTTACAACTATCTACAGATAGTGACCTCCAAGTAGCTGGATTACAGGGCGACGCCACCGTCCCATTCTTAAGTAATGTCTGGCTAGAACTATGGCATATAACGGCAACAAGTATCGTTGTAAGTCACCGGTTTCACAGACATGATTGTGGTTGTTCCTACTAGGACGTAGGAACAACCACATGTATAGGACTACATGGGAGAATATTTCAAATATTATTGCAAATGCCGTTGGAGGACGAACGGCTCAGAATATCTGATATTGGAATTTTGAAGTCAATGCCCACCAGTAACTCAAGACAATCAGCCAGTCCTATAATCAATTTGAACATCAGTGTAAGTTCTAATATTCAGTGTAATATTCATGATAGTATTTTTTTCAATTATCAAATTAGTAGTTAGTTTGACCTTTCCAACCAGTCTTTAAAAACTACACAACGTTTCGAGATTTGGTTAAACTTCTCCCGTTTTCAAGTGCCTAACGACATCTACATTTCAACAACCAAGGGGTTATTTACATACAAAAAATAAACTGGGCAAAACACAACAATATATAAGTAGTAGTCTAACCTTTGTGTCGTTCGGTCCTACTATTTCTATGTCTACTAGCTCAAAGGTAGAGTGTTAGTGTCATTGGGCTGTAATTTTCCAAGTTTACAAAGTTGGTTAAGTAGAGTATTTTATTTACTATTTATTTCTCTCATTATATTTTATTATATTTGTCGTGTTTTTTGGCCGGTTTCTTTTCTTTGCAATTGAAAACTGGCATAGTTTAACCACCTCTTGAAACGTTGTAGTTTTTAAACACAAGACGCGTTAGAAAAGTACAACTAAATATTAATTTAATCAGTGAATCGGACCATTTTTGGATGACTCTTTTCTCGTTTGAAATGGTCCACTAGACACTAGTGGAGGCTAAAAATATTCCAAACGTTTTTTTGATCTATAACATATGTTATTGACGGATGCTCAGAATACAAAGAGGTTATGATCAAACTCCGTAGATCTTTCAGATCACCAACTCGAGAGACTACAACACTTACAATCATGTAATTGAAAATCAATTCTACACCCGCCACCTAGCGCAGTAGTAAAGCCCAATTGCTTTACATCTTTCTGACTACTGCACTTCCAACACAAGGAATGTTCTGTGACATCATTTCGTAAGCTGCAGTCACGCTTTGCAACACCAACAACGAGGACGTGAATCAAGATTTTATCAAGATTAAAACCTTACACTGATAACAAGCAGACACGTCACCTGTCTATCTGTGGACTCTTCACCCATTAGAACAAAATAAATAAAAATTACATTGTCATTTGACCATATGAGCAGAAATAGAAAAGATTAGATTATTGAAATGGCGACCATACCACAAGGTAGGTATTTTAAGCCAAGTATGAATGAGAAACGAGTGTAAGATGATTGTGGCACGATCTTGTAGTCGGCGACCAATTCACGTATCGCACAGTTAACGTAACCTTCATAGAGTTAATATACAGTTTAGGCTGAGTGGGCCTTGATATTTCTTTTTTAATCATACTAAGGTTCCAAACAGTTAGTAACAGAAGTATGGAATATATCGAGAATTGAGGCAGTTATTGTAAACAATTGCCGAGTCGGTATATAACAAGATTTCGAAAAATCTTGTTTTAGGAAGCCTTATATTATCAAACATGCACAGTAAACCGATCTAATAATATTATTCAAACCTTTATTCATACTAGTATGTTGCATTCTTATATTAACGATGTTAAATACTAGGTTACAATTATATACAATTTATCGTTGTTGTGGTCACAAAACATGCTGACCAAAAAGTAAAATATCATATTCCTTATCAAATTCCATTTTCTGTCTATTATTGACAATATTGCCGTTATAAAAAATACCATTTAAATTATTCAATTTTGCGGCAAAGTTTTCACCCTTGATACCCTTGACGAATGCCATTTCTTCAAGGTACTTAAACAAGATAGCGATGCTAAACTAAACAAAAAATCCTAATAACAGTTTTAACTTAATTTCAAATAAAATAATCGAGTGATAACCCCACCAGGACAAGTCAAACTCGTTAGAGAACATGAGTAGAGAACAAATTAAACAAAATGACCACAACACGTCAACAGTTTACATGTAAAAAGTTATTTAAGTTGAAATTCCAGAAGCACAAAAATATAAGAACAAATTATGATGGAGTTTCCTTATTGAACAAGTTCACCAAACCAACATTCTCAGATTTATTATTCAACCAGGTAAATAGGTTACATGAAAACGAGGAAAGTAAAATGGCCGACTGAGGCTCTTTTGGAATGAATACACGTTATTATTCTGTTTATCTTTCTGTAATATTGACCTACGCTGCTAGATATTTAAGGAAAATATGACTGAGAAATGAATGTGAGATGTGCTTAATTTTGCACAGAATAAGGCTGGAAACTTTCATAGACAGGACAATAAACCCGTAACTGTTAACATTGGGTCAAACTTTACCTGACGAATTTGATTTGGGTGTAGTGGTAGAACTGATGCTCGCAGAAACCCGTGACATTAAAATAATCCTCAAGGGGGTGGTTGCATGTCAGTTGACCTTGAAAAGTTACCATTGAGTATTCTATTTAGGAAGCTATGAACAGCCCGGTGTTTTTTGACCCGACGATAGTGTTATTGTCACCTTTTTGAGTAGCAGGAAATATTCTTACCGTGATAGATTTTGTCATTTTCTGAGCCATTTTTTTAATCCTTAAAGGTTAGACAAGTGAAATATATTTTTAATTTTTATTACACTGTTGTATATTAGCTTTGACTGTACTTTTATACATCCACAGTCAAAACTATTAGGTTGTATAATCTTGGCGCTTTATATATATATATATATATATATATATATATATATATATATATATATATATATATACATATGATGAATTTGGTTTTGATAATTTAAAATTATTTTTGCTATTAATATTTCATTTCGGTATCTTTCAAAGGAAATGTAATCAAAACGTTTTAGATGAATATACGCCCTTTTTTGTTTTAGCAAAAATTTTATTTTACTTTGACAGAGCCCGTTGATTTAGAATTTAAATAGTCTAACCTCGCTAGGAACAACGGTTGTCACATTTCACCAATATCTAAAAATGCCGAATGTCTGAAATATATGTGTGTATATATAAGTAATATATTTAAAGAAGCTCGTCGGGGACCCCTATGTCCGTGGACCACCTTTTCGGGAACCGCTGATCTAGACAATACGATTCCAATATGGGAGAGAAACGCAGAAACGCAGTTACATCACTGGTGCAGTGAGAGTGACAGAGAGGGTGAAGTGATTAGCATTCTACAGGAGGGGACGAGTGAGGCGCACTCCAGCGGAATACCGAGTAACTTCACCTTGACACAGTCACAGCTGATCTAGTTAGTGTTACTGTTAACAGGTGATCTCTTGATCAGCTGATTGTTGGACGGTCATTGTTGGCTCAGCTGGTCACCGGTGATTATGAAAGGAATAAGGTGACCTACTTGCACTTCACTCTGAGTAAATGGTCGAATTGCGTTCAAAGTTCGCTTTTAATTACACATTAATCTAACTATCAGCTGTTCTAAATTTAAATATACTCACAAACCAAATTAAATAAACATCTTTAAATACAATCTTACACTAAAATATTATAGGGTACTATATATACATATATAATACATTTTAAGTCTCTATTAGTATTCCCTGATCTTATGTATAAATTCTTAGTTCAAAACTAAGAATTTATACATTGTCATAGATAAGCCATCAGCTTATCTGACACAAAGGAAAATACAAAAATGGGTTTTACAATACTCAAAATAATACTACGACGAATCATACTAATGTGTTTGCAGAAAAATATACTTTCCAAAACTTACGAAAGCTAAACGTAGAGATTGAAAAATTACAGGTAATAATATTTTTTTTGGCTTGAACTTCCGTTAAAGCTTTTCTAAAAATACTAAGAGCTAAAAGTGCCATAAACACTCTACAGAATCACCACTAGCTACAGATACCATAAACGCTTTATAGGACTACCATGAACAAAAGGATCTATTACCGCTTTTAAAGACTACGAGGGGAACTAACTACATGTGATGTCAACGTTTGTAGAACTACCAGGAGATACAGATACCATCACAGCTCGTCATGAATATTAGGAGGACTACCATCAACGCTATATAGGACTACGAGGAGCAAAAAGAACTACCTATCACCGCTTTTCAAGAATACCAGGGGGACTATAGGTGCCATAAAATATTTCTAGATCAGGAATACCAGGAGCAAAAGGGACCATCGATCCTTTTCCAAGACTACGAGAGGCACAGGTATCATAAAGTATTTCTGGGACTACCAGGAGCAAAAGGAACTGTCACCGCTTTCCAAAACTACGAAGGGGACTACGAGTAACATCAACGTATTCTAGATATACCAGGAGATACAGTTACCATCACGGATTTACAGGAATACAAGAGAACTATAGATACCATCAAAGATTTTAGGACTCCAAGGAGAAAAAGGAACCATCACCGCTTTCCAACACTACAAGGAGCGTCACAGATAATCAATGCGTTTTATAACCGCCATGAGATAGAAGTACCATCAACATTTTCCAGGACTACTGGTATTAGTCTCCTAGTAGGCAGCTCCACGAGTTCCAAGGTCGCCGACCAAGAGGCTGCGGGTGTTGTGACCGTTATCCTATCGCGAGGTCGCGTCACAATGGGCTCCCACAATGGCGACCGGCGGACCCGCTATTGTGAAGCTTGATTGACACTCGACTTCGTCATTGTGCATTGTTGTTGACCAGAAACAACAGACTTGGCACGCTCTCTTCAACTTATTTTTAAGAAAATGTACTTCTCATTTGCTTCTGTATATGTTTTTTAAGTCCAATTGAGTTGAGTTTGCTTGTTTGACGGTAAGTCTAAATTAATTTGAGATTTCAGAGTATTTACCTACCTATGTCGTACCTATTTATGTATTATAATAATAATAATCGGGTCCCTTAAACACTGGGGAAAATCATCTTTTAATCGTACTTCGAAATTAGAGAGAGTTCTCTAGTTAGGTTTTGCTATGTTGTAAATTCTCAAATGGTGAAAACAACAATTTATTTAAAATTCCCAACATATGGTTTTTGTTTAGGGTGACCCATTTCACTAATTAATCTGCGTTTCACACGAATACGCTTCTGGGGATATAGCTCCTCTCTTCCCACTTCACTAGCTCAGAGGCGAAGTGTTATTACATTTATTTTTTTAATTTCGTTTTTATGTGTTGTGCATGCCATATAGGTTGTTTTATTGACAATAGGAATAAAATAGCTATAACTTTTAATAATTTAAATAGGTAATCACTTGAAAACGGGAGGTGTATCTCTACCTCGAGAACCGTTGAGTAGTTGTAAAACATAGATGCTCAAGAAATGTCAAAGAAGTTAATAGCAATACCTTTATGAATTTCAAAGGCTATGTAGCCCCTTTTTACTTTACAGATTACACCACCTCTTAACACCCAGGTTTTCCGACACTGGAAAGCGATGCTACCAAGGTGGATACAACCTTTTGAATAGCCTTCTAAAAACTATAAATGTAATGTACAAATGCGCGTTACTAGCAGCCCCGAACAGACGCAAAGTGAGAAGCCTCATATGCAAACACAGGTTGTTTGCTGAGCGACGCGACACCAACGCGCTCTGTTCTCTGTTTGGCGAACACGTTAATATTATCCACTTTACGGTGTCTCCACCGTTAAAATACGCATTATCATTTTATGTTGCGCAGTAATTTTATGGCCAAGATACGAGCTTTTAACCCATAAAATATTAATAATCTTATAAGGAACCGACTTACTTGTGGGTACTTTGACGTGATTTGTAGTGTTTTGTAGTGTAGAGGGTTATCTTAAAATGTGAAATATACTACAAATCAATAAAAACTTTTAAATTTAACACAGCTAACTTATGGAGAGCATGAAAATAAAATATTATTCTATATAAATAAAATTAAAGTTTTGTCTGTACATAGCTTAGAATTATTATTTTTTTTGTTATTTTTTCTTTCCTTGCATTAGAGAAGCCGAAACCGGTCTTATCCCAATTTTTGTCTGTTTGTCTGTGACGCTCCAGGAGGCATTTATCTTTTGTAGAAAACGGAGTTTTACAATGAAAACGAAAATATTTTGAAATCCTCTTGAAACAATTCTTGAAACCTTTCGTTTTTGAAAATTAAATAAGAAATTATAAAATTTTTAAAACCAGTTTTCAATGAAATAATTACAAGTTATTTTTATTTTTAAATTTTAAAGATATATATAAAATAAAAAATAAATATGTATAATATTTATTTATATTGGTCATTAATTTAAAATCCGTTTCGAAATCATACTATATTACGTATTTCAAATAATAATAAATTTAATAATTTGTTTAAATTATCTATTATAATGCTTACGAATTTTATTGTATTGACTTGTTATCTTATTCTTACTGAATCCTACAACCCGTACAAAGGATGGGCTTACTGCTAGGCAGAAATAAAACAGATAAAATTGATTGGGATTTATATGCTAAATAAATATAAATAAAATAAGAGTTTTGTTTATACATTATTCGGATTTAGCATCTTTTGGGTTATGTTTTACCCTTTATATCACAGTAAAGTCTGTCTGTCTAACCATCCGTCCGTCCGTCTGTCTGTCTGTAACGCTAAACAAGGGTTTTAAAACGAGAGCACCCACAGTTATGAACATTATTTTGATAATTCTTGGCAAATATTCTTGTTTACTTAAACAATATAAAATAATATGATAAATAATCAGTTTTAAAAATATAAAAAACAGTTTTCAAATTTTACAATTTTATTTTTATAATAAAACTGTAAAATTGAATAGAGCTATTGTATTGAATTTTTAAGTGAAAGAATAAGAACACCTGTTTAAATGAACTGAAAAAAATCTCTTTAGACATATCCATGACCTAATCTATTTCCCACAGGGAAGTAAATACAAACATTTTTATTTGGTTGGACATTTGCTGGAATATTTGGAGGTATTGAATAAACAAATGAATTTGGAATTGAAACCAGAACGATGTAATAGCTAAATTAATAATTCATTAATCCATAAAACTGTTTATTTCTTATAGATTAAATTAAAAGTGACTTGTGTTCAAAAGTCATTTGTAAGAAATACTATTAAGTCGTATTTTGTCTATTGTTTTTAAAATAAGATACAACAAATATTTATAAAACATTGCAAAATATTATTTAACAAAACATTAAAGCTAATGAATTTTAAAAATATAAATATAAATTAAAAATATTCTATTTTAATAATTATTAATATAAAAAAAATGATAAAATATAAAAAATTTTCTTTAAGTTATAAATATTGTTCAAATGTTTTATTATGTAGGTAAATAAATAAATTAATGATATACTGTTTTTTTTATTAAAATTGACTAGATCATTGACTATTGTATTGATTCCTAGTTCTATCAAAATATGATATAACAAAATATTAAGAAAAAACAATCTTCCTTTAAAAAATCAAAAATGTATTGAATCATATCTGCACGAAAATGTCTTTTTTTATACTTATGATAGAATGGTTATTTAAAAAAAGATGAAATATAAACAAATACTGGTAATTATTAAAGATAATCCGACCTCTACTAAACAAACCATGTTACATAAAATGTAATTATGACGCAATAAACATTGAATAATGTGATACGCAGTTTTAGTTAGTGGAACAGTTAGACGATATGATTAATCAGCTGACCTGGTCAAACATATCGGATAGCGATCGACTCGTTTATCAGATAATAAATTAACTGACGGATAAATCAAAAATATTGACAGTTGATATCGTCACGACCTGATTACTTTTTGTCTTTGTGGACCCCTTTGTTGTACACATCACCTCAAAAATGAATTTTAAGCCCAATAATTTAACATACATTCAATGTCATCTTCTTAAATTTTTGTAATAGTTGAATAATGTGTACGCATATATAATGGGGCATTTAGGTACGAAAACTCAAAATCAAAATATTAGATTTTAATTTAATTTCCTTTGATATTTAACTTGCATACAGCAAAATTTCATATTTTTGCATTTTTTATCATTCATAGTACACTCTTCAAGAGCACTATTCTAAAACCTTTATTATACGTGTTTGCATGTATACAGTATCAAGCAACAGTTCTTACCATAAGAACATATTAAAATAAAAAAAATCATTTACTTCCCTGTGGCAAATAGGTTAGATCATGGATATGTCTTAAGGGAATGATCTCAGTTCATCTAAACAGCTGTTCTTATTATTTTATATTAAAAATTCAATACAATAGCTCTGGTAGTTTGTATGGAAACCTGTTACATGTTTTCCATCTGAAAAATTGCCAACACCCCTCCAGAGCTAAGACATATTCATGTCAAAAATGATCATCGTCCGGAGCTAAGGTTACATATATAGACTAATAAATTGCATTATTTTCACGTAAACACCTATTGGTTTTATTTATTAGGTTTTTGACATGAACATGTCTTAGCTCTGGGGATGTTGGCAATTTGCACGACAACAATTTGTAACAGTGACGTCATTTGGTTAGTAACGTCACATGGTTAGTTACGTCATAGCTTGGTTATAAGAACAGCTGTTTAGATTAACTCAAAACATTTCCTTTAGACATATGCATGATCTAACCTGTTTCGCACAGGAAAGCAAATACAAACATATTTCGAATAGCTACCAAATGTTTACGTAGATAGCTAAGTAATTTAATGTGTTTACATAATTTGTCTCAAGTACCTTTCTTAATAAAGATAAAGATAAAGATTTATTTATAATACTACTGTCTATTGGTTAAGCTGCAAAATTGCATCAATATTTCGCTCACGGCCGAACTGTTGATCTTCGGATTTTTAAGGCGGTGCGAGCGGCCTTAGATACAACTGAAATCCGCTAGGTCGGCGCTAGTGTCGCTTATTCGTTACGCATATGTGGTTGATTCGTGCAAGCTTCCTGAGTGACTCGTTTAAGATAACAATTGTTGTTTTAAATATTTTTAAACTTATCTTTATACCTCTAAAATGACATATTTCATAAGATTATTGGATCAAAAATGTGGCCTTAAAAATTCATTTCCTGTAGGAAACGAAATTTTTTTCTTATTTCAAAATTTCGCATAGGTTACGTGAAAAAGGTCTGTTATTCACCCATATTCCCAAAATTTCAGTTCAAAAACACAAGCCGTTTTCTCACACTAGAAAAAGGTGAAATTTTTTAAATAATTACCATGTAACTAGAAAAGGTTTCATTAAAAACATGATAAAATTATGCCAAAGCATATTTATGATACAATCAATAATTAAAGTTAAAATTTGATTTTTTAAGATAAATCGATATTTATCATAACCACCCAGTGACAAATTAATCCCAAACCGTTTACATCTGATGTACTGACGTCACCGTTGACTGTTACGCGTCACTCGGCACGCCACGCACGTCGCGTCGTCGCACGCCACGCGTTACAGGGCGTCCTTCTTGCAAAACTGTTGAATCACGGGTAAAAGTGACTTGACGATTCGGCCATCCGTTGGGCAACGCGGGCAGCGTGTTTGGGCATTGCTCCACCTCGAGCACTTCCTCTGGTGCAATCGGTCATTCGTGGTTCGGATTAACCCGACTGGAAGGTTCAGTAGATACGGTAATCACTTGATAATTCGAAGGTCACCAGTTGGATTTCGAGAATAAACGTTTGTGTTATCAAACGTTTGTGATTGTTAAATATTACACCCTGATGCCTTTGACATTCGGATATCAATTAGTAATCCTAGAAAGCTTTTCTTTCTCATCACGCCCAAAAAAACACAAAATACCCACCAATGTGCCTCTCAAATATGATTTGGTCTAACAGCTTTTGAGCTAATTTACAGTAAAAATAGAGATACAACAGTATTCTCCATTGAAAGACCTTCGCTGGGGACCATTTTTCGTTTTTGAGTCGCCAAATGCCAAATCCTGGTAAAAATTGCTGGTGTTTATATTACATATGTTTAAATTATGATTTGCGGTAAAGTTCGAAAATCAGGCAAATCGTTCCATTTCACTTAAGTTGCAGGTCTGCTACTACATGGGTATTATTGGGCACGACTGTCTCCCCTTATCAAAATGCTTGTTTTTGAAAATGAAATAAATTTTTCGAGAAATATAAAAATTAAAATTAAAAATAAGGTAACCATATATTAGGATATTTATTCTGAAAATGAACCATTTCATTAAGTTATTACCTAGTGGATGCTATAGTTTTATCTCGAGATAAATATTTTTACGGATTAATTATGAAAAAAGTAAAATACACCAGATTTCAGTAGGTAGGCAACCTTCCTAGGAAGTAAATAAAAAATCCTAAAGAATCCATTGCTCTACGAATTACTTAAATAAGTACAAATCGATGCTAGGTGAGATCAGGGCTAAAATAAAATCGTTTCCTATCAGAATAATAAAACATTCCACGATAGGAAAAAATGAAATAAAAACTATTACTCTTAGTAAATATTTTTGAAATTAGTGTATTTAAAAAATTTTAAATCTAAAGATAGACACTACTACGCTTTTTAAAAAGTGTTTCTACTTCATTTCAGAAGAAAAATTGCAAAAAAACATTTATGGTGGTAAATTCTTTCGATACGCTATCAAGGAAACACACTCTTTGAATTCAAGGGGAACAAAAAACTCTTTCTTGGGGAATTATTTTAGGTGAATAATTAATTCTAAGTAAGTTAATTCATGGACTGAAGGCTAGCAGGTTTGGTTGTAAAACGACACTTGTTAGGAACAAGGAAGTAGACGAGAGAAGTTTGCGTGGACGAAATGTTTTAGGAGGAAACATTGTAATGGGCTTATTAAAATCTAGGCAGTTGCCATTATTTCTCGTTGAGTACAAAAGAAAAACCGTAAGCCACAGGTGACATTGGTGTTGGTTTTTTACGTTTTTCATCGTATTGTTCAATGATATTCTACTACTAAATTACAGTGAAACCAACACCTTGGTGATATCCCGGTCCTGACCGCAAACCACAAAGTTAACCACACTGTTGTAGTTACCACGAGATCAAACCACGGTTGTGCGATAAGAACCTTTACCAACACATTTAACCAATCATATAGGTAGTTAAAAATTGATTCTTAGTTACTCACATAAATGGTAGGTGTTAGTGTAGTTTAATTATAATTTTCACCTTACATAGCAAACATAAATGTGCTTGTGCAACGATTCTCTTATCATTGTTTAACTCATATTAAACTCTTGTTGAAGACTTTCTGCTACCATTTTGGGGGGGGTGACATGGATATGTCTTAGCTCTGGATGTGATTTTTAAGATGGAAAATATGTAACAGGTTTCCATAGAAACTAACAGAGCTATTGTATTGACTTTTTCATATAAAAGAATAAGAACAGCTGTTAAGATGAAGTGAAAACATTCTCTTTAGACATATTCTTGATCTAACCTATTTCCCACAGGGAAGTAAATACAAACATTTTTAATAAAAAACTTAACTGAAATATATTAAAATAACATGTAACAGGTTTAAAAAACTAGACTATGTATTGATTTTTATACAAAATTAAGAACAGCTGTTTAGATGAACTGAGACATTTTAGAAATGATCTAACCTATTTACACATATACAAACATTTTTAATAAAAAACTTAACTGAAATACATTAAAATAACAACGAGTTAAAAATTAGGTTTATAGTTATTTTTATTCTGGTAATTTTTATCACTTTATACACGAACATAACTTAATTTAAATACTTTTCAGTATACAATTTTTTTATTCATTCCTAATAAGTAGTTAAAATTTTATATAATATAATTTCAGAACATATTTACTACAAGTAATGTAAACTGAGATTAGAATATAACGATATAGCTGTTGTATTTTATTTATTGCGACGTGAAAATTAGAGTTCATATAATTTTTAACACTTTGTCCAACATTTAGTAGCTTCTTCCTGTGAATAGTTATATTCTATTTTTTCGCTAATTACAGTAATTTATTAACAATTAATCGAAATAAAACTCAAAAATCCATATTTTAAAGTGTACTTATTTTAAAATAAAGGTTTTTACCACTAATGAAATGATAAAAATAGTTGCTTATTCTTAGACAATTTTAGAGAAATAATTTTCATAATTGCAGTCAAATATGATTGTAAAAGTGTATCTTTTTTCTTAATTCATTGTTGAATTATCATACAAAGCTGTTTGTTTTAGAATTGATTGATTATTTTGGGGGGATTATGGGATTGATATTTATTTTATTAGGGCCTATTTAAAATAATCGTAATATTATCGTAATTTGATGTGAAATTATTCACAACAATTTAAAAATATTAATAGAAGTTTTTGTTTGCATATTGCTTAATTTATTATATCCCTCACATTCCTCATATAATTAGGATTTTTTTTAATATTAACAGTAATATATATATTTTTAATTTATATTTAATTATTCTGCAGTTGATCTGGTTTCCTCTTTAGAATATTTCATAGGTGTTATCTGAATGAAGATAGATTTACTAAAATAAAGGTAATGACAAACAATTGTTTTTCAAATAAATAAAATCATAGGTATTACATTGTAATTTGAATATTCTTTAGTACCATTTAATCTATTGACTACCAGCTCCATTTTCAATAATTTTAGGTACGGTACGTGTCTTACAGCAACATATCTTACTCCACTTCAAACTCAAGTTCTAGCTCCAGTTCAAACTTGTATGCTCCAGTTCTAGTTCCAATTACAGGATCTAGTTCCAGCTCCAGTTATAGTTCCAGTTACATGATCTAGTTCCTGCTCCAGTTATAGTTCCAGTTACATGATCTAGTTCCAGCTCCAGTTACAGTCCCAGTTACATGATCTAGGTCCAGCTCCAGTTATAGTTACAGTTACATGATCTAGTTCCAGCTCCAGTTATAGTTACAGTTACATGATCTAGTTCCAGCTCCAGTTATAGTTACAGTTACATGATCTAGGTCCAGCTCCAGTTATAGTTCCAGTTACATGATCTAGTTCCAGCTCCAGTTATAGTCCCAGTTACATGATCTAGTTCCAGCTCCAGTTATAGTCCCAGTTACATGATCTAGGTCCAGCTCCAGTTATAGTTACAGTTACATGATCTAGGTCCAGCTCCAGTTATAGTTCCAGTTACATGATCTAGGTCCAGCTCCAGTTATAGTTACAGTTACATGATCTAGTTCCAGCTCCAGTTATAGTTCCAGTTACATGATCTAGTTCCAGCTCCAGTTATAGTTACAGTTACATGATCTAGTTCCAGCTCCAGTTATAGTTCCAGTTACATGATCTAGTTCCAGCTCCAGTTATAGTTCCAGTTACATGATCTAGTTCCAGCTCCAGTTATAGTTCCAGTTACATGATCTAGTTCCAGCTCCAGTTATAGTTCCAGTTACATGATCTAGTTCCAGCTCCAGTTATAGTCCCAGTTACATGATCTAGGTCCAGCTCCAGTTATAGTTACAGTTACATGATCTAGTTCCAGCTCCAGTTATAGTTACAGTTACATGATCTAGTTCCAGCTCCAGTTATAGTTACAGTTACATGATCTAGTTCCAGCTCCAGTTATAGTTACAGTTACATGATCTAGGTCCAGCTCCAGTTATAGTTCCAGTTACATGATCTAGGTCCAGCTCCAGTTATAGTTCCAGTTACATGATCTAGTTCCAGCTCCAGTTATAGTCCCAGTTACATGATCTAGGTCCAGCTCCAGTTATAGTTACAGTTACATGATCTAGGTCCAGCTCCAGTTATAGTTCCAGTTACATGATCTAGGTCCAGCTCCAGTTATAGTTACAGTTACATGATCTAGTTCCAGCTCCAGTTATAGTTCCAGTTACATGATCTAGTTCCAGCTCCAGTTATAGTCCCAGTTACATGATCTAGTTCCAGCTCCAGTTATAGTTACAGTTACATGATCTAGGTCCAGCTCCAGTTATAGTTACAGTTACATGATCTAGTTCCAGCTCCAGTTATAGTTACAGTTACATGATCTAGGTCCAGCTCCAGTTATAGTTCCAGTTACATGATCTAGGTCCAGCTCCAGTTATAGTTACAGTTACATGATCTAGTTCCAGCTCCAGTTATAGTCCCAGTTACATGATCCAGGTCCAGCTCCAGTTACAGTTACATGATCTAGTTCCAGCTCCAGTTTTAGTTCCAGTTACATGATCTATGTCCAGCTCCAGTTACAGTTACATAATCTAGTTCCAGCTCCAGTTACAGTCCCAGTTACATGATCTAGGTCCAGCTCCAGTTATAGTTACAGTTACATGATTTAGTTCCAGCTCCAGTAGCTTACATGATAGTCTCCAGTAGTCCAGTTACATGATCTAGTTCCAGCTCCAGTTATAGTTCCAGTTACATGATCTAGTTCCAGCTCGAGTTCTAGTTCCAGTTTCAACTCTATTACCAGTTCCAGGCTCACGCTGCGGCGCCAGGTGCTGGGGGCTCGCCTCTGCAAGGTCACTCCTCGTCCTCGACCTTCGCCTCTGTTGACTCCTTTCCCCGCCGCGTACCCTGGGGGCTCTGCCTCGCCCAGCTACTAGGAACCATCCGACACTTGCTCTGCCACTACCGGAGGTCCGTGTCTGACTAGATGGAAAACTGAATCACTCTTGAAATATGAAGTCCAGTCTAGAGAAAGAAGAATGAGGAACTCGCAGTCAACTAATGACTTGACTTTGAAACTGGCCAGATTTCCATTAACCACTAATTGCCTGCGTGTTTTTTCTATGTTTTACATACCAGTGTATTTTTCTCTATTTTTGTACAACACAAGTGGTCACCCTGTAGTATAGGTCTCTCTCATATGAGACAAAACCAAGGTATCCACCAAGAGCGTCATGTTTCTCTTTCCGATTATCCTGAAAACTGTTTATTACAATATTCTATGCCAGGTAAATTTGTTCTGAATCATACAAAACGTATACGTGTATATAAGTCAATAATTATAATTTTAATTGATTAGAAATAGCAAAGTAAGTAGATTTTAAGCGAGTTATTTTCAAAAAAGTCTTGATCTTCGTCATTTGCAAAAAAACAGATTTTTCATAAAGGAGCATTTTTATGTGACACAATATTTTCTACGATATAAATAAATAGGAGAGCGAATATTTGATAATAACATTATAGTTGAAATATCCAACAAAATTAAAATGATTGAAACAGTAATTTGGTTTAATTGATGAAATGTACATGATGATCGAGTTATAATATTAATGAGATTCAAGTTATTTTTGAAACCTAATATGACAATAATCAGATACACCTGTGTGATTCGTCTTTTTTTTAAATAGACTGTGAGTAATTAATTTAGAAAAAATTACTTAACTTAAATTTAACATCCAAAGTATGAAATTGAAATACCAACAAAGGGAACTTATTTAGTAAACTGAGAAGAAGAATTAAATGTACTATAAAATGTTTCAGGAATTCTCTGAAATATTTGAGTTTATATAAATATAAATTGTAGTATTTTTTGGTATTCTATGTTTCACGAGATTGGTTCAAATTGCAAAAAGTATGCTATAATATGCCAGTCGGGTAAAATGGATTTAATATTGCAATATAGCACCCTTTAGATTATTTTGTATATAGGTCTTCTAAATTGATACTTTCTGAAATTTTTTCGGAAAAAGAAGATGGCGAAGGGAAATTCCAGCATGAGTTTACCATACTATTCTCTATCAAATTGTAATTATGTCTCATTGTAATGTTGTTTATACAATTTAAAATATGATTGTTTTAAACCTTGTTTTAGAATACCGTGGCTGGGGCCCTCTCTTAAAGATAATTATTTACACCCTCAGCTTTGAGCATTATAAAGGGTAGGTAGGTCAAGAAGTGTTGAAAATATCTTTTCCTACAACCGCATGATATAAGAGAACGTATAAGTGGTAAATTTCTGCACTAGGGCGGATATGATCTCATTTCCACCCTAGTGCGGCAAAGTAACCGGCCAATCACAAGGGCGGAACGCTCCAAATCTATATGAAACTAACCAATAGCATGCGCTAAGCGCTCAGTCAGCTGATATGCGGTAGTCGTTCCTACAACTACCGGTACCGGTAACAGAACTTCCGGTTTTGCGCAATGAAACTGAGGTTACCGGAAACCTTTAAGTTATGTTTACGTCCCAACGGGAAAATAAAACTTAACCTAAGTTACTTTTTTGTAGGAAAAATCTTGTGTGTAATACGAGTGCTAACTGTCATGGCCGCAACACTCCATCAGCTGATATGATTTCGTTTGCACTCTAACTACACAAATAACTATATTTTACCTTCCTCATATTTAGACCAGTTCGTAAGTCATGCACAAAATGCTAGTTTGACCCCTCTTTAAACTGTAGATCCCTATGAAGTAATTTGCTATTGGACTATTAATTGACAGTCCTATCATTTCACAACATTTCTGGCACATGTTAGCCTTAGTCAGTAATGAGATTACAGGATCGTGTCACATTTATTGTACACACATTTCTCATTCATCCTCTCATCGATTTTTCAGAAATATACCTGAATGTATATTTCATTTTGAGGACCAAAACGGACGTTTTTGATAAGAGCACAAGTTTGACAATCGAGGCTGTTAAATGCGCGAGTATACATCAAAAAGCCAGATTTGGACCGTGTGATTTTTTTTATACTGCAAATAAAAAGAAACAAACTAAAAAAAACTAAAGTTATTACCTGATTTTGTATCAACTAGCAGTAAGCCCGTCCTTTGTACGGGTTGTAGGATACAGTTTAAAGAAGAAAGATTATCATACCAAAATGTAAACCTGAATTCTTAAACAAATCAAGACCAAAAAATAAATAAATACCCAGCTTTTTTATCTAGCATTACTTTACAATTTAATAAATTAGAACATATTAGAACATAATTTTATACCTTTATTAAAATTAGTTATTTGTTGAAATAACTTTTTAACACAGCTGTGACAGCATTTGACAGCTGTTTGTTTTTCTTCCTATTTGTAGTTTAAAAATTCTTACTACAAAGACAGCTGATTATTACCAGTAGGTGATTCATTGAAAATTATAAACAAAATGTGACTAATATCGCGTAAAAAGTAGGTTTTAGAATGTTCGTTATTTAATTTTGAAGGGCGGCGGACAATTTCAAGCATTGAAAAACCTTCTCTGGAATGTACGGAATGTATGAAACAAGTGTAATTGTTATCAGAGTCTCTTATTTTGTAAGATGCCTCCTGGAGCGTCATAGACAGACAAAAAGACTGACTCAAATTGAGACAAGACTTGTTTCGGCTTCTCTAACTCACGAAACGTAAAAATAACTAAAAATTAATAACTCTGAGCAATATACACATATTAATAGATTTATAAAAACAGATAAAATCAGCTATTTGTATTGTAGCATAGATTGGTTGTTTAGGTTATGTCAGTATTAGTTATTATTATCGATAGTTCGATCCCAACCATATGATAGTTCGATTATATTGTTATTATTAAAAAAATAACAAAAAGTATAGTTGTATTATATTATTATTATTTAAATCAAATTAAAAATAAAAATGATGTTTTTTTTTAGGACTCGAAATATTACACAACTAGCCAAAGTACCCGTTCTTCACACGGGTTAAAAAGGCTGAAAGGTATAGGCTCTACTGATACATTTAAGTTATTGTTAATTTTCATAAATGAAAAAATAGTGTCTACAACATTTAAAAGTAACATCTGTCAAATATTTTTTTAAAATTAGTATTTAAATATTTATTTTTAAATTTTTTATTTTTTTATTGAATCAATTTATTGAAAAAAACTTTTGTTGTTTTAGAAAGTCAAATTGATTTATTATGTAAATTAGTGAAAAATTTTTTAGTGTTTTTTTTTTTTTGTAATTTTATTTTCAAATGTAAAAAGTAAACATTAAATAAGTTAGGGTAAGGGATTATAAAAATAAATGTTCCATGAGTTAAGATCTACCTTTCTGTAAATCAAAAATTTCATTCGCATTTACTTGCCACAACAAACCCACAAACAAACATACAGAAACCACCTCTTCTTTATAATATTATAGATAATAGGCTTAGTCCTAGGAAGAAAGAGAACAACTTTTGCTCTGCAATAAATGTAACTATTTTTGTAGCAGTTTGACGAAAAAATCTTTTTGTTTTAGAATGTCTAGGTGTACGCAGTAACCGGTATTTTCTAGAGGGAAGGATATCGTGCACCATTCTCATTCTGGTATGTACCGTTTTAATGAAAAATAAGTTTTTAAGTTGAGTATTTTTGTCCACAAAAAAAGTCCTTTACTTTTTTGACATTTATTTTTAATTGAAAACGTATATTTCCTACTTTTCATATTGTAAGGATAAAATGAATGATTTTAAGAAAGTTGTAGTGGGGGGTGTCCAAGACCACTAGGAAGCGGTGGGGCGGTGTCCAAGACCACTAGGAAGCGGCGAGAAGGCCGTGACCTAGGCAGCGCCTGCCAGGTATATAAGCCAGGGGGGCGCCCCAACCAGCACTCACACCACCACACATCCACCATGTACAAGCTTGTAAGTACTCACACCATACGGATTAACTAATCTAACTTTTTTAAGTTTGCTTTAGGTAACAACATAGTGTTTTTTAAACAATTAAATTATCTTTCTAGTATGCAACTGTGCTACGATTTTCCAAAAAAACATTATTTGTATAGATTTTTAAAAGATATAATAGGTTCTTGTAAGTTTCAGACCTATCAGTAGAGGCCAAAACTACCCATAAAAGTAATATTAATTGCCAATTGTATATAAAATAGAATTAAATTTTAAAATATAGTTTTATAAGTACGGTAAAGAGTCAGAGGAGAGGGCTGGATCTAAAATTATTGTAATATCTAACAAATATTAATCTATGAATATTGATTACTTCATGGAACACGTTAAAATAGAACATTGTACACTTAGCATTGTTCGACTATTTTTAAAAAACAAAATTAAAAGGTGTTCTCACTCTTATCTGGTTTGCTTTAAAAACAATTAACATAAAAAGTAAATGAAAAAAATCATTTAGTCTTAACTAAATCTTAACTTTATCTTAACTAATCGGAATTTTAAACTGAACTATACTCAAAAAACAATAATAAAAAATCTTGTTGAATCTGCTTGGCAAAAACAGAAACTATAGTATATGCAATCAGTTCACATTAGCTCAAACAATAAAATTTTAAACATACATCACTTATTTAGTATCTAATTGTCTATGTCATAGCTATTTAAACTTTCTAAATATAAATATACTAAATATTTTGATTCATAATTAGTCCCCTAGTTCATACAACCAGTGTGGGTTACGTATAAGGAAAGTTCAAAAATATCTTTAATAGAACGTTTAATCGTAGTAAAAGAATACAAAATTAAAAACAACGATTCAGAACATAAATAAGTAAACAGCTAAACGGTATCTAATAAAAATTTAATAATACATTTCAAGATTGAATCCAATTTAGTACATAAACCAACAGCCTAAATTTCACAATAATATATTACTACGATCACTTCTTGTTCAGAACAAGCTACAAAGCTATTACAGTATAAGGTTCTCCTAAGCTCTTCCTACTCCATACAAGGCTCAGCGGCGAGTAACTACATGAAAAGGCGCTTAATGTTATGATCTTAACGGTAGCTCATTGGTAGCTGATGCTCAACTGTATTATGTGATATTGTATTGTATTTTCGAACTAGTTTCATATTGTATATGTTTTTAGCTCGTTACATAACATTAAATAACTTTGTTTCCGTATTATCACCACACTACATAATGATCTGTGTACGAAAATAAAAAAATATTAAACTATTGTAAATCAGATATTCAGGGATTCATGAATCACCAATTTTAATCTTTACGTTTATTTTTATAAAGCAATAAACAGTTTTACACTTTAAGGAAGTTAATGAAAGAAAGAAATCGTTATAGAATAAGACTAAAGTTTCTTAGCCTAGCAGTTATTATTTATATAAGTATTTTTTATATAATAATATTTAATATTCCTACTACCCTAGAAAATAACTGTAACGACATTTATGTTAGCTGAATTTTGATTTTGTAACAAAGTCAGCCTCTATTGAAATTTTACCAGATTGGATTGATTTGTAAGGTTAACAACAGTCTTGTCTAACGACAAGTTAACTATTAATTATTGTACTTTATTTAAACTAAAGGATAGATGTAAACATCCTGTAATCCAGCTACTTGGAGGTCACGAATTGTGGATAGTTATGAGCGATGGTCGGTGGGTGTCGTGTTCTGTTGTGTGGATTATCGTCCGCACTATTGAATACCACGTTAATCCGCAAAGACCATCCTCATAACTAGACCAATTCGTAATTCAGAGGCCGTGGTTCGGATTTCACGTTAAACTGTAGGTCCCTTAGTTGCCATCGGCTTTTGGGCTATTAATTAACAGTCCTGTCTATGGAAGATGTCAGCCTTAGTCAGTAACAAGACTACAAGTTCGTGCCACAATCATCTTACTCAATTCCTAATTCCTACTTGGCTTAAAATACCTACCTTGTGGTATGGTCGCCATTTCAATAATCTAATCTATACAAGTCTAGCATTATCAGGTTCTTTAACTTATGTTTCTCGAATGTTGCAGGCCCTCATCGCCCTTTTCATCGCTTCGGCTTCGGCCTACGCCCCAGTGGCTCCCCTCGCCTACGCCCACGCCCCCGTGGCTGTGGCCCATGCCCCCGTCGCCACCTCATACGCCAACACCTACAAGGTCTCCACATCAGTCCACGCCGCCCCCGCTGTCTACGCCGCCCATGCCCCCGTCGTCGCCGCCCCCGTAGTTAAGACCTACGCCGCCCCCGCCTACGCCCCCGTCGTGAAGACCTACGCCGCTCCCGCCTACGCTCCCTACGCCCCCGCTGTGGTGGCCCCCGCCTACAAGGCATACGCTCCCGTTGCCCCCGCCTACAAGGCATACGCCCCCGTTGCCCCCGTCGTCGCCCCCGCCCACGCTCCCCTGAGCTACGGATATGCCGCTCCCGCCTACGGATACGGCAAGGCCTACGGTTACGGATACTACCACTAAGTTTACCTTTAGATTAAAGGAAAATATTTTTATACAAAATGAAATTGCTGAATAGGTTTATATTTTAATAAATCTAGTCAACTAAACTCACTCTTTTCAATTCCTTTTCAAATATCTTTAGATATATCTTTACTTTTAAAGTTATGTGACTAAGTATAAAAGTTTATAATATATGAGAATGAAAAGCTCAACTTGAATAGCTTAGCGCCAAAGCTAAAACTGCGAAAACTACTAATGTAAACTGTTTTGGCAACGAAACAGTTGATTAGAGTGTGAAATATTTACTAAAACTTATGTTTCAAAATAAATCTGAAGTTGAGTAAATATATTTTAACACTTGCGGGGAGAATTAATCAAATAAAAAATATCGATAAAGATTTACAAAAACACATACTTTCGGAAGGTAATTAATTGTAGCATTTTATTATAAATTATCTAATTAATGATCAGTATTACAAGGAAATTTGGTGGGAAAAATATCAATTTGTACTTATATTCAATTGGTTCCTGAAAATGAAACTTTTAAACAGAAAAATAAAGGTTTTATTTTTGTATTTACTACATAAGACTGGGACGGTGGCGACGTCCTGTAATCCAGCTACTTGGAGGTCACGAATTGTGGATAGTGATGAGAGATGGTCGGTGGGTGTAGTTTTCTCTTGTGTGGATTAACGCCCGCATTATTGAATACTGCGTTAAGAGTCTGCATCAGTGGTAGCCATCTTGAATTTTAGTCCCGTAAAAGCAATGTTAAATTCTGGCGGAACATACCTTCACTTTGGCATCTGTAGTGGCGTTAATTATCAAAGGATCAATGTAAAACCTTGGAAGTACATTGATGGGATGTGGCTCTAGGGCATGACCTTTTAATATGTTCAAAAATTTAACTTGATATAGAAACAAAAATCCAGGAATATTTTACAAAATAAATCATTATTATTTTTTTATTTAGAGCGAAAATAAGAAGTTCTGTAAGGTGGTGCCCTGGAGGACTGTAATACCTTTAATTTGACACATCTTCCGTTAATTCATGACAATAGGTCAAGGAGATATAGGTGCCAGAATTTAACATTGCTCTTACGGGACTAAAATACAAGATGGCTACCACTGATGCAGACTCTTAATCCACAAAAACCATCCTCACAATTAGACCAATTCGTAATTCAGAGGCCGTGGTTCGGATTCCACGTTAAACCATAGATCCTTTAGTTGCCATCGGCTGTTGGGCTATTAATTTACAGTCCTGTCTTAGGGACATGTCAGCCTTAGTCAGTAACATGACTACAAGATCGCGCCACAATCATTCTACACTCATTTTCTCATTCATACTTGGCTTAAAATACCTAGCTCGGTAGGTTGTCATATCAATAATCTAATCTAATATGAAGACATTTACAGTGTTTAGTTTTTAAATAACATGAGGAAAATGTGTCTGAAAAATCAATAAAAGTAGAGTTTGTTTTCTCAATCTAAATCAATTTGGAAAGAGTAAACGTTCTTGACGCCGGATGCAAGGTCAGGAGCGACAGGCCGGTGACCGGGGAAGCACGAGACCCTCCTGTCTCTCCCGGGACTTCCGCTTCCGGTTAAGTATATTCACTTTACCTCCCTCAACATCAGGGGGAGATCGAACCACTCTATTATATTGCATTATATTTTGACCAATTTATGCCTTGAACATCATGGAGAGTGAAAATAAAGTAGCTTTAATAATTTAACTGGATTTATTACTAGTCAGGAAAAGTGTTCTTTATCAGTGCATATAATGTAAATTTTATCAAAAAGGAAAAAGGATACGTTCTATTTACATTTTAGTATTGAAAGACATTTTTTCTCGTGTGGTATGACGAAAAGAAATTAACAAATCCTGGTGGATGAGTAGAAATGTTACCATATGTTATAACAGCTTTACTAACGACTATCATTGAAAAATATCGATTATGGTGATTGTATGAACACTTATAATTCATAATAAATTATAAATTATTGCACTAAATTATACGTAAGCTATCAGAGTACAAAAGGAAAAGTCTATAATTTGAAATATTTTTTGAGCCAATCGTTTAGGTGAAAATGATAGGTCTCTTATTTATGTCTGTCATAGTTTTTATTAGTTTTGAAACAGAACTTTCACTTATATAATTTTTACTTAGCTTTAATAATCTAATGCGTTAAAATTCTTAATTCCATTTAAGAATTTATTTTATTTTGGAAAGCAATAAATATTATAAGGAAGATACAAATTATCCTAGTGTTATGCATTATGTGAATTATTTGGTAACGAATATTTAGTCCCACAAAATTACTTAAGTATTAAACTACGTATAACAAAGATAAATTAGTCAAATGTATATGGCGTACTGACAAAATTCCAAGTCCAGAACACTATTATATATCGGTAACGGAATGATCGAGCTCCCAAGGGATATTTTCCAAAGAGGATTCACTGTACGGTTATTCGTCATATTATTTTAATATTATCTCTAACATTTGAGATTTTACTCCCATATAAACGCTGCTACGTCAATTTCACTACAGAAATACATAAAATTGAAACAACTACATTGCCTACTTAGAAGATCCAATAAATTATAGAAGCTGTCAACTGATATGAGAGTCTAGTGTAATACGAGCACTACCAATATCACAAACTGATAGGCTTGTTCGCCGTGGCCTGTGTGACCTTGACCTAAGGTCTACAGGTAGATCACAGTCTTCCGGGCTGCCCTTTGGCCCAACTGTCAGCCTCCAGCCTCCGCACTCCGCCCCCGCGACCCTACAATTTATGGTTCACAATTATATATGATTGGTAGTTGATTATACTCAACTTTGAAATAACATTTCACAGTTTGAGTGTGAACGATTTTCTGAAAAAGGTTGACAAGTATTATTTATTTTGGTATGATGTTCGGGTGGAGTGTTAAGAAACCCGGAAAACTGGTAGGTGGGTCTTTCTGTGAATTCGGTAAAAAACTGAAAATAATCTGAACACACAAAGGAAAGATAGGATATGAACAGTCTTGAATCAAGATAATATTAGATTAGATCATTGAAATGGCGACCCTACCACAACGTAGGTATTTTAAGCCAAAAATGAATGAAGATTGAATTTAGGTCTTGAAGATAGTGCCCCCTCTAGGGCGCCAACGCCTTTGAAGTGTACATCTTGGTATATGGCTTATACCATGCTGACAATAAAAGGTGGCGGTGTGGAGGCCTACGTATATTGTATCAACATATTATGTTACAGTATAAAAATTTGAATTTATTTTATTGTTGAAATGATTTTACACTAGTTGAAAACATTGATTACATCGACAGTGCATATTTCATTCAAAAATTAATATTTGTATAAATTGAAAAAATATTGAAGGTTGACAAGAAAAAAGAGCTAAAGTTAGAAATTTCCTATTTAAGTTTTTTCCTGTTTCATGTTACGCCCTTGAAACATAAAGAACTAAACGAACGTTTGGGGGATTTCAAACCTAATCTTTAATTTAAATCTAACTATACAAACTCTCTATTAACATAATACTATGACTTAATTGATAGACAATTAGTCACATGTACATCTGACGGCAGTATAAATGGTAGTTTAATTTTTTTAAAGCAAACCATACGTAATATAATAAATATAATCCAATAAATATATACAATAAAAATAATGTATTGTAAAAACAATCCGTAACGTAGTCAAAAAATGATAAATCATGTCATTATATAAATGAAGTAGATTTATTTTCTATTCTAGACTACGGAACGGATTTACATAGTTTTAATGACGAATAATAGTTAGTTTTTTCATAGCTGTTTTAAGAGAAGGACACTGAAAGAAGTTTCCTTGAGGATATTTTAATGAACATTCATTTGAACTATTTATGACTGTGAAAGTTAACAATATCAAATGTACGAAAGAGGAAACTTTATATGATTATTGAAGGGAATATCTTCTCGAAACTTCCTTATATAGATTCATTTTTATTCCAATAAAGACAAATTATCAGACAGAATTTGTTGATACAGTCGACGTCATTACAAAATAGATAAATTTGATTACATAAAATGAGTTATTTTAGTAATTAAAAACCTAAACTAATATTTTAAACCCCCAATTAAACATCAATTATTGACAATTTAACAGTAACAAAGCCATAATACTAATAACTGACAAAACAAAACATAGAAACAAAGTTAAAGCAATGTCAGAATTACAAAAATGAATGAAATTTCTATAAAACTTAACAATATTATTAGAATTATAAAATTTAGAGAAAACAGTCAATACATTTTTTTCAAAAATACATAATACAATAGCAGTTGGTGAAATACAAGAAAGAGGACATGAGTTGAAAAAATAGGGATATTTTGAAAGTGAGCTTTAAATAATCTAATAAATGGTGTGCATAAACATTCCTAAATGACAATAAAAAAAATTATTTGAAGGAATTGAAGGAAATTATTTGAGGAAGTAAAAGTTACATGTTTAACAAATCATGGAATGAAATTATTAAAATTTATATCCTTAAAAAGTATACATTCAGTCTATAATACGTATAAGATCTAAAAATTAAACTTCATCGTAACAGGCGAGGAGGAATATATAGACGAGACATCTCAGGAGATCAAAGACACGTTAACAGGGTTCAATAACACCTTAAGATTGGAAAGGATATGAGCTTCCTTCCTTTCGCATACTACGCGTACATGCGCCAAATAAAAATATCCCCGTCGCAGCAGACCTGCGTACTCAGCGAATTTCCGAATCAATAATATAATAATAATAATAGACAAGTTTTATAAAAATCTGTCCATAAACATGAGAATTATTAGCCTATTCTCCATAAGATTAACGTGGGAAAGAGTGTGCAGGTTCGTTGCTGTGAGGAACACTGAAAGTAGGCATTTCTACCATAAACTATTTTTATTTTTAACATTTATACCAACTTTCATCAACATCTGTCCATAAATAAAGGAGTTTGCCTATTCCCTATACGATTAACATGGGAAAAGATTATGCAGGTTTGCTGCAATGATAAACACATAAACTATGATTTTTAAGCATAAACAGGTGGGTATCAACAACATGAAGGTAAATACCAAGTTAAATCCAAAAATATTGATTGATATGGGAAATATTAATTTTTCCTTATCCTACATAAGATTAACATTGGAGCCCCAAATACAACGTACTGTGTTTAGATTTTTTTATATCTCGGTAACCATTGGAGATAGAGAAAAACTTTAAGGAACTTAATTGTGCAGTTTTTTAAGCTGATTGTAATGGTAAAAAGGTAAAATCTAAAATTTTTAAAAACTACATGGGGAAAATGCAAAAAACCAATTTTTGGGGTACAACCCCCCCCCAAAACTACCCGTTCCGATTGACCGATATGTCTGGATTACGAACTCGTCCGAGCAAATGTAAGAATACACGTTTCTACCAAATTTGTTCTCGATCGGACCACTTTTACGAGAGTTATCGTGTTCACAGACACACATATATATAAATTTAACGACTATTTTTTTGGTCTCTGGGCACCTAAAGAAGAAAAAATAACATAGTCCCGGGCTTAAGTCTTGCCATGAGACCTACGATAATAGTTTCTTCACTATGGAAAATTAGCTAAAACTGCTGGATACATAGTTTGATTTTTTAACTAGTCTGAAAAAGTATTTGTGTACACTCGTAGCTTATACTAGGTAACTCATTGATTATTATGATAGGTTAATGATATGTATATAGAGAATTATGCCAATAATTAGTACTCTCCTAAATTTGAGTGTGAAAAAACTTTAATCAAAGGATCATACGTTTGATTGGACACAATGTTTTCCTTAAAACAATTTGGCTTAAAATACCTGGACCTCGTAGGCCACCATTTCAGAAAGTTATTAATAATAATCATATTATGTTTCATAATCACCATAAAATCTAAACCTAATTAATTTGTTTTGTACATCGCAACAACGTGCGACGTGTAACGCTAGTATATTATTCATATTTAATGTACTCGTATTTTTGTAATAAACACCAGGAAACTTATTTGTTCTAAGAATAGTTTTCTGGTTCATCCATATTGATTTTCCCGCTGGCTTCTTCTATATCCTTATCTCTATTATTACAATATTTCAGTATATTAAGAAATAAATTGATTTATTATTCTTGTATTTTATATAATCTACTATTCTTTTGAATTAGATGTATATTTAAAAAGCTATTCCAGTTTTAGAAATATTTTGGGTTTCGTACATCAAAATATTGTATTTAAAATGTTACATAATACAGTCAAAGGTAAGTTTGTCCAACAAATGTAGTTTTTATTCCTGTGTGCACTGTTCCTAATACTTCTTAATGTTAGCGAATTTTTCTCAGGAACTAACCGTGATAAAGCTTTTGTAATTTTTGTCTCTAATTTCGGCTTCTGGAGCATAATTTAACACAGGGATTTTGAAAAATACATTTTAGAGGTTTACAAAAATATCTTAAACCTGAAAAAAGTAATATTTTTGTTAATCCCTGTGATAAAGGATACTCCAAAAGCATATCTTTCAAACAAAAAAAAACATAAAAGCTTTATCATGTTTGGTTTCGTAGAAAAATAAACTTCCCTAACTTTAAGAATACGGGTTAGTGCCCCTTTAAAAATAAACCGTTTATTTTATGGTACCTCAGTTCTTATCCTTATCCAAAACCAACTGATAAATAATTAACAATAATAACCAAGAATAATGCCATTCTAATCGTGTATGGGCTGAATAACTTAAATACAATTAAATATAGCTAATTACACAATAACTATATGTCGTTTTGTTGGTGTCCAGAGCTCAATTGCTCTATAACAAATCATTTCATACATTTTTGTCTACCCTGCACTGACCTTGAAGTATTTCTATTTATTTTTTTTTTACAATAATAAACTAAAACGATTACATTAATTATTTTTTCATATAAATAAAAAAATAAAAAATTTGCATTACCTTCATTAATTTAATAAAATAATTGAAAAAATAATTCATCTTTTATTCATCTTCAATGTCTCACGATCGTTTCACAGGCCTTAGACTGTATTTTTCTGTAAGTATAATTATGTTATTAATATTATTTTTTTTCAATATCTAAAATATTTATATTTTTAATATCAATAAAATAATTAAACAACACAAATTTATAGATTATTAATACATGACGAGTAAAGAATTCTTATTGTTAATATTCACGTGTCACGAATATATTTTTATGTTTTATATTTTATTCTTATTTTTAATTTAGCAATTTTTATGTTTCATTAGTTTAGTGACAACCTGTTTGAGTCTCCGATTTTATCTAATTAATATGTTGTATGATTTTATATTAGTTCAACCGGATTAAGACGACGGGATCAGATTCCAGATCCCGAAACGTCGTGAAACTTTGTTTTACATAAAATCGTGATGGAAAATCTAAATAACATATACCTTATGTTTTCTTTTCGAATTGTAAAAATGCAATTTAGCTTTTTTATTTCAATATAACGGACTTTTTGGCATCACATTCACAAACTCACCAAATATTAAATTAAATAAATGAGTTGGCTGTTGGGGCGGGTAGGGACAGGTAAGTCAGTGACCTTGCACTCGCAGATGCGCGATACTAACAGAGTTAACAAACATTCGACTCCTAAAGTGTTTTAAATTATTTGCATTCTTTTAAAATCGGATATCGGTGGATCCGGATATGATAGATCCGGATAAGAGAGTGATTACTGTAATAGCGTAATGAAAAGGCAACCAGGGTAAGTTTCGAACCATCAAAAATGGTCTCAAGATTCTACTCAGGATCGATCGGTGACGTTCAGTTTATAAAGTCGACCCAATCACTGCAACAATTCAGGTACAACATGCATTACAAAACTGATATCAATTTTATACACGTAAAGTAAGTTTTAAAAACCTTTCATCCGATTATATATTGGAAAGAGAACACCGCAAAATGAACGGCTGATCCAATTACGGTTCAAAGGCAACTATTGGTCAGCTGTAATGCGGGCTACTCCAGAGCACTCTACAGTTTATTAACTGCACTACTATGCCGGTATGCCTTTATTCAATCAAGCTACTCTTTTTCACTATATACTTTGAATTCTGACACAGTTAATGTCACATTTTCAAGCTAAAATAACCTACAATCGTTTTCGGAGTTTTTCTTGTCTTTAGTGTTTTCGTTTCAGATGAATTACAAAATATATAAATACCATTCCTTAAAATTTATTACAAATAATTTCTGGACACAGATTATTAGTGCCAGTGTTTGATTCTAGTAATTAATATGCTGTAAGAGTATCATATTTGTATCTTACACGTCTTAAAATAATATACTTTATTGACATGGATATGTGTTAGCTTCAGGGGGGGGTTTGGTTATTTATAAGATGGAAAACATTGAACAGGTTTCCATAGAAACTAATAGAACTATTGTATTGAATTTAAAATATAAAAGAATAAGAACAGCTGTTTAGATGAACTGAAAACATTACCATTAGACATATCCATGATCTAACCTATTTCACTCAGGGAAGTAAATTTGGAACTGAAAATTCCAATTTAGTTTTATCTTTTTGCAAGGGAATACGTCTGTTATAACATTACCGATAAAAAATCTGGGAATATTAACCAAAAACTAAGTCATTGTAAGTTAAATTTTACTTGTTTTTAAACTTGAAATACAATATCAGCTTGAGAGTAATAATTTTTGAATACCATATTTTTTACTTCGTGATTCTGCATGTAATATTATATTAACTACTTTGATTTAGCAAAAACCAAAGACTGTACCACTATTTTCATAATCCACAGTAGTTTTGACAACGTTTGGCGTGTTAGTTTTATTCTATGGGAACAACAGTGTACTGAAATAATAGTGGATTAACTTTGGATTAAATTTTCTTACTTGCTTGGGGAAGGTTACATTAAAAGGTGCAAGAAATATTAAAAATATAGTTTATTGAAATATTTGGTGTCGTAGAGCACAAAGCCTCATGTCAGTTAGATTGTCACTTAATGCAGATATCCACCATATCCGTAGCCTAGACCATGTCCGTAGCCCAAGCCGTGCCCGTAGTTATAGCCCAATCCGTGTCCATAGTTGTAGCCCAGACCGCTGTACCCGTAGTCAAGCCCGTGCCCATACGACCCGTAGTAGCTCTTGATGGGGGCGGTATAGGCCAAGGGGGCGTACGTCTTGTAAGTAAGAGGCGAGTAGCTCAGGGGGGCGTAGCTCTTGACCACAGGGTAGCTGGGAGTGGCCGCCTTGTAGACGCTGCTGTATGACGTGGCTACAGGGAGGGCCTTGACTACGGGGGTGGCTACGTAGGAGTCCAGGTAGGGGGTGTAGGGAGCGGCGGCCGCGTAGGAGTAAGGGTAGACGCTGGCGTAGCCCGCCTGGGCGGCGGCGGCGGCACACAGAAGCAGAGCCTAAGGACAAGATGGGGAGACAATCAAATAAGTGTAAATACAATATCAATTCCATAAGGTTTAGAAGTCAGCGACTCAGTAGATAGCGTAAGTGATTCCGGACCTTAGCCAGCAATGGGCCTGGTTCGGATCTGATAGTTTCCAATTATTTTTCACAATAAGTCCTGCACACAGATCTGTAGCATATGTGGTTATGGAATACAAAGGTTAAAGATACCACCCTTATTTGATATATGAATATACGTGACATAAGGGGTATTTCTGAGTGTTACAGTACTCTGTATGTACTCAAAAAATGCAAATAAAGTAATAATTTTATATCAAATCATAAATTTATATAGGATGAAAATTAGAAGCATTTTCTATTGTACAAACTTACAATTTTAACATAGAATAAGTGAAGGTTATATTATTTAGTGAAATAATATCGTAAAATCCCAAATTTCGTGGTTCTATTTATTATTTGTTTTCCTCTATTAAATTTATGTAAACATCTAAACAACAGTAATATCAACAGTGTAGCAAACCTGATACCCAAAGTATTGTCAAGATTGGTCAAATGAAATATGGCATACACCTGCAAAGATGATAATAATTACATATTTTTCATGGGTTTCTTTTACCAATATTTTAACGCTATACGTTTCATATCTATTATTCTTGGGAAGCTAGTTGCTTTATAACCTGTCCAGGTATTAAAGTCAAGTATAATTGAGAGATGAGTGTAAGATTATTGTGGCACAATCTTGTAGTGTTGTTACTGACTAGGCCTACATGTTTCTTGGACAGAAATGTTAATTAATTGCTCAACAGTCAATGGCATATTTAAGGGACATACAGTTTAACGTGGAATCTGAACCGCTGCCTGTGAAATAGCATTCTCTTCGATTTAGTATTTAAACTCCACACCAGAGAATATGCCACCCACCGACCATCGCTCATAACTATCCACAATTCGTGACCTCCAAGTAGCTAGGCTACAGAACACAAGTACGAAGTACGAAGGAAAGCTATGAGTGACCAGAATTTCTGATGAATACTTAATCACATTACTAGGATTTGAATCCTTTACACTACCAACTGAACAATTTATACTTTGTGTGGCATTTCAATATCAGCTTGATTAACGTTGTTCACTTCAACTCCGGAGGCTCCACTCAGCCTCCTGCTACACACGACGAGCACATGGTCCTGTCACTCAACCTTCGCCTTCTCCTTGACCGTGTCACGCGACCACGAGACGTTGTGTGACGTAAAATGACGTAACGTGACGTAACGTTCAGCATCATCACGCTCTGTTGCACCCGCTACTGTCACTGTCAGGAGAGGAGTTGTTGCATATCGAATAATACCCGTTACAAAACACAACTATATAGCTTTGGGTTCAAATTCAAATTCAAAAACTGAAATTCTTTATTTCGTTATTCATTTGTAAAACGTTATCTATGTATCATAAATTCATGATAAATAAATGATACTTTGAACAATAATTACCTACAAAACGTACTACTATATAACAAGATTGAAACGAAAGAAATCTATTTATGATCTACCGCACAGATACTTCTTAATAGATTTAAAGGCTGGAGTCTCTAAAAAAGACCAATTTTTTTATTTTTCGGGGAAAATAATATTACTACTTAATAAGCACCTTTTTAGAATTTTCTAGTCTTGTGCATTGAATGAAAAAGGAAATGCTTAGCTTCACGTGGCTCAGTAAAATTCATTGTTTTTTAATAAAATGTTTCGATTAATCTAAAAAAAATTACTGTAAACCAAAACTTGTGTAGTTTAGCTAAATTTAAATAATAATTCTTTATCTTTTCTATAAGCTACGAGAGAAACATTCCTTAATATATTTGATTGTCGATAGTTAAAAGGTCGGTGAGTGTAGTGTTCTCTTTAAGTGAATTAACGACTGCACTATTGAATACTACGTTAATCCACAAAGACCACGTTAATCCACGTGACTGGTAGCGTCATCCTGTAATCTAGCTACTTGGAGGTCACGAATTGTGGATAGTTATGAGCGATGGTTGGAGGTTGTAGTGTTCTTTTGTGTGGATTAACGTCCCCACTATTGAACACTATGTTGATACGCAAAGACCATTCTCATAATTAGACCTGTTAATAATTCAGAGGTAATGGTTCGGACTCCACGTTAAACTGTAGGTCTTTTAGATATGTCATTGACTGTTTGTCTATTAACTACCAGTTCAGTTTACGGAACCTTGTCAGCATATGTCAGTAACAAGATTACAAGATCGCACCACAATCATCCTACACTCATTCATACTTGGTTTTAAAAAACCTACCTGGATAGGTCACCATTTCAGTAATGAACTAACACCAGAGGCATTTTACTTAATGATTTTTAAGTGAGTTAAACCCTTTTGGGCATCGTGGTGTTTAAACTCTTTGCCACTTGTAATGTAGTCCAAGACAGTATCACTAAGATTCTAAGACACACTACTGATGTATTCTTTAACTAATAGGACTTAGCATGGCCCTCTGTATTACTCTTGCGTAAGGTTTCGCATAGTAAGTAATTAATTTTAAAACAAACTATTTGAATAGAATAAATTTCAATAATGTAATTCACAAACTACAATCTAAATTGACGTTTCTCCATACTACAAGAAACTCAAACATAATTTCAGACCCAAGTGTATTTTATACTTTGGATTTTAACCTTACAATTAATCATCTATACAAGGATATATTGAAGTTGACCAGTATAATTGTAGTTTGATTGAAAATTGAATACGATTTTTTATAACGAATAAAATTATTAAAATTTTTGTGTTTGATTAAACCTTTTAATTACTCAAGGAATAAACATTTGTTTATCCAGCTTATTGTGTTATATTGTCATAGTTTAATGTAAACTAAGTTGATAATAATAGAATTACGCTGGTTACACCAAAGTGAAAGTTGTAAGAAAGGTCATTTCGTAATTTACTGCGTAAGTAACAAAGGAATTTACGCTTGAGAGAGCCTCAAGGACTTAGCTTCATTACTTTTGTAATAAGGAATAAACAGTAATCAATACTAAATCTTATAATTTGTATTTAAACATTTTTGAATTTCTAAATTTAAGACTACATTTAAATATAATAATCGTGATACGTAGTAAATTATAAAAATACAAATTCTAGCGTTTAATACAGATTTTATTTAAAGATTTTTAATTTTAACGTGATAAGTTAAAAAAATTGTCTAAGCTTGTGCCATAAAAAATATAATAAAATAAAATATAAATAAAATATGTGCCACAGTATTTAAAAATATGCTCTAAATGAATACTTTTGTTAGTCTTAAAAAGGACATATATATTATAATTTATAAAATCAATTGATAATTTTTTACTACTCTAACAACAATATTATAATGTAAATCCCTTTGTACATACATTTTAAAGTAAATTAACAATATTATAATTAAGTTATGTTCAGCTATTCAATTAAATACATTCAAAATTCATTTAAATAAAAATGAATGAATTTTTTTAGTTGAAACTACACATTAAATTTCTATCAAAAATATTAATTTGTTCATATTTTTTTATTTTATATTTTACTTAACAAACATTGTCATAATCCTAATAAAATAAAAATTAACAAAATCCATTTTATATAAATTTTATGTTAACCCCTGCTTTTGTCACACTATATGTTGAAGACACGACCTGGGAATAAGGAATGTAAGAGGGTTGAAAGGTGGTTGACTTTCCTGGCTATTTGGGGGTAAAAATAACATAATCATTCCACCAATGTTTCTACCAGTTCTTTGACCGTTGTGTTCTGTTATTTCCGTTTCTCATTAAATTCCAAAAAAGTTCATATCACAATCCTTATGATTTTAAAAATATCATACCGTTCCAAAATTCAATTTGTATAAATATTTTCATATAATATAATGCACCATATTTATACCAGGGAATAAAATTAATTTTTTTACAAAAGTTTAATAAATATTTAATTATTGTAAATGGTTTTTTTCAATATAATAGAAATTGGCTTCTATTATTGAGCCATAAGCTCAACTAATTTTTTATCGTTATTTTAAACTGACATGTGATGAGTTGTTTCAAAAGAATAAGTTTTCTGTATTTTACAATACTATTAATTATTTAAACTACCGTTCAATTAACTTATACAATTTCCTAAAACAAATTAAAGGCTATTCCCATTACTATATATATTTAAAAATAATATTAGTACTGAACTGTAATACTGATTTATGGGCGTTACTGTGAAAGATAATTTAAATTCGTAAAGGTTTGACATTGACATCTGATAAATATTAATGACTTAAATATGTATTTACTTCCTTTTGGGAAATAGCTTAGATCATGAATATGTCTAAAGGGAATGTAATAACCATATGACGTTTCTTCCGTTTCAAATTTTGATCTGACGGATTGCAAATAGCACCTACCATCCATGTCAAAATTTTAACACATAAAATCATTATTAGAATCTGTAACTGCATGTAATTAGGATGTTATCTGGTGAAGTAAATTATATAATCCTACAAAAGGTTTGAATATATTTTTTTAATTTAATCGTTGTGAGATTTAATTTAATTTTGGTTATGAGAAAGGTATTAAAATATGGATTATTAAAACATTTCCGTTGTGTCTCTTCTAAGTTAAAGTATCATAATCATACAAAATTAGAATATTTATTTTTCAAGCACTAAGCTTTTTTTCTTATAAAAACAGTTCATACTGTATTTTTAAAGCTTAGATCATGAATATGTCTAAAGCTTATTGTTTCCTGTAGTAAAATTTAGTTATTCAAAACTGGGTTGCTATTGTAAATATATTTTACTTAAATAAAGTATATGAGTCAAGTAATAGAGGGATGTTTATAAATAAGTAGACCACCTTATAAGATGAATGTCTGAAGTAACTACATTTATAAGTGATGTTGTAGCCCTTCTTTTAAAAACAATTCATCCCACGACACCATCGCCTCGAGTTGGATCTTCTAAGAAAAGGATTGAGACATTTAACTAGTGTTATTCTAAGATATCTCGACATAATTTGGTTATGATGTATAAGCTAAATAAAAAACGTATTGTTCAGTTCAGATCCAATTTAAACGATTATTAAAACATAAATATAGAATTGTGAAAATTTGATTGTATATAAATAGTTTTCTTGAGGTATTTTCAGATTTTCACATTTTTTATCATTGGGATGTTATTTTAATAAAGTTTAAAAATCATTAAGTTATAAAAAATTGTTCATAATACTTAATCAATATTCATTAAAAAATCAATATAATTAAGTTAAAAATGTTAAAAAAATATTTTTCTAAGTCATACAATAATGATGTAATGCTTTTAAACTGCTCTAATTTAAGTGTTAGAAAATAGCGAAAAATGTTTCTTCGTTTTTCAAAGTAATAAAAAGATTAATAATATAATTTCTCTAGTACAAAATTGTTTAGTTTATAATGTTTAACTAGCTGTATAGCTGAATACTTACAATGGTCAGCATGGTGGTATTGTGCAGAAACATTGTGACAGACTGTATATATAGCCAGTACCTCAGCCTTGCCCCCTCCCCCTTTCCATAGCTGCGGAGACTTTAACTCGTTAAACATAATTAGACAAAGTAATTAATTTTCGAAATCGTTCAGGAAATTGGGTGCTTAAAGGAAACATGCAAGGATTCAAAACCATAAGAAATGTTATATAACTATTATTTGTATATATTTAGTCGCACGTTAAACTATTAAGCTATGGAAATTTGAAAAAAACAACCTATATGTTTAGTAGTTAATAATAGGCTATTCAACAAATACAGGATTAATAATGTGTAATAATATGTAATCGTGTTTGAAGCTAGAAAATTGCTCATATTTAACAATAGGTATAAAATTTTGTTTATAATCATACATACTTTAAGTCTAGCCATTTATATTAAAAAAAAAACCTCAATTGCTGTCCAATAACCAATGTACAAAGTTCTCTTACTTAACATCACACGTGGTGATACGTTTCTAATTTAGTACACTATTGTATTATATTATCTCTAATTATTGGAAACATTTTCATTTAGCTGTATATTAATTTATCTTCTTTATAAACATTTTATGAATGTAACTATCTATCTCCCTATGGACCAAATGTTTTAAGCACGTACAAGATTATTTTGTCGAAACGTTTCTTTTTCTTCACAATCGAAAGGAATAACCTGTACCCCAATGAGGATTACCCAGCTGTACATGAAGGTCACAACTGCCATGTAAACTGAAATTGCAAAATAGAGTCCCTTTATTTTATTACGAATCGTCAAAATATTGACGGACAGAAATATCCAGTTTACCGTGTGTTAATCATAAATTGACCATTTAGTAAGAATTAATACCTTTCATAGGTTCTTCATCTAAATTACGTTAATATGAATGATACTGTAACACCCTTTAACTAAGGTTTTTACTAAAAACTTGAGGAAAAATATGCCAAAGCATATTTATGGTACAATCAACAAATAAACGTTAGAATTCATTTTTTAGGATAGTCGATTTTTTTGCTCGCACCACCTTAGAATGTTCAGTTTTAGCATTGAAAATCTCTATCAATATTATTACCTTGTATGAATGGTGACTGTGACGGTGGCGACGTCCTGTAATCCAGCTACTTGGAGGTCACGAATTGTGGATAGTCTGAGCGATGGTTGGTGGGTGTAGTGTTCTCTTGTAAGGATTAACGTCCGCACTATTGAATACTACATTAATCTGCAAAGGCCATCCACATAGTTACACCAATTCGTAATTCAGAGGCCGTGGTTTGGATTCCACGTTAAACTGTAGGTCCCTTAAATATGTCATTGACTGTTGGGCTATTAATTAACAGTCCTGTCTAAGGAACATGTCAGTAACAAGACTACAAGATCGCACCACTATCATCCTTCACTCAATCTTCATTCATACTTGGCTTACAATACCTAAATTCTTGTATGGTTGCCATTTTAATGATCTAATCTAATCTAACGATTATATTCGTCTAAAATCTCAATCAATATTACCTTGTATGAATGAAAAATAAAATACCCCTGTCGCAGCAGACCTGCGTACTCAGCGTATTTCCAAATCAATAATTTAATATATGACAAGTTTTATAAAAATATGTCCATAAACGTGAGAATTATTTGCCTATTCTCCATAAGATTAACATGGGAAAGAGTGTGCAGGTTAGCTGCTGTGAGGAACACTGAAAGAAGTCATTTCTACCATAAATAATTTTTATCTTAACATTTATACCAACTTTCATCAATATCTGTCCATAAATAAATGAGTTTACCTATTCCCTATATGATTAATATGGAAAAAGAGTATGCAGGTTGGCTGCCATGATAAACACATAAACTATGATTTTTAAGCATAAATGGATAGATCTCCACCACATGAAGCTAAATATCAAGTTTTATCCAAAAAAATTGATTAATATGGGAAATATTAATTTTTTCCTATCCTCCATAAGATTAACATTGGAGCCCCACAATACAACGTACTGTGTTTAGATTTTTTAATATCTCAGTAACCGTTGGAGATAGAGAAAAACTTTAAGGAGCTTAATTGTGTAGTTGTTTAAGCTGATTCCAATGGTGAAACATAAAATTGGAAATTTTTAAAAATTACATGTGAAAAACGCAAAAAAACCCATTTTGGGGTACAAAACCCCCCCAAACTACCCGTTTCCATTGACCGATACGTCTGGTTTACGAATTCGTCCGAGCATTTGTAGGAATACACGTCTCTACCAAATTTGGTTTCGATCGGACCATTTTAGTGAGTAGTGCTAACAGACACACACACACAACATATTTATATTTATATAAATTTTTATATAAATTTTAACGACTATTTTTTTGGACTCTGGGCACCTAAAGACGAAAAAATAACATGGTCCCGAGCTTAAGTCTTACCATGAGACCTACGGTAATAGCTTCTTCCCTATGGGAAATTCGCTAAAAGTTAAAATCAATCCGTGTAAGATAACAGAACGTTCTCGCAAAAGTCGATGAATGGAAGCTGATATGATTATTACATTTCAATAGAGCATAATTTCTTTGGCCCATTGTGAAAGCCCTAGTAATAAATGCAGATTGACGTCACGCTCGCTCTCCCGTTATTCGATTTGTTGCAATTCTTTCCAATGAACTCCAGAACGCTCCCTTCTAAAGTAGGAGTTGAACTATTTCATTTTGCATTTAGCCTCATATATTTGATTTTAAATATCGCATTCCAGATTAAATGAAATTACGATATTTATTAAAGTGATGGCCGTTTCTTTTTGAACAAAATTCTTTTTCGTCATACTGCTTCAAAAACAGGTGTTTTAGATACATGTGTTGAACAACAAAGGTTTTTTTATCCTCCTAGAACTAAACCTATTAATGTGGTGATATTTTGAGTCCTAGGCTGCAAAGGATCATTGTTGATGATACTTTTGATGAGGTCAATATTCAATTTTAAATAATATGTCTTACAAGTTTGTTACATTTTATTTACAGAACAACAGTTTAATAGATACGGCCTTGGCTGTTCAGCTTGTGCTCGTATCAAAAACTCCCGTTTTTGGTCCTAGTGATAAAATATACTATTTTAATCTTGACCTATTTAGTGAAGTGTAAAATAACTACAATAACACGTAATCTTTTATTAGGTTTATATAGTTTAGGTTATTATTGAAGACATTTTCTTTTACGATTAGAAAAACAATCAATCAAAAAAATTCTCTGGTGTTGTGTTTTCGTTCTTCGTATTGTATTTAACTTTTAAGACAGCTTCAAATATTTTGTTTTCAGCTTTATACAGGCTTAGTCCGGATTATGTACTAATGTACACAGTCATCTATTCAATCTTTTTTGGAATTTTCTGACGTGTCTGTGTTTTTAATTAAAAACATTACACACAAAAGAAACCAAACACGTCCACTCGTCACGGAGACTCTAAGACAACATGTTGTCATGTCAGTTGTATTTAAGTCTCCGTGACGAGTGGACGTGTTTGGTTTCTTTTGTGAATAGTACTGGCAATGTTATAGTATATGGATTGATTAGGATTGGAGCGATAATATCCTATTCATGTGGTGTATTACAGTACATTGTTAGTTCTCTGCGGCATCGCTAGAGGGGGAGCGCTGTAATGTTTAGTGAATGGTTTGTTTGTAAGTTCTTTTGACTGCTTTAAACTTTTATGTTTTCAGCTTTATACCGGTTTGGTCTGGATTATATGTTAATTGTGCTATGTTTTATATATTAGTTCACCTGAGGACGGGATCAGATTCCAGATCAAGAAACGTTGTAAAACTTTGTTTTACATAAAATCGTGATGAAAAATGTCCATAATAAAAATCTAAATAACATCAATCCACCATCACCAATAATGAATTTCAAACAAAGATTTGACAACTTAAGTTTATCTAAATCCATTATTATTATGAAGTAATTTATAAGAATTTCTGGAAAACTAATGTCTCCTTTTGGGAGTCTCTCATCTTCAACGGATAAAACAGCTGTTAATTACAAGCAAGTCCTTCTGTCAGATCCCCTCGGCTCAATTACTACAACTGTACATCCCAACCGACGTGCCAGTTCCCGCCAGATCGGTATCAGCTGTTGACGGCAGCGTAAGTGGCGGGAACGTCAGCAAGGCCGTCCGTCACCGAGTCACCGGTGATGTAGGAATGCGACGAGTCACCATTATCCTGCCGAAATACTAACACGTAATAATGAGCTAAGGAAAAAGGGTTCCTGGCATTCCGTTGGTGTAACTACAGTCATGCGACTAGGAATTCTTTAGTATTGGAAGAGGTTTGTGAAAGTTTTTCCTTGCTGTTTAACATTTACTTATTTTAATCGCGAACTGTAATATGTTAATCATCTATACAAGTTTATGTGGTATTCAAAATAAATAGCTGTTTATGAAATACATAAAAATGGAAAATATCCTTAATAAGTCCTTAGTTTAGTTCGTTCTATTTTGTAAAGTCTATTCGTATCCTTGTACTTAAAGTAAAATTTAGCGTAGAAATTTATCATCACGTAAATATTTGAAAATAAAGAATCTGCGTGCGTTTTCCTAATGAAGAGCCTCTATTGTAAATTATGTCTGGCTGTCTAAACATTAACATTTGCTAAGCTAAAACATGTTTTAGTTTTTAACTGAAATTACATATTAAAACAAATTTGGTTCACACAGTTATTGTATAGGATATGGTTTCAAAATCTAAAATTAAATTTTATTAATATAAATCTGGATATTTAAATTGATACTCTAATATAATTGAATTCCATATAGTACCAAACAGTTTGGGACGGTGGCGACGTCCTGTAATCCAGCTACTTGGAGGTCACGAATTGGGTATAGTTGTGAGCGATGGTCGGTGGATGTAGTGTTCTCTTGTGTGGATTAACGTCCGCACTATTGAATATTGCGTTAATCCGCAAAGACCATCCTAATAATTAGACCAATTCGTAATTCAGAGGTCGTGGTTCGGATTCCACGTTAAGCTGTAGGTCCCTTAGTTGCCATCGGCTGTTGGGCTATTAATTAACAGTCCTGTCTAAGGGACATGTCAGCCTTAGTCAGTAACAAGACTACAAGATCGCGCCACAATCATCCTACATTCATTCCTCATTCATACTTGGCTTAAAATACCTACCTGGGTAGGTCGCCATTTCAGTTAAAAGTATAAAGTATTTCTAAAATAAATTTTGTCGTTACACAAAACATACATGTTTTAAGAGAGTTAAAAAATACGACTAAAACAATTGCTAGGCAAAAATAAGTTTCAACAATCACAGAGGATATCAAGCGGAAGCTGGGAGGATATTCAACCAATTAAACCTCAACTTTCCCATACCTTGACCGCGTCCACCGTCCCTTGCGTCACGCTGGCCCTTGGACCGGACAAGGAACTCTATCAGTGTTTCCAACCAAAACTTTAAAAACAGAAATAACAATTCCCGTTCTCGTTGCATGGTGAACTGAAATATTTTATGATGTACACTTTTCTTGTATGGTGAAGCATAATGTTTATCAAATCATTTGGAATTAAAAGAAATTATTCTCTTAATCTTAATCTTTTAAATTGGTAATCATAGATGTTTAAGTTAAAAAAAATCAAATAAATAATTGTAGAATAGTAATAAAAGGAATAGTTTTACACTTTTTAACCCAGAAGTAATAGAATATAATACTTTTATCTACTTTTATCTAGCTATATGCCCAATATACCTTTTCCTTACTTGTACTGTGAACGCACATGAAGCAGTAAGATTAATTATTAACTTGTATATACGTTTTGTCAGGCACATCGTTAGAATAATTGAATAAAAGATCAAACAGATTTGTCTCTCGTATTAGAAAAATTCGTTACCACAGAACTCGTGTTTGATTTAAATAACCATAAAATCTAATAGTTTTTCTATAATAGTTCTTCTATTATATCAGGTAAGAACGAATATAAACAACAATTACTTTTAAATATATCTGTTATCGATGTAATTTTAAAATAAATCTTTTTTAAATTTTCAAAATTAATGCTTTAAAGCAATTAAATTTATAATTCGTTTTGTAAATTTGTCATACATTAAAATTTAGGGGTAGGGTTTTCCCAGATTCATTTAAAAAAATTATACTATATTAACTTGTAAAGTTTCAATCTAGCATTAACTTTGGTTCCTGATGAAAAGGACGCGACACATCATGGCCATCCTGTGTAATTGTTTGAACAGCGAATGGAAACTGTTTTTTTGTTATAGGTGAGTATTCAATTTTTCATTTTTTAACATGAGAGATTTCTGTTTTTTTTGTTATTTTTGGGGAGTTTGCCAGTGGTATTTTACAGATCCAGAGAGTGATTGCACAAAAAAACGCTTTTTGGGAAAGTGGTCAGATCCCTAAAGGGTATTATTAGGCTGACAAGACATCCAAAAAATAAATAAAATATTTTAACAACAAGCTTTAAACAGACTTTGAAAAAACAATTTTAATCCTGTTTACATATTATTTTATACAATACCAAGAGATTAAGGGGGTTTGAATGAAATTTGGAGAACAACCGCATTAGAGGTTTTGAGCATTTCAATTTAGTAGGATTCAATATACGCATCTGTTTATTAAATAAATTATTTCACCTGGTCCGATTTTAACTAGGTCATCGAAGGGTTTAAATTGTAAAACGAGTTCGTTCTGCGCAGGAAGTGTAAATAATAAGCCTTTTTCAAACACCCACAGCTTTCAACAAATCGTATCAAGTTTTATCTTTCGTTTTTAAATCATTTGAAATTTCCAATAATATCTCTGAAGTAAATGAAAATATTTACGCCGTTTGCTTTTCTACCACGACATCTTTCTATTTTTATGTTATTTTTAATTTATTTATCGGTTTATTAGTTGTAAGACTATTTAGATTAATTTTTAATTATTACTCATAATTACGTGACGCAATAAGGTTTCAAAATCTAAAATTAAATTTTATTCATATAAATCTGGATATTAAAATTGATACTCTAATATAATTAAATTTCATATAGTACCACACAGTTTATTACTGTTAAAAATAATCTCTTATGCCTAGTTTCTCATTTATATGCACATAAATAATTCATATCACCACACACATTTTATGATGGTAAAAGCCACCTTGGGTACGAAGGATAAGAGGAAGCAAAAATACCCGTAAAAGAAACTAGCGTTGCAAAGAGTTGTGTAAAAATAATGTTTGTAAGACGCATTAACTAGTGAAGCTTTTAGGTTTGCTAATCTGTGGGTAATTACGTAATTTTTAGGTGCTGTATTTTCCATAAATATGGGGTTTAAAATTATTTATTCAACTTGGCATACTTAATAATATTCGATCTAGTTCTAGAAGTGGAAGTTTATCTGTTCTCTCTCTCAGGATCTATTTTAAGTATTGTGTAAAGATTACAGTTTCATAATTTGACAAGGCTTATGACACGTGCCTACTTAGGCTATTAGGCCTAAAAAATAAATACCAAATCAATTATTTTTTAAAACAAATTAAACTGAATTCACTGTATATTGATATATACAATAGTTGTTAAATTGGCGATCGATTTCGTCCAGTTACACCGAACGTCATCAGGCCAAAATGGAGACTGAAAGAAACAAGATGGCATCCCTGCTTAAATACTACTGGCTACCGGAAGTTCCTGCCATGGCGTCATAGGTAGCATTTATTGGCTGGCTGAGTTCTGGAAATAGATTTTTATACGTTCTTGCAGAATCAAAATGTATTTGTTCATTTATTAATTTTGTTTTATCTTTACATTTTTCTTTATAAATAAATCTTGCCCCGTGTATTTATTCCATTTCCTTTTTTCGAAGTTATTTATTATTATTTCTCTTTAATATTTTCAGTTCTTAAAATTAGTCTTATTCAAAACTCTATTATTTTTTATCTACATTCATTATAAGCGTCGTTATCCCATTCAGAGATTGAACTTTAAAGCCTAAGTGTTTAAAAATTTAAAAACTTATGTGAAAATTGCAAACTCCTAGAAACTAGGTACAAGAGGTATATTTATGTGCCTAATGTCAACAATGTCTGTCTTGACTCGACGGATTTCACCACATTACGGTTTCATCGAGTTACTCTAAGCATATGATATCATAATTTTACAGACATGCGGGTAGTGTCATATTAATTATTAATATATGCACTATAACCTACTAAATTTTTATGAAAATCTTTCGAGCCATTTTGGAGAAATTTTGATTTTTCACGTTTTTAAGGGATTTTAGGGATAAATTACCCTTAAAATAAAGTAGAAAAAAGAGTAGAGACACGGTGAATATATATACATACAAAAGTTCATCTAAATCCTAATTTTAATAAATCAAATTTAATCCTTCGATTAGCGAAATCCAATCACAGAGACTGATTATGATACAGTATATAAATAATAATTTAACTTAAACATTAAAATTGTATAACATTATTAAGCTTAGGTATCATTTTTCTCCATTAAATAAACTGTGTCGATAAAGGTTTACAGCATAAACAGCGTTATTGAATTGTAAAGTCTCCAGCTCTGTGTAACATGCGTCTGCCAGGGTAGTAGTGTGTGGTATGTGGTGTGGGGGCGGTGTGTGGGTGCCACACACGGTGTGTGGGCGCGTCACGTGACTTTCACACACGTGAGTCACGTGAAATGTGACACGGTTATGATTCAAAATTTATGGGCTTTTAAATATCAGAAAATCATTTTTCTACGTTATTCGTGAAACTAATGTCAATAGTAAACATAGTGTGCTACGTTGACCAAGAACGCCCAATGTTATTCTAATGCAGGATATTAAAAATCAATTTCTTCCTTAATTCCCAACCGTTTTCTACAAAACTTAATATACAATGTAAGTTCATTTTACGCAACAAAGGTCATTCACAAACAATTGATATTACGGGGGGGCTGTCCCCTAAAATGTCTAACAGTTAATCTAACTTGTTTCAGAGAGAAAGTATGTGTCAGTTCACTGAATTGATGGATGATCCCCATATGTTATCCATTATGAAATATTTTAAACCCTATCGCCTTGTATTAAATTATGTACGTATTTGAATATTGTATGAAATTTGAAGTCCCCGTGTCCAGCCCCAAACAATACATCAATAAAAATAATACAGATTTTTATATTACATGAAGATTGCTTCATTATTTAAATTATCTGTAATAAAGGAATGAATTACTCAAAATTTCCATTATTTACACATTTTATTGACAAAAAATACAAAATTTATTCACTTTACAAATTTTACACTTTACTCAAACAGGTTCATCTTTGGTCACCTAGAAGTGGTGGGGATAGCCGAAGTGGAGGCCATGGTAGAAGGGCAGAGGCTTGTAGACCAGGGGGGCGGGGATGATGGTCTTGATCACGGGCACGCTGTGGTCCACCTTGTGAAAGTAAGAGTATGAGGAGGCCAGCGGCTTGTGGACGACCACGGGGTAGTGGTGATAGTCGAGGGGGATGAACCCGGCGGAGGCGACGGCCAGGAGGGTAGCGAACAGAACCTAGGGTAGATAATGATAGTGTCAAGAAATATCTTAATAACGAATAAATCGAGACATGTCTGAAGTTATGGTCTACTCAACGGATACATTTACCTTACTACGTTAAAAAAATATTGGAGAAAATTTATTTACCTCCATTTGGGAATAACTTAGATCATTGATATGTCTAAAAGGAATGTTCTAGTTCCTCTAAAAGCTGTCCTTATATGATGTCACTTCCGTTTTAATATACGCGACGCAAATTGTTAACATAACCCCAGAGCGTAAGACACGCCCTTGTCAAAACTTTTATGGGTTTCAAAGAATTGTGTTTTGCAACCTATTAATTATGTTTATCAACGCACATTCAACTGGATTTGATTGATAGTAAACAATAAGATTGAATTTGGGTTGTCACAAATATCAAAACATTGTGTAACCGATTTTAAAAAGAATTGGACAGTTGTGTCGTCCTAAAATCCAGCTACTTGGAGGTCACGAATTGTGGATAGTTGTGAACGATGGTCGGTGGGTGTGGTGTTCTCTTGTGTGGATTAACGTCCGCACTATTGAATACTACGTTAATCCACATAGACTATCCTAATAATTAGACCAGTTCATAGCTGAGGCAAAAGTGGTTAGGATCCCACGCTAAACTGTAGGTCCCTTAGATGGCACTGTTGGGACATTAATTAACAGTTCTGTCTAATGGACATGTCAGCAATAGGACTACAAGTTTGCGCCACAATACTCTTAGACTCTTTTCTTCATTCATACTTGGCTTAAACACGTACACGCCATTTGATAAAAGGTAATAAGATAATTAAGGTAACTAAAGAAAATATTTTTTATGAAGGTGACAGATTTTTTTACCTATACTTTTATCTCTTATATACTTATACCCCGTTTCAGTAACTAACATGCTGGTATGAATTCAATAAGAAGTTTTAGTTAAGCCTTGAAGTTAAAATGATTACAATTTTTGTTATTAATCAAAACTATGTAATTGTATGGTTTTCCACGAATATCAGGACACTATCTAACAGTATAAGTAAAGTTATTATCATATATTGAATCCTGTTATGAGCATTACTTATACAATCACAGGCTTCTTGAAGAACTTCGTTTACAATAGAATGTTTGAGGTGGACAGCATCTTACCATGAATATGGCAAACAACAAATTACACAAGTACATAAAATACACACGAAGAGATATCTTAATAATTGTATTTCATCGGGATACACTGTTTGCCATCCTAGGGGATTATTTTATTCCTATAGTTTCGGATATCTTAAAGTCCTAGGAAGAGCTCAGTAACTAAATAAATGAGATAACTAATTTACGAATTTTATAGTATCTTTAAAGTAATGATTTGTATAGTAATTGCTTTAATACAATATTTATGATACGCTATACACAATCACTGACAAAGTGGAAAGGTTAATTTGGTTGTGGGTTGCCAAAAATGAATGTCATTATAAAACACAAAATTATCATTAAAACATTTTATCATTCATTAAATTGAAAGTATTATGGAAAGAAGTAAAGTCAAATATGTACATCTATTGAATAAAAATATTAGTTTGTGAGTTAAAGAATTATATATTTTAAGATTCCACTACCAATAAATCTTTTATCTTTTAATTCTCAACAACTTCAATGTTTTTAACATACTTTTTTATTTCATCTACCTTGAAAATTTGGACTTTTCTTTTAGCTACACTTTAACTACTATACAAAATTGACATGTAAATTATTGTAAAATAATTAGTTATTGTACATAAGCTTGCCCTGGTATAACAGCTCTAACTAAAGAATTGTCTTCTTTATTAAGTTGGTGTAACATTATACAGGATTGATTCTGATATTTCACTCTCGAATTTATCCTTTTGAAAGTTTCCAGTTCTAAACAAACCGCTTTAAAAGGTGTCGTTGTAATGTTTGATTTTAAAGTATCAGTATTTGCAGACGTTAAAGAACTTTTATTGAATAGGTTTTTATCATTGGAATATTTATGTAAATACGGAACTGAACAGTAATGAGCTACGAAAATAAATTTATAGAAAGAAATCGTTTCTAAGTTGTAATAATGTATATAATGTATTGGCAAAAGAGCTCAGAAAGGTTCAACGACCTGTGACAATAGTCTCGCAACAATGCTGCCCCATCTGGTCTAGTTGCCGTCAGATGTTAACACCGTCAAACATGAATATTGGTTTTTTTTAAGTAACCCTTAGACCTCAATATTTTCATTTTAAATAAACTTTATGACTTAAAACTATAATTTCAAAGAATAATATTTTGTTACGTTGTTATCATTCGGTTTTTACAAATTTTGGAGTATTGAACTTCATGTCATTTGGTTGTATCAATTAACAAGTATTTTTACGAGAAGTGTATAAAGTTATTTTAAGTTCTGTGGTTGATTAAAACTAGTAAATAGAAGGAAAAAAATACCTAAACAAAATAGAAAATAACTTACGTGACCTTCTTAAATTATGCAAAATAATAAAAATAACAATTAAATGAAATAAAATTGATTATTTATGAGAATAAATAATCACACGTAAATTAAATAATATCTTCCTTCGTATAATTTAGCAAAGTGGTTACTACAGATTTTGAAGATTATGGGAAAAATAGAATTGAATTCTATTATTTGATCAAGTGATATAAACTATTTTTAGTTGCAAAAATTCGGCTGTAATACGCTTTTGGTGAATATCATGTTATGTGTGTCTGTTTCTGTAGTATATCATTGAACAATTTGCCACTAAAGTTTTAATCTCTACTACAGACCTACTAAAGACCTATACATTAAACAGTTAGATATTTTTAGTAGTATAAAATGTGTTGTTTACTTCTGAAGCCTACCTAAATCTTACCTAAAATTTTATAATTGTTATACTTGGCGTAAAAGTGGTTATTACCAAATAAAAGGTTTGTTTTTACTTCCCTGTCGGAAATATGTTAGTTATGGACATGCCTAAAGGGATTTTTTTTAGTTTATCTAAACAACTGTTCTTATAACCAAACTATGACGTCACTGTTTCAAATTTTGGTCGCACAAATTGCTAACCCCCCCACCCCTGAGCTAAGTCAATATCCATGTCAAAATTAATATTTAATGGAATACTAAATATAGATATATATCTGTACGAGAACGGAACTCACCAACTTGTACATGCTGGAGGTTAGGCAGATGTGGGATGTGTGAACGGCACGTGCCTGGTAGCCCTATATACCTCGCGTATCTCACCGTGCATCTATTGTGGTTGCCTCAGATTCCCAGTAACGTAACGTTGCCTTCTCTCACGGCGCCCGCACACGCGCACACACACACACGCTGGAAATTACACCCTCTACGAATTTTGATAATGGAAATACGCTCGTGCCGTTCCTAGTAGTGCATAGGGACGTGATAGACACACACACACACACACACGATTAAAATTATACCCTCTTCGAGTTTCGGCTTGTAAGTACGCTAGAGCTTTTGGTTCCATTTGGTGAAGTGGGGTTGTATTGCTCAACTAATGTAGGTATCAGATTTCCCAATAGACAGCTGTTCATTTCATAGATATAACATTTAAATTATTAGACTGGGACCGTGGCGTGTCCTGTAATCCAGCCACTTGGAGGTCACGAATTGTGGATAGTTGTGAACGATGGTCGGTGGGTGTAGTGTTCTCTTGCGTGGATATCTGTACTATTGAATACTACGTTAACCCGCAAAGACCATCCTCATGATTAGACCAGTTCGTAATTCAGAGACAGTGGTTCCGACTCCACGTTAAACTCTAGGTCTCTTAGATATTCCTTTGAGTGTTGGGCTATTAATTAATATTAAACAGTGCTAAGGAACATGTCAGCCTTAGACTACAAGACTAACAAGACAAGACTACAAAATCGCGCCACAATCATCTTACAATCATTTCTCATTCATACTTGGCTTAAAATACCTCAATAGGATGCTATTTAAAATGGTAATCTAATGTAAAAAAATAAGTAATACATGTTATGAATTTTGAATAAAAATTGGCAATTTCTTACTTGTTTGTATACACATGTTAATTTAATAGCAATTGTAAGCTACTAGGGGTTCACATCGGTTGACTAACGCCAGCGAGGAGGGCAAGAATTGCTAAAAAGTTAAACATATTGAACTTCTAAAATTGTGGCTAGTAAATACTAGTCTGCTGACATTAAACAGTGCAGGTTCTGGATTAGACTAGACTGCTTGATAGTAGCGGCTGCTAGACTACTTCGTGTGACCGTGGCTTAAAGGCATTAGTACAGCTCAGTTTCCATCGAACTTTAAAAACTAGATTTTTGATAAGTGTCCCTTGACGGTGACTACACCTTATTAACAATTCCAATCAGTCTTGCACGTTAAATGTCAATAGCTTTTGAATAATTGTGACTACAGACGTGCAGGAAGCATCATTTTATTTGTTGGTAAAACCTCTTTAAGCCACTTAACTATTTTAATTAGAATAATAATAGTTGTTTGTATAAAATTTAGAAGTTTCTGGTATTTAGTGTTTTAGGGGTAAACTGCCTTTAAACATTCAAAAAATAAATAAATTGAATACTATTGTTTCACAATTTCTTTACTTTTGTCCCGTGTATCGAATACAGAATCAATGTTGTAGTTGAGCGTCGTTTGCTGATTTGAATAGTCCTTCCGGTGAGTATGGAATGTTGTCCAATCCTCGAATGTAATCTCTTCGTCTCAGCCCCCGATGGGTGTCGCTTGTTGGGAACAACGGAGACGTAGAACAGCGCCATGAAACATAAGACATTACATTGGTTTACTGAATTTATAAGAACCATGGTTATATTTTCCCTCCATAAAATGCCTATGATCTGTACTGTACTTGATAATACCTTAGTCTGTTCGTTTTTTGATCTGAGCAATTATTCCAATCTCCTTAAGTAGTGTCATAACCCATTAATATAAATGGCTTATAACAAAACAACCATTCTCAATGGTGGTGGTCTCTGTTGGCAAATCATGATACCATTTCTAAAGAAACAAGCTGTAGTATATTTGTAATCCCATTTTTACAATAAATTTATTGTTTTAAATCCCAAAAATGAAGTTCAACAACAATCTTGTTTTTGGAAACATTTACAATCTTTAATAATATATTTTCATTTTCCTTTATTTAATTGTAAAATGAAAATTTCACTTCAATTTCATCTATTGATATGTTGGTTCTCGTTCATTACAGTGATAAGCGTATAATTATAATATGATCAATGTTAGGTTATTATTCGTCAGGTACATGTGTGTAGATAACAAAACCCTTTTTTTAACCTCGTAGGACTTTTGTCCTGAGGACATACCGTAGTTAAAACCTTCCGCCAATATTGCAAAAGGTTTTTACGACGAATGTCCCAATTTCGAAACGTAAGTTAGATCTAAAATAATATAACATGTGAAATAACGCGTACATACCGTTGAGTTTTTACTTATATGGCCTCAGAACTGGACTTGTGGCGATGTTTGAAGGATCACAGGATCGGCTCCAGGACGAGGTCCGATATCGCTGGTCCTGATGTGGTCAGCCGCAGGTTCGAGCCAAGCCAACAGCCGCCAACGACAATCACACCGCATGTCCGTGGATTCAACTTGAACCAGAAGATTTTGAGCGAGGGCTTCACCTCGGCCTTCAAAAAACCCCTTTCAAAGAAAAGAAGATACTGGGTGGACCCTTATCAGATGCATGTGCTGCGACCCATCGGATAACATCTAAATCGTCTAAGGAATATTTAGAACACTCTCCAGAGTCAAATTAAATTAAATACTATACAATTGTTTCCTAGCAACAGATAGAAGAGTAATGAGCCCAATTTTTCACGGTGAAATGTAAAAGTTATATTGATCAAACAGTTGCTAAGATACAAAAGTACAAAATGCAACAGTAGATTTTGTGATCATGCAGATAGGTTATAAGACACGCATATCAGACAAGATGTCATCTGTTAAGGGTTCTACCCTCGACTATCATGACTTTTAGGGGATCTTATAACTAAGGATCGCGGTCAAAACTATCCCCTCACCTTGCGTCACGAGCCACCCATAAGTTATTATGAACTAGTAATGGCATCAAACATGAACTACTAGAACATGAACAATTAAAGCTATAATTTACTCGAGTTCCAATGTTATAAGTAATAAAAGTAATCAATATCATAAACGAGATGAAAACCCCAGTTTCACGCAAAATAAAAAACCGTTGTGAGACCTTTTACTCCACATTAGGAGGTAAGTTTTGTTCGCTGCATCTAAACATATTTATTGTTCTGGATGCATTCAATGCATTCTTAAATTTAAATTGATATAAAAATATCAGAAAATCAGAAGCTCTAAACATAATAATAACAAATAACACTAAATAACAGTTTGTGACGTTCTATCACAGTCCAGAGTGGAAGAGTGGTTCTCTAAAACACTAAATGTTTTTCATGCCCTATATTCTGGGAATAAATTAAACATAAAAACCAAACATCTCTATACACTGAATGAATGTTGTCATAACTTTAGGGTGCGAACATATCTAATGATTGTTATTAATGATAATATTGAGTCCAAAGACGGAGTGATATCGAAATTACATTTAGAATAAACATTGAAGAGAATAACATTTATTTGAAGTGGTCCGAGCTCAGGTAAAGGGGTTCTCGTAACATTACCTCAATGGAAGATTTTCTGTTGACGCACATTCGTATTTTCCTACTTAAAAAAAGTAAATCTTAAATAAATATATTCAGGCCTTGTATGAATATTCTTGGTATTCGATGGTTGAGTTGTAAGCTCATTAGAGACATGTCTGTGTAAATTTTAACTACTTTGAAGTATTATACTTTCTTTCTGATTTAAATACACTCCTCTATAATTAAAACTGTAGTAAATAAATTGATGAGATTTTTATATATATATATCTAAATATTATGTTTTATGGTAGTTGTTAAGAGTTTCACCCAAGAAAATTCACTCAACAAAATACCTAAAAAAATTGTTGATTACTAATTCCTTAAAAAAGAAATATTATACATGAGCTTTTAATATTTTAAAATAGTTCTTTTTTAAGATCTTTTAGGAAAGAATTACACAAAATTTAATTTAATAGGTTCATTTTTGTCGTTAATGATAATTTTATAAATAGAATATAAAATTACGAAATAATTTTCTCAATTGATTGCTAATCAATTAATTAGTCTATCGTGCCATAATTGCAGTTGCAATGCCAATCACTTTGTCATGTTAGACGCTATAAGATAATCGGTAATTAGCTGATCTAATCACATCTAATTAACATAATTATTCTCGGACTTTATATATACGATACTGTGACTTACCTTACCTTACCGCTGTAGCCATTCAAACCGAAGTAAGTTTTGGGCCAAAATTTTTACAATACTGTACTACAAATAGAATTATTATTATTTATTTTATGTAAATAATTTATTAACCCAATGAAGTTTTAAATGCCTTGATTTCAGACCAGATACCTAGGCTGCGATAACCTAGTCTTTTATACGTTTAGCCTCCGTTTTGCAGAAAATATAAAACAGTGGACCAATATATTTGTTTCAAGTAATATAAAAGTTACTAATTGTCAATTCTAGTTTCTGTTCACAAATAAGCCATTTCCAGATAAACAAGGCCTTAAATAAATAATTTTGTTAGGAAATTGTCGAAAGGGTTTTTTATAAGCAACGAAATAACTTACACGAGGGCTTTCAATCACCAATTGGCTTTAAATAAAAGGAAATTGCATTTAGGAAAAAAAATAAAGCATTAACGAGTCTTGAAGAGATAAATTTAGAAACGACATAACATGGTGGAGCATAGTACATTGGCATCAAGTTAACTACAGAGACTTGTTTACTTCACACATTACATCAATCAATCTTGTAACAATTACGTCATATTCTCACGGGATGACGTAATGTTGTGGGAGAAACATCCTGATTTACATTCCTAATTTAAAAGTGAAATTATCAAAATAATAAATTAACTAAATTGTTTCCACCACAATTGAATTGTTTACAACAGATTATAACACACATGTTTATGTTTTGTCGTGATTGGTTGAATTGTAAGAATAAAAAGTGTATTATTTCAAACAAAACATTTTCAATTAGGATTTATATGTTCTACTGTATCAGATTTTTCTGTTGGATAATACAAAATTTAAAATTAAAGATTATGTATACGAGTGACATTATTTTCTTTTATTTTTACGTCAAACATTATGTTTATAATCATTCATTAGCCTATAGCCTACTGGATTGAATAAACGTAATAAATACAGTATTTCCATTACAGTCTGGTGAATACGATCAGCCTATGACTTCTTTACTACAATTTAGTAAAAGCTATATTATAACTGCGGTCGCAAATTGAATAAGCAACAGAACCACTTTAAGCTTAAAAACTATCTATTTAAAAACAGTTTTATACCTTAGAATTGTCTTTTCATGGTATTTATCTATTCAGAGCATGTTTGTGACATACATTTACAGTAAAAAATATTTATGATAGTTTAGAACTCTTTGTATTGTATTACTGTATATATTCTGATATATAAAGATTCTATTTAGCTGTATCTATATAATTTTTTAATTAGAAGGGGTTATTCAATATGGCTGTTTTTTAAATTTGTTAACTCTCACATGATTAGGACTTGACGAATCATCAAGTTGGAGTTCTAAGTAGAAAAACACCACGATAATCTTGTACTTTGAAAATATTACTACCGTATTTTCTTTTATTCCTGTTTGTCTCTGTCTTTATCCCTTGTCTTCTCCCAAACTGTCCAGGAAGCTGTTAATTAGGCGGAAACGTACATACGTACGTTAACGTACGTATAAAGAGGTTGTACAAGTTAGGTACTTGTACAACCTCTTTATAAACCTGCCAGCTATAGTTGCACTTGTGACTGTGACCGTATGTCTGACCTTCACCGTAGCATCCGGGGTGGAATCTGGTGGTGAAATCAGAACTGAAGCCTAGAAATGGGTGATAATGAGATACCAAAGACGTACAAACCCTGCAACACAGATCCATATCGTTACTAATACCAAACGTATTAGAATCAGCCATAGTGTGAAAGTCACCACTTCTATCTTAGTTAAATCTTAAGCAAATGCAAATACCGAGTTGGGATACTCACACCATACTTTATGATGATAAATAATCAGGTATGCTAGACTTAGCTGCCAATTATTTTATATGAAGGATTTTATTTTCCAGTTATAGCATTACTATTTAGTACCTTCGTTTACAGAAGTTCCCTGAAAAATGATTATGCTAGAATCTGCCCCATCAATTTTGTTGTAGCTCAATTGAGTTTCTCCGTAGAAGCCCAAAAAGGATCCCATACTATAGAACCAGAATTTGTTTACATTATAATAACTAGTTTCTTTCCAACAGGTGATTGCTTTATCTGCTACGATTGCTTTACTTTATGCTTTATCTTTATCTTTATATTTATATCTGTTAGTTGAAGATATACACCACAGATCGAAGCACTTGCATTTTGTTTATGTTTTTTGTTTACATATTGGTTTTAGGGTTATGTGAGTGAATTAACAGTTTAAATCTTGACTGTTAATTTCCTCCTGCACATTTTTCCACCGTGTTACGTAATTTTGGTTTACAATTGTCTGAAATTTCACACACACATTAAACTAACAAAAAACTTAATGTTTAAAAATAATTAAAAACTAAAATATCAGTCTATTTTTCTCAAAAATGAGTTTAAATGTTTGTTTTCGAGCTCCGGTTTTCATGGCCAGGATAAAATATAGGCGTTTTGTATTACAGCGAACTGTTCAAATGGTGATAAAGTAGTACTTTTTGAGCTCTGATGACCTAACGGAATATTGAAACATAAACATTACCTCTGGAAACCTTAATTATTTGCCCTTATTTCTTACCTTTTATTTCGTTTTTTCTGGTACCAAATGGATTTTTAGCTCTAGCGCCCAAATGTATGATCCTAGGTAAAATCTATAAAGAATGTTTCCTTCTAACTTTTAAGATATACATACTACACCAGAAAGCAAGACACTAGGAAATATAGCATTACTAATTAATCGTCACTCCTACATGATTTTAGTAGAGATGTGGCGATTACATCAAAAGGTGTTCTAAATACTAAGGACTGCCGACAACAACCACGAGGGCCTGGGGGCGGAGTCCACAGCAATCGAAACTGGTACAATATTACTGTCTAATACAATTGAGACTCGTTAGAGGCACAGGGAGAGGCTTACCCATCAGCCGATATTTTATCATAGGAACACAATAAGCCTCATTTTACCTGTTGGAACCTAAAGTCTGGTTTAATTTGGTCCATCGGTTAATTATTACCAGATCCACTCCTCCTTGTGACTTTAATAATTTAGACCTAAGAGTCTTTAGACTTTAAAATTAAGCGACTTTAGTCATATGAGTCCAAAAAATATCCACCATCTTTTAATTTAGGCATGTAAGAAAAATTTGAACTTTGTGACAGCATTACTGACGTCTCGAAGTCGTAAAAATGGTTGAGGTGCAAAATATAAAGGTAGAGTATTTAAGTAGGAATACTTTTCAACTTATTTAGTTTTCTATAATAAAAAACAACGATTATTGCCTGGTAATTATCAAATATAAATACTTGATAGTTACCACGTTACCTTTGATTTGTCTCCTCAACCAACTGTTTACGACTCGTTTAATGCTGTATCCAATAATTTTCATTGCCAATAAAGCAGACTTTAAACTGCATAGCAGTGAAACATTGGCTTCTTACAGAAATGTGGTGTATTGTGGATAAGACAAAAAATTGAATAAATAGTTCAATAATTTATTAATAAATATCGTTGAGGTTTGGCAGGCGGTGTCTTTGGCAGGTTGGAGTGGTTGTGGCGGACTAGTGCCAGCCGTGGTGGTGGTCGTGGTGATCGTGGTGGTGGTCGTGGTGATGGTCCCACCACGGGTTCCATGCAGGCCACGCCGGCTTCACCCACACTGGTACGCTGTGGTCCACCTTCCACACACTGGCGTAGGACGAGGCGACAGGATGATGATGGTGATGGTGGTGCTAGACAAACGCATGTTGTTAACATTGTAGGTTAACGTGTTCCTATCTTAAAAGATAATTTTAAAAGAAAAATGTCTTTCATTAAGAGCTACCTTTGCATTTTTAGTGATGTTTTAAAGTCCACATGAATATCATGGACTTAAGATTTGTGAGTGGAGTGTACTAAGTAAGGATGAAGATTAGGTAATGCAGTACCAGGTGAGCAGCATTGGAATAGAGCTATTTAAGTGTAGAGTCTCTCAGACTACCAACTGGGTACTGATTGATCAGTTTATTTGTACAAGCTACTTGTTACCATGAAAAACATAAACCTAAACTTTTAACCAAAGGAAAAACATTTCAGCTTAATTGTTTATTTCTTAATCGGATTGATTAGAAATGTTGCATAATTATTATTCCTTATAGGTTAAGATGACTATTTTTATAGTATGTTTTCTAAATGGGTTTCAAATGAATGATTGTTGTAAGCAAACTAATATTAATTTATTTTGATTTGACACCTTTTTTTGTTGTACAGAAAGACACACATAAACTGAGCTAAGACCTATTTTGGCTTTTCTGGAGTACAAAACGAAAAAAAATTATAATTATAATCAATGTACAGACCAAACTCTAACCTTATATTTTAGACCTTCTTAAAAATTACAAATACTTTCAAATATTTAAAATAAAGGATATATACAATTTTTTATTCAAATTATGAAAGGTGTCTATATTCTAGTTAAGAATAGCCTTCTGGAATTGAATGTGTTCATAGAATATATTTATATGTAACAAAGTATGAACTTAAAAATTCATAAAATTAGATTATAAATTTCAAAAAATTCATACATTGTATGATGTACATTGGTTATGGCAGGTTATTGACAACAGATGTACATTGTTCATTTCATACTCCTATCTAAAGGTTAAAAAAATGCATTACTTACAGACACAAGTTTACAGCACGAGACAGAAACATTAACACGAGATTGGTCAACCGATACAAAATGCTGTTTTCTGACCTTACCCCTACAAAAACTACAACAATCAGGCCTGACAATGGCGGGGACCGTCACAGATTCCCGCCGAGATTGCCGTATTTCCCGCCATTCTCACGCTATTGGCCCAGCTGCTACCACATCGGATTGTTGCCAGTTGACAGACCATGACATTTATGAACTGTTTGATAATTTTATTTACTACCGCCTACCTTATATAGTCTGGTGGGGCCAAAAAGGAATTTGAATAACATAGACTATTAAAGTTTGATTACTCTTTTATCAATACAACTGAAATAGAATAATAAACGATATCAGTGGACTGACAATTACTTTCTCCTTTTAGTAAACTGAAAAAGATAATCTGTAATAAAAATATCACGTTCTTCAAAGCTTATGAACCGTCATTATTATAGATATGTGGGTGGCGTCACATTATTTATTACTCTGTACACTATGTACTATCAGATTTTAGTCGAGAGAGAAACCGTTTTTGAGAATATCGAGAAGAGCCGTTCTGAAGGTCAAATCATCCAACAAAACCAACTCAAAAAAGCCTGGTATTACCGGAAGGAAGGGGGTTCCCCCACACAGTTCGATCATTTAATTTAACTTTGTCTCTCTTGTTTTTATTTTCAGAAATTGGATGATTATTTTTGAAACAATAAATTATTAAATATTACTTAGATAAACCCTGAAGAATATTATAGTTTTATTACTGAATAGCAGACCCGACGAACTTCGTAACGCCTAATAGTAAATACATGTTAACCTTAAGATAGGCCATGTCCTGAAGTCAATTAGCATTGCGGTTTCGTTGTGAAAGCTTTAAATATACAACAGCTGATTATTATATTAAACTTAATATATATAAACATTGTAATTATTTTTTATTTGGCAAACATATAAACACGTTACTTTTAATCATACAGAAAATAAAGAAATATAAATACAGTACATAATTTCCAAAAACCGTAAACTATTAACGTGGCGAATAATGCTGTTCATTTTGTACAGCACGTATTTACTTCATAGTTTTACATTAATGAATGATTCAGATGGCATTGTATAGTAAAGCATATCGCTAATGAAAAGTAAAAAAACAGTTGTTGTTTAAGAAATCAAGTGTTTTCATTGTAGAACATTTGTAAACAAAATTAGTCCCCATAAGGTTAACATTAGAAATCTAAACGCTATAAAATGGATACTAATTGAATTTATGGAAACTGAATATGCCTAAAGCATGACCGGAGCAGAGACGAATCCAAAAAATCAAAAACCATTAAAATCGGTCCAGCCGTTCTCGAGATATAATGCGAGTAACTAACACGACTTTGTTTTATATATTTAATAGATTGTCTTTTAAAAATTTACTTAAGGGTGAGAGTATGTGTCACTCCATTGATACCGTCTATTTACAAAGGTGTTTATAGAGCGTTTTTCTGTAATTAATTTACACTTCTTAAAAAACGCTGTAACACATTTCAATGACATTCTTTCCTCGCACGTTGAGGATTGCCCTGATTAGCCAACCTGAATACCTTGGTTGACCTTCTGGTTGGACGAAGACGAATCTCCGATGGTCCAGTAATTTGGTTAACAACAAGCGAGTAAACTTAAGCGACCGCGACGCATACAAAACAGCTGTTCAACACAACAGCTGACAACTACCAGCTGACTGCTTGGTTAACAGAAGTTATTGTTTTTATAGGTGTAACCTTAAATAAGATAAAGTAACGTAAATAAAATAAAACCATTTATATGGATTTCACCGATGAGTTTACCAAAATTAACTAGATAATTACTCCGAGAATTATTAAAAAAACATAAGGACAGTGTTTTAATAAGTAAAAGCTGCCAAATTCATTAACTTAGTATCGTAATTTGTAATGTTTCACGAAATTCCATTCCACTCCGAATATTAATCCCCTCTCCTCACCAGTGATACCTAAATTTTAATTGGGTTTAATTGGGTAATGAAACCTTACACTGCATGCCATGTTTAAACGAATGAAAAATAAGGAAGGAATTCATTTCTTATTATATTCTCCATAAGAACAACATTGGGTGCCCTCAGAAAATGTTCTGCATCTACAATGGCCATTATATTTAATTTTTCTCTGGAACCATTAGTCGTATACTAATGATTAAAAAATACTACATTGTTTAGTTTCTCAAGCAAAGGCGATTTTAATGGTAGTAGTCAAATTATTTCCTAGAATTTTCGTTTTACCAGAAGCTATAAAAAATATCTTTTGTCATTTTAAACCTATAACTTTTGAACTATTAGTTATACAGATAATCGGGTAGTGTCATATTATTTTGAACCTTAAAAGCTACACACTATGAAATTTTAATCAAAATTGTTTGAGCAGATTTTGAGAAATTTGTATATTCACATTTTTGCATCCATTAAATTTCAAAGAAAGGCTGATCAGTGTGGTCTCGGGGTTTTACACAGATAGACAGACATCAGTCCGAAAACCACTTTTTTGGATTCAGGGAGCCTCAAAACTGATATATCCACCCTCAACTCAAATTTAAAATTTTTCACGAAAACAATACTTTTACCTTATACTATTTAAAACAGGAGAAAGAAAAACAATAAAATTCAAAATTTATTGATTTTAAACAAAGTTTTAAAAGTTGTGATAAAAGTGTATTAAATATTATATAGATTTTTATGTTATGATATTGTTTATCTTTTAGTATGGTAATGTAAAACCACAAAAAAATGAAAAAAAGAAATTGATAAACTTTGTATTACCTAAAGCCTAAAGTTTAGTTTATTCATTAGTTGTTACTAATGAATCATTTGGTATTCAATATAAAGTTATAGAATTATCACACTAGGATATAGGAAACATTGTAATTAATGCTATGACATCTTATACAAACCCTTCCATTGCGCCTTATAACTACTGACGCAATATGTATACTGCTAATGAATTGCCTATCCATACATGGTAGGCGCCGATATCCGACCCCTTGCAAGCTAGCATTCAATATGTATGTAATTTAACATCACATTTGTAATGTGAAAACTAACATCATGGCTATTACAAGTATAATTTAAACGAATAGTTTTCATTTGTCATTAAAATAAAAACTAATTGCCAAGAAGCCAATAGCTAATAATCATCCTGTGAAGTCTTTTTATTTTTTTTGAAGTTTTTATCAGTCTATTTGAAGTATTTTTTGTTTCTAATGAATTTTTTTATAACTCCCAAGTTTGTTAAATATTGTAATTAAATTGACAAACTAGCATTATTGGTTTATAAATAAACGGATGTCAAACAAAATACGAAATTTGCAAACTCCTCTTATGTGGTGTAATGTAATGCACTACCTACGTTTAAACAAACTCTTTATTTTTATTTGTAGTGAAATTCCACAAAACGTTTCAATCAAAGACTCTATTTTTATTTGTGGTTAAATTTCAAAATATATTTTCATATGAAAACCGGGATGTAAATTATTTTGCTTACCATAAGCTGGTAACCGCTGAAAAAGTATATCTCATTAAACCAAAAAAATTTTTAACCCTAAATTTGTTTCTGCTTATGACACTTTTACATGGTTTATGACACGAATTACTACAAACTGTTATACTTAGCAAGGTAAAAAAAATAAAAACCACCTTTGGTTTGTATTGAAGAATGAATTAGCTTCATATTTCTATTACATACTTTCATTGAGTATTATAGGATTTGGAATTAAAAAATTTATGTGTTGAATTGATAAAGAAATTTAGTTTACGGTTTTGAATAGCTTCCAAGTTTAAAATTAGTGAATTTTATAAAATATTTTAACTGGTTCAAAAAGGTTTTAAATTTACGATCAGATGCTGGAGTAGAAAGTTCATTGGTCTTAATGTGACTTTTTATGTTTTATTATTGCTGTACAATGGTATTAGGTTAGGTTATAGAATGTTTCGAGCCACATTTACATTTATATGATGCACATGTGGGTTACTGTTCAGTCAAAATCCAAAGCTAGAATAAAAAAATCATTGAGTTACACTATTACACAAACATATAAAAACATTTAAAATTTTCGAACTTATAGATAGGTTCCTAAAATTATTTTTGTTTATAATTAAAAAATAATCACTCTAAAACTTTAATTCAAAAAATAGTTAGTAGAATGTTTTACCGCCAGGAATTTTGAAACGTTTTTTTTGGCACACTAGAAACAAGTCAGAAGTCATGTTCAGAAGTAACATGCTAACATCACAATCCGAGGGTTTCGATTTAATTCCGTATCCAGTCATAATTTCAAATTGGGCTGTAAACTACCTACCGGCATTGGTGTGAAAACTAGGGTTTAGACAGTTTCCCGTCTAAATTTAAAAAAATGACAATTTCGTTGATAAACACAAAAAAGCAAAAGTATAAGAAGTATAAGCTGGGCGTAGACTAGAGTGACTTACCCAGGAGAACATGCTGGAGGCGGAGGAGGAGGTGAATGTAGCCCGGGGCGAAGCCCTGCGGTTATATACCGTCACCAAGGGCGCCCCTCACCTGATGGTCATCCCTCACCACTGACACAGAGTCTCGGAGACACATCGGCTCAACCTCAACTGTCATCTTCCGGAACTGTCTGGGTCAGGGAAGAAGAACACACTACTGGCTATGTCTAACTTACCACAACCATGATTTAATGTAATACCTTCACCTTTATACTACCAAAATGTATTTTTCGTTTTATGTTTTACAATTTCAGTGAAATTTTTAACGTGTTGAAAGATGGATAGCTGTGTTCTTGTTCCTTACCTACGTCAACATATTATAAACTGGTAGTTATTGATGAAAAACTTCTCATATATTAACTTGTCCAATGAATCCATTTCATGAGGTTAATCATTCATATTTTAAGCAACCTTTATCTTCAAAACTATCTTAAAAGTATCATCAGTTATTTTTTCCTATTTAGATTAAAACTGCAAAAGTACAACTTTTGTAATGTCGAAAAAATAATGTTCACCCAAAGTTCTCAGAAATTTTATGCTCATCATATTATAAATAGAATATTATATGGAAAACTTCAAATCCAGATTCAATGTTTATAAATACAAAACATTTGATGATTCAGTCTGAATCATAAAGTTTAGTAATGAGGTTTAATTAGGTAGATGCAAGCTAAGAAACATGGACAAGCATTACGATAAAATTATCAATTTTTCTCTGGTAGTTAAACATTTAGATGACAGTTTTTAAATTCAGCTATCTACCTATGTTAAAAAGGACTAATAAATAGGCCAAATTGTACAATGTTTAACAATTTATAGCACAGTAGAATAAAGTCCTGCGTTGGATAACCTTCCGATTAACCCCCTTCACCTCAAGTAAGAAATGCTTATTATGAGGAGCTCACCAAACAAGCAAATTCATTCTTTAATATGACAAATCACCATTTAGTATAGACCAAAAGTAGCAGACCAAAATGTAGACCATTTAGTATAGACCAAATATCATTTAGTTAGACATTCCAGCAAGTAAATAACGCATCCAGGCAGTAAAATAAAAATGCTGGAACAAAGAGTAACAGACACTCTTACTCTCTGTAGTAACAAAGTATCTTCTGACCAAAGCCCCCCCTAAGTAAAAAAATCAAAAACACACCAATCAACAAAAATTCAAGCACCACTAATAAGCAAGGAAATCAAATTATAATGAAACCACGCCAAGCATGCGAAGTATGATTTTATCAAATTACCACAAGCAAGTAAAGGAAATTCTAATAAAATCAATAACAAGTTTTTGAAAATAAACAGTATTAGTTAACTGACACTTACTTTCTCCTTTATTCTTTAAAGTTGATGTAAATATAACTCGATTGTTTATTTTTTCAAAAATCATAATCCAATTTCAGAAAATAAGAATAAGAGAAAACAAAGAAATTAATAAAATTGTATGGGACGGGCAAACATTCTCTCTCTTGGTATTTACTAGTTTTTTTAATGAGGTTTGTTCGCTGATGTGACCTTACTCTGGAAACCAAGTTTCTTGGAAAACGGTTGGGAAATAAGGAATAAATTGTTTTTTTCAAAATTCTCCATTAGAATAATATTGAGCGCTCTCAGACAACGTACTGTGTTTACCATAAGTAGTAAATTTAACTTTTCTCTGGAATCGTTGGTGGTAGACCAAAATAATCCAGAATACTAATTTGTTTAGCTATTAAGCTGGTTTTAATGGTGGTAGTCACATTATACTTTACCTTTATTGTTTTAAAAAACACAAACAATTGATTTTTTGACTTTTTTATATTTGATATACCTTTTGAACCATTAGTTTTAGAAACATGCGGGTAGTGTCATAAAGTTTTGTATTCGATGCACTATAAACCAATAAATTGTACTCAAAATGTTTGAGAAATTTGCATTTTCGCGTTTTGTTAAGGTTATTAGGGGAGAACTTTGAAATCGAAAATGGTAAAACGCATGTAGAAAAATATCAAATTATCTGAACATTCTCTGATCACAGTATATTCTTATTAAGTACTAAAGTACTGAATAATTTTGTTGTAGGAGATCTTTATCGAAATTACTTTATATTTTCTATCCCTACGACTATTCAACTCCGATGCCATAATCGTCAGCCCATTAGCCCATTGCGATTGTCCGATGTCCGAGAGATGAAGCCATCGGTAAACCCAGCTTCACGACATCACGATCGCGTTGAGCAATGTGAGCGATGGTTGCCAAACTGACCGCCAGGCGCAGCCTAGTCGCGGTTTCCGGGACAGATGCGGGATTCGTGTAAATTCGGCGATGTAGAATGTTGGGCGGAGAAGTTACGTCACACTCTGTAATAGACGACTTGTAATGGGCGATTGTAAGTGAATTAAAGTGGATACTGTTACTGTGATTTGTACTCGCTTCGCTCATGGATTAACGACCTTGCTTCTTTAATACTTTTTGTAATACTTTCATTTTGTACACCTCAACCACATTAGTCTTCAAAAATCCTAAACATTAAGTGTTATTAAATAATCAGTTTCGTTTGGATGTTATATAGAAAATTAAAAAAAATCGGTTAGGAAAGATTTAAAATAAAACGTGCTTATTTCGTGAAATATATACACAATGGTACTGGTGTAATATTTTACTACTTAAATGATTTTTTCATAAAATCAGATTTTTGATAAATATACTCATCAAGCAACGTAAAAAGGTTTTCTACTTTATGATTATTTTTGACGCTAAACAGAAAATAAATTTCAAGAATTCTCTTAGTTTTTTTGTACATGTATCTACAAAAAAGATATTACAATAATTTGTAACTCTCAGAGTCAGAGTGACATTAGTTGTTAGTAAACGTAGATGATTAAGACAAGGGGAAGAATGACACAAACATTATAGAGTTTTAAGAACACAAAACTTTCACAAATAAATTGTTTCAAATACTGAATATTCTTTCTTGATTGATATTTTAATAAATTACACATTAATATATATGGAAAGGTCCGACCTTAAATAACTGATAATTGGGACGCTTACGTGTCCTGTAATCCAGCTACTTGGAGGTCATTAATTGTGGATAGTTGTTATCGATGGTTGGTGGATGTGATATTCTCTGGTGAGGATTAATGTCCGCACTATTGAATAATATCAGCAAGGCGATCCTCATAATTAGACCAGTTCGTAATTCACAGGCAAAGTGGTTAGGATTCTACGATAAGTTGTAAGTTCCTTAGATGATGACAGGTTGTTGGACTATTAATTTACAGTCCTGTTAAAGAATATGTTAGCCTTAGTCACTGGTAAGACTAGAAGATCGCTCCATAATCATCTTACACTCATTTCTCATTCATATTTGGCTTAAAATACCTACCGGGTAGGTCACCATTTTAATTTCAGTGAATAGTACCTGGTGACCGAGCTTTGCTCGGATAGAATAAGACATGTATTTTACAAGTTAGTTAGCAAAATTAAAACAAATTTACTGCTCAATGAAAACATTTATGTGGTTTAAATAAAACCGTTTTAATACCCCTTAATTAATATGGCATAAATACTGAACAAATATATAGCCCTCGGGTGGGGATCGATCACGCGACCTTGCATACGTGAGATCTAAGCGCTTAAGCTACGGCGTCAGCCGATTTCGCGTCGTCGTTTAAGAGTTTTTGGCCAACCTCAATTAATTGTTTTAGCTAACCTTATACTGAATTTAAATGGCCATACTGTTTGTTATTATTATCCTGTGATCAACTGATTTTGTTAGAAACGGAATGAGAATCGAAAAGCAAAAGATAAATTTAATTTACACCAATTATTTGGTTTGTTACAGTAGCTTCAAGCAATACAACGAATACGTTTTCTATCAAAATACGGAAGATTTTGGAAATACTCTTTCCTGCTTTTATTTCGCACAGTTATGTTACCCTAAAGTTTTTACAAATTGTTTAGTAACCTGATAATTTTACATTTATTACATACATAAAATAAATATTTATGAAAAACCTCTATTCACATATTGTTCTTTGCCGTCTTCAATCAAGAACTGTCAAACGTTTATAAACAGCTGTTTTGGTTTGCATTGTTTACATTTGATTCTCCATAAGCGTAATGTTAAATTTTTAGATTTTAAACTTAATATTACAGTAAAACACGAATTTTCCTGGACATTAGACCTATCTAGAACTTATTTTCTACTCGGAAATTAGTTATTTCCAAAATTTAAAGAAATTCCTCGGTGCCGTTTTCGAGATCCGTGTGCAAATATATATATATATATATATACAAACCTTGCTCGTATTATAGTATTGGATGTCTAAACGGAATGTATAAATTTCCTCTAAGCAGCTGTTTTCATAAACATAATATGACGTTACTTCCGTTAAAATTTTCTCTCGTTATACGAATATCCCATACCTCTGCCCACGAGATTAGACTGAACCCCATAATTGATTGCAGGCCCAAGATGCTAGCCACTAGACCGCAAGATTTCCTTGTTTATTCCAAGGCAGATTGTGCAATGCAATATCGAACTTCAATTCGTAACTATACAATCGAAACTCTTAATTATTTCCTGTCAATAAAGTTGACAATGAGTTTGTCAGGAGTGACAATGTCCAAGGTATGTTTAAACATAATATGACGTTACTTCCGTTAAAATTTTCTCTCGTTATACGAATATCCATACCTCTGCCCACGAGATTAGACTGAACCCCATAATTGATTGCAGGCCCAAGATGCTAGCCACTAGACCGCAAGATTTCCTTGTTTATTCCAAGGCAGATTGTGCAATGCAATATCGAACTTCAATTCGTAACTATACAATCGAATCTCTTAATTATTTCCTGTCAATAAAGTTGACAATGAGTTTGTCAGGTGACAATGTCCAAGGTATGTTGAAGCGTTCCGTTCCGCGGCTGTCACTGTTCCTGTGTCGCAACTGTTACAGTTAATAACAGAGACTAATGAGAAACCAGAACAATCAGGTGTAAGTAACTCTTTGAGTCCTACTTATTCATTCTTATGTTCACGGTCTCCGCATGTTGAGTCGTGTGTGTTCAGTGCAGTTCTGTATATCTTTATGTACCACTACTATAAAAATGTTTTTTTGCAATTTTCCTTGTGGGAAATAGGTTAGATCATGGATATGTCTAAAAGGAATGTTTAATCGAAACAGCTGTTTATAGCCAAACTATGACGTCACGAACCACATGACCTCACTAACCATATGACATAATTAACCAAATGACGTCACTGTTTCAAATTTTGGTCTCACAAATTTCCAACCCCCCCGCCCAGACCAAAGACATATCCATGTCAAAAATGTGTAAGGTAAAAAAGTAAGGAAAATACTTCACAAGTTCATTACAGAATAAAAATATGATTATAGAATCAAATCAAGTGTAGCGCCTGCTTCACAATCTGAATGTGGCCGGTAAGACAAGTATAGTAGGGTCCCCTTTCATACTTTGCTGGTAAGTGATTTGTCACTGACAGCATGCCTATTGATCTTGTTGGGTACTAATGAAAGTGTCCGTCAGTCCCAAAAACCAACCAGTTCTGTTTGACAAAAACACAGACCTCGTATCCAACAAACACCGGCGAAAGTTAAAATTTGTAAATAATAAAACGTGGGTGTCAAGAGTCCGTTCTTTTTAAACCACCTATCACCCTCAGACAGCATTTTTGAATAACAAAAACCCTACGGAAATTTTAAACACTCGAGAAACCCCAGATTATAACACCGTATCTAATAACTGATTGAATTGATAACGCGTCGAATAACTTCTTTACTAACATTATATGTGTTGGTTTTACTATAGGATGAAGTAAAAACTCACGTCTTCCAACACTACTTAATATATTTACACTTATATTGTAATTATATACAACGGTAAATATATACAAAAGTTGTTAAATTGGCGATCAATTTCGTCCACACAGGACATCAACCGGCCCAAACGGAGACTGAAAGAAACAAGATGGCGTCCCTGCTTAAATATTATTGGCTACCAGAAGTTCCTGTCATGGCGAAGGGAGTGTCATGTATTGATTGGCTGATTTTTATACGTTCTTGCAGAATCAAAATGTATTTGTTCATTTATTGATTTTGCTTTATCTTTACATTTTCTTTATAAATATGAAATAATAAATAGGAAGAGTTATTTCCCATGCATTCCATGCATTTTCCATGCATTGATTTGTGATTTTTATATCTTATTATAAAATTGATGGTCTGGCCTATGCGTATGTTATCGCCACCTCTGCATCCAATTTTTTATATTCCTAAATGGTTGAATTTATCGGTGTTTCAATCTTTGTGTGTAGATTAAAAAATACAAAAAATAAAAAAAACATTTTTAACCTTAGGAGTGTGCTCAGTACCCTCAAGGTACGTTCATGTATTTCAAAAATACATTTATAGACAGTATTTGCAAAGAATATTTTTTAGTTCCTATGCCTTTTTCCACCAGAATGACTAAGACGCTAAAGTATAAGTTTATACACTATAAACTTGAGTTGTAAAACTGCTTTATATGTTAGGGTAACATTAAGTACCTAAATTAAATGCAATAAATTATTTATTCACATTAACAAATATTTGTACATGGTTCAATGGGATAACATAGGTGTGGAATATTAATGAATGTAGGTCTTGAGGGCGGATGCGTATGGGTAAGGCGCCGCGTAGCTGACGGCAGGGGCATGGTAGGCGGCAGCGTAGCTGGGTGTGTAGCTGACAGCGGGGGCATGGTAGGATGCGTAGCTAGGGGCGTAGCTGATAGCTGGGGCCGCGTAGGAGACTACGGGGGCAGCTTTGACTACTGGAGCTGCAACAACGGGGGCGTGATAGCTGACGGCGGGGGCGGTGTAGGACACCACGGGTGCAGCCTTTACCACGGGGGCGGCGTAGGAGACCGCAGGAGCGTGGTACGCGGCGGTGTAGGCGGGAGCGTAGCTAGAGGACACTCTGTACGAGTTTGAGTATGAGGTAGCTGCGGGGGCGTAGGAGACGACGGGGGCTGCTTTGACCACAGGAGCGGCGTAGCTCACAGCGGGGGCAGCATAGCTGACTACAGGGGCAGCTTTGACCACTGGTGCTGCTACGACGGGAGCGTGGTAGCTGACGGCGGGGGCGGCGTAGCTCACGGCAGGAGCGGCAGCGTAAGAAACAACTGGGGCAGCTTTCACGACTGGGGCGGCAACGACGGGGGCGTGGTAGGCGGGGGCTGCGTAGCTAACTGCGGGGGCAGCGTAGCTCACAGCGGGGGCGGCGGCGTAGGAGAGGGCGCTGTAGGGGGCGAAGCCCGCCGACACCGCGGATAATAACAGGGGGAGGATAGCCTGTAACAGAACATCCGTACATGTCATACAAGTGGTCAAAGAGTTATATGAATAATGAGTGTAATGAAGGGAAATAAAAGAAAGGAAAAGTAGTTAAGAGATACAGAGAAATAATTTGGAATCTTAGAATGTAAAGTTTGCTCTAAAACGGTAAAATTTGAACTATGAGTGTATGTGAAACAAATGTTTATTGAAAATGGAAATACACCTCGCATTACATGAGGAGAAAATGAACTTCTTAATAAAGTTTTACGACCGAATCTTAAACCGTTACATCATAGTAGAGTGGTAGCTACCTGCAGATAAAATAAGCAATAATTAAAAAAAATCTTTATCAAACTTTATCAGGGGAGATAAGAGAAAAGTAATAAATATAAATGTAAGCGTATCAATTAAAATTTGTAAACCCTATGCTTTCATTCGTACACTTCTGTCTACTCACTAAACATTTTTTTAAATCGCCATTTATTAGTTTAGCGTTAAGTCTTTTGAGATCGTATAAAGGATTCGTATTTTAGTGATACGTTTACTCTAAATTACTAATCAAGACATTCTTACGAGAAATGGATTTTCCATTGCTCATAGCTCACACTGGTCTCACTGATGTTTTTATCCAATTATGAGTTTTGTAATGTTTACTGTTTTTTTTTATTTTAAATGGACTTCTCCTACAGTGATAAGTGCTTAAACCTTGTCATTGTTTCCAGATATGTAAAGTCATATTTCGTTTCTATGTCCCCGTAATATATCCAACATATACCCATTTAGAAATATAAAAAAACAAGGTTTAAGTGACAGAATTAACACTTACTAACCGAAGAATTTTATAAATACGGACGTTATTAGGAAATATTTTCTCATCTAGAAATAAGAGGAGGCAATCTTCTAAAATATAGTGAGAATTGAAGTACTTAACGATTTCACTATTTCAACAAGCACACATAGGGCAACATATTCAAGAGCAATGAATATCCAATACAGCGGAAAAAAGGAAAGTTCAATACATTAGTGGATGTCGATAATGGAATGTGAGTGAACATGACATGAAGTGTACAGTGACTTCCACCGTTTTGAAATCAATTTAAACGGTGACTTCGGCATAATTCATTTACGTAGGGGGCTCTGTACCATAAAAACGAAAAAAAGGATTTATTTTTTTATTTTTACGTCATTGCTAGTTTTAATCTGATGACAACAATATCACCTAAGGTGTGTGTCACCCTTCCTATTTTTTCAAGTTTGTCACTTAATTTTGGTCCTAAATCAATTCAAACGAATGGTTTTATACACGCGGCAAAAAAATAAAAATGGTTTTAAAAATAAAAATATAATTTATCTATTGATACCAGCAAATAAGGACCTTCTTTTGCTTCAGAAATACACTAACTACCGGTTCATGTAAGTTTTAATCTCAAACGGTCTTTTTTACATATAATTTACCTTTTTCAATATATCAAAGTGAAAGCCATGAAAGTTTCACTAAATAATTTTTTATTGAAAATCACACAACATTTTGACCAACGGATTTTCATCTAGTTGTGGATAGACTGATTTTATGAACAATTTCTTGTTGCATTTTATGTCGTTGATTTTAATAATTTTGTAAATTTTATTTTCACGGCATCCAAAAACATTTTTTATTTCTTAAACATTTTCATTATTGAAAATACTTGTGTTGAGGGTATCATGCATACGCTTACTAACCTACTAAAACTTGATTTTCAAAGCTGTTTAGGTTATTAAGAAAATGTAAATCATGTTAACATTATTAATACAGGAGGCACCTAACTGCCACGCGTTCTGGACGGATCCTGTCCGAGAATAATGCAGTTCTCATTGATGTAATCAACTTAACGACTAAGTTTTACGGACAAACTATAAAGCCAAAGTATGATAGGAATTTTAAAGAGTTAAGATCTTTGGTGGTGAATCAAAGAAGTATGCACAAATATGCAATAGAAAAATCGAATATTTCATATTGTTAGAGTTTAAAAAAATTCCAGGTAGCAATTAAGAATTGCTTCTTTGTAATGTTATACTCAATAACGTTAACAATCGGAATGTTCCTTAAAAGTGAACATTTCTCTGTTTCGTAATGCATTGTTGTCTGGACCTATTGACCATAGCAATCCAATTAATCAAAGCACAAGATGTTAAGGGAACCGGTTATACTGCAATTTAAATTCGGTGTTGAAGGTTTTAAACTCAATTTGAAGAAGATAAAACCAGTTGTAGGTTTATTATCTTAAATTTACGGCATATTTTATAGTAAGTTTTATTGTTATTAATTATAAACGTGGTGTAATATTTGTGTAAGGTTTTTTTGCGGAAATACATTTTTGTACTGGAGCTGTTAGTTTATAATAATGAAAATAATGTCGACTAACTACAAAAAATTGTATGTATGTACATAATAACTGTATTTATAGCCTAGTTAACTTCTATAATTTAACTCTGAGACACAAACAAGAACATTTTTTGTGGATATATTTTTCCTAAATCCGTACTGATTGTGGAAAACTAATGCTATTTAGATACCGTATTTAATATTATTTATAAAGAAGTCGCGTCATTTTGAATAATTTAAATAATCATAGAAATAATGGTAGGTTCTCCATTTCACACTTGTGTCAAACCCTAATTCTTTTGAATAGATAATTTAACAATGTACTTTAGCAAAAAGAAACATTCTTAAAGCATTTACTTACACTTATCTGTTAGTTTCTTCTGTTTCAAATTAATAAATCGGACGGTACAAGATTTAATTGTTACAAACAACAGTTCAATCGAATTATATAGCTCAATCATATTGATTAGGTAATAGCTGATTGTAGAATAAAAAACAGCTGGAGCCAGGGTTGGACCACTGTACTTCCTTATTTCATCGAATTACGACCAGCAACCTTTAGATTTGATGATTACGGATTTAACTGTTATAAAACGTATTAGGCTGGGAAGGTGGGGTGTTCTGTGATGCAGTTACTTGGAGGTCACGAATTGTGGATAGTTATGAGAGATGGTCGGTCAATTGGAAAAAAGCATCTTATGTGTGGATTAGAGTCCGCACTATTGAATACTACGCTAATCAGCAAAGACCATCCACATAATTAGACCTGTTCGTAATTCACAGACAGTGAGTCTGACTCCACGTTAAACTGTAGGTCCCTTAGACATGCCATTGACTGTTTGGCTAGTTGTAACAGTTCTGTTTACGGGACATGTCAGCCTTAGTTAGTAACATGACTACAATAGCACTCCACAATCATCTTCTACTCATTTCTCACTCATGCTTGGCTTATAATACCTGGACAGTTTGCCATTTCAGTAACTAACTAACTAGCTAATAATCATTAAAACTTTCAGATTAATAGGAACCCCAAAAGTAGTTTCCTCCTATGGTAGTAAGAACCTAGTTCTATTCCAAATCAAGACACCATTCTCCATTAAATATTTAATTTACCTATCATCTATCTGCCTAAATGTTGGTAGAAGAATTATATAAATACGCATAACCTGTCTTTCCTATAAAATGCATTTACATATCCTTTAAAATAATGACAATCTATTTAAACGTGTTTCAAAAACCACCTAAATGTGATTTTAGGTTTTTATCTTTCTAATAGCAAAATCGTCAAAATTATAAAAGAGAGAAATTCTAAAAGTTCAATTTTTGTACATACAGGTTTATAATTTTGCTTCTAAAAATGGTGTAATAAAACTAAATCTTGTAAAAACTAAAAGAAAAAAATGTAACAAGTGTCGTTGGCACTCACCAGTAAGTACATGGTGGACGTCGGTGGAGGCTTGTGACAGTGGCAGGCTCAGGATGGTATATATAGCCGTCTCGGAGACGCCCCTTATACAGGACTGGTCCAGAACATCCCGAGCAGCCTTGGGCGGGAATGTGGAGCACGGAGTACCAGGGCGTCTTGCGTCTTCTCAGAGGACCGCGATCGAGGGAAACTCCAGGGAGGCCAGGTTGTGGCTAAACCACCTTAGATGGATTGTGACCTTCGGAGTGTAGGTCTAATATATCTCAAGAATCCTAGTGGATTGTTGAAAACAGGTTGATCAATTGAGAGAGTTATTGACATAGATATGTCTTAGATTCGGGGTGGTGTTAGTAATTTGAAAGACGGAAATTTGAATCATAAGAACAGCTGTTTAGATGAACTGAAAACATTCCCTTTAGATATATCCATAATCTAACCTTACACAGGGAAGTAACTGCAAACATTTTTCGTTTTACGGCCATGCAAACGGGTTTCAATATGACTATTAGATAGATTGAACTGAATTAAAATTGTCTTTATTGCTTATTAAACGCTACAACAAAATAGTACATTGTAGCCTGCAACATAATTTTAGTGAGAAGTGAGTGAGAAGACACAGTTCTGGTTTTATTTAAAACTATTCTGATAACATTTTTGTTAAAGAACAAATGACATGAAAATGAAAATAATACGTGTCACATTGACGAACTAGAAAAAATCCAAACTCCGGTGTTTCCGGTTTATATAAAACCACTTCACAGCTAACGGTTTGCGTTGGCTTATGGTGGTTACGTAGTTGCTGAAAAGGTTTAAAATCTTATGGTTTTTTAAGCAATGCGTTGTGAACGTGTCTAAACTGAGAAATTGTATACCTAAGATATTTTTCATTGTAGGCAGGTATTAGTAGGGTTCAAAATTCTTCTAAACCCATGTCTTCTAGCCTTGCCAGATCAGGTCAATATTGAAAAACACAATATTTACTTCCCTGTGGGAAATAGGTTAGATCATGGATATGTCAAAAGGAATGTTTTCAGTTCCTCTTAACAGCTGTTCTTATTTTTATGTATTACAAATTCAATACAATAGCTCTGGTTTCTATGGAAATCTGTTACAAATTTCCATCTTACAAATTGCCAGCCCCCCCCCAGAGCTAAGACATGTCCATTTAAAAAAAGCTCTACTGTAGAGTACGAGGAGTGAATAAAGTATAATTAGAAAAAAGTAATCTAATTTTACAGAAACTTTAAGCATCTTTAACTGTTAATTAAAGCATATTTATACGCTGCCGGAATTTCAAAGAAATAGTGAAGGACGATCCTTTATAAAACTTTAAATGTTTGCTCATTGAGAGGTGTCCTTAGTTGGTCATAGGGTTAGGATTGAACAAAATGGATACATGTATTAATTTTTCTATGACAGTTTGTCGTTTGTAATTGTACTTTGTAATTCATTTGGTAATATTTTGACGTATTATACATGGTGTCCAAGAAAAAAGTTTCAGGACTTCGGTGAGTGATTGGGATCATTAAAAGAAGGAAAATAGTTCCAATAGAGCCTAAGTATGGCCTAAAACGCTTATTTTCTCATATATCCGCCATTTTGTATTTTCACAAAATATTTTTGTTCAAACATGTTTTCACGGATTATTTTTTAAATTTGGTATGCGTTTTTAGCTAGTAAACTACTGTAAGTAAAAAAATAACTAGCATGAACCAAGCTCAAATCCAAAATGGTGGCCATTTTAAATTTTACCGATAGCAAAGTATTTTAGTTTTAAAATTGTTAATGGTTGCCATTTTGGATTTTGAGCTTGGATAATGCTAGATATTTGTTGACTAATAGTAGTCTACTAGTTTAAAACGCATACGAAATTTGAAAATAATCCGTTAGAACATGTTTGATATAAAAAATATTTTGTGAAATAAAAGATATCTGAGAAAAAGGCGTTTTAGGCCATACCTCCATTGAAACCTTTTTTGTACCCAATTACTCACCGAAGTTCTGAAACGATTTTAACGGACACTTCTTTCCGAACTGTCAAAATATAGTGTAAACGGATGTTGTCATTAGAAAATGTAAACATTGAAACCTAGGACGGGCACGGCAGCTACTCCTTCTTCTTCCCGAACTTCAAATTTTAGTGTTCACAGCTGTTGACATTCAAGTAATTTTATGTTTTCATTCTTTAAAAATGTAAACATTGAGACTTAGGACGTTCATGGGGCGTAGCTAGAGGGGATTTTAAGGGAACTAATATGCCTATGTGTTGCATGAGTTTAACATCTACCTTTCTGTAAAATTTCAAACAGGTCGGTTCAGTATTTTTCGCGTTTACTTGCCACAAACAACCCACAAACATACAGAAACCACCTCTTCTTTATAATATTATAGATTATTCCTTCGCGATGCCCAAAAATCTGTCCGGTGTTTTCATAATACTGTACTAATATTCAGCTCAGGATTGGTTTATAATCTTTGGAATAATCACTAGAACCACTAACCCACCTCACGAGATCAACAGAAGCAGTTAAATTCTGCGCCTTGTATGAGTTATACAAGTGGCAGACCGTGATCTTTCAATCCACGGACGACCTGGATAGCGGCAGGTGGCGGCTGACATTCCTTCTCGGTCTAGTACACGAACCACTACGGACTAAACCGACTCAGCTGACCAGGAGTAACGCGCTGTAGCGGAGTCAAACGTACCTGGTTCGAAACCAGGGGTGGGTGAATCCTCTCCCCTCATCTAAATTCTTTGTTGGAAATTCAATGTTGGTGATTTATCATATTTTTATTGTTTTTGTTAAATTCCCCATTATGAGATTTAACAACTATGTAAATTTAAATTAGTAAAACAAAGCTGACCGGCGAACTTCGTAACGCCTCACAGTAAACACATGTTAACTTTAAGATTGGCCATGTTCTGAAGTCGAATAGCAATACGGCTTCATTGTGAAAGGTTATATATTCTGGGTCGTGGCATAGTGAATAACAATACTGAAACGATAAAACATATTAATAACATTCCCATAAAACAAATAAATCTGAGTGGATTAATTCACAATTTTCAAATCCAATCCAAACCCAAACGAAACCTAACTGTAATACGGCTTTTATAGGAAAGATATACAACAGCTGATTATTATAATAAACGTAATAATATTAACATTGTAATTATCATATAAACACGTGACTTTAATCAGACAGAAAATAAAAATATAAATGCATAATCCCTCAAAACCGTAAACTATTAACGTGGTGAATAAAGCTGTTCATTTTTTACAGTACACATTTACTTCATAGTTTAACATTAATGAATGATTCAGATGGCATTGGATAGTAAAGCATATTGCTAATGGAAAGTAAACCAATCAGCTATAGCTAAGAAATCAAATGTTTTCATTGTAGACATTTTGTAAACAAACCTACTCTCCATAAGGTTAACATTAGAAATTTAAAACGCCATAAAATGGAAACTAATGGGGTTTTCGAAAATATTTTTTCACTAAAACCTTCCCGGACACATATAGAGCAACTTCCTAAAATTTCATGGCGATCAGATGAGTAGTTTGGCAACGCATAAAGGACATACAGACATACATACATTCAATTTTTTATATATAGAGATTAGTTAATACAGAGCTATTCACATTAGTAGAATCACAACAATAGGTTAGCCTATTATTCTGTAGCCTTGTGTTAAGAGGCTTCTTCACCCTTGCAGAAACACGAAAAACATTCCTCGGCTGTCCCTTGCTCCGGATGAAATGAGTAAAGATGTAATGTTAAAACCTTAATTGTCTTACAAATAAATGTTGGTTCTAGGGCACTCATACCTGATAATATATCCGATAAATTCAATTTTGTAAGTAGAAATAAATCTTAAAAGTAACGAAAACTGAGTTACTTTTAAACATTGCTGAAAATAATTGTTTTCTCAATATCAACTTTTTGAGCCATGAGGGGATCTATTGTAGCTCTTCAACCATAGTATTACTAAGTTTTAGGAAAGTCTGATGAAAAATGGCGTCCGAAGGGACAAAAATATCATGTTCACCTCGAAAGCCGGCCGCTTGGCTGGAGACTACAGCGTTACTAGCCTTTTTACAACAAAAGTGAAGATGACTCTTAATGAAACTGTTATAATACTTTAATCGTCATAGTAGTTAATTACAAAAAAATAAACTTTGCAGGATAAAATACCTAATATCTGTTGAGATTGGGGCGAAAGAAAGTGAAAATCACAAATATTTTAATGTAAGCCGATAAATTGTTTTGCTTGAAATCAAATAAATAAAGGTACCGAGATATATTATTATTCTTAATATCTTTATCATATTATAACGATTGATGGTTGATGGTTGTTTGTTTTTAATATAGCATATATTTAAGAGTTTACATCAATGGTGAAGTACTGGAATTCAGCCCATTAAGAAATAGTGTTATTCTTTACTACTATCGAATGGTTTAGACCAAACTATCGATAATAATATTTAACACAGACATAACCTAAACAATTAAAAAACACTGGTAAAATGTAAGTAACATAACAGCGAATCAGCTGTTTAGAGTAATCAGTCTAAAGCGACAAAAATAGTCGATAACTATTGCTACTAAATCAAGTAATAATTTATGGTTAACGAGTTTCTTTCACTTTATTTACAGTATGATGGTATAGATGGATAATCAAACCACCCAAAATTGGCTTTTTTATATATTGTACTCGTATCAAAACGCCCATTTTGGCGCTAGAGGTGCAATATACTATGTCTGCATGAGGAGTAATATCCAGCCAAAATCCAATATTCCGGACAAACAAGGATTAGCACTGCAGTCATATGTATATTGCGGCACACAGCAATACGACTGGAGCAATATGCCACACTGTTGAGTACGGTGTTCAGCATTGAGCAAATGGAAGGCGTAGTGACTTATGAGGAGACGGAAAAACTAAGTAGATGATTGTTTCTTTCTCTGAAAGAACAAAGATTTCAAAGCTGGTTTAAAGTGGTTTATGTTTAATGAAGTAGTTTATGTTTTTATTATTAAATCGTTTGCATACAAGAAATTATCTGAATGTAAGATTCTCAATCCATTCCTGTTCCTTGCTTATTGCGGACAACAATACTTTTCAAGTCTGAGTATTCGAGTTTTCGCCTTCAGCCTGTTCAACGCTGCCGGACAACTAGGCTTGGAACACTAGTTTACAAAAACTTGTGCGCCAAAGAATTTGGTATTCGCTTTGTATAATGTTGATGAGTTCTTGGAAGGGTCAACCTAAACTTAAACTCGTAGTTTTTCTAGTACAATAATTATGACACAGCCTATCCAGGACTACGGATACAGCACCGACACAGTATACTATATGCCATATTAAACATGCGTAAACCATATTAAAGTATACGGGGAGCAGACCTCCCTATCCTTTCTCATGTTAACCTAAGTACGTTTATCTGAGCAATGATAAGAGGTACAGTTTATAAACTTTTAGTATTTCATTATTGTTTCACATTGAACATTTATATCAATTGTTTTTCAATACCGAAATTACATGTGGGATTATGATTTTTTTATAAAATAAGTTTTTTCATTCAATTTTTTTTACATATAAATATATTTCCAAACGAAATATCTAAAATGTTGTAAAACCGGCTGGCATAATTGTGGGTAGTATTAAACAACTCATGTATGCAAATTTCAAATTCCTAGTTTGAACTATTCCTGATAAAAATGTACCTAAAAGTGAAAAAACTAATTTTCCAGAAACCGAGAGTTTCATGGGACTTTCAGGGGACACGTTGACCTTGAAAATGACAATTATTAGGAAAAATATAGTTATAATTATAAAGTGTTATACACCCTTTTATTCGTCACAAAATTCTGTATTAATCCGTTAGAATCAAAAATTTTTTTTTAATTTTTCTAACTGTGTGTAAAAATGTCGTTGTCGTATCTCGTAAGGGGCTCTTTATATAGATGATGCGGTAATATATATTGTTGTATATCCTTGCTGATTCAAGGCAAAGAATATTCACACAGATGTGCTTATGATAGTACAATACAGCCTAATATGCTGTATTTATGACAGAATATCTTAAATCATGCGAATAAAAATAAACATGACAAAAATTCATAAAAAATCATTAATATTAGGTAAATATAATAAACTTAATTTGCATAAAATTGTGAAAATTATCTTGATACAAGACTTCATCTTTATTATACACACAACTAACAAAATTTAGGATAAAACTCAATTGATACTCAGATAACACTGTGAATATTATAATAAATAGTATGTGGTAGCAAAAAAGGTTCGACAAAACAACACTAAGTTACATATTATATGTACGCGCCCCCCATACACGCGCGCGCACACACACACACACACACACACACACACACACACACACACACACACACACACACACACACACACACACACACACACACACACACACAGCAATATACATGAAAGATTCAGTGAATCTGGTTCTAGATTCAATTTCTTGACCTATGCAGATTTGTGTAACTAGGTCTGTTGTCATAGTGATGCAGTACGTTGTGTAGGAGCTCCGTGCAGTTACAGGATAAATAAACCATGGAGCGGAACTGTTGGATATTGATATTCCAGCTAATGAACATGCAAAGGACTCAGAGAGGAAACTTATACATCAATGATAGTGAATTATAATATTGTTAGCGAACATTATAAAATGAAAGAATAAGTTATTTCCCAATGTTAAACTTATAATAAATATAGTGACAATGAAAACATTTAAAAAATAATTTTTTTTCAAAATTCATTGATGAAAAATCTACATGGACAACTTTGGGCCCAAATTTGTTATCAGACTACAATTGGTGAGTTAAGGTAAAAGGGTGTAAATAGTACAATGAAACTGTAGTAATAGTTTGAATAATATTGACATGGATATGTCTTAGCTCTGGGGGGTGTTGGCAATTTGCGGGACCAAAATTTGAATCAGTGATGTCATAGTTTGGTTATAAAAAACAGCTGTTTAGATGAACTGAAAACATTCTCTTTAGACATATCCATGATCCAACCTATTTCCCACAGGGAAGTAAATAGAAATATGTTTAATAAGGATGAAGTAATATTAACAATGCTGAGTTCCAATGAATTAAACTGATTGTTGCACATGTCTGTTCTATTCCTGTAAACCGATGTAAATGTTTGTGTTTTACAGTTGATATCCTGCCTATCCTTTGGTGGTAACAACCATTTAACTTTATAATAAATTTCAATTTAGAAAGGTAAATATAACGTTATATTGAGGCGAGGGTTGGCAAGGGTTGTTCCTGGTATAGTTGGGTCTTATAAGAGCCTCGTCCTCATCCACTCCAATGGAGATCTGCAAAAACATATTTTTCCCCTGAATGTAATAGAAAATTATATCGATTAACATATTCAATGTGTTGGCTTACATTAAAAAAACAATGTGATACTTTGTTTAAAATTCACCATTGTTGAAAGTGGATTTATGTTATTTAGATTTTTGTTACAGACACTTAGAATCAAACAACGATTCGGGATCTGAATTCTGATCATTCCTCAGGTGAACTAGTACTTAAAACATAACATAATACAGTAATTCATAATCTGGACTGAGCCAGTATAAAGCTGAAAGCAAAAAGAAACTTTAAAACAGTCAAAAACTTACAAACAATACCATTCACTTACAATTACGCACACAAAAACAAAATACGTAAACTAATCACCAAGACTCATAGACAATTGGGGGTGTGGTCAGATTCCAGATTCTTGTTTAAGTATTGAACTATTTTGGCTGTGGAACACTTTACAATATGAAAAATATCCGCAAAAACGTAATATAGCATTATGAATAAAGTTAAATTGAGGGATTTATGTTTTAATTGTGTGAATTTAGTTTTGTGAAATTGATTGGTGAGAATATTATTCGTTGGATGATGAATCACACCATTCATCCTCTTTAATTTGGAAATATAATTGTCACGTTTTATAGCATGGCCAAGCGTTCTAAAATTTGTATGGATCGATTTTGAAACTCCTGTACAAAAAGTCACAAATAGTCAGCATAGGCCGAAGAAAGATTTTATTAAAGAAGATATGATGAGCAAAATTTAGTAATCCTCCAGGATTACAGGAAATTTCAAAATTGAGAAATGGTTACTTGTACTGAATTAAAATGGATGTATCCTATATCTTTTTGGACTAAATATGCGGCCTGTAATTTGTAAGTTAAGAAAATTTTTAATAACTTGTTTGACGCGTCGTGATAAGAATTAAAACGTAATATATGTTATAGACTTATTTAGAACCGTAATATTATATGTAAAATATTAGAGATCCTGGTGCAAGGTTTTGGGGCAACCTTTGAAACTCAATTCTAATTCTCTAGTTTTTTTACATCTACATCTTGTGCTTCTGGTTTGCCCATATTATGCTCGTTGCTATTCAGATCAATGCAAATGATACGACGTATCAAGCAATGTCAAAATGTTTATCCGGATCTGTATTACAAAATATGCGATTAACAAAAGGCTTATTCTACAAAACCTTATTCTGCCTACAATATGTAAGGATGTCCATTGACATAAACATATCTTAAAGTACCCACCATGATGAGTCTGTATTTTGAGGTAAACATGAGTCAAGAGTGTTAATGACAAAGACAAGTTTATTCATTTCAGGACCATTAGTTAATAACCCTGGCAGTTAGGTCCAGAATTAAACGATAACAATTACTAGTTTGTTATTGTTTCTCAGGATGGGACCATGAAACTGAGGCCCTTTAGAATAAGAAGCATGTGTTATAGCCACTAAATAACCCAGCCAGTTAGAAATGAAATAATTATTTGTCTAATACTCTTGATTTAATACATACAATTAACAGTCTAAAGAATCGTACTACTTTCAATAGTAATCTTTACAAAGTAAAAATTAAACACAGGTGTAGTGCACTTTTAATATATTCCGCATTATTAATCAATTTCGTCAAGTTGGTCAACCTGCTCCACCCAATCAGCTGGTCCAGATTCCCGCCCACCTGCAGTACCAGTCGTGACTCCCGACTCACGCGTTTTTCTCTCCGATTCCTAAATCCATCACAGTGAAGCCAACTGTTCCCCGCCCTTGTCCATGACGCAACTGTTGTCCCGCAAGCCGTCCTGTCTTAATGTCAACGGTGATGTAGAGAAGGTAATTGCCCTCTGTTAACATGCCGTGTCAGAGTAACATGGCCTTTACTTTTTGAACTGGTTATTTTAATGACCAGTGAATGGAATTTGAAGTTCTTCAGTCTTGTCTTGGTTTATGTTCTACCCAATACCTGCAAAAAACCATTTTTGTATATTGTTTCTTAGTAATCCATATAGAATTATAAAAAATTCTGGGTCTATTTTTTTATTGGAAGTGGCGGATCCCAAGGCACTTCAGCCGTAGCGGTTTTTTGCGCACCCCTGTGTGGGTTGCGGCATTATCACATTGCGAAAAGACATTGGTGATTGGCGGGATTCGAGCCCCGCAATCTAACCCTAGACCAGCGCGCTCCCCATTCTGGGTCTAGTAGAAACCTATCCTAAATATTATAGGCGGAACCTGCAAAGCTGGTTTTCATGGGAGGTTTGTTTCCTGAGTGAAATTAATGCCACAACTGTATTTACCCATGCGGAGTTATATAGTCAATAAATAGGATCTGTATTTAGGCAATTATGGAGATTTTTAACAGAAATAATCGAAGATATGAATGAAGACGCCGAAAAGTATTCTAGATGATATAGTAAAACACGTAATTTAAGAGTCTCCATCAGTGGTAGTCATCTTGGGTTTTAGTGCCGTAAGAGCAATGTTAAATTCTGGCGCCTGTATCTCCTTGACCTATTGCCATAAATTAACGGAAGAGGTGTAAAATTAAAGGTATTACAGTCCTCCAGGGCACCACCTTACAGAACTTCTTGTTTTCGCTCTCAATAAAAAAATAATAATGATTTATTTTGTAAAATATTCCTGGATTTTTGTTTTTATATCAAGTTAAATTTTTGAACATATTGAAAAGGTCATACCCTTGAGCCACATCTCATCAATGTACTTCCAAAGTTTTACATTGATACTTTGATAATTAACGCCACTACAGCCGCCAAAGTGAAGGTATGTTCCGCCAGAATTTAACATCGCTCTTACGGGACTAAAATTCAAGATGGCTACCACTGATGCAGACTCTTAAGAAGTACAAATTAATGCCGCAAAAGCATTATTGGCACAAATACGGCACCGACATACTCTGAGTAGGTACAGTAAGTTATAAACGTTATTGGCCTATTAGAATGAAAATAAATAACTAGTGAAATTGAGTTTTCGTAGTATGCCCTAAAACTATACAAGTATTTTATATCTTTTATTGGACTTTTCCAACGCGTTTGTGTTTTTAACTACACGACGTTTCTGGAGGTGAAGAAATTCCTCCCGTTTTCATGTGATTGCCTAATAATTTACATATTGAATGTTAAACCTTACATTTTGAATATAAATAACTTAAAAATGAGTAATAACTTTAAAATGGAGGAGTTTTTTCACATCTAGAAACTTTGTGTAGTTAAAAACACAGACGTGTTGGAAAAGTCCAATAAAATATATTGAATAACCAATGCCATTACGAATTTTAAAAGTACTACTAGAGGTCCTAGTTCACCAGTTGAACTATACAGGGTGTGGAACGTTCTCGGAACCATTTGATATATTTTTAACCGTCATTCTTAAAACAGTAGGCTATAGATTCTCCACAGAAAACGTTGCTGCAAACCCGATCTTAAATTAGCCAATATATTTAGAGCAAAAGAAAGTTGTGTTCTAAAAAATCGAAAGACAACAATAAAATACCGACAGACTGACATTCAAGATCCATAAAATTCAAAATGTCAAAATGATTATTTTCATATACAAGAGAAAATATCAATTTCAGTGAGAAATATTACATTGGGTATTTCCTAACTCATAATATTCTGAAGTGTTATAGTGATTGTTTTATGTTAAAAGTATTTAGATACAACAATATTAAAGTAATTTTAAATTTTAAAGTAATACTTACGAATTCCCAAAGAGTCAAAATTAAAAAATTAACATCTGAAGTGAGTACAGCTAAAAGTGAAAAAGTACACTTGTTCTTTTTTCAGAAACATCTACTCGATATTTTAACGCTTATCATATCAAGTTAAGTTTACAGGTTGATCAAGTCAGTCTGATATGTAACATGCACCATAGCCGTGGATTCGTCTTTCCTGCCTCTCCAGTCCCTCAAGTATTTGTGTTTGTCGAGCATACTTGCCGCAAACACGCTCCGCCGGCCATGCAAAAGCGCTATGTTGATGTAGACAAACATCCATGGTACATAGGAAGATGGGTTTTTTATTCTGTAAGTTTTCGAAGTTTCTCCTTAACAAATCTTCGCAAACACTTAACAATTATTCCTAGCTATTTATTGTTGTGTCCATGAACCTTTCCCAGGCGACGTCAGGCGATCCTGGACCTTTTCACATCTTTCACCTCACTTAGGAAATCTTAATTATTTTATATGGTATACCATAAATCTCATCAGAATCAACTGACAAATACTGCTCTATATAATAAACTTTTTCATCCACTTTTACATTAAACGCCTTATATGACCTGTTACAATTAGCTTCCTTGTCTTTTAGAATTTCATTTTTTTCATAATTTCATACAAAGTCATCTTACTCTCCTCCACCTCAGCCTCAGATCTCATAGTTTAGGATTTTAGTAGTAAACAACCCTTAATGGTCTGGAGATATAACTAAAGTGCATCCATTCACCTAATTTTATAAAAATAATTGGACTATCAGCGGGGTCTCGGGGTCTGTACATGGACAGACAGATATCAGTACAAATCTCTTTTGGATTTAATGAGAGCGGATACCTATCCCCTCCAACTAAAAAAAGGTAACTCAAGTGTTACTTTCAGTCTAACGTTTACATACTTGTCCTTTTATTTAACAATTAAAGTTTTGCAAAAGTCCTATACATGGCAATTTCATAGTAGTTATTATCTATGAGTATTTTTTAATATAGTTTATCTGGTCATGGATGCGGCGATTATAAGAAGTGGGAAAACATCACATTTGTTATATTTTAGAATAATTAGACGTACTGTATGAATCCTCAGGATAATAGTGTGGATTTTACCACTGTACAATAAACTATACAAATTTTGTTTTTCTATTCATTGGGCTAATTAATAATGAACGACGGGGACCAATAGAGTGGTTCACGTGCGATCGACAGACCGTCTTTTTGCGTTAATCTGCCATGCTCTCTTTCTGCAAATACCACCCTAAATATACTGTTACTTACCGGTAGTAATAAAGTAAGTGAAGTAAATGAGTAAATTGTATTTTAGACCATTATTGACCAATGGCTATGGATTAACATTGTCTTGGTGGGAGGAAGCGATAAATGAATGAATGGGGACTTCCTCCGCAATAACTAACCTAACGTAACTCCGCAGAGCGCTATATGGGGGCGTCTCCCCCTCACCCTCGCCTATCAGACAAGAGTGGGGAGGAGGTGGACCAAACGCCTGTGGACTGAATGAGATCCCCATTAATGATATTGACCAGTATAGCAGGCATTCTTTATCAGAAACAAATCTCCAGATGTAGTCAAAGCATTCACACATTTTTTAATACTTTCACCCCTTACTCATTTTCACCCAGATTTTTCCTCGCTCACCTGAGACCTTAAATTATCTGATTACTCGAGTAGTGGCTGACGAGGATCGTTCAACAGTGGCTTCCAGCCTGAAGGAAGCTGGCTAGCTTAAGAATGATGCACAGTTCCGGACGAAATCAACGTAAACAATTTTGGTAACTGTATTTATTGCATATAAATAAGTCTATTTACATGCATATTTACAGAGGATGGAATAAATTACAGGGAAGAATTATAGCTTAGTGGTAACCGTAGGCGGATCCATAGGCGTAGGCGGGGGCGGCGTATGCGGGGGCGGCGTATGCGGGAGCAGCGTAGGCCTTGACGACGGGGGCAGCGTAGGCGGGGGCGTAAGCGGGGGCGGCGTAGGCAGGGGCGGCGTAGGCCTTGACTCCGCTGGAGACCTTGTAGGTGTTAGAGTATGAGGTGGCGGCGGGTGCGTGGTAGGCCACGGGGGCGGGGGCGTGGTACACAGCGGGGGCAGCGTAGGCGTGGGTGGCGTAGGCGGGGGCGGCGTAGGCGGGGGCAGCGTAGGACTTAACTACGGGAGCGGCGTAGGCCACAGGGGCGGGGGCGTGGTACACAGCGGGGGCGGCGTAAGCCACAGGGGCGGGGGCGTGGTACACAGCGGGGGCGGCGTAGCTCACGGCGGGAGCAACGTATCCGGCGGAGGCGGCGGCCACCAGCAGGGAGAGAACGGCCTAGAAATGAAATAATTTTCATTAAAAATACATCATTTAACATAGTTAAATGAAACAGAATGATATGCCTTAAATTGCTTAACTAAAGTATAAAGTTTTAAAAGGGTTGCAGCCTCGTTTGCCTACGATTTCAGCGTTTTCGTTGACTACAGATCTGTTCGTGATATGTATTAAGTTAAATAGGGGTGAGCCGACACAGGAGGGGGTGGGGGTAAAGTCAGCGTCATTGCAAGTTTGGATGTCACATTACAAAATACACAGTCGACCCATCTGAAGAAAGTAGTCTATACAATCCTGCTAGAACAATAAGACAGTTGCATTTATTTGGATAGAAACTATAAGTGTGGGAATGTTAAGAGATTGGGAATAGAGTTTAGGTCTAGGGCTATTCGGGAGTGATGCAAATTATTACCTATCACAGAAATTTTAACCCGAAAATTTAAAAAAGAAACGAAATAAATATGAATCATATCTATTAGGGTTTTCTTGGGTTAAAATATTTAGTCCTATGGTCCAAGGAGTTATATGGTACTTCCTGAACGTAAACCCTTTACCTTTGAGAGGGTCAAAAGGAAAATGAGTTCACTTTAATGTTGTTTATGGAATTAAGAAATACTAGAACGAATATTGATAGCCAACAATAATAATTTTATTAATTTAAATTTTTTTGGTTGTGTAAATAGATTTTTGTAAATAGATCAAAGAGATATTGTAGGAAACTCAAGAATTATAGATATACACACTTAATAAAAATCAATCTAGTTATCAAAATTTGTATCTGCATGTACATCTCAATACTTGAAACATGATTTTCTGCATTTAACTTTTAATTGCCCGTTGTTTATAACAAAATGTTCCTGGAAATATCTAAATATTTTTATCAGTGCAATCTGGTATTCTTAGTAATTTAAAATAAAACCCACTTTGTAATAAATTGAACAAATGATCAAATATTCCAGTAACAATAAACACAATAATGTTCCAAGTAAAACAGATAACGATGTTGTACATTCTCCATCTTTCCACGAAGTACATATTCTTTCAACTAAAAAACGTGAAGTCAATTTAACTGAACCTCGAGAAATAAAAGAAATCGTTATCAGATGATTTACTCTGTTTATTTATATTCTTCATCCTTGACCCTTATTCCAGACGGTTTATTTATATACATTTCCATTGGTAATGAGTTTGAAAACGTAGATTTCATTGTTATCGTTTTAGATTTCTTATTGTAAGTTAAGTTTTATAAGAATATTGTTTATAAAATAGTAAATTAAAACGATAAATATACAACTTTTAAAATACAAAACTATTCGAATGAAGTCCTTTCTGAGCATATCACTTGTATTCTCATTCAATTGTTAGCTATTTTAATAGAATGTGAAATATTTGTATTAATAAAAGTGTATGATAAACTGGCATTAAAGATAATCAATAAATTAATATTTTGAATTTTCCCTTGTTTTAATTAAATCATTAATTTGTGTCCTACTACTAATTAAATTTTTTTCTAGTCACATGATTTAATTTTACTTCGGATCCAAGGATCATTTTTAAATATGAAAAATAAACTATTTAAATTAAAGTATTTAAATATTTCTTGGGTTAAAAAGGAGGAGAATATTAAAGAGCTTTGTTTTGAATTTAAATGAAAATAGTTTATGAGTTTTCACATAGACTAATTATTATGTCATTTGTTATTATTAATATAATATTATTAATAACGCCAAAGTTTCGCAACATTTAGTCAGAGCTAAAATTTATATTCAAGAACGATACGTCCAAATGATTCAGCTCAGTCAATGAATTACATGTTACATCATTCGGGACGTACCGTATATCATATTAAGTAGGTTGGTTTATAAAGATCGGAGCAGCTCGTACTGACAGGTTGGCGTCCTGCCACCAGCTGACATTGTGATCATGATCACAGATCAGCTGTTACTTTACACCAATCACCTGGTCAGTTACCTCACAGCTAACCGGTTGGCGTCAGACAAAGAGGAAATTTAAGTAACTCTGATAAAAAGGTTTATTTTGTTTCGTCAGGTATTACACATCTAAATTTTTTATACAGTATTAATTTATCTAATATAATTCTGTAAAGGCTCATATACTATGCGAGTATTTATAAAATACTCTCTTATGTTATCGAAAAACATATATACATTTATGGGTGCCTAGTTTAGGGTTTAGGACAAAAATCACTTTTTTATTATATTTCAAACGGTTTCAGTTGGAAGTGTTAATTTTAATTAATATTTACCTTTCCTTTTGACTTTACAGCAAATATATGTAATAATAAATCCTGTATAAATTCTTGAAAAATAATAACTCTAAACTCAAAAAGTGCAATGACAACCCCTGTGTATTTATTTTCTGTAGGGTTACTTGTATTAACCGTGAAAGTTATAGCTATAACTCATGCAGTCTTCTATTACAATTGCTTCAAAAACCAGTAAGCGTGAATATAATAGTTTATAAATTTAATAAAATGTTAGATGATGTTTATGCTAATATCATCTTGACTTCGCTATACGCTTACTCTATGTTTTTTAACCTCATCCGTGTTGGCAGTGACACTGCTGGCGGTCACGAGACAGCTGTTTTTACACGATCAGCTGATCGGTTACCTCACAGCTGACCGGTCCCGCCTCCTCCCACATTATCCTATCAAACATTTCACTCTTATTGCGTTATTTTCCGCTTCAGTTGCAATCGCACGCAACTGACCTTTCGTTTTTCGGCATTTCCGCTTCATAGATTATTCTCAGTGCATTGTGATCTACTAAGCTGTTTTCAATAAAAAATTGTATATAATTATTTTTACTGTAACGAATAAACTAATATTTATTACTTGTAAAATTGTACTTACTAAATCGGATAAAAGTAAGTTTTGTTTTGTGACGAAGTTAGAAGATTTTTTACGTTTTGGTAGGAAACTGTCCTAGCCCTAGTCTTTTTACTACATAACGTTGGGATTTTTTTACAGCCCAATTAGATATGACGATTGGGTGCATAATCGAATAAGTTTTAAAGAATAAATTTTTATTTTAAAATTATTAATTAATTACATAATTGTTTACAAAAAAGTATATGAAGAAGATTATGTAAATATGTAAAAACATATTTTCAAACTCGGGTTTAATGTAGTTTGTGAGAAAAAAATGAGTTCTGTTGGAAAAATTAACATTTTTTAACTTCCGAGGCTATGAATTTTATAAGGGTTTCTGTTTATAAGTCGAGTTATAAAATAATAAGTCGAGAATATTTAAGACTGTACCGTTAGTAAATTCGCTACAGGAAATGTGTTTATATAAATTAAAATTTTTTATGTTTAAATGAAATATATATTGTATATTTTACGCCTAAATAAATAGTATAAACCATTATTACCTTCTATTAGTACATAAATTAGTGCCATAGAAGACGGTTATTATTTAATTTTGATGCTAATTTAGTCCATAGGGAAGAAACTTTTCTAATAAATTTAATACAATCGTGTTAGTAAAACTAACAAAAGGTACCATGATATCTTCAATAGGAAAACAAATTTTATCATCTGATACTACTTACGAAAGAAATCTTACCCTTTTAAGACTAAATCCTGCTACTAGCATCACATATATTATAGTAATATTTTTAAATGTTGGTTATCTGCAAGTAAATTTTAAGTATTAATTAGATTTTCAACTAATAAAAATGCTTGAAATTCATTATTGGTGATGGTGGATTGATATTATTTAGATTCTTATTGCGGACATTTTCCATCACGAAAAATCTTGTCTCCGTGACGAGCGGACGTGTTTGGTTTCTTTTGTGTGTAATGGTTAGTGTATGGTTCGTTTGTAAGTTTTTTGACTGCTTTAAACTTTTATGTTTTCAGCTTTATACCGGTTTGGTCCGGATTATATGTTAATTAATTGTGCTATGTTTTAGATATTAGTTCACCTGAGTACGGGATCAGATTCCAGATCCCGAAACGTCGTGAAACTTTGTTTTACATAATATCGTGATGGAAAATGTCCGCAATAAGAATCTAAATAATAATAAGAATGGTTACTTGTACGAAAATTTATCCGATTTGAAATATTAATTTGTTCAACAAGGAATTAAAGTGAAACCGCCCAGTGACATTTAAAAAATACAAGTGAAGTCAAGGCGTAGCTGAGGGCAAAACTTCCTGAGGGACGCACAAAAGATTTTTCCTCCACCTACACATACAAGTACCACAAGTTAACAATTACCCACTATTAACTAGCCTGAATCACTACAATTTTCCAGGTTGGTTAACTTAACTTCACAAAAATCAATGCAAACTATCAGCTGACCGTTCAAGAATTAATTAACACTTTCTGCTATTATTTATTATGGTTTATTACAGCGTGTTCCCGGTTTCCCCCATGTTATTCTTATAGGATTACTTTTTCTCCCTTGGGACTAAAAGAATTACTTTAATACTCTATTCCAGAGAGTAAAGTATGGCTTTACATAGTAGGTGTAAAAAAAGTACATTTGCAATAGTGGATTGTCATTAACTTTTTAAAAATATTATTCTTACAATACTAAGTACACAAATACTTGCCCGAAAAATCGATAACAAACGATTTCTAACAATAGAACCACAGTTAAACCATAAAGACCCTGGTTTGAAAATACATACAAGACTTTAAACATTTTGATGGCATTTCTGAGTGAACCTAATATATACCAGAATATATCAATGAAAAATATAAATCATGGGTAAATACTGTGGGTAAGGTCAGTTATTTTCGATTGAAATATCATTTAAATATTTTTGGGAACTTTACATCTTAAGAACAACCTGTGATACATATTTTATATAATATTTCCCTTTGAAAAAAATTATTATTCCAAAAATGCATCGGTTGTATTTGAGATATTTTGAGTACACATGAGCAAGAAACCGGCGATTTCGGCTCAAAAAATATTTAAAAAAACTATATTAAAATCAGAATTGTTTCTAGATGAATAATTATAAATATTTTGCAAACTTACGTTTATTTGATTTTATTTATTTTAGCAAAATTAGCAAAATTTTGAATGTAAACGTTACATAAAAATTTTTAAAATACGCAAAACAAAAAAGATGATTTTCAAAATAGTGAAAAATTTGAAAGAAATTTTAGAAAAACTTTTGAAAATAAATTGAAGTAATAATGGAAGCAAGTCTATTTGATTCCGAAGCACTATCACAGCCTATTGTGAACACTAGCGCAACCTAGCGGGGAAGGTGAGGAGTAATACTCACGAGCTTGAACATTGTAGAAGGTGTAGGTCCGTACGTGACAGAGGGAGTACAGTGACTGTCGGAGGAGCCCCGGTGTTATATACCCGACGCTGGGTCACGGTCGAGGGACTACGCCCATCTCGCGCCGCCCCCGACACCCGGGGATGGACCAAGAGGACGGGGGAGTGTGGAGACCCAGCGACACATGATATAACACTTTTACTATGAACGTTTTTTTTTGTTTTCGGATACTGTTGGTTCATTATTTTGACATGGATATGTCTTGTGCGCTCTGGGGAGAGGGAGTATTGGCAATCCATTAGACCTAAATTTGAAACGTTGAAGTGACGTCGTAGTAAAATAAGGGCAGCGGTTTAGACGAACTAAAAACATTCCCTTTGGACACATCCATAATCAAATGTATTCAAAGGGAAGTAAATAAATTTTTAATTGTTTATTTAGTCTAATACATTTCGTGGCATCAATTAAAATTTCTTACTTATCATAAAATTAATTCTCTGCCAAAAACACAATACATTCGAGCTTGTATAAAATTGTTTTTTACTCTACAATAGGATTTCCGGAGATTTTTATGAATAATTTGGGGTCATATAGTTTTTATATAACTTTCCCAGTAGCAAGGACCAACGTATCAATTTTGTTTATAACATTATCCTTGTGGTTTAACTCCTATGTATTTCACCAAAATTGTGGTTTCTTCAGGAATTCACAAAAAATTGTAATTATTTTAATTGTGACTCCCTGAAGATAATGGCCGCAAAAAGTTAGTAAATAAATCGATTCTTATGGTTATAAGCTGTTAGGAGGAACTAAAAACATTTCCTTTTGACATATCAATGATCTAAGCTACTTGTCCAAGGGAAGTAAATACATATTATATTAGGTCATCTGACATTTTATTTTGTGTTTATATTTTAGATGCCAGTGTCATACTTCACGTTTGCGTAGGACGTGGTCAAAATCTTGGACCTATCACTCAACGTATACCTGTTGTTAGACATGTAATCTTAATATATAAAATTCAAAGCCCTCACTCACTCACTCATCACTAATTCTCCCACTTCCCGATCACCTAGGAGGCTGAAATTCGGTATACTGGTTCTTTAGGCCTAAAATAGGAAAGTCTGATAGTTTTTGTGACGATTTTCCCATAAGTCTCTACCGTATACGCCTTCAAAGTTCCCATGTTAATCTTATGGGTAAATAATTTTGTTTTTGATTCCAACATATGTATCTTACCTTTTAAGATACAAACAGCAGCTGTTTTGATTTGAACCATTGAGCAAGCCAAAGAAGCAAGCATAAAATAGTAAGCATTCAGTGGTATCTAATTACTGTATAAATATAATAATTCTCAGAGCGAATTTTTGTGATTATGTTTTATGATTAGAAATCAAATGTTTATTATTATCGGTACGAAGTTCGCCGGGTCAGCTAGTTATCTATAAACCAACTAAAAATGGTGACTCTGTTCGGTATTGAACCGGCAACCTGGTGGTTACGAGGTGAGCGTTACCCAGATGGTAATGTAGTTCCCAGAGTCTTAGATAACTGGCTATCCTAATGGTTAACGTCTATGAATGCAGTGCTAGAAGTCATGGGTTCGATCCAGGGATGTCCACAAAGATTTTAGGATTTTAGTTTACCTAAACCCCATTTTTAGAGTCTGAGAGAATACCTTGAACATCTTGGATTCTTAGTCATATAACAGCACAAAATATCTCTCTTGAAACATATATTTTAAAACTAAAACACTATGGATAAGTTTGAAATCTGAGTATGTATTTCATATCTTACTCTCATTTCTCATCCATTATAAATGGTAATTTAATTTAATCTAACTATATTTATTATAGTACGTTATTAACATGATAATAAAATTTTTTTGCAATGTCAATGATATTTTTGTGGAACTGATTTTTAAAGTAGTTTTTCATGAATCTACTCAAAATAAACGGTATCAGTGGACTGACTCATATTTTCTCCCTTAATTCAATTAAAAAACTACAACCTTCATTAAAGTTCTAAATATCGTTTATAATATTTTGTGTCAAAAATAATAATCTAATTTCTTAAACTAACAGCAAGAAAAAATAAGTTCGACTAATTTCTATAAATCTTTATGGTATTAGACCTCCCTCCACGGCAATAAAAAAAATTTAATGGGAAATCGATATTTTTTTAATATTTTCAAAAAAAATTATATAGGACGTTCTCACACAGAGTTTACCATGGACATTAAATTTAACTTTTCTCTAGAACCTTTAGCTGTAGGCTAATGATTCAAATACTAATTTGTTAAGTTTTAAAGCCGGTGTTAAAGGTGGTAGTCAAATTATGAAAAATATATTTCCTTAGCCATAAAATTTAAAAAATAATTTTTGTTGTAATTTTAAAGAGCATAACATTGTAACCATTACTTTTGCAGATATACGGGGGGGGGGGTTTATAACGTATTATTTGGGACTTAAACTCAAACTCTGCAAACTCTGGGAAAAGTGAAGAAAGGGAAAAGTGTATTTCCATCCGCAAATCTAAAGTTTATGTTAAATTAATTGTAAGATTTTCCTTTTTGCAAATACTGCGTTATGTACCTTAAAAATTCAATAATGTATTAAATAAGTAAAATAAATCGTTCATTTTCAATACACCAAGTGCTAAAAATATAATACATGGTTCCATTCCCATGAAACAGGGTTTCTACTTCTTTTATTAGTATTTTAATAGAATGTTTGAGGAAGCCTTGGCGTAGAATAGTATTTTAAAACTCTGAAGGCCGTGAAAAAGTGGTAAATTATAGCTGTGCTCTGAAATTCCAGGTTACTAAACACCATGACACAATTGCACAGTAAGGATATTTTATCAAATTCTTCATCCAAACCAGGAAAGTTTTCCCTGAGATAACTCATGAAATATATCTACTCTTGTAAAAATGCAACAATGAAATATGCCATACATGCAGGAAAACTGGAATAAATTTATCTATCTCAACAAGAGATTGTTACTCACGACTTTGTTTCTTTGGATTCATTGTTCAGATATTCAATTCCCTTGGCACAGCTTTAAGAAGACTAATTTTATTTGATTAATTTTCTAAAAACATTTAAATCAATCCAATAATTAATGAAAAAATTAAAACATAACAGAGTTCTAGAAATATATTATTCTTCAGTGAACAACTGCTAAATTCTTTACCAAAACTTAAAAATAATATATAAATCTGTTAAAACATATGTAGGATATTTGCAAAACCCTTTTTTGGCTATTCATAAATCAAAATAACTAAGCTCATATTAACGTCTTTACAATATTCTATTATGGTAAATGGTCACTAGACCAAACTGACTTTGTTCTATATATATATTATATATATAAAATACGGTTTATAGGGCATGAAAACATATATTTTGTCAATATTTTATGTTAAATATATACCCAGCTAAATACATTACCTCTGTGAAATTGTGTCCTAAAATATGTATAGTTTTTATTACAGAATCATTATTTCTTTTAACTTTTAATTTGGAAACTATTGTTGAAACCTGTCATCAAATTATGATCAAAGTAAGTTACGCGTACGAAGTAACCATATCAGTTGTACTCATTAATGCAAAAGTATTATAAGGAGAATCATTCATTTCCGAAATTCAGTTTAAAATAATATTAATATGTATCGTTTTAGTTATATTTTTACATTTGAATTAGTTATTGACTTAGTCAGGAAAATCCTCCAAAAACAATTAATTGCATTATACATTATCCTTTTCTGACTTTTATTTTTCTGTTTCTGAAGATTTAAATGTTTCTCAAGAATTTGGTTAAGGATATCTAGTCCAGACTCGGTCGAGACCTTTCGCCCAAATTAGTTTCTATTTTTTTCAGTTATTTGGCTCACCCTTTTAACTCTTCAGCCTATTAAATCCTTATCCTTAAACCTTATCCTTATAGCCTTTGTAACTGCCTGAAATTAATCGATTATTTCTTTATATGAAAGATGCTTGCATCCTGTAACGCAACTGCCATATAATTTTTCAACAAAACAGCTTGATAAATATCAAATATTTCAAACATTTATGCGTTACCTCTTCTTGGCCCTTCAACGTGGTAGTTTTTTCCGTAGAGAAAAACTCCCCAACAACTTCCCAAACTCCCCAACAATTAAAAGCGTATTTATTTGCCTTTAGAGAATAGGTTAGATCATGGATATGTCTACATGGAATGTTGTCATTTCTTCAAAATAGCTTTCCTCGTAAACATATGACGTCATTTCCAATTAAACTTTTGGTCTGACGGATTGTCAATACCCTCCTCCCGAGTTAAAACATATCCATGTCAAAAATTTAGTCCTTTCGGATGAATTTGTAACACAATGTACCAACGCATACTTAAACAACTACATAGTAAACCACTTGAAGTTCACTAGCATTGAACCAAGTCATAACGTCAACAAAGACTGTGAGTAGTTTATTTTTTTATAAACTGTTTGAGTTCCTTGAAAGTAGAACTGTAAAGTTCTCAAATACACTGCACTCTGCAGTTATATTGCAACTGCAGTAGCATTTATTGTCTAAAGCCGTTTAGGTTTCAGAAGAAAGCAATTATATTAATGTATGGTCTACCTTACAGAAGCTATTGTGGAACTAGTTTTAAAACCTCAAATAATAATGCTAACAGTTTATACTTTTTCAACGTTTGGCCTACATAAACATTTACAGGCTCTCTGTACGTGGAAACCATTGAGGAGTATTAAAAATCGCATACTCTTTATTTATATCACTATTTAATAGTATTGTCATACTATTTTGTACAATTTAATGTACCCACTTTAAGATTAATAAACGATTGCATCCCTTGATATTTTATAAATAAATAAGTCACTTAAACACATAAATATTCCTTGGTCTATACAATTTTCGTTCATCTTTATTAGGCCTGTTGTATGAAATGACCTACTTTTTCTACCATAGGAAGGTATTCAATTATTTTTTAATATTTAAAGCTACGGTAATATTTATTAGAACTCATAAAAACTATTGGATTTATCTTTTAACTTTAAGGAAGTCTATTATTATAGTTAGTGTACAAACACATATTTGGGTATCTAGCTCAATATTATCTTGAACTATATATATTTTTTTAATAAACAAGAGTACAAACATTCGTTAATACAAAAAGGTAAACAGAAATTGAACGCTTTTTTATGTTATCTATGAACCAAGACTGAAGTATACAAATAAGCGTACTGTATATTAATTTACTTTATTTTTCAGGATATAGTTAAAAGTAAGACGAATGTTCTTAGTAACCAAGTAATTTCAAATTTCGTGTAATCTCAAAATCTCAAACAGTATTTCTCACGTCAAAAAATCTGTATAAAATGTTTATATTTACTTCCCTGTGGAAAATAGGTTATATAATGGATCTGTCTAAAGGGAATCCATTCAATTAATTTAAACATATGTTATTATTATTTTATATTTAAAATTCAACACAATAGCTCTGGTGGTTTCTATGGAAACCTGTTACATATTTTCCATCTTAAAAATTGTCAACACCCCACCAGAGCTAAGAAATATCTATGTCAATAAGTAATCTGCATAATGTTGTACAACCAACAATATTTACAGCTGTTTAACAAATTTCACAGAGTACAATGTTTTTCTCGTGTGAAACTCTATGGCGACTGATTACAATCATGTCACGTATCAATTGTAAAACACAGATAAAGAATCCGTGATCGAAAGAGTTGATTAATGATGGCTATTTGGTGTTCTAATTAGCGAACCGTAACAGGAAAGAAAAATATAAATTGGTGTAATTAAAAGGTCGGCTTCACCTTCGGAGGACTTTGTCCTTGCTGAGGTAGTCACAACCTCGGCCTACTGAGTGACTTCTGGAGATTGGGTTGCAGAAGAAAAAAAATGAACATGCGAAAAGTTCTTATAAGAAACTAGAGCTAATACCCTAGCCGTCATGACAAGACCTGGACCAATTCACAATTTAATTTTTTACTTCCTCTTCTTATACGTAATAGTACATAGAGAAATTATTACTTACGTCAAAATTTTTGGACTAATTTCTACAAAATTATAATAATATAATTAAAAAATTATAATTATAATACAAAATTATAATAATGTAATATTTACAAAATACCTCTCAAATCACCGTCGAACACACCAATGAGCGTGTATATAGATCTTAGGTAAGTAGTAGTCTCGAAAAGAAGCTGTAATTTTATCATTTGGGGAGCAGAAAACCGGTATGTTCCAGGTTAAGGGCTAATAATGATGACATTGGTAATTGATAACTCTATTTTCTATAGAAGATTTGCTAGTAAGAACTTACATGTTTCATATGATTGATATACAGTAATATACTTACGTTTTAAACATAATATTTATAATTATTGATGATGTACTGATTGTAAGTACGGTAATATCACTAATGCACAAAATTTGTAAAAAAAATTTTTTTCATCTTGATGTTAATTTCAGAATTTGAATTATTATTTTTGCAACAATAAATTTTTAAATTAAATTTAGATAAACTTAAAGTATATGATTGATATCATTTAAGAAATTTTGAGTCGGACCACTGATATTTTAATTAAATATATCTCCTTAACTTTTGGGAAATAGCTTAGATTATGGATTTGTCTAAAGGTAATGTTTAGATAAATTTTTATAGTTATAATTTTGAAAATAAAGTAAAGTTAGGATTCATTGTAATTTTCGCTTGACGCGAATCATTATCACCCCCCCAGAGCTCACACATATTCATGTCTAAATATATACTTTACTTTTATACTTTGGACCATGATAGTTTTTTAGATATATGATATGAATGTAATGATTTTAAGTCTTGTTACTGACTAAGGCTGACATGTCCTTAGACAGGACTGATAATTATAAGGTTCAACTAGTTACAGATAACGTGGAATTCGAGGCCTCTGAATTACTTTCTATATGACCTTTGTGGATTAATGTAGTACATTGTGCGCGAATCACTAGAACCCCCCCCCAGAGCTCACAACTATCCACAATTCGTGACCTCCAATTAGCTGGATATATGTATTTCAGCTTTATTCTCCAATGGCCCAGTAAATTTGGATAAAATGTTTTTTTACTAATTAATATTTTTGATTGTGACCTGCCCAAAAGTAAATATTGTCAAATTACTCATAGAATGTAAGAGGAACGTCTCTGTCAATTGACAATAACTAGAAATACAATGTAACAGTTGTTATTTCAGCTCTACTTATACTTTTCTACATCAGATAAAAATGCAAAATTTCCACATAACTTGTTTGAAATCATCAAACGTACAAGTTGTTATCATAAAAGCTAACATTGAATCATTGTATTATTATAGCTCGTTGGTATACAACATAGTCGTAAAATATATGAATCTAAAACACTATTAACAATAAGAATTAATTCCTGCAATATGTTTATTAGAGATTATATTGAAATTGAACATTACTGAATAAGTCACCCATTTTAGTATAGGGATTTGTTAAATATTTTTTATAACATAAAAAGTTAGATCAATTGTTTTACTAATTAAATGATTCACAAGTTCAACGTTTTCCAGTTTTTTAGACACGGTTTATGTTTCATGGACCCTCTGGCCCTAAAATAACAATAGCACTTTACATTTTGCATTACATTACATTATTAATCTACGCAATATGATTTTTACAAGAAACTATTTGAAATATATTAAAGCCCATAGCCATAAAAATTGAATTAGCTAGAAAAATCTTGAGAATAAAATTTGGGTTATCTTGTAATGAAAATAATTTTTATCTCAAATTCTTTTTTATTTTTACAGATAACTATTTATCTATTAACATTTATTGATTAAGTGATATATATATCCAAAATTAAATACATTTTATTATGTTTATGATACGAATTGTAAACCTTATAGTAAGTAAAATGTCCACCATGAAATTCCTTAGTTAAAGCCAAAGCAAACTGTTATATTACTGAAAACATATATAATATTGTTTTTGAGAAATATATCAATATGAAGATATATATTTAAATGGTGAACTACAAGACATGTCAGTTTGTCAGAGTCGGAGCAATCTGTACACAATGGCGAAATGAAGAATTCAATTAGTAACTACATAAGTTGTATATAGTCTATTCTGTCCTTTTCACACACGTGACGTCTGTAGAGTTTTTAAAAGCCTTGTTATAATGGTAAGCGTGTTGAGTCGTAATTGAAAGAGGGGTTTTTCTTCTTTTGATTTTTTTTTTTTTTTCTTTGTTTTTTTTATTTTTGCTTTATTTTTTATTTTTTTTTTTTTTTTCTGTCTTTGTTTTCCTTTTTTTTTTTTTTTTTTTTTATTTTTGTTTTTTTAGCTACGCGTAGCAGATCCTTTTCTCCACACACTTGCAATCTTCTGGATTTTTTGGGATGGAAACTTCCTTCCAACCATTTTTGCATAGCTCAGAGTTGTTGTTTGATGTCCTCAGATGATGAGGGGGGCAGGAATTAATGTTGTTAGGATCATATTGACTTGCAAACCATTCAAAACCAAAAACAACTCGCTGAAGGTTATAAAAATAACCTTTGCAAACTTTTTCCTGGTAGATAGTAGAAATGTAGTACCGGTAATAGGTAAACCAATGTGGACGTGAACGAACTATTGAAATTGAATTCAGAAGATTTGCACTACACGAAAGCACATTCCAAGTCATCACTGACCTGGTCTTTCCATCTTCATAGTCGTAAAGAATTGCTCGATACAAAAATTCACCATTTTTCGTTATTCTACTACAGCTCAATGTGAATTTGGGTAATGTGTGTACCCAGCATCCTAACGGCGTCACATCAGGGTTCCAGATATAACGGGAGTCTCCTGTGAAATGTGGGGTTTCCGGTCTTAATGCATACCAAGGGTAGAGCTCAGATTTTTTTAACCGATCCACAATCTCTCCAGCAATTTCGTCTTCATTGGATTTCTCCCTCCAACAATCAAAATGTGACGTTCCTGCTAGTAACACAGCTAGCAGTAGCTGTATTCTAGCAATATCCATGACGGTCACGAACTGTTGTGTGTTGTGGACCTTTTGACACAGAGAACTGTATCGAACTGTCGCGTAACCGGCGCCAAACTAACACCTGTCTAATAACCCGGCCACATCTGCTTTGATGTCATCATACACTAACCGTTGGAATATTTGCGACTTTTTACTTTTTACTTTACAAAAACTTTGACTTGCATTTAAATAGAATACAGTATAAGTTGATCAGATTCATAGAGCTCCCGTGAACTAGAATGTCCTAGTTAGCACATTTTTTATAAATTAGGTACACGGGTTTACTATGGCTATATATCCAGACCATTTATAAGATTCGAAGAATAGTTTACTCCAAACCCCCCCTCCCCATTAAATATGTGAGAAATACGACTTTTAAAAATCCACTTTAACGATTTTGGTTACATTTTCATGGCTTATTCAGGTCCCAAATTATATGACACCACTCGTATATCTGTTTAACTAATTGTTAAAAATTTATGGGCTTTTATATGAAAATAAACATATTTTTCTTTTCTAGAAAATCTATAAATTTGTAAAATATTATATTATCTCCATTAAACCAGCTCAAAAAACTAAAAAAATCAGTATTTTGAATTAAGTCAACGACTAATGGTTCCAAAAGTTAAGTTTACTGTCCGTAGTTAACACAATACGTTGTTAAAAAAAAACAATGTTATTCTTATGCATAATGTTACTTATCTTATTTCTCAACTGTTTTACATCCAGTGCAACTTAATATGCAGTGTGAAGTCATATAGCCTAACAAAAAACAGTAAAAAACATTTTGTCCTCCTACCTGTGGGGGGGCGGGTTAGTTTAAGAAATTGGATAATTAATTAACGTAAAGAAACATTTAGGTATGGATAGTTTTAGCGAATTTCCCATAGGGAAGAAGCTATTACCATAGGTCTCATGGTAAGACTTAAGCCCGGGACCATGTTATTTTTTCGTCTTTAGGTGCCCAGAGACCAAAAACAATAGTCGTTAAAATTCTTACCTGCCTACCAAGATTAGACCTGCCTACCAAGATTAGACTATCAAGGTAACTTACCAAGAGGTCTAGACCCTGCCTAATTTTTACTTTCTCCCCATAGTAGTATATGGAGAGTATTGTTTTCGTCAAATTTTCGAATTTGAGTTGAGAGAATATATCCGTTTTGGCGTCCCCTGAATCCAAAAAAGTGGGTTTTGACGTGATGTCTGTCCGTCCGTGTGTGTGTGTGTGTGTGTGTGTGTCTGGATGTGTACAGTGCCACAGCCTACCCCGTTGGTCCGATTTAGATGAAATTTGGCATGTATGTATATATTCACGGTATCTCCAGGAGTTTTTTTCATTTTTTTGAATTTTTGATTTTTAAGGGTAGTTCACCCCTAAAAACCCTTAAAAAACGTGAAAATCCAAATTTCTCAAAAACGGCTCTAACGATTTTGATTAAAATTTGACAGTTTATAGTGTACAGAGTACTAAATAATTTGACACCACCCGCATATCTGTAAAAATGACGGTTCAAAAGTTATGGGCTTTTAAATGTCAAAAAAATCAAATTTTTATATTTCAGCGAAAACAATAAAAGTAAAGTATAACTTGACTGGTACCATTGAAACCAGCTTAAAAAACTAAACAAATTAGTAATTTGAATTATTTGTCTACGACTAACGGTTCCAGAGAAAAGTTAAATTTACTGTCCATGATAAACACAGTACGTTGTCTGAAAGCGTCCAATGTTATTCTTATGGAGAATATTAAAAAATCAATTTCTTCCTTATTTTTTAACCGTTTTCCATGAAACTTGGTATGAAGTGTAAGGTCAAATCACCCAAAGAACCAACTCAAAAAAGCTTGGTATTACGGGGGGGGGGGTGTTTCCCCCCATACAATTCAAACAATTAATTTAACTTTGTCTCTCTTGTTTTTATTTTCAGAAATGGGATGATTATTTTTGAAACAATAAATTATTAAATGATATTTATTTAGATGAACTTTGGAGAACATGATAGTTTATTATAATTTTTTTTATTTACTGGGAGAAAGTATGTGTCAGTACTGGTATTTATTACTTTAACTCTGAATATTGTTACACGGGTAAGCTAATTATGTAGTGTCCCGATTGCAAACTACAAACCCGCATTGGAATATTCACGAGGTTTTGAAACCATCAAAATGTGGTGGTAATTTCAAATGACTTAAAATTAGAGAGTTGTTCGAACCAGATACACTACATTAACCGAATGTTATTCAAAGTAGATGATATAAATGTATGTGTTACAAACACATTGACACCCTGAGTATATGTGTGTATGTGTGAGAGACGGGCAATATTCCACTTATCAATCAATATACTTGGATTAAACCTGATATTTAACTTCATGTGGTTGAGCTCCATCCATTTATGCTTAAAAAATCATATTTTATTTATTTCTCATGGCAGCTAACCTGCATACACTTTTCCCATGTTAATCATATGGAAAATAGGAAAACTCCTTTATTTATGGACAGATGTTAGTGAAAATTTGTACAAAATAAAGATTGTTTATACTATAAACGCCTACTTTCAGTGTTACTCACAGCAGCAAACCTACATACTCTTTCCTATGTTAATCTTATGAAGAATAGGCAAATACCTAACTCATATATTTATCGACAGATATTGATAAAACTTGACATATAATATTATTGTTACATTATTGATTTGGGAATTCGCTGAGTACGCAGGTCTGCTGCAACGGGGGTATTATTAATTGTTGTAGTTTTTGTTTACTTAAGGGAGGAAATATGTGTTAGTCAAAAAATAAACGCTTAGCTGTTGGGCTTTTAAATGCCAGATTGAGAAGACTCAAACTGTAAATCTTCTAATAGTCATTAGACGCTAACGATACATAATGGCCATCCTGTATATAAATTTAACCAACAAAATTTAATTTATCGTTTTGCAAACCAGAGTATGTTTAGACAATAACGTAAACGAATTATATTTACAGTTTTTTTACCACAAAAACCTTTTTCTTATTAGTCTTAAATATTTTTTTCCAAAATGTGTCTGTGTAATTTCATTAATTCCATCACTCAATGAAAATTACTCAATTTCGAACAGGGTGGTTCTACGGTTGTAATACTCGTTTCATCTGAAGGTCTCTGTTAGATCCTGAGTAAAACGTATCAAAATCGAGATATTCAACCCAGCTAAATTCTTATGGGCTAATAATAGATGATTCTAGCGAATTTACAAGCCACTATTTGTTCAGTAACCAAGTTACACGGACTATGATTTCATCATTGCACTCATACCTCACACATTTTAACGTTAAACTGCCAAACGGAGCAGGTCAGTGTCTTATAATGATGACGAAACATTACTTTCTCCATATTTACTTCTCTTTAGGGGAAAAACTTGTTCATGAATGGGTTTTCAGTTCCTCCCTTATGACCATATGACGTTGCTTCCGTTTCACATTTGGTCAGACGGATTGTGGTCTGACGGGTTGCAAAATCCCCCCCACAAAACTATGACATATACACGTATACAGAAAAACGTTCAATCAGTTGTCACAGTTGAACGACCTTGCCCAGATCGCAGACTTGCAGTGAAGGTCAGCCTCGTGACGTCATGGACCGTGGCGGATCCACCAATGGCGCTCCAGGTGAACAAAGTGTTCCTTTCACGCCAACAATAGGAACGGGTGAATAGGAACGCGCTCTGATGAGGGTTGGCAAAACACTGGAGAGGTCAAACGAGACTATCATTGTTGAAATTTATGGTGTCACTAATTTTATTTATACAGAATATAATTGATCGAATAACTGTAATGTCCTTTTACCTGTGTTTGGAACTTCCAATAAAGTGCTTTCTTTTATTTTAAGGTTTATCCCAAAGGATGGAAATACGTATGAGAGTGTAGCACAGCATTTTTTTGTTAGCAAAATGTTTATATGAACCCAAAACTTAACTTCTTTAAATTGAACTCAGCTGATTAAAAGTCCTAACAAGTGCGCGCTGGGAGAGTAAGGCACACATTCCCTCCACAGCGCAGCATGCATTTTGCATCTAATTTGAAAGTCTGATCACCTGTACCTGTATTGTCCGTCTCTCGCACACAGACACATCTACAGTGTGTCAATGTGTTTGTAACACATACATTTATGTCATCTACTTTGAATAACATTCGGTTAGTGTAGTGTATCTGGTTCGAACAACTCTCTAATGTTAAGGCATTTGAAATTACCACCACATTTAGATTGTTACAAAACCTCGTGAATATTCCAATGCGGGTTTGTAGTTTGCAATCGGGACATTACATAATTAGCTTACCCGTGTAACAATGTTCAGAGTTAGGTAGTAAAAATTAACAGGGTCTAGACCCTCCCAATAATTAAAAAAATTACCAAATTGATAGTTGAATGTATGGTAGGCAGGTCTAATCTTGGTAGGCAGGTCTAGTGTTGGTAGGCAGGTTAAATCTTAATAGGAAGGTATAATCTTGGTGACTGCAGCAATACCATTTACCCTGCCTTTATTTCAATTTACCTAATATTTTACTAGTTGGTAGGCAAATATAATCTTGGTCGGTAGAGCCAATCTTTGGTAGGCAGGTCTTATTTTGGTGACTGCAGCAACACCATTTACTGAAAGGGGCGGATTTCTCCCAAGGCACTTCAGCCGTAGCGGCTTTTTGCGCACCCCTGTGTGGGTTGCGGCATTATCACGTAGCGAAAAGCCATTGGTGATTGGCGGGATTTGAACCCGGGACCTTGGGCACCAAAGCCCCGCGCTCTACCCCTAGACCAGCGCGCTCCCCAGCAACACCATTTAGCCTGCTTTTTTTAATTTACGTTTTAAAAGCTCTCTTTACTTTCACGTTGAGGAAATTTTAATTAAATATAGATTACATTGGGGTCACCAATTGAAATAAAACACTTCGAATTCGAATCGGTTGAAAAGCTAACATGAACTTTAATAATTTTTCCCTTAGTAAACACAAAAAATATGTTTTTAAAATAAAAATTATATTAAAACAAAGACAGGCTAGATTGCATTGCTGCAGTCATTAAATCACGATGAAATATTTATTCTTAACCTCAACAACCTTTCTTTCCCCTCACAATATTTCTTCTCCTTGAAGTGTAGTCCGCCACAATTTTACACGTTTTTAAGTAAACGTTATTTAGTAACAAGACCAGAGTTCCATCGTTCTCTTTTAAAACGTTGAAGATATACGAAATATTATTGTTTTCTGAGAGCGGTCGCAAGCTCTGGCCTGTGAGCCATCTTGACGCAACAGTGCTTGCTGCTGCAACAATGACTGAAACTTTCTCACGCTGTTCAGCTCTTTATGGTGGTTTTATTGAACTGCAACCGTTTGTATTATAATTGGCAGATATTGCGTAACACCCTGTATCTTAATGGCGAACGTTGACTCGTGGATAATTGAATCATGTGCGGTGCATCATTTGGCAAGCATTACTGTACGTAAACAATGCTAGAGTCAAGGGTGGTCTGTTGAATAATGCTGTGTTATAAGGAGAAACTTTCACAGGGGTCTTATAAAAAATGTCGGTGTTTAATTATGAAATAAATAGAAAACTATAAAAGACACAAAATAATATGTGTTCTATTACGTTCTTGTGATCAAAAAATAGGTAATAATCTTCAAAATAGCCACAATATTTAACTACATACATCCAGATGACAACAGTCTCTAAACAGACAAGAAACAACTGTTTTTACCGGAGATGAAAATCAGTTCTCTTAACAAAATTGCAGCCTTGATATGAAAAAAGCCATGTTTAAAGAAAACACAGTAGAATAAATTTAGGTTATCATAAACAAAACCGCTTGAGCTACTGGATGCAGGGCCACCGATATACATCGGAATACTGAATAACGAAATACAGTATTTAATTCGTCTTATACTAGTTTTAAAAACAGTTACCACTTTCCATTATTTTTTTAAAAACATTTTTAAAATATAGAAAAAACTATTTTTATAGACAGTAAATTATAAGGGAGTAAAAATTATAATGTGTGTGATATATTGCATAATATTTTTATAAACGGGACATATAATAATTTAAATAAGTAAATATTATATTTTACTATATTTAGTATGCAATAGTTTTACACTTTAACAATAAATAAAAGCTCAATCATTATCACTACAGTAGTAATTATTAATAAAGCTATTTTTATTCGTAAATACCTAGTTACATGTAACGCTCTTAGCTGAAATTTCAGGCAACGCTTTACTAAAAAAACTATTTATTTTAACTGTTAAGCTTAATTCAAATTTTACATTGAAACGTGGCAAAGTAAAATTAGTCAGATTTTTATAAGTGGCATTCTTTAACTTAAGTGTGCAAAATTTATTCCTCTGAACCACTTATACGAATTGATATCAAGGGTAAACTACCCTATGGTCTGTTAAAAGTTTTAACAAGAACTCATTCAAGTTTTAACACCAAACTATTTCATTTTCAATGCCAAATTTGACACTTTCCACAAAATATACTTAGGAAACATTATTTAAAACATGATTTATTCACATCAACGTGAATGGTGAGTAATAATGTTAACACGAATAGTTTAAACTTGGTTATTAACGCGTCAAGAATGCGTTTTAAAATAAGATTCTCTTTAATCTCTTCAAAAATACAGTTCATAAACCGCTAGTAACCACCATGATATTGAAGAGTCGGAGCACACAGCGACACACCCAATAATCGCGACGTTTCGCCGGCCGTGCTGCGGCCTTCATCACGATCGAGGCCCAGATCTGAGACACTGACTGATTTACAGTCTCCTGTCTCATAATAGGCTTACTCGCTCGGTCGCTCTTTCCTGTACGCGTTATTTAACGATACCAGCTGACTGCGCATTGTTGTGCGGGTTAACTCAAGGTACTATTCCACTATTACTATTGGATTCAAACAGTAGCTGTGACGTTTTTAGAAGCGGAAGAACCTTGTTCTTGGTGTTGTTTAAAAGGGAATTATAATGTCTAGCGTTTTACCTCCGTTTGGATACGCAGAGTGACTAAACGGTCTACCGTGGCATATTCCAAAATACCGCGTTATTGGATGATATTTATGATAGTCTCTCTCTTCAGTATCTCTTTATGATAATTTATACGTGTTACATAAGGTAATGATGATAGTATATCTATTTTGAAAGTATGTAAAATATGTTGGGTTTGTTTTGCATCTATTACACTGATTTTAATCAAATTTAACCCTGCTACCACGTACTCAATGAATGATTTAAAGTGGTAAATGTCATTTTTTAATTTTTAAATCATACAGTATTAGTAAATTAGAAATTTGAGGGTTTAAAAATGATAAGCATACCCAGATTATAATTTTTTCAACCTAGTATTTATTAAACAGTACAAGAAAAATAAAAAAATATTATAATAAAAGTTTGCTTTAAATACATTTAACGACTGTATTAGTATTTAGTTAATCCGGCAAAACAGTTTTATTTGCTGGGTTATGGTTTTTGGGAAAAATAAATCTTTTAAACTCTGCGTATATTGATGGATTAAAACGCTTGTAGTAGACTCATCTGCATGCCCATTTTATCATGTTTTATAGCTGCACACATTTCTAGTGATTGGATTGTAAATTAAATGCTTTTTATTTCTTTATCGGCTAGTTAAACCGATTATTGAATAACAATTATTTTATTAAACACATTTCATAACGCTTGTATACGTTGAATTACTCTTAAAAGCTTATATAAAAGTTATGTTAAAAAAACCTTCCATTTCATATTTCTAAAACTCATTCTCAACCCTTTCCATAATTCAATGTATTCACACTCGACATATCGATATAGCGAGATATATCGAGATATACAGCATTTTATTGTCGTTTCGATTCGTAGTTCGAATACACTCGATATCACTCGAATATAATATTATCTCCAAATGTAGTTTAATGATAGTTTCGTTATTCAATAGTTCAACAATATGAATGTTTTTGAACGTTTACGAGGCTAATAATCCGAGATTGAGAAGTAGCAGCAGACTCTAGTTTCAACATAGACTTCTAACAAGGGAAGGGTGTGCCCTGGAGTATCGTTTCCTAACCAACTGATTGGAGCACTTATGAGTCAGTCCCTGAGGACGGAACAGGCCCACCATCAAGCTGGAGGAAGTCACGAGATTTTTGAGAGGGTGATCGGCTCATATTTAATCTCGTACTCCGTTTCTCTTTTCCTTCATCAATACGTGAAGGCCGTATTTTGTGAGCGAAACGTCTCCGTCGAAACTGGTCTGATTTAAATGGTTCATGTCTAAAAAATATTATAATCTATATCTATAATATTATAAAGAAGAGGTGGTTTCTGTATGTTTGTTTGTGGGTTTTTTATGGCAAGTAAACGCAAAAAATACTGAAGCAAACAGTTTGAAATTTTACACAAAGGTAGATCTTAGACTTATGCAACACATAGGCATACTCATTTCCTTAAAATCCTCTCGGGCTACGCCCTGTGAACGTCCTAAGTTTCAATGTTTACATTTTTAGAGAATGAAAACATAAAATTACTTGAATGTCAACAGCTGTGAACACTAAAATTTGACAGTTCGGGAAGAAGAAGAAGAAAGAGCTGTCGTGACCGTCCTAGGTTTCAATGTTTACTTTTTCTAATGACAACATCCGTTTGCACTATATTTTGACAGTTCGGGAAGAAGAAGAAGTAAAGTTGATTTTTCAGATAAACTGCTGGATCGAAATTAGTGAATTATTTGAAATAGTGGAATGGTAGATTTTAAGTTTTTCCGACGACTGTCTCTATTACATGAATCCTTATATTTGACAGATGTTACTTTGAAATGTTGTAGACACTCGTGTTTTGTCATTTTGTAAACAATGAAGAATTAATTAACAATAACTTAAATGTATGAGTAGAGCCTACACCTTTCAGCCTTTTTTAACCCGTGCGAAGAACGGGTACTTTGGCTAGTTTTGCATAAATGGTTCATTTTCATTACTTTTATTCTGAAATCCGTGTGGGGTACTCTACAAGTTCGATTTTGACATGGATATGTCTTAGCTCTGGGAGGGGGGTTGTAGGAAATTTTTAAGATGGAAAATATGTAACAGGTTTCCATAAAAAACCATACTTATTGTATTTAATTTTTAACATAAAAGAATAAGAACAGCTGTTTAGATGAAGTGAAAACATTACCTTTAGACATATCCATGATCTAACTTATTTCCCACAGGGAAGTAAATATAAACATTTTCCATTAGAGTGTTCCATTGGAATTCCAAAACCAGAATGATATTAATCACGAAAACTAAATTTATAACATTTTCTCCCAGGGAAAACCCAGTTGAAAACATTTATCTGTTTTTAAATGCAAATCTTGTCTTCTTACCTACATTTTGTGATAATTGCAATAAAACTGAAAAAGTTTTGGCAATTAAATACTTAGGAGCTATTTTATATAAAAGATTTAATTGGAAGAATTACATATCAAAAATTAAAGGCTATCTTTGTATAGTTCTTAAAAAGCTTTATTTTGTAAATCATTTATCCATTATCGGTTTTAAGAATGGTATATTTTTCCTCAGTTAACTTGAAATCGCAGTATGATTTATCATGTTGGGTTTACCTTTTACCCACTGATGGTTTGTCAAAGCGATATTTAGAGATATAAGTGGAGCAGGGAGACGTGATTTGTCATCTCCTTTGTATGCGAGTTAAAAAACCTTTCCGTTAAGGTATTTATACATTTTCCGTGTTCTCAGAATTTATTTTCAATTGGGGGCACTTAAGAGGAAATTTAAATGTTTATTCTAAAACGGCTGCAAAACTTCAGTTGTGTGTAGTCATTCCAAATACAAAAGTTGGAGTTTACAAACGACTTTATACTTATTCGGTACATAAAATATTCAACTTTTTGCTCACTTTTGTATCGTCTATAACGACAACATCATCGTTCTTATAAAAACACAAAACATGGTTCCTTACAAAGATTGATGTGGAAATTTTCTTAGGTTAATATGCACTTTTAACTTATGGTACAAAAAGAAATTATTTTTCATTATTACTTCTGTTTTCCTTCAAAAGTGTTTATAAAACTTATGTTCTGTTTAAGTATCCAGGTATTGTATTTGTGGTGATCATTTCTCTTCTTTTACTTCATTGTTGAATATTATGTATTTATGTATGTATTTTCTGTAATGTTATGCGTGTGTGCGTCTGTGTGTATATGTATGAATAGCTTTTAGGGAATAGGTTGGCTTTTTAAGAAAATTTTTTATAGCAGTTTTTAATATTAATGTGATTTTATGTTTTTTTGGCACTAGTTATTTTAATATTAAATATAGTAGTTATTTATCTGTTCTATTTATATTTGTTGTTATTGGGTTTGGAGTTACTAGGTACACTTTTTCAACTGAACTGTTAAGTACTTGATACCACCTCTACACAGCGCTAGCTAGAGAAATGTTAAATCATAATTTGTTCACATTTGTAAAGATTGTTTGTACATTTTGGAAATGAAGAGTTTATTTATTATTTATTCATTTACTTCAACTTTCTTTAGAAACTGTTTTCTGTATTCAATGTATATGTTGTGTAGTTTTGTTAATGAATAGCTTGTTTAATTTAGAGTTAAATATTTCACCTATATAAGTATTTTATAGTATATTAAGTAACATACTGTAAAGTATCACTTAGTACTAACTCCTTTCCTTAAAGAAAAATCTATTCATATTGAGACGCTCAGTGCCGCAAATTTCATTTAGTTTTCTTTTAAGTTTGTAATACGGAAAAGCCTTAGTTTGTCTCCTTGAAACCTTAACCTGTTCAAAATACCCAATTTGTTCACATTCCCTCCTTATTTACTGTAAGGAATCATTAACCCGCATTATCACAGCAAAGGGAGCAAGAGCGACAGTAATTTCAGCATTTATCCAAACAGGCTCACGAGACTGAAGCAGTTCGCCTCGCCGACACGAAATAAATGTCCAGTGGGCACTGGTCATTTCGTCTGTCTGCCTCCTCAAGGCTTGTAAATTATACCTTACAAACATAACAGTCCCTTTCCAATTAAGTGAATAAGATATAATTTAGTTGTATTTTAAAATATCAATCATTTTGTTGAGTCTTTTAGATTTTTCATATCAGCCCTCATTATGATAGTTAATCTAAATTTCACATTCAATTATAGGCTCACATTTAAGTGCCGGCAGGGTTAACGCGCTGGCCCAGGTAAGTGATGTTGCTGGTCAAAACTGGTGACTAGCGACTCTCGTCACCTTTGGCTAGCATATATATAGCATAAATATAGTGCCTATGGTGATAGGCAGTTGATTAGAGGGATTTGCTACCCGTAACAATTTTTTCTGATAATCCTTGGCAGTTGTGTATCCCTAGAGACAAAAAAATTATATAAAGTATAATATAATTATACTTTATAGTATAAGTACTGTAAAATCCTAATAAAAAAATAATATAATTATATCAGTTTTGATTTTATCCATTTATTGTGACATAAATTTGTTTCTTCCTCAAAATATGGCAATAATTTAAAATTCATATTTTGTAAAAACCACTCACTCAAAATAGATTATTTTGCTATAAAATTGTAGGTATTTAGGTAAACTAAAAAAATCATGTATTCTCATCGTTGCGTTTTTGAGGAAATAGTTTTCAAATATGAAAATTATATATAAATTAAAATTAAGTTTTTTCATTTAATTTGCATAAAATGAATAACATTCAAAATACAAGAAACCGTTTAATACATCACTTTCAACAAACACCAAAAGTATCTATCATCTACTTAACCACAACTGTTCTCTCCGAGTATCAATTATAGTATCTACTCACCTACTTACGTACCTACTCATCTACTTTCTTACCTACTCACTTACTTACTTACCTACTCACTTACTTACATACCTACTCACCTACTTTCTTACCTACTCACTTACTTACGTACCTACTCATCTACTTTCTTACCTACTCACCTACTTACTTACCTACTCACCTACTTGCGTACCTACTCATCTACTTTCTTACTTACTCGCCTTCTTACTTACCTACTCACCTACTTACTTACCCACTCACTTACTTACGTACCTACTCATCTACTTTCTTACCTACTCACCTACTTACTTACCTACTCACCTACTTGCGTACCTACTCATCTACTTTCTTACTTACTCGCCTACTTACTTACCTACTCACTAATTTACGTACCTTCTCATCTACTTTCTTACCTACTCACCTACTTACTTACCTAGTCACTTACTTACGTACCTACTTATCTACTTTCTTACCTACTCACCTACTTACTTAACTAGTCACTTACTTACGTACCTACTCATCTACTTTCTTACCTACTCACTTACTTACTTACTCCTCACTTACTTATTTACCTACTCGCCTACTTTCTTACCTACTCATCAACTTACTTACCTACTTACCTACTCACCTACTTATTTACCTACTCACCTACTTAGTTACCCACTCATCTAATTACTTATCTACCCAACTACTTACTTACCTACTCACATACTTACTAACCACTCTGCGTATTAAAATCATAAGCGTGGATGTGTTGAGTGTAATGAGTACGAGTCTTTGTTATTCACTAATACCAGCTGATTTTATCAACTAGGAATACTACCCACCCGATAAACAATACAGGTAGAATGGTTGGATTTGTCCTCAAACAACAACAAAAATGTTCGAGATTTCGGCCAGGATTGAACCGGATTTTACTTTTATGTACCTAACACAATATTTTTGAAAGTTTAGAAACTCAAGACCTTGTAAAATCTATAAATGCATTTTAAAATCCAATTCATGCATTAAGTTTCTAATTATTTTTTTATGTTTGTGAGTTATAAAACCTAAAACTTTATCTTTTCAATCATTACCTTTTACTTACACCGTTTGGGAATATGATCAAGAATACACTCGTATATTATTTCTGTTTCCTGAATTTATTTATTTAGTTATAGGATAATAACTTGACAAAACATGCAAATTTGATTATACTCAAATTGATTAAATTAATTACAATCTGGTTATATAAATTAGAGATATAAGTATGAATAAAATTTAAAACTCAGTGAAGTAAGAAATGTTACCACTTATCATATAATACGCCATCGAATTTCGTTTTACCTAAACCGACAACCAGAACAGTTGCATGTACCCTGGCACCGCTTCAAAGTCGGGACATGTTGTCAAATAACTTCGCCCAACAGTGACTTGATCAATGAGCCAAAGCTAAACTGTCCCATTACATTTAGGTAGGTCGCCTTAAAGGAACTAATTGCTAGACCGCTAAGGCGGCAGTGAAAGAGAAACCACTTCGATCAGCTGTTTAGGCGAGAGCACGGTAGCAGACGACAACGCGCCATGAGAAATGCATCAGCTGTAGGCGGGTTGCAAACTGACTTTAATCAGTTCCGACTAATTTTGTCTCTAAGAATGTGTATTAGCAATTAATGCCACGCAAAAATTGTAGCAGAGGTGACGTCATATGGCTATAAGGACAGCTGATTAGAGGAACTGAACCCATTCCCTTTAGACATATCCATGATCTAAGCTCACAATCTGTAAGTCTTATAAATCAATTAATTAATTATAATTCTTAAAACATAATGTACATATTATATTTAAAAACAATGATAAATCATTTCTATTGATTTTAATACAACTACAGTAGGTTCTGAGCAGTATTATTTCTCATTTAGCTAAATAAGGAAAATAACTAAAAGTTAAATTAATGTAAAACTTTAACGAATACTATTGTTTTTATTGGTATACGAAAATTATAAAAGTTTAACTATATTTTTATTAATACCTTACTGTCATACGATCCAAAGTTGTTGAGTTGGAAAAGAGAAATGGGAGGGGTAAAAAAATGTTCCACGTTCATACAGCTTGAGAATATCGCAAAGATTTTGTATGTCAATACCGATTACCAACGTGATGACACAAGCCTATTGCCAAGTCTATGTAAATAAAATTAGAGTTTTGTCTGTAAATTGTTCAGAATTATTAATTTTTTAGTTATTTTTACTTTTTGGGCGTTAGAGAATCCGAAACCGGTCTTATCTAAATTTTTGTCTGTTTGTCGGTTTGTCTGTTTGTCTGTGACGCTCCAGGAGGCATTTTACGCCGTCTTCTCCGAAAACACGGGAGAACTGATTACAATGAAACTTATTTCATGTATTCTCTACATTCCATAGAAGGTTTGTAAATGCTTGAAATCACCCGCCGCCCCTTGAAAAGTAAATAACGAACATTTAAAACCCCACTTTTACACGATATTACTCGCATTTTGATTCAGTTTTCAATGAATAACCTACTGGTAATAATCAGCTGTCTTTGTAGTTTAAAGATTTAATAGAAATAAAAACAAACAGCTGTCAAATCAATAGTAGGTATTTTATATTGGTCATTGATTTCATACTATCATCATTGATCTTGATCATCATTGATTTGATACTATCATTGATTTCATGGTCATTGATTTTGGCCATTTCGAAATCATACTATATTAAAAAGTTATTTTGACGTATAACTAATAATAATAATGGTATAAATGTTCTAATCTATTTAATTGTAAAGTAATACTAAATAATAAGCTGGGTATTGATTTATTTTCTTTGAATTGATTTGTTTAGGATTTCAGGTTTACATTTTGGTATGATGATCGTTCTTCTTTAAGCTGAATCCTACAACCCTTACAAAGGACGGGCTTACTGCTAGTAATACATATAATAATAAGCTATTTAAGCTGTTTGGGATACACATGACACTAAGGTATTTAGCATCCTTATTTGGAGTAAAGTAATTTATGAGGAAATACACACAAATGCATTTTCAAGTTTGAGTTGAGAGTGCATGTATTAATTTTGAGGCCCCCTGAATCTAAAACGTGGTTTTCGGACTTATGTCGGTCTGTCTGTATGTTGGTGCACTGACCCCTAGACCACACTGGCCGTCTCATTTTTATGATATAAGGTTTTCGGGTACACTTTGGCTATATCTCCGGACAATTTTTGTTTGCTTTTATGAAAAAAAACTAGATCTATACAAAGGTTTTACATTATAGTTTGACTATCACCAATACAACCAGCTTGAAAACTAAACAAATTAGTATTTTGAATCAATACTCTCCGATTACTTCAATTTAATGTGCATGGTGAAGGCAGTACGGTGTCTGAAAGCGTCCAATGCTATTCTTAAGGAGAATATTTTGAAAAAACAATTTTTTCTTTTTTTTCAACCGTTTTCCATGAATCATGTTTGGTATTACCAGTATTACATAGGAGAGGGGGGTAACGTTCCAAAAAGTATTAAACCACTAATTTAACTTATATTATTTTCTTGTTAGTTTAAGAAATTAGATAATAATTTTGGAAATAATAAATTTTAAATTATATTTACAGTAAGAATATGAAATTTTTTAAATAGTTTAGTTTTTTAAATTTTGATTAAGGAAGGAAGTAAGTATGTTTCAGTCCACTGGTACTGTTTATTGTTCTTTATAATACTGTACCTCAATTTAACTACTTAAAACAAACTTATTTGGTTTTTACAACAGTTACAACGACAAAATTGTAATATAGGTTGTCTTTCTGGGGTCTGGGAAATTCGTGCAAAAGGTCGTGAATCTAAATCCCGTAATACTCATGTGAGTTTGGTTATGTTTTAAACTTGCTTGTTGAGACGCCAGTCATTCATCTAGAAGAGCTTGAACAGTAAAAATAATTATACTCCTTTATACATATGATATAATTTATCTGAGATGATTGCGTTAATCTGCAATCAGTCTCCAGGTCGACGGACAGTTCAAGTCTTTACAACATCGAGGCAGATGACCCAGAAACGACCGAGAACCACGCCCTTGTCGGCGACTGTGAGAATATCAGCTGTAGCTGATACTGCTGATGTAGCGGCCACGGTGGCGTGTTGAGTGAAAGGGTCATGGGTGCTCTTGTGAGAGGCGTAGATGTCGTGACGCCCCATGTGGTATTATAACCGGCCCTCCTTAGTCTACGTAACAGTATTCATTAATTTCAATAAAAAATTCAGTACAGTAACGTAAACGGTAATGAAAGTTACACAAAAATCCCAAAACATATTGACAAAATCACTCACATAAATTAAATTAGTTGGCAGTAATAATAGTAAATAATAATAAAGCTTTCTCAAGTATCAGGAAAAATGGCTAGGAATATTAATTTTCAGAAGGTGGGTACTATTAAATGAATATGCAATGAGAGGTTTATTTATAATTTATTCAGAAGATGGATGCAATTATTTGTGTAAGTTTGAAATGCGCCAGCAAATAAAGAAAATATACTACAGTTGAAGATTCTTAGCATTCTTATAAAAAGGAAATCGTATACAGAATAGTCAAACTCCTTTATTTATGGACATATGTTTACAAAACTTGGTATATAGACAAAAAAATTATTGTAAAAATTCTTACTCTAAATTTTCTCACAATATCTGCACACTCTTTCCCGAGTTAACCTTATGGAGAATCAACAAAATCTATGATTTATTGACATATATTGATCAAACCTGTCAAATGTATTGCTATTGTCACTTATTGATTTGGAAATTCGCCGAGTATGCATGTCTGCTGCTATGGGGTGTTTAAATTCATGTTTAAAGAGAGGTGTAGTTAACATTTGTTTAAAATTGTTCTCACGCGAGTAAATATTCTAGATGGTAGTAGTACTGTAGATCCAAAGGGTGTTTTCACAATTGGAGAAGGTTATGGGTTAACAGAGCAGTAGTTTTCTCCCACCAACGGAGCTAGTAAAGGAGACCCAAGTTCGAAAAGTTAGCTGGCTTATCTCAGGGTCTAGCTGGAGACCCCATACTCCCTAGAAGTAAAGGGTCTTGCAGGACGGTGGAGCTCACCCCCACCTAACCCTCATCTTCCCCCTGTTGTTCTTATCTGACTGTGATAACTGTGGTGGATGTGCTCACTTTCCTAGCACAATGAGCATCAGTTGACGGTCACACGTAGGATTTTTCCTGTGGGTCGAGATTTTATCCAGATGTCCAAATCCCCCTTATCAAAAACAAAAGATTCGTGACTATGATTGATCTATGTAAAACACCAGAGAGAAGGTTCTATCATGTGATTGGTGAGTGCAGGGTCGTTTCCGTTGCAAGAACAAAGTACACGTCTGACAAATAATGTTAGACATTCACTATTAGTGATTGTGGATTAGTGTTATTTAGATTTTATTACAGAAATTTTTCGTAATGATTTAAGTGAAACAAATTTTCACAACGTCTCGTGATCTGATCCCGTTATCAGGTGAGCTAAACATAACAAGATTAGTACATAGTCGAATTAAGGTATACAGTTGAAAAAAGGTTAAAGCAGTCAAAATACCTCAACAAACAATACCATGCACCAATAGTCACATACAAAAAACGAAACACGTCCACTCGTCACAATGACTGAAGGAATACTGGACGAATGTAAACAAGGGTACAAAAAATGTTGTTCTCTTTACGTGGTACAGTAGATATGATAATTATTGTTTTGTGCAACAATAATAAATCTATTGATATAGTGCAATCGCTTTCTGACATGGATATATTTCAGGTCTGGGGGGAAGGGTTGTTGGCAGTTTGTAAGATAAAAATATGAAAGCTATTATATGTATATTGAATTTTTAATAAGTTATATAGGAATAAGAAAAGCTGTTTAGATGAACTGAAAACGTTCCCTTTGACATATCCATGATCTGAACTATTTCCCTCAAAGAAGTAAATATAAATATTTGATTAGGCTGGTATACAAAACACTTATGAATAAAATACGACGACGGTCTAGATTTTGTATAAGCATTTTTTGGCTAAAGTTTGAGTACTTGGTTTTTCTGGACTAATTTACATGTAAGAGTTGAGGGAACAAGTGTCCGCTGGTGTCCTTTCAACCTGACAAATGTTCCCGAAACTCGCAGCACTTTTTTCTACAGCCTGACATTTTGTGCAACAGCAAGTACAGGAAATTGAATGAGGAAAGCAGATTGGGCAATATACTTTTGAGCAACCAATTAACAGAGGTCAGCATATATGTTCCTGCCAAAAATGTTTTATAGATTAAACACAAACTTTCACTGACTGGGACCTTGGCGTGTCCTGTAATCCAGCTACTTGGAGGTCACGTATTGTGGATAGTTATGACCGATAGTCGGTGGATGGGATATTATCTGGTGTGGATTAACGTCCGCATTATTGAACATTAAGTCTATCCGCAAATACTAAGCACATTACTAGACCAGTTCGTAATTCAGAGGCAGTGGTTAGGACTCCACGTTAAACTGTAGGTCCTTTAGATATGCCATTGACTGTTGGACTATTAAAACAGTTCTGCCTAGGGATCATGTCAGTCTTAGTCAGTATCAAGACTACAAGATCACGCCACAATCGTATTAAATTAATTTTTTATTCAGAGTTGGCTTAAAATACCTGGACAGTTTGCCATTTCAGGAACGAACTAAAAAAACTAGGTTCTGATAATGAAAAGACAGGAAAGTGAAATACTTGATAGATTCAGGATCAAATAGTCTAATAGCGTATCAGTAAAAACTCTATTTACAGCTTCTTCTCAGCATATGCAGACTTCACAAGCTTCTAGTGCTGTCCAACTTTATATTCGTTTGATCTTTTCTTTTTAGGTTAAGATTGAAAATGTTTTTTCACCCAATGTTGTAATGAGACTAAAGGTGACCGTACAGGACACAGGAATAATACTATCCTTAAGCGTCACTGATGAACCAAAGGAATGAAGAAGTTTATTTTAAGACGATAAAATTTTTTGGATGTAACAAAAAATACGTTAAATAATTAAATATTGATATACGAGATAAGACGAGGAATACTTTTCTTTGTCTGTAAACTTGAACGATGTTTAAATTTGTTGAGCGGCATCTGGTAAAGGTTAACTTCTTAGGATGCTTAAGTGAAAGTTCTACATAAACTAGCGTTTTAATTATTATACACACTGCTCCCTCAGTTTGAAGTCTGTTTCCGCATGCTTTGGTTGTATAACAGTAAACTTGCACCTAGCTCAACCTATGCCTGCTTCAATCAAACAGTACAGTAACCACGCAACCCGATCCTGCGTTGTGCTCGCTGGCCGCTATAGCTCACATTAACTCGGTTATGAAATAATTACACTTGTGTAGTATACGGTCGCCTTATACAGAGTGCGCGGTGGTAGGGCGTGGTGCTTGGCGATATTCGGCGACAGAGTGCACGCTGTTCGCTGTAAAACCTCAAATGGGAACCTCCCCGTCCGGGGATCGTTCTGATCTACTGTTACGTCACATATTTGATTTTATTCACATGTTCAGACATGAAACTGCCTGTAATATAACAAGTTTATTCCTGAGATTTCTTTGGAAAGCTCGCTACTACAATATGAATGAATAAATGAATAAATTATTAATTTCCTTTCAAGAAATTACATAATGTATAAATTACATAAACAGGAAATATACTGGCCACTTAAATCCAGTTGTGTGGCCAGTGAAGAAAATAAACAGGTAAAAATATTAACAAAATTCAGTCTAGCTCTAACATAAAAAATGCTCCCTGTGATGTTTAACATAATTAAATTAAAGTCTGGATGTATTCCCTGAGGCTATCCAAAGGTTACCGCTCATGATCTGACAGGAGTCGCCGGCCACCTTTGATTTACTAGTCCATAGCGTTGACCCTGAGCTACTGTGCCAAATTGGGAAGAGATTCGTCTTGGCCTATTATCATTCCGGCTTTAAAAGGTGATGGTACTAAAGTCTGGAGGGGGCTTCGTGTTCCCTCCAGGGATTCATAGTGGCGGTGGTCGGAGCTGAAATGCACTGGTCGAGCCCCTGCTCCCTTCCAGAGTAAGGTTTGCCGATGGGAAGGTGTCCCTCGTCTCTGGGCCGCCTTTGGGCGGATAGCCGATGTCGTAACCAGTTAACTGGGAGTGCAGGTGGTGAAGACTTCCGGGGGACTTCCCCAATCGGGATGGCATCGAAACCACCACGGGTCGGTTTCTAGATAACGATCCCGCGGGTATAGCCGCTAGATGCAGCCATCCATGGTGGGTGTTGGCAAACGCTACATCCCCGCTCAAAGTGGTGCCTTGTCCAAGACTGCAACAGAATAGGCCTCGGCCTCTTGTGAAATCCACAATGCAATGGGGTTCAGTGCCAGTAATGTATTATAATACTGTTAATGTTAGTCTTAGATATATCTCTGACTGTTTTTTTACTAGTTTAGATATTAATATAGAGTACAATTAATAGAAGCTATAAAATTACTGGTAATACGTTTTGCTATCCAGGGAGACAGGCCTTGGTTCCTTACTGTCTGTCTATCCTGGGAAATTTTCTCATAGCTGAGCTTTGAGACCCAGTTAAAATGATTTTTGCTGGATTATCGCATGATACATGGAAGGATGTTTACTGTGATTTCAGATTTTTCTCAAGAGTTCTGTCCTAGAGCAAACCTATTCTAAAATGTTCGAATTATCGCATACTGATATATGAGGGCTGTAGGAAGGTTTCTAATTCATGATCAGAGAGTTCTGGACAGAATCTGTACTGAGCATTTGTTCCCTCTGAAGTTAATATCTACTTAATACTTTAGTACAATTCTCTGAATAATGACCTATGGATGTTCTCTAGGAATTATTCATTAATAATTATTGTCCATTGACGGCAACTCATTTTAGTAGACAGGAACTATAATTCTCTCAAGAGGCAATTCAATTCTGAACTTAAGAAGAGTTTTTTTGTAACATAGACATAGAGCTCGGAACATAGTGTTTTTACATTGTCTGATAGATATGATGATAGCTTACGTGTTACTAATTATTTTATAAACTGAAAAATCTTTGAATATCTTATTTAGGTTGTAACAATAAATACTTTTAACAGCTTTTCATAAAACATTAGTTTATATTTTCATTGACTGTGGAAAATCAACCATTATCAGATGAAAGAAACTTGTTTGTTTTTCTATGGAATGACTAGTTTTCTGTTAATTCTGGTACCTTGCCAAGGCATTCACTGACCTTTCCTCCGCTGGCAGTGACCTTGCCGTACAGAGACTCCTTGCTCGAGGCAGAGCAAGATTTTCAGCCATAGAACCTTCCATGGCTTTTTTACTTTCCAGAAGATGTTATGATAAAACATTTCACCAATCGAATCCACTCGTTCAGGAATCATCAAGCCACAATGACGAGATAGATTAGATTAGATTACCATTTTAAATGGCGACCTACCCAGGTAGATATTTTAAGCCAAGTATGAATGAGAAATGATTGTGGCGCGATCGTGTAGTCTTGTTACTTACTAAGGCTGACATGTTCCTTAGACAGGACTGTTAATTAATAGCCCAACAGCCGATGGAAACTAAGGGACCTACAGTTTAACGTGGAATTCGAACCACGGCCTCTGAATTACCAATTAGTCTAATTATGAGGATGGTATTTGCGGATTAACGTAGTATTCAATAGTGCGGACGTTAATCCACAGAAGAGAACACTGCACCCACCGACCATCGCTCATAACTATCCACAATTCGTGACCTCCAAGTAGCTGGATTACAGGATGACGCCAACATCCCAGTCAAAATACTAAGACTCAGACGCATGTGAACAGAAACACTACATCTGACACTATCATCCCATGAGTTTGATCTACTACTGATAGTTTGGGCCAAAAATGGATCTCATTATTACTACTTTTAATCTTTTCATAATTTACTTATAACATTTGGATATAGTGCTCAATTTGTATTGCACTAAATTGAAACGAATTGTCTCATGTTATATTTTAGTGTCAAAAATTGATGACCCCAAACAACTACTTGTGATAAAAATATTACTTATCCAAGTCAGATTCCAAACTAGCCCAGTGTCATATGCTGAGAGAATTTCTTGTGAAAACGTCTTTCAAAAAATCAATCTAAACATATTAGACAAGTCCGTGTTAGTTACACCATTTATAACTCGAGAACGAATAGACCGATTGTAGTGGTCTTTGATTTTTGGATTCGTCTTTACTGCGAGTAAGCTATATGTATATTCCGTTTTGTATTTAACCTTAGGGCTAATCCCCACTGGCTTGCAAATGTTGTATATGTTAAGCTTATGAGGAAAAGAAATTATGCTTTTTGATCAAATTAATACATCAATAATTTAAATATTAGCGAATTTCCCATAGGGAAGAAGCTATTACCGTAGGTACGAGACAACGCAATGGGGTTCAATGCTAGTAATATATTATAATACTGTTAATGATAGTCTGACTGTTTCTTACTTGTTTAGAGATCAATATGGGGTACATTAAATATAATCTATGAAAGCTTACTGGTAATCACTTTTGCTATCCAGTAAAACAGGCCTTGGTTCCTTACGGTCTGTCTATCCTGGGAAATGTTCTCATAGCTGAGCTTTGAGACCCAGTTAAAATGAATTTTTGTGGATTATCGCACCTCCTTACTGATCACCTGGAAGGATGTTTACTTCATGTGATTTCAGAGTTTTCTGGACAGAGAGTAATCTGTCCTAGAGCATGTACCTTAAATTAAAATCGCTACTTAACCCAGAACCTTTCCCAGTATATTGGATTGAGAAGCTGTTAATTGAAGCATAGATCAGCAAAAGGCGTTCTTTGGACCTAGTCCATACCTGGATTTGTTCGATTTGTTCCTTGAAATTAAGTAGTTAATATCTACTTAATACTTAGTACAATTCTCTGAATTATTTATTAATTATTGTCCATTGACGGCAACTCATTTTAGTAGACAGGAACTATAAATTCTTTCAAGAGGCAGTTCAATTCTGAACTTAAAGAGTAGAAGAGCTTTTTTTTGGAACATAGTGTTTTTACATTGTCCGATAGATATGATGATAGCTTACGAATTCTTAATTATTTATAAACTGAAAAATCTTTGAATATTTTATTGAAGTTGTAACAATAAATACTTTTAACTACTCTTCATAAAACATTAGTTTATATTTTTATTGACTGCGGAAAATCAACCATTATCAGATGAAGAAAAAACCTGTTTGTTTATCTATGGAATGACTAGTTTTGTGTTAATTCTGGTACCTTGCCAAAGCATTCACTGACCTTTCCTCCGCTGGCAGTGACCTTGCCGTACAGAGACTCTTTGCTCGAGGCAGAGCAAGAGTTTCAGCCATAGAACCTTCCATGGCTTTTTTACTTTCCAGAAGATGTCATGATAAAACATTTCACCAATCGAATCCACTCGTTCAGGAATCATTAAGCCATAATGACGAGATACTAAGACTCAGACACATGTGAGCAGAGACACTATTTAACTGACATTATCATCCCATGAGTTTGCTCTACTACTAATAGTTTGGGCCAAAAATTCATCATTACTACTTTTAATTTTTTAATAATTTACTTGTAACATTTGGAAACAGTGCACAATTTGTATTTTACCGAATCGGAAAAAAAGTTTCATGTTATATTTTAGTGTCAAACATTGATGACCTCAAACAACTACTTGTGATAAAAATATTACTTATCCAAGTCAGATTCCAAACTAGCCCAGTGTCATATGCTGAGATAATTTCTTGTGAAAACGTCTTTCCAAAAATCAATCTAAACATATAAAACAAATTCGTGTTAGTTACACCATTTTATAACTCGAGAACAGATGGACCGATTTTAATGTTCCTTGATTTTTGGATCTATACAAAGGTTTTACATTATAGTTTGACTATCACCAATACAACCAGCTTGAAAACCAAACAAATTAGTATTTTGAATCAATACTCTCCGATTACTTCAATTTAATGTGCATGGTGAAGGCAGTACGCTGTCTGAAAGCGTCCAATGCTATTCTTAAGGAGAATATTTTGAAAAATAATTCACTGACCTTTCCTCCGCTGGCAGTGACCTTGCCGTACAGAGACTCCTTGCTCGAGGCAGAGCAAGAGTTTCAGCTAAGTTTTTGGATTCGTGTCTGCTCAGAGTAAGCTATAGGTATTTTCGGTTTTTTATTTAACCTTAGGGATATTCCCCACTGGCCTGCAAATTTTGAATGTGTTAAGCTTATAAGGAAAAGACATGATGAAATTTAATCAAATGATCATTTTCTGCGAATGTTTGTGATTGTTTTGAAAAACACATTTACAGACTACTAGTTGTTTTGGTTATCAAAGTGTAACTATAATCTGTATATTTTCGTTTTATTTGAGTGTAATTATTGAATGTTATATTATGCTAGTATTATTATTAACAATGCCGCGTTTCAGAAGATTGAATCTTTATTAAAAAATATAACTTAGATTTGTTTGTTTTGTGGGAATGTAAGTAATATATTTTCGTAACAGGATTTTTACTAACTATACCACGGCACAGAAAAAATCCGGCATGCTAACTTTGCTGACTTTGGAACATGGCAAATTAATCAACTGAAAATACTAAATACTGAAAATACTTTATTCTAATACTAGCGAATACTAATTCGAATAAAGATTAAGCACTAATCAGGACCCTGTTTATATCGTTCTTAACATAATGAAAAGCACCATTATGAAATAAATTTAATTTAACTCATGCAGCCTCAGTAATCGAAATCACTGTTTAGAAACATACGCTAATAACTATAGGAAAAACAAAATCTTCATTGGTTCCACTCATAAGCTGTCAAACTCACCGTAAATATGTTTTTGCGATTCCAAAGACCAACTTAAGAGAACATCAATTGTTATACAGTGGATTTAAGATAGGAACCGAATCATTCAGTGTATTTTTTCTTGGATATGAGTAAATGATGAATCATGTGATTAAAAATTTTTGTACTCTAATATTTAGCTTTGCTTGAAAATACCAGCATCTCATTCTTCAGGATCAAATTATTAGTCCAATATAATCAAAGCTGTATTGAACCAAGATTGAACTGAAAATTTACAAATCTTATTTGTTACTAAGTCAACATAGTTGAAGACCAAAGAAGCACTGGTTGCTGTCCGTTATAAATCTGGATTTAGCTTAGAGAATTATCGTGAAAACTGAATTCGACCTACTTACATTGAACAAGTTTCCTTTCCCCAATTAATCCATCCAGTTTACATTGTGCAAATTACCAACTTTGTCTATTGTCTATCGGTGACGTCATAGCATTTACTAACGACCTTCATCGATTTAATTAAAAGTTTAAAAAGTATTAAAGGCTGTATTAAATTTTCAGTGACAGTGAAGTAATTTTTGAGTAATTTTAAAAGTCAATATGACTATTAAAAACGATATTACACATATACATGAATTACATAAAATTACAATGAATAATCAAAATGCATAACATTTAACATTTTAAATATTAACATGTTCAACATATTAACTATTAACGTAACATTTAGAAATATAACTATTAAAATACACTAATTCGTGTAGTGTTATCCTGAGAGATAATTGACATGAAGTTGCTTAATATATTCAATAACGCTTCCTGTTGATATTAGGAGATTTCAATTCTATACCCATAGAAAATCAACCGAGACTTGTGTTAAGCAAGGAAAGTGAGTGCAAATCTTTTTCGTTGTGTCTAGTCTATAATATAAATCGGTTAAATGAGTCGGTTTTGAGGGGGTTCGGGCTCGACCGACTGTGCAGAATTGTGGTGTAAGTCCTTGACCTCCTGGGAGTCTTGTTGGCTATTACCTTGGTAATACCTATCTTTTAATATAATGTTTCATCTATATTGTTGTTTTTCAATAAACCATAAAATATGTCAGAATATTCGTAAATTATTAAAATTAGTTTTAAAAACAGTGTTTATTGCAGAAACACCTTAAGTGAAAAATTAAAAAAATTTAGGTGGTAAGTTAAATCTGATGGTTACAAACAGCATCCAGGGCTTTGAATACCTGGGTAGTTTACAATAAGAAATTACAAAATTAAATTGTTTTATACTTTTGTTGAAAGTACAGTTTTTTATTTTCCTAAAATTTTTAATTTTTTGGTTCTGGTGTTTATGCAATAAGCAATTTAATTGATATAATAAATTAGTAATTAATAAATTAGTAGGGCCTATTGATTTGTAAACGTTCTTTTTATAGAATTAAGTATTTAAAAGCATATTAAAAAGCAGTTTGATCATGTAAAATTTAGAAACATTCAACAAGACGTAAACTACTTCACTGTGTACTTCACTACTTCAACTATCCACACTCCCTACTATTTTACCAACTGTTGTGATGACGTTTTAAAGGTAAGTCACTAATCCTCAACCGGGTAGTACTCAAGAGGAGTACAAAGAGAGTAGTTGGTATTGGTACTGCCAAATATCTACAAGGACCCCATCGGGAGTTACAAGTCTTTAGCCTTCACAGACTTCTCCACAGTATCTAAAGTGGAGCAATTTGTGCAACTTACTTGCCTTACTTCTTCTATCCTTCTAAGCTCCGTTCTAATTCCTATCTGCGCTAGTCTTGTCCTTACCAGTAATTTACTGACCGAATGAGCAAAAACACGACTCTTAAATCAGCCTCCTTTAAGGATATGCTATCGGTAGTGATGCATGTCCACTTGTCCTGGCAAAGCGACTGTCCTAGGACCTAGGCCTTCACTGACCTCTCTGCAACTGATTCACTGTGCCACCACCAGATGTCGTCCAAGGAGGACCAGTCCCGGACAACCGAGAGTAAACCCAGCGGATAACCCGTTCTGTTCGGGTAGTACAGGCGTGGGATGCAATCAGGTTCTGTTGCTTTACAATGCCTCTTACGGCACGTCAATAACAATTAAATATACCGCTTCAACTCTGTGAGTGTTGTGGATTTGGTTAAATTATTCATATCGTTAAACTCTGGCTATTTTTATAATTAAAAACACTACTTCTTTAAAGGGATTCAATATTTTATATTTTCTCATTTGTCATTTTACTAATGAGATCATTCTAAGATCATGCATTGTTTGAGATGGATGTTGAATACAAATATTGTATAAATATTATTGCACTAGCAACCAGAAAGGAACTAAGGTTTTCTGCCCACACATAGTTGAGGGTTAGACCCCACCCAGACAGACACTACTATTACTATACTACGATTGTGCCGTCAAAGGGAAATTTATTTTTAGAACTACATTGTACCGAGACAGAATCTTTCTTTCAAATCAAAGGCACACACCCATACTTATTATAAGTTTTATGCTTGCACCCGTGCAGGAAAGTGCACAAAATAAACCAGCATTTTAGGGTTAAAATTGGAATGCAAATAAAGGTCGTTTGATAAGGGCGTTGGCACCATGAATAATGAGTAATATATCCTCAATTATTTATCTTTAGTTGAAAATACAATAATAATATTTAGAATGAGTTTATTTACAAACGTGCCCAACGCATATTGAAAGCTATTTATACAATGCACGTTGTATGAAACATGTAAAGCTACATATGCTGAAATCGTCTAGAGGATTTAATTAATTTTTGATTATTTATAGAGAAGACATATAATATAATAGAATATTATAATATAATAGAAAAAGCGTTTCAAACCAACGAAGAATATTCTTATTTTCTTCTAAAAAAATACAGCATAATCAGGGGGTTACATGGTATGATAAATAGATATGATACACTTAGTAGACTTGGACGGTGGCGATGTCCTGTAATCCAGCTACTTGGAGGTCACGAATTGTGGATAGTTGTGATAGATGGTCGGTGGATGTAGTGTTCTCTTGTGTGGATTAACGTCCGCACTATTGAATACTGCGTTAATCCGCAAAGACCATCCTTATAACTAGACAAATTCGTAATTCAGAGGTCGTGGTTCGGATTCCACGTTAAACTGTAGGTTTAGTTGCCATCGGCTGTTGGGCTATTAATTAACAGTCCTGTCTAAGGAACATGTCAGCCTTAGTCAGTAACAAGACTACAAGATCGCGCCACAATCATCTTACATTCATTCCTCATTCATACTTGGCTTAAAATACCTACCTGCGTAGGTCACCATTTCAGTTAAAAGTATAAAAGTATAAAGTATTGTTGTAAATAATAAATTGACGTAAGTCATTGTAAGAGTACACCCTTCGTTAAAAGAGCCTGAACGGTAAACAACATAAAAAGAAAACAATCTTGCAAATATTTTAGACTTACTTTAAATGACTCTATCAAAGAAAGTGAATATTCAGATTTATTGTAACTACATAGAAGAGTTTTTAATGGACAAAATATTATTATTCGTAGGGTGTATTTTAGTTTAATAAAAGTAAATACAAGGTAAAGGAAATGTATATATTCTTCTTAGATGATTTACGTCTAGAATTATAAGACCTACTCTTTAAGCTTCCAAAGAAACAATAACTAAATCATTAAGTCCAACTAGACAGGGAATGTTCGTGTATTGGAAAAACGTTTAGTCATTTTCGGGATCAGTCAAAATAGTCAAACATGATAATATTAGGTCTAGGCCATTCGTTGCGTCAGTTGGGCGTGGACTAGATACGGTTCGAATTTTGAGATAAGAGCAAAACACTAGGATAAGAATGGAAAGGGAATTAGAGGCCTTAAATCAGCTGATTAGCAATTCAGGGTGGCCAACCCCCCTGACCTAGAACATTAACTGTAACTCACACTGACACGATATGTAACACACAAAATAGGTGTAGACAAACAATTAAAGGTACTTACTTATATTTTACTTTTATATCTTCCGAAATCCTTCGTTATACTGCTTAAACCACTTATAATTTTAGATATTCGGGAGAGCTTATGTGACAACGATCTCTTCTGTACGAAACCAGTGCTGCCAAACCGAAATCCTTCGTTATAAGATCTGCTGCAGGTTTTTAGAGTGAATACTATAGGAAAAGGGCAAAATTTATATATCAATGTAATTTTAAATAGTTTGGATTTGAACTTAGATGGTATTGGCATAGAAGACATAAAAAATGAAAAAGAATAAATTTGTAAATTTATTTTTTACGTAGCTTACTTTATCTATATTTGTGCAACACTTATTGCTTCGCCTGATTAAGTTGTAATGACAATTTTTGAGTTGAAAATTCTTAATTATCTTAGATGTTAGATCTTCTCCCGTATAAATGGGAACTTGGTTCCCATATTATTCTCATGGATATACAAATTATTGGAAAACTTATACAGAAATGTTATTGATACAAATTTGGTGATTAGCTTCATCTTATTTTATAAATAATCCCAACTTAGGTTGTCCTCAATTGATCCTCAATTATTTTGTTCTAAATCAGAGTAAGTTATTCACTATAACTTACGGTAAAAATTAGGCAACTTTTGACAGATTTATTGAGGTCATTCAACACGTCATCTGAGCGAATTATGAATGTGTGTTGAAGATTTGGCAACGTCGCTTCCATGCTGGCACATGAGCGCTAGCCTACACTCACACTATATCAACACTTCTGGCTCCAGGACTTGAGATACACCGGTCGTCATATATCATGTTATAGGCCAGTTAGCCGACCCCACAGCCATCTGTGGAGGCTGACTCGAACCACCGAGGGCAGTTCACACATTATCAATGAACTGAGGATCAATGGATGTGCAACTATGTTTACACTGTAAAATATGCATATATCTTACATTTTCCTCCATAGCATTAGAAAATTAAGTAAATATTTTTATCGAATATCGCTTAATCAATGTGTAAATTATAATTATGGTTATAATTAGATTGCATTTGATTTGGTTGTTGTAATCACATTTAAGAATGTAAACGATCTATTTTGCTGTCCACATTTCTTACATAACATTTTTGACATGAATGTGTCTTAGCTCTAGGGGGGTGTTAGTGATTTTTAAGATGGAAAACATGTAACAGGTTTCCATAGAAACTACCAGAACTATTGTATTGAATTTTAAATATAAAAGATTAAGAACAGCTGTTTAGATGAACTTAAAACATTCCCTTTAGACATATCCATGATCTGATCTATTTCCCACAGGGAAGTAAATACAAACATTTTTTATGTATAATTATCTGAGTGTTAGCCTATTAAAAGTGGTTTTACCAAACACAGTACTAATACTGTGTTCTCTAGTTCTCTGTGTTCTGTGTAGTAGGATCTAAATCCTAATAAAACAACAAAGTTCCAAAAGGTTCTGTTTAGTAATAAACTACTATATTACGAAGGAATTATTCATTTGTTTTGAATCTAGATTACTTATTGTTTCCTACATGATTTTTATTTTTTTAAACGGAACTTTATCAATTTTAATCCTTAAATAGCCTTTAATCCCTCAAAATAACCTTATTACCTTTGAAAACAAAATTTTGAGGAGGATTTTTGGTCCAATTAGATTAAATTAATTACATTATTGAAATGGCGATCCTACCACAAGGTAGGTAAGCCAAGTATGAATTAAGATTGAGTGTATTATGAGTATGGTACGATCTTGTAGTCTAGTTACTGGCTGACATGTTCCTTAGACAGGACTGTTAATCAATAGCCCAACAGCCGATGACAACTAAGCTATCTACAGATTAACATGGACTTCGAGTCCGAACCACTGCCTCTAAATTACGAACTGGTCTGTTAAGAGGATGGTCTTTGCGGATTAACGTAGTATTCAACAATGTGGACGTTAATCCACACGAGAGAACTCTACACCCACCGAACATCGCTCACAACTATCCACAATTCGTAACTTCCATGAATCTGGATTACAGGACGACGCCACCGTCCCAGTGTAAAGGAATGAGACACATGGAGAATCAGAAAAATATGGACCTAAAAGAACGATATAGATGCAGATGTTGTGGGAATGAGTAGGATGTTGAGATTGCTGGGCCATATTAACCGTAGAAGTGAGAGGGAGATGGTGAAGATGGAACAAAAGTAGTCCACCAGTGTACAGGAAGACAGGAGACCCTTAGGAAGATTAAGAGTACGATGTGTGGATGAGATGATGAAGGACCTAAGAAGAATGTGAGCAGACTTGGAACTGGCAGAAGACAGGAGAGCTTGAAGGCAAATGGTTGACGAGGCCAGAAACTAACTAGGTTTCCAATGGCCACAGGAGTAACTGGCTGGGTGCTGGCGGGTTTTATAACCTGGTACTAGTGGTTGTAATTCCCGCCTTCAAAACTGAAGGTCGTCGGACCGAATCCCGCAAGGGTCTAATCTGGACCCAGTCGCCATTTTTCATTGGGATATCAACTAATGATGCTTCCTAACATCAGGTCGACGTTTGGTAGTAACAAGAACGGGGTTTAAACAGTCCAACATCAAAACATTAAAAAATTCCTCTAGTGTAGAAATACACAAAATACAAAGAGTAGGAGTAATATTTGTAAATGGAAATCCTGGAATCTTACTAATATTTATTTTTAACTGTTATTATCTAGTACGATTATCGTAAGTTTTATATTATTGTAACAATTTTTTCACTTGTTGATCTAAATAATATAAGAAGAACAGAATGTAACCTTAAAGTGACAACCTTAAGTGATATCAATATTTAATTATGTAATTAGAACATAGGTAGTATAGCTTTGTATACAAATGGGCAAAGGAGATAAATTAGATTTATTGAGAAATTAAATGTTAATTTGTTAAACTAGTAACAGGTTCCAAGAATTTATATGTTTAGAAATATCTATTAGTATAGATAACAGAGTGGCTGACGCCATAATACAAGGTATAGCGTGTCTCAAGTCGGTGATTATACACTATACATTATACACGCCTACACAGCGTGTATTGGTTCCTCGAGCATCATTACCTCCTACAAGGTGGTTATAGTAGGCAACTGTTTCGTATTGTAGACACTGTTCGTTACACTATTATGTAATATTTACTTTTACTCAAAACTTCATTTGTGGACCTTTTACGTATTTAAAAATTAAAATGACTTTAAACGTACAAAGTCGCTATGATTCAGAATCATAATTAGAAGGTTCATTTCCAAAAAATACATAACAGGATTGAGTCCCAACAAGTCTTAAAAGATTTGTTGTTGGTTTCTCATACAATATTTTATTAGATTGCATTTAATAGTTACATCAAGTTAAAAATAGAGTTACAAAGTTTCCTCTACATTTGATATATTTACTTAGTATAATAACATGATTGCAAATAATAATTACCTTTCTGGTAATATACTTTGATTAGTTATGATTTGATCAGAGGACTACATTAAAAGTATGATCATTCAAATTCAGCTTAAAAAGCTATTTATGACCGTCAGTCTTGTTCTTTTTTCTTCAAAGCAAGTGAAGCAAAACTCATACCGTAGTGTACAGCTAACAGTCGATCTTATATGGAAGGCGTTAGAATCATTCAATGAAAATATTAATTTATATCAAGACCAACAAAGTGGTCGGTACAAGCAGGGTCCCGTAACTTCTTAAAAATCTTAATATAGTACCCCATAGTTCCCACTTCAATCTGTAAATCAGTATTTTTCAAATACAGGAACTTCAGGAAATGTTTTCTGTTCCTTTAAACAGCTGTGCTTATAAATTAAAAAATTAATACAATAGCTCTAGTAGTTTCTATGGAAACCTGTTTCAAATTTTCATCTTAAAAACTTCCAACACCCCCACCCCCAGAGCTAAAACATATCCTTATCATAAAAGTATTCAAATAAGTAAAGCAACACGCATTATACCAACTAGAATAAGGACCTTTCCCGTAAAAATGTATTTTAGTGTAAACACATATTTTATATAATAAATAAACGGTATCATTAGATTAACCCATACCTCCTCCCTTGAGTTAATGAAAAAATTACCAACTTAAAACTGTCATATGCTTTAGAGTTTATCTAAAATATTATTTTAAATTTATTGTTTTAAAACAAATCTTCCAATTACTAAATTAATAAGAGGAAACAGGTTAAACTAAGTATTTGTCCCCCCTCCCACAAGAAATATCAAATGTTTTTTGATTGGGGTTTGTTGGGTTTTGTGACCTCACACTGCATACCAAGGGTCATGGAAATGGTTAAGAAATAAGGGAGAAATTGATTTGAAAAAAATCTCCATAAAAATAATATTGGGGACCTCAGAAAACGTGCTGCATTTACCATGGAAATTTAATTCAACTTTTCTTTGAAACTGTTAGTCGTGTAATTAAGAATTAAAATTAATGGTTATTGGTTTTAATGGTGATTGAAAAATTATTTTATAACAGTTTTTGTCAGAAAATTTAAAAAGATTTGTTGTTGGTTTCTCATACAATATTTTATTAGATTGCATTTTAATAGTTACATCAAGTTAAAAATAGAGTTACAAAGTTTCCTCTACATTTGATATATTTACTTAGTATAATAACATGATTGCAAATAATAATTACCTTTCTGGTAATATACTTTGATTAGTTATGATTTGATCAGAGGACTACATTAAAAGTATGATCATTCAAATTCAGCTTAAAAAGCTATTTATGACCGTCAGTCTTGTTCTTTTTTCTTCAAAGCAAGTGAAGCAAAACTCATTCCGTAGTGTACAGCTAACAGTCGATCTTATATGGAAGGCGTTAGAATCATTCAATGAAAATATTATTTTATATCAGGACCAACAAAGTGGTCGGTACAAGCAGGGTCCCGTAACTTCTTAAAAATCTTAATATAGTACCCCATAGTTCCCACTTCAATCTGTAAATCAGTATGTTTCAAATACAGGAACTTCAGGAAATGTTTTCTGTTCCTTTAAACAGCTGTGCTTATAAATTAAAAAATTAATACAATAGCTCTAGTAGTTTCTATGGAAACCTGTTTCAAATTTTCATCTTACAAATTTCCAACAACTCCACCCCCAGAGCTAAAACATATCCTTATCATAAAAGTATTTAAATAAGTAAAGCAACACGCATTATACCAACTAGAATAAGGACCTTTCCCGTAAAGATGTATTTTAGTGTAAACACATATTTTATATAATAAATAAACGGTATCATTAAACTAACCAATACCTCCTCCCTTGGGTTAATGAAAAAATTACCAACTTAAAACTGTCATATGCTTTAGAGTTTATCTAAAATATCATTTTAAATTTATTGTTTTAAAACAAATCTTCCAATTACTTTAATTAATAAGAGGAAACCGGTTAAACTAAGTATTTGTCCCCCCTCCCACAAGAAATATCAAATGTTTTTTGATCGGGGTTTGTTGGGTTTTGTGACCTCACACTGTGTGATAGTGATTTTAGTGTTTTAGTGATTTTGTGTCATATGTACCTGATGTACGTTTTCAATTCTGTGAAGTGTCTGTTGAAACTGTGCACAATGCCATTTTATCATTGAGTAGTAGTGCAAGTCTAGATATTTGTGGTTTGAGCTCTCAGATACTTAAGTTTGGTAGTGCTGATCTATGTGAAGTATTCACCCATATTGTTAACTCATGTATAACGGGTAATTTTTTCCCAGACAGGTTGAAAATTTCTAAGGTTATCCCGATCTTTAAGACGGGTGATAAGAATGTTGCCAACAATTATAGGCCAGTTGCCTTGGTGCCTGCTGTCTCAAAGGTCCTTGAGAGATTGCTCTCGTGGCAAATTATTCATTTTCTTGATAAAAATGAGTTGTTGTCAGGTATGCAATTTGGTTTCCGTAAACATAGGTCTACCATTGACGCAGTGTTGTTGTATATCCAAGATACACTTGAAGCCATGGAAAGAGGTCAGAATGTTTGCTCTAAGTTTTTTGACCTCTCAAGGGCTTTTGACACAGTCTCACACAATGTGTTACTTAGTAAATTGAGACTTTTAGGTTTTAATGATAATGCTGTTCGTTTAATTGAATCGTACTTAAGTAATAGATACCAGGCTGTCTATTTTAATGGTGCATTGTCTGAACTCAAACTCACTCATCATGGCGTGCCGCAAGGGTCCATTTTGGGTCCCCTTCTTTTCATAATTTACGTTAATGATCTCCCGTACAACATTCAGAATTTGAATAGTTCTTGTTTTATGTATGCTGACGATGTCTGTCTCAATATTAAGACTAATAAAGAGGTACATGATAGTGTTACTGTTGACATGATCGACACAATGGTTGAATGGTGTAGGGCTAATAAACTTTCTCTTAATTTGAACAAAACTCAAAGTGTGGCTATATCTTATGATAATTCTAAAGATGTGCAGACACCAGTAAAATTTCTGGGTATAATGCTTCAGAGTAATCTGAAATGGAATTCTCATATTGATTATGTATCATCCAAAGTTTCTAAAGGGTTGTTTTTGTTAAGAAAATTTAAATCAATGGTTTCTAATGATGTTCTACTCATTGTATATTTTAGTTATGTTCATTGTCATTTGAACTATGGTGCCATCCTATGGGCCAATAGTAGCTATGCTAACTCCTTGTTTGTTTTACAAAAAAGAGCCATGAGACTGATAGCTGGTGCTTCACCACGTACTCATTGTAAACCTATATTTAAGAAATTTTCTGTGATGCCATTGGCTTGTATATACATTTTTCAGTGTCTTTTGTATGTTAAAAATAACTTGGATAAGTTTTTGTGCAACAAAGATGTTCATATTTATGGGACTAGAAACCGTAAAAAACTTACGATTGAAAGGTGTAAGTATAGCATTACTCAAGCAAGTTTTAAGTTCACTGGTACTAAATTGTACAATGAGTTACCTGATAAAGTTAAAAAATTGCCTTTGAATGATTTTAAAATATTTATTAAGAAATTTCTCCTTGAACATTGTTTTTATAACTTGGATGAATACTTTAACGTAAAAACCTTGTAGTTGGTTAGTTTTAGTCTACTTGACGCAGCCTATACACTATTGTAACTCTGTACAATATGTCTCGGAATAAAGAATATTTGATTTGATATTTGATTTGATTTGACAAGATATCAAGTTATTATCCTTTGAGATTTTCTAAGTACTGTAGCACAAGGAAGATAAAAGAACAAAAATTTGAAGCAATCAGAACCAAAGGGCAAAAGAGCTCCAAGCAAACTTTTTCATAAAATACAACTAATGTATTAGATCTGTTGGTTCTATCAGATATTGTGATGCTTCAAACGTTATTAAGGATAATAGACACTATATAATGGTGAATAATTTAAGTCCATGATTATATTAAATGCATGAAAAGGTAAAAAACAAAGGAAAAATAAATAGTTCAAAACGTTAAACCGATAACTTTGTGATTGGGATTATTACTTTTATAACTATACCAAAAACATTTTTTTAAGTAATAGATTTATAATTTAATTTGACTATAGCTTATGAAGACGTCTAAGAAAGAGCAAATTTATATTCGCAATTGTTTGTCTATGACGAACAGTTATAAAGAGTAGAAACCTTAATTTAATTAAAATGTATTGAATTTATACTTTATTAAAATTTAACTTTATTCTTTCTATGTAAACACTTATTTTTCTGTGTTAAAGCTGCCAAATAGTCCCAAAACCTTTTCCACTTAAGTCAGGAGGAATCTGGTATCCCCACAGGGTGTTTTTAAAATAAATTGTAAAAAGAGGGTTATTTTAAAGAAATAAATTATTATACTTTCAAACAATTACGTTTTATATTATTTTTCAAGTAAATAGAATACGAGAATCTTCGTAAACGATTTTTTTAGAATACACACAATGTATTGATACTGGATGTAATTTATTTTTTTAATTTTCCCTACGGTTATTGAAGTAGGGCGTACTTCAGGGCTGTCCTATTCATACGTACGATATGCATACGTAAATTTAAAAGTAATCTGAGATACCATGCTTTTCTACTAAGAAGATTTACAATTTAAACTACTCAGCTGTTCCTGCACTGAAAAAATGCAAGATTCGGAGCATAAACGTTTGACTCCCTGCATCGGTAATTTCTCAGGCGTTTTAAAATTACCGTTTCTTGATTTCTAATCGTACTTGATGTATTTTTATTTAAACAATTAAACCACTTTATTGTTTGTAACAAGCTTTTTATGAACTTACTAGTATTGCCTGGTGCACTTTTCTGCGCCCAAATTGAGTTTCTTTAGATAATATAAGCTACTATTATCTGTTAATTGTGAAAATACTAAACCTGACACTGCACCCTTTTATGCCCTCTGGGTCGGAGCCCTTTGTGTTGTTTACATTTGAACAAATGACATTAAAAAATCTTTCAAATTGTTTAATCAGAGCTGTTAATTTTGTAAACACTAGATTTATAAAACTCGACACTGCACCCTTTATACCCTGAGGATGGATTTGCACAGATTACATTTTTGAATGTAAACCATTCCCAAACCCCCTTAAATCACAAAATTTCATCAGAATCGGTCCAGCCGTTTAGAAGGTGTGTTTGTAAGTATACACGTACAGAATATTTTTACATATTAAGGTATAAACAAACACTTTATGTGACTACATCAACATGAGGGTTTTTATTAACAAACATATTTTTATCAAAAATTGTATTTCCTAATTTACGAAATTATTTGAATTAATAACTTTTAGAAATTTCCTTTTCACATTTTCCTGTTTATTGGCAAATTTCCTATAGGAAATTTTAAAATTTAAACTACGTATTATTAGTTATGGCAAGTGCTACCAGCCATTCGAAAATCGGTGACCATGAACAAAAGATACTCAAGAAACATTGACAATGTGAGAGTAGAAGTTTATTCCACAACGTTCCATGACGTTGTGCTCAAATAACTTCGCACCTCAGCCGTCGCTCTTTACAGTATGCATTCTACGGTATGGGTTTTGTTTGACCAATACAAAATTATGATCATACAAATCTGTTACAGCTATGGTGAGGATGAGATGGCTAATAAGATTCGTCATTTGCAGAGGAGAGCGTTAGACTAGATGATTAGAAGGGATTGGATAGGAAGACTAAATACCAATGCATGTTGCGTTTGCCATTCAAAGAGGTAATCTAAAATTTAAAGGGACTAAAATTTAAGATGGCTACTACTGATGCAGACTCTTAAAGGTGTAGTCACCACATAACCCTCGCAGGAGCGGGGGTACTCATAAAGAGTTACCACCTGCCCAAAAAAAGACGACCACTAGGAAGACCCAGACCCAAAGGGAACGACCGAGTGAGTCAAAACGACATTGGGTTGGATCCAATTTTGGAAGAAGTGTCTAACAAGTTCACTAAACTGACGACAGATGCCTCCACCTGCCACTTTAATTGAATTTGTAAATGCGTCGTGAATTACAACTTTGCCAGTTCTAGGGTTAATAAACATCCTAATTTTAACCAAAATCCTCATAAAACAATTGTTTGCCGTAAATACATCATACGCATCCTTCACACATATTCACTTAAAAATGACAACCAGAGTACGAATAATTATTAGCTGGAGTGGGTGTAAAGAATAAATGTTTTTAATATATATTTCACCCGCACCGCCGCGCTGCAGTCCTGCCCAGCGCTTGACGGAACTGGGCGCTTGTGTACGTGGAGTTGTGGGCAGGCAAGTTGTCTGGACTGGACATGGAGCCCGTCACCGGACAAAAACTGTGCCTAATTGAAAGGTCGCTCTTGCAAAAACTGTTACCATAATTACAGCGATCAGAGTGCCACCTGGCGTCGGCCTCCACAGCTCCTTGACTTTAAATAAATATAATGCAGCTTTTTTACAATTCAGGATTTTCTTTCGTCCAGAATAACTATCAAGCTTATATACTTGTTCTCTCCTGAGAAAAATAGGGTAATAAATAGCTTTAGATTTCAATAGGGAATAGTAAGAGTCAATGTAAAGTGGATAACATTGAAGAAGCTTGAAGAGGTCAGTTATTTGGTTAGTCTACCAAAATATCAAAGAATATTATTAACACCTTTAATCCCTTGTATTTTTTTCGTATTTTCATACAACATGTTTGTGATCTTTCTCTACTAGGTATAATATAATGTTTTATAATACAAATTCATGCTTATGTTCTGAAATTTATATTACTTTTGTTTTCCTATTATGGTTAGACTTTTAGGCACACAGATGTGATATAACTAACGGGGGAAAACTCAAAACAAATTATAACGAATAAGAAATATTTGTAAATAAATAGTAGCTGTTACAATAGAAATTGTACTTAGTTGTAACAGTTTTGCTTTAACACACTCATTAGGTTAGAAGTGTATCCACTCAACAAATATAACACCGATAGGTTTATAGGTTTTATGTACTAAATTTTACAGCTCTAGCTAAAAAACTAACTGTATAGAGTAAAAATGATTCACTAAATTTCAATTTATTCTAATCAAATTTACCACTGGGACTTTGTATTGAAAACACGTATTGCTAGCAAAATAATTTATTTCTGATGAATCAAAAGACATGATGATGGATAAGAATAGTGATGAAGAAGAAGAGGATGACTAGTAGTGATCTCTGGTGATGGCAGATTAGTAGTGATGGTTGTATTCGGGCTCATGGTGGTATTCGGGCTCATGGTGGTATTTGGGCTCATGGTGGTACTCATGGTGCACGTAGGGGACATGGATGGGAATGCTGTGAGAGATGAAGTGGACGTTGGCGAAGCTTTCGGCATGTCCATGTCCGTATCCGGAGCTTCCATGTCCGTATCCGGAGCTTCCATGTCCGTATCCGGAGCTTCCATGTCCGTATCCGGAGCTTCCATGTCCGTATCCGGAACTTCCATGTCCGTATCCGGAACTCTCATGTCCGTATCCGGAACTCTCGTGTCCGTATCCCCCGTAGCTGGCGGCGGCAGCAGCGGCCACAAGGAAGGCAAAGATTATCTAGAACAAGTATTGTGTATTTAGTTTTATACTCATAATATTTAGGAGGTTATCTGTTACCCAAGACCAACTTTGAAATGAAACTACCCTTTACAAAAATAATAATATTCATCAGACTAACATATGTGATTAATCTCCTTTAAAACAGAAAAGAAAGGGGAAGACATTTTTGATTTAGGGAAAGGATTTCCCGATGGGTAAATAAGCTCATGGAGACAAAAAAACTACTGGCAGATCACCATTGGTTACCTCTACATAGCCTGTTTAACTAACACCGCTATGGTACTTGCCTTCCTTAAATTAACCACACAGACCAAATGGCTGTTAAGGGTTCTTAAAAAAGGATAAATGAACTTCCATAGAGAATTTTTAAAATATACTTTGCTTCCTCACAAGATAATAGACTTTAGAACTGTCTAATTTGAAGATGGTATTGTTACTATTTTAGGTTGCATGTCTTTAGATGAGAAACTAATCAATAGTCTAATAGGAAAATAAAAGTGGTACAGCTGACAAAGTTTATTTTATTTAACAGAATAGTGAATTTTAAATAAATCAAAATGGAAGATGACGCCTAGCTAAAATACGTTTCTACAATTCTTACATATATAACTGGATAAAAATAAGACATTCACCAAGTTTCAACTTATTAGAGCTTCCTGAGAACCGCCCACAGGACGAAATGAAGAGAGAAGTAACGAGTTTCAGTGTTCCTGGAAGGTGAGGAAGGATATTTGGAACCATAGTTATTATTGTCATTCCTAAAGTTGATTTTTATAACAATTATTAAATCTGTTGTCGCTTTCGTTGCCTGATCACCGTGTTGCAGTTTTAGAACATAGTTTAAAGGAAAAAGCTTTTTTTATTATATTAACTAAAACCTATTAATGCAAAAAAATTTATTTATATAAAATGTTTAAATAATATATACGATATAGTATCTTATAGTTCGTGTAATGTTATATTTTTATTCTGTTGCCTAAAACTTCTTGTTACTTAATTAACGTTGGTGTTGATCGGGGTTTCCAATTACTAAAAATAATAATAAATTTATTGCAAGAATTATTTTTCAAACATAGGAAAATGATTATGAGATTTGTTCAATAACATACTTAGTTTTTACTGTTCAAATGTTTTTCACAGAACCTAAATAACTACTTGAAACTGATTAAAAAATAAAAATAACTACTCAAAGAACCATATTGAAAATTTACGATCTATAGATTTTAGTATAAAATATCTACCTTGTACTTTAAAATAATAATATTAAAAATAAAACCAACCATTAATAAATTATTAAAGGCATGATCGCTAAAAATATATTTCCGTAATCTTATAATTTCCATCATCTTCAATACACCAAGTAATTTCCTCTGTTATTGAGTATTGTCCTCCCACAGTTTTCAAACATCCTGTAATCATGCTCAAGGGGGAAAACAAAGGAAAATAATGTTCCTTTGAAATAATAATTTATAAAATGTTTCTACATAATGTTTAACTCACTCAGGTAATGATTTTCGTAAAATAATAACACAAATGTCACAAATTATTCCTTGGGCATTTAGTTTAAACTAGCTGACTCGGCGAACTTCGTAACGCCTAACAGAAAATACATGTTAACTTTAAGATTGGCCATTTTGTGAAGTCAAATAGTATTGCGGCTTCGTTGTGAAAGGTTTAAATATTCAACAGCTGATTATTATAATAAACCTAATATGTATAAACATTGTAATTATTTTATTTGGCAAATATATGAACACGTTACTTTTAATAATACAGAAAATAAAAAATAAATAAATATGGTACGTAATTCCCAAAAACCGTAAACTATTAACGTGGCGAATAATGCTGTTCATTTTGTACAGCACGTATTTACTTCATAGTTTTACATTATATGATTCATATGGCATTGGATAGTAAAACATATTGCTAACGGAGAATAAACCAACAGCTGTTTTAAGAATTTAAATGTTTTGATTTTAGAAAATTTGTAAACAAACTTATTCCCCATAAGATTAACATTAGAAATTTAAAACGCTATAAAATGGAAACTAATTGAATTTATTGAAACTGAATATGCCTAAAGCATGACCGGAGCAGAGACGTATCCGAAAACTCAAATATCATTAAAATCGGTCCAGCCGTTCTAGAGTTATAATGCGTGTAACTAACACGACTTTGTTTTATATATTTACTTTACTGAAATTTAATTATTATTTACATTTATTAAATAATTAACTTATAAAACAAAATACTGTAATTACATTACAACAAAAGACTAGACAGCTAATTAATACTATACAATTGACTAGACACCTCCCACTATCTTTGAAATCGAACCATAAATTAAGATAATTGATAAGCGGAGATAACACAAGATGAATAACAGCAGTTTGATAACAGGGCTCGCGACCTTGCAAGGTCGGGTTAACGTCCGACGTCCGATAACAATTTACCTTACCCCCCTCAGCCCCTTTTACACCTATTCACACCCTATTGCACAACTCCTTTCCGATTATCTCTTCGAAAGTTCTTTCACTCTCTGTATCTTAACTCACATTTTCCCATTTATTCCATATCTTCCAAAATCGATGGACAAATTTTCCTTTTTTTAAACATTTTACAAAACATGGAATTAGAATCTCTAAAGTAAAACAAGACTTTTTAAATATAGAGTTCCCAATTTTTTAAAATCAATTGATGGATTAGAATTATGTAATACATTTTGTAGTAACTCTACCAGTTAAAGTATAAATAATGTAATTGCAAGTTTCTCCAACCAATTATATGTATAAAAATAAAGTTGATGAACAATAGTTGTAAGTCAATAGTAATCTATTTGATTATTACAAAATTTGTTAAGTTTTTAATTTGGTAGTTTTACCTCTAAATATATGTATAATATTTATTTTGTCAAATAATGTATTGCTTTCAGTTATAAATATTTTTAATGGCAAATCACTTCACCCTTATAACTACGGACTCACCAGCTTGTACATTGTGCTAGTTCTAGCTGAGACAGCAGATAGACATACTGTTGGTGGTTGAGACCCCGTTATATATATGCTTTCCCCAAGCCAGCTTTACAGGCTCAATGTATCTAATTAGTCAAGTTTCATAACCTTGCAACTAAAAACCTGGTTTATACACCTGAGATAGCCATTTGACCATTGTTAGCTTCAATTATACAGTTACATTGTCACCAACTCAAGATAATTGAGGAAAATTGTGTTATTTAATAAAATATCAGACCAGTATATAATTGGCAATGTTATATCTTTTAGATATTATTAACTTCAAAATATATTACATGATTGTTTTATACTTGACGAACTATCTTGTAAAATATATTATATAACTGGATATATTTTGATAATGCTTAGTATCTTTTGGTATTTCATATAAACTTGACTTTAAAGGATTTAAAAATAATATAGTATGAAATATAAGATGTTAAAGCCGTGATTTTAGTTTCTTGTTGAATAAATAACATATTTATCTCCTTGAATGAAATAGACAAACGATTTAATAAAAATGTAAAATGTGATTTAAATATCAAAACGAACTATATCTACCAAGTTTTACGAAGTCACATCAAAGCTTTTTGAAAATTAATTATAAAAAGGAATTCACTGATATGGATGAATTCAACCAATTTTGAATTTAAGATAGTCTACTTTTAAAAGGGTCTTAGAGATCCTTATTTCAATAACTAGTTTTTAAGTAATGCTCAAAAATTCTAAAATTTTAACATAGTAAAACTACGAAAAGTTAAAATATCTAAAAATAAATTAAGATAGGTTAAACAGACTTCAAAATTAATCGTATTTATCATGACCAACCTTTAAAATGATATAGCCATCAAAAGGCTATTATTCTGTTAAAAAAAACAATATGGAGGCTCCAAGATGGTATCTAGAAAAAGAATGTTATATTGAATATTCACAATACATCGATGATTGGGATTGGTTGCGGGATGCTATTTTCAACAAGTAAGGTTATAGCTAGTTGTGGAGGAATAATAACTTGAAATAACTCTTAAGATTTCGGTATTGGAATGCATTTTGGCTTGGTATTGGCAAATATACTGACTGGGAATATATTGACTGGGACGGTGGCGACATCCTGTAATCCAGCTACTTGGAGGTCACGAATTGTGGATAGTTGTGAGCGATGGTCGGTGGGTGTGGTGTTCTCTTGTGTGGATTAACGTCCGCACAATTGAATACTACGTTAATCCGCAAAGACTATCCACAATAATATAATTCAGAGGCAGTGATTCGGACGCCACGTTAAACTGTAGGTTCCTTAGATATGCAATTGACTGTTGGGCTATTAATTAACAGTCCTGTCTAAGGAACATCTCAGCCTTAGTCAGTAACAAGACTACAAGATCGCGTCACAATCACCTTACACTCAGTTCTCATTCATACTTGGCTTAAAATACCTTCCTTGTAGTATGGTCGCCATTTCAATATTCGAATATAATATAATGATAATAATATTAATAATAAATACATTTATATTTAAGATATTTTTTGTTTAAAACTTCTTTACTTGCCATTAAAACGGAACTGAATTGTGTGGAATAATTAAATACAGCAAGGTATCGTAAAATCGTTAGTCACATAGACTAACCAGAGATGACTACTCATGATCTGACAGGAGTCCGTAGGGGATGGTTTCGAACCTGGCACGTGTGACTTGGGCAGCGCGTTACACCAGAATTATCCCTAGTCAGCTATCTTACAGTCTCTTACTAGTTCAGGAATAATAGCGGTATACGTGGACTTACACATACATTCTCCCTTAAGTAGACTTAAAAATAAAAATCCTTAATAAAACTATCACATTCTTCAAAGTTTATCTAAATATCATTAATTGTTATTGTTAAAATATAATTAATTGTCTAATTCTAGAAAATAACAACAAGAGATAAAAAGTTAAAAAGAGTTTTAAATTTTATGAGGGGGCAACTCCCTCCTGGGAATACCAAGTTTTTTAGAGTTGGTTTTGTTAGGTGATGTAACCTTACGTGACATACCCAGTTCCATGGAAAACAGTTAGGAAATAAAGAATAAATTGATATGTTAATATTCTCATTAAGAATAACATTGAGTGATCTCAGACAACGTACTACGTATACCATGGACGGTCAATTTAACTTGTCTCTAAAACTTTTTGTCGAAACAAATAATTTAAAATATTAATCTATTTAGCTTTTAAGCTGGTGTTAATGGTGGTAGTCTAATTATACTTCACCTTAATTGTTTTCATAGAAAACGTAAAAAAATAATATTTGACGTTTAAAAATCCATGACTTTTGGACCTTAATTTTTACAAACATGCGAGTGGTGTCATATTATTTATTACTTTATGCATCATAAACTATTAAGGTTTAATCAAAATCCGAAGAGTTGTTTTTTAGCGAATTTCCCATAGGGAAGAAGCTATTACCGTAGGTCTCATGGTAAGGCTTAAGCCCGGGACCATGTTATTTTTTCTTCTTTAAGTGCCCAGAGTCCAAAAAAAGTCCTTAAATTTTATATATGTGTGTGTGTCTATGAACACGATAACTCTCGTAAAAATGGTCCGATCGAGACCAAATTTGGTAGAGACGTGTATTCCTACAAATGCTCGGACGAGTTTGTAAACCAGACATATCGGTCAATGGGAACGGGTAGTTTGTGGGGGTTTTGTACCCCAAAGTGGGTTTTTTGCGTTTTTCACATGTAATTTAAAAAAGATTTAATTTTATATTTCACCATTGGAATCAGCTTAAAAAATACACAAATAAGCTCCTTAAAGTTTTTCTCTATCTCCAATGGTTAAAAAATCTAAACACAGTACGTTGTATTTTGAGGCTCCAATGTTAATCTTATGGAGTATAGAGCAAGATTAATATTTCCCATATTAATCAATATTTTTTTTAAACTTTATATTTAGCTTCACGTGGTCGAGGTTCATTCATTTATGCTTAAAAATCATATTTTATGTGTTTATCATGGCAGCAAACCTGCATACTCTTTTCCCATGTTAATCATATGGAGAATAGGCAAACACCTTTATTTATGTACAGATGTTAAGGAAAGTTGGTATGAATGTTAAAAATAAAAATGTTTGATGGAAATGTGCAATTTGATGGCCTAATCTCAGTTTTCCTCACAGCAGCAAACCTGCACACTCCTTCCCATGTTAATCTTATGGATAATATGCAAATAATTCTCATGTTTATCAACAGATATTGACCAAACTTGTCATATATTATTATTAATATATAATTTATTTGGAAATTCGCTGAGTATGCAGGTCTGCTGCTACGGGGGCTATATAAATTTGGTTTTTTTATTGGGTTTTCGTGGGTTACATATATCTGAGCCCACCTATATCACTTCGGCACAATTGACATTTCTGCAAGTCCTAAAATTTACAAAATGGCAAAGTTCAATCAATTCCATTTGCCATTTTTCACAGAAGCCAAGTTATTAAAATAACAGTCGAGAACATTAGACCACATAGTGTTTGCGGCGTTAGCCCGGTAGGGGAATGTGGTTACTAGTTACTGCCACCAGAATGCAGTCCGCTACAATAGGCAATGTTGCCGTCGAATACCACGTTAAAACTGGCCTACTAGAACAAACGGGCTGTTAACAGTTATCGTTTGAGTACAGGGTAATTTGAACACAATGTTGCATTTTATTGGCTTACTAAACTTCAGTAAGGCCGAGAAGGCATCAAATAAATTCAACAAATAATGATCCAATGTAGTTTGTATTTATAGTGGTTTTGTTTTGACATGGATATGTCTTAGCTCTGGGGGGAGTTGGTGATTTGTAAGATGGAAAACATATAACAGGCAGTTTCCATAGAAACTGCCGGAGCTATTGTATCGAATTTTTAATATAAAATGATAAAAACAGCTGTGTAGATGAACTGAAAACATTCCCATTAGACATATCCATGATCTAACCTATTTCCCACATGGAAGTAAATACACACATTTTAATATGGTCTGTGCTATATTTAGCGATAGATCTCAATACAACCATTTATCAGGAACTGTAAAGAAAACCTAGATCATAAAGAAGTAATAAATATTACGACTAACCTACTCGTATTAGACAGTTCTTATAGCGTCAAAACAGATCACGAATTGTAACGTGTAATATGTAATGAGATATTTAAAATATATTAAGTTTATTCACCGTTTTACCTGCGGATGTAGGTGAATATTAGAGTAGATACATATTTAGGTAAAAAAATGTAAATAAACTTTAAACATATTAAGACAACGAAGGTGGATAAAATACAATATTTAAAAATATCTATACCTCTCTAAAGGCATTGTCTGAAATTTAAAGTATGTCGGAGCTGTATTAGCTAATTTAAAGAGAGTAGCTCACTGGTCGATCACCCAGTGTACCCGGGTTAAATGCTTGTCACGACATATATGAAGTTTTAACTGCCATTCTGGTTTGAAAGGCACGTTAAGACGTTGCTGTCAGCTAAATAATTTCAGTAGGTCACATTAGAGGAACTAGCGTGGCCTAAACACTCTAATAGAACCTTTTAAGTTGACGATAAAATAATAAATCACCATATTTTCCAGTTTTGTTATAAAATACTTAAGTGCTTCAGCAATGCTCAGCACGGTACGTGCTTAGCTGATAATTTTTAAAGCTAAAAGATAAGAAAGAATAATAAATAACTACGTTGAATGATTTTGGGATACATGTATTGCTGTATATTTAGCCATATATTGTTTTCTATTAAAATTAGAAGAAGTTTGATCTTAATAATTTATGCCATTTCCAAAAAAAACTTGTTACAGTTTTAATGAATTTTAAAAATAACCATTTAAACCTACAGTTTAGAGAATAACTTTTAACATTAAAAACAGAAGTTTCATTATATATCAAAGAGTAATAACTAGAACTTGGAATGATATGTCTATGTGGGCGGTCAAGGTATCGTTAAAAACGTATTTATTACTCTGTGGGAAATATATTAGATCCTGGTAATGTCTAAAGGGAATGTGTTAAGTTCCTGTAAACAGCTGTTTTCAAAAACACATGTCCTCACGTCACTCTTTTTGCGTCTCGCAAACTGGTAACACCACACTCGAGAGCTTAGACATATCCACGTCAAAATCGATATGTCCCCTGCAACAAAAAATATCTGAGATCCTGAACACCATATGGGGTCTAAATATATTGAACCCCTTACAATCACACGTTTCCAAGCGCGGAGGCCATTTTTGGCATGGGCACGTCTATATTTTGGAGTGGGGTTAGTAATTTGTGGGACGAATAAGTGATTCTATATGGATGGCTATGAGAACAACTGTGTAGAGAAACTGAAAAACTTGAGACATATCCATGATCTACTCTAAGTAGTTACTGTATTAGGGACGAGTTTACCTTCATTTATAGAATATTTTACTCTATATTTTACTCTTAACTTCTATTAAATAAAAAATATTTAAGGCTTAAACACACGTCTTACAACACATCCATAAGTGGTGACTGGTTTCAACACTTTATGAACACATTATCCATTAAGGTCTTAAAGGATTTTCGTATTTTAATATTTATTGATTTTGATCGTTAATAAAATTTGACAGTACTTAAATCTGCCCTAGTTACTTGCTGCATTGTGTTTCAAAATATGGATATGGGCGGAAAAAGATATATTTATAAAGTTATCAAATACTTGCAGTACACCAGTTATTTGTACGGATTTTAGGATGCAGTGTAAAGAAGAAAGATTGTCATGACAAAATATAAACCTGAAATCTTAAAAAAACAAATACAAAGAAAAAGATACTTAGCACTTGTTTACAATTGGATAAGTTAGGTTGAATTCTAAAATCATTATCACCATTGCTTATATATTTTGTTATTGGCCAATAAAACATTTAAATATGGAATAATTTTGAAATAGGCTAAAAAATTGGTCAATGTACATAAACTAATATTTAATTTAATTTACAGTTGTTGGTTATTTATTTCTATGATAGGCAAAAGAGAATGAAAAAATACTTATACAGGTCATATATTCTGTAAAACGTAAAACAAAAATTATGTCTAGTAGTGCTAAAAACTGGGTTTTGAGAGCTTATTATTTTGTTTTTATAGTTTGTGAGTTAGCTTTAAGTGAGAAACCCTATCTTCAAAAGGTATAGAATATGGCAAATAAGTTTCTAAGTAAAAATGTTTGTATTTACTTCCCTGTGGGAAATAGGATAGATCATGGGTATATCTATATACATATCTATATGTCATGGAATGGTCTCAGTTCATCTGAACAGCTGTTCTTATTATTTTTTATTACAAATTCAATACAACAGCTCTGGCAGTTTCTATAGAAACTGTTACATGTTTTCCATCTTAAAAATCGCCACCACCCCCACCCCCCAATGGTTGCTGTTGCCCTCCGTGCCTGTTTAGTGTTTCAAAAAGACAGAGAAAAATTGAGATGAGACCTATTTCAGCTTTTCTGGGTTGTAAAACGTCAAAATATCCAACAATATAGATCCAATGAATTTACAGAAAAATTTTAATTATATATATATATATATATATATATATATATATATATATGTATATTGAACTCAATTTTTTTTATAATTTAGTTACATACTGGACCCCCAATTTAGTGGGGCCAATTTAGTGTAAGGTTGAGTTTAACAGATACAATTATTAATTTGGTGACAGTAGTAAAATATACCATGTGTATCAGACAGTTGTCTATAAGTCACACGGGGGAATATCCAAAAAAACATTCGCCAAATGTGTCAGCTGTGAGTGAAGTGCGAATGAAAGTTGCAGCTGGGGGCCAGTCAGAGCGGCTGCAGCGGGTATAAAAGTCACCCCGCCCGCCACCAATGCAGTTGTTACCTCAGTTGACAATCCATCTACCAACATGTGCAAACTGGTGAGTTCTCTTCTATCCTTGCATAGTCTACAGCCTTTAAAAATAGTTTTTTGAAGCTTACAGTAAATTTTTACAAAAACTTTGTCTAATTCACTCTTCAATAGAGCTTTTATGTAGTTGTAATGAAAATTCTTTTGGTCCTTCGGGTTGGATATAAAAAATTATTCAGAAAATTACAATATTTTCCACAGTTTTAGTATTTCAATTATCATTTATTCTTTCTTGTCTTAATTGGTGTAGGTAAAACCTAGATCATTAAAAACAAGTAAAACGCCATAATTTAAAATTTTTATTTCCTTTAACATATATTTCAACATTTTTAAATCATAACTTCTGACAATGAAAATGCAGTTTTCATTTGTATTTTCATAGTAATAACCATGAAAAACCTATTCAACCGTGTTTTAAAGCATAATGTGCAAATTTTAACTTTGTAATTAACAAGTTTATAAAGTATTGCTACCAAAAATACTATTTTCTTTAACAGTACATATCCTAATTTCTGAAGCATTTGTATTCGTTCTGTGCAATAAATGAAACCCATTTAAAAGTGTAGTTTTTTAAGAGGGCAGCTAAATTGATGGTGTAAAATTTTACTTTGATTTGAAAATTAATAAAAATGTCAATTATTAGGTTTGGTATTTAACAGATTAATACGTCGAAATAAACTTTTCTGTTGCCTAGTTCTAAATCACTATTCATAATTTTTTTAATTCATGTAGTAAACTATTTATTTTATATTCTACTTCCATGAAAGTATATAAAGCTTCTGTTACCTGGAAAATACACTGTTCCACTATGAACATCAAATTTGTATGCAATAATCAATCATAACACCATTTAGCAAACACATATAATTGCAACTGTATTCATTTTATTTGCTGATGCCAATGAATTCTGATTATTCCTAATACCCTGTTATTACGCCGACTAACACACAATAAACACTTTTTTCCAGAATAAATCCTATGGCGAAACACTAAAAGCGATGCTTACACCCAGATAAAAAACCATGTTAAAAAGATGAAACCTTATTGCAATACTATAAACCAAAACAATTTTCATCTTGTATTTCTCAAACAATAAAATCGGTAAAGATATGAAAAAGTAAGGTTTTCAAAAACTGTTTAACGTGTTATAAGTACGTTTTATGAATGTTAGATATAATTAAAGTAAATCTAATACGTTTTTTATATTTTGCCAGTTTGTATCACCATTAAATTATTCCGCTTAATTTCGTTTAAGTTATGTGTATGATTAATTTCCCCAAAAATACACATATTAATACTCCAAATATTTCATAATCTTGTGTATGTTTCCTTATAAATGTATATTTTTACATGAGGTATTCCTGGATATCTATATACTCTTATAATTATTTTGATATCGAAATTTGACATGAATATGTCTTAGCTCTGGAAGAATGTAGTACTTTAAGATGAAAAATATGTAACAGGTTTCCATAGAAACTACCAGAGCTATTGTATTGAATTTTTAATTTAAAGAATTAGAACAGCTGTTTAGAGGAACTGAAAACATTCCCTTTAGACATATCCATGATCTAACCTATTTCTCACAGCGAAATAAATGCAAACATATTTGCTTATATCCTTACTATTGACTATGTAATAGGTGCTGTAGTTATTTAGCTATATTTTAAGGTTATTTTGTCCACGTTTTTTGACAATTACTTTTAAACGATTCATATATTAACATTTTTACTTTGATGTATACTATTTCTTACGTCTATCTTTGTAACAAGTATGTAATATCTTTAAAATTTTAATATCAGCAACGTTGTCATTTTTACACTACCTACTGCAAATAGAGTAATTAACCTGCACATATTTTGCAATTGGAGTAATCATCAAAGTAGTTTTACAAGTCTCCTAAACCTTTCACTCCAGTTCCGGACCTCCAGGACCTTTCACTGCAGCAGTCAATGTGTTTAATTTTAACTAGAACGTGTTAAGGATAATTACATTACGCAAGAGTTGCAATGATATAACTATTAATGGTTAGGTAAAGTTATGCGATACCTCTACTATTTGCTAAGTCATGTTAAATTTATTCGTACGAGAAAATCTGAGTAATTTATATTTTGTTGACATACTAAGGGTGATTTAGTGACAGCAGTAAGGATTATAGGTTATAGCTAGAAGCATTCAAGCAAAGTTAGATCTTTGTAACCTAAAGGTAAATTTCTACCCTTCTGGTCAAAGTTAGCCTGAACATTTCCTCACCCCACTCCTAGTAAATGGTCGATATTTAAATTATATGTTGATAAAAGTAATTTCAGCCATAAATATCGTGCTTTACATGATATAACTTTTTGAAATGGTGTGTCAGCCTCTTTTATGTGTATATTTTAACCGTTCGCGACTACAGACCAATGTGAGGAACGTATCAAGTAAAGATAAAGTGATCAAATAAAGTACTAGGTATACAATACTGACAATAACTTATTGGAAACTACAGGATTCAACTAGGGCCATCAACTAAGACTCGGAATCCGTCACGCTACACACTGAGTCATCTATCTAATGTTTCCTAAGATTCTAATCTTCTACTCCTCTCGTAGGTCATCTTCGCTGTCCTCCTCGCCGCTGTGGCCGTGTCCGCCCAGTACCACCATGGAGGCTCCTACGAGAAGGGCTACGGCAAGGCGGAGTCCTACCAGAACTACCACCTGGAGGTTGGTCACCAGGTGCCTGTCAAGGTCCCCGTCGTCCACTACGAGCCCAAGTACGAACACAAGTACGAGCACAAGTACGAGCCCCATCATTACTGAGTACCCCTCTAAGCACCCGGCATACAATCATCATCATCTAAATTATTTATTTCACCACATTTTTGTTACTCAATGATTGGCTGATTAAATTACAGTTTTCCCTAATTTTCATTTTTTTACTATAACCTTATTTGTTTATGTTTTCGTAATGACTCATGTACAGATGCGCATCAATTTATAGCTTAGAAAGCGCACATTGTATTAGGTTTAGTAAAATATCACTAACTCTTCAGTAAAAAAATCACATATATATGTAAACGTTAAACATGCAAAAATACAGGTTTTGACATGGATATGTCTTAGCTCTGGGGGGATGTTAGTGATTTTTAAGATGGAAAAATATGTAACAGGTTTCCATGGATACTACCAGAGCTGAATTTTTAATATAAAAGAATAAGAACATCTGTTTAGATAACAGAAAAAAACCCTTTAGACATATTCATGATCTAACTTATTTCCCACAGGGAAGTAAATACAAAAATTTTTTTCAAAGAAGTTTCTTTTATAATGAAATCAGTTTCGTTCTATGGACACTAGCATTTCAGAGCCAAATTTAAACCTTTACGACATTTTTGGTACCGTGATAGCGTTAAGCACAGCGTGTTCTTAGAATTGCTAAGGTCTTGCCATGCCCGTCTGAGTCGAAACACATGTATTCTCATAAGAGGCACAACGCACTACACCGGCCCGGACCTGCTTGCCACCGCCATGAGCGGACAACCATACAATTAGGTAGGTACCGTACAATTCGTACATTATGGAACAATACAATTTAGATCTTTACAGCCACACACCGTTGGTTTTTAACTATATGAAGCTGTTTAGAAAGGTTTGACACATTATTTTAAATAATAAGGGAGATATCAATTTTAATAATGTCAATTGGATTAACATTGGAGCTTCAAAAAGACAACATATTCAGTTTATCAGTTTCTATATCTCATTAATGACATTAAATCTCATTAAATTGGTTGATTTTAAAGCTGATTTTAATGGTATTAAAATAAATTAAATCTAAATATATAAAACAAAGTCGTGTTAGTTACACGCATAACTCAAGAACGGCTGGACCGATTTTTCCTGATTTTTTGGATTCGTCTCTGCTCCGGTCATGCTTTAGGCATATTCAGTTTCAATATATTCAATTAGTTTCCATTTTATAGCGTTTTAAATCTCTAATGTTAACCTTATGGGGACTAGGTTTGTTTACAAATGTTCTACAATAAAAACAATTGATTTCTTAAGCTACAGCTGTTGTATTACTTTCCATTACCAATATGATTTACTATCCAATGCCATCCGAATCATTCATTAATGTAAAACTATTAAGTAAATGTGTACTATACAAAATGAACAGATTTATTCACCACGTTAATAATTAATGTTCTGTCTGATTAAAAGCCATGTGTTTATAATTATGGTTTTGTTTGGTTTTTGGTTGGATTAGACAAGTTGTGAATCAATCCACTCAGATTTATTTGTTTTGTGAGAATGTTATTAATATGTCTTATCGTTTCAGTATTGTTATTAACTATGCCTCAACCCAGAATATCTAATTTTTCACAACGAAGTCGTAATGCTATTTGACTTCAGAACATGGCCAATCTGAAAGTTAACACATATTTACTGTTACGAAGGCGGTACGAAGTTCGCCGGGTCAGCTAGTTTGTTTATAAATTAAATGTAAAGTACCCTTTAAATTTAATTTTGGAGTAAAGCCCCTCCTTGAAAGTGTAGTTATCATTGTTCGATCTATTTTAAAAACGAACCTATCCCAGATACAGTAAGAAACAGTTCCACTAAATTTTATTTGAATTCGTTAGTAAATGCAACTGTAGGCTTGTCGACACATACAGTGTGTCCCCTAGGTAAAGTGCCAAACTCTGAGAAAAGGTCTTATGGGTAAAAATAAAGAGGAAATCAGGAATACAAGTTTTTTCAAAAACGCGTTGTTTACCACGTATCTGACATCTTAATTTTTTACAAAATAATTGGTGATCATGAAAATTATTCAGACTATCTTTATAAAACTCAGTACTCAGTAGGCATGTTGAAATAAAAGAGAACTACTGTAGAACTATTGTAGATCAAAATTTTGAAATAGCCGCAACTTTGTAATTTTAAATTTGACCAAGTTATTTTTTCTTCCTACATCTTATATATAAAAATATTTATTGAGTTTTATAAAGATCGGAGAAACATTTTGAAGTGAACAATTATTAAAAAAAAATACAAAATGTCGAATATCTGATAAACAAAGCGTTTTTGCAAAAACATATTCTTGATTTTTAAAATTTTCCCAGAGTTTGACACTTAACCTATGGGACACATTGTATACATGTGTTAAATGCCCCCCCCCAAAGTGTTCAGGTGCTCGGGTTAATTTCTCAATTAGCATAGTCATAGGTAATTTATCATAATTCCAAGCTTATTGTTACCTTGAAGGTCATTCGAATAGCTCATTTTTCCTCAGGAAATACTAAGTTCAGTCTATAAACTAGTTACTTAATATTTAGGTAACATTTAACTAATGCATTTGACTCGTTATTATTTGATTTTTTTATGGTTAGAGTAAGTTATGTTAAGGTTGTTCCGGCAAGGACTATTGCAGTAGTGAACAGTTTATTTCAGTAGAAAGGTAAAAGTAAATCTAAGTGAAGGATTGTCGGATATGAGGCTGGCGCTCAAAGCCTGTCGCTGTAAAAACTGTGGGGACTGATCCAGATCTCAATTCGACAGCAAATAACCTCCTAACCTCATATTCCATATTTCTACGTTGAAAATGTGTCAAATTTATGTTTCACCTTGAAGTATAAAGTGAGTTTACTTTAAAAAAGGATACAAGTGAAATCCAGAATTTAGGTATAACGTATTTCTTTTAATTTATGTTAAGCTGCTGCTCAAGTGTTTACATTTTGGTAACAAAATTTGTTTTTATTATTCTCTATTTAAAAAAGTATATTTACATTAAATCCGTAGCTTTTAAGTTCACTAGTTATCTTCTATCTACTTATCTTCAGTACTCATAGTTGTTTTTAATCCTAAGTACGAGTACCTATTCATTAGAAAACACTTTTCTGCTTGCTCATGAAAAATTGGTTTCCTGTTCATATGGGCTTCATACAATATGAAAGAATAATACTTAGTCCTATAAATCTTTTAAATTTAACACTACTAAACTAAACAATGCCACTCTAACGAATTTTTATTCTCATATTATTCTTAAAATAAACAATCAGAATTTTATTTCAGGGCTGCCCAATACTGTTAACATTATTTAAACAAGGAAAACTAAACTTTTACTAAAAACCAGTGAGATGTGTCATATGGTTTGTAAAAAAGGAAGGTAATGGAAAAGAGAATGAAATGTAATTGGTATCTTTCAGTATAGGATTATTGACGGCATCCATTGGTATTAAGTTAAACACAATTTTCATATGAGTTTATAAATTTAAATACAGGAATTAAAAAAATACTACTTTTTGTAGCGATATTTTAGTGTATATTTTTAGGCATAATACAGTTTGTTAGTGATGATATTCATGATGATGGGGCTCTTCATGATGATGGGACTCGTGGTGCTTGATGACGGGTATCTTGATGACCTCCTGATGACCGACGTGGAGGTTGTAGTTCTGGTGGGATTCGGCAGGCTCGTGGTGTTCGTGGTGCTGGGCGGAGATCACCACTGCCATCATCACCACAGCCAACAGGACCTGTAGTAGTGAATATTGGTATAAAATATGTATAGCAAATAATTAATGCTAAAATGTTTGTATTTACTTCCCTGTGGGAAATAGGTTAGATCATGGATATGTCTGAAGGTAATGTTTTCACTTCATCTAAACAGCTGTTCTTATTCATCTATATTAAAAATTCAATACAATAACTCTGGTAGTTTCTATGGAATCCTGTTACATATTTTCCATCTTAAAAATCACCAACACCCCTCCAGAGCTAAGACGTATCCATATCAACAAAAGTCGGATTTAAATCAGAACAGTCCTGGGAGGCGCGTAATTCACTCCTCTCTTCTGGTAGACGGTGCAGTTGCCTATATGACTTCCAATACCATGAAAATAAAATATTTATTAATTTTAACACTACAATATCATTCATAATATGTGAATGGTCTAAAAGTCATTGTAAAAAAACGTGGACAGAATAACCTTAAAATACAGCTAAATACCTGCGGCAACTATTACATAATCAAAAGATTAAGATCTAAGCAAAAATGTTTGTATTTACTTCCTTGTGGGATATAGGTTAGATTATGGATGTGTCTAAAAGGAATGTTTTAAGTTAATCTGAACAGCTGTTCCTATTCTTTTATATTTAAAATTCGATACAATAGTTCTGGTAGTTTATATGGAAACCTGTTACATGATTTCTTATTCCATCGTAAAAATCACCAACACCCCCCCTCCCCCAGAGCTAAGACATATCCATGTCAAAACTAAGACCAATTGTTGGGCGTGATTGTATACCAATCCACATTTATCCTTGTGACTATTACCTTATGATTAGAAAATAAATTAGCCGTTCTTCCTCCTATCCGCTACAAATAATCCCCCAACACAAACCTTATATTTTATTCACATTTAAAAAAAGGAATATACTGATTATTCAAATATGCCAATTTGTTTTTTTTGCTACAAACTGGGGTTAGTTAATTAATACCGGTGAGTTTTGATTGGGTAAAAAGGAATTAAATGTGTAAGGTAGAGAATAAAGCTTTAAGGTACATAGCTTAATTAGTAATAATTATTTTAGAATTTAGGGGCCGGTATACCCAAGCCATGACGTGAAAAGGATTAAAAATAGTCCTTTTTCATGGTAAGATATGCAACGAATGGTGAACAGGATTTGACAGAAAATAAAAAATTACCCGCTAAGACATACGTCCTTATGTTGAAGACAAATCATTTAAATATATTCGCTTATAATTGTGAATTTTTATCTATTCTACTTTTGTTGCCTTACAAAAATGTGTTTATAATTTATCAGTAATAAAATATTGATGATCATGGATAATACATTAAAATAGTAATTTTATCGTCTACAGATTTGGTTTTACTTATTTAGCCTACCAATATTTCCAAGTAACAAAATTATACATTTAAGCCGTCTCTGCTTCACCATTAATTATAACTATTATAATAGTATTGTATACTTTTAACAACTAAACAGGTTTGATTTACGTAGTTTTAGTTTCAGTAGTTTAGTCCTAGTTTATAAACTTTACCGATTTCAATTATTAAATATTAAACAGTGATAAAGTATTTCAATGTTTATGAGCTATAAAGATGAAAATGGATATAAGATACTTAGTAATTATAGTAAAATATATAATTATAATAACACATATAATCTACATTAAATTTATTTATTTTTACTCACAGCCTTGATCATGGTGTTTTCTTTGAACCTACTGGAGCAGACGACGAAATGAAAGTGGTTAGTTCGATACTTTCATACATGCATCTTATATACCCAGCTGATTACTTGTCCCAGCTGATTATCAGTCTCAGCTGAGTGAACAAGAGCGTCGTTCACTGCACTTCCTTATTGCCAATATAGGAAAACATAATTAATATAGAATGCAAATCCGATAAAAATAAATACATTTAGGAATAATCTGTTGCGAGTGGAATTGGAAGAGAAATGAGTTAATGAGTTTCATCACTTCAAACTAGTGAATAATCAAAGCTGTACTTTATTATAAAGTTTAAGTCCTCTATGAGCTACTAGTTCTTGGTATTACTTTAAAGGTTTAAGCACAAAAACAAATTATTTTTATTTAACTCAACATATTCAAATGGAAGTAAAGTTAAAACATTTAATTTCATCTAGGCACTCATTCATTAGAAGGGCGGATTATTCCCAAAGCCATCCATATAGCGAACACTATCGTGTTTGATATCTTTTTTCTCATTTTCATTTGAACGTTTACAAAGTTTATTAATGTAGTGGTATCACCAATAGGTGACACAGCTGTGCGAGGGAGGAGCAGATATATGGCAGGACCCGGGTCGGACGCTCAGTAAATTAGTGTACAGACAATTATTATACAAGTACCCAGTTTACCTTATAGTCATAAAATAAAATAGTTTGATATATTTTTAGTTCAAACAACACTCATTCCGTTTAGTACGATTTAAATGAAAAATAGCTTAATGAATATAAAAATAATTACGAACTTGGATTATTAAAAAATATATCTCTGAGCTACAATGACATTGCTCCTAAGAGCTAGTCTAGTAGGATGGATGCAAAGCATTTTTTTTATCGTAATAAATCTTTAAGCTCAAAAAATGCATTGTAAGGAAACCGTGGTATTGAATGTCTTTTGCTACCATCGTGCTAATACTACCGTCCTTAGGTGAACTAACGCCTAGGTTTTCACCTAAGAAAAGATTAGTTTATAACATGGACTGATCAGTGTAAAGCTGAAACAAATAAATGGTTTCATTGGACTGACACGAACTTTCTCCCATTTAGCGAATTTCCCATAGGGAAGAAGCTATTACCGTAGGTCTCATGGTAAGACTTTAGCCCGGGACCATGTTATTTTTTCGTCTTTAGGTGCCCTGAGTCCAAAAACAGTAGTCGTTAAAAGTTATATATATATATATATATATATACAGGGTGTTCATTAAAGTCGAATGTTAGAATACAGGGCCCACGCGCCACCGTGGAGCGGCCGTGGCTAAGAAGCGGAGTTTAGCTGGCACAACGCGGCTTCTATTATTATATTATTGATTTGGAAATTCGCTGAGTACGCAGGTCTGCTGCGACGGGGGTATTTATATTTATGTACCTTTCGATACTTGCACGTCCCACAGAGGGATTTTTGTAACTAGAGATATAGTCTATGTGTAAAGCTGAAAAAGGAAACTATACCTAGCAAGTGTAACTGTATAAAATATTGTTTAATATTGAAAATCATGTAATTCTAGATTCATAAACTGACAAATTTTTCACAAAACAATCTCATTTGGGTTACAAAAAAACACTGTAAAGCTCGAATTGATTCAGCGGTAGAAAGTGTTTGGAATACCTCGTGCCAGCTGATGTACAACGTGCAGGTATAAATACAAGAGAAGATGAAAGCATGAGCATATCCATCGATACTCTCTTGTCGATATTCTCTTCACAATGATCAAAATCGTAAGTAAATGATATTTTCCGGAAACAAATGAGATTAATTTGTTGGTTTATAATTAAATTTGATCACAACACATTAGATCTATGAAAACATGTCATATCCTTGGAAGATATTTTTAGGTTAGACATATATTTAATTTATTTTTATATTTTAAATGTTCACTATAAAAAGTTTTAGCCAATATTTTTGTGTTTGCGTGTAATAAATATTTATTAATAACTACGATATAATTTCTATAGCTCTGCCATTTGGGCGGCTTATAATTTTGTATTAGTAGTTTTTAAAATATTTTTCACTGTGGCAGGTCCTGTTGGCTGTGGTAATGATGGCAGTGGTGATCTCCTCACAGCACCACGAGCACCACGAACATCACGAGCCTGCCGAGTCCTACCAGAACTACAACCTTCACGTCGGGCACACTGAGGTCATCAAGATACCCGTCATCAAGTATCACCGCTCCCATCATCACGAGGAGCCCCATCATCATCACAAACATCACTCCCACTAAATTGTTGTTAAAGCTTTTATAAAATTAGTGTAATAAAAGATTGTTTTAATTTAACGTTTTTCTCTTTTATATACTCACCCAAGTATGTTGTAAAAATTCGCATATTGTATTTGCAGCTTTGATCACGACCTTCTTCCTAATAATGTTTGTTATAAAGTGTGTTGTAAGATTATTTACAAATGTCCAAAATTATGTGCTGATACAAAATTACCTTCTGACGGTAATTTTGTTCATATTTCAAGTTCATAGCGTCTGTATACAACAACTGTCATCTAACGTTACATGTATTTAGCTACAGATACAAGTTATTCTTTCATTGTGAAGTGAAGAGTTTCTGTAGTGTATCATCATTACGTTATTTGATGAAAGTTAAACTCAGGTGTGAGAGTTCATCGTGTCTTAGAGGGTTGTTAAGAAATCAAAATTAAAATATTTTACTGACATACATTGTTATAAAAAATCATGGACAATTGGTAAACAAAATTACTTCTCAGGAGTGCCAATAATAATACTTACATTATACTTGAAACACTACATATAGGCAAAACATTAATAAAAAAAAACTAAATGTACATTTTGAAAAAACCAATATAACTAATGTACATTTTGGTATACTCTAAGCAATGATATTGACTAGGAAAAATGTTTCAATTTACCCTGTGGGAAATAGGTTAGATCATGGATATGTCTAATCTTTTAGTTCATCTAACAGCTTTTCTTATGTTTCAAATTTTCATCTTACAGATTGATAACACACCCCCTCCCAGAAGAGCTAAGGCTCAAAATACTCGTGAGATTACTAATGAAATTTAGATGGGAATATAATTAATTTAGCAAATAAAATTAATATTAAAAATATGATATTTTCCATTAAGTACAAAAATAACATTATGCTGTTATATATAAAATATTCACATATAAACATGTAAAACAAAGTAAAATAGTGTAAAAGAAAAATAGATCAATAATGTTATGTACAAACTTGTGTTTTTCTAATTGAAAGTGTTTACTTCTACTATCATATGTTAATGTTAAAAGTGTGCGAAAAATTATCAAGGTTTGTAACTTATTCAAAAATAATCCAAAAATCTAAATTATTATTACAAAACTAAACAGTTTTCTTAACAACCCAATGGTTAAAATATGACTGTGGCGTTGTGCTTGCAAAATAGCCGCTTTGCATATTTTAAAGAATCATGCGAAGATCAGAAAAACAAGATATTTTTGAGTGAAAATAGTAAATAGAGAGGCATTTAGAATGTTTGTATCAATTAGCTACTAAAAAACCTTTTTAACAAGGACATAAAATATAATCGTGACCTTTATTGGATATATAATTAGTATTTCTGATACCATAGTTGTGTTTTCCGACACCATAAATCAATTTTGTATTCTCAAACCGCATATCAATTTTATATTCTGACACAATAAATAGATTTTATATTCTGCTAGCATACATCGATTTTATATTCTGACAACATAAATCAATTTTCTATTCTGATTCCATAGTTTTTCGTAAAATGAACACCAGTTAAATTTTAAGTTAACATTATACACGGTAGATTTATTTTTCCTTTTCACTTTTCAATGGGATATTAAGTTTATACAATTCAAACTAAGACAAATTAATTAATTTATTCATTCGATATTAAAAATAGACTGCTGTACTATATTGTAAGATTCAATTAGAAGAAATATAGAATGCATTTCTCAAAATTTTTTTCGGAGGATAAGCAAGCAACTACGCTTTAGTAAATATACTTCTGTTTAACATGTCTTAAATTTATTCAGCTGAATATATAATCATTAAAATATATGTGGAAATATGTTTGTCATATATTATATTAGTAAATATTTGTTGGTAAAAAACTCAGTCCCTCTTAATTTTTCTCTTAAAAGGGTCCTTGTGACGTCAGTGAACTATTCTCCCGAGTAAAGATCACGTGTTCGGATGAAGTAACGTCTTTGTTGAACTTGATCTTCCTCAGCTGGTTTCTTTTGTCACGTGAAACTCGTTAGCATTTAAAGTGCAACTGGAATTTTTATAAAAACTAAAATATAAATCTATGTCTTTATTATTCCTACTTAAACTATAACAATGATATTATCTGCCACGGAAAAAAACAATATCGATCGACGTATGTTTTAAACAACAATAATTTTGTTCTGCACCGCAAACAAATAGTGTAAAAGAAAAATAGATCAATTATTTTATGTACAAACCTGTGTACACTTGTGCACCTTGCGCACTGTGTGCACCGCATTTTCACGAATATAATAAAATTTAAAAGAACAGTTAACATATAAGGTTATTGGTTTATCACCACTCTCTTCATTTCTTTTCCTATTACATTGCTTGATTTACCCTAGTTTCTATATTAAAATATTACGTACCGGTATTCATTGTTAATAATCATAATTTGACTATTAAACATAAATTGGGACCACTAAATTAATTGAATTAATAGATTTAATAATCCCCACAAACTCTAATTAAGTATACTTTACAGAGTATTTTTTGAAACATTGAAGGGGAAAGGTAAAATCTATATTTCATTTCACTCACATGTTATTTGTATAATATGTGATATAATATAATATTGTAGGCATTTTATAAATGAACTTGTTGTTTAGTTAATATCGGCACATCCATATCTTTACGTTATATGTAAAAATCAATTGTTCATTTTACATGGTTAACAGCTGAAAAATCATAAAAATATTTGACATGAAATAATCGAAATAATAACACTTTTTACAATCGATTCAAGCGAAGTCGATTCACTTTGTGCCTAAGTGAATCTAAATAAAATAGTTTAACATTTATTTTTTATATATACACGAACTAATTTTGTCAATAATTATTGTGGACTTGCAGCCTTTACTTAAGCTTTACAATAAAAACAGAAAAACTGTTAAAACCTAACAGTAGTCAAAATACACCAGCAAAAGTGATATTCTGATCATGATCTTTTACCTTTATTAAAATTAGGCACAACCGAAACTTAGTCGGTACGTTTCCTCTGAACTGTCACACTAGATCAACCCAGTTGCAAAAAAATATTGTCCGAAAAAATAATGATTTAATTTGAAGAAGCGAATTGGTTATTGATTTCGAGACAAAATATAGTTTTAATATGTTTTATTTAAATTTTTTTGTCGATAATAATTAGAGGTGTTCTAAATGATGATGGGGCTCCTCATGATGGTGTTCGTGATGATAATGGATGATAGGAATCTTGATGGGAATTTGATGACCGACGTGCAGGTTGTAGTTCTGGTAGGACTCGGCAGGCTCGTGGTGTTCATGGTGTTCGTGGTGCTCGTGGTGACCGTTCTCCTGAGCGGAGATCACCACAGCCATCATCATCACCACAACGAGGAAAAACTGAGAATGTTTGAACTGATCATAAGTATCGAGTATGAACTAAAAATGTAGTCCCGTATAAAGCTAAATATAATAATGAACTAAGTTTGAACTAAAATGTGAACTAATTAATGATTATTGTTTATTGTTTATTGAAAATATTAATATTCAATCAAAAAGTTTTATTACAACCTTATTTACGTTTGTTAGAATATACTTCAAACTGAATTATTTTTCAGAAAAGCAGTCAATTAATGATTATTTGAAAAAGCAAGATTTAGAAATTTGAAAGCAAATTTGTTGACCTAAAATTTGAGTTGGGACTGTTAGGAATAAAAATAACGTCAGGTAAATAAATGAAACTAAATAATTTTGTTCATACCAATATCTTTATTATTCCAGTATGAATTAAAAAGCTTTAAACCTCTCACGACACCAAGCCCCTTCACTTCCGTCCCTATTAATCTATCTACTTTCACAATTTTATATGCAGCCAATTAAACTAGTTGTGTTAAAACATTAGTATTGAACAGCTCTGAAAACTACAGAGTTAAACCACCTGAATAATCTTTAAATTATTGTTTTCCATAAACTTTTCGAGAAATAAATAGTTTCAAATAAGACAAGTATATATTTAGTTTTTATTAGTCTAGTCGTTATATTTGAATCCTAAAATGTTTCATTGTTATTTTTTATCGCATGATAAAAATAAAGTTGACTTTATACTTTGCCAAAACAGATTTTAAGCCTAAAAAGATAATGGTGGAGGTAATATCATGGACCAAATTTTCTTAATTTAAAAGGCTAGTAGTTTATGATCCTGAAAAATGATCAGAAGCTCTTTTTGAGTAACACATTTACACAATGGCTTGGTATCTCGTAGGTAAAGTACTCAGATTGTAGTCCAAGAGTCGCCGGTTCGATCCCGGACCAAGTCACCATTTGTAAAATAATTAAATTGTCATTAATTAAACCCCTATCAAACACAAAGCCACCATTAGTTAATGACAAGGCTAGCGCTTAGACTTTTCCCTATAAACACATTATAAAAATACTACTGACAAAAAATACAATACATTTGTCACCTCGTTCATACTCTTTTTTACTTTGTACTAGGATTACAATATACTCAGCTGCATTGGAATTCCACATACTATAATATGATTGTGATTGATTAGATTTGTGTATTGTAATAAGTTTGAATTTGAAAAATATATAGTTTATTAGCTAAGGTATTGCTAAGCTATTGAAATTGTGCTGCTGATATATTCACTCTTCTAATGTCAAACCATCGTATTATTTTTAGGATGGTAATTGTTGACAATAACTGCCTCAACTCCTAACTTTCACTAACGATTTGGAACCTAAATATGTATAGACAAGTAATATTAAGACCAACTCAGCCTAAACTGTATAGTAAATTATTGAGCTTAGGTTATCTAGCGCTCTGCGTAGTTAAGCTAGGTTGGTTATTGATATTTTTATACTATCTATACTATCTATAATAATCTAACTTTACTCCACAGAGCGCTGTTTTTCGGCGACCAATGCACATAGCGTTTGCCACTTCAAGAGATAATTCAGCTGAAAAGCTAATGCTGTGATTCACCCAAATGAAGTCCATTTGCCGGTATGTAAGCTGATCATACACGTCTGGTCGGATGGGGGAAGATGGGTTTAGTTTGGGTAACATAGCCCGCGCAGGAGCGGGTGTACTCATAAAGAGTTACCACCTGCCCGAAAAAGCACGTTGCGTTACATTGTAATCCCATCTAACTAGAGAGGGGGTGTTAGCGGGAAAAATCACTCGCGCAGGTAGCTTTTACCAGCACGTCATCACTTTGAACTTTGCCCATTACCTTTCAGTGACGTATACTCCCCTCTCAAAAGCCGAACAGGCTTAATATTATAAAAGCAATTGGAGGTGAGGCAGTTATTGTAAACAATTAGGTTTGTATATTGTGACAAGTTTAAACTTGATGAATACATAGTTTAACAGTTAAGGTGTATTCCTAACTATTGAAATTAAGCAGCTGATATATTCACACTCCCAATGTCAAACCATCATAATATATTTACGATTTTTCTCGTAGTAAAATCGAAGAATTCGAAACTGTAAATTAATTTATCAATCATCGCTTTCATTCCTCATACTTAATAAGAAAATTTTAACACTGTACTTACAACTTTTGCCATGTTGCCGCGTGAGATCTTCAGTGAAGATTAGATTATGATCCTCTCGGGTTTCGTTTCTGTTATATACCGTGGATCACGGTTGACTGAATTAATTATGACACATCCTCAAGATGCGTATACACACGAAATAGGACGGTAATAATTGGCATCAGAATCACTTCCTGATTAATTAGGATTGTACTGCAGTACGTGGTAGACTTATTATTCCTTAAAATAGAGGTAAACCGTCGAACCATAATGTTGAGTATTGATAATTCGGACTATTGAATTATTATTTTTAACTTATTAACTTTTGGGAAAATATTCAAAAGAAATCAATATGAAACAGGTTATTTAAAAAAGTTGAAATGCATTAGTTTATCCTGTTTACAATCTATGTATTTAAATGATACTACGTATTTATAAAGTAATTTTTAATTTAATCACTAAACCGTTAAGTTACCAAACACTATTCATTATTTTTCTGTCCCTTCAACTGTACATTTATTTTAATGGGTGCTTACCTCCGACAGAAATCCAATTTTAACTACTTAGTAATTACATATATTTTGGCACTAAAATTTCAACACAAAAAAAACAAAATATGTTCTATCCCATTTTCAATGTTAAAATTATGTTAGAACACCATATTCCCATTAAAAACGATTGTTCAAACAACTTGGAAGATACAAGATGGCGACTGGAAATGGTGATCCGTAAATATTCAGTATTAGTAATTAGATTTGGCAAGAGTTGAAGAAAGCAGTTTAATAAAACTATTAACTCCCCTGGTGTATTTGTTATTTAATGTACTGTTACTTTGTATTTGTGGTAAGAATTATCTCTTATAATCTTTTTATTGAGGTATCTATCAAACTCTATAAACCTCGATAAATCAGCAGCCCAAATAGACCTAAGAACTTGACGTTTTGCAGCTTCAGATTTCAAAATCTTTATATTTTCTTGTATTACCGAATTTTCCATAGGGAAGAAGCTATTACCGTAGGTCTCACGGTAAGACTTAAGCCCGGGACCATGTTACTTTTTCGTCTTTAGGTGCCCAGAGTCCAAAAACAATAGTCGTTAAAATTTATATATATATATATATATATATATATATATATATATATATATATATATGTGTGTGTGTGTGTGTGTGTGTGTGTGTGTGTCTGTTAGCACGATAACCCTCGTAAAAATGGTCCGATCGAGACCAAATTTGGTAGAGACGTGTATTCCTACAAATGCTCGGACGAGTTCGTAAACCAGACATATCGGTCAATAGGAACGGGTAGTTTGGGGGGGTTTTGTACCCCAAAATGGGGTTTTTTGCGTTTTTCACATGTAATTTTAAAAAATTCTAATTTTATATTACACCATTGGAATCAACTTAAAAAACTACATAATTAAGTACCTTAAAGTTTTTCTCTATCTCCAACGGTTACCGAGATATTAAAAACTCTAAACGCAGTACGTTGTATTGTGGGGCTCCAATGTTAATCTTATGGAGGATAGGGAAAAATTAATATTTCCCATATTAATCAATATTTTTTATGAAACGTGATATTTAGCTTCATGTGGTTGAGATCTATCCTTTTATGCTTAAAAATCATAGTTTATGTGTTTATCATGGCAGCAAACCTGCATACTCTTTTCCCATATTAATCATATAGGGAATAGGCAAACTCCTTTATTTATGGACAGATGTTGATGAAACTTGGTATAATTGGTTAAAATAAAAATTATTTATGGTATAAATGACTACTTTCAGTGTTCCTCACAGCAGCTAACCTGCACACTCTTTCCCATGTTAATCTTATGGAGAATAGGCAAATAATTCTCATGTTTATGAACAGATTTTTTATAAAACTTGTCATATTTTATTATTATTATTATTATATTATTGATTTGGAAATTCGCTGAGTACGCAGATCTGCTGCGTCGGGGGTATTTTTGGATTATAATTTTCTTCATATCTTAAAACTTATTTTGCTCAGATATAATCAATATTTATTTGTAAGTTACTTCATAATTTATTTATCTATGTGTTTGGACTTATTCAATTATAATTTCTTACCTCCATGGTAAGAGTAAGATTCATATTGAGACTTAAACATGACACGATTACGCCGATTAGGACAAAATATTTTTATATTAGCTGGAAATCTTTATAATATTTAATTTTGACCTCAAAGTATAAGTAAAGGTTAGATAGAGGTTTTAAGTGTTAATTACAATATTAATATTTCATTTACATATAATACCTTTTAGATTTATTAGTATTTTTTATGGCAGCCAAGACAAATCATTATACTAAACAGAACATGTCATAAAAATGTAAATTTATTGGCTGTGCTACAAATAGGTTATGCTGATCCCTGCACTTAATCCACAGTCAGTATTTGAACAACCGTTAAAATAATCCTTTTGCTCTCAGGTTTTAATACCTCCACCGTCCTAGCGGTGGCCACTCCAATAATGGTGATTTGTTACAAATTATTCCAATCATAAGTTATTTTAATCTTTTCAATTGTTTTAAATACATAACCAACAATCGAATATATTTTTACTTCATCAGTATCACGAAATACATTGTGACAACAATAATTTACGTAATAAACTATTTAGTAATGCTTACTACTTATAAGATCATTATTATAAAATACTTTTAGAGTGTGGTGGCCTTTTTACTGATACTTTATACTTTTAGGCGACCTACCTATGTAGGTATTCAAGCCGAGTATGAATGAGAAAAGAGTATAAGATTGTGGCGCAGTCTTGTTACTGACTAAGGCTGACAAGTTCCCTAGACAGGAATGTTAATGAATAGCCCAAAACCAAACGCATCTAAGGGACATATAGTTTAATTTAGATCCGAACCAATTTTTTCTCTAAAATACGTACTGTTCTAAATATGAGGATGGTCTTCACGAATGAGTATAGGATTCAAAAGTATGGACGTTATTCCATAAAAGATAATACCGCATCCACCGAACATCGCTCACAACTATTAGAACACACCACCGTCCCATTCTACTCTGCCCAATTTGATAAGATACATTTCTGTGCATAAAACGTGTCAAAAAACATATGGAAGATTCGATATAGTACTACAGTATGTGAACAATACTGATAAAATCTTGAAAACTTCGGCATCTGACCAGGACCGTCGCTGTTTCAGTTTGGAGTCTGTCCTCTATCAGCTACACCAAAGACCATCCAATTTGAACAACCGTTAAAATAATCCTTTTGCTCTCAGGTTTTAATACCTCCACCGTCCTAGCGGTGGCCACTCCAATAATGGTGATTTGTTACAAATTATTCCAATCATAAGTTAATTTAATCTTTTCAATTGTTTTAAATACATAACCAACAATCGAATATATTTTTTACTTCAGCAGTATCACGAAATACATTGTGACAACAATAATTTACGTAATAAACTATTTAGTAATGCTTACTACTTATAAGATCATTATTATAAAATACTTTTAGAGTGTGGTGGCCTATTTACTGATACTTTATACTTTTAGGCGACCTACCTATGTAGGTATTCAAGCCGAGTATGAATGAGAAAAGAGTATAAGATTGTGGCGCAGTCTTGTTACTGACTAAGGCTGACAAGTTCCCTAGACAGGAATGTTAATGAATAGCCCAAAACCAAACGCATCTAAGGGACATATAGTTTAATTTAGGATCCGAACCAATTTTGTCTCTAAAATACGTACTGTTCTAAATATGAGGATGGTCTTCACGAATGAGTATAGGATTCAATAGTATGGACGTTAATCCATAAAAGATAATACCGCATCCACCGAACATCGCTCACAACTATTAGAACACGCCACGCCACCGTCCCATTCTACTCTGCCCACTTTGATAAAATACATTTCTGTACATAAAACGTGTCAAAAACATATGGAAGATTCGATATAGTACTACAGTATGTGAACAATACTGATAAAATCTTGAAAACTTCGGCATCTGACCAGGACCGTCGCTGTTTCAGTTTGGAGTCTGTCCTCTATCAGCTACACCAAAGACCATCCAAAAGCCTGATTGAACACTCCAGTATATGAAGCAGGACAATCACTGACTCATCTTTAAATTCCGTAACCCTACCCAATACTTTCCTAACTTACCATTAATTAATAAAAGAATTTCAAATTTTTTTAATTGAACATTTGTTCAAACATTTCTCACGATCGTATGAAAGTTCGCCCCACCACATCAGTTTAAACTGCTACTAAACGTGTGGAAGACCGCTTTCGTTCCTGGGTATTAACGGATCTCATTATATACTGGGTGTAACGATCTACAAGACTATAACGATGTGCTGGAGAAACGATCTTGCGTAATTCTGGAGGAAGTTCCCTGGACCGTGGGGAGACGTATATATGATCCGGCCCGGCGGTTCCTGCAGATCAGTGTCAGCTTCCACACGCTCTAACACAATGTGCAAAATCGTAAGTTTTCACTATAATCACTTTAATCTATTTACTATCAATAAGCCCGTCCTTTGTACAGGTTGTGTGCCCAAATGTTAAGAGGCCAAATACTCATGATTATGACTACTGTGCATATAGTATAATTTTGAAATAGGTTTAAAACCAAAGGTTGTAAACTATTATTTTACATACAAACATTTGTATATTTGGTTACTTATTAAAAAAATAAAGGTTTAAATAATTGTAGTACTGTCCGTGGTCCTGAGTTTAGTACTGACGACCAATAGCCTCGCCCTCGACTAACTTTGTTATTTGGTCAAATTGATAAAGGAATTTTGTGATTCGTGGTTCCTTGTGTGTAAGTGATGTTGAAGACGACTTTTCACCACTATAGTGTTGAGGATATTTTTATTCCAACTTGGTATTCTGACTCGATAATGGACCAATAAGAACCAAAACCGTTGCTCGCCAGCATCAAACCTAGGATCACGCACAGTAGGCCGACTGCAGGTATTTTACCCTTTATTTTTTATTAAAATCAGTGATCCGGAGGCTACAATGGTGATGATGGTTATTGTTGTCAAATCACTTTAATAGATCACATTTTAAGTATATAATATTTATTGCTAATACCACTCTAAACTAGATTTTTATAGCTCGAAATTTTATTTTGATAGGTTGTTGGTCAGTATAAAGTAAACAAAACCTTCTCCAGAATAACGGAAAGAAGTTTAATCGTATTGGGTACTCCGGTTTTCACGGAAATTCTTTATTAATTGCGTGTCAGAATGAAAAAAATCTCTTCAGCGCGTCATTGTTTTTACACATGTGAGACCGTAAAAGGTGTTAGAAATCACTCGATAATGGATAAGAACCAAAACCGTTGCTCGCCAGCATCAAACCTAGGATCATACACAGTACAGACATACATGCATTCAATTTTATATATATTATTAAAATCAGTGATCGGGAGGCTACAATGGTGATGATGGTTATTGTTGTCAAATCACTTTAATAGATCACATTTTAAGTATATAATATTTATTGCTAATACCACTCTAAACTAGATTTTTATAGCTCATAATTTTATTTTGATAGGTTGTTGATCAGTATAAAGTAAACAAAACCTTCTCCAGAATAACGGAAAGAAGTTTAATCGTATTGGGTACTCCGGTTTTCACGGAAATTCTTTATTAATTGCGTGTCAGAATGAAAAAAATCTCTTCAGCGCGTCATTGTTTTTACACATGTGAGACCGTAAAAGGTGTTAGAAATCTATTAATATGTTACAGTATCTATCGTCTTTAATCCTTTGTCAGCAGTTGACTAGTGTTGGGATGATATATTCCCATTATTAAGCCTAGTCAAGTATGCAATCACTTCATACAATTCTATGAAGCTATTACAAATTTTATGTCTGGGTCACTCGAATGTAAATTTATATTTCACCGGTCCAACGGGTTTATGTTATTTAGATTTTTACTATGGACTTTTTCCATCACGATTTCAAGTAATATAAAGTTTCACGACATTTCGGGATCTGGAATCTGGCCCCGTCCTCAGGTGAGCTAGTACCTACAACATAACACGATAGGCAATTCACCTATTAGAACAATGTAGACTGAGTTCCCTTGCGATAGAACCTCCGAGTATATTTAATCTCTGTAAATAAATGAACCCATACACAGAAAAAAGGATTTTACTTTGCGAGTTTATGTTTTAAAGGTATGAATTAGTATGAAAGGAAACATAAACATAAATCTACGAAAGTAAGTTTTAGTCTATTATGTTTACATTCAGTACCCTCCGACATCCTGGCTCTAGATTTAATAGCTTAGACCAGCAAGGTACTTTATCCAGAAACCTAATTTTTTAGTTGATTTAGCACTTTTGAAAGGCTTATAAACAAATTGGTTCAAAATACTTAAGATGTTTATTTGTATTTTAATCTGCAACTGGTCAAAATATAACAAAAATATAGTCTAATATTTAAAACATGACTCTTTAGTCAAGAAAACGTTTCTGTAATCTAAGTTCCCAATTAGATAAAATTATATTATATAGCCACAACTATAACTATCATAAATGCGGTTTCTCGTAAAGTAAACAAGTAACTCATATTGAGTTGTAGGTCATGGCTCTAGTGAATGTGCCAGATGAAATGGTATGAAAATATTAAAGTCACACTACTGTAAACTGTAATGCATAGAAAATCCAGATATACTTACTGCTTTTTGTGAGGAAAAGTTAGGTATTTTACTCAAATTATGAAAATATTAAATCATATCTAACTTTACTACTCACAGCACTTAGCTCTTCCAAATGAAGTTAGGCATTCTAGTTTGTATAAACTTCAATATCTGTGTTAAATCTCCAACCTAAGTATGTATCCCCTATGAAAGTGGTAATTCAAGAGTTTGACCCTACATAACTCTGTAGTTGGCGCATTTTTGACTGGGATGGTGGCGTCGTCTTGTAATCCAGCAACTTGGAGGTCACGAATTGTGGATTGTTGTGAGCGATGGTCGGTGGATGTGGTGTTCTCTTGTGTGGATCCGCACTATTGAATACTCCGTTAATCCGCAAATACCATCCTCATAACTAGACCAATTCGTAAACTCAGAGGCCGTGGTTCGGATCCCACGTTTAACTGTAGATCCCTTAGTTGCAAAAAATTGTCATCGACTGTTGGGCTATTAATTAACAGTCCTGTCTAAAGAACTACAAGATCGTGCCACAATCATCTTACACTCATTCCTCATTCATACTTCGCTTAAAATACCTAACTTGTGGTACGGTCGCCATTTCAATAATCTAATCTAATCTAATCTAACATTCTCCTCTAACGCCATCAGAGGTAATCACAATACTGTTACCATGTGAACCAGAACAAAACCTCCTTAGAGTTAAATGTTGCCATTTTAATCAGTTACGAAGTTGACTATCATCTCATGCCGTATTTTCGTGACCTTAACAGCTGCAGTATTGCCAGATGTTGTTTGTTTCGAGGCTGAGGGACTCGTGCCTTTATTGCAACCTACATTTCTTTGTTTTCGTAAGAATCAAGATTATTAAATGCTATAAATTTTGTATAGTATGAGATTGTATGGATTGTTTATGAAAAAACCGTAGACTTTGGTTCTAGCCTTTCTTTAGCGTAAAACAGGTTTAATTATCAACGATAAACGTTATACTCAAATTTATAATTAAATTATGATAAAATTGTGGCTTAATTTCTCTTTGCTGTCATTTTTCTTATATTGTTTGCATGTGACTAATAGTTTGTTCATCGATAACTTTATTTGATCATGAATATCTGTTTTTAGTATCATCATTTAATTATTTGATCAGGGCATTTGACAAAGAAGAAGGATAAAAATAAATAAACATTGATACTTTATCATAAGTAACAGGAGACCGAACTTTCCTCACATATAATAAAACATGTGATGGATAAGTTAATTAGCTATATTATAACACATTTATTATGTACTCAATCTAAATACAGTTTATATTGTTAAAATAAAACGATTCAATACATCTTAATTAAAATATGTTTTACATTTCAACTTCCACGTCAATCGGGTTGTTGTATTATAGTATTTGAGGAGCATTCGATTTTTTGTTCAAAACTTCGTTCCATAGCTTGTCGTGGGTATGTATAGGATTTGTTTGCGGTTTTACTGTCAATTCTGAAAATTATCCTCGAAAATTGTAATACTAAAACAGTTGCAAAAAATAAACCAATCTAGAGTTAACTATTCTTCATAACGTTATCTGTAAAATTAAACTAAAATAAATATAAATTTCAAACTAACCTAAAAAATTCATTGTTTACGAACTTTACTATAGAAAAGAAATACAACCTGAATCAGCTGTTTTGATAACTGCAGCAAAATGTTTGTATTTACTTTCCTGTGGGAAATACGTAAGGTCATGGATAAATCCAAAGGGAATGTTTTTAGTTCTTCTAAACAGCTGTACTTATTCTTATAAATTAAAAATTCAATACGATAGCTTTAGAAGTTTTTTTAGAAACCTGTTTCAAATTTTCATTTTACTAACTACCAACACCCCCCCCCCCAGAGCTAAGACATATCCATGTCAAAAAGGTCCATAAAGATACCATGGACACTTTGAAGGTTTGTAGAACGAAAAGCGCTGATGATATCTTGTGTGATATACCCAATATTACACATTCAATCATTATTCCTAGAACAGAAAGTTGTTTTGCCCAGACTGTGCTTGATTTAGAGATCATATTAATATTTTATGAATTATGTTGTAATATGTTTAGAAACGTAATTATTTCAATTCCAAATAATACGTTACAGGTTAGTTAAATTTATTCGAAAAGAACAATCGGTTCTGCTCCAAATTCACACCAGAGTTAAACGGTTATGATGTATAACTCTTCGATCTAGTTTATAAAAGCAACCTTTACAATTCATGTTTCAGGTCCTCCTCTTGACTGTGGTTATGATGGCTGTGGTGATCTCCGCTCAGGAGCACGGTCACCACGAGCACCACGAACACCACGAGCACCACGAGCCTGCCGAATCCTACCAGAACTACAACCTCCACGTCGGTCATCAGGAGGTCATTAAGATACCCGTCATCAAGCACCACGAGTCCCATCATCATGAAGAGCCCCATCATCATCATTCCTATTAATTAGCTTAACGCCAACAAGTCTGATACTCCTTACACTATATTGTATATAAAACTATTTTCCTTATAATCTCTTTACTTTATTTCATAAACATTTGTCGTTAGCAATATCCCATCTATATTTTGAATCCTGTTATGTCTAAACCAAAACAATTCTTCTCAAAAATTCTTTAAAATTCCAAAATTAATCTTGTTTAAAGGTATAATGTACTTGGTTATGTTTGAACTTGAAAATAATACACTTAGTTAACTTTAAATAGGTTTAAAAAAGGTTTAGGTAATACTAAAAATCTTTCTTATATCTACAATTTTATTATTATTTTCAAAGATTATTCCTTTATGCCTACTTTAAAACTCCACTCATGAATAACAAAAATCTGAAGGATTTAATATACATACACGGTTATAAAAACAGATCGTATGGAAACATTTATTGAAATTTAACCAACATAAACAACATAAAACAGGTATAATTTAAGGAACTAACAATGAACGGGATTCTATGGGAATAAATACAATGAAGGTGAGGTATATGTAAAATCTCTAATATTTATACTTGGGTTCATACTTGGGTTCATACTTGATCTCGTATTTAGGCTCCTCGTACTTATATTCGTACTTAGGTTCCTCGTGTTTGATTTCGTACTTAGGTTCATACTTGTGCTCGTACTTGTGTTCGTATTTTACTTCGTATTTGGGTTCCTCGTATTTGACTTCATACTTGGGTTCGTACTTGGGTTCATATTTGACCTCATACTTGGGTTCTTCGTATTTGACTTCATACTTGGGCTCGTACTTGGGTTCGTATTTGACTTCGTACTTGGGCTCGTACTTCTGCTTGTAGACGACCGGCACCTTGATGGGGATGCTGTGCGACTCCAGGTGGAAGCTTGCGTAGCTCTTGGCTCCTTCCTTGGACTCGTAGCCCTTGGGTTCGTAACCGTAGCCGGCGGCAGAGGCGGCGGCGACCAAGGTGATAAACACGGCCTGGACATCCACAATGTTATAAGAAACTGATACAAACTGAGTACAAAATACAGGAGAAAGGCACATCGTAAATAAAGAAGTTCTATGTTATAATGATCTACATCAACAAATTCGCAGTAAGAATGATAGGTACCACAGAAGCTTGCCAAAGGTAAATTAATCTGACATTTTCGATGTGATAACCTCCGTATTATTATTTAATAGTTCAAATACCTGCTAATTGATAATCATTTATTATTTACTTGCAACTAGTTGCGGCTCAAATGAGAAATTGTCAGGCATGACCTGGATGTATTTCTTTTGACCACTTAGACAACAAACAAAACAATCTTTAAGTCAAAATAATTACGTCCTTGTCTCACCTGACAATAGCTTCCTGGAGCCAAAACGAGTTGAAACAAGAAATTAATAAATGATTATTATATAGCAGGTATTTGAACCATTTCTTTGTTGACAAGCGTCGTCTGTAACTAGTTTCCAACTAGGAACCTTTGCCTTAGGCTTCTGAGCCAGCGAGTTTCCCTTGAGCTATAACAATGGTAAGTTATGTGTGTACTGTCCCTGGGCACCGTTTTTAAAGGGTCAGCTTAAATTTAACTTGGTTATGTATATAAAGTAATCTTATATAATGAAAGTCTACGTACTTTTTAATTGTTTCTCCAGTGACGTTGGTAACTGTTCTCAGGGGATTGGTAAAACTAATGTTAAAACTTTCTTTCATAGGCACACAATTAATAGCCAATGTAGTGGCTGAATGTAAAAAATATAAAAATGTTTAAAGTAAAATTGTTTTTGGTTAACGTAGTAGGTTAGCAACAAACTCACAAAAATACGAGAAATATACAGATAATACAAGAAGTAATACACAAAATATTTTTCTATACATTTTTATGTTAATTACTATTCACTGTCGGAATAATTGTATCATTAAAAATGGTATCACCAATAAATAAACTAAATATAATCAACTCTTACTGTCCTAATAATCAAAAGAAAAAGTAACGATTGTGTTTTGGCTTTTAAGCTAACTTTGTTGCCATGAACAATATTGAAACGTCTTCAAAAACAAACGGTTTAAACAAATCTTTCTTTATTTAGCTACAAATCAGCTTCTTTATTTAAAATGAAGCTTGTCTTATTATAACGAGGCTCTCTCACGGATCATAAAATGGGATATTTTTCGGTTTGGTTTTATTTCTTTCTCCACAAGGGAATTTCCTTTTTGATTTTTAATAGGTCGCCTCTTAAAAAATAATGAAAAATATGTTAATTAAACATTTTACTATGAATTCGAAATAGTTAAATAATCTGAGTCAGCAATTCTTTTTATATTTACGTTACCAAGTGGTTTAGAATGACTGAATTTACAGTACCTCAGCCATCTTGGATTTTTCCTCTCACAAGAGCAATGTTAAAATCTCTGACGTAAGCCTAGATTCAGACTCAAATTGTAAAACCAAGACACATGCTTTTAGTTTGAAATCAAAACATGTTCATATTACAAATCTTTACTGGCAATAAATCTGATTAAAACCAATAAACCGTTTTAAATGTGTCAATAATTATATTTTTTGTAGACCTATACAGTTTATCATATACAGTATCTCCTGAATTAATGTGAAAATTTAAATTCTAACCTGATAGATTGCAAATAATTATAATGTCCTTTAAATTGCATCACGTCTAAGGTATTTTGGTAAAAACCAACTTTATGGTGTTTTATTTTTAACTAAACATTGTTGTTACAGGAATTGAGTAAAAAGACGCATGTACTGGAAACTCTTAACAATTACTCATGATGTAGTTTTTAAAATTGAACTTCACCACAATGTTTCCAATTTAATTTGGGCCACAATGAGTCACATCACGCAACAAACACCATTCAAAATAATTACGCATAACCCAGGAGGATAGATATGGCCCTAAAAGTTCTTAAAATATACTTTAACTCGTATTCTCGTTTTCAGTTTAAGAAATTGGATTATAATGTTTACAATAATAGATTTTTTAAATAACACCTAAATAAACGTTAAATGTTACGTTATTTAATCAAGGGAGAAAGTATGAGTCAGTCCACTGATACCATTAATGTAGTTTATTTACTCAAAGCTCACCTCAACTAGCACTCTTCGTAAAGTAAGTGAAAACCCCACAATAATTAATAATTAGCTACAGTTCTGAATGACAGCTTTGCCCAGCGAGCTATTTTTACTCCTCAATTATTGAGAGGGTGTGGCCTGCCAATGACACAGCTAGAGAAGCTCCCGGCAGAGGTCGTTGACCACAGGTGACCTTGGCAGTCAGCTGATCGTTGGATAACAGCCAGAGAACAGCTGATCATAACCGGTTGCGGTGCGGAACCGGTACACCGCACAGTTGTGTAACAGCTCAGTAGGTCAACTCAACAACGCTTACCTGCACTCACTTATCCTTTCAATATTTTTTCTTGTCGTTTTACAGTTTTAAATATAGGAAATACATCTATTTTACTTTATTTTCTTATATTCTACATCGTTTTTGCATAGGTTTAAATGTTTTTATTTATTTCCCTGTGGGAAATAGGTTAGATCATGGATATGTCTAAAGGGTATAATTTAATATATTACATTTTAGTAGTGTTTACCAAGATGACATTGTATTTTTAAATAGATAAGTCCTACAAGAACCTAGTATATCCATAAGTACGTGTGAGGCCAAAAGTGTTAATTTTTATTTGTCATCCTTTGATTCATAATTGTAACTAATCAATTGTCTATGGAGACAAGTGAAGCTCTAACCTTACCTAAATATTTAATACCTCCTCTTTGTTATGCTCTACTAAATTTTCAACTTAATATTAGCTACCTATTATGAAGGTCTAAGTTATTTAATTCTTAATAATCATTAATAAATGAATATGAAGTAATCTCCATTTTACACAATGCTTAACAAAAACATGTAAAGGTTTTGGTAATATGGCAAAACTTTTTTTGAGTTAGTTGCGGATAATGTGAGGTAGAGTGCTACACTCTAACGTAGAAAGAGTGAAATAACATATTGTAGTGAACCTATTCCATATGTGGGAATTTCTGTGAAATTTTCAAGAATAATTTTTTTTAAGTCACACCATTAAGACGCTTTTAAGGAGACAAGCATTTGAAATTAGTCACCTTCTTTGAAAATTTGAATGATGGCAAGATATCAAACTTATTTTTACTTTCTCCCCTTCTACTTAGTATATGGAAAAAGTATTATTTCGTCAAGATTTTCGAATTTGAGTTTAGAGTGGATATCAGTTTTGAGACTCCCTAAATCCAAAAAAGTGGTTATTGTTGGTAGGCGGTCTGTTTGAACGTATACAAACCCCGAGACTACATTGATCGTCTGATTTTTGTAAAATTGGGTAGACGGGTGCACTTTAGATATCTCCAAACTCTTATTATTTTTTAGGGGTTTATCCCCCAAAACACTTAAAAATGTAAAAACATTTTTACAAACAAACCATTACAAATTTCTCAAAACCCGCTCTAACAACTTTGATTAAAATGGTTCATAGCTATCAAGATTCTAAATAATATGACACCACCCAATAGTTAGTACCTTTAAATATAAAAGAATCTAATTTTTAAATTTTTGGGCAACGATGAATTTGTAAAACATCTTGGTTATATCCTTTAAAACCAGCTTAAACAGCTAAACAAATTGGTATTTTAATCATTAATTTAAGAGCACGGTTCCAGAGCTTAGAGTGTCCTATGTTATTCTTATTTCTCAACCGTTTTTATGAATCTTGTCATGTAATTTGGGGACACATTACTCAGTGGCGTTCAAAAATCACAAAAATAAATAAACGATATCAGTGGATTGACACATACTTTCACCCTTAGGTAAATTGAAAACTACAACCTAAAAAACTATTAAATTATTTCAAGTTTATCAAAATATAACTTTAAAATGTTTTGTTTTAAAAAGAATCATCCAATTTCTGAAACAAAAAACAAGTTAAATTCATGGTTATAATTTTTGGGGGGGGGAGTCTGTACCTCTCCCTAGAAAACCTTTTTGCGTAGTTTTTTTGGGTGATGTAACCTTACACTGGATACCAAGTTCCATGGTAATTGGCTGGGAGATAAAAAATAATTTATTCTAGTTTTTCCCCATAAGAACAACACAGTGTGCTCTCAGACAACGTACTGCGTTTACCATGGACCGTAAATTTAATTTTCTCTGGAACCATTAATGTTTAGTTTTTAGGTTAGTTTTAATGTTGGTAGTCAAATTAGCTATATTTTAATTTTATTGTTTTTCTTTTGAAGAAAAAAAATATTTTTTAAGCCCATAACATTTTAACCGTCATTTTTACAGTCATGCGGGTAGTGTCATACTATTTAGTACTCTATGGACTATAAACTACTAAATATTAAAACAATCGTTACAGCAATTTTTGAGGAATTTGGTTGTTGACGTCTTTGAAAGGTTTTTAGGTTTGAACTACACTTTAAGATCAAAAATCAAAATAATTAAAAACAAAACCTTGGGATGCGATGAGTACTAATTATATACATACATACCAAATTGCATCTAAATCAGACCAATAGGGTAAGCTGTGGTGATGTTCATATCCAGACACACTTACGAACAGTCAGACATCACGTCGATACTTATATTTTTGGATTCAGGGGACACCAAAACAGTATATATCCACTCTCAACTCAAATTAAATAATTCAACAATACTTCCTCTACGTACTATCGTACAAGTGAGAAAAAGTAAAAAATACGCAGTGCACACAAATATAGATTCAACAGAAATAAAACCTAAGTTTAATCAACACAACGTAGAGGTACTTACGAGCCTGTACATGATGGAAGACAGAATGACATCGGCTCTTACAGCAATACCTTATATACTGTGATAAGGTCGGACACTTTCAGACGGAATGTCTTTCTGCAATTAGTGTAAGAAGGGGCGAAAGGCGACGCGGGCTCAAGATCAGCAACCAACGTCGAAGCCATGATTAAAATTGTTCAACACATCGATCATATGCAACTCGTGTACTGAAGGTATGCGGAGCCAAGGAGCTGACTGGAATGTAATTCAATTTTAGAAAAGTTGGGTTAGCAACTATTGCTGTGGTCTATACAGGAATTTTTATCCCGTAGTACGGTAGGATATCAATAGTCCTATACAGGAAGTGCCACATTAGTGAAGGGAAATGATAAGTTAATAAATTTATCGATAACATGTAGTAAGATTGTACTACTTTATTGTCTTATAGGAATTTTTTTTATCGTGTCTGTAGTTTGAACTCTACAATATTAATGGACTACTATCATACTCTAAAACTATCATATTCTTCAAAGTTTATCTAAATATAATTTAATAATTTATTTTTTCAAAAATAATCTTTGAATTTCTGAAAATAACAAGTGAAACAAAGTTAAATTAATTGTTAGAATTTTATGGGGGGAACCTCCTCCACTCCTGGTAATACCAAGCTTTTTGGGTTGGTTTTGTTGGATGATTTGACCTTACGCGTCATTTCAAGTGAGTAACATTTTGATTAGCATTATACGTGTTGGTTTTATTATAGGATGAAGTAAAAACTCACGTGTTCCAACACTACTTAATATATTTACACTTATATTGTAATTATATACAAAATTTGTTAAATTGGCGATCGATTTCTTCCATTTACGCCAAACATCATCAGGCCCAAATGGAGACTGAAAGAAACAAGATGGCGTCCCTGCTTACGTACTACTGGCTACCGGAAGTTCCTGTCATGGCGTCGAAGGTAGCATTTATTGGCTGGCTGAGTTCCGGAAAAAGATTTTATACGTTCTTGTAGAATCAAAATGTATTTCTTCATTTATTAATTTCGTTTTATCTTTACATTTTTCTTTACAAATAAATCACTCTTCCCATGCACTCATTTCAAACAAATCCGTTTCGGTGATTTTTTTAACATTGTTTTTTGCCTCTTTCTCTTTGCCCTCTTTCGATAGTTAAGTGCCACTATAGAGTGAATTCACACAAGCATACACCTTTCTCGTTTAAGTATGCTGAACATATAAAAAGAATACATTTTGAGCTAGGGTATTTTTTGTAGATGATTCATTATACGACTAGATGAGATCTCTAATCATTTATATAGTAATCATTTAATCTTAATCACTTACATTTATAACTCTGCTAAGGTATACCTCGCCTCAGACAGCAGGAACAAGACCTGCCACCTGCTGTCATGGTGGATGATGTCCTCTTAGAGGAAGCAGACTCCGCTATGTTCCTAGGAATGCACCTGGATAGAGGGCTGACTTGGGAACAGCACGTCAACCACATTTGTGCATTTATGCCTTACGCAACCTTGCGAAGTTTTGTCCCAAAGACGTGCTTTTGATGGCCTACTTTGGCCTAGTCTACCCCCATTTTGCCTATGGAATAAGGCTTTGGGGTAGTTGTGCAAAATCGAGGCTAGATAGAGTCTTCATACTGCAAAAAAGGCAGTTAGAATCATTTCCAAATTGCAACCAAGAGAGTCTTGCAGGAACGCTTTCAGGGAGCTTGGACTGCTAACATTACCCAGCCTCTATGTCCTGGAGGCGGCACTGTACTGCAGGTTTAAATGCTCACTTGTACAGGGCAGTCAGTTGCACCAGTACAATAACAGGGGCAGGGACACTTATCGACTCGGACAACACAGAACTGTGGCGTTTGAGCATTTGCCGTCACAGGCTGCAGTCAAGTTCCTAAATAAGCTCCCTGACAGCGTCAAGCAGTCTCAAAACGAAAATCAATTCAAAACTCGACTGAAACGCCTCTTGGTGTCTAAAGTTCTGTACTCGGTTGATGAGTTCATGATGGGCCGCTGGGATATCTAAATTTTAGGAGTTTACGCGAAAATAAAAATTTGGCACTGAAGAAAATACCTAGTTCTATAAAAATGAACTCTTATATTACATGACCTTTGCAATGCAATGTATATTGTTCTACTGCAATAAAGAAATTTATTTATTTATTGACTACCCAAAAGGAATATTCTGGAGTTTGAGCATGTACAAATCTATCTGGCACAATCTATCGTTCAGTTTTATCAATCTAAAAAGTTTAAATTTCTTCCTGTACTTAGATACAAGTAGAAAAATCAACTTTATTTGGTAAAAAAATATAACTAACCACTGAATAATCTGTTAACGTAACAACTATCGTTTAACTGACTCGCATGTAACGATGGGTTGTTTAATCCTTTTCAATTCTCTATCATGGAACTCCAACTCAACTTGTTAATTAATTTATGATGAAAGCAAGTAAATGGAAGCTGACGAGTGTGCGTTTAGTTTTGTTACTGACAAGATAATTGTCACAGGAGTAATTAATTATACTAACCAGATAATAAGATCTGCTGATTAATTTACTAAAAAATTTCAAAACAAATACATTTGGATATGTCCCCTAGATCTTTGATGCCATCGGCCTAGGGACATTAACGGTCCCGTCTGAGGAAAACGTAAGATCTCCATGATCTTCTCACCCTCATTTTATCAATCATAACTTGGCTGGTAACACCTGGTTAAGTCACAAATCAAAAAGTTAGTTTAACATAATCTATAATCTGTACAAGAGTTCAAACACGTTAAAATATTTTTTTATAAACCAATAATATACATAAGCCAATAAAAAATAACAATATTTTTATTCATTTATATAATTTATACAAAAAAGTACAACAATAATTTGGAGGATAAACTCCATGTAGTCACCCTGGAGATGATCTGTGTCATAAGTGAGTTTCTCTTAAAGAGCTGACTGATGCTCGCAGCGCTCTCTGTTGCCCTGAAGTTTTCACCTGAGATTGACGTTTGCTGTTTTCGTTTCCAGAGTGATTGCGGAAAATCCCTGTAATTTATCAACATACAAATCAGTAAATTTCGTCACTAATAAACTATAAAAACAGATAAGGCGTATTTTCCGAGCGTGTAAAGACGATGAATTTTCAAGGAGTACGAGGTACGTTTTGAAATTAAGTTCCATTTCCTAGTAAACACTAATATTTCATGCGTATACCGCAATGAACGTGTGCGTAGTCTAGCAGCATACGTCTGGAACAGCTGTGATAAATTTCAGCTCTATAGCTAGCCTAGAGGGTTCAGTGATAAGTTTTAAAATGTTTAAGATTAGCAACTCTCCCGCCGTACACTTACGGTATATCATTGGTTTCTTGGAAGTGCGAAAAATGTTTTTTAAATTAAAAAAAAATATTTAATCTAATTTTACAGCAAAGCAATTTTAAATACTCGTCCCAAATGGTTGTCTTTAATAGATGGTTTCATAAATTATCGAGGAATATCATGTACATATTAGCACTACGGATTGTAGTAAAACAAATGATTTACATAATGTATTCAAAAACGATAAAACTGTTTACCGTTTAACTTGTTTCCCTTTCACCAACTAGGCCTTATTTAAGTGATAAATTAAAAGTTTGAAGCAAAAGCTATACCGTCCATTTTAATCTTTAAAAACGTTTTTATATTAGGCAGAAATCGGATTTTAACAATAGGGCATATTGCAAAAATAACTTGACCTTTAATCCCTGAAGACCTTTGAAGTACTTTAAATACATGTTTATTACATTTTTCATGTTAAGTATTAATGTGAATGTAAATAAAATATTCAAAATAGTTATAGCAGAGATGAGCAGCAGAGTTACAGCTCATTTAATATACAGAGTTATCATAAAAGAATGGTGCTCTAAGAGTAATTCATAAGAAGATTGTAGAGAAATTTCTGAATGTTATATTAGTATCTCTGAAAGCCTCCAACCCAAAATTTTGTTTATAAGCCTTATAAAACCTTATAAAATGCAGATAATGCAGGAATTGACACACTGAAAGAATATTGGGACACATTAAGTGAAAACGAATCATTTTTAGATAGTATAATTTTTACAGACGAAGCTACTTTCCATGTCAGTGGAAGTGTTAACAGACACAATTCACGAATATGGGGCTCTAAAAAACCCACAGCAATTGTTGAGAAACAACGTGATTCACCTAAAGTTAATGTTTGGTGTGGTTTGATGAAAAATCGCGTAATAGGGTCTTTCTTCTATGCTGAAAGAATAATTAATGGAGTTGTGTATCTCGACATGTTACACATCAATTATTGCCTTCCTTAGCTAGATGAACTCGAAAATATTCATTAACTTCATTTCCAACAAGATGGTGCTCTCCCACACGTCAGTGCATTGGTGACGGACGCTTTGAACGAAAAATTTGATCAATGGATAGGCTGGCAAGGACCTATGCTGTGGCATCCAAGGAGTCCAGACCTGACACCTTGTGATTTTTTCTCGTGGGTTTACATTAAAACATTGTTTATTCACAAAAACTTCGCGACCTGAACTACTTAAAAAACAAGATTAATGAAGCAATGACAACCATAAGCGATGGAATGTTAGCAAATGTTTGGAGAGAAATTGATTATCGTTTGGACATTTGTCGAGCGACTAAGGGCGCACATATTGAAATTTATTAATTATGTAAAAAACTGTTTGAGACGACAAAATAGAGGAATAGACAACATTAACTGTAAGTAATTTGGTTTATCTTTAAACCATGTTTGAAAACGCGAAATTTTTATATGATAACCCTGTATTTACTCATGTATTATTGATGTTGTTTATTGATTTTGTGTTACAATTGACATTTTTTACTTCAATCAAAACAAACACAGATACTTATACTTACAAGAGAGATGGTACCAGAGGGAGACGCTGACTGCTTTCATCATAATCAAGTGATGTTCTGCAGCCACAGTGAACGACTCGCACAGGCTTCACATGTGAGGGTGTGTGTTATAGTCAACACTTCACGGCTTATGCTCTTCACTTTCCCCGTTAGATTGTGGCTTGTATAATAAGTACTAATGGACTTGTGTACATATTACGTATCTATTGCCTCTGAGCTAGTTTTCTTTCGTGTTAGTTGCCAACTAAAATATGTTCAAAATGTCTAAACGTTTTCTAAACTAGACAGCATGGTTAAATAATATGTATAAGGCATCTAAGAACTTACAGTTCAACGTGGGATCCGAACCAATTTTAGCTCTTTAGCTATGAATTTAGAACTAGTCTAATTATGGAGTCTAGGACTTTTGGAACCTCACCAATCCCATTCGTCATCACAGGGGGCTATAAAAGTGTCAAAACCCGTGGTCCGGACTTTTAGCAACTGCCGTCCTCCATGGTGGAGAGTTCAGGGATTTCGATTTACGAATGTAGGATTTATATATAAATTTCACTGTATATACATTTTAAATTTAAACTGTATTATTTAGAAACTATTGATTTGATCACAAACCTCTTTGTCATAAGTTAAATTTAATTTCTCATCTAGGTGCAAAAAGAGTCCTATACAATTGCATAACAAAATATTATTAAAACCTTAAAAATTCTACATACAAATACTAGAGAGAACAAATACAATGAAGAGATGAAATCATCTGTTACAATTGTACAATACGAGGTGTGTATCGACTGTCCCTTGCCGTCTCGCTCTTACATCTCCTGATTTTGGTGATTCCGGGGCGAGGGAGGGACTTTAAGGGATAAGTTAGAGTTACGACCCTCGGCGGGGGCTGAAAAGTTGCCAAAAATCTGTCTCCCTTAATTATGAAGATAGTCTTTGTTGATGAACAATAGTGCAGACGTTAAATCCACACCTAGGAACACTACACCCACCGACCTCCGCTCATCACTATCCGCAATTTGTTACCTTCAAGTAGCATCACCGTCCCATATTAGTTATAAAAATTTAAAATAACTAGTTTATCATCCTACCACAACACTCGAACCTTTCCCTTCCTCTCCTCCCCCAGTCTCTTGCGTAACCCTGGACCAGTTTGAGACAACTCCACACTTATCCGTATGATAGCCATCAATCGGTGACATAACCATTTACTTCTTGTCGTTCAACCAATGTGTTCTGCCCTTTTACTTTACTTTTTTGTGTCTAGACGGGGTATATTTTATTATTTTATATCTACTGTACTATAATAATTAATTTAATATTATTTATTTTTACAGACTGGAATGGTGACGTGTCCTGTAATCCAGTTACTTGGAGGTCACGAATTGTGGATAGTTATAAGCTATGGTTGGTGGATGTGATATTCTCTGGTGTGGATTAACATCCGCAATGTTGAATGCTACATTCATCCTCAAAGACCTTCCTCATAACTAGACCATTTTGTAGAGACAAAGAGCGGTTTGGATTCAACGTTAAACTGTAGATCCCTTAGATGACATTGGCTGTTGGGGTATTAATTAACAGTTCTGTCTAAAGAACGTGGCAGTATTTAGTCGGTAACGAAACGACAATATCGCGCTGCATTCATCTTATAATCATTTCTCATTCATTCTTAATTCACCACCCGGGCATGTCAACATTTCAAAAATAATCTAATCGAATCTCCTCAATACTTCCACCTTGACTGTACTTTGGTAACTTCAAAGAGATTCGTTCCCCAGCTACAAATGATTGAGGCGGTACTTCAATAAGAGCATGTGGCATGTCCTGAACTTTACCACAGTCGCAAAAGATCTTCCTTCACTGATACATCAACTGTTCTTATTATGAGGGTCTTCCAGGTTTTCTCGTCAAATTAGCGCCTGTTGTTTCTGGCTCTTATGGAGGGTACCATTCTGGGGGTTCATTAAAACGTATGACGTAAATGTTCCCTGCACCTTAATCTTACTTTTGGGTTCTTCTCCATACCAAAAATATCTTTCTGTTTAATAATATACGTTTTCAACTAAACAGCCTATTCTTTGAACATATTACTATGGGGCTTTTTCGCCAGATTTTCTATTCTTCACATTGATTGGATTAATTTAACTCTAATCAAATTTTTTTCATTTTATCATAATTAACTGCACGAATCTTGGCTGCAATTGTCACCACTGCTTACCATAGATATTACGTTGTTTCAGTATTAAATTTCGGTTATTTTTTATTTTAAATATTCTCCGTTTGCAAAATCCCTGAAAACTCTGAAATATTGAAGAATGATTTTATGGAAAAAATATTCGACCTTCATAAATTATAAGCTCATTTCCTGTGTTGTACCAGTATATGCTGACTGACTGTACTTAAGGGTAAACTTAGTTTATGGATCCTGGAGTGGACTGTGGGAGCTATAGGAGCTGTTGCGTAGCAGAAAGAGAATAAAACGGGTTGAGACAGTCGGTTACCTTCAAACTTTTTCATGACAAACATTTTTATAGTTTTACCAACTTTTCTTCAAATGTTTGTATTTGCAAATCGAGTTTTGGTAGGTGAATCTAAATGTGTGTAGCTATATTAAAACTAGTGATTATGAATAACTTACTAGTTTGAAGCTATTTTAATATAAAATAATATATCAAATGTTTTTATCTTAAATCAGGGTTGTGACTGCAGGATCCTGAGGTTTGGGGCAATACCGTACATTAAAACAGGTACGTAAAATTAATCTCACACTTAAAACAGGTTAAATATACTCCAAATATAAAAAAAATTATTAATATTGAAATTAATTTGTATTGAGATAAGCTTCCTGTTTTTGGCAATTTCCACACTACACTTACACATTACACTATTTGCAGTTTTTACAAAGTTTAACAAATTTAAAATTTAAATAAGATAACCCTTAAGTGAACTTTATATTTTGTATGAATCTAAATTTTGATAAATCCCATTTCCATATTTGAAAAATACAAACTGAACTTTTTTACCTAAAATATATTAAGTAGTTAGGGGATGAGGGGAATGGTGTGTAGGAAATGAGAATATTAAAACGGAAGTGAAGAAGGAGAAGTTTACTAAACCATCTACCTTACTTATGGTAATCGGAAGCAGTTTTTAAAACAGGATCCAGAAAAACTGGTTAAGTGAGAGTTTTTCATCTTGAAAGAAATCCAATAAATAACCTTACAAGTTATACAGGAATTGCTGTAATACCAATTGCTTAATAAACTGAATCGCTTTATCTTTGTATTGATGTAAATGCAGATCTTCATTCAAAAGTATCTAGTTCACAATTTTTGTTAGTTATTATTTATTTACCCACTACAGATTTAATCATGTTTAGAATTCACCAATATAGCAGTATTTCAGATGCACATATAAACTATTAATATTAGGACTGGGATGAGAGAAAAGATTAGGAATTACGTACATTTGTATGGTACAAAATAAATCAAGGATATAAATAGATCAAAGACATATATGGCGACTATAAAATCTATCTTAATCAAATATGTTTCTTCATTCTGTTTTTATGATTTAAACTAATTGTTACGTTTGTGTTTTAGCTTAATACTTGTCTCTGTACTTGCTCAACTTTCGGCAGAGATAAATGTCCAAACATTCGGTTTTGGGGAACCCGTGGTTTTATGAAAATCTACTATACTGACTTGTCTCGTTAAATTTAAACCCCTTCTATTCCAGGATGGGTCTTAAAAATCAGTTAAATGCCTGCAACTCATACGTAAGGCATGATTAAATGAATCAATAAAAACAAAATATTCAACAGGTTTCTTTATTTAGTGATCATGTGGCGAAATAAATAACAGATGGTTGGTGAGTCTTGTAGCTGCATCTAGTAAGAAGGCTTGTACTGGGGTTTGTACTCGGGCTGCCTGTAGGCCTGCTCTCCGACCTCCAGCTTCACGTTCTGGTAGCTGGTAGCACCGCTGGAGTAGTCGCTCTTGTAGGGCTTGTAGGGCTCAGGCTTGTAGGCGGGAGCGGGGGCGGGCTTGTAGGCGGGCTTGTATGCAGGTGCGCTGTACACTGGGGCAGGTGCGCTGTATGCGGGGGCTGGGTGGTAAGGAGCGGGGGCTGGCTTGTAGGGGGCAGGGGCAGGCTTGTAGGGGGCAGGTGCTGGGTGGTAGGCGCTGTGAGCGGGGGCCTTGTAGAAAGCTGAAGCCTTCTCGTTGTGGGGGGACTCGAAGAAGGGGGTGGCGGCGAAGGTGGTGGCAATAGCCAGGGAGAAGACGATCTGAAAAAATATGAATAGGTTTAATTTTACTATTGATATTTTATAGAACGTATGTTAACCTTTGACAACATCTCCCTGTAACCATTTAGAATTTTTAACTGTTGAAAATATTACTACTTCATAAATTAAAGGGTTCATACTTCGAGCCAAAGTGGTTGCAAAAATGTTTTAAAAAAACAGCAGCGTAGAATATTGTTACAGTATTTGCTTTTTAGCTTAACCTGATTTCCGTATCGAACATTTTGATTGAAGCTAATTAACAGAAAGTAACAAAAAGTATCTGTAAACTCCAACTTTGCCTCATACCACAACTGAAATCAGAACCTGATTTTTCACACTAATTTAATAGAACATTAGATTGCTGAAAAATATATAAATATCAGTTAAATAATCAAGTATCAGTATTTTGTACATATTATTAATGCCTGAATAATATTTTAGCTATGTCAAATAAATTCGATAATTCCTGTTTCTTTGTAAATTTTAGTTTAGTGATGTGTAAAATAAGTATCGTATTTGATTTTGTTCAAATAAAAATAACTAAAAATAAGAATAAATAAATGTTTTTTGTTGTAATAAAATAATATCATACATAACAGTTTATAACTGAAAGGAGATATAGAGAGAAAATATAATTTTTAATAGAAAGGTAAAGAGTAACTGAAACAAAATAGCATTTCTCCTGAGCCACACACGCGTTAACGGACGATTTAATAACGGAGAGAGAAAAATGAAATGGGACTTTCAGTATTAAATAAATTAACAATATATGATTACAGCCAAAATTATGAAATAAGAATTTTTGTTTTATTTGTTGTTTGTTACATTTTAGTATTACATTTTTCATTTATAAAGCCTTGAAATGGAATTTTCTTTTAAATAATAATTATTCTGCGTTTTACAAAGCACACAATATTATTTGTACTTTTTATATGCCATTGTTTTGACGACGTTAAAAGTAATTCATTGTATGTGCGATTTAAAGTTTATATAGAGTTTTCGAAAAGCAAAAAGGTTTATATTGTATTTTCAATAGAAATACAAGGCTTTTTAGAGACATTTGTCTGAAAACTCAGATCTTTTTAAATCTTTCTTTTAACGGAAAAAATAAACGAAATGCTGTATTCTTAATCAAAATAATGTAGTATGATATTGATTATTGTAAAGGTTTAAGCGTGTCTCTATTTACCTCATGATTTCATTGATTGATTATGTTTATATCTACTCACTTGCCTAACCTAAGTATTTTCAGTTTTCATCCAAAATGAAAGCAGAGAATAAAGCAAGTAAAGAGATCAAGATATATACGCTAAGCCCCGAGTGTAATAATTTAAATCAAAACAGCAGAACAGAGAAATTTAGTTCTTGAGACAAATGTTAAAATCTTAACATCTCGGTTAAACTACAAACTAAAACGATTTTGTTGACACCACAAACTTCAAAATACGTTTAATGGAATAGTGTGTACAAAGAACAGCTTCACAAAAAATAATTTTAAAAATTACATTGTTTCATTTCTAAATCTGACTTGTTTTTTTTAAAGTTTTTAAGTAATTTCCCATCATTTCTCTCATCTCATTATCCCCTAAGTTGAGTTAATGCCTAAAAATTATATTGAGCAAATGTAATTCCTTGCAGAAACCATTTTAATTGAAGATTTTATTGAAAAACTACAAAACCAGGACGATTTTGTTAACACCTCAAACATAAGAATCTATTATAATATGGAGTAGCGTAAACAAAGATTAGCTTTACAAAAGCATTTTTTTAATTTACATAGTCTTGTCAAAAATAATTTAACTTAATAAAATGAGTAGTTTTTATGTTTAAAATAGCAAGAACAAATTACACACTTTTAACATTAACATTAAGAAAACGATTTTTAAGCAGCCCTTTGTTTATTTCAAATCTTCACAGCTCAAGTAATGGATTAATTTGAAACCTTGTTCGTAGAAAACACAAAATATATTGTGAAAACTTAACCCGCGGTTACTTGATTCAAGTCTCCCAGCTGATTTATGCAACAGTGCTGCTCCCTGTAGGCGGTCAATGTTAGGCAGGACCCTAGTACCAGGCCAATGCCACCAGAGTGACCTTGGGCCTTTCAGGCTCACCTCTATTTATACTGTTAAACTATTAATCTATCTTTTTATCAAGATTTCTTCCTTAATCCTTGTATCCTTAATACCATTAACAAAAACTATTCCTCCTTCGTGTCTTAAAGTTTTAGGTTTTAAACATTACCTAGGTTTGTAGTTTTACAACAATGATTTAGAACTTAATAATTCGTTTTAACTAATCATAGGCTTTAATTTTTCAGTTAATTTTTTACAATAAGCTTAACAATGGCAAATATATTCTTTTGTTATAACAAGTAAACTAGAGTAAACATAGCCAGTGCAAACGCAAATGTTTCTACTGATTATATCGTTAAATCGATGATTATATCGATTTAATCTAGTTTTACCGATTGATTACATGTTACTTTAGAGCTATTTGATACAATTTTTGTCATATGATAGAATTATTGAATTTTCATATTTAATTTAAGTCAAATAACGAAAGCTGTAAATTGTTTGAATTGTAAAATGAATTCCGTTCACTACCACTATATCTATATTTTTACTGAGACACGCCATGTGAGTCTACTAGTCTTGTGTTAAGTCACGAGTTCCCAATTTGCTTTTCAATATAAAAATAACAAATCGTATTGTTTTTTTTACATTTTTATCTATGAAAACGTAAGAAAATTCTGTATAGTTCGTCTCTCAATACAATTTAAAATTGAGAAACTGTATATTAAAGCTAGTATATATTTTAATATAGGCCATTCAGTTGCAGAACATGTTTTCATACCTTTTAGGTTAAAAGTACCGTACGTATTGATACTAGGCTAGGTTTTTTTTAAAGCAAGTTAAAATCTGTAATAGTTTTATGAGCGTATTCCCCTTCCAAATCTGTAATTACAAAGTTTTATTGTACCACAGGTATTGTAATACAAGTGTTTACCACAGTTACTGTATCAATTACTACCAGTTTGCACCAAAGGTTCATTCTAAATTTGTAATCAAATTATTAAGTTATGATACATTTTTTATATCTATAATTTTATTTATATTTGTAATTTTTCTATACAAATGCCCTATAAAAACCTTTTACAAGCATATTTATATTTTCAAGTTCAATTCAAGGAGAAATGTGTGATTTACTTTCTGATTCTTATTGGGACAGCTGTTTAGAGGAACTGAAAACACTTCCACTATCTAAAGAAAGTCCATTCATGTTACTACTTATTTTTATCAACACTTATATACTCGTATATATAATTATTTTGCAAAACCCCCTTGATTTTATGATTCATCTCTGTGAAATAAAAAACTTGTTTTCTATACTTAAAATTTGTATATGCCTTATTATATTGCATAGCTTCCTAAATCACTTTAAAATTCAAGAAACCCTTAAACAATTTAATTTTTTTTATTTAAAAAATATTTGAATAAACATTTTTTAAGTCGATGTCGTGTTATGTAACTCACCAGAGCCTGCATGTTGAGGGTGCACAGTGTACAATGTCAGCAACACAGGCCTGGGGACCATATATACCTGGCGCCAGGGTCAAGACTAGGACCTTGGTCTCTCTGGGTCGATCGGGGATCTATCCTTTCTTAAATCATGGGTAATTCATTATTTTTTGAATTTGTAACCGATCAGAACTCATTTGCATGAAACCGGGTTTTTCTATGTAGGTTAAGGTTCACTAATTGCCCGGTTAAGATGTGTATCTCGACTTCCGATGTTTTGCATGAGCTGTTGGTAAAATAGCATAAGGTGGATTGTAAAGCTCTATATTATTTTTTTTAAACAATTTTCTTCACGAAATAACAATAATTATTGAAAAAATTATTTTAACAGAGGCTTAGCTCGTTGCCGTTACCAAACACGTCCGTTTCACAGGACGATATTATTTCTTAGAAAGACGCATTTTTGACATGGGGGTCTTAGCTCTGGGGAGTGTTGGCAATTTTCGAGACCAAAATTTGAAACAGTAATGTGATGTGCTTTGTGACGTCATATGGCTATAAAGACAGCAGTTTAGAGCAACACAACACATTACCTTTGACATTTCCATGATCCAACCTATTTCCCTCAGGGAAGTAAATAAAATAACTTTATATACTGGGACGGTGGCGACGTCCTGTAATCCAGCTACTTGGAGGTCACGAATTGTGGATAGTTGTGAGAGATGGTTGGTGGATGTAGTGTTATCTTGTGTGGATTAACGTCCGCACTATTGAATACTACGTTAATCCGCAAAGACCATCCTCATAATTAGACCAATTCGTAATTCAGAGGCCGTGGTTCGGATTCAACGTTAAAGTGTAGGTCCATTAGTTGTCATTGGCTGTTTAATTAACAGTCCTGTCTAAGGAACATGTCAGCCTTAGTCAGTAACAAGACACAAGATCGCACCAAAATCATCCTACATTCATTCCTCATTCATACTTGGCTTAAAATACCTACCTGGGTAGGTCGCTATTTCAGTTAAAAGTAAAAGTAACTGTTTCTTCGAAAAACTTGTATCAGGATATTTTACCGAAATTGTTAATCGTTTCTCTTATAACCATACAAAGAACCTGACTCTACCCGAGTATCAGTATACACATTTTGACGTGAAAATAGACACTTCGTATTTTTTCAATTTACATACAAATGGCCATACCTACACCGTAATTAAAAGTCCCAAATGTTACCTTTCAGTTCTGTTTTAATCTGTTTTGAAGACCAATTGTACATAAAGACCATGTCAAGTCAGAAAGACCTATTAAATTTTCTTAAAATAAATATGAGCTTAATAATTAATCGGTTGACACATTTTATTGGAAGTGAAGTGAAATGATAATTCTACATCTATTAAGTGAATAAAAGTTGTTAAATGTATTTTTAATATTGGGGATTAAAATAAAAATATAAAAATGGAATAAGAGATTTTCGATAACATTTTTTTCACTACCTTCATACTAAAAAATCGTATCTACACTATATTTTTTAGACTTTATATTTTAGAAACCCTAACTATGCAGTACTTTTTGTGATAATGTGCAGTTATTGAGCTCAGCTATATTATTTTTGTAAAATAATTATGATATTAATACAGTATCAACTAAATATTCATTCTAAAAATTCATGACATTCTGATTTTATTTTTAACAATAACAATCTTTAAAAAATTCCAGATTTTGTTGGTAGGACTGTTGACCAACGACACTGACAAATGAATAAGTTTATATTTGTTAGAAAAATGTTGCATATCTCATGCAATACATTATACTCTTCACACTGATATTCCCCTTAGTGTATCCACCAAAGTCAATTGCTTTTTTTAACGAATATGACTTAAAGTTGCAATAATAAAACTGGGAAATAAACACTCCATACGTTCAAAGAACAATAATTTAATTATTTACAACGTAAGATGATTGGACCAATTACAAACCATTCTCTTGATTATGGTGATGGACAGGCTCTTCCTGGTGATGTTCGAAAAAATGGATAACTGGGATCTTGATTGGAATCTGATGGCCAACGTGAAGGTTGTAGTTCTGATAGGATTTGGCAGGTTCGTGGTGTTCATACTTGGACTCACGGTGTTCGTGATGCTCAAAATGTGGTTCGTGATGCTCAATGTGTTCATGATGTTCAAACTTGGGCTCGTGGTGCTCAATATGTTCATGATGTTCAAACTTGGGCTCGTGGTGCTCAATATGTTCATGATGTTCAAACTTGGGCTCGTGGTGCTCAATATGTTCATATTCAAACTTGGGCTCGTGGTGCTCAATGTGTTCATGATGTTCAAACTTGGGCTCGTGGTGCTCAATATGTTCATGATGTTCAAACTTGGGCTCGTGGTGCTCAATATGTTCATGATGTTCAAACTTGGGCTCGTGGTGCTCAATATGTTCATATTCAAACTTGGGCTCGTGGTGCTCAATATGTTCATGATGTTCAAACTTGGGCTCGTGGTGCTCAATATGTTCATGATGTTCAAACTTGGGCTCGTGATGCTGAATATGTTCATGATGCTCGAATTTTGGTTCATGATGTTCAAACTTGGGCTCGTGGTGCTCAAAATTTTCATGATGCTCAAATTTGAGTTTATGATGTTCTATATGTTCATGTTCTTTATGGGGCTCGTGATGTTCAATGTGAGGTTCATGGTGTGAGTGATGTTCGTGAAAACCAGCTGATACGACTGCCACCAACAGCAGAACATCTACGATATTCTGAAACCATCGTAGCCAGTGCTAATATTTACCTTCATTGTAGAGACTTATTTTTTTACATTTTAAGTATATTATAAACATTTTAATGAAGGTATATTAGTAGTGATCTTTGACTTAGAAAGTAATTACTGTAATTAAATACATCTAATACGTTAAGTGAATTTAGTTTCATCATGGTATTAAAATCACAGGATTGTGGTTGGATCGGTATTTCACGAATATGAATTCATATTGAGTATTAATTCAATTATTCATATTATTAAATTTCAGTATTTTCTCAAATATTAAGGAGATCACTTGTGAAATAATTTGTTGTTAACTTTTACAGTGAGAACATGGCTGTAAAAACTGCCTTTCAGGTGTTTAGAGTCATAAAATGATTTGGTAAACTACTGTATTGGTGAAATGTGACAAATTCTATGCAGCTACTTAAATAGCAGCTCGTAAATCTTTTCATAGCTATGAAGATTGTACAATTAATTCCTTTGAAAACATTAATGTTCCTATCAAAATATAGGGAGCGAACTTGATTGTTAAAGAATTTTCGAGTGAAATTAATGTGACTAAAATATGCTTGGAAGCGTATATTATGTAAAAGCCTTTTTAATTATGGAACTTTATGGAATAGAAAGTACTTACTGGTCCCATTGTGTTGTAGACGGTGAGCTATGGCGATGCACTGAAGAGGTGTTGGCTGAGGCCTCATATATACTACGAGACACGCTTCGTCTAACAATCAGTGCAACGTCAATCCTCTCACGGTTTCTCGGAATTCACTCATTATATTTGGATTACTCGTTTGTTAGCAACGATACTTACTTAAATTAAAATTGTATTTTCAACGATATCAGAGTTTTTATTTCAATCGTACATGTTTTTGCTAACTTAATGTGTATATCCTACAAAAAAATCACTTCAGGGTCATTCTGTTTGAACAAAGTTAATATTCATAAATGTGAATAATTAAATTCTAATTAAATTAAATATAAATTAAATGAATAAAAATTAGTGACGGATATTTTTCCGGAGTAGTCTCTTATGAGCTAACGAACAGTTCCCTATCCTCGATAATGTGCTAAACGGTTTCAGGCTAGTCCCTCGGAGCTGAGGGGGAGGTTTTAGTCCTACACTCCGTGCATAACACATTTCCTCCTCCTTGCCAAAAAAACCCATAAGATCATATAACATATACCATCATCCCTTTAATTAAAGGAGTTTGTCCATTCTTATGATTGGTTGGTATCTCATAAAATGTAACCATATGAAACACGAGGGCCATTCAATGAGTAAATAAACAAGCTCAAAATGGGCATTTTACTTTTCAATATATTCCCTTGCCATTTTTAAACACCTGTTCAAATTTCTCCTAGTTATTTTTACAATACTATCAGCTTTAACTTCTTTAGATTGATGTCGGAATCACTTTTGTACCACGATTTTATCTCTTAATTCGATTGACAACTTCTGATTATTTTTTTCAATTTTTAATTGGTGTAGTGCTAGTACTAGATTTGTAAGGGAGATATGGAAGGACTCAGTTTTTGGAATTTATCTTTCTTCAGCTGAGCCGTATGTGAATTGTGTTGTCATGAATTACAATACATAGGTTCAAATGGCAGGCCGTATATTGTATTGCAGGATATTCCTACCCTTGTGTTTAATTTTTCGCCACACAACAATCAACATTGTTCCGAATCAACGTATCAATCCAAGATTAGAAAGAGGATGTCCTAACTTCATAATCTTAATCTTTACTCCGTAAATAACAAATGTCACATATACAATGTGTTATTAATTACAAATAAAGAGATAGAGTACAAAACAGACTATAATTATATACAATATCAATTCCATTAACTAATGCCATTTTAAAAACAATTACACTAAATTTTGACACAGTCTGAAAGGAATTGCTTAACTGAGTAGGGACACTTCTCAAGCAAAACAATTTTAATTTTCTCAAAATAATTTGGTGTTTGAATTTTTTTCAGATATATATTCAGCGCATTATACAACCGTTGGTCATAGGTAGTAATACACCTTTCGAGGAGTGTCAGTTTGTGAATAGGACGTACCAAATTACTCTTATGACGAGTGTTATAGTGATGCCAGGCAGCATTGCATTCAAAGAGATGAGAATTGTTTTTAAAGAAATACATAGCTTGAAGAATGTACACGTCTGGAAGAGTTAAAATATTTAGCTTGGAATGATCAGTCGTCAATACTCACTATCGAATTTCCTATGGAAAAGTAAGGTATTCACATGATCCTCATGATGACAGTTAAGCCCGGGACCATGATAGACGTATATAACTCGACCACCTGAACACGTTTTGGAGAGATGGGGTCGTACGCATATATATGTGTCGACACGATAACAGCTGTAGTCATTATCTGATTGTTATAAAATCCGGTAGAGTTGTTCCTTTCTGTAATATCTTGGATGGGTTCGTTGGGCAACGCGATCGGACTACATTAACTACACTTGGGGGGGATTGTTTGTGTTTTTATTGTAGGTTAGTTTTACCTGCATTCAAATTCAATTTCAATTTCCTATCTCTCACAGACCATGAGAAAAATGTACCTTTGTACAAAAGAACTCGATCATCGGTAAATGAACCATACAGTGATATTTTAGCATTGAACATTAAACTCTAGACATGCAATATTAATTAATTAAAAATATATATTTAGGATAATCATATATAAATTCTAAGACCAGTTCCTTAAAGAGGAAGATTTCGTCTTTAAAACTACATTAAAATAGAAAATTAAAAAATATTATCAACTATCGGTAAATGAGCCATAAAAGGCTATCATCGAATATAAACTTGAGACAAAGTTTAAAAAATAAATACTTAGGATCATTATACATAAATTCTAAGTTCAGTTACTGAAAGAGGATGATTTTTCCTTTAAAAAATGCATTATAATGTTCCGATTTATTTCCCTGTGAAACCCCTTCTGTGGAATATAGAGAATGCATGAAATAAGTTTCGTTGTTATAAGTTTTTTGGAGAAGATGGCGTAAAATGTCTCTTAGAGCGAAACAGACAAACACACAGATACAAATTGAGATAAGACTTTTTCGGCTTATCTAATGCACAAAACGAAAAAATAGCTAAAAAATCAATAACTTTGAGCAATGTACCAACAAAACTCTACTTTTATTTATATAGATTTGTGTAAAGTCTCTTATTCCAAAATTGATGTGTAGATTTTATAGGCCGATTTTATATTTTTATTTAGACCGAAAATAAACGGTAAAAAATTATATTTTTTTACAGTTTGTCAATGGATGAATCAGGCTAGTGTTGTGTGGGTGTCCATGCGTGTCCTCCCTGTATAAATGATGCCTCAGGCGTACATGGATCAGTCAGTCACCCACCTGCATCAACATGGGAGTGGTAAGTCTACTGGAGTATTGTAGTACCTTACGACAATAAACATTCTTCATCCATTAGCTAATTAAAATCATTGTTTTCATTTCTTGAGTGCAAATTCTTAAACCATTACATTCTTGAATTATTTACGTAGATGTTAGGTAAGAGGGAGACGATCAGAGGGATAGAACTTTTTAAATACCAGTAATTGGGTAAACATAAAATGGAGTTTACAGTATCCATGTAAAAAGCTCATAACGATTAACGTGAAAAAGTAGTCGTAAGTTTTACAAGCAATTATAACTTTAGCTTATACGTTCTCTCTTATTAATCTTACTTTTTACAATTACAATGCTGTTAATTTCATATTTTATGGTTTACCGATCTCTGCTTATACGCAGTTTTTATAGTTGAGAAAGATATAAAGTTGTTATTCTATGTTATCTATAATATTATAAAGAAGAGGTGGTGTCTGTATGTTTGTTGGTGGGTTTGTTTGTGGGTTTGTTGTGGCAAGTGAACGCAAAAAATACTGAACCAAACAGTTTGAAATTTTACACAAAGGCAGATCTTAAACTCATGCAACACATAGGCATACTCATTTCCTTAAAATCCTCTCGGGCTACGCCCTGTGAACGTCCTAAGTTTCAATGTTTACATTTTTAGAAAATTAAAACATAAAATTACTTGAATTTCAACAGCTGTGAACACTAAAATTTGACAGTTCGAGAAGCAGAAGACATGGTTGCTGTAAATACCCTGGGATTCAATGTTTACAGTTTTTAATGTCAACATCCGCTTACTTTAAATTTTGACAGTTCGGGAAGAAGAAGAAATAAAGTTAATTTTTACACATATACTGCTGGATCGAAACTGCGGATCTGCTGGATTAGTGAATTATTAGTTTGAAATAGTGGAATGGTAGATTTTTAATTTTCTCCCGATGCTTGCCTCTATTACGTTAATGCTTATCCTCTCCCAATATTTGACATATGTTACTTTGTCATGTTTAGACATATACTTAGACACGTGTTTTGTCATTTTGTAAACAATAAACAATTAATTATCAATAACTTAAATGTATCTGTAGAGCCCACACCTCTCAGCCTTTTTAACCCGTGCGAAGAACGGGTACTTTGGCTAGTTATTTTTAAATAGGGGTTTCAATAAACACAAATTTAATTAAAACTGTTAGTATTAAAATAATAAAATAGATATTGGTTGATTCTAACTAGCTTGTATTAATAGTTTTGATTGTTTTAGATGGTTTTCGCCATTCTGCTGTTAGCTGCAGTCTCAGCCGAAACGCATCATGACCACCAAATTGAACATAAAAAACCTCTAACTCACCACCAAGATCCGAAATTCAAAAATGACGAACACCACTCAAATCACGAGCATCATGACGTCATATTAGACCATCATGATCATTTTGAGCATTACCTGCCTAAGTTTGATCACATTAAACACCACAAGCCAAAATTTGAGCATCATGAACACTTTGAGCACCACGAACCCAAGTTTGAACATCACGGGCATCTTGAGCATGTTAAGCATCACGAGCCTAAGATTGAGCATCATGAACACTTTGAGCACCACGAGCCTAAGATTGAGCATAATGAACACTTTGAGCACCACGAACCCAAATTTGAACATCACGGGCATCATGAGCATGTTGAGCACCACGAGCCCAAGTTTGAACATCACGAGCATCATGAGTATGTTGAGCACCACGAGCCTAAGATTGAGCATCATGAACACTTTAGGCACCACGAATCCAAGTTTGAGCATCATGAACACATTGAGCACCACGAGCCCAAGTTTGAGCATCATGAACACATTGAGCACCACGAGCCTAAGATTGAGCATCATGAACACTTTAAGCACCACGAACCCAAGTTTGAGCATCATGAACATATTGAGCACCACGAGCCCAAGTTTGAACATCATGAACACATTGAGCACCACGAGCCCAAGTTTGAGCATCATGAACACATTGAGCACCACGAGCCCAAGTTTGAACATCATGAACACTTTGAGCACCACGAACCCAAGTTTAAACATAACGAGCATCATGAACACTTTGAGCACCATGAACCCAAGTTTGAACATCACGAGCATCATGAACACTTTGAGCACCACAAACCCAAGTTTGAGCATCATGAGCATATTGAGCACCACAAGCCAAAATCCGAGCTTCAAGAACATATTAAGCATTACGAGCCCAAGGTTGAGCATCATGAGTCCAAATCTGAGCATCACGAACACCACGAGCCTGCTGAGTCCTACCAAAACTACGTCCTGCACGTCGGTCATCAGATCCCCATCAAGATCCCTGTCATTCATTTCCATCATGAACACCATCATGAGGAGAATAGTCTATAACAAATTATATTGTAAAATAATAATTTTTTTTCCTCTAGCATTGACTAATCATTAATCAGACACCTTTAGCTTTGGTTAATTGATAACAAATCCTTAATCGCTATAAATCAATATCAGCAATGTTGGCTCTCATAATCTCTTGCTGAAATCATGTTTTGAAATATATTTTTTAACTTAGTAAGTAATATCTCAACAAGTATAGCCAACGCACACAGCAGGAGACGCACGTATGCAGACGTGTGGAGAAAAAAAATCACTCACCATATGTAAACATCTGCATACTGACGTCTGTGTGCGTTGCAACATCTAATAACACGGGGGCCATTTTTCCTCCATCCATCTGCGGACGTCTGTATACGTGCGTCTATTGCTGTGTGCGTTGGCCTTTAAAAGGAGCATATCTATAGACAAAAAATGGACGGACTGGCGAACGAAAATAAGAATAAAACGGTCGGATACGTGGACGGATAAACAGCTGATGGACGGATGTAGAGACATATATGCTAAAAATAGACAGAAAACAGAGAGGCAGATAGATAGTTGGAGGAACAGATGTACAGATTGACGGACGGACGTCGGCACGGTGCCAGGGACTTTCATTTCCCTAATTTCCAAGTCCAGAGCTTGTTCTCAGCCCGTTCAATCTGTCATTCGCGCCCATTTGACTAAATTATAGCCTCTAGAAGACGCTATTAGCATCAGGTCAGTGGAAACTTTTAATAAAAACCACCGCATGATCGCCAACGAATCCTATTATGCCTGCAACTTGGTTGAAATGCATATACACTCGTATACGTAAATATAGTTTCCCTCATGGCCCCAGTTCGTTATAACTATTGTTGATTTATTGAATAGATTTTACTCCCAACGAATTACAATCTTATAATCTTGTTAAAACACATCATTGTTCTTCATATAAAATGTAACGTTAAAACTTTACAAAAGTATTGTAAAAATATTAAATTAAAAACTATTAAAAAATATTATTCTGAATCTTAAGTCTGGAGTCTTATCTGGTTTAGCGTCTTATCAGAGTTTACTAAACATTCTATGGATTTTTTCTGTTTAAAAATAAACAAAGTTTGCACTAGAGATTGAATAAGTTTTGGAGGTCCTACCATTTTTTTACATGGATATGTCTTAGCTCTAGGGGGGGTGTTAGTAGTTTTTAAGATGGAAGATATGTAACAAGTTTCCATAGAAACTACCAGAGCTGAGTTATTGAGTTGTTTATATAAAAGAATAAGAACAGCTGTTTAAATGAACTTAAAACATTCCCTTTAGACATATCCATGATATAACCCATTTCCCACAGGGAAAAATACGAACATTTTTACAATAACAGTTACCAGCTACTCAAAATTACCAGCTGGTAATTGGATTTACAGTCAAACCAATCTTATTAAATGCAGCTTAGTTTTTTTTTATTTATTCATTAAAACATAATATATTTTATATTTTCTGAAAATGTATTTTTTCCAAAGACAATGTGGTATTTCCTCTCTTCCCAATATGGTAATTAATATGTTAAAACAATCATTGCATGTTCAAGTTTATCATCAATTTACACCAGATCGTTGATTTTCTCTTCAATATCATAAACATAATTATCAAACTAATGAACTCTCAACAGAAAGGTCTTAGCATAAGAATATTGCTTCTTATATTACAAATTTCAAATGACGGAAAAATTAACGCCATACTTTCAACTATCCGGTATGATAAATGTTAATTAATTAATGGTATACTTATATTGGAAATATTTCGTTCTAAACAACAATGACAATATTGATTGTTATTAAAATATCTATAAACATAATACGTGTACTAAAATTGTATTGATTAATTCAAATAATTCGAAACCCTGTTTCCACTCATGTTACGTTAACCATTTGTATGTAATCATAACTTCTTTAAAAATGATTCTGAAATACTTAATACAGTACATTTTTCTACACATATTTTTCAACAATAAACTGAACTTCCATTGTTCTGAGGATGAAAATATTGTTTAATGGATTTAATTTGTAAGCATAAAAAAAATGTAAATACTTAGGTCTATCTTAAAATATGTATATATCATTATCTTAAGTGTTTGGTATCTAGTTGGTAAGAGTTGTAGAATAATTATTTATAAAGAATATACAAATATTATGTTAAAAAATAGAATTGTCGGTACTGTGTTACCTTAATATTTATTTAAGTGATAAAGGAATGTATTGTGAATGATACTTTGTAAATTTTAATTGTTCACTGGAACTTACAAGCAACACGAGTGACTTATAACTTTGTAATATTTCCCTTTCAGACTTCAATAATTACAAATGTTACAATTCGCTTCGTAGAAAACGCTTTTAATATTTTTTAGTCATTCATACGGTTTAAGAAAATATTTTAACCGTTTACTTTATCAAGGCTAATTATTTAGTTTAGTAAATTTTCCAATGTTTTTCGCCATACAGAGGATAAAATGTCCTGTAAAAAATATTCCGTAAAAGGGAAGTCGTGGGAATATAACTCATAAAACGTTAAAAAGCAGCCTTGACATCTATTGATATCATTCAAACCCATTTACTTTTAGTAAATGCCCTTCACAGTCGATTCATAGTCCATCCTTAGCAGCGTTAGTAAATGTACTTAAAATTGTGTAAATTACACTTACACGAAATAAAACATAAAATTGCAAATTGTTCCAGTTCAATGAGGTAAGCATTCATGCCTATGATGATAGTTAATATTTTTAAACACTTGTGGTATCAATAGGTATTTGCCTAATAACAACCCCAAATAGGTTTATGAAACTAAAAATTAATAATATGATAGAGCCTTATAATAAAGAGGACTAGAATGTATTTGAAAAGTAACTTAATTTTGCAACTACAATCTTAGAATTCAGTTTCCTTGGAGGAAAATTAAATTACAATATGAGTGGTCCCAATCTTTTTCTCTTAACAACAGTTATATGCGTGATATAAGTAAAATAACATTAGTATACTGTTAAAATTTTAAATGATTGTCACGCAAATCAGCCATTCCATAAACAGATAATACTAAGCCTGTTTGAGTGATTTTGTTGCGTGATGTGACCTTACGCTGCATACCAAGTTTCATGGAAACGGTTGGGGAATAAGGAAGAAATTCATTTTTAATATTCACCATAAGAATAAATAATATGGTGCTCTCAGACTGTGTACGAAGTTTACCACGGATATTAAATTCATGTTTTCTCTGGAACCGTTAGTCTACGAAAACGGTTCAAAATACTAATTTGTTTAGATTTTTAACTGGTTTTAAAGGTGGTAGTCAAATTATACTCTACGTTTATTGTTTTCGCAGAAAATTAAAAAAACTACTTTTTGGACTTTTAAAAGCCCGTAACTTTTAAACCGCAATGTTTTGAGAAGGGTAGGTGGTGACATTTTGTTTATTTCATAAATGACTACAAATCATAGTTTTCATCAAAATCGTTAGAGCCGTTTTTTGAGAAATTTTCATTTCACGTGTTTTTGGGGGTTTTAAAAATGTATATATCCACCAGAAACTCAGTGGTAGATAGTAATCACTACTTTTCCTTTTCCTTTTAAAGTAAATGTTTTTTACTTTAAAAGGACAAATGGTATGTATTGTTTGGTACAATTACTCAAAGAAGAAAAACCACCAATCTAACGAAAAATATTTATTTTACTTTATGAATTTTCTTCCCTTGGGGAAATAGCTTAGATCATGGATAAGTCTAAAGGGAATGTTTACAGTTCCTATATACAGCTGTCCTTGTAACCACATGACGTCACTTCCGTTTCAAATTTCGGTCTGTTGGATTGCCAATACCCTTTCTCCACAGAGCCAAGATATATCCATCTCAAAAATGTCCGTATTTACTTCCCTATGGGAAATAGGTTATATCATGGATATGTCTAAAGGTAATAAACAGCTGTTCTTATTAATTTATATTAAAATTCAATAAAATAGCTATGGTGGTTTCTATGGAAATCTGTTACATGTTTTCCATCTTAAAAATTGCCCACACCCCCCAGAGCTAAGACATATCCATGTCAAAAATCATGATTTATTGAACACCTGTACTTTTCCCTAACCTTCACTTGAACTTAGAGGATTCCTTCCAAACTAAGTTAGCCTCAACGATCGCAAAAAAATCCTACCAACCTTCCAGGAATACAAGTAAGGACGTGATAATTGTCGTCCACGCGTCTGTCTGCAGGTAGCATGCGATCTGAGTCACCGCGCGGTTTATATGTATTTTGAGAGCCGTAACGAGGTGGCAGGCCTTGCCCCTTTCGCCTGTCAATGTCGAGACCCAAGTAGGTTAGCGAATAAAATATTTGTTGGGATCGCCTACAATCACCACACTGTAACTTAGTGTGGCGGTCTAGCACTGCGGTGGGTGTTTAGGCCAGGGGGTGGTCTGCAACACTATAAAAGGAAGGGGTTAATGATAGGGTTGTTTTATAAGATTAGATTAGATCATTGAAATGGCAACCATACTACAATTGCCTACATTGTATCCAAGTATGAATGAAGATTGAGTGTAGGATGATTGTGGCACGATCTTGTAGTTTTGTTACTGACTAAGGCTGACATGTTCCTTAGACAGGACTGTTAATTAATGGCCCAACAGCCGATGGCAACTAATGGACCTATAGTTTAACGTGGAATCCAAACCACGGCCTCTGAGTTACGAATTGATCTAATTGTGAGGATAGTCTTTGCGGATTAACGTAGTATTCAATAGTGCGGACGTTAATCCACACAAGTGAACACTACACCCACCGACCATCTCTCACAACTGGATTACAGAACATCGCCACCGTCCAAGTCAAACATTTGTAGTGATTATTGAGAGAGAATGTTTTGCAGGTAATAATGTTTGTGTTGTGGATTACCAACTATCATCACACTGCATGTTTGTGTGACACACTAGCGCTGATGTGTGTAAATTTGGGAGTGGCCTGTGACACTAGGGAGGGGTTAATGATAGGGTTGTATCGTATTTTGAGAGATAATGTTTTTATAACGAATAATATCCATCGTTGACCACTAATCATCACCACACTGTACCTTTGTGCAATGGCATAGCGTTGCTGTGTGATGCGTTTAGACCATGAGGTGATCTGCAATACTAATGACAAGGTTGATATAAATATTGAGAGGAGAATGTTTTATAACGAAGATAATATTTTTATTGAGCTATTTATGAATATACCTTTTTATTCTGCTTCTATAATAGTGTTTTAACACTGTAATGATAAATGTATTGGTCAGGCATTAAGTTATTACTTCATAGATATGGATGTAAGAATGAGAGCTGTATAATAGTTGTGTAATTTTGTGAAGCAATTAAAATGCCAATCGTGCGTCTTCAACAGGGTCGTCTTTTTCATACCTTGCTTCTAGGACAGATATTTTACTAGTCAAGATAAATTTTAAAACAAAAACTGTTTGTGAGAAGCTGGTTCAAACGTATTTGGGCATCCCAAGACCCCTGACGTCATGTACCAAGAAGTCTAAAACACCAATGCGTCATAGAGGCGAACGAACTATTCACGAAATTCAAAATGGGTATCCAAGTTTAAGGGTGGCACACCCCAAAGAAACGAGGAAAGACCAAAGGTGTGATGGAAGCTGTTCACTTTGGATACCCAGAAGACTTACACATATTGTAACTATTACGACAGATATTGACATTTTAATATACGCAATTAACGCAGGATGAAGACTTATTAACTTTGGTCATCCAGTTAGAATAAAAAGTCTAAAGCCATATTAGTTTAATTCTTACATTAAACAAGGAGGAGGTTTTCGGAATTGCTCAGGAATACATTCTGGCTCTTTACATTATCCATAAATCTTGTAAAGTTTTCAGTACAAATCACCACAAACCTATGCATTTGTAACCTCTCGTACAAATGCATCCATCTTCACGCACATATAATCTTACCTATACATATTTACCTAACTGTGTTTAATTAGTTGATTTATGAGTCAGTCCAAAGAAACAGTGTGGTAATAGTAGGTGATCCGTGAAAAATGTAGTCTCTGTTAAAAATTTCTCCCCTCAATATTCCTTACATCCCTCTCGGTAAACCCCCTTTCCATTAGTACCACAAACCCTTACAAGGCCTAAAACACACAGCAACCCTTGGCCGCTATACAAAGATACGATGTAGTAGTAGGACATCCTTACATTATCTTACCCTCATTATCACACATACAGTATTATCTTAGTTACAAAAAATGCTACTCTCAATCTTATTCCAACACTCCGCATTTAGTACCACAGACCCCTACATAGCCTAAAACACACAGCAACACCTATACAAATCTACAATGTGGTATTAGGTGATCCACGTCACATATTATATTTATTACAAATCATTCTCCCCTCAATATTCGTTACAACTCTCTCATTAACTCGCTTCCAATTTAGTGGTGCGGACCACATTGTTAAGTCTAATCTTGCTATCAAGTGTCACCTACTACATGTACTTTTAACTCCGTCCACGCGCCAGGTGAAATAACATGCTCCATATTAATTGATAAGTTTCAACAGGACCTTGTTCAACATCATCCTTCACATTTGTCACAAATTACAGCTTCACTCAACAGCTGGCCTCGGGACGCCTGTGGTTGGTCGGTCTGTTATTGGAGGGACCAATACGTCGTTTAGGCACGAACGTGTCCAACATTCTTATTGGTTACGTTATACGTTTACATTTGATTAAAATCTGAAATTAATATTTTGGGGACCAAGTGTACAAAAATAACCTAGTTAGAGGTGTTTATTTGTTAAATTGGAGAATTAAGAAACCTCAAAACGAACTATTCCCGGTATGGTATATAGTTTAGGTGGTTAAACAATATAAGATACGTTGATTGTAATCACGCCAAAGGAAAAGTTAAACGCATGCTTCTAGGAAACGGTAAAAATCTAAATAGTCTTTCCAGGATTTGAAATTGTGACCTCTTGCACTGAAGTCCAAGATACTAACCACTTCGGTAGTAGGACATTCAAACTGTCAACTTATTTTAAACATACTCCTAAACATTAGGAAAAAATAATTAAAATGATGTATTCCAAATTATTTCAGTTTGATTATCAAATGCACCAACAATAATCACGGTTTCGAAGATTGTTTTGTGCCTATGGTGCATTTTAAAGTTGCCCTTTTTCATGGCAAGCAAAGAATTGGTCGCGTCAAAAGGAGATCCTTACTCTGGTAAAGATCTCCTTTTGACGCCAGTAATGCAGTAATGGCACACACTGGTAAAGGTCCTGACCTTAACCAGTGCCGTCACTTCTTCGAATAAAACTAATACAACATAACAAAACAATACCAAGAAAAGTGTATTAGTGTTATTAAGCTAGTAAACTTTTTAAAATAAGTTATCACAAGTAATCTCACAAGCCCTTAGTTCATATAAATAAAAAAAATTACTACAAAAGATAATCAGGATGTAAATATTATAGAATAGCAGTTAAAATGTTTGAAAATTGATTTAACTCAATTCAAATAAATAATTTCTTTGAAATTTTAATTTGGTGATGTTAGGTTTATATTGTTTGGATTGCTATTGTGATTTTCTGAAGTTCAAACTTTTCACGTTTCAAAGTGTTGTGTTTATGAGCATTTTAAACGTTGTACTTTTTAAAGGAAACAAGATGTAAAATGAAATGTTAAAATGTAATTCTTTATAACAGGCAAAATACCACATTCTTACACTTACCTGCATTAAAACTAAATATGAATAAAAATAACTTATCATAATACAAACAAAAACTTATAAAAATAGAATATACATAAAAAATAAATAGATTATTTTTATTACAAAATTACACTCAGCACATACACTCTTCAGCAAGCCCACCACAAATAACAAAAACTATAAAAAACAATAGTGCACAAACTGTGATGAATGGATCTTATATGTAATAGATTAAAAAGTAAAACAAAAGTATCATAAATGTGTACATGATGAGGTATTCGTAATTGATTGAAATTAATTTAATTTGAATACGAATTTAAAGTAATCTCTAAATTAATTTGATTGTTTTAATATTGAAAGTAATGACGTTTTGATTGCTCTTTGACTTTTAATTTCAAATTTTTTCTCAGGTAGTACGGCGTGATTACATAATCTGATAAAAAACAATGATGTTTAAAGCAGTAAAATAATTTACAAAATAAACCATTCAACAAAACGTTTCACACACAACACCAAAGTATGAAAAATCCAGTACGTAGTGCATTCGTTATGAGGGTTTAAGAAGCACGGAATTAAATGAAATGAATGAAATAATCAACTTCAACAGACTCATAAAAAATGTATAGATAAGATACGCAAATATAACACGGGCGATTTAGTGAGCTCTTAATGGATGACCCATGTTCCCCGGCTAGACCTAGACCTCCTGGTCTGCGCCCATCTCCGACCTCGTGCCCAAGGTCCCAAGGGTCGCAGGATGCCGGAGGGGCTCCGTGGAGTAGCCACAGAGAGGCGAACCTAGAGCTGATCCGCGGCATTGAACCTGTCCTGGGAATACTTGACTGCCTCCAAAATACAACTGCTTTCCTCTAGCGTTGGCGTTTGACATTTCAATAAGCACGTAAATCTGAACAAATTATTCCCCAGAAAATTATTTGTGTTTTACGCTACTTTTCTAGTTCATTGATTAAAATTTATTATTTAACTTCTCTCGTATATCTAATAAAACGCTGATGTACGAACTGTTTGAAAATTTAAGATCTTTATTAGTATTAGTAATTATTAAAATTCAACTACTGCTTCTTAAATATTATTTACGTTTATAATTAAAAGGTAAAATGTGTAACATTTTCCACTTGTTAACGAGAAGCTACAAAATACATTTTTATCACAAGACATTCAATAATATAGGATTATAGTTTCTGATATTATCCGTGATAGTGAACCCCGTAAATCAAAATATTATCATGCTGACAACCCTTACAAAGGCGATGACCGATTAAAAATTCAAGGTACATAAATAAAGTAGTATGTAGGCCAGACAAAACGCTTGAAAATTACATATAATTCATGGCCTTTACAATTGTATGTAATGCTATGAAAAGTGATCAGATAGTTTTACATCTATTTATAGAAAATCAGTTGAAATAAACCATAGTTTATATCAATTAATTTAGTTAATGTATTCCATTTGATAATTATTATGAATTTCAGGACTAAATACAATAAACATATAAGTATATATCTATAACACTTCGATCCACACAGATGGGAATTTTAAGGTGAAATGAGGGACGGGTGATTGTAAGTGTAAACGAGATCGACCGCAGCACGCTGGCGTGAGTAGAGAGAATTTCATACAACTTATATTATTCCCATCAGAAAAATTGAATAGTATTAAGTATGCGAGTTTGATACAATAAGGGTCGTTTTACATGGTAATGTACTTCACTAAGTAAAAACACATACAAAATTTTATCAAATTATGTCAATAATTACGCGTCATACCAATTTATCAATTCTCCATAAGAATTATATGGGAAATAAATACGCAGTTTTGCTACCGTAAAAAACGTTAAATTTGGAATTTATGGATATATTGATAAAACTTAACTAGATAGACTTGCATACCAAATTTTTAAGAATTCGGTCATTGGAATAGAAAATCCAATGATGAAAAGTAAAATTAGATTTTTCCAAAAATTACACATAAATAAATTGAAACCCCATTTTGGGATACAAAACATGATATGTTTAAATTATGTGATATATTAGAGTCTACAGCAGGGGTAAAATATTTCGTTTTGACACCAAAGAACAATGTTAAGTTTTTGACAACATTTTTATACATAAACTACTTGTTTAAATATTTAAAAATTCATACAACAAATAAATGCCTTAGAACTGAGCCATTATTTAAAGCACAATGTGTTTATCCCTCACATTTCGAATGGGAATCTAATAAAGAACCCCACACCTGAAAGTTGAAGTTCTATGAAGAGAAAAAATTAACATCGAACCTTGTACCTTGCCTGTTATTAAAACAAGTGATAGACAGTTGTTTGAAGGATTTTGAAACGTTTGGATCAGGGCATCCTGTATGTCGTATAGTGAAAATACTTTGAGAATCTTAAATTTATGAAAAAACTACTTGCAAGAATGCTGGAGCCATATAACGAAAATCAACCTTAAAACGTTTTCTTGACTTTGAAACTTTTCACCCTCAGTTACATTGATAATGTTGAGTAGAACCGTCGCTTACCACTGTTTACACACGGCCAATGCTTGATCATCTAGTGTACCTGATCATGAATGAGACCCGGCTATCAACGAGCACGCGCTGACCTTGCAAGGTCACGAGTCACGACCATTGTACTCGCTCATTGTAGTGACTCGACGTAGTCGTGAATGACTCCCAACTAGAGGTCTCCGGCAGGAAATGTCGGAAATGTAGACGATTTGATTGTATCATTGACCTCTCTTTGTCCCAGCAGTTAGCATTTGAGTCCGACGAGAAGTGACAGGCTATTATGTGTAAAATGAGTTGTAAATCGTGGTTTTATTGTAAAGAATTTTGTAACATTATCCCCTCGACTTATATTTCAGTTCAAGTAATTCATTTACCGTAATATTTTGACATGACGTTAAAAGTGTAACGGAAATAACGTCACAAGGTTACTGCTGTTTGAAACGGAAAAATCCCTTCACACATATCCTAGACCGAAGTTATTTCCTACAGGAAAGTACACTATGTATCATATTTATAGTAATTACATACAATATTTTTTTTAATTTACATTAAATTGTAAAATTTGAACAGGAATTATTACAGTAGGAAAAATTCTACAACAATTTGTTCTTTTCAAAAATAATTTTTCTTGTCGTGTTTGAAGAATGTTTTATCATAGCTCATCATAGTAAAAAGAACAAAAATAATTTAACGTTTTTTAATTTATGAGTTATATTAAGACCATCAACATAAAACACAAACCTCCTTATCCTCCATAATAATAACATGAGAAGTGGGTAGTTGACTAAGTAGGTTTGATCCCACGAGAAATAAAAAAGTATAGATATTTCAGCATAAATTATTTTCCTTAGCTATACAAAGTTGTAGGGCCTAGACTAAGCTATATCATGATATTTCAAATTGTAAGCAGAATATGAATTTTAACCATTACGCTATCTAAATTCTCCAAAACATTCTACCACTAAAAACCAAAGATAAAAAAAATATAATTTCAAATTTTCGTTTTTTTACCAACTTTATGAAAAATATTTTAAAAGAAAAAAAAATTCATTTTTTACCTTAAAGAATCCCCCAGGAGGGAAAATGTTGGCTTTTAAATTCTATAAATAAGCAATCATCTCTGCCAAAATTTATTCGATTCATTTTTTTTCAAAATATTATATCTTCTGCGAAAGTGAGGAGTTTAAGCTCCTTTATCTGTATGTTATGCAGAACAATCTTTATTGTATATCCAATTTTAACTCGAAAATTTCCTTTTTATTATTTTTAACTTGTATAAAAAATCTTAGCACGTACAAAGCCTCTATTTAAGGATCTCAATGTTTTACCTCTCAGGAACTTTTGTTTTTAAAGTTTTACATTTTTTTTATTTCTTCAACTACAATATACATTAGAAATAGATTCTATGTTCCCTCTAGACGCTATATATTCTATGTTTTTTTTATTTTGATTTAACCAATTACCAGACAACTGAAATCTGAAAATCGTTTCCGTAATAATAAGACGTATTTGTTGAATCATAATAATATAGAAAGTTTTTTATGTTAGAAATACACGAATATGATAGTTGTGATAGTATATCAATTTAAATGTAAAATTGTCTGTCTTTTTCAAGTCAAGTTATGTAATAAGACTTTTGTTGCCTTATAAATATTAAGAAATAGGGCAAAAATATAATGTTAATTTTGGTATTATCCAATTATATTTAAAAAATATTTTTGGACATGTTTTATAATGTTCTATTTATTAAAGAGGTCGACCTTAACTCCCCCGATGGACCGATTTGTCTGCGTTTTAAACGTATACGAATAAATATAGCAACTCATCTCTGCCAAATTTAGTCTCGATCCTATTTTTTTTTACTCTTTACTTTTTTAGTATTTAGTTTAGTGTTAAGCCGTCCTTTCCATGGGTCGTATGATTTAGTGTTAAGAAGCAAGAGTCTTATTAGCAATACAAATTATAAACCTTAAATCTTAAACAAAGAAGATTTTTATATACAAAGATTTTTTACATGAACATTTTTAATCTACAAGGAGAAAATAAATTCTCACGTCAGTTGGTTATCATTAATTCTCAATTAGATGATAGAAAGAAACGTTTGTAACATTATTATAATTTTTATAGGTAAATACAACCTTTTTATGTAGTATAGTTTTGAAATGACTTTAAACCCAATGAGCTACGTAAAGAATCCAATATTGATTGAAAGCTTATGGGTATCTCTTTCTATTATTCACTTTTATACATGATTTGTTTTGTAAAAATAAGAAAAATGCGTATAGTATTTCTCAAAACTGCCTTTTCTAGAGCTCATTTATTATTGTCACAGTTCGAGGGTTAGTTTAAATAAAACTAATACCATCTCCAAAATGTATAGAATTCATTATGAAAATAAGTAACGAAGTCATAACTGCTTTCGTTTTTACAAGAAAGCGAAACAAAAAAAATCTTGTTTAGCGTTGACAGACAGACAGAAATTGAGATCCCATGTTGGCTTTACTGACTATTGTTTTTGGTCTCTTAGGACTTTAAAACAAAAAATTGTAATAATGCCCGACCTAAGTCTGACCATTCAACCTACTATAATAACCTATTCCCTAAAATAATTTTGCTTAAAACAACACCATTTGGTAATTTTGCAGTATCTCAGCGTACAGACGACAGCAGCTGCCCCAATCAGCTGACAGCCTTGACGGGCTACGCGTCATCTGTCAGGGTTCGCACAGCTGATGATCACCCAAGCTGCAGAAATTCAGCACAAGGTTATCAGCACCCTGATTTATTAGACGGTTTATAAGTGTAAAAACCAACTGAAAAATTGGATCAAACCGTACCATTTGAGCGAACAGCCGTCGCACTGACATGTACTTTCCCCCTTACGTAAATTTAAAAACGACAATCTGTAATAAAACTATCATATTCTTTAAAGTTTATCTAAATATCATTTAAGAATGTATTGTTTCAAAAATATTCATCTGATTCCGGAACATAATAAGAATAACAAAGTTTAATTAATTGTAAGAATTTTATAATGGGAACCCCCTTTCGGTAAACACCCAACAAAAACCCACTCAAAAAAGCAGGAATTGCCGAGGTGAGGTACATCATTAAATTCTAATAATCAGTTTGACTTTCTTTCTCTTATTTTTATTTTCAGAAATTGAATAATTATTTTTCAAACAAAAAATTATCAAATTATATTTGGACGTTTAAGAATATGATAGTTTATTACAGATTGTATTTTTCAATTTACTTAAATTACTTAATTTACTAAATTAACTTTCAGATCGCAGACATGCAACAAGGTCGACTTAGGTCACATTGCCTGACCATGTGTCTAAGAGTCCATCACGTTTACTGGCCCAAGCTCAGGGAATACCCTTATCTTAATTGTTCTCCCAACAGGCTATCCCTATTACGGGCATTCCTTGCCATTTCCCTTTTAATTGCCTAATCACAATTAATTATTGTGAACTGTCTTACCATTTCGACAACTTTACAAATATAATAAACATACAAGAAGACATACTTTTGATTTTTGTAGCTCATTGTAGTTTTCCTCACTAGATATCAAGTAATTCATTTTTTAACCTCAACAGCCCATCATCATGAGCCCAAAGCCGGTGTGGTGAGTAATAGTTTGCAATGTCTTTGATTTTACCAAATTCTCGTAATAACCATAAACTAAAAAAATCTTTGTAATGGGTTTTTGACCAGAAAACATTATATTTTGTATAATTTAAGCAAATTTCCCATAGGCAAGAAGCTATTACCGTAGGATTCAAGGTAATACCATTGCCCTGGACTATGTTACTTTTTTGTTTTAAGTGCGATATAATTTTTAACGAATATTGTTTTGGTCTCTTGGAACCTCAAAACGAAAAAGTAACATGGTACCGGGCTATAGTCTTGCCATGAGACCTAGTAATAGCTCCTTCTCTATGTTCTTCTAATCACTAAAATCATAACCAGTTCCAGATTCATAAAAAACTTTTTATTTACATTTCAGCCGATTCAATTAACCCAATATTGAATGAGCCACCTCAGAAAGGCGATTTTTACCTTAGTTTGGGGATAATTAGCTTGCATCTCAAGTATTTCTAAGAACTTAGACATGGATTTATAATGAGATACAGCTTAACTTAACTTCCTGGGTCTGCAGATGCTTCATCCCTTCGAGATTATTCTACTGCCTTACGTATTTCTTCGCACTGTTACTCGTGGTGGCTAAGTCGTAAAATATTACAGGACTAACTAAATCCTATCTACATTAGAACTAATTTAAGTACAGTAGTATTGACTAATAATGTTTCCCGTAACAACATTGTTTGACCATTTAATTGGAGTAAAACGTTTTTGTTTGTTTTACGAATAAGGGAGAGTGTGCTAGTGATGTCTGAATAGTTCACGTCTCGTCTTCGCGGTTTTTATTGTTTTGAGTGAGTTTTTGCAAGTATATGTAGCTGTGCCGCTGTACAAAGCTTGCGCTATATACACACAGTGATCTGAGAATTTTATAAAGTGTTATTACGTTATCAAATTAGCTAATTAGTGATAGCGTTGTGCTCATGGAGCTACAGCTCGCTAACGTTACGTTGATCCAGCGATGTCTTACGATGTCTTACTAGACTCCGCAATTGCTGAACTACTTCTAATGTTAGTGGTAAAAAAAAGTAAAATTTTTAATTTTTGAAAATTACACATAAAACTCGAAACCCCAAAATTGCCAAAAAAACTCCCAAACTACTCGTTTCGAAAGACTCGTCTGAATGACGAACTCGTCTAACTAAAATGTAGGAATACATATCTCTACCAAATTTGGTCTCGTCAGATCATTTTTACGAAAGGCATCATGTTACCAATCTCTATGTTTTACAGTAACTGTAGGTAAAATATAATGTACTACTTGAATTGCCCATTTTACTCACTAGTTGCACAAATATTTACTATCCAAAATTTCTTAGCTTTATTATTTATTTTTTCTGAGGTAATGATGAAAATGGATGGGTGCTACATGACTTTATGGATCTGCATCAGGTATGTTAAAAGGAGGAACATGTTAAATCACGCTCATGACTGAGAATGAGCAAACAAATTTCAAATTATAGCAATTCCTAAATACCTCGTTCAGAACTCACACATTCCGTTAAAATAGAAACCTGTGATTTTTTGTGTTTTTGGGACCGTTCATTTACATATGATTCTTTATACTTTTAACTGGAATGACAACCTACCCAGGTATGTATTTTAAGCCATGTATGAATAAGAAATAAGTGTATGATGATTGTGGCGCGATCTTGTAGTCTTGTTACTGACTAAGCCTAATTAGGCTTAAGACATCCTTAGACAGAACTGTTAATTCATAGCCCAACAGTCAGTCATTGGCATATCTAAGGGGCCTACAGTTGAATTTGGATTCCGAACCACTGCCTCCGAATTACGAACTGGTATAGTTATGAAGTTTGGCTATGCGGGTTAACCTAGTATTCAATATTGCGGACGTTAATCCATACATGAATTTTAGAATAGCTTTCCACAATTCTAGTTGTAGATTTCCCTTGGCTGTTGGCAGGACATCAGAAGGACATGTCCAATAAATACTTTATTCTAACGTCTGTCACATCCTGTCCAACCCGAGACAGCAAGCTCATTGAGATTGCACAGATAATGTTTCCAACAAGCTCATGTAAAGAAATGTCTAATTACCGTGGTACGAGCGCTCGGACCGGGCAGCCTCGGAGATCTGGGTCAAAACCACGCGCAAACTCCACAAAAACCGCCACCTCTGACCTTGCACCTCCGCGCCTCGGGCGGTGGACGTCCCCTCTTTGACACTCGGCCACTTGGCCCTCGGCCTTCCAGGACCCGGTAACTCCACTTCCTCCTCTACTCTATTGTTTAGGTAATTGTCTTGTGACTAAACACAGTAATTCTATCACCGTGTACATTTATTTTGGAATTTTCTGGAAACAACGAAATCAATTACAATGACGTTAAGAAACGATTTTGTGTTTTCTTCACGCCTGTTTTTTTCCATAAGTAGGTAGTTTTTTGTGATACATTACCTCGATGTTATTATTATGAATCTTGAACCTTATCTTTGATTGGTAATTGAATGATTAAATGTTGATCAAGTATTGGGGGGAATTGAATCGGTATGCATATTCTCAACTATCTGCTTGAGAGTCTGCCTCATTAATGAAATATCACGTTTTAGCTTCGTAAAAACAATGAACACAAACAACAGATTGGAGTAAATTTGGAAAATAAAAGTCTCAATGCCTGCAATAAATTATGGGCTCAAAATTACTATTCTTCACAACAAAACTGCGTTTGCAAACAATAATCCTACCAGTATTTTTGTGTGGTTCAGAAACTTGGACCCTCAACAATAAAGAGAAAAGAAAAGTAGTAGTTTTTGAATATTAAGTTTAGAGGAAAGTTTTTGGCCCAACGAGGGAAAATGGAGAATAGAGTATAAAGCACAACCAGGAATTAAGAGAATGTGCAAATGTGCAGACATCATAGCAGAAATACGAAGTAGGAGACTAAAATGGACGGGACACGTATTAAGAAGAGAAGAAGGTTCGAACCCAATGAAAATACTGAAGGGAACATTTGAGGGAAGGATACCCATGGGAAAACCAACAACTAGATGGTGGGGTCCAATGCAACAAGACATGAGACGACATGGAATTACAGAAGGAGATGCCGAAGACAGAGACGGATGGAGATGCTGTTTTGCTGAGGCCAAGTACCGACTAAGCTACAAATGATCATGGCAGTAAGAGGTAAGTAATTAAGAACAATTAATATTACTGACCACTCGATAATTGTAATGAGATGACCGAGTTGGAAAATTTAAGGTAAAGTGGTTATCTGGGGAGATTTTTAATTTTATTTACCAGAAAAAACACGTCTATATCTGATAGTTACAACTAGATATATGTTTTATGATTTGACAAAAAAAATTAAATACCCCCGTCGCAGCAGACCTGCGTACTCAGCGTATTTCCAAATCAATAATATAATAATAATAATATATGACAAGTCTTATAAAAATCTCTCCATAGACATGAGACGTATTTGCCTATTCCCTATATGATTAATATGGGAAAAGAGTATGCAGGTTTGCTGCCATGATATACACATAAACTGTGATTTTTAAGTATAAATGGATAGATCTCAACCACATGAAGCTAAATATCAAGTTTTATTCAAAAATATTGATTAATATGGGAAATATTAATTTTTACCTATCCTCCATAAGATTAACATTGGAGCCCCACAATACAACGTACTGTGTTTAGATTTTTTAATATCTCGGTAACCGTTGAAGATAGAGAAAAACTTTAAGGAACTTAATTGTGTAGTTTTTAAGCTGATTCCAATGGTGAAATATAAAATTAGAAATTTTTTAAAACTATATGTGAAAAACGCAAAAAAACCAAAACCCCCCCAAACTACCCGTTCCGATTCACCGATATGTCTGGTTTACGAACTCGTCCAAGCAAATGCAGGAATACACGTCTCTACCAAATTTGGTCTCAATCGGACCATTTTTACGAGAGTTATCGTGTTCACAGACATATATATATATATATATATATATATATATATATATATATATATATATATATATATACATTTTAACGACTATTTTTTTTGTCTCTAGGCACCTAAAGAAGAAAAAATAACATGGTCCCGGGCTTAAGTCTTACCATGAGACCTACGGTAATGGCTTCTTCCCTATGGGAAATTCGCTAAAATGGAAATTGTGACTCTCTAGATAGTTAGTTTACTTTAATTAATAATTAATAATAATTAATAATTAGATTTATTTTCACGACCATCTTTTTACGATTATCGGCTGGTCATTAATGTCTTCACAAATTTATATGTTCATAAAGGACTAGACAGTACTGTTAATTCGTAGCCCATAGTCAATGGCATATCCAAGGGACCTTAACGTTGAATCTGAACCACTGCCTCTGAATTACAAGTGGTCTAATTATGAATATGGTCTATTTGGATTAACCTAGTCAATATTGAATATTGCGGAAGTTAATCCATACATGAGAACACAACATCCACCGACCATCACTTACAATTATCCACAATTCCAGTTATAGATTTCCCTTGGCTGTTGGCAGGACATCAGAAGGACATATCCAATAAATACTTTATTCTAACGTCTGTCACATCCTGTCCAACCCGAGACAGCAAGCTCATTGAGATTGCACAGATAATGTTTCCAACAAGCTCATGTAAAGAAATGTCTAATTACCGTGGTACGAGCGCTCGGACCGGGCAGCCTCGGAGATCTGGGTCAAAACCACGCGCAAACTCCACAAAAACCGCCACCTCTGACCTTGCACCTCCGTGCCTCGGGCGGTGGACGTCCCCTCTTTGACACTCGGCCACTCGGCCCTCGGCCTTCCAGGACCCGGTAACTCCACTTCCTCCTCTACTCTATTGTTTAGGTAATTGTCTTGTGACTAAACACAGTAATTCTATCACCGTGTACATTTATTTTGGAATTTTCTGGAAACAACGAAATCAATTACAACGTCGTTAAGAAACGATTTTGTGTTTTTTCACGCGTGTTTCACTCGATGCTATTATTATGAAACTTTAACCTTATCTTTGATTGGAAATTGAATAAGTGGTGATTAAAGGTTGATTAAATGTTGAATGTTGATCAAGTATGGGGGGGTAGAATCAGTATGCATATTCTCAAATATCTGCTTTAGAGTCTGCCTTATTAACAAAATATTACATTTTAGCCTCATTACAACAATGAAAAGTGTAGTATAAATGTGGTAAATAAAAGTCTCTACGCCTGCGATAAATTAATGAGCTCAAATTTACTATCCTTCACAACAAAACTGCGATTGCAAACAATAATCCGACTTGTATTTTTGAATGGTTCAGAGACATGGATACTAGACCATAAAGAGGAAAGAAAAGTAGTAGGTTTTGAAAATAAAGTTTTCAGGAAAGTCTTTGGTCCAACGAGAGAAAAGGACGACAAAAAGAAGTAGTAGACTGAAATGGATGGGATAGTTTAAGAAGAGAAGAATGTTCGAACCTGAAGAAAATACTGAAGGGAACAATTGAAGGAAACGACCCATGGGAAGAACAAATCTAGATGATGGGACCAAGTGTAAAAAGACATGAGGTGGCTGGGAATTGCAGAAGAAGATGCGTAAGACAGAGACGGATTGAGGCGCTGTGATGCCGAGGCAAACTACCGACTATAGTAAGTGATAAGTAAGTAAGAACAAGAAACATTACTGACCACTCGATTTGTAATAATGAAGATGACATTTAAATTTTAAATTAAAGGTTTCTAAAAAAAAAAAAAATTGGGAAAATATTTAGCTTTAATTTTGTTTACCAGATAAATGTAGTTACTATGCTATGCGTCTGATTATTTTATAATTAGTAAAACTAAAAAGTTTTTTAAAGTAGTAAACTGTTTTATGATTTGACAAAAAGAATTAAAAATGGAAAATGAAGCTCTCTAGATAATTACGTTATGTCTTCACAAATTTATATGTTCATAAGGGACTGAAATACAAAATGGCGGAGAATCTACAGTCTTAAGAGCTCCGCCATCTTGATTCTCTTTTATGCCCTATTCAAAATCTTCAAGTACAAGGTTTTTTGGTACAAATCAACGTCTCCGTGAGTGATGTTGAGTTTGCATTTAACATAATTGGAAGTATGAAAAAAAGCCACAGGTTTTGCAAAATCGTAAACTTACTCTTGAGAAGAGGCCGATTCGTATATTTTTTCGTTAATTATAATTATTTTTTACTAACTTATTTTTTTATTAATTATATGGCGCATACCATTGAACTTTAAGCCAATATGATACAATGAGTGTAAGATGATGTGGCACGATTTGTATTATATATAAATCCTTCAACATAAACCCAAAATGGCAACTATTGGATAATAGTTAATTACGAATTGGTCTAATTATTAGAATAGTCTTTGCGGATTAACGTGGTTTCAATAGTGCGGATGTTAATCCACACAAGAGAACACTACATCCACCGACCACCGCTCACAACTATCCACAATTCGTGACCTCCAAGTAGCTGGATTACGGGACGTCGCCACCGCCCCAGTTACTAAATTTACTAACCTAACCTTTTTACTGTTTTGGTATATAGTCTTTTAAACCAACCAAACACAGTTTAGATATATGAGAATAAGATCATAATTTCGTATGTTGGTTTTAAAATTCATATAATAAAGATTCGATTATCACAACAAAGTTTTTGAAGGTTACTTCAATTCTGATAACATAAATTACTTAGGCTTACCTAAAGATAATGTTCAGATTAATTGTAGTTTTATAAAACAGTATACATTAAATCCTTAAAAATATAAATATCTATTTTCTAAAAAGAATAAAACAGAATCAATCTGCAGCTTAAAAAATATCATATAAGTGTAAAAGCCACGTGTTGAGACACATTGTTTAGTTACATGTTCTCCCTGCGAGTGTCCAGTTCCTAAACCATGATCTAGTTGAATCTACAAGTGTATGCGACGTGTTGATGTTGATGATGTGGGGAATAGTCTGGTTGACCTCGGTTACAGTACACCTCTCACTATCTACTCCCTTCGCAGAACTTGAAAATACTGCCAAGCCAGATTGATTTCTTTGAATTAAAATTTCCATTCATCGATGTAAAATTACTGCGAAGGCCATCTCTCATATACGGGGTCAATGTGTATCAATAAGGATTAAGGATCAGGCAAAATAGAACTTAATTGGATTTTTGTAATTGTTGAAAGAAAGTTTTTTAGCTTACAATGTTAGAATTTATTTCTCTACGTATTTGGTTCATGGGTGAATTATGAATGACTGGGACGGTGGCGACGTCCTGTAATCCAGCTACTTGGAGGTCACGAATTGTGGATAGTTGTGAGAGATGGTCAGTGGATGTGGTGTTCTCTTGTGTGGATTAACGTCCGCACTATTGAATACTACGTTAATCCACAAAGACCATCCTCATAATTAGACCAATTCGTAATTTAGAGGCCGTGGTTCGGATTCCACGTTAAACTGTTGGTCCATTAGTTGCCATCGGCTGTTGGCTATTAATTAACAGTCTTGTCTAAGGAACATGTCAGCCTTAGTCAGTAACAAGACTACAAGATCGCGCTACAATCATCCTACATTCATTCCTCATTCATACTTGGCTTAAAATACCTACCTAGGTAGGTCGCCATTTCAGTTAAAAAGTATAAAAGTATAAAGTATAAAAGTTTACTTAGTACAATGGGACAAAGAGAATTTACTTTTAAAACTCCATAGACCTTCGTTGTCACTTAGAAAGTGACGTAGTGTGTTGAGAGTAAAATAGAAGACAGCTTAGTTCCTGACCGATGCCAGATAATCAGATTGTTGTCAGGGTTGACAAAACCCATACCATTGTATAACAAAAGAATCTCAATATTTTACCAATCAGCATGGAAGTGACTTTCTTCTGATTATGAATGTGTAACACTAAATTACCTCTTTGGTCCAGTTACCGTTATAATTAGTGATCCTCCCCAAACGAGAGGACGGTTACATTGTATGCTCTTGAAACAGTTACATGACTAAAATGATACTAACATTTTGTATTAAGTTAAAATTAAAAGCATAAAATCCCGAGTTTTAAATTTATTCAAAATAGTTCTTGAATGAAATCATGGAGAAGGTGAGAGGTTTTGACTAAGGACTGTTTTACCATTTTAAGTTTCATTAGATTAGATTAGATTATTACAATGACAAACCACCCTGGTATTTCAGCCAAGTATGAATGGGAAATGACTGTAGGATGGTAGTGGTGCGATCTTGTAGTCTTGTTGACTGTTTTATTGTTGTTGACTGGGGCGGTGGCGACGTCCTGTAATCCAGCTACTTGGAGGTCACGAATTGTGGATAGTTGTGAGAGATGGTCGGTGTAGTGTTCTCTTGTGTAGATTAACGTCCGCACTATTGAATACTACATTAATCCACAAAGACAATCCTCATAATTAGACCAATTCGTAATTCAGAGGCCGTGGTTCGGATTCTACGTTAAACTGTAGGTCCATTAGTTGCCATCGGCTGTTGGTTATTAATTAACAGTCTTGTCTAAGGAACATGTCAGCCTTAGTCAGTAACAAGACTGCAAGATCGCGCCACAATCATCCTACATTCATTCCTCATTCATATTTGAATTAAAATACAGTACCTACCTGGATAGGTCGCCATTTCAGTTAAAAGTATAAAGTATAAGTATAAAGTTACTGACTAAGGCTATCATGTTCCTTAGACAGTACTATTAATTAACATCCCAACAGCCGATGGCAACTAAGTGACCTATAGTGTAACGTAGAATCCAAAACAACGCTAATTATTACCCTCCAGAGTTATAATTTGTTAGCATTCACCAAATTAATAAACCCATTTAAAACGATATGCAATGTATTATGTATTGCTATTTTAACAGATTAACTATCATCAACAACCTTTATTTAAAGCAGATTTCAATATTACTGTTATATTTAACAAAATTGTTTAACTTGGATATGTCTAATATCTAGGATGGAGGGGACTGTCACTTCGTGTTACGCGAAAATTGTAACGGAAGTGACGTCATATAGTTAGCGATAAGAAAAGCTGTTTAGAGGAACTGCAAAAATTTCAAGTAAAGTATCTAAGTAAAAGTAAAAGTATAAGTAAAAGTATCTAAGCTGTTTCCCAAAGGGAAATAAATAAATTTTATGTAATGTCTGTAATATGTGTCTAAGAATATTTACATGAGAATGAGAATAATATATATTGTAGTTGTTGTATATATAGTTATTTCAATAAGAAAATGTTCAATACATAGCATTATTTTTATATAATACAAAATAAATAAGAAATTAAACCTAAAAATGTTATTAAAAACATCTATTTACAGAACTATATACGATTTCCAAAATAAAATCTATTAAAATTTTCTCACAAATCAACAAAATACAATAATAAATGACAAAATAGTAATTACAAAAAATTAAAAAATGTCATACAATCTGAAAAGAACCAAATAGCCAAATAAGGACAACTCTCAACAAGAAAACTTTTCAATTTTTTTAAAGAAACTATCAAGTATTATCACTTTCAAGTGCCCGGCATCGTATTGTAAAATAGTAAAGCAAAATAAAAATCCCTTTCTCGAAAAGTCAAGTGTCAATCTATGGATAGGGTAGGTTTAGTTATATTCGAATCAAATATTGTGTGAATGGTTTAAGTTCAATAAGGTTAATATTTTTAATAAAATGATAAAACTTCTAATATGTATATACTTGGAACATTAAGAATCTTTAGATCTTAAAAATGGCCTATGATTATCTCGAAAATCGTCCCACAGAAGATTCTGACAATTCCTTTCTGCGCCTAAACACTCAAATAATTTCCCTAGATTAAACCAATATCATATTGAATCCTGCTGAACACATATCCATGGTAAACGTAAACAATTTGATAAATAAAAATTAGGGGGATCAATAGTGCACCCTGTACACTCCATATTACGTATGCTTTATTACTCCATACAAGTGTCTCTCCAGACAGATTGACAGGGCCAACTCCAGGCTGCCCCGTCCCCCATGACTTCCACATTCCCCGGGTGATGACCGCTCGGTCCAAGGTCTAGGATGTACGGCCATGAGCGCGACCGCAGGTTATATACGACACTCCACGCCGTCACCACGTTGTCCCCCGCAGAACTACAGGCGACATGCAGTCTCTCGTGAGTACACCCAACGCCTACGTCACTCGTCTTTACGTTAAGATTTTACTTCTAAGATTATAACTTTTCTTTCCAATTTTAAAATTGCAATGTTTCAATTCATTCTTTTAAATTATAACATCATCCCATTTTATTTATTGTATTTCCATAAAAAAACTCACTTTAAAATCATGAGATGCATTTAAAGCTAAACCTTCATTAGGTTATTCTGCAGCTAAATCATAATACCCCGTTATTTAAGTTTCTTTTTCATATATTTTTCACGACTTGACATATAAAGGTCTGAACGTAACTTAATTAACAAACTCCTTACTGTCTCATATCTAATGTATATTCCAAATTTAAATCGATCCTTGCAGCCATTTATATTTCATTGTCACACATACACACAAAAAACACACTCACACACACACAGACGAACTTTGAACGTTTGACTCCGCTAACAACAATGAACACGATACATGTTTTCCTACTTAGGCAAAAATTAATAATAATATTCACAACAGATAACAATTTTAACAGTTTAAACAATCTAGTCTAAACTATTTATTGTAATCAATTAAATATTAACTACGAATAGATAAATTACAATAGCTATCAGATTAAAATATTTGAAAAATTAAATAGACTACAAAACTTAACACGCATGAACTTATAAGAAACCAATCGTACCATTATACATTATTGTTATATTTTTGAAAAACTTATATGTATTTTTGGCCCATATTTAATCAAACGATAGAACAGCACGGTACATTTATAAAATTTCGAATTTATAACCTTAGATATGTTCCTGGTTTTGGCTGCACTGGTTCTTTATTCTTTTCCGTTTAATCAGAAACTACACAGAACTAAGTGTAGGTAGATGGGTTTATTAAAATAGGTTTTCTGGCTACGTGGACAGGGAAAGTTTGAGCATGCAGTAGATTGAAAATTAATATATGCATAACATTTTGTTTGCTGATTTGTAGTTCTATAAAATGAGACATAATAAACCCTAAACAATCCAAAGTGATATAAATATGTGTTGTGAATGTGTCATTAATCACTAACCTCTTCTTGTGTTGAATGCTAGCGGTGAATATATTCAAAAGTATAATTACTTTTATATTAACCGTGTAAAACATGTGTTTCTTGGAATCGTAAATGAAGGTAAGTAAATATTCCTTTACCTGCCCGATCGTTAAACAAAATAAATACTAAATCAAACATTTCGTTACTATTTTTAGGTGTTTGAGTTGAGTAGGAATTTGTTTTATTTAGCTTAACAGAATAGTATGTTTGCATCAATAGACCATAAAACAAATTTACTTTTGTTTCAATAGATTTTTTCCAATGAATTCTGTGAGTAAATTCAAAACCAATCCAGGTAATTTTATAACTGGTTATGTTTTGAGCTAATATTATTTTAAGGAATAAAATGAAAATGAAATAATTGTTTATAAAAATGTGAATTAAAGTATAAAGGCTATAAAAAATATAAAACATCTTGCAACAAACAGGTATTACGTTGTGGGGTCATTCACCCCAATATTGTTTATGCAGGCGTTACCTTTCAAAATCTAATTAACTCAATATCATAACCGCATATCAGCAATATAAGGTCGTATATCTGATTATGTTTAATCGATAATTTATCATATGAACTTATCGACCGTTGTTTTTATAAAAGTAGTTATTTCTGCAACAAGGCTTTTTTTATAAACAAATTATTATTTAATAAACTAATAATAAACAACTCTTAATCTTCCAGAACGTATACATATTTACAAAAACTATAAATATTAATACTAATTTACAAAGAAAATAATAAATTACAGTTAACATAATAAAAATATTGATAACATTTCTATAAGCGTTTCCTGTGCATAGCGTGTGGCCATCTCTTTAGCGACTGCGATGTAGAAGTGGCTTCAAATTTTAAATCAGCGTACCGAGTAACTCCCAACTCAAATAATAACAAATAATTTTAATCAGAACAAATAAATAATTAGTTCAAAAAATATGACTGTTGAATTAACATTGTAAACTACGTTCATACCATATTTTTAAAAGAAACCACCAAACCACTTAAAGCCCATGGCAATGTAGCTAAATAATAATGACCGCCATATATGAATCAACAAGATACGACAACAGAAAATGCGTTTAGATATAAAATTTCATTAAATACAGAAGTAAAAAGGAAACAATTTCCTTGTATTTGTCAGAGAGGTTAAAATTAAAACCGCAAACTACCTTTAAAAATGTCCTCATCATTTTTGATCAAATTTCACGTTTTGAGGGTTTTATGAAATTTCTTTATGTAAAGTTAATAAATAAATTATATCCCTATGGATATGGATAGCAACTATAATTTAATTATTATTAAATTTCAAAGTTCAGAACTACTTACTTTGCCACAAACAATTTTTACTTTTAAACCTTGAATTCGAGCTCTAAAATTTCTAGGTTAAAATATTCAAAAATTTTTACCATGGAATTTGCACCTTATTTTCATTGTATTATACAGTTAACCAAAATTTGTTGTTTTTTCAAAAGAAATTGTTAAACTCTGTATAAGCTATCGTATAGCTAGTTTGCTCTCGCAATGTGTTTTAGTATTTGTGGGGGCTGAAAGCAAAAGCTATAAAATCCACTTTTTCCGGAATTGAATTATTGGTACCACTGTGAGCTGTTTTGTGTCTAGTTTCAGAATATCTAACTCTTAGAGGTAGAAACAGCTCGGAATTTTTTTAATGTATGAAATGTAGCCTTGTTTGCAAAGTCTGCAATATCCTAGTTCAAAGTTTCACATCTGAGAAACATAACCAACAAAATCCAATCCCACCAATCAGAGTTCTTGATTTGGTCATGTGATCATCACTATGTAATGGCCGCTTTTATTTGTGATGGGCTGTTGGCTTCCAGTGAGGATTATTTTGTAGTTGAATACCATAACTGTCCACTGAATTATTAATTTATACTTATTTTAATAATTTTTTAAAATTGGATATGTAATGGAATACAGGCAATACTAGATCTAAATGTCCAATATACATTAATATCTGGAGCCGCAAAATAGAAAGTTGGTAGCAAAATCAGCAGTATCCAAAACTGAGAAGCAAAACCAGTAAAGTCACAACTAAAAACTGCTATAACTACTCAATAAATGAGTTTGTTTGAAAAATGTGTTGTGTTGGGAAAATTCATTATTAATATATTTGAATTTATAGAAAAAAAATTTCATCCCTCTACCATTGGTTTCACCAGCTCAACTTTTCGTTTTAATCTCCTGTAAAATTTCACAAAGTGGATTTTGTAGCTTTCACTTTTAGGCCCCACATTTCAAAGATAAAAATTATATACATTAAAAAGAAGCTGTTACATTACTAGCGAGTTATTTACCTTTCCATTGGGGCTTCCCAGTCACATTGGTTCCTTCATATCTTTCCTGGAGAAGATATTGACTCCCACCTGAACCTAAACACCTAGCCCTTGGGGGAATGTTGTGTCACCTGACTGCCCACCTTGGAGATGTGCCCCAAGAAGAGTGCTTACTTTGCATGCTTTCAGGGTTTGCCTTAAAGGCAAATGCACTGTCTTAGGGCATGCCCTGAAATGAAAATTTGAGAGCTAACTGGAGTAGACCCTTTCCTTATCTAGAAGACTTGAAAGTTATTGAGTTAGAGTGTGAACCCTCGAAGAGCTACGGTAGGGTGTTATATGACCCGGATCTAGTACTAGGTTTGGTCTGAGGTTCTTTATACTACTCTGATTACTGATAGTCCATGGCCTACTTAAAATAAACCATCTATTGAATAAAGTATTTCCAGTGGTTCCTAGCTGGGTTAGGTAGGACCTCCTAACTCTCCAGACCACACTGAACCATTGATTGAACCATTTATCGTAAAACTGGAAATGTTTAAGAATATTTATTTTTTTAAATCAATTTTTAAAATCTTGAACCTATTAACGAAAGATATATTAAGTGTAAAAAAAGTTATTAGGGTATGAGAAGGTAGTTTTTGTTCTTGATTTTGTTTCTCAGTATTCCTTGACTCCTGTTCGCAGGTTCTCTTCTCTGCCGTCCTGGCCGTTGCCGCCGCCGCCACCCCCTTCTTCGAGTCCCCCCACAACGAGAAGGCCGCCCCCTTCTACAAGGTGCCCGTCCAACGTGATTTCTCATCACCCTTCCCCGTATACACCGGCAAGTCGCAGCCTTCTTACAAACAACAGTCCTACAAGTCTGAGCCTTCATTCTACAAACCTGAACCTTCATACTACAAACCTGAACCCTCATACTACAAGCCTCAGCCTTCATACTACAAGCCTGAACCTTCATACTACAAACCTGAGCCTTCATACTACAAACCTGAACCTTCATACTACAAACCTGAACCCTCATACTACAAACCTCAGCCTTCCTACTACAAACCTGAGCCCTCCTACCACAAACCCGAAGCTTCCTATGGACATGGAGCTACGTCATACCAAACTGTGCGGTTTGGTGGAGATGAATACAAACCACAATACAAGCCCTACTACTAGTCTTTACACCTTCCAGCACAATCTTGGAACTAGTCTCTTCCCTTCATCTTTCAATGTTTATTTATTTCATTTCATTTTCATTATTTATTAAATGTCTGTTGCTTATTTTCCAAAAGTGTCTATTTTAATTATGTATTTCCAACTATCAAATATTTAAGCTTAATTTTTTTATTAAAAATGTGTTTTACGGCCTTTTTGTGAATACTTTAAGACTTCGCATTAAAAATATTTTATTTACTTCTCTAGGTTAGATCATGGATATGTCTAAAGGGAATGTTTTCAGTCCGTCTAAACAGCTGTTCTTATAACCAAAATATGACGTCACTGTTTCAAAATTTTCGTCGTGCAAAATGTCAACACCCCACCTCAGAGCTTAGACATATAATGTCAAAATTGTTTCTTTTACAGGTAATTTTGTATCTATCAGGAGAAAATAATACGACTATATTGGTAGTCTTGATCGAGGAACTATCCCTACAAGTTGTAAGACATGTTCTATTGTTGATGAAATTTCGTATAAGAATACGGTTATATTTAAATAATTATTTTCTCATAGATTTATTACTACCAACAATTTTTGTTATATGTTACAAACTTTTTAGTTCAAAACTACGTTGTCAAATCAAATCTATTAGAAGTAATTCGGAAACATTGAAGATTTCATTTACGATCAAAGTAAATAATAGCCTAACCTAATTTTATACACAATAGTTTTTGTTATAAGGACCTTCCAACAGTCCTTATGGTCCTTCCAACAGTTAAGGCTTGGCCTTACTAAGTATGTGTATGATAATTTCAATTTATTACGTTTAAAACTATATGTGTCGTGTAGTCTTTTCTAAATTGACAACCTCAAAATTACCAATGACTTCGTAAAAAATTTGATAATGGGGTTTCAACCCAAAAACTACATTAATCTTCGATTGTATTTTTTATATTTAAAACAGACACAATACAGTAATCTTTATCGTTTGGTTATATCTCATAATTTTTTTTATAAAAATATTAGAAGTACAACTTATTTTTACGTAAAAACTGTATATTTCAACTCAGAATCTGCGGTAATTATTGACCTCGCAATAATCATAAAATATGGTTGAGGTTTCAAATGAAAGATATAGTTGTTACCTGGGGGATTATATTTTCAATTTTAGTATTTTACCACAGTAAACAAGGCAATGTCTTGTTAATTATTGGATATAATTGTGTAGTTATTTTTTTTAATTAATTATTGTAAAATTAATGTAATTCCCTAGATAACTTAAATTTAAATCCAGCATCCTACCATATTTTTACAACTGTCATATGGTTAAATGATGCTGATTATTACATGACTAGGCTGTCATAAAATTAGAAATGATCTTGTGGGGCTAAATCAAAACATTTCGTGATTAAGGCAGTCTCAATTGAATGTTTTCAATTTCAACATTCGCTCAATTCACATTCACCTTGAAGCCCGTGCCAGTTAGAGGTGATTCACACGAGTCATTTCACATTTGGTATTCAATGTACGAGTTTTAAATTACCCATTAGGTACAACCAGACATCAGCTGATGACGAGGCCTTGGCTCCGACCAGTATAAAGTTGTGGCTGACATTGAACCAGTCGCGACTAATATCGGAGCCGCTTTGATGAATAATTCATGTCATCAATACCTTGAAATATCGTCTATTTCGATATTTTAGTAATTAACAATGAATAGAGTCAGAATTTAAATAAGAAGGATAGGTGAGGCCATTGTTTATTATCGTTACAAGTGTGTAAAAGTGTAAATCAGGATTTGCGTCACTGATTCAGTGCTATACATTATTTAGTAAACTACGATCCATTCGTACCGATAATCTTCAGGTCTAATAAGAGACAATCGAATTATAATAATTGTTAGGCCAATTTCATACATTTAACGAACGATTGTCGTCCTAGTTGTTTTTAACTGTTGAAATATAATTTGTTGAAATTTCTGCTAAAAACAAATATTTTCATTACATAAATAATTGTGGCTAGGTGAGAGGGTGTTCAATTTTTACTAATCAATTTGACAGACCCCAACATCAATGTGCACAAAACTTTAAATGTTAAACTGACCATTTTTGGTAATAACCTTCAAACTTTTGCCACTTTTTAAACCTATTTTCAATATTTATACTTTTATGGTTAAAAAAGGCTACAGTATTTAAAATTCAGTTTTTGAAACTCTTGGCAAAAATTTAGTTTTTTTTCAATGTAATTAGTAATAATAATATACGACAAGTCAAGTGGTCAAAGTCTGTCGATGAACATGAGAATTATTTGCCTATTCTCCATAAGATTAACATGGGAAAGAGTGTGCAGGTTTGATGCTGTGAGGAACACTGAGAGTAGGCATTTATATCTTCAAAAACATTTATACCAACTTTCATCAACATCTGTCCATAAATAAAGGAGTTTGCCTATTCTCCATATGATTAACATGGGAAAAGAGTATGCAGGTTTGCTGCCATGTTAAACACATAATCTATGATTTTTAAGCATAAATGGATGAACCTCAACATAAAGCTAAATATAAATTTTTATTCAAAAATATTGGTTAATAAGTGAAATATTAATTTTTTCTTATCCTCCATAAGATTAACATTGGAGCCTCAAAATACAACGTACTGTGTTTAGATTTTTTAATATCTCGGTAACCGTTGGAGATAGAGAAAAACTTTAAGAAACTTAATCGTGTAGTTTTTTAAGCTTATTTTAATGGTGAAAGATTAAATCTAAAAAATTTTTAAATTACATATAAAAAACCCATTTTGGGGTACAAAACCCCTCCAAACTACCCGTTCCCATTGACCGATATGTCTGGTTTACGAACTCGTCCGAGCATTTGTAGGAATACACGTCTCTACCAAATTTGGTCTCGATCGGACCATTTTTACGAGAGTTATCGTGTTCACAGACACACACACACACACACACACACACATATATATATATATAATATATATATATATATATATATATATATATATATATATAAATTTTAACGACTATTGTTTTTGGTCTCTAGGCACCTAAAGAAGAAAAAATAACATGGTTTCGGGCTTAAGTCTTACCATGAGACCTACGGTAATAGCTTCTTCCCTATGGGAAATTCGCTAAAAGTAAATAAAGTAAAAGTAGGACACATTTTCTACGTTTTTTTCAGTCTGACTCGCTTTAATCTTAAACAATTAATTAGATTCCACGTACATAACCAGTAGGTTTAGTAAAATCTAACTTGTGTAAATTAAAAGTCTGTGAAATAGCTTGACTCACAGCCATAACCAATAAAAAATCATAATTGAACAACAAACATGAGTGTCCATATTTCTTGGATGGTTCTTTCACAAATGTGGATCAGTATCAAAAATGTTTAGTTGAAGGTTTTCACCGTGTCCTATCTGCTGACCATGTAAGCATGGTAAGATGAAGCACTTCCGGTCTTCATTCGGATATGGAGAGATGAGCATGGAATGCATGACGATCACGCACATGCTCATCTACGGTATATAACGCTGGCCATCTACTGTAGGGTCAGATCAGAACCGACAACACATCCCATCACTCAACTCAACATGGTAGGTTATAGATTAGTATAACAAGTCTAGATTATATAAAGTGTCAAAGTATAGAATTAGATTAGCTCAATGTATGGTCATGTAAACTCAAGATGGTTTTTAGCCTCGCCAACGACTCGCCTCCATTCTTCTCTATCTTCTGCCAATTCCACTGTTGCTCCCAACAATCTTGTGTCCTTTAACACTTGACCTCTCCACCGCAGTCTCGGTCTTCCAAGAGGTCTTTTACCATCGGACCTGCCGTTGTAAACCTGTTTTATCAAGCTGGAGTTGTCTCTTCTCAATATGTGGTCCAGCCACCTTAGGCGCTTACTTTTTACTAACACAACTATGTCCGGCTCATGATAGCTCTCTCTTAGTTCTCTATTTTTCCTGATTCTCCAAACTCCTGCTTCATAAATAAGTCCAAATATTTTTCTTAGAACTTTATTTTCAAAAGTTATCAAGTATATCAAATGTATAGAGTTCACAAAGTTTTTATTGAAGTTTTATCACATTAACTGAGTAACTAACTTATTTTTGAAAATACCAGACTTTTATAAATGTTTAATTTTATTGAACATTTATTGCAACTAATTAGCAGGCCCATATATAATCACCAAAAAATCATCTAAATTTAAGACCTACTTTGAATTCAAGTATGTATATTGCTACTCAACCTGCTGTTGGGAAACAAACAGTTTTTATTAAAATGTATATACGAAATATTTTTATTTAAAGGAAAGAATTAGTTCGACTGTTTAGGGGTTTAAAGAAGATATTATACCACAATCTTTCCCAACTCCTCTCATAAAGAAAATTGTACGACAAGAGGCATATTTTGAATATCATATCAAAAATATAAATCTCATGTAGCAGTATTATATAGTCAAAACCTATCGTAGAACGTTGTCACAAGAGTAAAAAAAACGATCTCGTATCTTTAAAATATGCCATTTGGTTATAAAAATAAAATGTTAAAGCAATTATTAGCTATTTAACCATCCAAAATATTAAGGTGTGGTATTGTTTTCTATTTATTAACAATTTTAGCTGGAATCTTAGCCGTTGTTTAAACTCCAGTTTCTACTATAGTTTGGTCAAATAAAATTCATCTTTAAAGAGCAAGGTTCGCGCCTGCGAAAAGGTAAATGCAATATTAACGCTGTATGCGAATTGCCTAACCTACTCTCGGAGGCGTCTGGTGTTATCTGTATCGCCTTAGTTGTATATATGCTATAATTAATCTCATCACTGGTTTAACTTATAGGAATGTGCATGTCAAATCCTTTCTAAGCAATGGTATTAATTCATCTTAAACTATATAACCCAGTTCGCTGGTGTGGAATTTATTCGCGTGTGGAATGCGTGAAAGGATCTGCATTTAAATTCCTTATTGCAATTTTCATTTTTTAGTTTCTAAATTTGATTATAGGTGTTGGATAAAATATATGATTATTTGTTTTGTAAACAACCACCTCTCTGATATTTGTGTGGTCACTCTAGGAAGTGACGACAATCTATACTTTAAATTATTTATTTAATTTTAATGTATTACTCAACGTTCAGATATAGTTTTGACAAAGAATTTGTGGGTGGGAAAAGTATGGGTTAGGTTGCTTCCTGCAATAAGTACTGATTTAACAAAATGTAATGAACGAACACCACTCTAAGTAATTATTAAGAAAAAAATCCTTATTAAAAAAACAAAAAATGAAAACATTGAACAATTTAGATGGCTATTATGAATAGAGAAAATTATGACTATGAAAATGTTTAATAGAGGAATAAATATTTCAGAAGGTTGCTGTTGTCATTATTCTGCTTGCTACGGTGGTGGTTGCTCAGGAGCACGGTCACCACGAACACCACGAACATCACGAGCCTGCTGAGTCCTACCAGAACTACAACCTGCACGTCGGTCATCAGGAGGTCATCAAGATACCCGTCATCAAGCACCACGAGTCCCATCATCACGAGGAGCCCCATCATCACGAACATCATCAACACGGACAGTTTTGATCTCTTTTCAAATAAATTTTTTTAATTATTTGAAAGTAGTTTTCCTTTTATTTACCCAATCAATGAACCCCTGCTATCTCTACTACTTAAAATAATTCTTAATCAAAAACATAAAGGACGCTATATCAAATTTCGACTTGTTACCGAGAACGGTAGCAAGTATTAACTCATATGAAGAGCTAGGTTCAAAAGTTTCTCTTGATTAACAGTCTGTTCTGTCTATATATATGCGCGCCACAATCATCTTACCATCTTATTACTTAACATTGGCATACCTACAGGGCGTAAATCACGGATACGCATTTTATTTTATTTGCGGGACTTCAAAAACGATCATAATCACTAATACCTTACTTTTAGAAAGTAGGTGCTGAAGAGCGAGTCAAAATTGCGCTCTCTCTGTTTATTATGCCAGCAGCTTACACATGTTAACATAAAAAATGTTACATTAAGTCCAGATGGTGTGACTGAATACCTCACAGATCACCACATGTCATTAAACCTTGCCCAACAGCAAGCCTCGGGCCGGTTGCTCTGGTCAAATTGTCTTGTTTGGCTCTTTAAATCGATACAGCTTTTCATATTAAATTTTTTAATTTCAGCCAATTTTGTTGTTGCGAAATTCAATGACACTGGAAAACATTATATAGGTTAAAATGTTGATTTTTTTATATACGTTTCCTAGAAAAAAACTTTTGTATTAAATTTTATACTGTTATCGACTAGTCTTATAGCGTCCTATTGAAATTATCGTTAAATGTCTCCATGATAGCAGCATTATAGGACATGAGTTTGGAATAGGATAAACACAAAAGAGAAATAAGACTATTAAAAATAAATTAGGATAGCTGTTCTATATTTTAACCAGAAAAGCGTGAAAACGTGATTATTTATCATTAGTTAAATAATTAAGGTTTTTATTAACACTTTAGATATCAATGAACCATTGATTTGTAATTTTACTCATTGCCGATTTATTATACATACTTTTTCCAGCTTTCCTAATATTTTGATAGAGAGTTTTATTGATTCGGTTTGGCATCCGTGTACCCAACACTATCTATTAAAAACTTTGTGAGACAATTCTGGGTAAGATAGTTTTGTATCCTTCTGAGCTTTTATGGACTTTTTGTTACCAGATGTTTCTGTGATAAAAGTACCCGCTTCATAAAATGAAGTTTACTGGTTTAATTTTACAATTTAATTAATAACAAAATGTGATGGCTCAATACAATCCAGCATTGTTCATTGGTGTGTGATTAATTAATGATCCTAGTATTTATTAAGATATTTATTCTTATCGGTACAAAGACTTGCATCTACAGAAAGGAAGACAAGCAACATTGGCACCAAGATGTGGACCACCTTGCCAAATGTATTGAAGAATAGTGACAAGCAAAATTTCATCCGAAACCTGAAGAACTGGCCACAAAATTGACCTTTCTACACCCTCAATGATTTTTTTTACTTTGAATTAATTTTAAAACAAGACCTATAATGTATATAATTGACCTATGTAGGCCTACGCCTTAGACAACACAGATGTATGTATGTAATTGTGACACTGAACTCGTCTTGATGACGATGTAATAAAGATAATTTTGACTTAGAATTTTTTATGAATTTTGACTCGCCCTTCTCTCACATTCACTTAAAAAACACCATAATTGACCATTGTTTTATTTATGAATTGATCCTGTAGCAAAACAAAAACTATTTTAATTTCTGAAAATACATATCAAAAACCAGGGGAGCGCACTAGTCTAGGGGTAGAGCGCGGGGCTTTGGTGCCCAAGGTCCAGGGTTCAAATCTCGCCAACCACCAATGGCTTTTCGCTATGTGATAATGCCGCAACCCACACAGGGGTGCGCAAAAAGCCGCTACGGCTGAAGTGCCTTGGGAGTAAACCGGCCCTTCCAATAATAAAAATAATAACATAAAAAACCAGTGTTTACACAGATTTTACAAATTTAAAGAGGATAACTACAGGATTGATTTTTTTCTTTCATAAAATACCAATGCCCTCTTAAACTGACTTTAAGATTTCAAAACGATTCGTTCACGCATGGAAGAATTCTAATTGTGAAAACCCAATAAACAACCGTTATCCTTAATCTGATCCGGAACAGCTGTACTTATAGTTGCAACATTGTAGTTAACCGTAGGAACGGTTAGGTCATTACGCTTGGGGCGCATATTCTGCAGATACCAGTGCTAGTACATCGGCACACTGGTACACGCGAAGGAGCGTGATACCGTCGCACAGCAGCTACCAGACACCTCGGGTTACCAGTTGCCAAACTGAAGCACGGCGGACCCTTCATTACTTCGACCCACATTCGATGATCTCACCTGCCCTGGGCACTCGGGCTTCTCCTGTATAAAACCAGCACCGGTGCCGGGGGTGACACAGTCTACAGTGTTCCGTGAACAGCTTCCAACATGAACTCCTTGGTCAGTGTTGAATACTAGCTTAAGTGTTTGATAGCTTAATTCACTTTTAGGTTAGATCTTTACTAGTTTCAAAAACTTAATTTTTGTCACGATTAAACTTTAGGTCTTTTGGAGCGAATTAAAATTTTGGTCCTTCGAGCCGGATTTGCGTAAAAAATTGAGAAAAGTTAATATTATTTTAATATTTAAAAATTAAATGTTGTAAATTACAGTTATTTTATATGTATAAACAAATTAGAATAATAGTGGGGGTGGATTTAAGATTTAATTATTTAATTTCCAACTGTTGTTCCAAATGTTGTTTAATGTATATTTTTCAATCTAAATGTATCCAGTATTCTTCTCTTGACCTCTATTATGTAGATAGAGTACAATAATATAATTAGTAATTTAATTGTAAAATGATTATATATTATTAAAATACGACATTATTATAGAGTTATACTGTTTTATGTCATATTCATATTATTTGACGTTACACCATCTACAGTAATTCAGATTTTTTTATTTAATATTAACTATCTAAACTGATAAACACTATTTGTCTTTAATATAATTGCTAAAATTGATATGTTATTGTCGTTGACATAGTATACAGATACGAAGAACTTCGATAATGCATAAATTCGATGGTGAAGTCTAAATTTATTGTCGTCTTTATGAACAACACAAAATGAAGGAACTTATCGTACGTCCGGTCATGATTAGGCATTGACAGTCAATCAAATCGCTTTAACTTTCTTTCTTTCCTTTTTCTGCAGTAAAACTCTTTTCACCGCATGAAAAAATTTGATTTTCATGATACATAGCTGAAAAATAGTTAAATTTCACTATTAATTAATTAACCAAGTTTTTACTATCAATGAAGTTCAATTTATTTTTCCAACATTACTTCAAAAGCTACTATAACTTCCAAAATTAAATATTTGTTATTTTGAGTTGAATTTTATTATTCCATAATAATAGAAATGAAAACTATTTAACTGTATCTAATTTGAAAAGATAACTTTTAAAACCATTATGACCCCGGTCACAGATTTTTATAAAAAACAATAGCAAACACTGAAAACAGAATAATATTTTTCTTAAACACTTAGTTATTTAAAAAAATAATATATTGCTTTACCTCATAAGACCTCTTATGCATCACCATAAGAAACCTTTTCAGTTAATAGCCAACTTGGAGAATTGAAAATTTATATGATCTTTGATATTCTATAATACAATATATTTGACGTCATTTGTACATTGAGTCAGTGAGTCCTTGTATGATATTTTCATAGTTAAAACACATCTCCATCATTTACTGACATTCTACTCCCAAGGAAAATCTATTTGCTGGATTTAGTAAAAAAATATAATTAAAGCCTGCCTTAATTTTGTTTGTTTATTTGTAGGTTTATTTTTAAAATATTATCATTCAATTTTTTTACGTTCAGTTTGGTCTAGTATTTTGTGGCATTATTAGTCATTAGGTCACTTAATAGGCACTAGTGCGACCTGCAAAAACTCAAAATCGGAGGCTCTGAAGTTACTGTAGTAGAGTTTTTTGATAGAATCGCTGCAGCGATGGATGGCGAACTGAGTAAGAGTTCGCGCTCGTTTGTTTGTATTACCCCCCCCACCCAGAAAAAGATATGGAATGGGGGGTAGAATGTTACACGATACCTACTTTTTCAGCGTTTTATCGATTAAATTTCGTTTCAGCTGCCACGAGAACATTTTTTCAGTTACCAATTTTTTTATTCCTAATTCTTTTCAATAAAATTAATTTGATTGTTTTAGATAATAAAATATTACAACGTCATAAAATTATTTTAATATTGTGCTATTTCTATTGTAATTAAATAGATACTCGTCAGCTTTACCTTTATTAAAAATTGTGAGAAATAAGTTTTAAACGAAGCGACATTACAAATTCCCAACCGGCGAGGTCGAATCTCAACCTTGTCTTTTACCGCGACCCGATGAGTTAGACTAATCACCCCATCACGCCGCATACTGCTGTAACTGCAACCTCACAAATGTTAACAACTCTGGGAGAGAATTGCTAAAAAAAATTACTCCTCTATCATTGGCCATACTCGGAGTGTGACAATTTATAAACTGGTTTGGCCCAAGGTGAGCTGAAACAGATGTTGACAACTAAATCAATCCAAACTACTAATTATTGTCATAGAATCTGTTACAACCTATAACACATACATGATAAAAATCAGCTTAACTAGTTATTCGTGGAGCAAGGGATTAAAGTGAAACTTTTTGTTTCCGAAGAAAACTTTTCTCCCGAGGTGTAGCCGAGGATGGAAATTTACTGAGGGACAATAATTACTTTAAACCAATGATGCACACACAATTTTCCTTCACATACAAAGCTACAACAACTATTCCTACTACAAGCTACAAATGATTCACTACAAACTAGCTTGGATCACTAAACGTTTCCAAGTTGCCTAACGTAACTTCAAAGCAATCAATGTTAACTATCAGCTGGCCGGTTAAGAATTAATCACTACAGTCAGCTGATATTTTTTTCTGATTGTCAGGTAGTTTCCTGGTTTTCCCGTGTTATTTATAGGGGATTACTTTTTCTCCCTTGGGACTAATAGTATTAATTTAGTACTCTATTTGAGAGGGTAAAGTAAGTTTACATAGTGTTTTACGTAGTAGTTGCAGAAAAATGAATATTATTGTGTTTATAAATGACTCATAGAATGTTCAGAACGTTATATGTTTTTATAAACAGCTAATTTTTTCTACAAAATAGAATCTCTTATTGGTACGTTCATTTCACCAACTTTTTTATTACAGTTGGCATGTTTAATTAGAATTAACTTAAATTTTATGAACAACTATAATGATTTATTGTATTGACAATGGTTATCCTGTACCCAAACATCCATCCATTTAACATCAACATAATTTCACAAAGTCATAAAAGAAAAAAAACATTCAGGCAATTGTTCCCAACGACTCGAAAATATAAGGACAGAACAAATAATTCATACCAAACCCGATGAATGAGTTAATGTTCTACTTCCTAAGGTTTTATTTTCAAAAAACTACAAAATTTAGTTCCTTAAAGTTTTGCTCTACCCCCAGCGGTTACCGAGATATTAAAAATCTAAACACAGTACATTATATTTAGGGGCTCCAATGCTACTCTTATGGAGGATAAGGAAAAGTTAATACGTATTTCCCTTAATAACTAATTGTTTTGGATGAAACTTTCCATTCGTTTATGCTAAAAAATCATAGTTTATGTGTTCCTCACAGCAGCAAACCTGCATACTCTTTCCCATGTTAATTTTACGGAGAATAGCTCTAATTTGTCAGCAGGTATTGATTGATCAATCTTGTCATATACTTATATTATTATTGCCATATTATTGAGGTGGAAATTCGCTGAGTACGGAGGTCTGCTGCGACGGGGATATTTTAAATTTGCTATCATGAATAATATCTACTTGTTAATTGCCATATTTAATTGCATGGCTATGATATTTCTCCGGCAAAAAGGTTTTAAAAATAATAACGTGATTTCTTAGGTAGTTATTCTACTTTGACATCTTAACTATCTTTTTAAGTCTCGTTCAATCAGTAATGCTGTCACAAAATTACCATTGTTCTTATGGAGATATAACGAAATATTTCGCCAGCTCTACAGACTCTTAAACGTGAAATATTCTTCCCAAATAGTATGTTTTATAAATGAAATGTGTTATTAAAACTGTTTTTTATAGTTAATGTGCAAGGATTAGTTTATAGTAAAACCTGTGGGATGTAAAAACATTTTACAGTTCTTCATGCGCGCTATCCAAGACCAACTAATATATTTGTTTCATTAATTTTAAATGAAACGGAATAAAACCAACCAAACTTCCGGTTTCCAATCCGAATAATTCCATCGAAAGCATTTGACCACTAAAAAGTTCGTCCCCGAAACTAAATGGCACTAAAGAAACGCTCTAAAAACCAGATTGGCGGTAACATATCGAAATGACATTTAGGTCCATTAAAGGTAAAAGGTGTAACTTATGTATGTAGCGAGGGCCTTGAGCGGGCAAAAAGCCCAGCAGGCGGCTGTCGGGAGGTGGAGTGAAAGTTGACGCCACAGAGGTTAGTGACTCCGTCGTTGACGTATATAAATCAACCCACTCCAGCTGGGTGTTCACTGTTCACTGGTGCAGGGGTTAGCGTACTAGCTACAGTGGCGCTACAGCTGCACCTCGCGGTCTAAAATTAAACTACTTTAACAACGGTTCACTATTGGAGCCCTTGAGGTTCACCCTTTTTGGAACTTTTGCGGACTTTTATTGAAAAATTCACATAAAATACTAAAAATACAGTATCTACAGCATATTATATACCATTTTAATCTACGTTAAACTATCTGTAAGAAAATAATAATATGTTTTATCTTTTTTTGGTTTTGATGGGTGTATCCCCTTGGTATTGACAAAACAATTTTTAAACAATTTCTCAAAGTTTGCTCCCTCACAAGCACAGAAAATAAAAACCAGTCATAAATTGAATCTAGCAAAGTTTTTCAAAATTTCATAAGGAAAAAAATATATAGTTTTACACACTTAAGTCACTGTTATTCATTTTAAAATTGGGAAATTAACATCAGAACAACATAAAAAAGCGACGAGAACGTGTAACGCAACCATTGTATACAAAGGGACATAACCGCGTGACAGAAGACAGATAATTTAACTCACACAGAACTCTTACGCATAGAGTAAGCCACACGAGAAAGACATAGGCGGAAAGCGTATAACCTGTAGAGTGCAACGACACTATATTCAATGTAGTTTTAACCGAAAATGTATTCGCAACATTGCTTTTTGTAAAACCTTACCTACCGTTGATTGATCGACGGTAAACTTTTCGAGGGCTAATTCGAATCTGGTGAAAAGCTAACTTAACTTTATTCATTATAGTAAACCAAACATATGTTTTTAAAACATAAATTAAATTAAAATAAAGATAGGATAAATGTATCCCCTGTTGCTGCGCCTCACGGTCAAAATGAACCCTCGCCAGGTTAAAACGATCCATTGCGCCTTGCGTGTACCTTTCACAATAGCCACATGACAGGATACGTACATTTCAGTTATTATGAACTATTAGTACTGGTGACCAAACTAATTGATCATGAACAATATTATAAGTTAAAATTTACTGAGCTCCAATGTCACATATAAGAAACTAGCTGGGCCCTTACTATTTAAAACTCGCCTCAATTTTCTCAAATTATATTATCTACATTTCAGTCAGATGTATGTTTTTTTATTGTATGGTAACTATTGTTTGGATCTAGGCTTACTCAAAACTATTATGAACAGTATATAACCCACGAAGTATCAACCTTTGGCTGGGCGAGTGTTTGTATCTTACAAGGAAGGGGATGGAGAGATGTTATGGTACTGATCAGACGCAGTCGAAGTACTCTTACTTACTCTACTTATGAGTATTACGGGTTGACTCTCGGATATTATTGACCACAAGAGTTTCTTGACCGAAAAGTCACTGGATCGATTCTGGATGAAATCTTAATTTAAGCGGCCTGTCTAACCTAGTTGCGATAACTTGTGATTGCTGTGAGTACAAAAAGGTTTGGAATAACTTAATTATAATCGTATTAACACGCGCACTAAAACTGATTTTATAGAGGATAGAATATGCAATTACACTACCATAATAAATTCTGATATTATATTCCAGCAATGTTAAATATCCGGTAGTAACTTCCGAGATATTAGTTAAATACTTTAACGTCTAGGACTAACTCAATTTTGAAAAACATACCATGTCTATAACTACTAACCTCCATTAAACACGAATACTTTGCATTTCTGAGACAATATGATCGAGAATAGGATTATCTTTAACCATTGTGACATTTATTTATATTGTATTACTGTATTTCGTATCACTGAGGCAGATTTTTTTATTTTTGGTAGACCGCTTCCTTTATGTGAAGTAAATTCTGGGAGTTTCAGTGCTTAGAGTGCACGCCACCAAAAAATCCAAAAATCTTGAACAAATTCAAGTGACTGAAAAGTAAAAATTTTACTTACTTCCCTTAGATCATGGACATGTCCAAGAGGAATGTTTTCAGTTCTCTAAAGAGCTGTCCTTATAATCATATGGTATCACTTCCGTTTCAAATTTTGATCCGTCGGATTGTCAATACCCCCTCAGAGCTAAAACATACCCATGTCAAAAGTCATGGACAAAATCAACAAAGTTTAATTGATGTTAAATTTAGCTTTTTGGAATATAACTGTTCATAATTGATTTTCTCGTCCTGCAGCTGATGTGGTAAGAGTGGTAATGAGGTGGAGCCAGTCGAAGGCGACGGAGGTTATAAAATCCAGCTGTTCGAGTAGCCGATATCCAATATACAGTAGAATTACAGTAATACTAACAGTTCTCCACTAAGACCATCAAGCTACACTGAAACTATAACGCTCTTTCCATGTTATTAATTGAAACAACTTATTGCCCAATACTGATCGTAAACGGGCTGTGATTGGTTGATTTATTTTTCAACAATAAAAAAACTTTCGTCTGAATTCAGCTGTTTCCGAACTTGTGTGTCGTTGGTTTTTCTATTTGAGAGGAAGTTCCACTGTTATAGTTTTTTGACCGGATGGAATTTTCTACTTGTCCTAAAAATATGTTACTGCGGTCTTTTACGCTTCAGGTTATTGATAAAGGTAGTTTTAAAACATTCTGGTACTGTGTTTAGCAAACAAATTTATGCTTACAAATTTGAAATAACCCAATAAATATAAATCGAGACTTTTTTCTATTGGTAGGCCTACACCATAATCTTTTACGAAGTTGGAATTTCATTGTTAAAATGTTTAAAAAGACGAAATCAATTAGGTGAAAAACGCAAACGGACATATTACAAACGAAGTATTGGAACATCTCATTAGTGTTAAGTCAGTGTTAAAAAGTAAGATAGTGTTCGTATTATCATTACAAAATATAAACCTGAAATCTTAAACCAATGAATGCAAAACATCAATTCTCACCTCAATTATTTACAATCATTACTTTTCAATTGGGAATATTTTGTATTATTATTAAAATTCGTTGAACGTCAAGATAACATTTTAATATAATGTAAATTTGAAATAGGTTAAACAACAATATTGCTTCGTTTACATTGATCATTGATTTTAAAGCTATTTCAAATTTATACTTTATTAAAATTTTATCTTGACACTTGAGGAAATTAAATTTTCGTTTGGATGCAAACGAACTAATATTGATTTTAATTTATCAGCTGTTGATTATTTTTTTCTATTAAATCACCTTTAAGTATCACATGTTCTGTAAAACCTAAACTTACTTACTTACTCCCAGGGCCATCTATATCTAAGTTGACATTTGGCCGCACCAACAAACTGTCTCCACGCAGTTCGTTCCTCAGCATCTCTTTCTGTCGCTCCAAGTCTCTCCATGTCAGTCTTAACCTGTTGCCACCATCTCTGTCTGGGTCTCCCACGGGGTCTTCTTCCTAGGGGGTTGGGTGTTAAAACATTTTTCAGCTTGGACTCTTTTCCTCTTCTAAGTATGTGCCCGGCCCATTGTAACCTCCTACATTTTATTTCACTTACAATGTCTGGTTTATTGTAGAGGTCTCTGATTTCCCTATTGTGTTTCCTCCTCCATTCTCCTTGCTCGTACGTCGGCCCATATATCTTTCGTAGCACTTTATTTTCAAACACTATGAGCTTTTGTTCTTCTTTCTTGGTCATCTGTAAAACCTATATAGGGCTAAAATGTATTTTCATTTTTCATAAAGTATGGGCCAATTTAAACAAACCCCTTCTCTAAAACGTATAGAATAAGGAGTATAAATGCATGTGTTCATGTGTTCACGGAGAAAATTTTCAAAATACTTATACTTTATACTTTTAACTGAAATGGCGACCTACCCAGGTAGGTATTTTAAGCCAAGTATGAATGAGGAATGAATGTATGATGATTGTGGCGCAATCTTGTAGTCTTGTTACTGACTAAGGCTGACATGTTCCTTAGACAGGACTGTTAATTAATAGCCCAACAGCCGATGGCAACTAATGGACCTACAGTTTAACGTGGAATCCGAACCACGGCCTCTGAATTACGAATTGGTCTAATTATGAGGATGGTCTTTGTGGATTAACGTAGTATTCAATAGTGCGGACGTTAATCCACACAAGAGAATACCACAACTATCCACAATTCGTGACCTCCAAGTAGCTGGATTACAGGACGTCGCCACCGTCCCAGTCTTTAATTTCAATAATTTCTTTAGCGTTACAGAAACACAAACAAATAGCTTAGGCTGACTGACAGAAAGATAGACATACGGATAGAGATTCAAATAAGACCATTTTTGGTATTATAAAACGTAAAAATATCATAATTATTCCAAGCAATGTACTGACAAAACTCCAATTTTATTTTTATACATGGTGAAACTAAAATAAGAATGGTCAATCGAGCTGGAATGTATTTTGACTATTCAGGTCTAATAGTGTTATATTATTAATAGTTTCTCGAAATACTGGAGCTATACAAACTTCATCACGTGCACTCTACTGACGCTACCGGCGCCGTGGTCCATTGTGGTGGCTGCGGCAAGTCCACGTGTTGCAGCCGCAGAACAGTAATGCAGTTATTTATCGTATTTCCTTTGGGATTTTTGTCTTACATATACACCAGTGTAATCTTCACTGATTTTGCGTTTTTTCGGGGGATGGGATGTGGTCAAAGCCCAAAATGTCATCATAAAGATTTGAAACCGTGACCTCTTGAACCAAGGACGTAGGTGAACATCTCTTACGAAGATGAAAGCAAATGATTTGTACATTTGCAGTCATGTTACATTCTTACATTATTTACGTTATATGTTACAATACTCTAAACTGATTATATTGACTTGATTGAAACGCGACATACCAGCTCTAGTACATATATCTCTATTGAATCCAGTTTTCTGGTCAATACTAATATACTTAATGCGTTCAAAAAAATGGAATTCTCAGAAACTCTCTGCAACGTTCGTTTTCCTTATTTAAGCACTGTTATTTTGATTTAAAAGGATTTTTCCGTTTGGTAACCCACTCGATCTCATTCAGTCCACAGTCGTTCTGTCCAGCGTCTCCTTGATCTTGTCTGATGTGGGATGGTGAGGGAGATGCCCACAGACAGTGCTCTGCGAAGTTTAGTTATGTTGGTTATTGGTAGTATATAGGTCAGAGGAAGTCTCCGTCTCCTTCGTTTCTATTGCATCCTCTCGCCAATACACGGTTAATCAAAGAAAGGTCAATCAAAGAAAGCATAGCGGAATAACATGGTCTCCATAAATCGCTGCCTAAAATCCTAACTCCACTTTAATAGATCCTTCGTCCACTTTTTAGTGTGAACACTGTGAAACTCACAAGATAAATTTTAACTTTACAGGCTTTGATCTTCTCCGTCGTTGTGGTGGCCGTCTCCGCCCAATACCACACCCCCGAGTACCACTCCGCCCCCGCCCCTTCATACGGCCACGCCCCCGCTCCCTCATACGGACACGCCTCTGCCCCCTCATACGGCAAGGGTGGTGAGGCCACCAGCTTCCAGACCTTCCACCTTGAGGTCGGCAACCAGGAATACAAGCAACCCTCCTACGAGAGCCACCAGCCCGCCTACCCCTCAGAGCCCTCCTACCACCATGCTCCTGCCCCCGCTTACAAGCCTGAGCCTTCCTACGGCAAGCCCGCCTACAAGCCTGCCTACTAAGACTTCCATCTCTCTCTCATTGTTATTTATGTCATCTTTCACCATTTGTACATAAAAGTTATAACAAATTGTTTATATCTTATTTCCTCCACATTTTCTAGATATATACCGTACCATGTACAAGTAAATACTTAGATTTCATATTTCCTTAGTAACTGCTTGAATGCTAAAACTAATTAATTTTTATATAGACTTTTCTTCATTATAAAATAAATTCTATAAGAATTTTTTCAACTTTCACAAAATCTAGTGTGATTAGAATCTAGCCAGGTAACAAACCTAGATGATAAAATATTATTTTAATTAAAAGCTCAACTACACTATTATGAATACTAAGTCAAGAGGGATGTGTTTTATGGTTCCTACTAAATTCTCTCATCCCCACTATATTAAAGGTTTTAATTTCAGCTAGTTCAAAATACTTGAAACACATTAAATGATACATTTTATTGTTAGGAATTGTTACTATGACAAAAATAATACTGTATTACTAAATTGGATAACCATAGAATATTTATTTGTGCATCAAGGGTTTGAAGTGAATATTTTTGTCCCAAAAGTAAACTAATTTCCTGCGGGACAAAAATGACTTTAACCCCGTGGTTCGCAAAAGGATTTTCTAAGGAAACTAAGGAAAGATGACTTGAAAAAAATCAAAATGTCCTCTAGACCTGTGTCTCCTGTAAGGGTCGGTGCCCTTAAAGGAGGAGAAGAGTCTGATCCCAAAAGGAACATTCAAAGCAGGGATGAACTAGATTCTAGAATAACCATTGGAAGAAGCAATTGATAAAACTGACTAGAAAAATAATTAAAATTGTCTTTGATGATAAATTTGTGAAAACAAATCTTTTATATTTTTCAGAATTATCAGTACTTTAGCCAAAAGGGTAAAATACGCGATAAAAAGGTAAAAAAAATTCAAACGATGAAGTTTATATGCTTGAAAAGTTTAATTTTATCTTTTACTGAAAATTAAAGTTTTTCAGTAGGATACTGTAAATTACTGCAATTTGTCAAACGTTTCATATTTTTTGTTAATTTTTTACTTATCTATTAACTATTAAACTATTTTTTTCTTCCACTTACCACTACTTCATATTACGATTTTTGCTCATGGAGGAACCGACAGATTAGTGTCTTTACGGTTGGATTTAGTCAGTTATTTACCTCTTGGGAATGTCCCTAACTAATATTCTCTAGTATCCACTATTATCCACTTATGCTCTAGTTTCCGCCAATTGGTTACTGTAACGTTCTGAGAGTTAATAATAGTAATAATAATAATTTCTTTATTGCCATTGTACAATACTACATGGGGGAGCGCGCTGGTCCAGGGGTAGAGCGCAGGGCTTTGGTGCCTAAAGTCCCGGGTTCAAATCCCGTCAGTCACCAATAGTTTTCGCTATGTGATGATGTCGCAATCCACTAGATCTAGCCTGAAGTAATGTGCAAAACGGTTTCGGGTAATGGCCTAGTTCAAAAAGTCCAGGGATGAGAAGGTGGGACAAACAAAATTGTACAATATTACATAATTGCGTAGCAAACGTTATTAGGTACAAATGTGACATAATTTGGAAAAATAATAATGAAAAGACATAATAATACATAAATTTACACATAATAACATGATAATACACAACCTATATTATTTCACCCAGTGTCACCTCCATGGACACAGTCACCCTACCATGTGTGGTCCATGAACTCGCCCTCATGGTAAAACTTTCCCTGAACCAAGAAGCGCTTAAGGCGACTCCAGACTAAATCATCACAGACTCACGGGTTCATTCCCGGGTTCTTTGAAAGTATCGATTGACAAACTGCGCTGCCTAGATTTTTATGTGTAAATGAAATAAAACGTCGTACATACCATTTCACAACGAAACGTATACTGTATAAAACAGGCGTGTTATATAAAATAAAGAACAAAATGGCGGTATATTGGTTATTTGATATGACTTTCTTCCGCAAAATAATTTTCATCGGAGAATATTTACAATATATCAGAGACTTATAGACGTACAGTATTGAAAACATTTTAGATTTTAATTTAGATTAGAGATAAAAAACGTGCAAATCAATGTCCGTTTCAGGTTTTCAAATATTTATTTAAAATATCAAGGTCAAGTATAAAATGAGAATTTTTTTTAATAAATTTAAAAAAAATGATTATGTTGTAGAACACTGAAAATAGCATTTATAAATCCAATAAATTTTATTTTAACATAAAATTTTATCATGTATAAATAAAATTTGTAATCGTATAATAAATAAAAAGTATGATTTTGCCATGATAAACACATAAACTATATTTTTTAGCACAAATTATTCTCAACACATGAAGCTAAATATAAGTTTCATCCAATAATATTAGATAATAAGAGAAAAATTAATTTTTTAATAAATTTACAATTATAAATACAACGTACTGTGTTTAGATTTTTTTATATCTCGGTAACCGTTAAAGATAGAGAAAAACTTTAAGGAACTTAATTGTGTAGTTTTTTAAGCTGATTCCAATGGTGAAATATAAAATTAGAAATTTTTAAAAATTACATGTGAAAAACGCAAAAAACCCCATTTTGGGGTACAAAACCCCCCCAAACTACCCGTTCCCATTGACCGATATGTCTGGTTTACGAACTCGTCCGAGCATTTGTAGGAATACACGTTTCTACCAAATTTGGTAATATATATATAAATATAAATTTTAACGACTATTGTTTTTCTCTGGGCACCTAAAGAAGAAAAAACATGGTCTCGGGCTTAATCTTGCCATGAGATACGTAATAGCTTCTATTTAAAATTCGCTAAAAACGTGCAAATCAATGTCCGTTTCAGGTTTTCAAATATTTATTAAAAATATCAAAGAGGTGAGAAAGTATATCAATTCTTTTCGTGTTAATAAATTGAACTGACGATAAAATGTTGATGACAGTGTTGTTATAGAATGATATTAAATGTCATGCATTTCAAAGATATAAACATTCCAAAGCTACAAAATTTATCTTTATAATAAATTGAATCGTATTAAATAAATACAGAAATGTATTTGGGGAATTTTACCACACTAGCCTTAATGACATAATATTTTCGTCCTGAAATAAAATATTTGATAATATACTTCAAACCCATTTTTAAATGTTATAAATATTATTTCACACTATGATTACAGTTTAACAATAATTTAACTGAATATAATAAGTTTATGTTTATGTTATGTTGTTTATGTTTATAAGTTAATCGTTTAGTTGGTCATGATAAGGATAGTTAGCCAATATCATATTATAGGCATCAAAATATCCCAATAAGCACGTTTGATGTTATGGAACGTGTTTGGTAAAAAAATATTTAAATATTTTAAATATAGTCATCTTTACTTTCATTGCCGTTATAATCACTGGCTCTTGAATCAGAGATATTATTAAAACAATTTCTTCGTCAGTTTCCCTAAATATAATTAAACAAATTATAGTATTTAAACCCAGATATTTTCCCCACGCTAATTTTAATATCAAATTGGTTGGATAGTACTTTTAACAAAACCTGAATAATTGTAGTGATAAGCTTGGCCGATCCATTCTAATCATTGACATAACCTAAACATGAGTGTTTTGAGTGATTGCGAATGTGTAAAACGATTTCAGTAACATGATACAAGTCTCTATATGTTTGTAAAAACAAACATCGATTAGAAGTGCAACTGAATGAGACGGATTAGAAATAGACAAACTATTCTGGTGGGAGCGCCCGCGCGTCAGTCCACGTGACTCGCCTCTCAGCGGTGTACGACAATTGGCGTCGTGGCCAGGAAGGCGCAATGCCGTAACAAACGCTGTTGCATTGTTAAACATCGCACTATTATATCTGTCGCTATTGTCACAAATCTTGCTATTTCTGGAGTCGGTTACCAAATTTACTCTATTGTTTTGGAACTGTTGGCAGTGGCATGTGATGCTGTGGTTAATATTATATCAGCAGACGTGTTGGTTTTGAGAAAGACAGCCCCAATTAGATCGTACACTCGAACGGAATGTATTGTACTATAGTTTAGTTTTTATTTCTCCACTTGTATTTTCTTAGCTAAGGTTTCTTAGAAATGGGTCATCATTCCAATGATGTTTTCCTGGATGTGTTATTTAACAATGTTGCATGCTGTTTAGCTGTATGTGGTATTAACATGGGCATTACACCGAACACATCAAAGATTAATGCATAAATATGTAATTAAGATTAACTTCGTTGTATGTAGAACACAGTATTAAAGGAATTCACAATGAGAGGGAAACTAAAGCCTTGATCAGCTTAACCATAGACGGTTGTTGATAAAAAAAAGCAAAATAAAATGCAAATAAAATATAAAATGCAATATAAAAAGGTTTAAAGTCTTGTAAATATTTATTCAAATAAGGTATATTTTTAACGGCCGTCATTTTGAAACATTTTACGTTAGTTTTATTATATATTTTCTTCTTCTTCTTCTCAAAAAATGTCCATGCAAAGGTTCCTTATTTCCTATAGAAATAGTAACTGGTTACATTGGGTTACCGGACATGTTCCTTTTTAGCAGTAAATAATGTATTTATTTTTTTACAAAATAGTTTTGTGAAAACAAATCAATTTCGTATCTTTGTGGAATTGATTTTGTGGTTAGCAGTTCAAATATTCATTAGGTATAAGTTTTTCGTAACAAATACAAAATGGTGTCTAGTGATTAAACAGAGGATTTTACTAAATATGTTTATAGGACATATTTGGGTTTTTTACGTCTTGTAGAACATTAACCCCAATAGCAGTAACTGTTTTTCTATTAGATAAAATATTTCATGAGATACATATGTTTATATGTATACATATGTTAATACCGGCCATATTTAGTTTGTTTTATTGAGTATTATCAGACCTAAAAGTTAGTTATTAGCTGTAATGAATATTAGTTTTACTGTCAGTTACTTAATTATTGTTGTCATGGATATGTCTTAGCTCAGGGAGGGGGGTGTTGGAAATTTGCACCACCAGAATTTGAAACAGTGTCGTCATTTCATTAGTGACGTTATAGTTTGGTTAAAATAACAGCTGTTTGGATGAACTGAAAACATTCTCTTTAGACATATCCATGATCCATGATTGTGTATATGGATGCTTCTGTTTTTCAACAACAAAAATCTGTCACACTGCTTCATGTTATATGTAGGTCACACCTCAACTGCTACGTCCATTGAGCATTAGATATTTTTTGTTAGGCGATAGTTCTTCGTAAATACATAAAAATGATATAGGATATGAGAAAAAGCTTTATTTAACTAATTGTACAGTTTTTTTAACCTTTTACCCTAACGTCAAGTTTGTCAACTTGGCAGACCACGACCCTGTTATAAAAATTGTTTGTAGCTTATAAAAACAATACTAATAATCTATTATTATGAGTTCTGTCATCTACTCATCTTAGCCAGGAGAAAGGGTACCAGCGAACTGTTATATACGTCCTCCCTTTAAAAGTAAACTAAATAATACATACCTTTACTAAAACTAACTCATTTATTATTAAAATAACACTCAAAATCTACTGTTTCAGACACCCTCAGATTAAAAAAACGAGTTAATTTTTTAACTAAATTCCCCTAAGCCACCGTCCGAAACAAAAAAGAATTTTATATATGGGTTTTATTTATGCGACTTTACTGCATACAAAATTCCAGAAAAGGTTGATAAGTAAGGAATAAATTGATTTGAACATTGGACGACGCACTGTGTTTACCACAGACAGCAATTAATAATTAGTCTGGAACCGTTAGTATACTAATGATTCAAAATCAGTCAATCTGGCAAGCCAACAGTTCTAAACAACTTGAGGTTAAGGAGACCAAAAACGGTTACATCGACTGAAACCACACTGGTACCACACTGAACACTTCACAACTACACAAATACAAAACTACACTATTAATTAACGAATGATGACGTCACATCCACAAAAACATTGTATTATTTAGTGAAAGATACGCTTATTCATAATATCGTAACCAAAATTGTTGACTAATGATATATTTTATATGTCCTTACGCCCACTACGACAAACTGCAATTCCACTGCATGCATGACTCGCAAGCTGCATCATTTGACTTGCAGGTTGTGTGGCTCTTCAAAATAATCCAATATAGTATCCAATACTGGATTTGGTGAGGCTATTTGAAATGATGTTTGAACAACACAGACTCTTTGGGTGGAATTTTAAGGTGAAATAAAACTCGTTAAACATTTTGGGAGGGTAAAAGGTTTTCATGAAGCTAACTGGATCAATATACAGTGAGATGGTGAGTAAAGTAATTTAAATTACAGTATTTAAAAGTAAAAAGAAATCGTATATGTCCCTGTTTAGCTATCAAAGTTTAGTAACACTCTAGGAAACAAACTATTTACACAGTTAGTTGGTTCCAAAATTGTTATGACTACTTTGAAGTCGTTAATATTAGTTCAACAAATATTACTGTACTAAACTTAAGTTTTATACATTTTTAAACATTTTTCGACTTTTTTGTATATCCGTATGTATAAACGTCAAAGCCCTCTCTCACTCATCACTAATTCTCCCACTTCATAATTACTTAGGAGGCTGAAATTTGGTATGATGGTTCTTTAGGCCTAAAATAGGATAGTCTAATAGTTTTTGTGAGGATTTTCCCATAAATCTCTACCCTATAAGTTCCCTATCTCTACCCTTCAAAGTTCCCATGTTAATCTTATGGAGAAATAATTTGTTTTGGATTCCAACATGTTGTCTTAAGGTATAAGCAGCAGCTGTGTTTTATTTGAACCATTGAGCAAGCCAAAGAAGCAAGCAAAAATTAATACTTAGTGGTATCTAATTACTGTATAAATAGAATTTTTCTAAGAAACGATTTTGGGGGTTATGATTTATAATTATAAATCAATCATTAAATATATATTTATCGGCCAAATTAAAAATAATTACAATGTTTATACATATTACGTATATTATAATAATCAACGGTTGTATATTATTTATATTTTCCTTTTGCCATCTGAAATGTATAAAAGGTTCATGTTGTGTATGATTATTGAATATTTGGTTTGTGTACTTGTGCATGTACGTGCAACAGTCTGTATTTACCGGGCTGTAAAATGATTTAAGGTACTTTGGTTTAAGATGATAAATAGTCTGTTTCAATTTTTCTTATATGTTTTAATGTTTCCAAAGGTACAAATGAAAACACACATTTCTTACAACCTTTGGCTTAAAATACCTGGATAGGCCACAAAGCCAGAAAGGTATTAATAATTATTATATTATGTTTTATATTTTCCAGTAAACCTAAACCTAATACATCTGTATGTACATCCCTGTATGGCGCGACGGGTTACACTAGTTTTTGTCATAAAAATAAATGGGAGACTTCTCTTTCATCGTTTTTTTACATCAAAAATGTCGGCCAAATAAATCAATACTTTTACTATTTAAATCCAAATTTGTTTATTCTAAAATACAATAATATGAAAATGGGTTCACAATGATAATAGTTCATAGGTGAAATAGAGCAAAGTCCACAGTTGTATGATAAAAAATTAAAAGAGTATGTACTGACAAAAATGTCTGTATAGAACTAATACCACCGTCGCAGCAGAGCTGCGTACTCAGCGAATTTCCAAACCAATAACATAATAATACGTAATAATAATAATATATGACAAGTTTTATCATTATCCATCAATAAGTTTTGGTCTCTAGGCACCTAAAGAAGAAAAAATAACATGGTCCCGGGCTTAAGTCTTACCATGAGACCTACGGTAATAGCTTCTTCCCTATGGGAAATTCGCTAAAAACGTGGAAAATGTTTCTTTGCATACGAGTAAACTTATGCGCCCAGGAATAAAACCGAGCCCAATCCAAAATGTCAGTAATTACTACTTATTGATCTCTAAATTGATAATAATTCGTGATCATCAATAAAGCTTATTTAAAAAGTAAAAATAAAAATAAACAGAATCACACGTTTTCAAAATTCTTTATTTTATGCGTATTTACTGTTTAGAGAACCTATGTAAAGCACAGCACAACACAAAAGTGTAAGAAAACTGAAAGTAATACTATGAATGAATTAAACTAAATTAGTAAGTAAAATTACGTCAAAGTAGACGCTCCCAAAGTTTTGTTTTTATTTTCGTATTTTAGAATGATAGACTATGCAAAAATATACATTATTTTTACTGTTTAGTATATTTTAAATGAAAGGGATATTTATTTAATACAATAAAACCTGTTTATATTATATTTTAACGGTTGTGTCCTCATTCATCAACAAAGTCACGATAGTATCTTATATATTTAATACGCTAGGCCTATTTTTGTGATAATTGTTTTGGAGCGGTGGTGCTACCAATCTCCATGTCCAAGGTGTCGTTATAAAGGTCTTAGCATGTAGTTTTGCCATCAATTAAAAAAACTTTGAAAATTCACCGTGGTCAAATAAATAATGGGGTCAAAGTCGCGATTTTCCCCATGTAAACACCGACGATCGAGAAATCAGCTGTTTATTTAAGGAAGTGGTTAAATAAACAAATCAAATCTGACAGTTAAACATGGTTCTTTCTTTTTTTCGTTTAAATGAAGACATCATCGTACAGCTGGCAATAAAACACCAGTTTTTATTTGCACAAAACCTAGGCATAACCAAAATGAAAATCTGTTGGGTAAATCTAAATATAGTTTCTAAACATAGTCATTGGAGAACAGATTGTCTCCTTGACAGCGCACGATTTCGAGCGCCAGGTACGCTAGTTATTTGTAAATGTAACAGAAAATTGTACTTACTTTGAGCCTGAAGATGTCAATCAATAATTGTGGCTGCGGAGCATGTTTTGAACTATTTACGTCTCACATTACGACGGTTGTCAAATTTTCTACACATTATTTACAGTTTTACACTCACAACACATAAAATCATTTAATAACTGTATCAGTACTTTGGGTCACACATCTTGCGACAAATGTCGAATTAAAAAATTAAAATTAAAAGTTACAAGATCTGGTCCATCTGGTGGGGGCGAGCTTTGTGTTCTAGAAAAATTACATTTCCCCACTAAGATCCAAGATATGTATTTCTCATGGCTAGTTCCATCTTATTCAAAAATATATTCAGATTGTATTGATTGTTGCTCTTAGGGATAACAGAAAAAATTCTAAAAACAACCCTAACCCTTTATAACATGCTGATGATTCCTTGCTGGTTCTTGGGTTTGTATGTTCCCTAAGAGGTTTAGATTAAAGGTTTGTTTACACCCAGGTTTACTACAGGTCGGCTCTCTAACTGTCTTTTTACTAGCTCAAAGATCGAAAATAGGTAAAGTAAAAGCTGTCCACTTACTAGTAAGTATTTTTGCTATCTAGTGAGGCAGTTCCCACCGCCTTGACTTCTTCTTGTCTAGAGGCTATTGTGGTTTTCCAGGCAGAGGTACCACAATAATAAATGTTGAGGGCTCCAAGGAGTAGACCTTTTCTTGTTTGGGGATTTAGATTATGTTTTTTAATTGAATAAAGATTACGATTATGTTTATTAGTAGTATGGTTTATATTAATTATTTCCTATGTATTAACTTTTGGGACATGTAATGTGAATAGGTTGGTATAAACTATCGTTCATAATTTTCCCGAATATGTTTTGTATGATCGTTTAAAGTTATCAACTTCCTATTGACTTGAAATTCGATTTAGAGTCCTCCACCACCATCTTATGGGGATTAGTACGAAATATGCTACTGAGGTTGTAAATGCATCGATGGTGATCCATTGGTTGATTCCAGCTCATTGGAGCATTAGAGCTCATTCCAGTGATTGGCTGGATTTAATTGGACATTTTTTAGTGCCACAGAAATGCCAAACAACTATTTCATTTTCAGGTTTAGCTGTGCTAATCAATTATTAATTTGTAAGAAATAACGAAGTTCTTACTTTTTTCCTCTCTACGAGTTCCTACATTTTTATATTAAAAAATTCATAACCGGATACATAAACCTGGAATGTGAAGTTTGAAAGAACGCATAGCTAGAATAGTCACATGTTACCTAGTTAAAAAAGAGCATTTTTTACTTCTTCTTTGTCACTATGCACTATTACAAAATGCTAGTGCGTTTTACTAGTAGGAAGTTTTACTAAAGGGAAAACATAATCTTTCCGGAGTTATTATCTGGCATCACTTGCTTTACTTAATTGTTTACACCCCTTGGCTAAACCATCCTTGAACGAACGAAACATCGTTAAATGCGTATTACCTTTGTTATTACTTTGACAAGAATATGTCTAAGCTCTGGGGTTGTTAGCAGATTTTTGAACTCAAAAAGTGCAGCGTAAGTGTTTAAAAAAACAGAAGTTCTGTCATAGGATTTTAAAAATAGCTGCTTAGATGAACTGAAAACATTCTCTTTAGACTTATCCATGATTTAACCTTTTTCCGAAAGGGAAGTAAATACAATAATTGTTCAATTTATTTAAGTGTGGTTATAAAAAATGTCTAATTTTCAATTTTATCATTGGATTCAGCTAAAAAACACACAGTAAACAAGCAATACGATAATGTTTTAGGGCTAAGCAAATGTGTAGTTGGTTCACTGTTAAAAATAAAGACCGGCAATTTTATTTTTTTTAAGCTTAGCCTTCGTTTAACAATGTAATGTTTGTCTCTTAGTTTATATTTTACACATAATAGGTTCAATCCGTGTATTCAAAGTGTCTTCAAAGACCTTTTTTGCAGAAAAAACGTATTAATTGGTTTTAAGAGTGTGGCAATCTCTTTTATCTATACTTTAACCATCCATATAGACTGCAGATCTAGGCACAACAGATATGAAGCAAGGCATGGTTGATCCGACACAGTGGGTTCATCAATACGGGCGTATAGCCTGTCTGGTGACGTAGGTGGACAATAATACTGTTTAAATTGATTGCTAACTCAATCTCAATTGACAAGATCTCATTGAATCTGATTCAAAGTCCACATCTTTACCATCTACGCCACGGACTATCGTGAAAATTCTTTATTAGTTAGTAGCTTATAACAAAACAATAGAACACTTCTCTCCCTTATTCATTTAGTTAGCTAAAATATCTCAAAGAGTTGTATTAAAAGGGATTTTTTCTAATAATTGTGTTGAATACATAGATACCTAATTAAATTTAATGTTGAAAATTCCTGAATTTAGAACTCGTACAATGGTTAATGTATTGCTGAGTAGGTACGTAAATTATAAAGGTAATTATATGTATATTTAATTTTCCCATCATTGCTAGCACTTCATTTGTAAATGGGTCAATTACTGTATTAGAATAATTTAGTATTATTAAACAAATTTGTATAAAATGTGAGAAAATTTAATGTAAACGGTATTTTGTCTAAACGATCGTCCTTTCTGTTATATAATGGGAGTAATCAGCAGTAGAAGCAAAGTGGCATTGTGCTACATTCCTGGAATGTTCCCAATGTTCAACTAATGCTTAGCTGGCTCAAAACCACACAGTAACTAACTTATTATTTCGAACTATTTCATACGTATGGGAACAAATGTGAGGTATATTTATCCAAACATTTAATTGTTTGGTTATTTATAACCAGAATAAATCGATTTTTGTTAAATTGACACGATGTGAATGAAGAGCGTATTGGGTTTAAATAAAACATAAAAGTAGATGATCCTCAGTTTATTCATTGGTGCTGAATCAGTAAGGGTGGTAGGGTGCGGGGGCGGGGGCCGGGGCGTGGTAGACGGGGGCGTGTACAGGAACCTTGGCGTACTCCTGGTGGTGGACCACGTGGTAGACGTTCTGGAAGGAGGTGGCAGGAGCGTGGTGAGCGTAGGGTGCCGGGGCCGGAGCGTAGTGAGCGGGGGCGGGTGCCGGAGCGTAGTGTGCGGGAGCGGGGGCGTAGGCGGCGGCGGCGACAGCCAGGAGGGCGGCGAAGATGATCTGGAAAAGTATCGTTTTTAATAAAACTACAATAAATCAATTAGTTAAGTCATACTCCTAAAAACAAAATTGAACGAAGTCAATGAAGTGTTCTGAAAGTCCTATTGATCTTGTTTCAAGGGGTACCTAGAACCTCAATATTTTTGTGTCGTATCAAAATATAACGAAAATAATTAATATTAACTTGATTTGTATTCAGTTGAAATGTAAGTACCAAAATTACTATACAAACATTGATTAAGTCGTTCTTTAAATGATATTATCATAAATTCTATAAGATTAACATAAGACAGGTTTAGTAAGATTATTTTAAAATGTAAGTCTTCAACAAACAGTAGCTGTCAAAACAATTGTAATCTTCATGGTGGCTTTTTCTAAGGGGATTCAAACTTTATTTTTATGGGGAAGGTAATTTAATGCAATTAATACATTACTCATTTCAATCGTTTTAATTTCGTTATGGTATTCTGGCTCATGATTGAATCATAAAAAACTCTAAAACTCCTTTATACTCAGAGGGGAAATTTAGAGACGTCCAAAATGTTAAAACTTGTAGAGAGGGGCGGGGGTTGTAGTGAAAATGTTTGAGAATTGTTTTAAATCAACATTTTATTTTATTTATGAATATAAAACTATGTTTAATGCCTGTTTACAAGATTATTTTTTAAGTTAAATTAAAAATAAATTATGTGTCGGTTAACTGATATGTTTGTTTATCTTACTTTACCGATCTCTAACAGCACAATCTTTACTTCTAGGGCCATCGAGCCTTCCTTTGATAGTTCCTGGAGCTATACACTGCTATCCCACGACTACACGGAGTACATTCCCTCCAAATAAGGGCAGGTCGAACCTTACAAGAGGACAGTTATGGAATACCCTGCATATAGTACATTTAGCAGGGCGAACGTTACGCTATGTTCGTCACGAACTGTAAGTTAGTACTACTATCATCCTGTACAATACAAAATTTCTAACCCAGTTATTAGATCAGATTAGATTTCCATTTGAAATAGCGACATAGCAAGGTAGGTATTTTGCCAAGTATGAATGAGAAATAAATGTAAGACGATTGGGCGCGATCTTATAGTCAAGATACTAAGGCTGGCATGTTCCTTAGACAGAACTATTAGTAATAGCGCAACAGTCAATAGCATATCTTTGGGACCTAAAGTTTAATGTGGAGTCCGAACCACTGCCTTTGAATAACGAACAGGTTTCAGGCACAGACACAAAATCAAAATTATTTTAGAGACTTAAACAGCTGGTTAATCTTACAGTTTTAGATTAGCGTGAGCCGTAGTTCTGGCAATAGACTGATAAGCTTTAAAGCTAAATTTAAGGCATGGGTTAAACCATGGTAAATTTAATGTACCTAGAGGTTTCAACTACGTTTTTTTTATATCTAGGAACCCTATTTTTGTTTAAAGTATTAGTTGAACTAAAAATTCAAATAAAGAAATCGGACATCTGAGATTCTTTTGTTTTGTAATAATATTTTGCAGTATATGAACAATTATATTTGTTACTTCATTCACCCTATATGAAATATGAACATTCACATGATTTTCTTTTTTTAATCTCATATTTCGTATACAGCATGCTTCGTTTCAATACACCTAAGATGAATTCAAATCCAATTAAATTAATTACATTCAACCAAGATTTCTCCGGTTGCATACAATTATAAACACAAGGTTTCTTTCATTTCTGTTTGAACCAATAAGGGAGCTGCTAATTAAAACAATTTTTCTCAAGGACGTTCTAGAGGTTCAAATTTATATTCAAATGGACCGTAGCAGATTGTATAAAAGAGGTTCCAATGCTACGCGTGTTAATGAAAGGTATTTGAACTAAGGTAAAATTTAAAGAAACTCTACCATTGCCGACAGTAATTTAAATAGCTTTGAATAAAACTGTATTTTATTAATAAGGACTTAAGAACATTTTGAAACCAAATAACAACATAGAGTAGTATAGGTTTTATAGTATTCCATTGTTTTCAAATTGTGTGAAAAATTAACGACTCAAAGACACATTCAGTTCACTTGACGAAGGCTTAAATATGTCAATAAATGATAATTAATAATTAATTGAAATAGATTATATAATTTAAAATAATTTTCTATACCAAAAATAATGTTTGGTAGTAAGATAATATTTCAATAGAGTAATACAATTTGTATTTGGCCATTTATTTTATTTATAGGAAAAATGACTCAAACCTTATTGATAAAATGTGATTATCTTTATTTTGGTTTTAAGTATTAGCCACAAACAACTCAATACTAACAATCAAATTAGCAATACATAGATCTATAAATTAAAAATAACACCTGGTTTTAGTACCTGGTTTGGTCCTGGTTTTTTGCAGTTGAATTTACATTTTTTTCGAAAACGAAGTTTAATCATTTTTGGGTAAAAATTTATTAGATAAATAAATGGTTTACTTTCATTTACCAGACACCAAATCATAGAACGAATACGAGCGAAGGGTCAGTGTATTTTGATTTTTAAAAACAGCTGATTATTGTGTAAGAATGATTAATGAACATCTGAGATCAGTATTAAACCGTCGCTAAATTGCAATTGGATTATGGGTAAAATCGAACCAATAACCTTCCGATAATGAAGCGGATATTATAGCTACTAAACCAAACTAATCCGTTATGTTCTAATCTGTTTTACTCACAAAAATCACCTACAATAACATGAGTTTAGTCCCTTTCACGTCTGATTAGTCACGCCAGCTGTGCAACTGTGGAGACTGTATCAGCTGACAGATGAGGGAGAGGTCACCACACGCCACAACAATGGGTGGACCTCTCAGCTCCGAGGTCGGAGAGAGAGGTCTGTTCATTCATCATACGGGACCTTTATTTGGTAGTTCAACCGTGTTCAATTAATTGTTGCAAACTTGAATGAAGTGTTTTGAATTTTAAAATTAACGATTCCTTTCATACATTTACAGTATCTATAATTGTGAATACATTTTGAAAAATTATATAACAAATGTTCTCGCTTGTTTACGAGACGAGTTACATTAATTATTAACATTCACAGTACATTACCTCACTTCGTTATCCAAGGGTCCATCGTTCAAATGCTGACCCATTTTCAATTGTAATTGGGTTACTAATTAACTACCTATCTAAAAAGGTCAATGTTAGAAAGTAACATGACCAGGGTTTATATTCTTCGCCATCGAAAAAACGCAAAACAAATATTACTACGTAAAATCTGTGAAAATTAAATCAACCAGACTTTTTTTGTAACTATATTGTAAAAATGCATGAAATTATATCTCAAAGTTTATCAAGTAATGTTGGTAAACAAATTGTATCCAAACATTCCCTCACGCTCAAAATTTACCTACCACTCAACAAAGTATGAACATTTTCTAAAAAACATCGCCCTTGCAGGAAAACCCTATTAGAAAAGAACCACAGAATCGATAATACATTAGCTAGCGTTTCTTCTTTGTGGAGTGCAAACCATCTTGTCTAATGCATATAAGTATTTAACGAGTATTTTTACTGTAGGTTTATACTACAACACTACAAGAGACAACGTGGGGAGTTTGATAGAGAAATATGTAGCCCTAAGTGAAAATTATTCGAGCAAAACTGATTTGTTCTAAATTTAAGTTTCTTAAAACCTAGTTTCCTCAAAGTCCAAATAGGCGTACTTGAGCGTTCCTCGTGCATTGTGATGCAACCAAATGAGCTACTTAGGTTTCAGAATTGTTTATATTAAACAACGACAATGTATATTAATTGAACTCTGATTCATATATTTATTTGGTCCTCGCTGATAAACCTTTAGCTCAAAAAACCTTCTTGTGTGATATTTACACAAAAAGGAAAGGATTATAAACTAAAAAAATATAGGCAGTTACATAAGTATACGTACTAATGGATAAGGTTGAACTTTGGCAAAATTTTAACTTACAGCTGATGTGGTGTATAGCTCATGGATCCAACAGAACTCAACATTATTAGTAGACACACTCAGACTGGATTTGTATGACCTACCCTACTAGGAACCTGTATCACTGGTTTAGTGAACAAACAGGAAACATCGACCGGTAAATGTACTTGATCATTATGTTTGTAAAATAAATTGTTTTATGTTTTCAGCTAAAGGTAAAAATACATGTATACTAATTATACTGCTATGGTAAAAATATGTTTATTCCTACGTTAATTTCTTGAACTAAACAAACTTAGCTTTTATTAATTATTTCAACATACGATATTGAAATAAGTGATACTAATAGGTACTTGGTTTATGATTTTTGTAAGCTGTTTGGTTTAAAAGTAAATTTAATTTTTAAAGATTATATAATCATTGATAACAGGTTCACAGTTCAATGGATGGAAAAACCAACTTTCCGCTAAAATAATTGGTATTACTGTGTAAGAATTTGTTTTACTGTAATTAAAATACAACCGTGGGAGTGTTTGGGATTTATTTAGAAGATAGCATGAATCATGGAAAATTTTCTGTTGTTTCTGTTAATATGTATAAATAAGCGTTTTAAGCAGTTCAAAGTCAGTTATCCCTAAAGTCTTTATTCACTATGTTTCATTATATGAATAAACTTATATCAATGTAATTCAGTTCAGCGTGTGTCGATTTATTTTACACTCTCAGCCCAATTTAGTTGCCAAAAAGTTCCTAACGATTTCATGAGTATTACTTTAACTTTATGATTCATATAAAATTGTTTATTCCATCTTGAAAATATAAAATATCGAATTTACGATATAGGTATACACGTCTCCACATGCACTGGGATGTTTTATATATTATAAAATATGTAAACTATATTCATTATTGGGATGTTTATGTTCAACTTAGATTTTGTATGGTAAAAAATTTTATTTATATCCCTGTAGGAAATAGGTCAGATCATGGATACGTCAAAAGGAATATTTTCAGTTCCTCTAAACAGCTGCCGTTATAGCTATATGTCGTTACAAATTTTCATCTTACAAATTGCTAACGACCCCCCTCCCCTCCCCAGAGATAGACATACCCATGTCAAAATATTTTTTCATTCGATTCAAAGAAGGCTTTAAAATTATGATTCTAGCTACTTAAGGGTGTATTATGGTGCGGTTTTATCAGTTTCAGATTAACGGCCCTGAGTTAAGAAGCTATTTCACGGAAATTTATTTGAGTATAGAAAAACATTTTTAATTAAGTAATTAAAGATTATTCATGAAATCAGAAAATATTAACTAGGCAAAATCGATGGAACATTGAACTTGAAAATTTTATATCGATTTCTAATAATTACAGTACTGCTAGGTATTAATAGCTTCGAAATATTTTTTCATACTCTACTTGATAAAATAAAAGCAAATAATATTATCATATTATTGGAATAATATTTTAGTGAAACAAACGTAAACCTGAATAGCTCAATTGTGAATGACAATTTGACCTCAGATGAGTCACCAGTTTAAATCGTTCCCTTCACCATTCTAGGTAGGGTTAACATTGTACAAAATGGATCACAGTATGTAGTGTTAAGAAATTAAATTAGAGAATTTGACAAACAGGAACTTGTACTAAGTCTCTAGTTATTCTTAATATATAATCTTTAAAAGGTTTAAAATATAAGAGATACTATATTTTAGTCTTATTAAAAACCTGGAACAGAGTGTGTTTTTGTACTCACCAGCTTGCACATGGTGTCGGTGGTTGGTTTGTCCTGAGGAAGTGTCTGGTGTCTGTCCTGTCCACACCGGCCGCTTATATCCAGTGGCGATGGCGGTCAAGGAGCCGGAGTCTGTCCCCTTCGACTCGTGAGAGGGCGCTGCGCCCATTAGCGCCAAGGGCCGAGCCCTACAGGGAGTGCTTTGCATGTCTATGGTGCCACCGGAGATCCGGGACTGCGATGGTTGAGGAGTTGGAACATCCAAGGCTCATTAACCTACAGGGATGGTAACTGATACGACTGAGTCAGTGTCGTAGTCGGTAGCGCGACGGATTCTGAACCTATCAGTGATTGTTCTGGTTCGGATTCCAGAGTTCTCAGTAAAAAGAAGAAAGAGAACAGAGACAGAAGAAAAAGAAGAAATAAATATTCCACTAAGTGGTATATTGCTACCAACTATTGTTTCATGAAACCACAGTTTTTTCAATGAGGAAATGTATTTTTAACCGTCATATGTCACTTTGTTCCCTCGTATGAGTGACTCTCCTCTGAAAATATTGACCTGAGCATTTAATTACCTTACAGAAACATAGATCTGTAATACTGTACTTCAAAACGGTGCCTACTTCATACCTACGTCAACATTGTTCCATCTCTAACAGCTGGTCCGGTACATTACAGCTGTGCTGCTCTCTTTTGGCTCAAAACTCTTCAGACGAAAGTGGAGATAGAATTCCATGATCTTAGAATGGACTAATATGTTACGACCAACTAGGGATAAATCAACCTGGTATTTTTTTGCAAAATCAAATAATAAATGCGATCAACATATTGGTCCAAGTATTGGATTACCTCTCGGGAATGTATATCTGCAATAATGGACTTAAAAACGGTATCTACTTCATGTATACGACAACATATCTCTATCTAAATCAGCTGACCTGGAAAACTACAGATGAACTGCTTGCGCCCTCTTAGTATTTTGACATAGATATGTCTTAGCTCTGGGGGGGGCTGTTTTAAGATGGAAAACATGTAACAGGTTTCCATAGAAACTAGCAGAGCAATTAATTGTATTGAATTTTTAATATAAAAGAATAAGAACAGCTGTTTAGATAAACTGAAACCATTCCCTTTAGACATATTCATGATCTAACCTATTTGCCACAGGGAAGTAAATACAAACATTTCTTCATCTGGGATTGGATTGAAGTGTTGCGACCAACTGATGTGTATTAACTTAGGGTGTGGGTTAATGGAATGGTATATGTCAGTCTACATGGTTATCAAAAAACCTTAAAAATAGCCTTAAAACAAATCCATATTTGCGCTCGAATCAAACACCCAAGCGAATTCATGCTCCAACTTTAACCCCCCCCCTCATAGTCTACAGGACAAGGGTACACACCCACCGTAGGACGGTACAAGTCCCCGCCATGTAAAAAGGCACTGAATGGTGTATTCATGGCGTTCTTATTGATTTATTATATCAATCAGTGCTTAATTCATTGAGATCAATTTTCTACATTTTTACATGGATATTTCTTTGCTCTGATTAGAGTGTTAGCAATTTGAAAGCCGATAATTTGAAACATCAGAATCACTGTTTAGATGAACTGAAAACATTATCTTTAGACATATCCATGATCTAACCTTTATCCTACAGGGAAGTAAACAAAATTTGTTTCTAAGAATGTTTCTTCACAGTTTTTACAAAAAGTTGAAACTTTGAAGGATTATGTTAAAATTAAAATATTCAATGTGAGCGTTAATTGAAAATAGGGTTGAAAATGTTCAGAATTTGGAATATTTTTTTGGTAAGTTTTTACATATTTTTGCCAAGTAAACCAACCATATATATTACTGTATGGTAATAAAAATTTAGCTGTTCGAAAAATATAGCCAAATCTAAAAGGTCACAGGTCACGGTTGTCCTGGCTATGAATACACACTGGTCTGGCATTGCCCTGTATGGCTTCATCTCCTTCAAGAGGCGCCCTTGTCCTGAACCCACCTTCCTCCGCCTCCAGAATTGTTCATTTTTCAATCTGAAAAATAAAAAAATAAATAAAACAAGGTTAAAAATAATAATTTTACCTTTCATTCTTCACGAAAATATATATTTTGACAACATTTATTCACGTTCATTTACTAATTTATCCTCTTCAATCGCTAGATATTTTCTCAGATACTTAAAAATTTCTTTGTATTTTGATAGCAAATAAAACATAAAAAAATGCAAAAGAAAATTTAGTATAATTGTGTAAAATATTAGTTTCTGCGATGAGGCATTCAGTACTGATTTCATCTTTGAAAAAAGGGTTTTGAGGTGATATAACCATTTTAGGGTCCCCAAAAAACAAGCATTTCGAAATGTTGTAGTTCATTATTTCTTTATTCCTATATATCTATAGTTTTACTTAAACTATTATTGGTTTTCAGCATATCGCTACATTCCGATGTAACCCTCTAAAGATTACCTGTTATTACTTTTGGGATTTGGGCTTGGAAACGTTCGCCTGTCTTTTAACTATATCTTTAATTTTCTTGAAAAATACGTTTGGAAAATATTGTAAATTTTTCTGACGCAATAAAATTTGAAGACATTCTTTTTAAATAGAGTAAAGATTATAGAAAGAATAAATAGACAGAGGTAGTTTTTAATATTGTGTAGATTTTTTGTCGAGATATTCCGTGTGGTGGGCGTGCGGGGAATAAGGTACGAGCCGGTTACATTCCTTTCACCCCATATTTTATCTGTAATTTTTGACCACAGTAAATAATGGTCTATTCATCTGCTGAAAATGAGTCTCTGTTTTAGGTATACGTCAGGGACAGAAGAAAAACCCCCTGAGGTTATATGAGGGCATTATTAAAAAAATATTAAGGGGAGAAAATATGATTCAGTTCACTAACGGAATTATTTTGACAATGAAACCGTCTTGATCTCTGAAACCAATGTAGCTAAAAAGAAAGTTCAATTTGTATGAAAAATTTATAAGAATAAATATCAAAGATTTTACTGCGAGAGTTTTCCAGTAAGCGTAACTCTCTAGAAGGTGTTTATCCTAAAATTTTTCAGGTTATAATTCAGGAATGATCGAATGTGTGAAAATTTACTCAGAGTTTCTTGCTCGATGGTTTGGGCTCTCAGACCACCGGTTGTTGCATAATTACCTTTAAATGTAATTTTCCTACCAATATGATTTTTTCATTGGCAAATTCATCCATCTTAACCCACACTGTTGGGTATTTTTTAGCCTTCTTACTCACAAACGCCGGATGATTCGTTCACCAAGATCATTAATTAGTCCAGTGAACAAAGGCTGTAGAGTCGTCTTTTTTATTTTTACTTAATCATTTAAAGATATCATTCTCTCAATCCACGTTTGAAAAAATATGGTATTTAATTCATAACTATACAGGGTGGTTATAAAGTCCCTTTCCCCTATTAATTTTTCTTATTTATTAGAAGAAAGAAATAACCCTAGGAAAACCATACAAAATAAACCCAAGGTATTTTTTGAAGTTACTGATAATTTTTATAACTTTCCCCTGAAACGGGGGATTTTGCTACGGGGGCTACTTAAAAATTTCAACTGTAAAGCCCCATCGAGATTTATCTTATTTTAAAGAAATTTAAAGACGATTAGAGAAAATTTAGGGTCTCTACCTCACCCAACCCAGTTCAAAATGGCGGCATTTTGAAAATTATGACTCTGAGTGGTTACAAAGTCCCTCCCCCTTGGATTTGTCAACAATTTACATTTAAACTGATTTTCAATTATGGGATTCATGGTAATAGGTACGTTATTTTAACTTTTGTAGTAATTGAAAATGTTGGGATGTACCTAAGGATTTAGATATAGGAGTCAACCTCCGAATTCCTTATGCCTGGCAAAATCTAAGAGGGGGAGAGACTTTATAGCCACCAAGGGTCATACTTTTAAAAATGTTGAGGTAGAGACCCCCAATTTTTTCCAATAGTCTTTAAATTTCAAGACATTTAAAATAAGGTACATCTCGATGGGTCTTTACGTTTGAAAATTTTACAAAAAATGGATTTCACCATTCTAAGCCACGTTTTATATATGGTGTTGACGGATTGGAAATAAAATTTACTAAAAAAATTGGTCTTATTAGATTTATATTTTTCACTGTTTGGCGTCATTAATATTAAATGTTTTCAAAATCCGCCATGTTGGAATTTTAAATTGAACCAAGTTAAATTTTTCCCCTACCTTAAGTTTCTGATTTAAGTATACTTACCGAGTTTCATAAAGTTTGGTCAAAAATATTTAAAGATAACAATTATTTCGTAAAAAAACTAAATGGTGGATATCTGGTAGACAAATTGTTTTTTTTTAGAAATATATTCTTGATTTTCCCTTTATTTGGTTTATATAATCTTTTCCCAGTGGTTGCACTTTACTTATTGGACACTCTGTGTAAGGCTTAGTAGACTTACAGTGTACAAATTTGGGCTACCGTACGACAAGTAATGCTATGGTTGAAAATATTTAACGCTTTCAAACTTAAGAAGAATTCTGGATGTTTTTGGTCGAGTAAATAAATAAAATAATTAAATTTTTACATATAGATACGGAAATTTCAACAGTGTATCAACTCACATATTATTTAGTTTAGCAACCTTTCACTTTTGCCATAAGAAGTTAGTAGTCCATGAAAACTGCGTTAAAACTGTTGGACATTAGGGATGCAGTGCATAGATTTAAAAAGCATTACACCTGCCTTATAGATATTTGTTTATTAAGCATTTTACTTTTGTACATAGTATGATAGTATACAATAATGTTGACATCAATATGCATAGATTTAAAAAGCATTACACCTGCCTTATAGATTTTACCTTTCGTTCCTATTTTCTTGTCCTTGCACTGGATAGGGTCTAACTAAACCTTGTGTTGTTATTATTAATAAATTTTATTTAACTAATAGAAAGATTGTAAGTAAAAATTACTTTGAAAAAGGTTTTTAAGATAATTAATAGGATGAAGTAAAACACTCAAGTCTTCCAACACTACTTAAGAGTCAGCATCAGTGGTAGCCATCTTGGATTTTAGTCCCGTAAGAGCAATGTTAAATTCTGGCACCTATATCTCCTTGAACTATTGTCATAAATGAACGGAAGAGGTGTCAAATTAAAGGTATTACAGTTCTCCAGGGCACCACCTTACAGAACTTCTTATTTTCGCTCTCAATAAAAAAATCACAATGATTTATTTTGTAAAATATTCCTGGATTTTGTTTTTATATCAAGTTAATTTTTTGAAAATATTAAAAGGTCATGCCCTTGAGGCACATATCATCAATGTACTTCCAAAATTTTACATTGATACTTTGGTAATTAACGCCACTACAGACGCCAAAGTGAAGGTATGTTCCGCCAGAATTTAACATTGCTCTTACGGGACTAAAATTCAAGATGGCTACCACTGATGCAGACTCTTAATATATTTACACCTACATTGTAAGTATATACAACGGTAAATATATATATAAAAGTTGTTAAATTGGCGATCGTTTTCGTCCAGTTACACCGAACATCATCAGGCCCAAATGGAGGCCATTTTAAACTTTAAATCTGAAATGGTGGACACTAAAAATACACGTAAAAATGCAGTCTCGTTTTGGGCCTCATGATGTCCGGTGTAACTGGACGAAATCGATCGCCAATTTAACAACTTTTATATATATTTACCGTTGTATATAATTACAATATAAGTGTAAATATATTAATTAGTGTTGGAAGACGTGAGTTTTTACTTCATCCTATAGTAAAACAAACACTAATAATGCTAATCAGGAAGTTATTAAGATAATTAAATAATAGCCTAGTGAAGAAAAGAAAATTGGATCTAGTACCAAACCGTAACAAAATTGAGTCAAGATTGAAGGTCTAACCGATCTATTTCAGACTCTAAGCCGGAATGCAGTGGTAGAGCAGCGTACAACAGTACACCAGTATCGCGATCAGTTCCAACAGCGTATCTGGGGCGATGAGGAGCAGCGTGACGCAACTCCAATAACACATCTATACCAGATCAACGAGCGTGACGTAACTGGTAGTATTGTGCCTCCGTCACGCGATACAGCACTGACGCTACCTGGCGGACTGACTACTAACTACTGTCCCACTCAACAGTGAGTGAACTTTTAAACAGGCTCGTTTAAGGTGGTACGAACGAAAACATCGACTATTTAAAAAATCGTAATTTTAACTTTTATATGTTGATTGTATCATAAATATGCTTTGGCATAATTCTTTCGTGTTTTCAATGAAAACCTTTCTAATTACAGGGTAATTAATTTGGAAATTTGGCGTTTTTCGTACAAGGAGTGTGGGAAAACAGCTTATGTTTTGAGCTGAAATTTTAGGAATGTGGATGAATAGCAGACCTTTTTCACGTAACCTATGTGACATTTTAAAATAAGAAAAACATTGTTTACTACAGGAAATTGATTTGTAAGGCCACATTTTTGATCCGATAATCCCATTTAGGAGGTATAAAAATTTTAAAAATATACAAAAAAACAGAGTTGTTATCTTAAACGAGTTACTCAGGAAGCTTGCACGAATCAACCATATATGCATAACGAATAAGCGACACTAGCGCCGACCTAGCGGATTTCGGTTGTCCCTAACGCCCATAAGAACCCATAAGAAGTTCTTATGGGACTCCCCATAAGAACAATTATTGACAGCATAACTGATCATTCGATTGTCGTAAAAATATAATCGTAGGAAGGAAAAATTACGTTTCAGTTATATAGTTATGGGAATTCACCCATTTGATAAGTTACTAAGCTAAGTGAAGAACTGTAGCTTCAGTAGTCAATTTAAATACAAAATTGTTCAATGTCTAATTTTTAATCCGTTTTATCATGTTAATATATTTTGTGTATAGCTCCTCGTAAACTGTAAATCTGAGATATCTATGTTCTCTTACTCTTTTATTATGCCCTTTTTCTTTCAATCAATCAATGAAGCCTTATATTATACACATTAGGAATAGACAGTTCCACTTCAACTTAAATGGCCCAAACACCTCAGCTACCTTTCTTAATTAGGATAACAGATAATGATCCTGGCAAGTATTTTTTTCATTGGAGTAAAATTTCGATAATGTTGACTTAACATAAAATAATAATAAACAAATTTAATTGTAAAGATTTGATCAAAAGTCAAAATTGTGTTATCATTTTAGAAGTGTTTCAATCATGAGCAGATAAGTGTCAATTATTTTCTTCCAGTTTGGATATGATGAGATCCGCGAGGAACGTCTGATTAGAGATAAACTTCCTTTTGAGCTGTCTCGTTAAATAGAGTCCGTCTCGTGAATGACTCTCAGATGCAACTCTGCTGCAGATCAGCTGACGAGGAAACCTAGACTGACCACTTTCTCGAGCTGTCTTATCACGAACGAATACGACACTGTGTCCAACACGTTTCAACGAAAACATTATTTCATAACCTGGAAACTAAACGCCCGTCGTAACAGTCAGAGTTTTGTATATGTTTTTTTCTGGTAATCGAATTGGCTACCATCTACATAGGCTAAATAAACTAAAGTAAAAAAATGTCTAATATTGTTCAAAACTGGGGTTTTGGGAGCTTATTATTATATTATTTCCTTAGTGTATGGTTAAAGGGAAGTAAAGGTAAAAAAACCTTTTTCATCATACTTCCCGAAAAGCAGCCGTATTTAGTTCCCTAAATCATCGTATTGAGTCGCTTTAAATAGTGAATCGACAAAGCATATGGTAAATTTTCGTTTCACTAGCTTCAAAAATTGTTATGGCACATTATAAATGTTATTTTCTATTTGTAAATGCTTGAATATAAGCCAAAACACTAATTGCACAATAAATATGAACTTTCACATGTAGATGCATAGGTTTTCATATATCGTCATTGTGTATTACTAATGTTTTGTTAATTACAATCAATAAAAAGTAATTTAAAAATGTTTCCGCTTGGTTTTATGAGTACATTAAGTCTGCTACTTCAGTAGAGACTCAATTATCCGAAACAATAGGTGATTATGTGTGTACGGATGACTGAATTTTCGGATAATCGGTCACAGACGGGAAGATGATATTCAATACACATAATGATTAATAAAACAGATTTTTAATTTACTTTTTGTAATATTATACTCATAAAAGATACAAAGAACTCTTTAAAAAGTACAAAAACATTCTGAGCATAAAAACCCCTAAAGGAAAAACTTTAAACAACTTAAATTTTAACTTAAATACGGCACGCAAACGCGAGTTTAGTCGCGTCGGCGACTACAATGTTTGGTCCGCTACAAACGTCGATGTTAAACTCAATAAGATTGGCGCAAGGTTTCATTCTTAGATGTTAGGCTGTTTCGGTTAACCGGGCTTCGTATAATTAACGCTCTACTGTAATAACACGATATTTTAGGTTATCCAAACATATTCTAAAATATTGTGTAAAAATAACAACAGAAATATAAGAATTAATGACGACTTTGTATGTCCTCAAATTAAGTGGTGTAATTCTGTAACGATCTGAAGTTTAATTCCCCAGCATAATGAAAAAGTTTTTTTTCAAAACACGGAGCAAAAGTGTGTTTTGGTACTTAATTGTATTTACAAGCTCGGCTGCATATCACTTGTAAAACACGATTGCTTACCAAAAACAGCCACTTTTGCTCATAGATGAGGAAACTGCTATTCCAAAAGGTCCAAAAGGGACTAATTAAAATAAGTTGCATAACTGTGAGCACTCTCGTTTTTCGGGAAAGTGCTACATAAATACTTTTTCCGGTGTTATAGAAAGAGAGCGAGACATAAATTGAAAAAAGAACCATTTCGGGTTTCTACGGTATAAAATGTAAAAATAACCAAAAACCTCATAACTCTAAGCAACATACAGCAAAATCTCTGATTATATATACAAATTAACCTCAAATTTTTCGTTAAGTATTATATCAACACCAATGACGTCACTGACCCATTCCGGATATTGTTTTAAACCTTACCGACCCAAACAGTTGGTATTGTTGCTGTGACGCCAGCTGTTACGACTGGTCAGTCAAGCGAGCAAGTCTCAAGGTCAGAAAAACCAAGGTCATTCATTAACTGCCTTATATTCTACAATTTCTTATCATTTTATTAGGAAAATACTCATAGTTTTATCAATATATTTTTCGATAATTTTCAATCTCATTAATCTATTCATAATTTACTGTTTTGAGTAGAAAGTATTTCTAGCTTTTTTATCATAAAAGTGAATTTAAGGAGACGTATTTCAAATTGAACAAATTAAGAATTTTATTGTTCTCTACACTATTATTTTCATCAAAATTTAACATCATTTAGGCGTAGTAAATCACATTGGATCTTTGTGATGGAGTTATAAAATTCGTAAATTGTCAGAAGAATAGCATTATTAACAGACTTCTCTAAATCATCAAGACTAAAAATACTATCTTTATCATTACTATCGTTATCATTCATATCGTTAGCATTACTATTACCATTTAGTTTAAAATATTATAAGCGGTTATAAGTGTAATGTAAAGAAGTTGGAATTTTATGTCATACATAGTTGAAAAAGTTCTTAGAGTACCCAAAATTTTTTTGGGATATTAAAAGTAGTTTTTGTGTTAGAGTTCATTTTATTTAGAACAGGATGGAAATTCACCTTAATTTTCATTGTAACCTTTATTACATGTATGAGGTGAAAACTCAACATTAAATTATCAATACTTAGGGATAAAATTCATTCAAACCATGAGTATGAAACCCTCTACTTTAGATATTTTCCCATATTGAGTGGATGAAATGAAACTTATTTCAACCCCCAAAACACCCCAAGTGTTAACTTAAGATAATTTAGGCACGAAACCTGCCCTTACACCGAGGTCACTTAACCTAACTTATCCTATCATTTGAAAGGGGTTGAAAACACCACCCCTATATCCAACTCCCAATAACCTAACTCAATAACACCTTCCTTTGTCATATTATGAAGAAGGAATTGGCGCAAATCTTAAATTTGGGTGATTAAATTCACATGTGGGGAATTAAAACTAAGCAAAGGTAAAAAAACTCTACAGTGTGTAAACCTAACCAAAGATAACGCAGTTAATACAGTATATGAAACGTACTGCAATGCAAAAGTCACTATAGCTTAGAACTCTCACCTCTATTAAAAACCGAAACTTGTAGTGATTAATCCCATATTTAATTCAGTGGCATTCACATTCCTTGTAGGATTTTCCTGCTAGCCAAGGGTTTTGTACATTTTTAGTACAATGAACTGCATGTGGTCAGCATAGCACGTTCTTCACAGAGTCACAGTGTTAGATTTGTATTCCAGGATGTGATTACTAAAGTAGCACCTTCCCGGAGTACTAAACTTTTTGTCACTGACTGCCACAGGTGGGATTTGAACTTACAACCTCAAGCTTTCTAGAATGTTGATTTAGACCGTACGGCTATTCAGCTGTAATCCCATATTTAAAACACAATGTAGAATCAAACGCTAAAACCTTCTTAGTGTACACCCTTGACCTATGATAACACAAATAAGTGATAACAATAACCTCACTAAACCTAATTTATCCTATAGTTTAGAAGCCTTAACCTAACTAAACTGTAGTTACGTAGCGAATCTAACAAAATTTAGGCTACGTAGTTAATCTTATCCCAAAAAAAACCACTTTATCTAAACTTTAACTAATATAGTACAAATTAAGGGAAAAATCCTTCTGTCAAGTTCACTTAACCTATCTTATCCTCCCCTAATATATACGGGGACTATACGATCGGTCTAAGGTGCGGTTGATCCAGGGTGTTTTTCACGTTATCCCACCATTCTGTGTATCTGTAAACACCGCCTATACAGGGTGTTTCAGAATTCACTACCAATACTCTGTTCCTGGGTAATAAGTATATCTAAATATCATGTTTAAATTGTCTGGAAGCCCTTAGTTACTCACACAGCCTCCATTTTGTTTTTCACTTATAATTGTTTTATGAATAATGGTTAAACGTACGGAATTGAAATTGAAAATGGCCGCCATTTTGTTTTATGAGTTTGAGAAATTGTCATAATTTTTTGTAGCTTTGTCTATTTGTCATAAATGTTTTTGCAAAGTTTTAATTCCGTATGTTTAACCATTATTCAGAAAAAATTATAAGTGAAATACAAAATGGAGGCTGTGTTAACTAAGGATTTCCGGGCAATTTAAATATGATATTTAGATATGTTTCTTACCCAGGAACAATGCCTTAGAGTATTGGTAGGGAATTCTGAAACACCCTGTATATTTATACTATCAAAAACCAACCTAACTTAACTCCGGAGAGCGTCTCCCCCTCACCCTCCTCAGACAAAAGCGAGAGACCTTGGACAGAACGCCTGTGAACTGACTGAGATGCTCACAACTTCAACAAACCCCTAGACACACGACGAGTGACCAGATGTGACGTACTCTACTCGTGGGAACGTTGTCCGTGGTCAGGGAAGGCGAGGTTTATGCGGTGCAAGTGGAGCGAGGCTGTCGCAGCACAACGGTCGGTGTCCGATACATAACCAGCTCACTAGTCGATTTCCACGACAGTGAGGTAGTGACGTAATCTCGGAGACGAAGCTTCTAGCTTACTGCTCAATTAAACCAGCTAGACAGCTTCCAACTGTAAATTAAGTCGTAAGTGCGTTGAAAAGGATTTCGTGGTAGCACAAATTGGGGCGGTGGTGTGTCCTGCAATCCAATTAAAATGAGGTCGTGAATTGTATATAGTTATGAGCGATAGTCGGTGATTGTGATGCTCTCTTTTGGGTATATGACTGGGACGGTGGCGACGTACTGTAATCCAGCTACTCGGAGGTTACGAATTGCGGATAGTAGAGAGATGTTCGCTGGATGTAGTGTTCTCTTGTGTGGATTAACGTCCGCACTATTGAATCCTTAGTCAGTATAAATCCTACAAGATCGGCCATCCTACAAAATCAATCCTCATAACTTGGCTAAAGACCATTATGGCTAATCTAATCTAATCTAATCTAATCAGTTCAATAAACGTTTTCAGTTTCGAAAAGAAACTGTATTGAGTTTGGAGAGGGTGAGACGATACTCTGAAGAAAAGTAGCTATGGTCCAGTACAGAGGTTTTATTACATTTTGAACTAACATTAAATAATTTTGATCTACTTAAAAAGGATATAATACCTGACAACGTTGTACGGTTGCAGTTCAATAATTAATTCTAATTAGTCAGTTCTATAAATGATTTTCTATCAAAGAAAGAGTTCTTCCCTTTTAAGCATCTGAGAAGAGTAGGCGTTACATAACAACAATTAATCGAATGAGAATTGGCCATAGCTTCACAAAAGAACTTTTTTTTTATTAATCTATTTCTGAGCCTCCTGTTTGACTATGGACAAGAAATTGCAAATGCTGATCACATCCTATTTTCATGTAACTTACACCAAGAAGAGCGAAGACAAGAGCTGTATAAATTTTAAATTTTAAGATTCCACTACGAATAAACACTATGTATCTTTTTAGCCTCAACAATATCAAAATGTTAGACATACTTTTTAATTTTGTCACCTAAAATTTGTACTTTTAATTACTATTTAACACAATCATACAAAATTGTCATTTGAATTAATTTTTACGTAAATTATTGTAAAAAAGTTTTTGTTGACATAGATTTGTCATGGTATAGCAGCCCTTGGTCAAAATAAAGAGTTAAAAAATGCTTTTACTTAACTTTTTGTAAACAAACTCAGTTTTGAAAATATAATATATACTTCAAAAATGTTTTTAGTTTAATTCGAGTTTTATTAATAAAACAGGTATTAACGACTGCACTGTTAAATATTAAATTCACCCGCACAGATCAACTTCATCATGGTTTAAAATGTAATTTCATCTAAGTTAAAATGTAGGTCCCTTAAATGTCATTGACTGTTTGGCTATTAATAATTAACAGTTCTGTCTAAGTAGCTTGTAAGCCTTAGTTAGTAACAAGACTACAAGATATGCAACAATCATCTTACACTCATTTCTTAACCATACTTGGCTTAAAATACCTACCTGGGCAGATCGATGTTTCAGAAAGATAATAATGATAACTGGCTTTGGAAACGAAATTGAGTGCGTGATAATTTTAGAAAATAGTTTATATAAAAAATCCCATTCTACTTGGATCTTTGAGCACTCCAGGTATGACATCAAAACGTCATCAACCCATTGAACTGTACTAGTGTACTAACACTAGACCTACTAAATAAACGCAAAACGCGGTATAGAATTATGAACTCAGTTCATAAAATAAATCATTTAGTTTTTTTTAGTTTTGAGAAGTGTCAAAATTGATTGATGACAAATAAACTGATAAACAAAATAAAATGATCACTTATTTACCAATCAAAGTGCGTTCTAGTGTTAGTATGGTTCTATACTAGAGTCACCTTGACTCTAGGACGAATGGTAGTGATGACAACAATAAAAACTTTTGACACTTCGTAACATTACATAAGCAAAATCATCATCTGAATTCAATTTTGTTCCCAATCCTATGTTTCATTGTTTTGGCTATTTTAAAATGTATATGTCCTAGAGCAAAATTTGAAACAAAATGACGTCACGTGGTTAATGAGTACAAGTGTTTAGAGCAACAGAAAACATTCTGTTCAGTTTTATCCATGATCTAAGTTATTTCTCAAATGGAAGTAAATACAACTTTTAATTGGATAGGACGCTTCAATACCAATAGATCTGAAGGCCATACAGTATTAACCCAACAGATAAAAAGGGATTGATGGAATGATTGTTGGTAAAGTGGGCACTAGAGGAATAGGAAACTTGTCATTGTGGGCGGTGTAGGTTTTGCAATGGAAATCTGCTGTCTGTTTGTGTGTTTTTTCCATAAAATCCAATATTTGGATCACTAATAGGAAACTCTCAAGGTTAAACAAACTAAATAGATTAACTTGTTTGTTTCACACAGTTTGATGTCGTGTTGTATTACTTATCCATGATTTTTCTAAATCCAATTTAGTAATTTATATTTTAAATAAACTGTCTCTCCAAGTTACGCTCCTTATCTCCGACATTAATGCAATCTCATCGTTTTTAAAGAAGGTTATTTTTTCTTAATACTTTAAAATTCTTTATAAAATAAATTTCTGAAAAATGAGTTGATAGACAAGGAAGTTAAGGCAAAACACCTCGAAAGTCTGTCTCAATTGTGCATTTTATAGTCTCTCCAATAGACTTTTCTGGACGTTTGTGCCTCACGCAGTCACTTTGGTTCATCAGTCTATTTCATTTTAAAGATTAAGGAACGAATTAATCACTATTCACAGTAGGAATATTATTATCTTAGATCTTTATCTACATTAATAAATGGTAACCATTGTATAAAATGTCTGGAAGGAGCCTCAGTGTTTAGTATCCACGACCGTAGCTGGAACTTCCGTAGCTGGGTCCACCATAGCTGGAACTTCCGTAGCTGGGTCCACCATAGCTGGAACTTCCGTAGCTGGGTCCTCCATAGCTGGAACGTCCGTAGCTAGCGCCCCCGTAGCCAGATCTACCGTAGCTGCCGGATCCATACCCACCGCTGCTGACACCGTAGCTAGCCACCAGGGGGGCAGCGACAACAGGAGCGTGGGCTACGACAGGGGTGGACACTGCCCGGGCGGTGTTGGAGATGCGGTAGATGCTGGAGTACGAGGTGGCGACGGGCTGGTGAGCTACGGGGGCGGCGTAGCTGACAGCGGGGGCGACGGCAACAGCAGGGGTGACGACGGGGGCGTGAGCCACGGCGACAGCGGGGGCAGCGTAACCCACAGCGGGGGCCAGGTAGCCGGCAGAAGCGGCAGACACGAGCAGAGAGAACAGAGCCTGAAACAAAGTAAAGTATTAATTCAAGGAAAATTTCAAAGGGGTCAATATTTATTGGTTTAAATTACCTTACCAGAGAGTGATAAATTCGACTCAACTCGTCAGTCGTACAAGAGCAGACTTTATACTGAATAGCCATTGGACTTTCTTATAGCATTATGAAACCCTTATAATTAAGAGAGAATGTAACTTAAACTAATTTTTATAGTCATAGTAAATTTTGAGGCAAGTAAAATAAAATAAAATATTTTTGTTAGAAAATTATGTTAGTAGCTTTAACTTAAACAGATCTGTGATGGTTTATAGCTTAAAGACTTCCATTTTTAAAATTTAACAATATTCGTTTTATTTTTTATTGAAGCCCCAACGACGGAAATTAGTTCATCAGACCATTCAAGTCCCTCTTTTACACTCTTTATGACTAATTTATCACCGGAGGCTATAAAATTAAAAGCAACAATCATTTTACCAATTACGTCTTTTTAGAGCCTCAATCTCCTTTACAATGTAAAAATATATACAAATAGAACCTGAGAATTGAATGCAAACAGTCACTAAGGTCTCGTTTTTAAGTTCATTATTTATAAATTAATGTAAGATTTTTATCAATTTTCTAACCATAATTTTTATTCAAACAAATATTAAAATACACTTTCGTCATGAATCTTTGTGATGAAAAATTATCTAACTTTTAAAGCACTCCTTAGTATAGTTATTCGCTGGAAAATAAATTTCACAAATTTTTATTTGCAGGAGAAAACAGTTCTAAACTTTTCTGGACTGTATTCAGGAATTATTCTTTTTTTCAATAAAATGATACATTACGAATAAATTTTGAATTTGAATTTAGTCTAGCTAATAAATAAGACCAGGCAACTCGAATGAACCATTAGAAGATATTTTACTAAGGAAACTACAGACCACATGTAAACATTCTTAACCAGTCACTTTTTAGGAAGCCACAGACCATATGTGTTACTTTATAAAACAATATATAACTACATTGTTTATCAATTGAAATTTTCATTTTGTGCATTGTAGTTTTGCCATGGATATGTCTTAGGTTCAGGGTGGACACTTCCGTCGGACCAAAATTTGAAACGGTGACATCATATGAATAGTGACGTCATATAGTTATAAGGACAGCTGTTTGTAATAACTTTATTATTTATTTGAAATTGTATTGCTTATAAGATAAATTTCATACGTGACACCTTTTATATTATTACTTTACGTATAAATTTTTAATAAAATGTGCAAATTTTCATATTTTTGCATTTCATTTAATATATTTTCTGTTATCTTATGTTTTGTAAATGGTATATTTATATAAACCACAAATTTGGTTTATATTATGTGTATATATACAGAATGTTCATGAACAAACATCAAGGGATGGTAGGACTCATCAAAATAAACATAAATAGCCAATAAACATATGTCGAAAAATCCTTGCTAGCTGCCATTCTGTATTTGTTAAAAAATCATTATATCTCCAGAACCATTTAAGCTACAGAAAACAAACACACATACTTATTGGCCAGAGAGAAAAATATTTTTAACGTATCATTTAGTTTCCTTCTATATTATTATTATGGCGTCGATTAAAAATCTTTAAATTTAAAGAACAAAAACATTAACTTTTAATTTTTTTCTTCAATTTTCATAAGATATAAAAATAGTATTATTTTAATTTAAAATCTAATGATATTTTGTTAAATGAAATCCGTCCACGGATAAGCGAGGTAATGCACTTTTAATGTTAGCTTACAGTGCGCATACACCACCGTATAGCTTAAATGGTTCCTGAGATGGAACGATTTTCGTAACAAATACAAAATTTTATTTTCATTAAATTGAGAAAAAATCTTTTGTTGTTCGGTTTTTTGTTAAAAATATGTTTATTGGATATTTTTTGCTTATTTTGATTATTACTCTCATCCCTTGAAGTTTCTCCCCAAATTTAATTAACACTCTGTATATGTGTGTTTGTATGTAAACATTGACATAAATACACTAAATAAAATATCTTAGTATTAGTTTAGTATAATTTCCGTTGTTTCATTTTTTTAATAGTTTACATGAATATTGTATTTTATCAATTTTTTTATTTAAGAGTCAGATTTCACACAATCAAATTTATATAATAAAGCTGTATTCTGTGAATTAAAAGCAAATAATACTGACAAAATTTTAACTGTTTGATTTTTTTATTTTCAAATTGGGATTTATAGAAATTCAAAAATAAAAGTAAGAAGAACATTTATTTATTAGTTGGTCACACAAGTAATTTTTTAAAATATTAGTAAATAATTTATCGTTTTCTTTAAAATGTGTTTTACTATAACATAATACAATTTTGTATTTTAAATGTTTGTTTATTTTTTGAATACTGACATATTTATAGTTTGTCTGTAACATTTTTATTGGTTTTAATTAAATTATTATGTTTCAACATATTAGGTAGTGAAATAGGGTTTTCATTAAAATTAAAATACTTCAGCATTATAAATTTCCAAATCATAAATAATGTTGATATATGACAAGTTTGGTCAAAATCTGTCGTTAAACATGAGAATTATTTGCCTATTCTCCATAAGATTAAAATTGGAAAGAGTGAGTAGGTTTGCTGCTGTGAGGAACACTGAAAGTATACCATCAAAAATTTTATTTTTAACATTTATACCAACTTTTATCAACATCTGTCCGTAAATAAAGGAGTTTGCCTAATCTCCATATGATTAACATGGGAAAAGAGTATGCAGGTTTGCTGCCATGATAAACATAAACTATGATTTTTTAGCACAAATGTATGGATCTCAACCACATGAAGCTAAATATCAAGTTTCATCAAAAAATATTAGATAATAAGTGAAAAATTAATTTTTCCTAATCCTCCATAAGATTAACATTGGAGCCTTAAAATACAACGTACTGTGTTTAGATTTTTTTATATCTCGGTAACCGTTTAAGATAGAGAAAAACTTTAAGGAACTTAATTGTGTAGTTTTTTAAGCTGATTCCAATGGTGAAATATAAAATTTGAAATTTTTAAAAATTACATGTGAAAAAACGCAAAAAACCCCATTTTGGGGTACAAAACCCCCCCAAAGTACCCGTTCCCATTGACCGATATGTCTGGTTTACGAACTCGTCCGAGCAGTTGTAGGAATACACCTCTCTACCAAATTTGGTCTCGATCGGACCATTTTTACGAGAGTTATCGTGCTAACAGACACATATAGTTTATTTTTAGAATACTGACATATTTATAGTTTGATTCCCGGCCCTGGAACCATTTTTATTTGGCTATTAATTAATTATCCTATGTTTCAACAGGTCGACGTTAGGTAGTGAAAAGGCTAGGGTTTCAGCCGCGCCCTGTCAAAATTAAAAAATGCTCTTGGCGTGTATAAAGAAAAGGATTCCCGGCCCTGTAACCATTTTCATTTGGCTATAAATTAATTACCTATGTTTTAACAGGTCGACGTTAGGTAGTGAAAAGGCTAGGGTTTCAGCCGCGCCCTGTCAAAATTAAAAAATGCTCTTGGCGTGTATAAAGAAAAGAAATTATGGAAAATAAATAGTAAAACAAATGAGTAATTAAATAATATTCAGTATTTTATTTTAATTCGTTATTTAATGAAATAAAGAAATATGTATGCATGTAATTTCTATTCAGATGTAAGAGTGTTAATGTTAATGGTATTGTATAATACTCACGAGTGTATACATGGTGGTTGCAGGTGCAAGTGCATGGTGACAAGTGCCCGCCACCGCTTATATAAGGGGCTATAGGGGGCAGACGAGGGCTAGACTTACAGCAAAAACACCGCCCTCAATACCCCATGGCCGGCCTGGGGCTCGGGTGACCAGGCTGATAACCCCCCCTCCAACAATACTTATATACTTTACCTTTGACCGACACATTGTATATAGGTGCATCTATTATAATTAATTGACATTGCAAAACATTCCCCGAAGCAGCAGACATGCGAATTACTAAATCAATATTATAACAATAGTAATAGTTGACAAGTTTGATTAATATCTGACGACAACTAACAGTGTTTTGATATTCTCCGTTAGATTAACATGGGAAAGATTATGCAGGTTTGCTGCTATGAGGAAGATTTAAAGTAGGATTTTCACTACAGTATAAACAATTTTTATTTTGACCATGTACCAAGTTTTATCAACATCTGTCCATAAATCGAGGGGTTTGCCTATTCACTATACGATAAACACGGGAAGAGGTTAGCTTGCAATGATAAACACATAAACGATGATTTTTTTATTTTATTGATATTTTAATCATCAGGTCTGTAGGGTAGTAGAATAGGTCCAACCCTGTTTAATAGATACCTGAATTAGGCACTGGAAATTAAGGATTGTTGTGCTGTGGTATGGACATTTGCCGATGACATATTTATACTATAGGTTGAAAGAGATAATTAAAACTGCTGAGAATCGGTTGGAGAGTACTTTTAGGCAGTTTAGTAGATGGACTCATGACAAAGGACTTGTAATAAATGCACAGAATACCTGTTGTTTACACATAAGGCATAAGAATATAAAGTCTCAACAAACTATATCTATAAGGTGTCACACCTGTGACTGTCTGAGTAGGCCTATTGTGGAATGTGTAACTGGTGCAGATGGCAAGAAAAAAAAGTATTTAGGTGTAATGGTAGATGAAAGTCTGATATAAACTGAGCATAAAGCAGGTACAAAAAAATTAAACCTCTGTATTTTTATAATGTATAACTTGCAAAGCAAGGTCACTGAGAAGATTTAATTATAGACAATTTATAGTATACAACGCACTTTTTGAATCTATATTAAGATATAGTATTATATGTTGGGGCTCTGACAGTAAAAGCCACTTGAAAATTATTATCAATATGCAAAGGCGTTGCTTGAATGCGCTGGAGTCTAGTGGGACAATGAAAGTTCATATGGGTCATCCCTATGAACTAACATCCCTATGAAGAACAGTATTTTAGGACAGTTGACACCAAACAGATAATACGTCTTCTGCAATTTGGCTAAGTATCACAGTACATATCAATTAAAGACGCATAGGCATGGGCGTGAGAATATGAGAAATTTGGGCCTATTGAGGTATGATGTACCAATTCCTAATACATCCTATGGTCGTGGATTTGCCTGAATAGTTGGTCCCTTATCTCACCACTCTGTGGCCTATAAAAAATTGCTTCAAGAACACCTGAACTGAGAAAGGCTAATCCTGGCTGAGAAAGGCTCGAACTGTTGTCACAGGATTATCTAGTTGGACGTAGTATGTAGTAATTAATTAAAATTATAGTATTACAAATTATTAGAAGTAATGGCTGAGAGAGAAAGCAACTAAGTAATATTTGGTATTGGCTAGTGGGCCTATTACACACAACGCCTTACACAATAATTGGTTATTACACTCAACACAACATAGGTTAGTAACAAACACATTTTAGGCAATGAGGCACACTGATGAAGGTAGGATTATCACAACATGTAGAACTGTGTTCCATAATTTTAGAGATTGAGACATTTTGTTCAATCCAAAGCAAGATTAAAATGGCTGATGTTGAAGTCATTGCAGTTGATTCCAGTCAGTTGTGTAGCTGTGCCAGCACAACTTATAACAGAGTGGCCAACCATCTCTACAGCCATGTACGTAAAATCTGATCGTCTCAGTATTGTGTACAGCTTTTGATCTGTATGATCTCTGTTCATTTATTTCTGTTTTTTATTTTCAATATTGTGTTTGTGTAAAATTATATTTTTTTAATATTTTTGTTGAGTTTTTAGTGATAATTGTTGTTATTATTACTTCTGCAACTCAATCATTACTTGTATTTAAATATATTTATATCGAGTATCAATAGTTATTATTCATTCAGTTAATTTCTGATCCTTCTATTTTTCGATGTAAGTATTTATTGCTCTGTTTGCCAGTTGTTTGGTTTGTCATAATATTAGATTAGGTTTCACCTCATGTTTCACATCTTGTTTCACCTCATTTGCGGTTTGTTTGTATTGAGACATGGTGCCTGCTGACCTTGCCCTCACTATTGTCGTTGTATAAAAAATCCATAATATTTTTATTATTAGGTACTATTGTGATAAATAGAGTAGTAATTTTTCATTATGATGTTATTTGTCCTCGCCGACAAGTTTTTGAACTTACTGGGGTCACATGTAATAAAAAACCTGTAACATTAATGAATAATAAATATATAAACAATAAGCATAAGTGGATGGATCTCAATCATATGAAGTTATCGACATCACTACCATATTAATATGTTCCGAAAAATTTTTAACATTTAAAAAATTATATATGAAAAAGGCAATAGCCCATTTTTGTGGTACAACTCCCTCCCCCCAAAAAACTAACCAATCCGATATGTATATCTGGTTGACGAACTCGTTCGAGTAAATGTTGGAATACACCTAATATTGTAGAGATGGTCAAATCTCCATTGGGCCATACTGCGAAAAAAGTGGAAAATTTTATGAAATTTGGTGCACGGGTACACTCTTGACTATCTCTTTAGACAAGTATGTTTATTTTTAAATTTTGTTTATTTAATTCATGTGTATGACACGGTGGTTGGCCATATTCGACTAAAACAAACCGCTGATTTAATATTCTGCTTACTTGTTTTTTTTCTGGAAACTTGATCATTATCTATACTTTTAATTGTTTATTAATTTATTTATTTATCATTTCCACCTTACATCCATTTGTAACTGCCATATGCTTGTTCATTGAGACTTCGTCGTCAAAGCCTTCTCAATTGGAATTAGACGGCGCACTAAACTACATAGTATATGCAGCCATTTTGGTTAATTTTGGGTGTTATAAAATGTTCCCTTTTGTTGGAAATCTTTGTAAACATATTGGTTACCTTCAAGGATCCGTACTGCGGATCCACGGTTGGCCTTCGCCTAGAGGCTGAATGACCTCCTTGCTTCGGTGGCTAAGCCAATCCTTCCTGAGGTAATGAGGAGACTCACCGGAAACGGCTGTCTGCTGGGCGATACCGGATATGACAGGATAAAGATAATGGCTCAAACTCTAGAGTATCGAAAGCTCAGTGTTATCCTATATGTTGATACTTATATGTTATATGCCACTTAAGTCATATTTATACGTTGTAACTTACGTGTTTAAACACTATAACACATTTAATTTACAGGATGGCCAATAAATCTTAGGATGACTTTTTCACACCAGGTTTGACATATCATTACTGGTAATATTAAGCTACTTTTTATGTATTTGTTGGTCGTTGTCCCCTATGTCGTATGTCTCTATGAGTTGATATGTACATAAAATTAAATTCCTCGTTGAAATAAAATCTATGCCGCAAACCTGAACCTAAAAAGTTTATGGAAAACAAAATGGCAGTGGTTTTAAAATGAAATTTTATGAAGTTAAAACTGCCACCATTTTGTTTTGGATCGACCTTTTGAGATCCGGTTTCAGACATTTGGCAGTTAAAAATAAAAAATGTTATACTAAATCTGATTAATGCTACTTTGAAAAAATCCTTTACTTCCAACTGGAAAATTGCAAGCAAAAGAATGGGTGAAATTTGGTATTAAATCTTAGATCATTTAAATTTGAATACAATGAATGGAACCGTATCTCAAAAGGTTGATCCAACATAAAATGGCAACGGTTTGAAATTCAGAAACTTCAATTTTCAAACCACCGATATATTTTTTAAAACAACCTTTTGAGATAAGGTTTTTGGAATTGTTTTCTACTAATTGAGACCTTAATTTAATGTAGCATACCAAATATGACTTTTCTTAAGGGTAAGAAATTTTAGTTTTCAACAATTCCGCCACATTGGATTTTAGTTCCATACGAACAATAATAATTTTGTGACAACTTTACAGTATACACGATAGTCTTCATTTCAATTTAATACATTTTTAGGACTATTGTCTACTAGTTATTCTGCCACACAATTAACATTTTGCTGCAAATACGCAATTTTCTGCCACTCCTAAATTATAGAAGTAAATTATGTAAACAAATACATAATTGAATACATAATTCTGCCATGGATGTCACCTTATGTTTACTTGTTTCTTAATTTCCACAAACTAAATTACTTCTGTATTTAAATACTCCTAACCTATAGAAACTCTAGTTTAATCTCCTCGACACAACATTCACACAACCATTCGTCTATGAAGATCCATCTCAACCAATATTGGGACCAGTTTTATTTCTAATCTACACAAATGGTTTGTACCTTAATGTTTCAGTAGACCTAATTAAGTACACTAATGATACCACTGCTATCATCAAGTCTTCTTATCTTCTTGGCTTAAAAATCGAACAACGTTCTTGGATATGTCTAACTGATTTCATTTTATTGGGATTCAGTTAAATTAAATGTAAACATAACTCAATTAATACAAATTGAAATGGCTCAAAGTTTATCCAATGAGTTTTTGTGTTGGCATCAATAATAAACCGATTAAAAATTCAGACCATCATAAATTTTAAGGACTATCTATAGAAAAAGTCCAAATTGGTAATCTCATATGACTAATTTAAAGAAAAAACTAAACTCGGCTTGGTTCTATATGTAAATCTTAAGGAATTCAGTCACCCTTGAAATTTCAATCATGGTCTAGATATTTTTACTCTTTCATGCATATGGAATTGAAATTTGAGGATCATCTTCAGCCATGGCAGAAATTTTCAAAATTCAAAATTCAAAATTCTGATGATTTTTTTCAAAACTACAAGACTCCTGTGGATCGCTTTTTAAAGACTTCAAATTTTGCCTTGTCTTGTCTTCCTGTAAACTATTTTACTGGTGTCCATAACTGTAACCATGAACATCGTTATCAAACCAGGTTCAAAAATGGTTTCCAATTACCATGCCATCGCTTAGTTATTTTAGATAAAATGCCAGAATACCTAGGAAAACGTTTTTAATAATATTCCACTGGTGCTAAAAAATGAGATTGGTAGCAACAACTTCAAAACTGATTTAAAAGAATTAAAAATAAATAAATAAAAATGAAAATAAAAAACTATTCGTATTTTTCCTAAATAGTCACTTTACTTTTAATTTGACTCCTCGTATATTTTCTCGAATATCGTATGGCCAGTAATGTTGTCACAAAATTAACATTGTTCTTATGGGAGAAACAAATATTTTGTCCCCCTTACATAATCTTATAGACAGTTTCACTAGACCGTGCGCGCGGCTCTGACGCCACAAGCTGTTTAACTATAAAGGTTACAAAGGCTTGCTCATTCCATTATTCTCGTCTACAAGGTTTTCAGCTGAAATGAACAAATTAAATTACCTGACTGAAAAATTAAATTAATTAGATTCCTTAAAAGTTATAAAAGCCACGAGCACAGACTAATGACATCTTGTATAATTAGTGTAAAACATTACGATAGAATAATATTAATGAATATTTTATGACAGGTATATAAACGGCCTCTCAGTGTCAAAGGCTATGGCGTATTTGCATTTCTGTGTCGCAGTCGTGTGTATTATTGAATCAAACACAAGTTCACAGAAGCCAATGCATATTTAAGTACATCAATTTTGAAACGTTAACTGCACTGAATAATGGATTATGGTTTCATATCAAAACTGATTTAATATTTTATTAAGGATGTCAAACAGATATTGTGGTATTTTTATTTAATGAATGCAAACATAACAATTTAAATTTATTCGTTACGGTGTATTTTGTTTTTTTGATGGTAATTATATAGCCAAGCTAAATCAATCTTTTTTAAACTAATAGGTTGAGACTTATTTTGTTTAAATTAACGTATTGTATATGTAATAAAAGCTTCATTTAACCTTGAGAATTGTTGTTCTATATTTCATATTACGTTTTGAATACATATTCAGATACTTTGAAATTAGTAATATCCTAGGCTAAAATTATAAATTAAAAACGTTTTATTTATTTGGAGCGTTTATGAAGTTTTTTTTCAAGTCTACTTGATCCACTATGGTCTACTTCATAGCCACTGTTATTATTATAACCTTTCAGAAATGGCAACCTACCTAGGTAGGTTTATAAAGCCAAATATGAATGAAAGTTAAGAGTAAGATGGTTGTGTTGTGTGATCTTGTAGTCTTAAGGCTGACATATTCTAAGATAGAACTTTTATTAATCGTCAATCAGCCAATGGAATCTACAGTTTGTTATGAGGATGGTCCTTGCTAAATGCTAATGAACATGGTGTAATGTGTAATGAATGATCTTAAAATTAAATGGGGTTTTAATTGCATTTTTATTCCTAAAATAAAAACGTACTATAGATGTTAATTTAATTATTTCAGTATAAACTATTTTTTAAGAACATAATGCCGCTAAAATTAGATGAGCATAAAAAATCTAAACGGTTATACAAGGTGTCCATGAAAACGTTTCAGGACGTTAATATGGCCTAAAACCTTTTTTAAAAGTTTATTTTCTCAGATATCCACTATTTTGTATTTTCACAAAATATTTTTTATTTCAATCATTTACTAACGGATTATTTTAAAATTTTGTATGTGTATGTGTAAACACTAGTCAACTACTATTATTGGAAAAAATAGCTAGAATGATCCAAGCTCAAATTCCAAACCACGGCCATTGTATTTTTTACTGTTTTCAAAGTATTTTAGTTTTAAAATTTTAATGGCCGCCATTTTGAATTTTGAGCTTGGATCATGCTAGTTTTCTTAATAATAGTAGTTTACTAGTGTAAAACACATATAAAAGTTAATCCGTTAAAATAATCCGTTAGAAAATGTTTGAAATAAACAATATTTTGTGAAAAATACAAAATGGCGGATATCTGAGAAAATAAACGTTTTAGGCCATACCACCATTGGAACTTTTTTCTTCCTTTTAATGTACCTAATCACTCACCGAAATCCTGAAACATTTTTCATGGTTCACCCTGTATAAAAAAACACTCAAGCTGTAAAGAGCAAGTAAACAGTCCCACAATAGCAAGTCACAACTTGTACATTAGTGTTATCACAGTGCCTACACAGGGGCCGTTGACTCCTAATGGTCTGGAGCGGTGTTAGTGACCAGTTTCACTCAACATTTCACACCTTCGGCATAACAGTTCTGCGAAAGGCAGCCAACAATCTGACGCGATGTTAAAACCTGGAAGGCAAACTACTATCTCATAACGTTATACGTTTAACGGGTTGTGTGCTACTTGAAACCAGTAATTAAAAAGTTTATGTTTTATGTGCTCTACTTATACAATTATTTGCTGGTTGTATTACAGAAATGATGAAGATCTCTAAACACATAAAACTATAAAAAAGTTACTCCAATCACATAAATAAGAATCAACCCAAACTTTAATTACTTTTGATGATTACAATTAAAATTTTAAAGATTGCCTGGCTCTTATAAATATATAACTTCATACAGAATACATGATACATAAACAAAACTTGAAATATAAAAAGTACTAGCATAAATATTTTGAAATTGAAAATGTAATTACGTATTAAAATAGAAATTTATAAGGAAACACTCATTCAAACACGTCAAAATTATGAGTGATTATATGAAAAATTTAACGAATATTAAAGATAATGTTTTAATATTTTTGACAACGAAAGCCACCCACATACTCAGCTTTCGAGAATTTAATTTAAAATTAAAAGAAGTCAATATTTCCTCTAAATGAAGTTTCTAACACATAATTCAGTTTTGCTACGATACTCAAATGTAATGAACGGTTTGTGTAACAATTTACAAAGTAAAGCCTTGTTTGGTAAAAATATTTTTTTAAATAGTGTTGGTTTTCCTTAGCTGATATTCTCTGGTGCGGATTAACGTCAAAAATATTGAATGCTACATTTATCCACAAATACCTTCTCATAGATTACATAAATTCGTAATTTGGATACAAAAGCGGTTTGGATTCCACGTTAAAATGTAAGTCCCTTAGATGTTGGGGTATTAATTAACAGTCCTGCCTCAGAAACATGTCATAACGTGTTAGTCATAACAAGACTACATGATCGCACCAAAATCATCTTACACTCATTTCTCATCCATACTTTGCTTAAAATGCCTACCAGGGTAGGCCACCATTTCAAAAGGTATTGTAATCTAATCTTAATCTACCTAATCTGGTAGATTATACGTTAACTAAATAAGCCATTTTTTCTGTTAAATATAAGGCTACTACACTAAAAAAATTTAAGGAAATGTAAAAATACTTATTTTTCCATAAGCTCAAGTATACAGAGTAATAAAGTAATATTGGTTTTGCCTATTATAGCCTTCATACACGACATATGTACATAAATGAAGTTGGGCAATATTTTTATTTTGTGGAGATATTCTAGACACTAATTTACTCCCTTTAAATTTATTTATTGAAATATTTATAACTACATGTTTATTTCATTAAATGCTTATAAAAATGGAATTATATGCACAATATTTCATTCTTATTAAAATAAACGGTATCATTGGACTAAAACATACTTTCTCCCTTAAGTGAATTTAAAAAAGAGACAATCTGTAATAAAACTATCATGTTCTTCAAATTTGATCTAAATATTATTTAATAATTCATTATTTCAAAAATAATCATCCTATTTCTAAAAATAAATACAAGATAGAAAAAGTTAAATTAATTGTTCAAATCGTATGGGGGGAAACCCCCTCCCCCGTAATACCAAGCTTTTTTGAGTTAGTTTTGTTGGGTGATTTTACTTTACGCTTCATACCAAGTTTCATAGAAAACGGTTGGAAAATGAAGAAGAAATTGAATTTTTAATATTCTCTATAAGAATAACATTGGGCGCTTTCAAACAAAATACTGCGTTTATTATGGACAGTAAATTTAAATTTTCTCTGGAACCTTTAGTCGTAGACAAATAATTAAAAATACTAATTTGTTTAAGCTGGTTTCAATGGTGCCAGTCAAGTTATACTTTTGTTCTTTTATTGTTTTCGCTGAAAACTTAAAAAACTTGATTTTTTTACATTCAAAAGCCTATAGCTTTTGAACCGTAATTTTTACAGACATGCAGGTGGAGTCAAATTGTTTAGTACTCTGTACACCATAAACTATCAAATTTTAATCAAAATCGTTAGAGCCGTTTTACAGAAATTTGAATTTTTCACGTTTCTTAAGGGGTTTTAGGTGTATACTACCCTTAAAATCACAGCTAAATAATAAGGTAGTGGTTTTAGTATATAGACAATACCTTCTCCATATACTATGTATAAAGGGAGAAAGTAAAAACACCCATTAGTCATATTCATAAATACATCGTGGTTGGTATTTTATGGTGAATATGAAGAATGTTGAGTGTGCTGAGAATAATGTATTTTGTGACATACAGCTTTGTTACAAAGAACAGCTGATTCATGTGCCAAACCCATTCATTAAATCCAAATGAACAAAGCTGGGACCTGTATCAAACCTTCCAGCCCTTTGTGTGTACCCTTTGAAATGTTTACTGTCGTAGACAATATACAAGCAATACTAAGAACTCTGCTAACAAATTACTCTTTCGTAGAACGTTTGGACCATATTAATCACATGTAAACATTGTTAATTAATAATCAGAATCGTGTTGAGAACCAAGGCCAAGGGCAATGGAGTTACGACTATCTCTCTCTCCCTCCCTCTCTCTCTCCATCTCTCTCTCTCTTTCGTTTTGCCAAACAATTTGCATGATCTGTTTGCTCTACATGCAACACAGTCTTATAGAACTATCTAAAATCTAAACGTACCTATAACATTATATATTTTTATTTTATTTTTTGGTTTTTAAGATATGAGTCTGCTAAAGTTACAATGCGATTTCGAGTGAATAGTGTTTCGGGAAATTTTTCTTGGCCCAAAGGTAAGCGTAATGGACTTTGGTGCGAGAGGTCACGGGTTCATGTCCCCGGATGTCCAGCTGGGTTTGGACAGCTTTTATATAAACCGTTTTTGTATTTCCTACTCTGTAAAAATGTCTCAGGCATAGAGAGAGTCCAAAAAGTTATGATTAAGATTTATTTAACGGGAAGAAGGCAAAAACCAGCTGAATAACTTGTAAGAATTGCCTGTAATTAGGATTATGGTTAGTGTAAGGATTCATAGGGTAAGGTTATAAGCTCACTCTTTATTTATAATAATATTTTCCCAACTGATATATTTACAAACTGTTCATTCTCGTACTGCCTTGACAAGAAATATTCTAATAGTTCGTCTTTGTTCTAAGTTGTGTTATGTTCTCCTTAGTCAAAGCGAACTCCCCTATATACCGGAATAGCCCTATTCTACTTGATTCTCATACGATTTTATTGTGTATAATACAACCGTTTGTTAATAATAATTAGTAGTTTATTTCTGATGGTTCATTGCTATGCTAATTAATTGTTAGCTCACTGTTATTCTAATTGTTGGTTTTTGTTTATATTTATACTTAATTTTTTTATATTATTTGTTTTCTTGTTATATTGTAAAAATATTTAAGTACGAGAATTGCAAAGCTATGAACTGGAACAGAGTTATATACTGGTGACCAATCACAAGTAATGTTGTTTGTAAATATAAAATAATTAAAAAATAGTGTAACTTAGTGTGCTTGGTGAGGCCAATAAATAGATTATTTTAATATTTGTTTCATAGTAAATTGAATAAAAACCCCGGAAAACTATTAACCATTTAATTTTGTATTCCCTTTTCTTATTTTCCAATCGAGCGGTTTTCAGATCACAGCTAAATATCAAGGTGGTAAGAGTGAAAAAAACTGATTATGCTTTAAAAAAACACATAATTTTAAAATGTATTTATTGATTTTATCACAAATGTGCTTTGACATAATTATTTAAATTTTATATATATATATTCGAGTTACAGGTCGACTAAATTGGAAATTTGGTGGTTTTCATTAAAACTTTATATATATAAGTAGAATTTCCACTCTCATGTGGAAATACTACTTTTGTTTTGAGCTAACATTTTGTGAACGTTAATGAATAACAGACCCTTTTCACGTAACCTCTCGTATGTGAAATTTTAAAATAAGAATACAATTTTGCATAATCTTATGGAATATAAAAAAATCTAAAATCTAAAATCTGTGACAGTTCTCACAGATTTTAGATGAGAGGGAGGTTATACTAGTGTATTTTGCTTATGTTCAATCTTTGCTTTCTTTTGATATCTTAAGTTGGGGAGCGTGATTTCCCTCAAACATTGAGCCCCTTAATATAGTACAGAAAGCAATTCTGAAAGCAGGGTTCCATAAAGGCCGAAGGTACTCCACTGAAGATCTGTATCGTGAGACTGGAATGCTGACAATAAGACATCTTTATCTAAAATTTTCGTTAATCCACATGTTTAAAAATTTCAATTCAATAGTCGTACCAATTAATCATCAACATTTTGCCAGATATTCACGATCTATTGGAATTTCTGTCCTGCAACTTTTTCGCTCTATATCATTAACCAACTCCTTCTGTGTATCACATTATGTTTTTTTCGAAATTTAAGCCAACACATTGGATTTAGAAATTTATTTAACTCACCTTCACTTGCAGTTTTTAAAAAACACGTCAATGCGCTTTTGCACACTATTGGAATGGAGGAGGTCGAGGCTCTTATCAGACCCAACTACAACAGGCACAACCCTTGACCCTCATTTTCTCCACCACAACACGTTGGATTTGTTCACCAAGTTAAGTGATTTTTTTTAATTTCAAATGATTTTTGCCATTGAAGAAGGGATATGGTATTGAAATATACTACACACTCACTTGTACCGTATTACATTAAACTAGTGCATGAACACACAATCAATAATTTGTCAATCCATTAAAACAAAAACAAAAACATAAGTCAAATCATTCTTACAACTAAAACCAATCCCAAAGTCAAATTATTACCTCAGTTAATTGTTTAGTTATCTTTTTACCCAAATTCGCCATTAAATTTGATAACAACTGCGGTCTACGCACAGGCATCTGCCCATGTAGACCTTTCCTTGTTAAATTTTGGCAAAATTTAATATTTTATTTTGTAACTGTTACTATTATTATTATGAATGCCACTATGTATTTACTGTATGTTAAATAATTGGGAATAAACTATTATTTCATTTCATGTAATTTTGGAGGTATAAATGTGTTAAAAAAAGAATTGTTATCTTAAACAGGTCACTCAGGAAGCATCCATGAAAAAATCACATATCGGTAACGAATAAACTACACTAGCGCCGACCTAGTGGATTTCAGTGTTGTCTCTAACTCCGTTCGCACCGCCTTTGGAGCAGGCGAAACTCAGACATCTAGACGACTGAAGGAATTCCTGACACCAACCCAAGTCCACAGTGTATAATTATCACCTTATCCCTGCCTCGGCGATATATGTGGAAGGCAAGCCGTGTTTCCCCGTACGCTCACCATTATGTGCTAATATTATGAATACATTGTTATCCTCGTGAAAGTTTGGCTCTGAATCAATCGGTTGGTTAATAATTTTGCATTTCTGGCAGTAAACCTTATACTCAGTTATGCAAGGAACATTATGTCTGCATAGATTATATTGTTTTTCATCTCTCGGAACTTCGTGAAGTGCGGCTACTATTTCGTCATGTTGTGAAGTTGTTATTGTTATTTATCAGTGCGTTATTGTATGCTCTCAGTAATAAGTTTTCCTGTTTTTTTCTGTTTTGTATTTATCAGGATACAGCTCAAATCCTGGTCTTGTTCCTACCTAACGTTAACCTGTTGACCAATAGGTAATCAACTATTAGCCGTAATACAAATGGCGACTGTGGCCGGGATCGAACCCGGCAACATCCGATTGCAAGATGATCGCATAACCTCTTAAATACCTAATTATTTATACTGAAGTAATATATCATATATAAACGAGATAACACACAGCACGCTGGTATTGAGTAAAGCGAATTTCATAGAGCTTATACGATACCCATCATAGTAATCAAATAATACAGAGTATTCAGGTTTGCAGCAATAAGGATTGTTTTACATGGTATATGAATAAAGGTTGTTAACTAAGGGAAAACACAACAAAATCTTTTCAAATTATGTCCATAATTAAGCAAGCTATTTTATAGCTATTTTAATGCCAATTTATCAGGCATTACATGGGTAATGAGTATGTAGGTATGTTTCCGTAATAAACATAAAATTTGGGGGTTTTAAGTATTTATTAACTATATGGACTATATGGACTTAACTATATGGACATGTATTCTAAATTGTAAAATAATATTTAAGTAAATAAATGTGTTATTGATTTTCAGTTGTTTTCCATAAGATTATCATTAAATTACGTAATGAACCATTTTGTATATCTCAGTAACCAATTGACTAAAATTAATGATTCAAATAACTATATTGTGTGTTTTTTCAGTTTAATCCAATAGTAAAATGAAAAAATAAGTTTTTTGTACGTCAATAGATTGAAACCAAACTTTTGGGATACGTACCCCCTCCCCAAAAGTGTAGTTGATGTAGTTTAATTTCGTTTCGTAACGAACTCGTCCAAGATATTACATAAAGGAACAACTCTACCAAATTTCATAACAATCAGACAATAATTGCGGCCATTATCGTGTCGACACATATAACGTGAATAACTCACTTTTCCATCGTCGATCACTATCCAGTAAAACATTTTTTTAAGTGCATACTTTTGCCGAGAAATAACAGAAAGCAAGGTATAATTTTCTAATTTCTTATTAACGAAGTAAACGAAGATGTAAATAACTAAAACAACCATTATTTAAAAACCATATTTCATAAATTTAGGCTTCTATTACACCTATACTTTGAACTTTTTCCAACACTGTCACTCAGTGCTAACCACTAAACTAGTAAGTCAAATAAATGGTGAGCGACACTTGTCAGACCATAAACTGTCATCTCCCATGACACCTCAACTGACAGCCCATGTAATCACATTGGCTAGCAGGAGGTGACCGCAGGACCTCCTGAGGGGTGGCTTTGATCAAAGCCACTATGGCACCTCGCTTTTGTTCACTGCACGAGCCGAAGCCCATGTTGATGACCTATCCCTTTCAGTGACGTCAACTAAATCTGTAAGAAGTGCCAGCGTCCGACTATATGGACGTTTAAAAAATTTTGTAAACGGCCATATTTGTGTTTTATTAACTTATAAGGAATATATATATATATATATATATATATATTTAAATAAAATAAATATTTAAAACATTTATTTAAAGTACATTTTACTACAGTCTGCGTCACCATTTGTTTCCTTATAGGTATTTTGAAGCTTAATAATCCACATTTCAGTAACTAAACAATCCTAAGCATGTAGAAATGTGAGAGAGATTTTTCAATGACCGGTTTGAGTGGGAGAGGCGAGTTGTCAAGTTCAGTAACTAAACAATCCTAAGCATGTAGAAATGTGAGAGAGATTTTTCAATGACCGGTTTGAGTGGGAGAGGCGAGTTGTCAAGTAAACTTAGTCAACACGGACCAACAGTGGTCCAGATTCCAATCCTAATAATCAAAATCATTTGATAATAATAGTCAGTATGGTTAAAATAATTTGACTTATTTATAAAGTTACAGAACTATTTCATTCATAGTCTTCGTCTAATGCATATACTTTTACTGATGTTAATATTTCCTGTAAGTAAAATCGAAATTCACAATATTTCATAAACTAATCACTTAAACTTTATTTTTAAGATAAATTTTATGTTAATTATGTTAATTTTATGTTAATTGTTTTTCTATATATCTGTTTAATACCACGTAGAATTCATCAAGAATTTTAAGTTTTAAGTCTGAAAGTTTTACTGTAAATTTTTAACTTCAAATAGAAAAAAAATCATCATAAAATATTATATAGGTTTTCTCTTTTTAATAAGTTAACTTTTTTATAGTAAAAACATTATCAGTTATTCGAAAACCCGCTAAAAATTGCCAACTATAAACTTGAATTCCTTGCACATGCTATAGGAATAAAACCGGGCACTGAGAAGGATTTTAGTTCCATAAGAAAATTATAATATGAAAAGGCAATTATAAATTAACTAATATGTAATATGAGAGAATATTTAATGAAAACCTTTACGAGTAAACCATAACATCAAATTGGTAGGAGAGGTGTATTAATGTTCGAAGAATGCATGTCTATTAATTACACTATATTATTACTTTCATCTATTTACATTTATATTACGGTTTAGTGAGACTATCATATCTTAGTAAGAGATGTAGTTTCCAGAATATGTGTTGTCACTCCTGTAGTTCGCACTGCGATCGTTGCTGGTGGAGTATCCACTGGCCCCGTTGTTGTTGTTGTTGGACGGAGTGGAGTATGCACTTGTTCCGTAGTTGCTGTTGGATGGGGTGGAGTATCCACTGGCCCCGTAGTTGGTGTTGGATGGAGTGGAGTATGTACTACTTCCGTAGTTGTTGTTCGATGGGGTGGAGTATCCACTAGCTGCATAGTTGCTGTTGGATGGGGTGGAGTACACACTGGATCCGTAGTTGTTGTTGTTGGAAGATGTAGGGTACCCACTAGTTCCGTAGTTGTTGTTGGACGGGGTGGAGTATCCACTGGTTCCATAGTTGTTGTTGTTGGAAGATGTGGAGTACCCACTAGCTCCGTAGTTGTTGTTGGAAGGGGTCGAGTATCCACTGTTAGTAGAGGTGGTGTATCCACTGGCTCCGTAGTTGTTGGATGGGGTGGAGTAGCTGTTGGAAGGGGTGGAGTAGCTGTTGGAAGGGGTGGAGTAGCTGTTGGATGCATAGTTGTTGTTTGAAGGCGTTGAGTATCCACTAGTCCCATAGTTGTTGGAAGAGCCAGAATATGTTCGGGATCCGTAGTTGTTGGAGGTGGAGTAACTCGTAACCGCGTTGTTGCTGGCAGCAGGGTATCCACTGGCTCCATTGTTGGAAGTGGAGTAGGTGTTGGAGGGAGAACTGTAGGTGTTGGAGGAGTAGCCAGAGTACCCGGTGTAGGGGATGACTGGAGCTACGACGGGGACGTAGGGTGCAGCAACGGGAGTGACGGTGCGGGCGGTGTTGGCTACGCGGTAGATATTAGCGTAGGAAGTCGACACTGGTGCTGGGGCTGGGGCGTAGGCAACGCGAGGCTGAGCATAGTGGACAGGGGCCGCGGCGTAGCTGTAGGTGGGGGCTGGCGCGGTGTATGTGACAGCGGGGGCGGCGTAGCTCACAGCGGGGGCAGCGTAGGCGACAGCAGGGGCGGCGTAGGCCACGGGGGCGGCGATGTAGCCAGCCGACACCGCGGCGAATATGAGAGGGAGGATGGCCTGGAAGTAGACACAACATTAACCTCACATAAATTGCTATTGTACTTTCTTTCAACAACAATTTACAAAACGCATTTTTGTACTGAAAATAATTCCTAAAGGTTGTTGCAAACATGTGAGTAAGATTTGTTTACAAATGTTTACAAAATGAAGTATTTTAAATATAAAGTCATAAGCAGATTACAATCCAATTTTTATGCGGACATATGAATTTCAGAATGTGAATGGAACATAGCTTAAAATGATATCGATATATTTTGTCTATTGATTAATGTGTAATGTGTGTCTATGAGTAATGTGTATGTTTAAAGAAAATATACACAATTACAGTACACCTATTTTCATTCAAATCAAGTTACGTTCAATGAAATTTTTTATTCTTCAGTAACTAAAATAAAACAAACTGCATTAACTTTAGTATTTAATGTTTCTGTCATCGTTTAACTACAATAATGACCAAATAAATATTGCACTTAAATTAAAAAATAATGATTATTGTACAAATACAAACAAATATATCTCAAATGGAAATGTAGTCCCCTAATCGTTAAATTAAAAATCATATTCAATCCAAGAGCACTTACCAGTACGAGCATGATGTGAGAGTGCCTAACGGTACACGGGGTGAGTATATATACAAGGGTCCCTGTCGGGGTCTGGTTACAGTCACAAGAAACTCGTCCTCTTTGGTTACAGCGTGACAGCTTCCCTTGTGTTAGGTCATAGCCGATGTGATGTCAGAGAATAACGTCCACCTGCATCTGAACATATTGTATCGGAGAGAACCAATACTAAGTGTTAAGTATTGAAAAACTATGTTTGAACAATTCACTGTTGACAGGATTCATAAATACTTAATCTCCTTGTCTCAAAACCTCATATCAATACTTACTTTGACCTCTCACAGTTTAAGACTTTTTGTAAACTCCAAAGATGAAAACCCTTCACACTATAAAACGTTGACGAATCTCTCGTTTCTGCAACCCTCTACAGTTTAAACCTTTCTCTAACCCTCATCGTTATATTCATGTAATTTTATTTAACCCTTCACACTTCAATTGACGACAACCTTAAACGTATCTGAAACTCACAACCTTAATAAAACCTTCTACAGTCCTTTCCTAGACCTTTCTGACACTTAGTTAGCGAATTTTCTATGGAAAAGTGAGCTATTTATATGACCCGCATGGTGACAGTTAAGCCCGGAACAATGATAGAAGTTATTGTCAGATTATTATAAAGTTCAGTGGAGTTGTATTTTTCTGTAATATTATGGGCAAGTTCGTTCTAGGTCAATTGGCTACCTTGACATTCAAAGTAGTAAACACAGTACAATGTCTAAGGTTAATCTTAAGGAGAATAACTAAAAATCAATAACTCACTTATTTAGTTAAAAATTCTTCCAAACTTTGGTATGCAAGTCCATCTATTTAGGTTTTATCAATTCATCTATAAAACCCCCAAATGTAATGTTAACGTTCGAAAAGCTACATATTCATTGTCCATGTAATTCCTATGGATAGTAGCTAAATTAGGATAACTCGCGTAATTATTGAGATAATTTGATAACATTTATTTTATGTTTTTACTTAGTGAACAGCCTCAATATAAGTACACTATAATGTAAAACGGCCCTTATTGCAGCAAACTTGCATACTCAGTACTATTTCATTACTTTGATGGAAATCTAAAATCTAATCTGGGAATATAAAATCTACGAAATTTTCTCTACTTAGATTGTAGTAAAAGTAAATGGTTTTATTCGTAAGATGTCATTGAGGCATGGCACTATGACACAATTTATCTTCTCAGTTCCTCTTTGCCTTTCCGGGAGATTCAACTGAGCGTAATTAGATGGGTTATTATGGGGGCATGTTTCGTGTTTTTATACTGTATATTTTAAGAAGAGTTGTATGGTAATTATATCATTAGGTTAAGGGGAAAATACGTAGGGGTTCTAGGGCTAATAAGTTTAAATTGGGACAGATATCTTATTTCTCATCTTTCTCTTTCCTTTTGCTATATTCGTACCGGTTACCTTACATTGTCCTTACGAAGTCTGATTCGCTAGGGTCTCCTGGTTTATAAATGTAACACGATATCTCTTATGATATCCCTGTTTAATATCCTACAGCTTACAGTTAAATTTCAATTTATTTATTTACCAAAATATTTAATATACTTACACAACAGTACATGTCATTGTCTCTATAGCTAGAGCAGCTATTTGAGAGACCCATAATAACTAAATATATAATAAAAACTATAAAAGACAACAACAGATTTGATTTAAATATATAAAAGGAATAACAATATCCAACCTCTCTGTTCGATGGAGAGGGACGAAAAAGAAGACAGTGACAAGCGGGAGAGAGGGTGTGTGTTTACAGAACAGAAATTTAATGGCTATGTTAACAGGTGGACAATCTATATAAATAAAATTAGGGTTTTGTCTATACATTGCTCAGAATTATTCATTTATTAGTTATTTTTAATTTTCGTGCGTTAGAGAAGCCGAAACCGGTCTTATCTCAATTTGTGTCTGTTTGTCTGTGACGCTCCAGGATGCATTTTACGCCGTCTTCTCCGAAGGAAAATGGAGAACCGATTACAATGAAACTTATTTTATGTATTCTCTACATTTCAGAGAAGGTTTATAAATGCTAGAAATCGCCCGTCGTCACTTGAAAAGTAAATAACGCGCATTTAAAACCCCACTTTTACGCGATATTACTTACATTTTGATTCACTTTTGAATTAATAACCTACTGGTAATAATCAGCTGCCTTTGTAGTTTAAAGATTCAATAGAAATAAAAATAAACACCTGTTGAGTCAACATTAGTAAGTTTATATTGGTAATTTATTTTAAACCAATTTCGAAATCATACTATATTATAATAATAATTATAATAATGGCATAACTATTCTAATCTAATTAATTGTAAAGTAATGCTAAATAATAAAGCTAGGTGTTGATTTATTTTCTTTGTGTTGATTTGTTGGATTTCAGGTCTACATTTTGGTGTGATAATCTTACAATCCTACAACCCGTACAAAGGACGGGCTTACTGCTAGTTTGAACATAAAAATACAAACCTATACATGTCAATAAACAACTATTTTCTTTCAAACAGTTAAATTAATATTGTAGCAAATTGAAACAGTCTCATTACATTTGGAAATCATTGCTTCTTGTTGTAAAACTAACCTTTATTACTAATTACTAACCACACAAATTTCTAACTACTACATGTAAGTACTTATTTTAACTTTTTGTACTATTTTCTATTGTTTTAAAACAAAACTAACTCTAAAGTATTAATAAGTCTTTATCAACAAGACCATTATTGATTTAATAATGTTTAATACATTTTTTATGCTATGGAATTCCAAGACAGGTGGTAACGTATTAGTAGAAATGCTCATTACTTTTAAGAAAGGATATTTTCTGTAAACAAAGTATGAGGTGAACAGGATGTGGCAAAATACTATGAACCTAAATACCTTAGTTGTGTTTCAAGTGTAATAATACTGTCTCACTCCAACCCAAGAGACGAGTCCTGCTGAAGGTTTAATAGCTCTAGCGTCCTTTGCTCTGCTCAACGGCGTGTGACATTACTGTAGTGGCGTAATCAGAGATGTTCATAATATGAATGCACGTTTGAAAATTAATTTGATAGTAAAGCTACTTTAAACGTTTGAGCTCTTGAATATTATAACATTTTCAGAGAATATCTGACAAAGCTGAGGGTGAAACAGGGATACACTTGCAGTTAATAGCCCTGAAAAGTCCCTCGACATTACTTCAGTAATTGGAATATATCAAACGGGTCTATAAATTGAGAAATAAAATAAACTAGCTGACCCGGCGAACTTCGTAACGCCTAACAGTAAATACATGTTAACTTCAGATTGGCCATGTTCTGAAGTCGAATATCATTACGTCTTCGTTGTGAAAAATTAGATATTCTGGGTCACGGCATAGTTAATAACAATACTGAAACGATAAGACATAATAATAACATTCCCACAAAACAAATTAATCTGAGTGGATTGATTCACAATTTTTCTAATCCAACCAAACAAAGACATAACTGTAATACGGCTTTTATAGGAAAGATATACAACAGCTGATTATTATAATAAACCTAATATGTATAAACACCGTAATTATTTTTTTTGCCGACATAATTATAAACACGTGACTTTTAATCAGACAGAAAATAATAAATATAAATACATAGTCCCCAAAATCCATAAACTATTAACGTGGTGAATAAATCTGTTCATTTTGTACAGTACACATTTATTTCATAGTTTTACATTAATGAATGATTCAAATGGCATTGGACAGTAAAGCATATTGCTAATGGAAAGTAAAACAACAGCTGTAGCTTAAGAAATCAAATGTTTTGTAGAACATTTGTAAACAAACTTAGTCGCCATAAGGTTAGCATTAGGAATTTATAACGTTATAAAATGGAAACTAATTGAATTTATGGAAACTGAATATGCATAAACCGTGACCGGAGCAGAGACGAATCAAAAAAAAATCAAGATCATTAAAATCGGTCCAGCCGTTCTCGAGATATATTGCGTGTAACTAACACGACTTTGTTTTATATACAGTATTTAGATTTCTATTTTGTATTTCTAAACAATAAAATTCTATTCTATTCTAAATAAAAACTGGAACATCTATTTTATAGCTTAAGCGGTAAAATTAATTAGAATTTTCCCATATTTCCCTCTTTATCAAGTAAACATCTTCACATCCATGTCAAAACTATTTTTTATTTTAGCGCTGTCATATTATTTGGAACCTGATCAACTATATAAAAATCGTTAAATTGGATTTTGAATAGATTGTATTTTTCACATTTTTAAGGGTTTTAGATGTAAATTACCCTTGAAAAATAAAAAAATTAAAATTGGTCTTGAGGTATGCCAAAGTGAAACAACCGTCATAAAAATTGGAAAATCAATATGGTCTCGGGATTTGTACACAGATGGACAGACAGACAGACAGACATCACTCCGGAAACCACTTTTTAGATTCAGGGAGTCTCAAAATGAATATATACACTTTCAACTCGAATTCTAAAATTTTAACGAAAACAATACTTTTCCCCACATACTATGCTTAAGGGGCGAAATAATGAGCCAGAGTTGGTATTCAGTTTGACAACCTAATTTCTCTTTTCTTCTTATCTTTTCACGTGTTCCCCATTCCCACGTTACTCGGACATCACCTCCATACGAGAAGGGGCGAAGCCCGACGGACGGACCAGGAAGTGTCTGTGTTGGGCTCGGAGAGGTTGCAGTCTACAGTCACCGCCAGTAGTTGCTCGGTCGTCGTTCCACCAGGACCCTCTAAGGATACTTCAGTTCGCCCTGCCGCCGCTAGAGGTACTACTGTCGCACACGCTCTATTATACGTCTTATAGCGATTACCAAAGTATTATGATTTATATCTACCTGAATATCTTAGTACTTCATTCGAATGGTCGTCAATATTGTAGTATGTAAATAAAAATTGATTTTAAACTTTTAAAAATATTAATACTGTAATTTATCATAAAACAAATTAGACCCCCTATGGTTTTTAGTGTAGCTGAGCTTAAAAAGAGTTGTTTTGTGGTGATACATTTTAAATTTTAAAGGTATTTTTTTAAATAGTTAATTTCAATATCGTTCTTAATTTCGTGTCCTTAGTTACGTCTTAAAATAATGATTTTTAAGGTTTAAACACTGGGAAATTTTAGAATTTCATATTTTATAAAATTATTATTTTCTTGTGTAATTTATACATTTTCATTTTTATTTCCCCACATTTTTTTAGATTATTTCAGAATACATAATCTGTCGTGAGTATGTTTACACTAATAATATGTCAGTAAGCTAAAAATATTAATATGAAACTTTATAGTATTTTTATTTACAACGTAATAGAATATTTTCAATTTTATAGTTCATTTAATTGCATTAAACGTGTGAAAAATATAGTACTGTAATAAAAAACGTCTTCGATTTTCTCAAACAGCTGTGCATGCTTCTACTTGTCGCCGAATTGTTTATAACAGTCACAGTCTTTTTATTTATTTATTTACATTAGTCATATAACAATATTGTTAATGTTAAACCTACTATTGGTGTTTACTTAAAAATCGCATACTCACTATCTTTTATACAGAACAAGGCTTATACAAAAATATGTAAATTGATAATTTTCTTTTATCCAAATACAACATAAAAACATATTCATACATTTTTAATTCTGAAGGATAATTTTTAATTATATTTATTCTCAAAAATAAACATACTCCCATTGAATATTTGCGTTTCGGATTTTGAAACCTCTTTGTGCGGCTTAAAATAATACTAAAATAAACGGCATCAGTGGAGTAATACATACTTTCTCCCCCAAAAAAATTAAAAACGGACCCTTAAATAAACCTATCATATTGTTTAAAGTCTATCTAAATAAAATTTAAAAATGTTTACATTTACTTACCTGTGGGAAATAGGTTAGATCATAGACATGTCAAAAGAATGATTTCAGTTCTTCTACAGCTTTTCTTATTCTTATATATTAATACAATAGCTCTGATAGTTTCTATGGAAAACTGTTTCAAATTTTCGTCTTAAAAATTGCCAACACTCCCCGAGCTATGACATATCCATGTCTAAATTTATTGTTTGAAAAATAATCATCCAATTTCCCAGAATAAAGATAAACCCAATTCAGAAAAAATGTATTAATAACTAGCTATAGTACCAGTTCTTTGCATGGGTAAAAAGAGCTTAGAGGTGTACTGATGCACAATTCTGTGTTATTTATTTTGAAACGTAACTTGGGCTAAGAAATCAATCCGTTAATAACTACAAAAACGTCTGGTAACAAAACATGGTGTTTAGTTTTCTAGTACGTTTGAATAAACACAATTTGTATATACAGGCTATGACCACTATTTGATACTAGAGGGCAGGCCACATATAGCTGGCCATGAATTAGAAAATGTAAACATTGAAACCTAGGACGTTCATGGTAGCTATTTCGCCTTCTTCTTAAACTGTCCAATTTTAGTACCTACAGCTTACATTTAAGTAATTTTATGTTGATAACCTTTTAAAATGTAAACATTGAAAACTAGGACGTTCACAGAGCCTAGCTGAAGAAAATGAGTATGCATATGAGTTGCTTAAGTTTAAGATCTATCTTTGTGTCAAATTTCAAACCGGTCATTTTTTCGTGTGTAGAAATGGGAAATTTTTGATTCAGACGGTTATGTTGGGAACACTGACCGATGACAGATCTCTTCCCATGATGGGTAAAGTTACTGTGCAATGGCTAGAGTTGTAGTTTGATGTCAGTTTCTATCCTCACTAACTGTCTCTTTTGTTATTAATATTCGACAACTGTTGAAGTTTCAGCTATACACTTGAAACAACTATCACCATTCTGATACAATTTCTATTTCTAAGTACACAGTTAATAGGTTTTGAACAAGTAAATGACGTAATTAAACGATGTCAAAAAATGTTTTGTAACGATTTTTACATGTGTTTAAAACTATTCATCAAAGAGATCTAAAAGATCTAAAAAAGATCTAAAAGATCTAAAAGATCATGCAGATCTCAACAACAATTTTGATAATGAATCGGTGGTGGTAGATAGCGTAAAGGACTCTGAAGTTAAGACAGCTATGGTGCTGGTTTCGATACAGGGGTTGATCAGTGCTGACGTCATAGTACCTGCTGTGTCTTTTCACCCCTATCTTTTTTCATATTGTTCATTTTTCTCAACTTTTCTCTCGCGTCCCCTCCACATATCCGTAGTAAGTATGGGTGGGTGAAGTACAGGTAAAATAGGCTGCCATTCTCTCAAAATTCAAATATGGCGTTTTAAAAACTATTAAATGTACTTCAAAAATGTGAAATTATATATGTACAGTGTGTATGTATATTTTGTTCCAACAGGAACATAATATGTAAAAAATCGATATATTAATTATTTATTGCTTATATCATATATAGCTGTAACAATCGTGTACAAATAATATGATATGTCGGTAATTAAAACCTTATACTCAAGTAAGACTACTTAGCTATTACTTAGACTAATAAGTTATAGGCTTTCATCATTTTCCGGATCTAATCTCATTGTTAATTGACAATTCAAAGAAAAATGAAAAACTACGAAGGCAATCAAAATTAAAATAACTGTAGATATTATTATTGATATTTAAAGCGGGAATATACTAAAGGGATTACAAAATGACCCGGTGCAAATTAATTTTTAATGTTCATCCATATTCTAGCCAATACGTAAGTAATTTATTGTTTATACAATATCGGTTTTTTGGAAAAGCGGTGCCTCTCCGAAACATGTCAAATGAGCTGCCCAGGTTTGAACCTATGAACTCTTGTAATGACACCAACTACTAGGATAGCAAGATAACAAAGTACAATTTTTAAATTTTATGATTTACAAATTTTGTGTGTCTCAGTCTACCATAGTAGCCTACATAATAAATTTATAAAGTTACTATAGATTATATTTCGTTCCGGAATGAAATAACTTTTCGTAGTCATTGATATTTGATACTTAAGGTTATAATTATCATTTAAGTGAAAGCACTCTACATTGAATACTAACAGCGTGTAAGAGTGGGATAGGTCATTGCCGTCGTGTTGATTATAGTAATCCGGCCTGTTGTGATCGGTTGTTGTGCAGAGGGCGGGCTTTTCGACACATGAGACTGTCAACTGTGATTGTTTACATGTGAAGCCCGCTAGAGGTCACTGGCTACGGTCAAGGTCAACGGTTATTGTACCCGACTATACCTTGAATACTTGATACGAAGCATTGTATGTATGTTTTATAAAATATCACAAACTTAACGATTTTTGATATGGATATGTCTTAGCTCGGGGAGGTATTGGAAATCAGTAAGACAACAATTTGAAACATTCCCTTTGAATATATCCATTACCTAACCTATTTACCACGGGAAGTAAATACAATGATTCTTATTCTGTAACCGTCGTATTTTTTTCATTAACTGTGTAGGAACAATAGTAAAATATTTTGGTTCAACCGAAAGTACGCATTAAATTATCTTTTAGGCGATTTTTTATGAGAGGTTTTTCGTTTAGTGGAATTTAACATCATCATGTTTAAATAATAGATCATGCCTCATTCACCCTTTTTAAAGTGTTCATTTAAATTTAATTTAATGATATAACAAGTACATGATAGCCTACAGATCCTATCCAGTACTTTTATCTCTTTAAAAAATTGTATTTCTGCTCTACTTATCATATGATATATTATTTTTAACGTATTTTTGTAAGAACAAAACCTACAAGAAAATTTTTCCCTAATAACATAGGCCTACCTAAATCACGTACTTAAAGCTTGAAAAAGCTTACCAGAACCCAAAATATGACGTTTTAAGTATGATTATCATATTAATGTCAATAACAGCTTTTATAAAAATATTACTTCTTAATGAATATAACAGACAATATAATTTTAAAATGAGCTAAAGCCGTGAGAAATACATTTTGATGTCTCTTCTAGGAAGCGGCCGGATATTCCGAGAACTGAGAAAACCGAGGCTGGTTATGAGGGGTTCTACTGTAGCGATTTTAATGTACAAGGTCTGTTAAAAAAAGTATCTACAATGTTTTATCTTTCCATAAAGGCGTTCATAAAGTCAATTGGTTAACTGAAGAGTAAATCAATGTTTATAGTTTACATAAAGTGTTAATGGGGGCTATAATTATTAAGAGTCGTAGTATTTCGTCAGCTTGAGAACGAACGGGCGTGCGCAATGAGTCACGACGGAGATGGTGGCGATGGGACCAAGGACCCGGGCAGAGACAGGGACGGGGACTCGAGGAATACTGTAACAGACAGAGAGGAATAAGGGGCAGAGGGAGGAATAAGGAGGGGAACGGGGACTCAAGGAACAACAGATAGAGAGAGGAAAGAGATACAAGGGATGGGGATGCAAACAGTGGGATGGGGATAGGGACAAGGAGCAAGGAGAGAATAAGGGACAGGAAGAGAGTCAAGGAGAGGAAAGCAAGGTTCAGGGAGAAAAACTAAAGACAGAGATAGGAATAAGGGATAAGGTTAGGAACATCAGACAGTGAAAGGAACCCCTAGGAGCAGAGAGAGGGATATGAAGAATTGACAATGGGGGACATAAAGAGAAACTAAGGATAGGGACTGGGGCAGAGAGAACAATAAGAGACAGGGAGAAAGGCAAAGGACTGAGATGAACCAGTGAGAAAGCAAGGACTATAGAGAAGGATAGGTATAATTACAAAGGATAGGGTAGGTAGTGGATCAAGAAAAGAGACAGGGAGAGATGCAAAGGCAGGGAGAGGAATAAGGGACTGAGATGAACCAGTAAGAAAGCAAGAACCGTGAATAGGGATGGGGTAGGTAGTGGAACAAGAAAAGAGACAGGGAAAAGCAGTGAGAGGAATAAGGGACTGGAAGAGAAATAAGGGGTAATGGAACGGCGAGAGGGAAAGGACAGGTACACAAAAGGGATAGGGACAGAGACATAGGGAATACCAAATGAGAATACCAAGGGACAACTAAAACAGAAATAAAAAGTGTCAGAGGAACATCACACAGGGAAAAGAACAAAGGACAAGTTTAATAACTAGGAGCGATGAGAGGGGACAATGGGGTAAATAAAGAGAAACTAGGGATAAGGACTGAGACAGGGAGAAAAGGGAACAAGGGAAGGAAAGAGAATCAAGAGGTAGGGGCAGAAAGAGAAAGACGAGACAGAAATAGGGGACTGAGAGTAACAAGTAGGTGAGCAAGGTTCATTGAGAGAAACAATAGACAAAGAAACGAACACCAGTCAGGATGATGAACAAGGGACCGGGACAGAAATGAGAATAGGAATGAGGGACACGGAGGGGAAAAAAGAAATGTCATCACTGGTCTAAAGATTTATCAGTTCACAGTCGTACACAAGATGATCATGTCAACGACACTCTCATGTTAGAAACATGATATAGACAAACCGGTTTCCTTATTCGGTAGTAAAGATGGTGGTTATGAAACTAAATACAGTGCACAAATGAGGAAAAGATCTCCTAAAACGAGAACTGGAACATATGTCATACGACATGATCTAGTTCCAGAAGAGGTGAATGAGTTCAGAGTAACACCCTGCGGGAATTCTTGTTACTTGATCAGTTATGACTAAGTTTTCTGGTTTACCCAATGGTTCACAGTCCAAATACTCTAGTGCAATGTTGACAAAATTCTGGAAGAAATGCTTCCTAGAATACTAACTGCAGATGAGGTTGTTTCACGGTACGGTAACCAAGGAAAACGTTATTCATAAAAACGTAATTTTTCTGTCACCTGTACGTAACCGGATTCAATCATATTTTTTAATTGTGGTTTTTATAAATTACCTATACAATACAAAATACATAACAAAATATTTGAGATACATAGTACCTAAAAATTATCCAAAAAACTAATTCAATAAAAAAGGGCCTGTAGTAATTGGTGATTTTCATATCTATGTAAAAGTGCATTTCGTTACTAAACCGGAAAATAGGTGGTAACCGGTGGGTTGTTCCCACGCGAGCCGAAGTCGATTACAGTACGAGCTGGAAAACGCATTTCGGAGAAACGTACGCTCTTATACTACCTTAATCTAATCTAATAAACTAACAAACAACTTTCAAAATCCGTTATATGTTCTCATTGCATAGAATATGTCTTCCTGACTAGAGTTAGAAGTTATATATAAGCCAATTAGAATTCTGTCCTGATCAGTTAACAGTCGAGCAAAAGTATCATCAAACAGTTGTTTATAGTTTTCCAGGTTTCTTCACTTGGAAGATTCCTGATTCTCTTGGAAAAAGAAAATTAAGGGTGCGGAAAATGCCGTCACGGCTGAAGCGCCTTGGGAGTAATCCGCCCAATGAATGAATGAACAGTTGTTTCCAGGACTGACACACGCACTTAAAGTTCATTATTTAAAGAAAATAATGGTTGTATTATACCTTATTAAATATATTTCATAATATTTACTATAAAATTAATTTATTAATTACTTAATTAATTATCCAAATATAAATAATAAACTAATACTATGTGTTTTATTGGGCACACTCACCTATTTTGTTTTTGTGGCTGCACATCGTCAGTCTAAAACACACAACACAAACAAAAATCGATCCAGTCACTATAGTCCGACGTTTCGCGGGACCGAAAAATTTACGTCCCGCGTCTTCAGGTTTTAACTTACTTCAGGGTAATACCTTTTTTCCCGCCCGCGGGCTGAACGTCTAACCACAAAACTGACGAATAGTGCTTGTTTTAGAGTATGAAATTTCAAAACTATATTACTTAAAAATGTTATCTTAACATATGAAGAATTTTAATAATGACACCAAGTTTCTAATTAAACCTATTTTATATAATGTGACTTAATGTAAATAATTGAATTTGGGTATTTTGTTGGAAATACCAAGAAAGTTTTTAACAATTGTTTAAGATTTCAGGTTCATATTTTGTCACATATGTTCAAAGATTAGGATATTTTAGCAAATTTGATGGCTGTTAGAATTAAAAAACATTGTAAAACTAATTTATCATAAATTTTGCGTTAAGACACAAAAATGATGAAAGTGTTAACACAAAAATTTGGTACTTAAATAAAAATGTAAGTTAACCTCCAAGATATTTGTCCATTTAAATGCAACATACACTGCCGTAGCTCACGTATTAATACACCGAAGACGTCTTCGGTACACCTACTGTACTCCCTTAGGGATAAACAAAAACAAACAAACAAAACGGACATAGTCTCGCTACTCAACCGGACGCAGTGCTACCAACATAACAACGAAAAATAACTTTATTTTCATTACAATTACTATAAACATATTAGAAGATGAATATTTTTTCCAGAATCCGTATACTACATGGATACGTAACATATAAGAATGTAATACATATAGTCATGGTTATATAATCGTGTCTGATAGATCCCAACGTCTTGTTCACACTTGTCAGGTGTGTCCAACGTAAAGACAGAGTTATCAATACCGAGACCAATCGACGTTGACCAACAAGCTTTCCCAACAAACCTGAGTCATTTACACCGAAAGTGTTCAGAATTTGAAACAACAGCCTTCGCCATTCAAGATTTTGATGCGTTCCAAACAACACACACTTACACAACAGTGTCGGTCTGTTGTAATGTCTTTTACAGTATTCATATTAAAATGCATTGCATTCAATATGTTTGATTTTTGTGATACAAAATAAATCGTAAAGACAATCGTGAGTTATTTGGCTTTATCTATTTAATCAAATAAATGCACTCAAGTAAACTTTTACGATAAAAATGATTGTATGTACTTCCTGTAGGAAATCAGGATAGATCATGGATATGTCTAAAGCAAATGTTTTCAATTTCTCTAAACAGCTCTCTTTATGACCATATGATTTCACTGTTTCATATTTTGGTCTCCCAAATTTCCAACCCCTCCCCAGAGCTAAGACAGCGATGTCAATATACAAAAGGGTTTTAAATTTTAAATTTTTCCATTGTCTACGAACAAATCTGACAATACGTAATGTTCTCGTAATTTTCTTATTGATAGTTTTTTATTACTTTAAAATTATTTTGTACATACTATATGACTTTAGGTTTGGAATTTTGAAATTTCGATAAAGGTCTAGTAGGTAACTTATTCATATATTCATAATTCTTGTTCAATGTCTACAGAAGCAGCCCTACACCATTTTCTGACCCATAGGGCTCATTTTTAAGCATTAAGAAAAACTCTAATGAAATACTTTAATTAGTGTTTTTAATAAAATAAATTCACATAAGTAAACGTATGCGATCAATATACAATAGTTTTGAGATTTTAAATTTAGCCACTGTCTATGAAAAATACATAGAATCAAAAATATGTAAGTATTATACTCATTTGGTAACATTTTATAGAGTTTATTTGCATATTATGTATTGTATCCTTCTACACATATATAGCTCTCGCCAAAACAAAAGTTAAACTTTGTAAATGTAAACTAGTATTTTAGATAACATTTTCATTATAAAAATGGTAATAAGAATGTAATTAATAAACATAGATCCCATTTTAAAAAATATTTCTATTGATGTAGACGGATCGTAGTTAGAAAATTTATATTTAAAGATTTTTATAGCTTATATTACTCTATTAGCTTCTATATTAGTCACAGTTTACGACAACAAATTAAACTGTTGTGAGAAGATTGGTGAAAGGAGAACTTGGAACCTAAATATTATTCTGCTTCATTAATTTTGATTATCGCCCCATAGTCGTCAAGGTTCTCGAAATGGTTGATCTTTTAAAATATTTCTGTCATATTTCTATGAATAGGCTAATAATAGAAGGTTAAGGTTTTTTATCTGTGTTGAGTTCTTAAAAATACTTAATCCCCCAAATCCTAATTATACCGACAACAGATGTAAATTAATGTTTCTGATGTTTAAATTACTGCGGAGTTGGTTATTGCATGGTATAAAAATACGTCAGAATATTAGACTGACACTGGTGTATTCGAATAATATGAAAAGTAGGGCCTATCTTTTAAACTATGACGTTTTTTACTCCTCCAAAGAGAAACTTTACTACAAGTTTTCTAGCTCATAAAACACTGAAATTCTATAAGTACTACTAGCTTCATAATCAGAAAGTCATTAGTTTGATTCTGAGAAAAATATTGACACAATTTTGTGGTAGTTCTATACTGGACCTAAGCCCAGTTGCCCTTGTTCATTGGGCTATTAATTAGCAAACCTGGGCCATAAAACTCATTACACACATCTCAGTCACCCTTCACTTATAACCCTCAAATATCCACTAGAATGGTTTGATGTCTCACGAATATGATTATGCGTGAATTCCACATAATCATATAAGTAATTCAAAATAATCAAAACTGCTAACGACGACACGAACGGACAGCAGTTTAATTACAACCACACATAAAGCTTATTAGATATGAATCCGACAAAACATGTTTACTTTCGGAGTAGTAACGGATCAACACACAGCGCTGCGCTAGTAGTTTATTGCAGTGTTGCCAACGTAGTAATTACATTTCCTAAATCAAGGATCGCGCGTGGCGCGCTCTGCAGTTTGTGTTGCGCATTTTGATTTACACGGGACCATGATCAGCCGTGGGAGTGCATCCAACTGGTCCAAATGCCAAGTCGTGGCAAACGTCGCGGGAAAGGGCCTTCCTGGTTACCGGAAACTTGGATGTTCAAGGTACCTCCATTGTTGATCCAAGGTCCGTCCGTTGGAGCGTTGGAGGGCGAACATTAAGCATTACTGGTTATGAGAGTTGAATAATTGATTTACTTTAAGACTTCCTGTAAGTGGGATGTGGGTAATTAATTGGTAGAAGTCATGATACCGCTTCTACTAAGTGCGTAAAAAGGCTTGCTTGATATGGGTGATAATGTTGAGGTAATTTAGCTGTCCCCAAGTGATCCAATTTTTCTATTTTATTGCTTTTATAGTGAACATAACACATATATTAGATTTATCCTTGCTACGTTTACAACATATGCACGAAGTCGTAGTTTTGGTTAAGTAAAACATTTGTGTAAGAATTGCTACCAACTTAATAAAATCTAATTTTAAAATTCAGCAAATTCCACTATATATCCACTACTCATTTTAAAGGTACAGAGTTGGGGTTTGGAACAACATCTAGCTTCATTTTTTATTCAGCTGGTTATAATTAGTTGATCATTGTAAACTAAATAGCTGATATTTATCAATAACAATGCTATATTCACCAAATACTGTACATACCTTAAGGTGTTGTTCTGCCACAGTCGCACTAGCGTAAAGCCAGGTTACAAATAATCCTGTTTAATAGATTGGATGTATACGGAATATAAAGCATAAATCATTCTGGTATGCTAATTTATGACACTATAGATTGATATTTTTTAAATAATCAATTGTTATCAATTGTAAAGGACGAAAATGGTTCATTTGTTTTAAACTTTTACTTCTGTCTCCAGTGTGTATTGACACGGGACATGTCAGCATGATATTCCTTTTTTCCTTTTCCTATTTTCCTTTATTTCATATCATTTATTAAACCTATTCACTGCTCATTGCGTAACATAGTTAGTACGATCAAAACTTAATTTCTTCCACTCCAACACTTGTTTTTCATATCTTTATGTCGTAGTACTGTGCTGAATAATGAAGTCCTTGTAGTCTTGTTACTGACTAAGGCTGACATGTTCCTTAGACAGGACTGTTAATTAATAGCCCAACAGCCGATTGCAACTAAGGGACCTACAGTTTAACGTGGAATCCGAACCACGGCCTCTAAATTACGAATTGGTCTAGCTATGAGATGGTCTTTGCGGATTAACGTAGTATTCAGTATTGCGGACGTTAATCCACACAAGAGAACACCACACCCACGGACCATCACTCACAACTATCCACAATTCGTGACCTCCAAGTAGCTGGATTACAGGATGACGCCACCCACCATCCCAGTCAATCACCATACACTGCATCCACTGAGTATCGCGTATAACTATACACAAGTCGTGACTCCAGGTAGTTGTATTACAGAACACACCACTGTTCCAATGACCCAAGTTGTACGACCCTGTTGCAGATGTTGCGCCCGTTGCTGCTGGTCTGTGTGACGCTGACGGTCTGCTGCGCCATCATCGTCAACGACCCTCCGGAGCAGCTGTTCGACTGGTACTACGCCGGCCCCGAGTTCGGGTTCGTCCCCTTGGTCAGGGCTCGCCCCGTCTACTCGGTCGCGCGGGCTATTCTGCCCGGTCGACGTGAGCTGGATACGTACGACCTACACGGCCTTTACCACCCGTGACGGGGTACCACAAGGTGTCATATTCAGTCCCATGCTATTTATTAAAAATGTCTCTCATCAAACAGCTATCACAAACCTAATAAAGTTTAAAATGATCCGTTTAATTTTAATTGTCGCTTTTAATTCATTTGATTTTTGAAATTCAATTATCATATTCCCTTCTCATAAACAAAAAATACTAAACAGAAATAAAAAAATGTTGTCATTAATTTTTGACTGATGTTAGTTTCGTTTTTGTATCATATATCGTATTGCAGGTAATATTCTATCATTAGGATTAGTATTTACATTTTCTGTACCTACGATTAACATTCTCATCACATAGCTTGTATTAATAGTACAGATTAGCATATCATTATTTAAATGATTCACTCATTCAATGAATTTTATACTCCAAACATTGTTCTCAATCCATAATTTAGTTCTGCCCTCGTTGTACCCTGTTACAAATAAATGGTCAAAGAATATTGTCATTCACAAAATTGTTTACTTTTTTCAATGTGTCTCTTAAAATCTAATAAATTAAAGTAGAAACTAAGATCTAAGACACAATTAAACAACACAATTAAAACCGAATAAACAATTTTGGTCAATTCATGCTCCTTACCAACCCTATGATAATGTAGCAGTTTTTATATTAATTTATGCAATCATCTAGCTTTCAAATGTTATAATGTTTCCTTAGTATTAATATTGTAAAAATGTATTATTTGTAAATAAACTTTTTTATTTATACAGAAGAATTATTGTTATTTTCCTCTTCGTTTACCATCTATACTACTGTAATTGGTATATTTCTCGAAAGAGACACGCTTAAACAGCTCCTTCACCTTACTTAGAAGCCTTCCATTTGCTTCTCGAAATACTTAGGAGATAGCAATCAGCTAATAATCTCATTTTATATTCCCAGTATATTTTAATGAATATGGTATTATATACAGGTTTAAGAATAGTATCAGTAAATCATTCCTTTCCAAAGATACCAAAAGGTTTCTGACAGGTTTCTTTCAATTCTACATTCCTTCTCTTCCAATATAGATTTTTAATTTTATGGGATGGTATGAATAATTTGTTTTACATAAAGCATAAAAATAAATAAAGAAAATATAATTATAAAAAAGTAAAGCATATGCTCAATGTGTAACCTATACGTTGCGAATGTAATGTAAACACAAGTAAAAATAGGGTAGAAATTAAGATCAAGTTATTGTAGAATTATAAGTAGTCTGTTATAGTTCGGTCGACAGTAAATCAAGATCCAACCAACGTCAGAGGGTTTAACATCCTAAAATGATCATCTACCACTTTACAGACAACAGAATCTGTACAAAAAGTGTAAAACCCCGAACAACTACCTATCGCAAATGGTCACACTACTTTGAGTGTTTAAACCGATAGTTTCAAGGTATCAACCTTCCGATATGATTTATCGATAACACTAACCGTACCGCGTTCGCTTTGTTGGAAACAAGGCAATACCATCACTCAAGGGACCTTGAGCCGCGCATGCGTAGTAGTAGCTACCTGTCAGCGCATTAGTGCGGCAGTTACTGATGTTATCATCTATCAGGTGTTTGATGATTCAGTGCAACTTTGTTATCGCTTTAGTATCTGCGCAACGCTGTTGTCATGCTGCCATGTTGTGCAAGGGAATAAATTGTCTATTATCGAAGAAAAACCTAGAGTTACACTATCATCGTTCTAGGACTTAGTAGTATTCTCCTAGTAGTTTTCTAGGAGAATATTACTAGGTTATCAAGTGGGGGACGACGTACCTGATCATGAGCGGTCGCATGTAATGGTTTTTTGTTCAGCGGCTACAGTACCCGCTGGTATACCAGTATTATAGACCCTTATCCTTAGCTAGATCCTTATGAAATTGTGTGACTCTTATACCCAGCTGATTTATTTATTGGACTTACTAATGATCCTTGCGAATGGATATACAGGGTGCCCACGAAAAACGTTTCAGGAATTCAGTGAGTGATAGGGTACATTACAAGGAAGAAAAAAGTTCCTATGGAGGTATGGCCTAAAACGATTATTTTCTCAGATATCCGCCATTTTGTATTTTCACAAAATATTTTTTATTTTAAACATTTTTGACGGATTATTTTGAAATTTGGAATGTGTTTTACACTATTAGACTACTATTATTAAACAAATAACAAGCATGATCAGAGCTCAAAATCCAAAATGGCGGCTATTTAAAACTTTAAAACTAAAATACAATGTTAACGGTAAAATTTAAAATGGCCGCCATTTTGGATTTTGAGCTTGAAAAAAAACAAAATGGGGATATCTGAGTAAATAAGCGTTTTAGACCATACCTCCATTGGAACGTTTTTCTTTCTTTTAATGTACCCAATCACTTACCGAAGTCCTGAAACGTTTTTCATGGACACTCTGTATCGTCAGGAACAAAGCTACAATATGCAACCAAATCCATCTTATTCACTCTTCACTCAAAGAGTGGTGTCTTAAAGTACATTTTAACAAGTGTTATAAAGTGAAAAGATCAAGTTCAGACAGTGGACTCTGGACGACGATTGACAAAGATGCGACAGTCTTCGTTGTACATTAGGTACGTTTCTACCTCTGTATAGCAATCGTAAACCTCATCGAATATAAAACTAAGTGTTAGGACAGTACCTATGGCAACAAGGTTACATACCATTCAACAGAGTCTGTAGTGATTAATAAATTAAAAATAATTATGTGTGTAGATAATCATCGACTACATTTGAAGAACCCCTGCTATAGTATATTTTTTACGCTCTCACTTATCACAATCTTCACAGCCTCAACACAATTTCCCTGCCTATTGAGGAAAGTAATCAAAGGATAGAAACACCGCCGGATATCGACAGGATTATGATCTGCAATGATAGGTCTATACAGGATATTACATTAGTATATGAGGAAGGATGCCGATTGCCTCATGTTAGTGAAGGGACTGGAGAACTAGGCTCACCGCGGTTCGTGTAGAGTTGTTGATCATTCAACAATCAGTTTATGATCCTAATATGGGCCCAGGTCACACCCACAAAACTTCACTCCACTCTCGATGTGACCTACCGGTCACATCGAGAGTATCTGGTTTGAAATATATTAGTGTAGTGGTGTTCGATCTTCTTATTGTTAACTAGCCAAAGTACCCGTTCTTCGCACGGGTAAAAAAGGCTGAGAGATGTTCGTAGGATCTACTGATACATTTAAGTTATTGTTAATTAATTCTTCATTGTTTACAAAATGACAAAACACGAGTGTCTACAACATGACAAACAAATATTAGGAGAGGATAAGGATTAACGTAATAGAGACAGTCATCGGGGAAAAACTTAAAATCTACCATTCCACTATTTCGAACTAATAATTCACTAATTTTGATGGAGCAGTTTATCTGAATAATCAACTTTATTTCTTTTTCTTTCCGAACTGTCAAAATATAGTGCAAACGGATCTTGTCATTAGAAAATGTAAACATTGAAACCTAGGACGGTCACGGCAGCTCTTTCTTCTTCTTCTTCCCGAACTTTCAAATTTTAGTGTTCACAGCTGTTGACATTCAAGTAATTTTATGTTTTCATTCTTTGAAAATGTAAACATTGAAATTTAGGACGTTCATGGGGCGTAGCCCGAGGGGATTTTAAGGGAACTATGCCTATGTGTTGCATGAGTTTAAGATCTACCTTTCTGTAAAATTTCAAACCAGTCGGTTCAGTATTTTTCGCATTTACTTGCCACAACAAACCCACAAACAAACCCACAAACATACCCACAAACATACAGAAACCACCTCTTTTTTATAATATTGGATATAGATTACATAAACTCTAAAGGCAGTACTAAATTATCCCTATGGCTATTCAGTATTTTATAGTATCTGCTTCATGATCAGAATGTCGTCGGTTTGATTCCAAGCAAAATCTTGATAACATTTTGTGGTGAAAATGAATCATATTATGTTGGAGTGAATCAAATGAATCAGTAACATGACTATATGTTATAAAAATCCATTATACTCATGAACCCAACCTTTATTTACATACCCCCGTAGATTGTGTCTCTGTCTCAGGATTAGGAATAAGAATTACTTTATTCTACTCTAACCATGTCAAAGGATATACAGTATTTATTTTTTAAAGACATACGTGGGTTCATACTTTCAAATAGTTTCATAATGCTGTACCAAGGATCACAAAATCCATAAAACTCCAGTCACTAATTTTTTTCAAAATCTAACAATTTAACCCGGAGTTTTATTTACCTTGAAAAACAAACATACTCGTAGCTATTTTTACATGCATTTTAAAGGGAGAACTCATTCCTGAACTTTTTAGGATAAAGTGAAATATTTTTAATTTGACAATGAAAAAATGGATTATTAATTTCAATTGAACGTACGATCCTTAGGAGTTTTAACTGTTTCGTTGTCTACCATGTGCTCTCGGTGTATATGGAGGTTCTTCTGGTTGAGTTGGTCCGAGGTTCTCGCCCCTCGTCACAGTTGTCCTCCTCGCCACCTGGGGAATGTCCTCGCCTTCTCTGGTCGTGCCCCTTGGTCACGCCGCACCGTCACCGTCCTAGGACACGGCCGCAGGACAATCTCTTGGAAGTCGAAGTGGAATCTGTAATAATACACTGTGATCCTCCATATGTGAGTTTTGTAATTTGTATTACTCATTACTACTCGAGGATTAGGAAGAATTCGGGATATTTAATACTAACAAAGAAACCTTAAATCAGCTGATCTTAGGTTCATGTTCTACAAACGTTTTGGGAGGTGGTACGACTTGTAATTGGGTAACTGACAATGAGAATTAGTTGTTGTACTTACTTCATAATCTGAATGTGAATGGTTATGATGTTGACACAGTTTTGTGATGGTTTGACAAAATATTGCGTTAGCAACTACAAAAAGTTATTTTTGTCCATTGGGCTTTTTTGATTATTCGGCTGATCATTTTCGTGATAAGTTTGTAAATCTATGTTTTTGCTGGAATTTTATGATTAAATCAAATTCATTACACTCATTATACTCATTTTTCACACATTCATCGCCATAGAGGGTTGGTGTCTTACTTATATGTAATACGAATGTTGGAACAAATATCAGATTCTACCAGACTTCTAGGCAATCTACAGTAGCTTCTTGTATTTTCACCTTTTTATATGTTTCATTTTTTTCTTTTTTTATTGATTTCTCAATAAGTGTGTAATATTTCTCCAAAACCGTACTACTATTTGTAAGTATTTTTAGTTTTGTTTGAACACATCAAAACTTAATTACATATGACATATGAACTAGAATTGACCCATAATTTTGCTTATCTACGTCCAACATGGCTTTTTAGATCAGACTCTAAAATCTCTCAAAAGAGTACGCTGTGAATGTCATCTTTCACTTTTTGGGGTTTTTTCAGTTTTACCATAGATAAAATGTTAGAGCATTATATTTTTTAGCGATATACACATGAACGATGTTCTTCATCCAAAATATTACCACTGTTTCAAACCAGTAATCATTTATTTAGAGTACCAGTACTTGTATCGTTATTTTCCATGTAACACCATCTTTATACAGCAATATTCCTCCAACACACATATTTGTTACTTTCGACTTTTTTAACTTAACATTAACAATCCATCTTTTACCAGGTAAAGAAATTAAATAAGTAACGTAATATTTTCAAACTGGTATTCACCCGTTCTTCATTCCAAAAGTAACAGATTCTGTGTTTTTCACTTTCATATAAATGAATGCAATTCGATTTAATTTGAATCACTCATACAATAAAATCCCCTTTTCCTAAAAAAAACTTAATTTTAACACCCACACAATTTCTTACGTAATACCACTGAGCGACAAGGCTCTGATCACCCTCATCACCGGAGGTTTACCAGCCTCTAACCAAGGTTTACGAGGGGAGAAACCGTCAATCTCCATCGTCAATGCGTATGAAGATTTACCGGGAGAAAGCAGCGAGGCGTGACGAGCAGTCAGCTGATGAGTCACGTGACCGCTCTGGGATTGTTGCTTCGATCGCACTATGCTAACACTGGAACACTCTCTTTGTTAAAACATGTTTAATGCACTTTTAATGACGGTTTGTTATTCGAAGGGGCGGATTTTCCTAAGATGTTTCAGCCGTAGCGGCTTTTTGCGCACCCCTGAAAATTCTCTTACCTGGATAATCAGGAATCTTCTAAATGAAGAGACTGGAAAACTGCAGCAACCTGTCAACGAACTAGTCAGGAGACAAAAAACTACCCCTTACCAAATTGCCCAGAGTAGAGGACCTCGCCTCTGCCAGGTGAGGTCCTGGCTAGGTTTGTTATTATTGTCTTTCTGTTATGGAAACCTACCCAGGTAGGTGTTTCAGGCTATGTATGAATAAGAAATGAGTGTAAGATGATTGCGGCGGGATCTTGTAGTCTTAATACAGATTAAGGCTAACTTGTATTAACAGTCCTTCGACATGACTCTTAATTGATGGCATAACATCCAATGGAATCTAAGGGACATACAGTTAGATTAGATTATTAAAATGGCAACCGTACTACAATGTAGGTATTTTAAGCCAAGTATCAATGAGGATTGAGTGTAAGGTGATTGTGGCGCGATCTAGTAGTCTTGTTACTGACTAAGGCTGACATGTTCCTTAGACAGGACTGTTAATTAATAGCCCAACAGCCGATAGCAACTAAGGGTCCTACAGTTTAACGTGCAATCCGAACCACGGTCTCTGAATTAAGAATTGGTCTAATTATGAGGATGGTATTTGCGGATTAACGTAGTATTCAATAGTCCGGACGTTAATCCACACAAGAGAACACTACGACCACTGACTGTCGCTCACAACAACTATCCACAATTCGTGACCTCCTAGTAGCTGTATTGCAGGACATCGCCACCGTCCCAGTCAATGCTGTTAACGTGGATTCCAAATCTCTTTTCTGAATTTTGAACTGGTCTAATTACGGAGGATGAGCTTTACGGATAAACATAGTGTTAAATAGTGCGGACGTTAGTGTATTAGTTTAAGACACTTTGCAACATTAATATGCAGTCCTCATCAGTACATACTGCATATTTGCTGCAGTGGAAATGATGACTGAATATTCATGATTTCATTTTTTATATTTATACATCTGGTATCTCCTGTAAATATAAACATCAAAGCCCTCACTCACCTACTCACTCATCACTAACTCCCCCACTTCCAACTTCCTTAGGAGGCTGGAATTTGGTAGGACCTATACTGGTTCTTTAGGCCTAAAATAGGATAGTTAAATAGAATAGGCCACAAATTCAATTTCAATTTATTTCTCGCATAAGCGATATGTTTTTTAAATGCATCGCTTATTTGTCCTCTGTAATATAAAACATAATCTCCAAAATCTGTAATGAGAAAAATACCATTTATACAGTAATATGATGACGTCGAGTACTATTTTGTGCTTGCTGCTTTAGCTTGCTCAATGGTTGAAATAAAATCAACTGCTGTTTATACCTCAAGAGTTAAGAGAACATGTAGGAATCCAAAACAATATTATTACCCCACAAGATTAACGCGGGAACTTAGAAGACGTATAAGGTAGAGATTTATTGGAAATTTGTCACAAAACTATTGGACTTTCCTACTTTAGGCCTAAAGAACCAGTATACCAGATTTCAGCCTCCTAAGTAATTGGGAAGTGGGAGAATTAGTGATGTGTAAGTGAGTGAAAGCTTTGACGTATATATACAGACGATAGTAAATAAAATATTTCCTATAAAAATAGAATTGTGGACAGTAACGACTTTATTTAGTATTCCACTCAAAGTGAAAGTACAAAATAAGTTATTAAGCCATACATGTACATATGACTTGTACGAATTTCGACATAGGTAAGATATTCTGAAGATTGCATTAAGCTTAAAGCTAGACCTTTTTTGCACTATGGTTGAAAATATTAAAAAACATTTAATTTATTCCAGATAGTTAAATCAATTCATATGTTTATCTGTTGGATGCAAATCCACCCTGGTGTTGTATTATGAATATGAGAGAAGGGTAAGACACATTAATTATTCAATCAATAAACAACACAAATCGGGCCAATGTCGAACCTTCACAGTGTATCATTCGAATTTTTTTACACAGTTTTTTTTCAAACTGTTGTTTATTTACAAAAAGTCAAAACTCACAGTTAAAAACTGTGACAAGCCCATCCAAGGCTCCCACAGGTTGACCTACACTGCATTGATCCACATTCTAGTTTTGTAACTGACAAAAACCAACCGGTTGCACAAGAGGCAGCGTCGAGGCAAAAACTAAGAATTAAACCCGAGCCGGGGCGAAGCAACACGACCCGGACTTGCGCAACACGTGTATCAACACGGACCTGACCACGTGTTGATCAGTGTTTCCGTAGAACTGATCTAGGCATTGTTGGACCTTCGAGGATTCGCACCTTCTAATATTCTAATATTCCTGCTCGCACTTTTTGAACACTACACAAAAAGATCTTGTAAGACACAGACTTATCAACAGGGACCAAAATAAATACGTGAGCTGCAAAATTTATGGTGTAGAGTGTATTATGTTCTAAAATTTCAAATAAATTTGTTAAGGGTGATATTTAAATTGATTTTTTATATTTAAAATTATATTTAGAGGTAATCATGTTTGTTATGTTAACAAGAGTCAGTAACATTTATAAAGTACTAGGTGATACAGCGAACTTCGTAAAGCAGAACAGTAAATACATGTTAACTTTAAGATTGGCCATGTTCTGAAGTCGAATAGCATTTCGATATTCTGGGTAGTGGCATAGTGAATAACAATACTGAAACCATCAGACAAATTATTAACATTCCTAACAAACAAAGTAATCTAAGTGGATTGATTAACAATTTTTTTATCTAATTTTTTTAAACCCAAACCAAACCTAACCGTAATACAGCTTTTATAGGAAAGATATGCAAAAATTGATTATTATAATAAACGTAATATGTAGAAACATTGTAATCATTTGTTATTTGGCCGGCATGTAAACACGTGACTTTTGATCAGACAGAAAATAAAAAATATAAATGCATAATTCCCAAAACCCATAAACTATTAACGTGGTGAATAAAGTTGTTCATTTTGAACAGAACATTATTTACTTCATAGATTTACATTAATCAATGATTCAGATGGCATTGAATGGTAAATCATATTGTTATAAGAAAGTAAACCAACAGCTGTAGCTTAAGAAATCAAATTTTTGATTGAAGAAAGTTTGTTAACATAGTCCCCATAAGGTTAACATTAGAAAGTTAAAACCTTCACGGACACATATAGAGCATTTTGAATGGGACGGTGGCGACGTCCTGTAATCCAGCTACTTGGAGGTCACGAATTGTGGATAATTGTGATAGATGGTCGGTGGATGTGGTGTTCTCTTGTGTGGATTAACGTCCGCACTATTGAATACTACATTAATCCACAAAGATCATCCTCATAATTAGACCAATTTGTAATTCAGAAGCCGTGGTTCGGATTCCACGGTAAACTGTAGGTCCATTAGTTGCCATCGGCTGTTGGGCTATTAATTAACAGTCCTGTCTAAGGAACATGTCAGCCTTAGTCAGTAGCAAGACTACAAGATCGCGCTACAATCATCCTACATTCATTCCTCATTCATACTTGGCTTAAAATACCTTCCTGGGTAGGTCGCCATTTCAGTTAAAAGTATAAAAAAGTACAACTTCCTAAAATTTCATGGCGATCGGATGAGTAGTTTCACAACGCATAAAGGACATACATACATTTTTATATAGAGAGATTACTGTCCCTTACGGACTAATCACGGGTTTGGTAAACACTGACGGCGTATTGTCAGCTGTTTCCTGGTTTTGCATAAGTTGAAATTCATATCCGATTATGTGACAGGAGGAGAGAGGACAATTGGAGTGCTGGAAATTGGCGAGCTGGTAACTTGATCACCAGCTAGTCATGTGGTTACGGTACGAGTTCGAACCCAGTCACCATTTTGCATTCGGTTATTATATAATAAACCACCTAGTAACAATAAGGTTTTGACAGATACCCAATACAAACACTGCAAATGGATTTAATTTTAAAATACGTTTTTGCTTTTCACGTCACCTTTTTTGCTCCCAAATTGGTTTGATTTTTGTTTATTTTTACTCCCATACTGTCGCTACTGAAATCAATAATAATATATGTTATAATTAGCCCGAATAAGTTTATTTTGTTCTAATAATTTTTTATAGAATGCATCGTAAGTCTCTCCTTATTTTTTGCAAATTTACTAGTTTAAGTGATGGTAAATTTTATGTAAAAAAAGTTTTGAATATTGACCTTATTTTAACTATTTGAGTAATAATAATAAATTTAATGGAAGTTGTTCGTTATTTTTTAATGAATTTGTGCTTTGTTGTTCGTGTTACCTATTTTTATTTAATTTGCTAGTAATTTTTACAATATTTGCAATATTGCAAATATTTGATTTCTTTGAAACAGAAAATTAGACAAGCTACTGACACGAAAAATATTATTTTTTAATTTGTATATACAAACGCAAAAAACACCAAACAAAGACTATCTTCACTAAACATGAGAAAAATAGGAAATATGATGTTAAGGTGGAAAGATTATGTTAACAGTTTCAAAACAATATTTCCCTTTTTTACATTTTATATAATTTAAAGATGTATTCTGTAATCATTTTTTATGTTCGTTATTGAACAGTTATCATTTTAAGAATTAACATTTTTTAGCTCGATTCCGTGCACAAGCGAGTAGGTCCATACTAACTCTACCTCCAATTACTGGTTTCTTAGATCATAAATGTAAATTTAAAGTATATTCTGAAATAAATTATTCCAATTCAGATATGTATTTGAATCCCCCTCCATTATCCCGCGTGAACTGAAATCAATTCGAAGTTTCTCTCTAATCACCGCAATTACAAGTCCCCAGCTGTTGATCAGTTCCGGTTTGCTGATAACGTATCTATTACAAGGCCGTGTATATGTCACACCCTGTAGGTCACGTTCGGTCCTAATTTTCATTCACACATACAATATCACACCTACACTTAGCAAGATGACCTTTACAATTATCTGAATTGTTTAAAAATCCATGTCAAGGTTCAGAATAACAGATTATTACCGTGTTATCACACAAGATTAATTTGTTCTCCTCTTTAATAGAAACTGATGCAATTTTAATATATATCTGGGGGTTCACACCTTATTATCTTTTGGAGTATAAATAAGATTGGATTAGTTATGTATAATTCAATGTTCACGCTGGTTGCTGTTTTATACTGCTTAATTCATTTCCATAAACACATTTCATTTCTTAGGATGGGTATAATTTTCTAAATCACTGTAACTATTGTGGTATATTAAAAGATCGACAAATTTGAAATTTTTACTTGACATTATAGATGATGACTGGCCCTATTCTAAGATCTACATGTATCAAAATTAAATTGGCTTAGAGAGCTGTAAATAAAATGCGACAAAAATGACAAGATCGAGGGCTCGTAATCTCAACTGAGGTAACACATTACTAGTTTCTTATTTGAACAATTTAAAAATAGTTGCCAGTCATTATTTGAAAGATAATGGTTTCAAAATAGAAAAGATCACTATTTTTTATTAAAGTAGAATTTAATTTTTACACCTAGATTGATTTTAGTACAGTCATAAATCATTAATTCATCATTCATCATCATTAATTTTTAATCTTGCGTAGTTCATAAAATATGATTTTATTATGCAAAAATAAATTAACACAATATATAACAAAATAGCTTGCGGGAAGCTGTTACTAACATTATTTTACTGGAATTCCCTGTTAGTATATTTTTGTATATTAACACTTATATGATAACTAAAAACATAGAGAATATAAAACTGAATGCTAGCAAGAAGACAGCCATTTGTACGCGATGTATAATATAGTGTTATGAAGCGTACAACTTTTTACTAAGATAAAATAATATTCTGAAATCAAAAAACAAAACAGAGATTTTCAGGTCAATTATTTATTCTGGTTTTCACAAAGAAGTGTTTTAGATAACTTGGTTTAACTTTACAAAAAGACAGACAAAAATTGGGAAAAGACCCATTTCGTCTTATCGGGGGGTATAAAACGTAAAACCCCTAAATTATGGTAGATCTATGCAATGTATTGACAAAACTCTAGTTTTATGTATATAGTTTTAATAATCAGATAGAGTATTTTCTAACTTTCACTATGTATTTTTTTCTTGTATCCACCCCGGAACACACGCAGTACAGACCACGGACAGAGGCCGTGTGTCCACAATGCAATCTCGACACACAAATCTCAAGTCATTACATGTTAAAGCTTTCGCCAAATCACCTATTGCTATAGCACGAGCACCGTTTAAGAATTAACACTTAACTCTGATCACAATAGAAGATAAATATAAATTTCTCATTCAAAATCCTAATCGTATAACCATAACTTACAAACTTCTTCACTTCATTGAAATCAAGAAAATATATTGTTACTGGCTGGAATAGTGGTCTGGCCCAGTAAGTCACAATGATTGTTGGCAACCCTAAACTTCTGACCAAAATCAACTTTCACTGCAGCTCGACTACGTGTTGATGGAACTGACATTGACTACAGCGCCAAAGTGAACTTGGAACTTTGAACGATCACTTGAAATGGTCTGACTAAGTCAACTTCAATTGCAACAGGGTCTTTTCTGCGATTCATAGTCTGAAATGTTTTGTTGGATTTCTTCGGAATATCGTGAAAACAATGTTGGCTAAGAACCTTTTTCTGACAAACATCAACTACTGTGATGTGAGGTGGTAAACATGTGTGACTGAAGATGAGACGTTATTGGTCTGAAACTGGTATCACAGTATAAATAATTTACAGCTTTTAGTTCCACAACATATTGGTAATCTATAATTACAAAGAAGAGGTGGTTTCTGTATGTTTGTGGGTTTGTTGTAGCAAGTAAACGCGAAAAATACTGAACCGACCAGATTGAAATTGTACACAAAGTTAGATCTTCAACTCATGTAACACAAAGGCATATTTCCTGAAACTCCCCTCGGGCTACGTTCTATAAACGTCCTAAGTTTCAAAGTTTACATTTTCAAAGAATGGAAACATAAAATTACTTGAATTGACATTCAGTCAAAATTTCAATTCAATTCAATTCAATATGTCAATGTCAATGTCAATTCAGTCACAGCTGCGAACACTAAAATTTGACAGTTCGGGGAGAAGAAGAAGAAGAAAGAGCAGGCGTGACCGTCCTAGGTTTCAATGTTTACTTTTTCTAATGTCAACATCCGCTCGATTTTCTGGAGCGAAATAGCGTTACAATGTTGTAACTAGCTTTTTTACATGGGTATGTATTTTAGGGAGGTATTGGCACTCTGTCAGACCAAAATTAGTTAATTAGAATATGGTTATACGTACAGCTGTTATAAAGTTGATTTTTACACATAAACTGCTGGATCGAAATTAGTGAATTATTAGTTGTGGTAGATTTTTTATTTTCTCCCGATGCCTGCCTCTATTATGTTAATCCTTATCCTCTCCCAATATTTTACAGATGTTACTTTGTCATGTTTTAGACACCTGTTTTGTCATTCTGTAAACAATAAAGAATTAATTAACAATAATTTAAATGTGTCAGTAGAGCCTACACCTCTCTGCCTTTTTTACCCGTGCGAAGAACGGGTACTTTGGCTAGTTTTTGCATAAAAGGAAATGCATGTTAATTTTTAATTATCTATACTGAACATTATTAGTTTCATTAATTTTTTTACTTGATTTCTTCAGTCATAAAAAGCAACCCAACACCACCGACAGCCTAAGGTTGACTTCTTCTCCACTAGCATGTTTTCCCATTCTAAGAACTAGAACTAGAAGTAAACCTAGCCTCTTCGTAGCCTTGTACTACTGATGTGACGTTTTAGCCGGTGGCACTGCTAACCCAGATGCAAGATTGTGAGACGTGAAAAAATACCAGATATGCTGACCAAGTGAAACCAGTGTCCAGTTTCCTGTTTCAGAAAGAAGGGCAGGGTTGTGTCGATATTTAATTCATATTGATGACTCCCATCTGAGTAATTATATTCGTTTTTGAAGAATCAATCATTTTCATTTGTTTCAAGTCAAACGAACACAAGAAAAAAAATTAAATAGGACTTAAGTCGTTCCTGGAAATTCGTTGAACAGCTTTTCACCAAATATTATTAAAAGATTTTTTCGTAAAATTGACTGTAATTTCTTCTCACAATTGATTCAAACTATTTCCAAATGTTCAACAGTTTTCACATTAAACACTAAGACCTCAGATTGATTAGACTTAGGCTATTTATTTTTACTACTTATTTGTCGATATTATTATTACAATACTTAATACTTTTAATTGTAATGGCGACCTACCCAGGTAGGTATTTTAAGCCAAGTATGAATAAGAAATGAATGTAGGATAGTAGTGGCGCGATCTTGTAGTCTTGTTACTGACTAAAGCTGACATGTTCCTTAGACAGGACTGTTTATTAATAGCCCAATAGCCGATGGCAACTAATGGACCTACAGATTAACGTGGAATCTGAACCACGGCCTCTGAATTACGAATTGGTCTAATTATGAGGATGGTCTTTGCAGATTAACGCAGTATTCAATAGTGCGGACGTTAATCCACACAAGAGAACACATCCACCGACCATCTCTCACAACTACCCACAATTCGTGACCTCCAAGTAGCTGGATTACAGGACGTCGCCACCGTCACAATCTAAATTTAGGGATTTAATTCTTAGACTTGGTGGCCAGCAATTCAAGATAAAACCAATTACTTATGTTATTAGTTACGTTACACCAGCTTATCGATAAATGTGTAAGAGGCAATTTTCTTAAAGGGTTTACTTAAGACATTTTTAGAGAAGTAATTATTTTAGTGTGTATGTATGTCCTGTCCTTTATGCGTTGCCAAACTACTCATCCGATCGCCATGAAATTTTAGGAGGTATATGTGTCCGGGAAGGTTTCAGAGTGGGGAGTTGCAGGATACCGGAGTGAGGAGGCGGTTTAAGACAAACGACCTGCCGCCCTATCCTGTATGGCGTTTTAAATTTCTAATGTTAACCATATGGGGACTAAGTTTGTCTACAATAAAAACATTTGATTTCTTAAGCTACAGCAGTTGTATTACTTTCCATTAGTAATATGCTTCACTATACAATGCCATCTGAATCATTCATTAATGTAAAAATTTAAAGTAAATAAATACTGTACAAAATGAACAGCTTCATTTTCAACGTTAATAGTTTACGGGTTTCGGGGATTATGTATTTACATTTTTATTTTCTGTCCGAATAAAAGTCACGTGTTTATATGTTGGTCAAATAAAATATAAATACAATGTCTATACATATTACGTTTATTATAATAATCAGCTGATGTATATCTTTCCTATAAAAGGCGCATTACAGTTAGCTTTGGTTTGGGTTTAAAGATTGGAGTAGAAAATTGTGAATCAATCCAGTCAGATTTATTTGTTTTGTGGGAATTTTATTAATATGTCTTATTGCTTCAGTATTATTATTCACTATGCCGCGACCCAGAATATATAACCTTTCACAATGAAGCCGTATTGCTATTCGACTTCAGAACATGGCCGGTCTTACAGTTAACATATATTTACTGACAGGCGTTATGAAGTTCGCCGGGTCAGCTAGTTTCTCATAAAAGTATGTAAGAGTTTTAGACTGTGTCATAACTGGGGTGATTGACCGTTCAGTCATTCAAGGACTTCTATCGAAGTCCTTGTAATTTTTACAAGTACAGCCACCATGATCTATGAATCTCAAAAGATAATTTTAGTAAATTTCAATTAGCAAATGCTTTGAAGTTAAAGCTTGTAGAGAAGGAACTAAAAAGCATTGTTTGCTTGGATAGCAATATTTTTCTACGGTATTAGAATTATTTTTTATCATCTCACACAATACAAATTCATTTGAAAAACACCGAACGCACTAAAACAACCTAATAGTTTTGTGTAAAAAAGAGTCTAGAATAAAAATTTGCTTAACTGTTAAATGTTAAACTCTCTCGAACCACTTTTGACCGTGACGGTAGCGTCGTCCTGTTACACAGGGACTTGGAGGTCACGAATTATGAGCTATGGTCATCGAATAAGATAATCTCCGGTGTAGATTACCATCCGCACTATTGAGTACTACGTCCATACGAAAATGCCGTTCTCATAATCAGACCAGTTCCTAATTCAGAGGAAAAGTTGTAGTTCGGGTCCCACGTTAAACTGTAGGTCCCTTAGATGCGCAGGAACATGGCAGCCTTAGTCAGAAACAAGACTACAAGGTTGCACCACAATCATCTTACACTCATTTCTCATTTATGTGTGGCTTAAAATACTCATCTTGGTAGGTTCCCATTTCAGTAAGGTAATAAATAATAATAACTTCGGATATCCTTGTCATTTCCGTTTAGCAAGCAGCCCAAGGCGTTCTCCTTCCCTTTTGTGGAAGTGAGACAGTTTGGCGGGAAAGGAGGCGGGAAACGGAAAGAAGAAAAGGCCCGATAACAAAGTCCATTGTTGAGACAGGACAGTGACGTAACGCTGACCGGAAGTGGTGGCTATCTGGAGTGACAGAGAGAGCACGTCGTTCCTGTGACACAATTTCTCCCGTATGTAACGTGTGTGGGCGTATTTTGCATCTTACCGGGTGGAGGCATCTGTATACTGGGTAGCTGTCTGGTACAGTAAAATGGTTGATATACCCTTAGTGCTACTTTAAAGATATTCAATTCTGTGTCAAAAAAGGTTTGTGTTATTGTTTTCTAACTAAATAATATCGAAAGAGAAAGTTCCCGTGAAGTCATCTTACTTTTACATGTAAAACACATTATAAAATTTTAAAACTTTACATCGAACTTAACAATTTTAAAACTAAAATGAATATTTACGTAAATCCGATTAAATTTGTCCAGTATTTTTGTATTTTCAAGCAAAGAAGGGTAGTTTCTTATTTCTTTAAAATAATGATGGATATCAATTTACAATTACCTTATCAATTATTAGTTTTTTACATGGATATGTGTTAGCTCTGGGGAGGGGACATTGGAAAACTCAGGCCAAAATTTGTTACAGTCACGTCGTATGCTTAGTGACGTCATAAGCTGTAATGTGAGCTGTATAGAGGAACTAAAAAATTTAGAAATATCCATGATCTAACCTATTTCCCACAGTAAATATAGTAAAAAGTAAATATAGTCATGTTTTTACTCGGGAAGAAAATCATTAAAACACCTCAGAGCTTCGTGTTCAGTTAAAGGTTGAACTTAGATGTGAAAAGCTAAAATTCCGCGTTGGACTTGACTACTGGAAAAATTATAAATGTTAACAGTTGGGCAGCTCAGGTAACTTTCTCCCCTCGTAATCCAAGGGTCGCCGGTTCGATTCCGGACCCAGTTTCCATTTGTAATTTGGCCATCAATCAATTACCTAAGATAATAGTAGATCGACGTTATAAGAAGTCAAGCGTTTGGACCATTCCCTGTCAAAACATGATTCCACTGGATCAAGTTTGCAACCATAATGAGATGTAACGTGGGTGAGTAAAAATGGCATATATCAATTGGAAGACATTCTAAATCGAGTTACCCAAGTAATTTGACAATGGAAAAATTGTGTGATATTGGAAAATTGAACCGAGGCAATTCATATTAATCAATCATATAACTTAATGGTAAATATGGAAGCTATGCTAGGGTAAAATATGATGTAATGCCCAGAACCAAGATTTGCCAGCTTAAACAAGTTAATGAGCCAGTTGTGTTTATCTAAATGCAATATCTAATCTAATATTGTTTAGGATAAAGAATATTTAGAAATAATATAGGACTTGGTCAACCAAACCAAAATCGCCATGTGTCCTATATAAATGTTAAACTGTTGAACCTACATGACCTTACTTTGTTGATAGAAAGCTCTAGCCCTAACCTCGTCCTAGCCATTACCCCCTTATAAACTGGGTTACAAAAGGTAGCTAAGCATATTTTTAATCCGACCTGGGTATTCTATGATACTATGGGGTACTATGGTATTCTTCTCCGGTAGATGTTTGCTGGCAAAAAGTGCGAGTAAATGGTTGTTCAGATTCAAATTTGATTGGTTCCTGTCAAGTGACCAGTCAGTTACGTGGGTGACCAACATAATTTGGGTGAAAATAAGTGTGGCGCGGCGGATTGATAGAGAAAAAATATACTATATAAGTCGTTGTGCAGCGTGGTGAATTGACAGACACAAAAATATACTATACTAGCTGACCCAGCGAACTTCCTACAGTAACGCCCTACAATAAATATGTGTTAACTTTAATATTGACCATGTTCCGAAGTCAAATAGAATTACGGCTTGATTGTGAAAGATTTAGATATTCTGGGTCGCGGTATAGTTATGAGCCGTTATCAAATTATGAATGGTGTAACTAACACGACTTTTTTATTAGTTAGATATACTGTAAAATGAAAATAGATTAATCAATATACAGTACTATGACATGTATTTACATATGACATTTAATTAGAGACAAAATAAAAATAGGAACCCCCAAAACTGTGAAGTATCAGCGTGGCAAGTAAAATTGTTCATTTTGTACATTATTTATTTACTTGGTAGTTTGATATCATTGAATAACAATTCACATTGCTAATGGAAAGTAAACCAACAGCTGTAGCTTTAGAAATCTAATGTTTTGATTGTAATACTCCCCATAAGGTTAACTTGGGGGCTTTGACCCTCTGTAGGGCAGAGCTCTTTGAGAGTTACAAAAAAAATCTGTCCTTATTACTTATCAAGACCTTAATTAGAAACTATGTACCAGATTTGAAACTCCAAAGCCTTTTAGTTTTAAAAAAACTGTTATTAGTTAGTCAGTCAGTGAGTCAGATTTGGGTATTATATATAAAAAATATAGATAATAAGCGAGGCAAGCTGGTTAGCAAGGTCTCTATTAAATTACACTAACCATAAAGAAAAATATATACTATTACTAACGAAGTAATTAGAAGTTTTCATTGAAGTACGCCGACACTGCAGAATATACTTGCTCCTTCCAACCGGGTGTGACAAGTACAAGACATTGCTGCGCTGATTTTGCTTGTGGTGTATTGAAGGCTGAGAGAACGTTTTTAAAATGCGCTGACCATTAATTTTGGTACCAAATAAAAATGTTAATATTCATAAGAAATGTACATATTATTTTAAAACTTAAAAGCTAATTTTATCCAATAGGGATTACCGTAATTGAATACAATAAATTATGAAACAGAATTAATATAAATAGAATAAATAATTATGGACCGTATTTAACAACATTAAACAGATTTTTATTTTAATCTTCATACTCTTGCTAGCCTAGCTGTTAGAGTCTTGGGCTTCAATGGAAGAGGTCGGTAGTTCTCATCCCGGGATTTTAATTAAATCGTAGAAAGAAGAGTAAAATCTGATGTTTGTTATTTATATATAAGCAAACAAATTAGCGGTAAGGACCCAATACTTAACTAGATATACTAATTTTATATTTTTTATTTCGATAGGTAACAAATTGAGCTAAATAAAATAAAATGTGTAATCTGATTATTTTCAGACAAAAAAACCTATGTTCATAGTTACTACCACAGCCCATGTTTTACTAATAAAACTAGAATTGTGTTAAGGAAATCGAATAGTGGTGAAAAGTTTTGAAACAAATTATAGTACACATTTGACATGACTTTAACACTGAAAAATGAACTATAGAACACAATGTTTGTCCTTTTCTAACGGTAATATTAATTTTTAAATTTTTGAAGTAGAACGAACTCTTTATTGGACTACAAACGTAAATGTGGAGCCTTCGACGTGACAGCTTGCTTCCACAGAGTAATGTACAATACGTAACCGACACAGAGGAAGGCGGGAGCAGTATCGAGTTGCTCTATGGAGACATCGATACACCAAGCCCTTGTAACGGTCTGGCTGGCAATGTCCACGACGGTGTAACGAAAAAGAGCGAATTAAACAATTATTTAAGGCTGTGTCTACCGTTTGGTCAAATCCGCATCAGATCGACCAAAATAACATAAGATAGGGTTAACGAGAGTTGCAGAGGGTTCGAATAGTACTATTTTGACATAGATATGTCTTAGCTCTGGGGGGGGGGTGTTCGTGATTTTTAAGATGGAAAATACGTAACAGGTTTCCATAGAAACTACCAGAGCTATTGTATTGAATTTTTAATATAAAGGAAAAATAACAGCTGTTTAGATTAAGTAAAAACATTCCCTTTAGACATAACCATGATCCAACCTACTTCCCACAGGGAAGTAAATACAAACATTTTTTCTTAACAAAGGTAGTTAAGAAAACAAAATAAAATTCGTTTGAACTGAAATAGTGTAGGCTAGTTTTATATAAAAGTGTAACGTGTCAAAAACTAAACAAGGGACGTGTAATAAACTAAATAACAATTAAATAAATAACTATTGAGTTATTGAAACTGATCTTCTTTCGAAGTTTTTACCATACTTACTTATACTTTATACTTTTAACTGAAATGGCGACCTACCCAGGTAGATATTGTAAGCCAAGTATGAATGAGGAATGAATGTAGGATGACTGTAGCGCGATCTTGTAACCAAGATCTAACACTAGGTCTGACTAAGGCTGACATGTGCCTTTTATTAAAACAGAAAAAGTTGAGTAAATGTAAAGCAGAAACAGACATTTAGTGAAGAGATTTTTAAAATACATAAAAGCAAACTGAATAATACTTAAAGAATAGTTTTCTCTTTGGCCAATAAATATGTGTGCAAAGTTTGGTTTCTGTGTCTTAAATAGTTCTTGATGTATAACATTTCTTGTATAAAATACAAAATGGCGGCTAGAGGCTAAACGAAGGATTTTTCGACATTTGTTTATTGAAATTTTTTCGTTTATTTTGATGAGTACTATCACCCCTAGAAGTTTCTCCCCGACTTTAATGAACACCCTGTGTATGTGAAAACATCAAGTAAGGTACAACTCTATACAGTTCGTTATGTGGAGGTAAATTTATGTTTGACAATACGGTACTATAAAAAATTCGGAACATCAATGTTTTAATCATATTTTATTCATAATATACAGGTAACTATCTCCATTGTATGTTACGTACGGTTCAACGAGTTTTAAAATTAAGGAAGGCATTATACCGAGGTTCATTACACTAAATTTTTAATATATATAGTATTTCGGAACATGTTTAGAGTGGGATAATGCAATTTTCCCACATATAACATTAAAACCATATATTTTATTTAAGTGAAATTATGAAAACTGTTACTTTTAGTACATTTTGAAAAAGATTAATTTCTGTTCCGTCCCACAACATCATACAGCTGTGTGAGTCAACCGGTCGTTATTAATAACATTGCATATTAATAATATGCCTCGTTTGGATAGCTGAAGGCCAGTAAACATGGATTCTCTGAACTTTGAAGGTTGCAATGACAGTTTCAATAATATTGACTACAAATTACTTGCAAAGTACTTTGAGATAATTTTGGAAAGGATTGTATTGCAGTTAAAACTCAGTCGTTTTGTTATAATTACCTTCATTTTACTTTCTGAAAACCTAACCCGAATTAATGTAGCCCTAACCCTAAAAACGACCCGCTAACATTACAAATAAACCACGTTTGGGACCTGTTTTTTCGAACACCTAAACTAAAAGTTGTATAGAACTAAAGTTATGGCTGACTCCATTTAAAATACAACTATAATAATGTTATGGTCTTTATAACAAGTAAAATAAATTAAAATAAAACACCTGTCACATGTGATAAAAATAGTTTGATATAGGTATAGCCAAAAAGCTCTCCCACTCAATTTTCTCTTTGAACTCCAGCGAGCATGAAAATTACACCTTTGATGTTTTACTTGTCTAAAAGGTTTTAATAATAATATGATAACTATTATTATTATTTTGTTTTATGCTATAAAATTTATTTCTTTTTTTGTTTTCTTTGTATTTGTGTAGCTTTATGCTTTTTAAGTATACTTAAAACTGATTTTTTTCATAATAAGAATTTTTAATATATCACCTCATTCATCTTAGAGGTTCACCTATTTAAAATCATAATGGTAAAGCACAAAACATACCAATCTCAAACCTAGAGAACCCCAGGAGGCGGTGAACAATAATAGTTTTATATTTAAATAAAGTGAATCTTGCAATATGAACTATGTTTAAAAAGCAAAGCTTATGTCAAATGTCTATATTCCTCAGTTCCTATTTATTTGAAACGCATAGAAAATTATTAAAGCTGTATAAAATATTATATAAATATAGTTTTATTTTATATAATTGTTCGGTAAAACTTGTTAAACTAGATTCCTTTTTGTAACTTGGATATTTAAGGATTGTTGCTAAAGATGAATTCTTATAATAAAGATCAATGTAACATTAAAGGTTATGACATTTAATTTTGTGTTTGCACAAAACATGTAAATAAACATTAAAAATATTTAAAATGTTTATTATCCTCATATTTTTAGGAGGAGCTATACCTAAATATTAAAAAGGTTTCAAATGTTCCCTCTGCAAGAAAAATACGACTTAGCGTTCAGTCTCAATATTCATACCATGAGTTTTAACAGAAATCATTCATCTAATAAAGATCCTTGAGTTTCAACAGGGATTAAAATACAAGAAATATCCTATACAGATCAATTGTTCAAAATGTAATTAAAAATTGCAATAAATTCACTACTTGTTATGATTTTTTGTACAACTGATGTAGTTTTTCACAAATTATAAATTACTTTGTTAAAGCAAAAACAATGATAAAGTTTTCCAGTGGAGGTCAGATGGTTTATTTTGTTTTTCGTATTTGTCCAGCGTCAACTTAATTGCAGGTTTTATAAGTGGGAATGGCCTTCCGCGGCACCGTCAACCAAGAAGACCGGTTTTGTTTATTCGAAAAAGCTGAGGATTTTATGGCAAATATGCGTATTTAAGATCCAACCAGTTTATTGAGAGTATAAAATCTAAAACATGTCGTGAAGTATGATAACGACTTTTATTACCGTTTAATAAGTCTCTAAAATGCCATGCAAGATTAAAGTTTATGGTAAAAGAGATATGGAACTTATTTTAGTGAATATCTTTACCCATTTGTCACTATTATTTATAAAATGGGGGATTTTTAGGAAGTTCCAGTCATAAGAATGAGGTGTTATTAGGTTTATTTAAAAGTTAGATATTATTCATACTAAAAATAAATAATAAACTCATTTTTAACAATCAGTATTGTTTCTAAAATATAATTTAATATTCAATAATCACTTTTGAAAACATAACACATTACACTAATTTGTGAAAATTACGAAATTTCACAACGGATATTTGTGGAGATAAACGAAAAACTATTTTAATTTACTATTTGGATCATTATAAACGTTTAATATCATTTTGGTGAGCGGAATATGATCAAGATATTTAACATAAAAGGTAAATATAATAAGTATAATTGTTCTACACCTGATAATATTTGAATGGGTGATTTGAAAAAGGTACACATTCCAAAAACTGTGGGACTTTAAGTTAAAGAAGGAACTTATTCCAGGAATATGTCCCTTATTCAACTAACTAATATATAACTATTGATGACAAGTGTATTTGAAGTAGAAGAATATGTTCCTTTATATTCTCAATGCCCAAATGAGAAAATCGTATTCCAGTTTCATTTTTGAACTTTGTGAAATGTGTTCAGTTTAATCCCTCAACGATGACAACAGCAAGATTATATAGATTTTGCATATGATGTCGTTGTTTATTGAGGGGATTTGGAGGTAGGGATTTTATTCCAACCAGTAGAAAATCCCCTACGGATGCACAACCGAGGTCTAAGTATTGTGCTAGCAACCAACAGAAAAGTGAGCCCTACTACTTTTTTTTAATTTATCACCACCAGAGGTATTTTAATCGAGGGAAGTTATATCTCAGGAAGTGATATCGTGACTTTTTAGACCGAAGTCCAAGACGATACCACCAGGCTAGCAGGACACCCCGAAACATTGCTGCCAAGCGTCTTGTTAGTTAAATTTTAAATGTTAGTTAAATGGCGCGATATTGTAGTCTTGTTACTGACTAAGGCTGACATGTTCCCTAGACAGGACTGTTAATTAATAGCCCAACGGTCAATGGCATATCTAAGGGACCTAAAGTTTAACAAGGAGTACGAACCACTGCCTCTAAATTTCGAACTGGTCGAATTATGAGGATGGTATTTGTGGATGAATGTAATATTCAATAGTGCGGACGTTAATCCACACAAGAGAACACTACAACCACCGACCATCGTTCACAATTATCCATAATTCGTGGCGTCCAACTAGCTGGATTACAGGACACGCCACGGTCGCAGCCTTTATCTTGTGCACGTTTAATAATATGAGTGAGATGGAAAGAAAACGATGGATTAGGTGGGTGAGGACGGGCACAGCTGGCTGACCATGCAAAGTCGTGGGGTAAGCCGCGCCCTGCCAGGTCCTTGACCTCAGGGAGTCTGTGGTCTTCAGCTACTTTTGTAGGTCTCAAGCCAAAACTCTTTATTCTTGCGCCACCCTTTATAGGTGGGAAACAAATAGTGTAGACTCCAAACTCAAACCTATTTAGTTATTTCAAAAATGTATCTACTTTTGGTATACAGGCTTACAATTATGTCTTTGGATGACTTTAAAATGAAAAGAGATATCATAACAAAGTTCCCTTTATCATTGCTGGCAGTATTAAGCAACATTTATTGGAAGTTGAAATTGAAACTTGGAAGTTGAAAAACATACCCAAAATCTGATTTCAAATGATTGATCATTAACAAAATGGCGATGGTTTGAAAATTTAGGATTATGAATTTCAAACCGTTGTCATTTTGTTTTTGATATACCTTTTGTGATATAGTTCCAGTCGTTGCGTTTAGATTCAAAAGATTTACAATTTAATAGAAAACTCCACCCATACTACCTCCTTCACACAAGATATTTACTCCTTTTCACAAGATTGACCCACTAGGAATTGCAGAAAATCTTTTAAAATCAGTATAAATAAAACTAGTAAAAATTGAAGATATTTTTGACTAAAACTAGATCTCAAAAGGTCAATGTAAAACAAAATAGCGCGGTCTAAAGTTCATTACTTCCTATTTTCAAAGCCACTGCAATTTTGTTTTGCATCAACCTTTTAAGGTCGGCCTAATGTAATTGGTTTTAGTTTTACTTTTTTTAGTTTTTTAGTTAACAAGACCGATTTCATGTACAAAACAACCTATGCTTATCTTTAATATTTCCAACCTCTTCCTCATAAGCCATCCCCCATATGTGAAATCCAATCCCAATGTAAGTATAAGGAGAGGTTATTGTTTTTGTCAACATTGTCGAATTTGAGTTTCTTCTGGATATATCCATTATAGTGCCCCCTCAATTAAGAAAATGGTTTTAGAATGATGTCTGTATATCTGTGTGTGGAGGGGTGTGCAGAGGCATAGAGATTAGTGCCCGTTAAATCGAAAAAAGTTTTTTAGTGATGTCTGTGTGTGAGTGTGGGGGGATGTATAGAAGTCTAGAGACAAGAATATTGGTCCGATTTTCATGAAACTCTGTATGTAGATAACAATCCGCGGCATATCAGAACGTTTTTTTATTTTAGATTTTAAGGGTATTTACCCCTAAAAAAACCAAAAACACGTAAAATTAAAATTTCTCAAGAACGGCTCTAGGATTTTAAATAACATTACATGGTTTACAGTCAAAAATTATTTTTTTAATTATTCTGCTAAAACAATAAAGCAATACCAATTTGACTACCACCATTAAAACCAGCTTAAAACTAAACAAATTAGTATTTTAATCATTAGTCAACGACTAATGGTTCCAGAGAAAATTTAAATTTAGTGCCCGAGGTAAACTCAGTATGGCGTTTCAAAATGGCGGCCCTTTTAGCAATAAAAATACAAATTTTTGAAAACCCTATAGTTTACTTAAAAATGCAAAATTACTCTACTCAACTTATTTTATTACTCCAATTTTACTTTATTACTCTACTTATATTTGTATTTGATGTTTCCGAGATTCGAACTAGTGACCTTATTTTCTGGAATACTCTGTATTTAAAAAATATATATTATTACGTTATTCCTTAGGGTTGGTTTAGTGGGAAATAATTGTGTTTCATCATTGTAAGAACAACGGTTTGTCTGTAATCAATATTGGACACGTTACATGATTCACCCTGTATAGGCTCCAATAATTATTGTTTTAGTCCATATGCTTGGTTGTTTAATACGAGTATCTCATATAATTTAATCTTCATTAAATAAAAAAATAAAATTAGAGAAAAATTAGAGTTTAATAAAATTAGAGTTTTGACTGCACCTCGCTTTTGAATTAAGATTTTTTCTTTTATATCCCAGAAAAGCCGAAATGAGTCTGATCTTAATTCTGTTTGTCTGTCTGTCTCTTGGTTCTATCAATAATACTAGTATTATTGGTATTTAACAAAAAAAATACTTAACAAGGTATTTTGCAACGCATTTCCATGAAAACAGACCCACCCCCTAAACCTTCTAAAACTTTCCTCTAAACCTTTTCGAGAGTTTTTTTATTTGCTTTTAACTTACCCAAAACCTATAAAAATAAAGTACTGAGCTCTCAAAACCCCAGATTTTAGCGATATTAGCTAATTTGTTCGTATAAGTTTTGCAAAAAATTTGCTCTTTGAAGTGATTTAACATAAATAACTTTCTAGTTAACAATATAACACCAATATTTGTTTGTTTACGCTGATAGTAGAGTTGAAACCTATTTGAAAATTATACTATTGCTAGAAAAATGCTAATAATTAATTGTATTGAGTTGGCAGTGTCTTAGTTTTTTTACTTATTGAAAACGGTTCAGGCAAATATTTTGTTATAATAATAAGTATTATTGTTCTAAACTCTGAATTATGCAGCCCGTAAACTGCTAGTTTTAAATAATATTTTACTCAGCTGAATTGTATAGGCCTGTATCTTAAAAATTTTATTTGAGGAAACTCTGATTACAGATTACTGAGTTACTGGAGTAACTCAAAACTCACCACTCCCTCCATCTCCCTCCCCACAATCTGTTTAGGCTGGATTTATCTCAATTAATTTAAATACTTATTTATTTTGTCTCTCAATACAGGTGGAACATAATCACAGCACTTAAGGGTAAGTATTCCAGCCATCATTAAGTTTCAAGTACCGTTACTTCACGTAACTCTGGGTGTGCCCGCGGAGTCAAAATCCAAAAAGTGTGGAAGACAAGGATGTACACCGCAGTGGCGGCGGCGGCGGCGGCAAGGTCGATACGAGCGCCACGCCCCTACCCCGTATATATACGTCTCTGTCCCACAAGCCAGCACAGTCGAGACACACAGACCTGCAACATGTACAAGCTGGTAAGTTATGACTCATTCACTGTTTTTTTAAACTTTAAAAACATTCAAAGAAATCATGTAAACTTTGAAAATACTAGTAACAAATCTGTACCTTGAAAATATCTGTAAATAATCTTTTAAATATGGGATCACCCAGGAATTGACATTATCTTTACTCTTTCAAAAATAGCTTGAACTTCAACATATTTTGCCTAACTCAAAAGCAAATTTACATGGATCTTCTCTATCTTTGATTTAATATTATCGATGGAATTTGTCATAATAATTTATATCGGGGTACAAAATATCTGTTCAGGATCAAATGAAATTTTGGTCAAATTAGGTACACGTATTCATTTGTTTAAGGTTCCAGTGGAATGGATACTCATAGATTAATACAACTACAATATTTAGGAATTTTCAATAACATAACAGTAGTTCAATAATTTATTATGTCCTCAAAGGTTAGGCCTAACTTATATCATATTTTTAGATCATTTTATTCCATTTGATTTTTCTACATGTAAAGTTTATATAGTAGCAGGATTTTCAAATTTAATAAAGATTACCTTAAATTAAACAAAAATATTAAACAGTAATCGTTTATGATTGTAATGATGACTGTGATTCAAGTTACCCTGTATAGATAGGACTGCTCAAGCTGTGTTGTAATGGAAACATCAACGCGTGGTTTGACAGATGCCGGCTAGCATCTAATGTTCGCTTTATCCCTTCGGTATGCCATCCATAAACTTCTTAGCAATTCAGATCTTCCCTAAATATGAAAAGTATGTGCGCTTAAATACATACATTTTTTACAAGGTGGCATGTAAATTATTCAAAATCTATAATACTGGCAATGAGTATTTTATAATCAATGTTATGTCAATAAATAAGTATAATCAAGGGTTTGAAATAAATACTGAAAACCATTACATGATTTGATAAAATTACATAACTATACAACTAATAAATACGATTATTTTTATAATTAAAAGTGTTATTCTAGATTTTAATGTTTTAAGGTGTTTCATAGTTATAACGTTTTATAATGATCTGTTAAGTTTGAAATAAATATTTTGGACCCCTCGGTCTTCATTGGGCCAAATATCTTATCCAAGCAGATGAAATATAAAATAATAATACTTTTCTCAGTATACATTACATAACGGAACCAGATTTATCATAAAAATTAGGGATTATAAGCATTATTACTAAGTCTTTAAGGTATACTATGTGTCTAAAACCACGTTGTTTTGTTGGCTCCAGGTGGTGTTGTCTGCCCTCCTGGCCGTGGCGGTCGCCAAGCCCTCTGCCGTCCACCCCGCCCCGGCGGCTCCTCTTCCCCTGGCTAGGTTCGCCTACGCCGCCCCCGCCGCTGCCCCAGCTGTCGCCTACTCCGCCGCCCCCGCCGTATCCTACGCCGCTCCCGCTGTAGCTTACTCCTCCCCCGCTGTGGCTTACTCTGCCCCCGCTGTAGCTGCCGCCCCCGCCGTAGCCTACGCCGCCCCCGCTGTAGCCGTTGCCCCCGCCGTCGCCCCGGCCGTGGCCATCTCCAAAACCGTCCACTACGCCCAGACCCCCGTGGTCACCGGCTACACCTCCACCGTGGTCAAGCCCGACCTTGGAGCCCTGGCTACCCCCGCCCACACCGTCTCCCAGACCCCCGTCGTCGCCCCCGCCAGGTCCGTGCAGACTGTCGTCCCCCAGGTAACCCAGGTGGAGCCCGAGGTCTCCGTGCAGAAGGTTCCCGTTGACGTGCCCGTCCACACCCCCGTCGTCAGCGAGGTTGAGGTCCGCACACCTGTTGTCCAGGGACCTGCTGTCGTTGCCGCCCCCGCCCCCGCTCCTGTAGCGTACGCTGCCGCCCCCGCTCCTGCAGTCTACGCCGCTGCTCCTGCTGTGCGCCCCGCCGTCTACGCTGCCGCTGCCCCCGCTGTAGCCGCACCCGTAGCGTACGCTGCCGCCCCCGCCCCCGCCGTGGCCTACGCCGCCCCCTACGCTGCCGCCCCCTACGCTGCCGCCCCCTACGCTGCCGCCCCGGTCGCGTACGCCTCCAGCCACGCGTACCCCGCCCACGGCTACGCCTACTCCGCCCCCGCTCACTAAACCTCCATCCACCTTAGGTTATCAAATTTTAGGTATAAAATATTTACTTGGTCTTAGTATTTCTAAAATCATTTTCCTACCTAAGTTATAGATGCTGTGTAAACTGTGATAATACTATTACTAATTACAATATTTTATACAACACGAATGTAGTTCCAATTTTTCTCCCCTTTACACTTTCAAATAATTATAATTTATGTAATTTATTGATAGTATTAATTGCACTTTTACAATGCATGAAACGAGCATTTAGTACTGGAAATAGTAATGATTACTAATATTTCTTATGCGTACTCACGAGGAAGAAAAATGTATTTGTGATATCTATTAACAAACAAAATTAGTTTAAATACAATTTATCACTCATTCTTTGAGGTTCCAAAATAACTGTTGGAAAGGTGGTTACTTGTGTTGTATACAAGTGGTAATAGCTTTTGTTTTATGAATTTCGAATACCTTTCTCGCTATCAGAATAGTTTATCTTGATATAGGCTTACTTTAAGGGGTTTTCCCGACACCTTTATGCTGTTTTATATCGTTTACTACAGTAATAGTTTCAATTTAATAACATTAAAAATAAATTCAAAGGAAAATTAAAATAGTTCTTTTTAAAACGAAATCCCAAGTCAACAATAATTATTATTACATACATAACATCTGAATTGAACATTGCTTCGGCAAAACTTGTACACTATATGTTTTTATTCATGATTTAAAATTACCTATATTTAAAATGCTCGTATAGCCAGAATTTGGAAACGTTCCATATAAAATTCTAGTAAAAATTAAGGATTTGGAATAATTTGATTAAAACTCCAGAGTCAATACTTAATTTTACATTAAAGCATAGTTATTTTTCTAATTAAGTAATGTGATAGTCAAGCTTTGTTGAATTTACAAATCACGTTCTATATCTATTGAAGCTCTTTAATAATGTTGGAAACTGAGTTCATTGGTCTATGGTCGGTATTTTTCATTTGGACTGTAGGGTAGAAAGATGCTTAAGAAAACATTTGGAAGTTTGTTTTTGTCCATGCTATGTTTTAAAAATAAAAACTGGCAGTAATTATTTTTGGAACTGATAGAAACTGATCTAATTAATTTGTTTATTGAAAATCAGTTTCGTGTTTTACTAGGAACCAATGTGAAAAGCACAAAAAGTTGTAACGGAAGTAACGTGTTATGGTTATGATTGTATTTGACCTGTTTAGAGAAACTAAAAACAATCCATTTAGAAATCCATGATCTAATCTATTTCCTAAAAGGGAAGTAAAACACATCTTTCGTTAACCTTTACTCTATATAATCGTGTTTAAAATTGCAAACATACTGTAACTTCATTACGCAACCTTGATAAAATATTCTCTTATACGTCTTGAATATATTGTGGCCATTTTCTAGTTTTGTTTCCCGAATACTAGTTATTTTTATAGACTGTTCAAGTAATATTATTGATATATAAGTAATTTAATTTACAGGGTGTCCATAAAAAACGTTTCAGGACTTCGGTGAGTTATTGGGTATATTAAAAGGAAGAAAAAAGTTCCAATAGAGGTATGGCCTAAAACGCTTATTTTCTCAGATACCCGCCATTTTTTTTATTTCCACAAAATATTTTTTAATTCAAACATTTTTGACGGATTATTTTGAAATCTGGTATATGTTTTACACTAGTAGATTAGTATTATTAAAAAATAACTAGCATGATACAAGCTCGAAATAAAAAATGACGGTCATTTAAAATTTTACCGTTAACAAAGTATTTAAGTTTTAAAATTTTAAATGGCCGCCATTTTGGATTTTGAGCTCGGATCGTGCTAGTTATTTTTTACTAATAGTATTCTACGCCTACCAAATTTGAAAATAATCCGTTAAAAAGGTTTAAAATAAAATAATTTTTGGGGAAAATACAAAATGGCGGATATCGGAGAAAATAAGCGTTTTAGCATTGAATAAAATCAATGGTTTTAGGCCATACATCTATTGGTACTTGTTTCTTCCTTTTAATGTACCTAATCACTCACCGAAGTCCTGAAACGTTTTTCATAGACACCCTGTATATCATTTATATACAAGCAATACGATAACATTGCGTATTTCAAAATTTAGAGAATTATATAACAAAAAGACTACTTTAGTATTTCACTACTGTGACGTTAATATTTCCTCTACATAATCTTGTTTGTATTTCAAAAATACCGCAAGGTTATCACGTAACCTTGATCAAATATTCTCTAATTATATAATCCCGCATTATCCTGGATTGATCAAAATATGCAAACTGTTATAATTGGATTGGTCTATTTAGTGGAATAACCGCTAGAAGGTGGTACTGTCGGACTGGTGTGGCATTGAGAAGAAACGTGGGCGGATGAAAGGTCCGGCTGGGATTTTAAATAATCAGCCCGAAACCACTTGTCAAAATAAATTGAGATCATACAAGTGATTTATTAACTCACTCGCTGTCAAAATATGCCAATATATATTAAGGCGGTGCGAGCGTTAGTGTCAACTGAAATCCACTAAGTCGGCACTGGTGTTGCTTATTCGTCACTATTTTGTCATTGTTTCATGCAAACTTCCTGAGTGACTTGTTTAGAAACGATTCTTGTTTTATTGTACATTTTAAAACATTTTTTAGATCCCTAAAACGACATATCTGTAAGATTATCGGATCAAAAATGTGGCCTTAAAAACAATTTCTGTAATATAAGAAATGGGTTCCTTTTTCAAAATTTCACATACGTTACGTGAAAAAGGTCTTTAGGTCAGCTCAAAAGCATAAGTAGTTTTCCCACACTTCTTACATGAAAAAATCCAAATATCCAAATTAATCACCATGTGACTCGAAAAGTTTTCACTAAAATTTGAAACAATTATGCCAAAGCATATTTATTTATACAATCAACAAATAAACAATAAATTATGTTGTTTAAGATACCGGTAATCAATTCAAAAAATTCAACGAAACCCTGGCTTGGCAGTTTAGTATTTCTGACTAAAAATTTGAATCTATTTTTGTGACAGTTCAATTCCGGATCCAGGTGCTTTTGATTAATTGATCAGTCTATACAGAATGACCATAAGTTAATTTAGCCATCCATAAGTCCCTTAATCAATCATAATCATAAATAAGCTCTAGATAAAAGGTTATATCGGTCAAAATAAAGAGATAATCAAGTTTTTGTTCTAAAAACACTTATTTTACCAGATATCTGCCATTTTGCATTTTTTATCTTGAAAACTGTTCAACCGATCTTTATAAAACTCGTTGAGTATATTAGATATCCCTCGGTTATGTTTTGTTAGATTATCACATTTTTTGTGTTGATCGGCTGGAAATTAAATCTGCTAACAAAAATTGTTCTTTGTAAATTTTCATATGGTTTACTATTTTTCCACCATAAAAAGTTACAATTATTGCCATTTTAAAATTTTAATTTTAGCCAATTTGACTTTTTCTACCGTAGGTCTCATTTATGTAAAACTATTTATAATTAAATAAAAGTATTTTTAGGTAAAATTCTAATGTTATCATTTAAATATTAGAGTGAAAACAAACTAAATATAATAACAGTATAAGTGTTGAAGTAAGCATATGTTATCACATGACATATACATTGAAAAAATTTAATATGATTAATATAACTCTAAATATTATCATATAATGTAATGTGTTGGTGTTTTACCCTTCTAAATGAACTGTATTGTCCAATCAGATAAGTGTGTTTATTACATATGTAAGCATAATAAATTGCTTATTACTTGTTATGAGCTTCTACTTAAATATGTGATGTGCCATCACATATGCAAAAATGTTCCTTCTTAAAAATTTAGCAACGAAACTCAAATAGTTTAAACAACCAAAATCACTAAACATTTTATCGGATTATTTTACAAACAGTTAAAAAACTGAACAAAAATAAACAAATATGTGGCTTAACTTATTTTTAATTCATAACTAGACGCAATTGACTGAATTGATTAAATTATAATAGACAGATGTCAAGGTTTTGCTGTCATACTCCACAAATGGATTCCGTTGAATTGACAAGCAGACAGCTAGTGGTTTTAATAGTTGTTCATTAACTATTCTGATTGTGTAAAGTGCTCGTGACTAAATATAAATAAAAAAATTAATTGCCCTAAAGTGTACGGTAATGATAAATTTTTACTGGAGAAAGCTAAATTTTTGTGACAGTAGTAAACACCGCATGTCGGATGGGGTGTACTTTTATTCAGTATATTTCAAAACAATTTACAACATACAACCAAATATTATTTTTTTTATTCCGAGTAAAGTTACCTGGTATTACAGTAATGATTATCACTGGGGGTCAACAGTTTAAAGGACATCACTTAGGAAGGCATTTGTTTACATTATGTACCATTGTATTACTCCGTTGATTTTAATTATGAAAAAATCAATGACCATCCAAATTTCTAAGCAGTGAACATTTTCGACAACAGTGAGACTTAAGACTCTGCGTCAGTGGTAGGCATCTTGAATTTTAGTCCCGTAAGGGCAATGTTAAATTCTGGCGGAACATACCTTCACTTTGGCGTCTGTAGTGGCGTTAATTATCAAAGTATCAATGTAAAACTTTGAAAGTACAATGATGAGATGTGGCTCATTATGTTCAATATGTTTAAAAATTTAACTTGATATAAAACTAAAAATCCAGAAATATTTTACAAAACAAATCATTATTTTTTTTATTGAGAGCGAAAATAAGAAGTTCTGTAAGGTGGTGCCCTGGAGGACTGTAATACCTTTAATTTGACACCTCTTCCGTTAATTTATGACAATAGGTCAAGGAGATATAGGCGCCAGAATTTAACATTGCTCTTACGGGACTAAAATCCAAGATGGCTACCACTGATGCAGACTCTTAAAGATTCGTTTCCACTCGAAAAAACTGAGATTTTTCTGTTTGATAGCGTTACACGAATGTTTTTAAGAGTGATGACGTGAATGTCAGGCTAAGCATAAGTATCGGACACTTAATGCCGTGTACGATAATAAGTGTCTAAAATTTACATTTGTATTTATACTACGTGACGTCACAGTCAACAGTCTCAACTGTTCTCACAAGTATGAAAGCAATACCTGGAAGGGTGTTGTAATAGAAACGCAATGATTTCTTTAGCCATCTTTCTTTGGGCCTTTTCATTATAAAGCAGTTATGAAAATTTTGTGAGGAAGCCACGTTGGGAACTGCTAGTTTAAAAATCGTATAAAAACATAATTGTACGAAGAATAGTTTATTTTTCAAAACATTGCTCTATGCATTTTCCATTCGTCCTGGGTACCGTTCCTTTCCAGCTTATTCTCGTTTTTTCACTGACCCGGTGTTCTATTGATATTAAAAAATATGTTTTTTGGTCGAATAGTTTATTCACCTAAAATATAATCAATTGCCTTTGCGTTATACTATTCGTCAATTTAAACATGACTGATGTCTAAAGAGGATTTGTAAGCCTCTCAGTCGAATATAAAGTTGGAGTGCATGGATTCTCGATCAACCATATACCTTACCTCTCTATAGGTGTATCTCTATTTTCCTCCTGATACTAACGCTCTATCTTTCCACCCTAGGTCATGAGTTCCATGAGATAGTTGTGGTTATTTCCTAAATAATTAAATACAAACAGGACATTAGTTTGAGTTAGAGGTAGTGTTGGGGAAGCCCTGGAGAATAAACTCATTGTTCCGACCCCGCCCAAATCCGCTCTGAAACCAGAAAGTTCAAGGTTTTGTCTGCCTCCAAACTCCATATTTAAAAGGTGGTGACGACGAATTGTGCTATCCTTGGAATTCTAAATGTTTAGAATACCTTTTCTTGTTAGAATATAATCTTTAAGAAGACACTGTCAGCAAAAATTATTAAGTGTAAGATAAGGATATTAAAATTATGTAATTATTTGAATGAAATAAAAATATTAAATTCCTTAGGGGTAGGTCAATTTAAGTTGTGTATATTTTACATAGAGAGAATTTTCGTTTTTTTATATGGTAAGACCGGGAGAATTTTTTCTTCTCATTAAAAAATCTTATAATTTGTACGATTGATAATTTGGTGGATTTCTTTTGGAACAACGATGAAATTGTAAGTACCCAGAACTGTAAAAATTTAATTTACGTAACTTCATATATTTATCATTTTATGTCACTCATTGTAATTATCAATATATAAATTAATAGTTAATAGCACATTTTACTTGTAATATTAATGTTGACATTGGCAATTCGTTTGACCACAATTTGAAACGGTGACTCATATGGTCAGAGACTTCATATAGTTATGAGGACAGCAGCTTTTTAGAGGAACTGAAAACATTACCTTTAGACATATAGATGATCTAAGCTATTTCCTAAAGGGAATTAAGTACAATATATTTTATTGGTATAATCCTCAGACGTACCTGGTTCCAAGAATCCACCGCGGATAAATTGTAATATCTTAAGGTGAAAAGGAAATTGACTTACAAAATGTAAAGTTGAAGAAATACGGATTAGAAGTGTCTTATCACGTTTTTCTAAAACCTAGTTTTGTCAGATACTGGCCCTATTCGAAAGTCCTACATGTATCAAAATTGTCTTCAAAAGCCATAATTGTTAACCAGAATTCGTTTATCATAAATATATTTATGAGCTATCTATGTGATTCAATATTTTTAAAAGTTCAATGGTATTTTTCCGAAATTTATATTTTGCAATAGTTGTTAATCATGAGTCAGCACTAAAATTCTCATCAGCACTTCTGATTATAATGTCTTTATCGTACAGTCCTTTCAAATGTAAGGTAACCAAAGTATACGATTTTCTTGAGCAAAATAGCGTTACAATGTTTTAATTAGCGTTTTTACATGGGTATGTATTTTAGGGAGGTATTGGCACTCTGTCAGACCAAAATTAGTTAATTAGAATATGGTTATACGAACAGCTGTTTAGAGGAACTGAAAACATTTCCTTTGAACATATCCATGATCTAAGCAATTTACAAAAGGGAAATAAACACATACACAGGCACACTGTTAGACTGTTATGTTGTGAGGGAGAGGGGAGTCAGAGACCTTGTGGGCAGTATCGGAAGTGTTCCACCGGGCTCTGCAACACTAGCTGTGCTCCACTTTGTAACACTAGTGCGGTAATACAAAGGTTAAGGTCTCCCGTTGTTGTAGGTGTTTTACTATAACTGACCTTGAACTTCTACTTGTAGCTTAGTGACTCAGACAACTTGTATATGCTGTAATGTATCAAATAGCGCTGCCTTTTCTCCGTGAATGTAACACCGCAATTGAAATTCAAAAAGGTTGCACAGATTGCAAGATATCCATAGGTCTACGATCAAGAATTCAACATAAAAGTTTTAATGTTGCCATCAAGAATTTTAAAGTCGTAAACACCAAATATCTTAGACCTGGGGGTAGGCCTACTCCCAATTTTGTTAATTTGGTGAAAAAGCTGGAGTATGTGCATATTTAATGAACCCCATAGTTAAGAATCTCTTGAAAGATAAATTGTTAAACAAACGTAGGGGAAGGGTCTTTTAAACCACCTTATATAGCTCTAAATGGATGGTGTTTGGCATTTGTGTCCACAAAAAATTATCCTGGCCTAAGTCTTACAATGAAGACGTCGGCAATACCTTAATTTCATATAAGAAATTTTCTAAAGGGTAGCTTAAGACATTTTAGAGCAGTAATTATTTTAAACTGAAAGTTCAAACTGCCGATCCAGTTTATTTTATCCACGGTTGTCGTCAGCTCGACAGGGCGTGGCGAGGTCAGCAGCTTCTCGCCCGGGGCGATTAACCTGCGAAAAACGACTAAAAACTGTATAAAGCTGCGCACAACCCGTGATCAGTAATCACGCTCTTTGATCTTTACCACGACGCGCTCTCTCGGAGAGTTGGCTAAACTACACTACGACGAGACAAAAGTGTATAGATCATCTAGTAATATATGACCCAACAGTCGTTTCCCTGACTTTTAATGTGAATATTAAATGTGAAATGGAATAAATAACAAAAACCAAAATGCAAACAAATAAACACTTGTTTTTAACTAATTCAAATCTTGATTTCATAATATGATCAAACTAAATGACATTCGAAATTCTCGAATGTCAGGTGTTGCAATTTAGTGGATAAACTGTTAAAGGTTTGGGATAATAATACAGGAGAATGTTGTTCCTCAAATCTTTATATTATTGATTTATCACTTCACGAATTATAAATATAAACCCTTTTTTATTAGAGAAAAACATTTCACCATATAATAAGTACGTTATGTTTCATGAAATGTATTTGATTGATATTTAATCATGTAATTTCTTTTTAACAGTAAATTTTCTCCTTAGTATCTCACAGTTTAATAAAAGCATTTTCCACCAATGTTAATTTAAGGCATTTTTTACCATTTTTAAAGTCAAATTAATAAATAATGGTTGGATGAATTTAAAATCTTTCTTTCATACAAACCTTCCCCTGGCATAAAGGAACACAAAAAAAGAATTGTCAAATTTGCTGCACTCGTTCTCGAGTTATGGAGTAACGTCAGAAAAGGATTTTGATATATTTACATTGATAGATATTTGGGGCAGACTTGGGGTTAAATTACATTGGAAACTGAATAAAGTAAGCATAAATATTCTTGACACTAATTGCGTTATCACTTTTTTACGTGACCGTTACCACTATGAACTCTAATAAACTTGGTTAAGAAAAACTAATAGTTTAAATAGCTATAAAAAATTCATTTTTCAGACCAGAAGTGTTTAAAAATGCTGCGAAATAAGCTATGTCACCATTTATGACTTAGGAGGACCAAAGCTATTAGATAACAAAAATGTCTACCTGTTTCCCATTAACTCCATCTTTAGAAATACTATTAATGAGCATATTACTACTTTCAACATGGTGGCAGCGACTGAAATCAATACTTTGCCCGCCCACATAGACTAGAGTTCTGCATGAAATGTTCAATATGTCAAACAAGGGTGAGCTGATACACTACCAGGTGGAGAGTACTGATTGAAACTGGTTAGTAGCTTTGGGATGCAGTTATCGAAATCACTGTTTCGCGTACAGTGTCTATCGTGTTTTAGCTACTGAGCCACCCATTATCTGATTTTTATTTATCGCTCTAAATTTACATAAGTAGTCATGCCTCTTCGCCTGAAAGTAACGGGCAGCTACGTTCTACGTTTTAATTAATGGTTTCTACTACAAAGTCAAAAGCTGTTTGTTCATCCGCTAAGACCATCCTCATAACAGTTCGTAATTTTGGGGTGAATTGTTCGGGGCCTACTTTAACTGTAGGTCCCGTATATACCATTGCTGTTAAAGTATCAATTAATAGTTCATTCTAAGGAACATGTCAGCCTTAGTCAGTAACAACAATAAGGTGATGCCACAATCATCTCACACTCATTTCTCATTCATACTTGGCTCAAAACATTTCAGTCGCTATTCCAGAAATATAAGATAGTAAATGCCAGTTATTTCGACTGTATGATGAGTCTGGAACTTAAGCAGCTGTTGTTGACCTCGTCATGATGATTCTTCATGCTTCTCCGTCTTCACGATTTGATCATTAAACAAGCTACGTAAAATGAACCTTTTACCAAACAAAATTTATTTGTCAGATAATTGATTAGTGTTCAGAATCATAATCAGAAACGTTCATTGCTGAATAACAAATACATTTTTGTAGCAACGTCATAATACAATGTTCACTACAGCAACAAGTTCTTAACAGTTTAGTCACATTATCAATCACAGAATACTTCTTTACTGGTATTAATTGATTTCAAATGATCACCAAATTCTTTAACATCATATTCATATAAATCACATAACATATTTCTAATGACACATTTAAATCTTCTTATGTCTATACTTTTAACATGACAAGGTAACTTAAACAGTCTTATTCCAAAGTCAGATAAACTATTTATAGTTGTTTAAAAATTGCATTGATTTATAACTGCTTTGTCTAATGATAAGAATGTAGACAGTGCTATTCAAAAGAAAATTCTCTACTTTTAATGTTCAAGAAACAATATAAAATATATGTATTTTATACATAGACAGCAGTTAAATTCTTCAGTTCCCTAAATAACGCTCTCAATGAGTTCTACTACTTACATTAAACATTGTTCTTACAGCTTTTTTTTGCAATATCAAAGTTTTTTATACAACAGTACCCTAAATAGGTTAAATGACCAGACCATACGTACTTTGCATATGAGCACTTTGAATATAGTTTTGAATATGAAGGTGACTTTGAATATGAGCATAACATACAGCTTTCAATACATCTATACTGACATATGCCCTAAGCATTCTAAACATGAAATTTCCCTTGGAAACCTTTTTACTCACAGCACCAATATTAATATTCCACCTAACACTTGACTGTATCGTAGACCTAAAAGCCAAACACTATTGAATTCATTAGTGTAACCTAAACTGTATATTCCGTGTTTTACTAGTGTTTAAACATAATGTGTTAGCAGCAGTTCAATCTTCAATTATTATAGGATTTGTGTTACTACCTAGATGATTGACCAACTCACTGTGTTCTTAACTTTGTAAAAAGATCTTCTACAACAAAATTTTGAGGATCAAAAAGTGTATTAAACTTTTTTGTTTAGAAGCCTAAACTAAAAGTAACGAGGGGGGACCCTCAGATTGTACCTGTATCTATTTCCCTGTGGGAAATAGGTTAGATCATGGATATGTCTAAAAAGAATGTTTCAGTCCATCTAAACAGCTGTTCCTATAACCATACCATCACATCACTAAACATATGACGCCACTAACCAATTGATGTCACTGTTTTGGTGTTCAACACCCTCCCCACCCCACCCCTCCATGTCAAAACACTAAATTACAATCACGTGCCTTTTTCAACAAAGGGTGCAATCAACGTCACAATTCAAAGGTAATAGTATTGGGTTTGGTATTTAATCCTATCTTCAAATTGAGCAACACGAGTGAGGAGTGGGGAGTTGCAGGATACCGGAGTGAGGAGGCGTTCTAAGACAAACGACCTGCCGCCCTATCCTGGAGCCGCGTCCTGGAGCAGTGTCCTAGACTGTGTCATAACTGGGGTGATTGACCGTTCAGTCATTCAAGGACTTCTATCGAAGTCCTTGTAATTTTTACAAGTACAGCCACGATGATCTATGAATCTCAAAAGTTGATTCAATCTATAATGGTTCGATCCTAAGAAAAATCTTATCAAAATGTGATGATTTAATACTGGAACCAGTTTCCTTTGTTCATTGGTTATTGATTAATGATCCTGTCAAGTTAACCAACTGGTCAATAACAAAGCTATAAGGATAATCGATTACACTCACTCACTCTTATTTAGCTTGAAGCATCCACTTAGAAGTAGGATCAGTGGCTAATGAATATAATGTGAATATGGTAGGAAACACTATGGCAGAGAACGTAATTAACGTTCCTCGAATTTTGCAAAAATTATAATACTGTTGGTGAGATCGACAAACAGTATTATAAGTATTATAACTCTGATGACTGGGACGGTGGCGACGTCCTGTAATCCAGCGACTTGGAGGTCACGAATTGTGGATAGTTGTGAGAGATGGTCGGTGGATGTGGTGTTCTCTTGTGTGGATTAACGTCCGCACTATTGAATACCACGTTAATCCGCAAAGACAATCCTCATAATTAGACCAATTCGTAATTCAGAGGCCGTTGTTCGGATTCCACGTTAAACTGTAGGTCCATTAGTTGCCATCGGCTGTTGGGCTATTAATTAACAGTCCTGTCTAAGGAACATGTCAGCCTTAGTCAGTAACAAGACTACAAGATCGCGCCACAATCATCCTACACTCATTTCTCATCTATGCTTGGCTTAAAATACCTACCTGGGTAGGTTGCCATTTCAATAATCTAATCTAATCTAAAGATTATGTCTCATCCCATGAGGATGCTTTTGAAGGTGGTGATGGTGATTCCATCCCAGAACTGATACTGGAACACATGTATTAATAATTACTATCATAGTCATTAATCTTACGTGTTTAAAAAATCAATAAAGAAAGAAAAAATTGTTCCTACATAGTGAAGATCTGCAAAAGAGCATTTAAGGGACTATCTTCCAAATACCATAGCTAATATCTTAAAAAAATCTTTTCAGAAACTAAAAATATTTACTCTTCCTTAAATTACATCCTTTAAACACCTTCTTTCCTAAATAAAAATTGTCTTTATTCTAACTGTAATACCACAGTATTCTGTAATACTATTTCTACATATTTTATCAAGGTTATTTTTATTATTTTATTAATTGTATTGTTACTTGGCTTTGTTTAAAATTAATTGTATATGCGTTGTACGAACCATGTCTACGTGCTTGATACTAACTATTACTTGAACTATCTTCCCTCAGAAATATTGAGTTTCTTATCTTTAACTTATAAAACAATTCTTATCACTCTCCTTCTTTTTTTGGCTTGACCACGAGCTCCCAATGTGCGGAGTGCCCAATATAATAAAACGGTTATTACAGTCCTTGCCTATTTTGGAGAAGAGAATATAAGAAGAAAAATCTGTTTCTTAGAAATACTCTAAAGGGGTTCCACACTCAATCTAAACATTGAGTTCTTGGGCTTCTTCCCGACGTTAGTGTTGAATAAGATAACGGGTTTGAATCTGAGCAGAATGTCATACTTAGTTTAAACCAAAAATCTTTTGTCGTAGTAGACGTAAAATATAAAAACTACAACGCACAATGCAATGAAACACCTGTGTTTATCTTTTTATAGTAAATGCTATCATTTTGTGTTCTGTGACATAACGTAAATGCAAGGAACAAAAACGATCCAAGTGATTCTGGCGTTAGAACCTCATATCATTAGAACATAACATTGGTTTTATCAATGACAACGTATCCGCCTTTATGAATGAGATCCTGGATCATAAAGTCTATTCGTGTTTGTCTCAACAATGTGCAAAAATGCAAAGGCAAGTGAGTAACTTCAAGGACAACCACCTGACTGCGCTAGTTGTCGGGTCGGCCCTTGACTTGACTGGCTTCTTGTTGGCAGTCCTTCAAACCTCCAGTCACTTCCATAACATTTCCTGGGTTCAGAGAAATGACACCCACAATAACAAAATAGACTGTCTTTCTAGTCTATTGATTAGTGTCTAGGACTTGGGTGCCAGATGACGCGGGTTTCTTTCCCAAAATTTGTGTCTATAGATCTCTGAATATCTACTTTAAAAAATCTATAGCGTAGATCTATAGACTGGGACGGTGGCGACATCCTGTAATCCAGCTACTTGGAGGTCACGAATTGTGGATAGTTGTGAGCGATGGTCGGTGGATGTAGTGTTCTCTTGTGTGGATTAACGTCCGCACTATTGAATACTACGTTAATCCACAAAGACCATCCTCATAATTAGACCAATTCGTAATTCAGAGGCCGTGGTTCGGATTCCACGTTAAACTGTAGGTCCATTAGTTGCCATTGGCTGTTGGCCTATTAATTAACAGTCCTGTCTAAGGAACATGTCAGCCTTAGTCGGTAACAAGACTACAAGATCGCGCCATAATCATCCTACATTCATTCCTTATTCATACTTGGCTTAAAATATCTACCTGGGTAGGTCGCCATTTCAGTTAAAGTACAACCAAAGAAAACTGTACGAAATATTCCAGGATTTTTCATTTAGGTTTTAGGTATACGCAGGTATTGCAAATCAACTATTACATAAAAACAAATTAAAACACAAAATAATTTGTACATAAATCCATAAAAATGTCCATACGAAGGTCCCCTGTTTGCCTAAATCGTAATTAGTCCAAAACACTTAGGCGTTATGTAGTAAAAGGACCAGAGTTTTGGACAGTTCCCTAACAAAACGTTACAAATTGTAACTGTCGTTGAATGGACACAGAATTAAATTAATATATTTCACTATGCAAAGAGTATTTCTAGTTCGATGAAATAGCATTTTCATCGTTAGGATCAAAAGAGAGAATGAAAAAGGCTTGTTACATATAATCCGTTACTACAATACTGAAATCAAAACATTATTTAAAATGACAAACAGTAGAAATATTGATAAAGGATAAAGTGTAAGGATTAGCTTCTACCTCAGGAATTTTTGTACAAACTATTCTGATTGTCAGCAATTTCCATGTAAACAATCCACAACTGTCGATAGTGAGTTTGCAAAACTGCATCCAACACTCCTACAGTCCAGAGCTTGTTCTCCTTTCATGGTCCAGGACGTCCCACAGGGCGGAGCCCACGGCCACGGGGCACGGAGGCGGCGGGGGCCAGCCACTGCCAGGAGAACTGCGGGATGGTAATCAACTGAGTTAATAGCTTTCTTGATCTGTCCTGGAGAGCTTGATTGCCCTTATAAGAGATCCCATTTTATGAGCAATGTAATTAAAATTATACCTCGCCGTATTTTATGAGCCCTTAAAAATCGTGAACAACCGTGAAGTTGGATTAGATTAGGTTATTGAAATGGCGACCACACCACAAGATAGATATTTTAAGCCTAGTATGAATGAGGATTGAGTGTAAGATGATTGTGGTTCAATCTTGTAGGCTTCTTACTGACCTACATGGAATGGAAAGGTAGATTAGGATAACTATTTCAATTTGAATACAATAAAAAATATATTTCCATTTACTTATTTCACCACTGTGTATACAAAGAATATAGTAACAACAGGTTTGGATTATTTTACATAATTTTTGTACGAATGGTTCTTCAAAATATTGATTGATCAAGAACTTCACTATAGTTTACTCCAATCTTATGAGAATTCTATTGACGAACTTGAACCGCGTCCGAACATTTTGCAACAAATTTGGTATTGCTCCTTGATCACCAATTAAAATTCCAATCATTTTACTTCTAAATATTCAACTACTATAAATGTTATATCATATTTTTACATAAATATGTTTCTTAACCTATACTAAACCTATTGCACTTGGTTTTCGTTTGATTAAAACTAATTTTTTTAGACAATAGAGCTGTTTTATTTTTCTGATAATAATAATAATTTATTTTTTTGTTATTGATCCATTATTTTCAAGAGTAGTAACTTCTTTAAAGACTTTGTAATTTTTTTATAGTTGCTCGGTTCTTATCATGTCTTTCTAGTTATGCATTTCTCAAATGAGCGATCTTTTCCACAGAAAAACGCACAGATAAAATTAAATTTTAGACATTAAATTTGTGGTTGGAATAGAGTTTGTGGAGTATTTAGTACAAGACGCTGTCGTAAGATATCGATCTACAGAGCTTTCAGGCCACACTATTTCTAGTGTCAGAGCTTTCAGACGCATCATGTCTAGTGTCAGAGGGTTTAGACCACACTAAGTCTAGTGTCAGAGCTTTCAGGCCACACTAAGTCTAGTGTCAGAGCTTTCAGGCCACACTAAGTGTAGTGTCAGAGCTTTCAGGCCACACTATATCTAGTGTCAGATCTTTCAAGCCACACTGTGTCTAGTGTCAGAGCTATCAGGCCACACTTATTCTAGTGTCAGAGCTTTCAGGCCACACTAAATCTAGTTTCAGAGCTTTCAGGCCACGCTAAGTCTGGTGTCAGAGCTCTCATGCAACACTAAGTCTAGTGTCAGAGCTTTCAGGCCACACTATGTCTAGTGTCAGATCTTTCAAGCCACACTGTGTCTAGTGTCAGAGCTTTCAGGCCACACTATTTCTAGTGTCAGAGCTTTCAGGCCACATTAAGTCTAGTGTTAGAGCTTTCAGGCCACACTATTTCTAGTGTCAGAGCTTTCAGGCCGTACTATTCCCTCTGACGTGACCTATCGACTACTTTTAACACCTTCTAAAGCACTGTGACAGTTTTAGATTAAAGTATCGTTTGTGTCATGACCAGGAATCTAACCCATGTCTATTGGAAGTTAGTGTGGTATTTTATCCACTCCTCTGTAGCTTAATCTTTTATGTTAGAATTTATATAAACCAAGAAAATATTTTTTTCTTGGTCTCCTAAGATTTTACGATCATTAACAATATTTGCGTTGATATTGTCTATTTTGCAATGAAATTTGATTATTAAAACAGTCGTCCTTTGATTGGACACACAACATCTGGTCACGTGAATCATCATACCGCACAGCTACTGCGGTTAGTAATCAGGGCCACAACTGCGGTCAGCGCGGCTGCGGCTGCGGTTCAGGAGTTACTGATTAGTCATTATTGCAACCGGTCTTGTATGCTCGTATGTTCTGTATCAGGATTTTCCATGTACCAGTGTAATAGTTTTTGCAATATATCAAAAATTAAATGAGCCAGCATGAAGTAAAATTTAACTTTTTATTTTTCGTGGGAGAACCCTGATCCTTTTTACTTTTTTTAGTTATACATATATGTAGAAAGTTTTTCTCTCGTCAAAATTTCGAATTTGAGTGGTTTTCGGACTGATGTCTATCTGTCAGTTTCGGTCTGTGTGTCTGAATACTAACAACGAGATCACACTACCTAATCGTTCGATTTAATGAAATTTGGTACACGGGTGCACTTTCGCTAAGTCTCCAGACCATTATTATATTTTTATTTTTTAAGGGTAGTTTACCCCTAAAAAAATTGAATTTGTCTACCACCATCATGTCAAGAAATAATTTTTGTATTTTCTGGCAAAATAATAATTTTACTGCTACCATTAAAATTGGTTAAAAATCCAAACAAATTACTATTTTGAATTAGTTTACGACTAACGGTTCCAAAGAAAAGTTATATTTAATGTCCATGGTAAATGCAATACGTTATAGAAGCGTGCCCAATGTTATTCTTTTACATAATATTAACAAATCAATTTCTCCCTTATTTCCCAACTATTTTCCATGAAACTTGGTGTGCAGTGTAAGGTCACATCACACAATTTGTTGTGATGTAAAAAAATTCTTCAGTGGGATTACTGAAGAATTTTTTTCTCTTGTTGTTAGTTTCAGAAATTGGACGATTATGTATTAAACAATAAAATTTGTAGATCTGTCGTGTGAAATTGGTAGTTTGACGTTATAATTAGAGACATTTTTAGTAACCAAACTATGACGTCACTAACCATATGCCGTCACCAACCAAGTGACATCACTTTCAAAATTTTGTCGCTCCAATCACTAACACAGTTTTGAAAATTTGAAACTTACGTAATGTTAGTTTCATAACCATATAAGACTTATAACCACCATACTCCTTATACTACTTACCACCATACTTCTTATAACCATATTCAGACTTGTAACCATATAAGTATAGCTGATTGGAAGAACAGAAAATATTCCTTAGACATATCCTTAATCTAAGCTATTTCCCAGAGGGAGTTAAATACTTATATTTCTTCATCAGTATTTTTTTTATAAGTCCACTTTGTACTACGTCAGTTCACCCCTTTCTTTACTTGATAAGACCTACGCCAAAAAAGTGACCATGTGAGGAGAAAACTATAGGTAAATTTGACTAAATCTATAAATAATATATAGGTTTAGGCCTTTGAAACGCTTGAGTAAAACCTACCAATAGCACACGCTTACTTACTTAGCAACAAGAGTGGATAAAAACCTGATCCTGGGAAGTCCATTATTTCGGCAAAGCTGCTATTTCGACAACGATGCGTGTTGGCGCAGATTAATAGGAGTCAGTGAATCGGTTTCACTCCTTTTCCGGACCAGATTATAGTTGTTACGAAGTAGATAGTATCTTTGATTGATACCTCTCCAACGTAGATCTCTAGTCGAGGAGAGTGGGATGAGTATAGGTTGTAGTTTAAGTCTAGTTTAAGTTTAAACTAGTTTTTCTTAATGCATAGATCGAAATTGGGTACATTCAAAAGAAGCTCTCACAATAATACTGATAAGTACTTTGGCTATCCAGTGTCCTGTGTGTTCATTCTCTTCTCTTCTGGGAAAAAGCGAGAAAGAAGCGGAGTCAAATTAGGATTTTTGGGAAGTGCCCGAAAGTGATCTCCTTACTAAGAGTGCCCTGGACGAAAGGTCGCTTTCTTAGCGTTTTCTCAAGATTTATAGGTGAGATTCCCTAGGGTGTAACCTTAAACAAAACATTGCGGGCTCCCCCTGACATTTTTAAGATGCTTTGTAAGGCCCAAGCCTTACAAACTTGTCCAAACTACAACTACTTGTCCAAACTACTCTTGTACAAACAAGTCCAAACTTGTACAGTGGAGTTATCGGGTTGTTATTTTTATCCCAAGGTGTCCTCGGATGATCATATGGCTCGAGCTCGGGTCTGTATTAGTTTTGAGGTTATTTTTACTTCTTTAAGAATCGGGTAGACTGTTCATATCCTCAAGTCTTATTTGTATTCTTTTTACAATCATTTTTCTTCTGTGGGTTCCTAATCTTTCTCTATCTAATATTTTACATAGGCAGGAGAGGACACATCAAATCAACCCTATTATCCAATCTCTTAAAGATAATCTAACCGTTATAAAATAGTCTCAAGGATTTTGCTCATGACCAATCTGGAGATCTTCAGAAAACCCTCCCCCGACCACCTGCTTCGCACCCTCGGCTCCGGTCCGGGTGTTCCAAGGTCAGCCCTCGACCTTGCCACGCCCTGGCTGAGCAGTCGTTAACTCTGCCCGCGTCACTCTTGTATCTCAGCTCCCACCAGACATGAGACATGTATGACTAATCAGTAAGGAAACATAACGGAATTCTTTGTTTGAAATTGAATATCAGTTAATGTGGATTTATGTTATTTATATTTTAATTACGGACATTTCCATCCCTTTTTTCCATCAAGAAACATTACAGGATTAGTGCTTTGTTGGTCTAGGGTTTAGATCACCGGACGAGATCAGATTCTAGATCCCAAAACTTTGTGTTAAACTTCGTTTTACTTAAATACGTGATGGAAAATGTCCAAAGTAAAATCTAAATAACAGAGCTGTGAACTTTGAACTTGTGAACTGAATTTTGTATGAAATAATAAACTATTGATCAAGAGGTACATCAACAAATAAATAAAAGTAGATAATATATGTTATTGTAACGTAATCCAAAACGTTGTCACTACGGTAACCAGTTTCGAAATAGTAAGTTCTGGTTTCATTCTAAAGCTGTGAAGATGTGGATATTTTTTCCTGGGCGTTCGCCAAAAACTCCTAAAGTTGTTTTTGATCAAATAAACAATAAAGTATTCAACCTTGATAGTTGTAAAGTAACCCGTAAGGAAATCCAAAAAATTAAATTAGAAAATTAAATATCTAAATGTCCACTTCATATAAAATGAAATAATGTAAATAATATAAAAATAATTAATTCCAGCAATTATTCAGATGAAATTGTGGACAAATTTCCATGGACTTGATCAATCCTTTAAATGATGATATCCGATATGCGATTTTTTTAAATGCAAACTGCTTAACAATACAATATATTTTATAACATCTTCGCCCTTAACATGGAGAGTCGAAGGGATATGAGAAAAAAAATAAGAGGTGTATGTACGTATATGCGTCGTGCTAGTAGGCATGCGTATGTACGTATGTGATATACTTGTGTGTATGCGGTATGCATGCGTGTATGTATGTATGTATTTGTTCAAGTAGACAAAATTAAATGGCATATTTTTACTTTAAGTTCTCTAAGGAATAAGTATTTTGTTTGTTGCAGTTTTAATTGAGCGCAAGTTGTGCCAACCAAGCAGGACGGTCCAAGTGACCATTGTTTTGTTCTGCTTTCTGTTAGAGGATATCTATTCACATCAGATGTAAAGTGTTGTTTCAGATTTTAAAATAAAGCACTTTTGATTGATTGATGATGTGCGATTTCTGTTTCAATGAAGTAAATTATATAGTTTACACGAATCGATTCAAAGTAACCAATCGTGACATAATATTTATGTTGGATATTTCTTTGAGTAGCCTTAAAGCCTTTTAAACTATGCCATCATTAGATGCCTTGTAGCAATGACCGAATATGACCAAAATTGTGAACTCTGGGGTAAACGGTTGCACACGACCACGGTTGTTTGCATGCGAACTCTTGCCAAAATGTATCTATTATTTTACTTAAAATTTACCAGATACCAACGTTGTAAAAACAAAAAAATATGTCCAGCATGTGAATAGAACTTAAAGACCCTCCAGATGAAGATTTTATTCAGTGATCAGCGTACGAGAAGTGGTGGCAAGAAAGAGAAGGAAAATGTAAATGTGACTATCGTTAAACTGTCATTCGTTACCCAATGTTAGTCTTTTTTTTTATTTCTTCCTTATTTCGCAACCGTTTTCCATGAAACTTGTTGTGCAGCGTCAATTCACATCACCCAACGAAACTACTCAAAAAAGCTTGGTATTACCAGGAGGGGGGGTTATAAAGTTTTAACAATATGAATTCCAATGAAGTGATATGAATCCTCCACGTTCTAACAATTAATTTAACTTTGTTTCTCCGGTTGTTTTAAGAAATTGGATGATTATTTTTGAAGCAATAAATTATTAAATGATATTTAGATAAACTTTAAATAATATGATAGTCGTATTAAAGGTTGTATCATTTTATTACTTAAGGGATACAGTACGTGTCAGTCTACTGATACCGTTTGTTTATTATTAGTATTTAAACCTTAGGTGCACACTCTCGTATATCCCTTAAATGGAACAGTGATCCGATATAATGGAGGTTGACGACCGGGCGATGCGTCGCGACGCCCTCCGGCTGATGAGCTGATGACCTGATGATCATCGATGGTCTGATGATCCGTCGAAAATTAATTCACCGCCACGCGTGTTTATTTATCCGCTCGACGCGTCGAAGGGAATGACCCACATGTGGAGCCGGCCACTAATCTTTGAGGCCAGTGTCAACGGTTTGCCGATGCGCACTTTTAGTCCCCAGGTCATTTTCCTGCGTATGTTTATACTTCAACCACAATGATATTTAATCTATCTATAATATTATAAAGAAGAGGTGGTTTCTGTATGTTTGTTTGTGGGTTTGTTTGTTGTGGCAAGTAAATGCGAAAAATACTGAACCGACCGGTTTGAAATTTTACAGAAAGGTAGGTATCTTAAACTCATGCAACACATAGGCATATTAGTTCCCTTAAAATCCCCTCGGGCTACGCCCCATGAACGTCCTAAATTTTAATGTTTACATTTTCAAAGAATGAAAACATAAAATTACTTGAATGTCAACAGCTGTGAACACTAAAATTTGACAGTTCGGGAAGAAGAAGAAAGAGCTGCCGTGACCGTCCTAGGTTTCAATGTTTACATTTTCTAATGACAACATCCGTTTGCACTATATTTTGACAGTTCGGGAAGAAGAAGAAATAAAGTTGATTTTTCAGATAAACTACTGGATCGAAATTAGTGAATTATTTGAAATAGTGGAATGGTAGATTTTAAGTTTTTTTCCGACGACTGTCTCTATTACATTAATCCTTATCCTCTCCCAATATTTGACAGATGTTACTTTGAAATGTTGTAGACACTCGTGTTTTGTCATTTTGTAAACAATGAAGAATTAATTAACAATAACTTAAACGTATCAGTAGAGCCTACACCTTTCAGCCTTTTTAACCCTTGCGAAGAACGGGTACTTTGGCTAGTATTATGAACAATCATAAAATTAGAGTATTGTCTGTAAATTGCTTGTAAGTGTGATATCTGTATATTTGATTATAACTAACAAATCAAATTAAATATATTTTTGACGAATTCTACTTTCCATTTTTTTACTTTCTTGTACCAGCAGAAGATTATAAAATACCTGGACTTCTTCGACCACTACAACGGTGTTAAAAGGAAATTTGTACTACAGGAAATTTTGACACTAGAACTTAAACAAGACATAATAGTCTTACCATACCAACTACGGGGGCCGAAAGGTGAACTATGAGACAATAGAACTTAACCGAAATAGGACTTGAGAGGTGAATTATGAGATTTGGTATTTTATACTGCACACATAATTTATTTTTTGTAATGTATTATCTTCTGAAACTGACATAAAACTATGCCAATATTTTTAGATAACGGGTTTTAGCGAATTTCCCATAGGGAAGTAGCTATTACCGTAGGTCTCATGGCAAGAGTTAAGCCCGGGACTTCTTCTTTAGGTGCCCAGAGACCAAAAACAATAGTCGTTAAAATTTATATATATTTATGTATATATGTATATATATATATATATATGTGTGTGTGTGTGTGTGTGTGTGTGTGTGTGTGTGTGTGTGCGTGTGTGTGTGTGTGTGTCTGAACACGATAACTCTCGTAAAAATGGTCCGATCGAGACCAAATTTGGTAGAAACGTGTATTCCTACAAATGCTCGGACGAGTTCGTAAACCAGACATATCGGTGAATGGGAAAGGGTAGTTTGGGGGGTTTTGTACCCCAAAATGGGATTTTTTACGTTTTTCACATGTAATTTTTTAAAATTTCTAATTTTAAAATTGACGATTAGAATCAGCTTAAAACACTACACAATTAAGTTCCTTAAAGTTTTTCTCTATCTCCAACGGTTACCGAGATATTAAAAAGTCTAAACTCAGTACTCAGTACTCAGTAATATTTCCCATATTAATCAATATTTTTGGATAAAACTTGATATTTAGCTTCATGTGGTTGAGATCTATCCATTTATACTTAAAAATCATAGTTTATGTGTTTATCATTGCAGCAAACCTGCATACTCTTTTCCCATATTAATCATATAGGAAATAGGCAAACTCCTTTATTTATGGAAAGATGTTGATGAAAGTTGGTATAAATGTTAGGATAAAAATTATTTATGGTAGAAATGACTACTTTCAGTGTTCCTCAAAGCAGCTGACCTGCACACTCTTTCCCATGTTAATCTCTCTATGGAGAATAGGCAAATAAGTCTCATGTTTATGGAGAGATTTTCATCAAACTTGTCATATATTATTATATTATTGATGTGGAAATTCGCTGAGTACGCAGGTCTGCTGTAGGTCTGCTGCGACTGGGGTATTTTTCTTTATAACACCAAATAAACAGCATTTTATTTGTAGATTTTCAAGTGTGAAGGGTGGCTACACTGCGCCGTGCTGCAGCACTGATTCCGGTTCAGCATCGTCGAGTGCTGAAGCATTCGCATTGATTAATATTCAAGTCACGGATTGATTTATTTTAATATTCCCACAGTAATCACTTTTTCCAGCGGGTTGTTATTCATTGTTGTGTTAGGTTAACAGAGTGATATCATGTTTTATCAACACAACTTGTTGAAACTATCACAAAACTGCTGTTTACATTTTCAATTCAGTTCGATTTAAATGTATAAAAAATAAACAATGTGTAAATCTTAATAATGGTGTTTTAGCTAAGAACTAAACAGCTTAACTAAGATTTATATATCGAGCGAGTTTAAGACCATAATTCTTAAAAAAAATTAGGAACAATAACAAATATAATTATAACTAGAAGAATAGATTGAGTTCAACTGCAATGAGTAACAAAACAATTGATTTTCCAGCATTTATAATCAGATCTTAATTAAATGAAGCTGTTGATAAAACCTTATTAAAATTATCGGTTATTAAAAATAATCATAATGACATATTTTTTAAGTCTTCAATTTTTAAACATCTTAAATATTTTCTCTTTAGTTTCTCCCGTATACATAGTATGGAAAAAGGTTTTTGTCAAAATGTTAGAATTTCAGTTGAGAGTGGATATATCCGTTTTGGGGTCCCCTGAACCTAAAAATGGGTTTTGACGTGATGTCTGTCTGTGTAGATGTGTACAGAGCTACAGCTTACCCCGTTGGTCCAATTTAGATGAAATTTGGTATGTGTATATATTTATTGTACCTGTATTCGAAAAACAGTTCTAGAAAAAAGTTAAATTTAAGTTACGTGATAAACGCAGTATAATGTGTGAGAGCGCCTAATGTTATTATTATGGAAAATATAAAAAAATCAATTTCTTCCTCATTTCCCTACCATTTCCTATGAAAATTGGTATGTAGCAATCATAATGACATATTTTTTAAGTCTTCTATTTTTAAACATCTTAAATATTTTCTCGTACACAAAATGATAGCATTTACTATAAAAAGATAAACACAGGTGTTTCATTGCATTGTGCGTTGTAGTTTTACTTTCTCCCCGTATACATAGTATGGAAAAAGGTTTTTGTCAAAATGTTAGAATTTCAGTTGAGAGTGGATATATCCGTTTTGGGGTCCCCTGAACCTAAAAAGGGTTTTGACGTGATGTCTGTCCGTCCGTGTGATGTCTGTGTGTTGTGTCTGTGTGTGTTGTGTGTAGTGTGTCTGGATGTGTATTATGTGTACAGAGCTACAGCTTACCCCGTTGGTCCAATTTAGATGAAATTTGGTATGTGTATATATTTATTGTACCTGTATTCGAAAAACAGTTCTAGAAAAAAGTTAAATTTAAGTTACGTGATAAACGCAGTATAATGTGTGAGAGCGCCTAATGTTATTATTATGGAAAATATAAAAAAATCAATTTCTTCCTCATTTCCATACCATTTCCTATGAAAATTGGTATGTAGCGTGAGGTCACATCACCCAACAAAACCCATTCAAACAAACTTGGTACCACCAGAATTGGAGGTTCCTCCTTTAAAATTCTAACAATTCATTAACTCTGTTTCTATTGTTATTATTTTCAGAAATTAGATGATATAACCTTATATTTAGATAAACTTTTAAGAATATGATAGTTTTATTGAAGTATATCGTTTTTAAATTTACTAAAGGGAGAACGTTTGTGTCAGCCCACTGATACCGTCTATTTTATTTTGTTATAGACTACTATTTATTAGAAAAAAAGTATCTTTTACTGTTACAGTCAATTGTTCATATATCTCTGAAACTAATGTATCAATTGTGTTAAATCGCTCTTAATGTACCTACAAAATTACACTTTTGTATTTGGTTATGTAAAATGGCCTTCCCTCATTACTTTTGGTGAATTTTCACAGTCATATTGCATAACTTTCATATTATCATATTATTAGTTTTATGAGTAACATTATACAAGTTTTCTTATGAATACTATGATGAAGTGGCAGAAAGTGAATACTATCGTAAGATTTCAGTTGAGATAGAACATAAATGGATAGGGAATGGAAGAATATGTTATAATCCAGATAAAAAATAATCCTTAAAAAGTTTTATTTGCACCAACAATTCCCAACCCCTCTATGACCTTGTCACAAATAAACAAAGCTATGTAACATTGTTACGCTGTGTTACATGGACGTAGGCCAGTCCACTGCAGGTTGCCACAAATAAACGCACAATGCAGCTATTACCACCCTTGTCGGATAACAGCTTCTGATAACAGACACCACCCTTGCTTATCTTACTGATAGCTATGACACTCACCATCGGATTTCCATTCGTTTTGCAAATGTTGATGTTTTCTCTGACAGTGAGAGGGCGTATGTGGTCAACAGTGCCAGAACAAGCAAAGTGTTCATATTTGACAGAACTTTTAATTTTGTATAATTGAGTCCAATAATTTTATAAAATTAATTATAGAGCACTTCTTGTTTTGTACATAGTTCAATAATTTTTCAGGTCGGTTAGGAGTAGATGTAAATAGTAATACATCTATTACAACTCAGGAAAACAAAATTAGATTTGTGTCAGCACATTATATGATTTTTTTTATTTTAACAAAGACATATCATCAGTTTCTATTATTATTATTAGTTAAGATGATACACACTAACCATATTACATAAAATAGTGTCATGCCAGTTATATCTATTTACCAATACTACTTAAATATCCGCAAATACCTATATACACATTTTCACACGACTTAAACAAATGTATGGGAAATAAGTAAGTTTGCTGCAATTAACTATATAAAACTATATAATAAAACTAGGATTTTCATATACATCAGTGGGCCTTAACTAGATAAAACAGAACACTTTTATTACAATATTACAAATAATGAGGAATTCATATAAATCTGCTTAACCTCAATATTGGGAAATGTGGAACATGGGGAATGAGTGATTAATTTTGCTTCCACAAGAAACAAAATTTATATGTATCAGCATACATTATTATCTCTAAACTATATGAAGGTAATATAATATATAAGTTTTATAACAATGATGACTCCACATTCGTCGGTGACATATGTTAAAATTCAACTGACCCGTTTTTTCCAAATGTTATATGTGGTTTTTAAATGTTTCAAACAATTTTTTGTCAGTACCAAGACCTTTTAAGGAATTTTATAAGTTAACAGTTAGCGAACTGTCACAAAAACAATTTAATTTTTTAGGAATATTCAACCGACAGTTTTATTCACTCATCTCATAATGTAAAATTTTGATACGCTTGTTAGAACAATTATTGGAAAAAGTTGAGTTAATCTTACAATAAAAACATAGTTTATACCTAATCAGTTAATAAGTAAGTACCTGGTGACCGAGCTCTGCTCGTTTACAATAATACATGTATTATAAAAATGTATTAGAAAAATTAAAACACATTTATTACTCAATGAAAACATTTATGTGGTTTAAATAAAACCGATTTATTACACCACAATTAATATAGCACTGAACAAAAAGTATTGCCCCTGATGGGGGTTGGAACACGCGACCTTCGTGTTACGAGGCCTACAAACTACCGTTGGACCACAGCGTCTGCCAAATGAGCAACGCCGGTTAAGGTGTTTTAGCCAACCTCAATTGTTTTAGCCGATCATTTACTGTTGAACTATCCATACAGTTATTAGTAGCCTGTGACCAACTGATTTTGATATAAACAGAATGAGGATTGAAAAGCAAAAGAGAAATTTAATTTACACATATTAATTGGTTTGTTACAGTGGCTTCAAGCAATAAAACAAATACGTTTTTTATCAAAACACGGAAGATTTTGGAAATACTCTTTCCTGCTTTTATTTCGCACAGTTATGTTACCCTTAAGTTTTTACAAATTGTTTAGTAACCTGATAATTTTACATTAATTACATACATAAAATAAATATTTATGAAAAACCTCTATTCACATATTGTTCTTTGCCGTCTTCAATCAAGAACTGTCAAACGGTTATAAACAGCTGTTTTGGTTTGCATTGTTTACATTTTATTCTCTATAAGCGTAATGTTAAATTTTTAGATTTTAAACTTAATATTACAAGAAAACGCGAATTTTCCTGGACATTAGACCTATCTAGAACTTATTTTCTACTCGGAAATTAGTTATTTCCAAAATTTAAAGAAATTCCTTAGTGCCGTTTTCGAGATCCGTGTGCAAATATATATATATCAAACCTTGCTCGTATTATAGTATTGGATTGGATAATCTCCCAGCTATAAAGGAAACTCTAAATATTTAAGAGGAATAATTTTTTTCACTTTTCTGCCAATTTTTACCTTAAACTGTCCAGAGTTTTCAGCTCGCTCAGTTCAAAGGGAAGCATCGGCACAGAATTTTTCTTTGAGGCTTCAAATTTTCTAAACAAGCTACATGTTTTTAAAATTAATTACTTCACTTAGTTTTTATTCTTACTCTAATTATTTACTAATTATTTTTACCTGATCCTACACTTAAGTATAAATTTTAATTGGACAGCCTTATGTATAAATGTAGATGCACTTCAAAATCATCAAAACGTGCCGAAGTATGTGTGTAATCATTTTTTATTTATAAGCATTATAATATTATTCAGTTTGTAATCAATATATTTTTTAGTGTTCTATTTTTTTCAAAGTATATAATATTGTGAATTTATAGCATTTTTAAGTTATAATTATAAGATGTAGATAAAATTCCATAAAGGTTTAGAGTTGTAGAATTGAATGTTATGCAAATATGCTTTTTATGGAAATCAATTTAATGTTATTCTCATTGTTTTTGTTAATGTAAACTTGAGTTTACATTTAAATATGTTAACATTATCATTACATTTAAATGATAAAATATGTAACTAAGAATTTACGACGTTTTCAATGAGAAGAGATCTTGGTGAGACTTGGTGATTTTTGAACTTCAAAATTAGTCGCCTAGACGTGAAACTGGGGTAGGTCCTATTCCAATGCTGGACCTTTTGGCTGATTAAGATAAGTTAAATAATTTATTAATTAATTGTAATCTTTTCCTACAATATTAACATTGCAGCTAAAAATTACAACGTAATGTGTAAACCTACCTTCGGATATACCGATTTACTTGGATTTACAATTCAAGAGTTTTATTGGAGTTATCGTATTTATGAACACACATGTACAGAAATCTTTAAAAATTTAAAATTAAAAAAAATGTTCCTGTATCTAGGTCATGGTGATAACGGTATTTGTGATAATTCCTACAGTAAATTCGCTAAAATAAATAATTTTAACATGTTCTGTATCCAAACCTACTCAATACCCCAAAACCATATCACAGCAGTTCATAGTTAATATACTTTTATGCAACTTTAAAGATTTTATTTGTTATCTTAACAGTATAATCAGTCGGAGATTATATTAAAAGTATATTTTTAAGTGTTGATTTTTTAAATGTTAATAAATTTTCAAATAAAAATATTTAATCACTTTTTCGTCTAGTACTTACGTATAATGCCTACCTATGTTACCTTATGTTACGTATTATATCTTACCTTAAAATTGTAGCTTCACTATATAATCTATTTAAATAAAATTAGAGTTTTGTCTGTACATTGCTCAGAGTCATTCATGTTTGAGCTATTTTTACTTTTCGTGCGTTAGAGAAGCCGAAACAAGTCTTATCTCAATTTGTGTCTGTTTGTCTGTGACGCTCCAGGAGGCATTTTACAGCGTCTTGTCCGAAAAACGGGAAAACCGATAACAATGAAACTTATTTCATGCATTTCATACATTCTCTACATTCCAGAGAAGGTTTTCCAAAGCTTGAAATTGTTCGCCGCCCCTTAAAAAGTAAATCATGAGCATTTAAAACCATATTTTTACGCGATATTAGTCACATTTTGCTTTCAATTATCAATGAACCACCGACTGGTAAAAATCAGCTTTCTTTGTAGTTTAAACATTTAAATGAACGAAAAATGACAAATAATAAAGCTGATTTATTTTCTTTGTACTGATTCGTTTAGGATTTCAAGTTTACATTTCGGTATGAAAATGTTTTTTCTTTAAACTGAATCCTACAACCCGTACTAAGGACGGGCTTATTGCTAGTATTTCTATAAAGCCAGCTGGACGTATTTGTTCAACCCCTAAGTGCTGTAGCAGCCACACAGCCGGAAGGCGCTCAGGCAGGGCGGCGCTGCTGCCGCGCGAGGCCGTAGCGCGCAGGCGCTGTATATAAGCATGCGCGCTGCTCTGTCAGTTATTGCGCAGTCGATCTTTCGAGGCACAACACCAGACAACATGATCCGAATCGTGAGTATATATTATATTTTTACTGTAAACGAAATGTTTTTTAGTTTTAAACTAAATAACAGTAACAATTAGAAATTTCAATTTCTTTTTCCAAAATAAAACTTTTGACTAAATACGTTTAGGAGTTATTTTGAGGTAATTTATTTAACTTTTACTGTAAATAATTTTATGAAATAATTTACAACAATCTGGAGCTTCGAATTTAATGTATTTTAGTAAAAATGTAATTCAGTGACGTACAGTATCTTTAATATAAACCACGGAATAAATAAGACAATTGGAGGAAGAATTTTGGAAAATATTTTTCTTATGTTTTACAAGAAAATAAGGGAAATGTAATCCATAATTCTTCAACTCTTTTATTTTTCCTTACTTCTTATTTTTAAACCTAAAATAAATGCACGTACAGTGTTATCAAATTTCCAAACAGTTTAATCGTCGATTGTCCAATTGTTTGCAATTAATTATTCTATCATTTGTATTTTTTAGTGAATATAACTTATTTTTTCGCACAAAAATTAAATACTTAAATACCACTTATAAAACTTGTGTTAGTTTTTTTCAAATTTTTAAAAGAACAAAACTTAAATAACAACCCCATAACCTCAAAATAGCAAATACAACTTTTCAACTTCCATTGTTGTGTATGTAGTACAATAGAGTAATGTTACATAGAGTAGTGTTTCATAACTACGAAACATAGACGCGTCACTAATCTATTACCGGCCGATTGTTGGCTTGACAGGTCTATTAACGCGTCTCAGCGTCAGTTGCGTGACACTGTTACATGTGATACAATAGGGAGATATTCTCGAACCTCATGCAACAGATCGCATAACGGTCAAGGGTGTAGTGTTTAGTTTCGGTAACCGATATATCGAAATATCAAAATAATGTAATTGGTATTTTCCATTGTTGTTTAAAATATTTATAAAAATGTTTAAAAAACAGGGATAAAGTTTAAAAAGCTGTTAAACTTTTTCAAGGCAGAGTGTAATGAGTTTTGTGTTAGAAAATTGTGTTTTAGTACTATTTAATTTATACCTCATTAATAGAATCGAGATTGACATACGGAATAGTACTATGGGGCTCTGCTTCCCAGTCCTCATTAATTTGAGTTTTTAGATTACAAAAAAGAGCTATCCGCATCATGTCCGGTGTAAACAGACGGAGATCCTGCCGGACATTATTTAAAAACATGAATATTCTTACATTACCGTCCATTTACATATTTGAAATGTTTTGTTTTTATAAATTTAAATGTAACAATCATGTAACTGGTGCTGAAATTCATGGTTATAATACTCGTCACCGTCAAAATCATAGGCAGGCCACCCACAGATTGGAGCTTGCGGGATCCCTTCCTCAAAGCATCGGGCCAAAACTGTTTAATCATTTGCCAGATAATATTAAGACCGCACAGTCATCTGGACTATTCAAATCTAAATTGAAAAAACTTCTAATTGAGGGAGTTTTTTACTCAGTTGGTGAGTTCTTGAATACTTAATCTTTACAACTGTACCACCTTTTTTGTAGTTTGTCTTTTAAATAGTTTTTTTATATATGTACAAATTTCATAATTATTAGGATATTGTAATAGGTTTGCGGTGCTTTTGTATGTTGACGCTTGTAATACAATTTGTTGAATTGTCGCTTACAATAAAGGAATTTGAATTTGAATTTAGTTACATTTTTTCTGTGCTGTGCACACTTTTAGATTGGAACTACTATGAAATATGCTATGAAGTAAAGATACTCATATATTTAAACATCTTAGCTAGCTTTGTGATCCAGTAACATATTATCATATGTAGAAACTCATATTGGGAGCTCAAAGTTTCTTTAATTAAATTTTTATTTTCGAAGGTCATGAAGGAAAAAAATAATTTATTTTAAATTAATTATCACAGTAATAAAAACGAACAGGTTTAATATAACCACCTCGGTATTTATTAATCGATAGTTGTCCAGCATATCGATACAACAAAAATAGCGATACGTATATCGATAAAATCATATCGATATCCAAACACCTATGGCGTGCTATTCCTGAACTCTCCGCCTCCTCGTGCAACAGTCGCCGTGACTGCCAAGGGCGTAGCAGGGCGTGGTCCCAGCGGATACGGACGCAGGACTCAGGACAGGTTCAAGGTTGTCAGATTCTCACAGCAGACCTTGGAGGTTTTCTGGATCAATTTATAAAACATTGTCCTGTAGTGTTGAGGAAAACTTTAATAAAAGTTTCAACTACAACTGCAGTCATCTTATTAATTTTTATTTTGAATATCTTATACACCTTTTGGCAACAAAGATGTTCTGATTTGATTATTCAATAAAAGAAACTGAAAGCTGTTATTATATAGTTTTTTTTATTATTTCCTGTAGGGCTTTTACTTACTTAACTAACAATTTACTATTATTCTCTTCTCTTGTTTAACTTTTCCGTTATGGAACTTTACTTTTAATTTAAACCAACTCGTATGGACCATTTCGCACAAAATAAACAATTTTGCAAGTTGGCTTTACTGGCGTGAAAGAGACGGAAGTCTGGTGGTTATCTAAATAGCTGATCGTAACGAATCTCCACGTTTCCGGAGATATTAAAAACGTGCGTCTTGGCGTCCAAGCGGCGGCGGCAAACACGTGGGTTGGCGCGTGGCGCCGCGTCTTACGTCCGCCGGAAATGCAAAGCCCTCCCTCAGGAAATTTATTTTTAACTTAACTTCCGGACACGTCCCCCATGATGTAATTGATTTATTGGTAACGTAATAAGTGAAATAATTGGTAAAACGTTACTTAGTTAATAATAATTCAACACACTTTATTTTTATCCTCAAAAATATTTTAGGGATAAATTAATAACTAAAAAAAAGCACTGAGGTATAAAACTCGCCATACCCATATTTAAACAAAAGTTTAAAAAATGTTTATTTAAGAATTCATAATTACGTTAAAAATGTACACTATAAATTACATTGAAAATAGAAACACTAGACAAATACAGATTATTGTTATATAGTAATTTATAAATATAGTCTGGGGGTCAAAATTAATCTACCGCATAGTTTTATGAGGTTTAATAACACTTATTAAGGTAATAATTATGTAAATATGTAGGTGGTAATAATATAAGTATTGTTTAGGTTAGTATAATTGACGTACTTAGTGATTTATTCATGTTTATGAAATACATTTCCTACCATTTTTGAGAGAGAGTCTACCTACCATTCCAAGTTGTTTTATTTTTCCTCCTATGTCTATTCACACCAATTCCACTTTTCAGCTTCTTTTGCTACTCCAAATTACACTTCACCCACAAATTTTCCCCAAACTCCGTTTTGCGTGCAAAATCGTATTTCTGAAGCCCCTCCGCTCTCCTAAATATTTATTTTGATTTAAACCACATTTCCTTCGTCCCTACTCCACTCGCTCTTCATTTTTACTCTTTCTACACGTGTTCTTTTCTCCCTATACCCTCCCCACCTAGGTACCGCTAGGTGGGTACCTAGACCCAACGTTTTCTGTGTACTGTACCCATCCACCTTCTCTTCTCAACCCTCTTCCCTTCTCACCCCCTCCCATAGGTTTCCCCTCTCTATACGTACCCTCCTATTTTACCCTTCCTCACCCACAATCTCCACTCTGACCAACCCCACACCACTCTTCCCTTGGCCCCTACTTCACCATCCTATAGTTTCCCCCCTCTCAAATTGAACCCTCCTATTTTACCCTTCCTCACCCACAGTCTCCACTCTGGCCAACCCCTCACCACTCTTCCCTTGGCCACTACTTCACCATCCTATAGTTTTGCCCTCTCTACACGTACCCTCCTATTTTACCCTTCCTCACCCACCGTTTACACTATCACTAATCCCTTGCCTTGTTTCGCAGCTTGTTCTCGTTGCCGCCCTCCTGGCTATCGCCCTCGCCGCCCCCGGCTACTACGCTCCCTACGCCGCCCCCTACGCTAGGTACGTCGTGCCCGCCCCCTACGCCTACCACTCTGCCCCTGCTGTCTACCACTCCGTTGAGCCTGTAGAGCAGCACGGATACCAGATCGTCTACTAGAACCACCGACCCATCTTTCAATCTTCTTGTATCATATGCGGCCAAACTCCTCTTCCATTTTATTTATGAAATAAAATTTTATTCGTCTGGTTAAACTTCTAATGGTTATTTTTCCATCCTGTAACTATTCTTATATCTTGTTATACTCAATACTGACTAGGACCTTTGCTGATGACAAAGCGATTAAGGTCCGATACAAAGATCCAAGAAACGCCTTTAAACTCCTCCAATCAGAGCTGGCTGAGTAAGTGTAGCAACTTTGCACTTAAAATAAAAAGATTAATGATGACAACTCTGCTCATATACAGAGTGTCCATGAAAAACGTTTCAGGACTTCGGTGAGTGATTAGGTACATTAAAAGGAAGAAAAAAGCTCCAATGGAGATAAGGCAAAATCCGCCATTTTGTATTTTTCACAAAATATTTTTATTTCACAGTTTTGAACGGATTATTTTCAAATTTGGTATGTGTTATACACTAGTAACTACTATTATTAAAAAAATAACTAGCATGATCCAAGCTCAAAATCCATAACGGTGGCCAAGGTATTTCTTCCCGTTTTCAAAGTATTTTACTTTTAAATTTTTAAATGGCCACCATTTTGAATTTTGGGCTTGGATCATGCTAGTTATTTTTTAATAACTATAGTCTACTAGTATAAAACAGATACCAAATTTTAAAGTAATCCGTTCAAAAATGTTTGAAATACGAAATATTTTGTAAAAATACATAATGGCGTATATCTAATAAAATAAGCGTTTTAGCCCATACCTCCATTAGAACTTTTTTCTTCCTTTTTATGTACACAATCACTCATCAAAGTCCCGAAACGAATTTTCATGGACACCCTGTATAGTTTATAATAATGACCATCAACCATCCCTACTACTGGAGAATGATGTTAAACTTCCTCGAACTAATAAAGTGAATATTTGGAAATGCATCTTGACCAAATATTCTTTTTCAACTTTATGTGTATAAAATTGTCTTTTCTTTTTAATAACATTTCTAAATTATCATCAGAAATAAACTACAAATGTATAAAGTAATCCTGAAACCAGTTTGAGCTGGTGACTGTAATATCAAAGTTTTACTTCGTTTTCAATGTGATTCAACCTACTCTTTAAGCTTCTTGCTACAATACAACCATTCATGACACAAAATTATTTTTCCGACCGAAGAAATTAGAAAATTACAGTCAGAGACATTTATTAAAACTGCACAGCCACCCAAATGATGTAGCATTGAATCTCTTGGACAACAGTGACTATGGTTTCCGACTAAAAAGGTACACTTTGTATTTTAAAAATTGAATGAATACTGTTACTAGTGAATTCTATTCTAAAACTTATTGATTTTTCAGTAACTAAATATCTGGACTGGGACGGTGGCGTCGTCCTGTAATCCTGTAGGTCACGCACGAATTGTGGATAGTTATGAGCGATGGTCTGTGTGTGTAGTGTTCTCTTGTGTGGATTAACGTCCGCACTATTGAATACTACGTTAATCGACATAAGACCATCCAATCGACATGATTAGACCAATTCGTAATTCAGAGGCAGTGGTTAGGATTCCACGTTAAACTGTAGGTTCCTTAGTTGCCATCGGCTGTCGGGCTATTAACAGTCCTGTCTAAGGAACAAGATCGCGCCACAATCATCTTACACTCAATCCTCATTCATACTTAGCTTAAAATACCTACCTTGTAGTATGGTCGTCATTTCAATAATCTAATGTAATTCAATCTAATCTATCATATTTACTAATATTATTTATATATTTAACACCAAAGAATCCTGGTGGGTATTTTAAGGATGAGAACAGTGATTGACAGTGGTTATTCAATTAAATGTAGTTATTTCTTTGATAAAGATCTAAAGAAAGATCTAACTGTATAACCTTAAATGCATTGATGTTATGCAACAATATTTCAATAAATATAAACCAGGTCGTACGCAGTACGCTGGCGTCAGTAGAGCGTATTTCATAGAACTGTCAGTATTCCCATCATAGTAATCGAATAATACTGAGAATGCAGGTTTGCTGCAATAAGGGTTGTTTTACATGGTAATGTGCTTACATTAAGGCTATTCTCTAAGTAAAAATAGACACCATTTTTTTCAAATTTTGTAGGTAATGAAGCTGGTTAAACCAATTAATTTTTTCTTCGTAAGAATTACATGGACAATGAGTACGTAGGTTTACTGCCGTAAGAAATATTTAATTGGGGGGTTTTATGGATGTATGGATAAAACGTAACTAGATGGAATCGTATACCAAATTTGGGAAATAATTTTAAGGCTACTCTTCATATGATTAACATTAGACAACGTGCTGTGTTAACCATTTTGAGTATCTCAGTAAACAATTAATTGATTTGAGTCATGATAAAAATACTAAATTAAATAATAAACTAAATTAATAATATACTAACGTGGGATCAGGACTACAATTTCGTCTCTGAATTACTCACTGGTCTAATTATGAGGATGGTCTTTGTGGGTGAACATAATATTCAATAATGCGGACGTTAATCCACACCAAGGAATTTCGCATCCACCGTCCCTCGCTCAAAAGTGTAAAAAATTCATAACCTCCTAGTAGCTGGATTACAGGACACACCACCACTCCAGTCGTATCTACTGTGTACATAATCTAAATAAACTGTATTAGTGGACTGGCACATACAGTCAATTTGAAAACGACAATTTAAAACAACACAGTACGCTGGCGTTTGTAGAGCGTATTTCATAGAACTGTCAGTATTCCCATCATAGTAATCGAATAATACTGAGAATGCAGATTTGCTGCAATAAGGGTTGTTTTACATGGTAATGTGCTTACATTAAGGCTATTGTCTAAGTAAAAATAGACACCATTTTTTCAAATTTTGTAGGTAATGAAGCTGGTTAAACCAATTATTTTTTTCTTCGTAAGAATTACATGGACGATGAGTACGTAGGTTTACTGCCGTACGAAATATTTAATTGGGGGGTCTTATGGATGTATGAATAAAACGTAAGTAGATGGAATCATATACCAAATTTGGGAAATAATTTTAAGGCTACTCTTCATATGATTAACATTAGACAACGTGCTGTGTTAACCATTTTGAGTATCTCAGTAAACAATTAATTGATTTGAGTCATGATAAAAATACTAAATTAAATAATAAACTAAATTAATAATATACTAACGTGGGATCAGGACTACAATTTCGTCTGTGAATTACTCACTGGTCTAATTATGATGATGGTCTTTGTGGGTGAACATAATATTCAATAATGCGGACGTTAATCCACACCAAGGAATTTCGCATCCACCATCCCTCGCTCAAAACTGTAAACAATTAATTCATAACCTCCTAGTAGCTGGATTACAGGACACGCCACCGGGAGTCGTACCGCCACCGCTCCAGTCGTATCTACTGTGTACGTTATCTAAATAAACGGTATAAGTGGACTGACACATACAATCAATTTAAAAACGACAATTCAAAACAGTAATGGGCTCTATTCTTTAACGTTTATCTAAACATATCATTTAATTATTATTGTTTCAAACATAATGATCCAATTTCTGAAAATAATAACGAGAGAAACATAATTAAATTAATTGTTAGAATTTCATGGTACCAAGCTTTTTGAGTGATTTTGTTAGGTGATGTGACCTTACGCTGTATACTAATTTTCATAAAAAATGGTTGGGAAATAAAGAAGAAATTGATTTTTTAAATAATTTCCATAAGAATAACATTGGGCGCTCTCAGATAATGTACTGAGTTTACCAAGAACATTAAATTTGACTTTTCTCTGGAACTCTTAGGAACTCTTTTCTCTTAGTCATTGACTAATGATTCGAAATAATAATTTGTTTAGTTTTTAAACTGGTTTTTAAGTTGGTAGTCAAATTATAATTTACCTTTATTGTTTTACAGACAATTTTAAAAAACATTACCTTTAAAAACCCATACCTTTTAAACCCCGATGTTTTGAGAAATGCGGGGTATGTCATTTTGTTTATCTTATAAAGAACTATAAACTATTTAATTTTCATCGAAATCAATAGAGCTTTTTTGACAAATCTTAATTTTACGTGTTTTTTGGTGGTTTTAGGGATAAAACCCCCTTAAAAATTAAAAAAATTATAAAAAACCGTAGATTGTTAACTATATACCGAATTATTTGAGTTTGTGTGTTCAGTAAATGAAGCATTTGTTTTTAAAATTAAAATTTACTTTTGGGCGATGTGGCGACCCACCCAAACCCAAATTGGCCCACAAAAAAAATGCGACCCAAATTGGGAACCACCGATTTAAAGCGTTGGGCGAAAATAATATTCCTGTTTAGCTAATATTATTTAGCTAATAACTAATATTCCTATAAACTAATATTCCTGTTTCCATTTCTGTAACAGAATTTCTATTTGCATAAACTGGGTTAGTTTATCAAACTAACAGGAATAAATTTGTCCTGTCAAGCGCCTGCTAAATGTTGACGTGTACCACATCACCGCTGTGTCGAGTTTACCTAGCCTCAATAAGGAAGGCGCAACGTATATTCTGGTATGTTTACACGAACATTTTTAAAACGTTAAAATATAAATGTTTATATTAATGAGGTTATATATAAATAAGGTAGACCTAGTTATTTATAACATGTGAAGGTCTTTGTGTATTTTGTGTATTTCTACACCAGGGGCATTTGTTAACGTTTAGATGGGGAACGGTCCAAACCCCGGTCTTGTTACTACCTAACGTCGACCTGTTGTTAGGAAGCATCATTAATTAATAGCCCAACGTTAAATGGCGACTGGGTCCAGATTCAACCCTTGCGGGATTCGATCCAGTGACCTTCAGTTTTGAAGGCGGTTATTATGACCACTACACACCACCCATCCAGTAAAGCTTTCTTAGATGATTCATAGTTATTTTCATAAAATTTCATCCTATATGTCCTCAAGCTATGACGCGTTATAATCATCAACATAGCTTCATAGATGTACAACAATAACCTCTAGCTACAAAAAAGTATATTGACTTGTCTTAAATCATGACGACTATTGCATTTCTGAATACAGCTGAATTTGTGGGTGACATACTTAAGTAATCTTGCAGGACTAAACACCCAGGGCTGTCGAATTGGCACACGTTTTGTGAGATTTGGCGAAGCGTTCAACTGGCACACTCTTTAGTGAAGAGTAAGAAGGGTGAACTAGCACAGCCGCCCGGGCAGGCGGCTTCAAAACGAAATGGGAATTTTGAATCCCCAAGAAAGATTTCAGGAAACAAGATGTTTCTGATTTTTAAGCTCCAAAAGATTTATGAGCTATTTATAATTGTTAGAACAATATACAAAATGAATGTATATATTAGTATTACCTGTTGTCTAAGCGTTGCTCAGTGAAATACATAGGGACTAGACCTAAACATGTATAAAAAACCTCAGACAACTTTTAATTATTTAATAAAATTACTTACTTAAATTAAGAATCAAAACTTGTTTATATATTGAACAGTCAAAATATACCACTTGTTAAATAATTTACCAAAACTTGAAACGAAAAAATCGTGTCCCGGAGAATCAATCAAGGAACCTCAGAATGGGTAGTCCTCCGTGCTACCAATCCTTGCGGCTGGTCGGACCAGTGCGTTTAGGTTAATTTAAATGGCTTCGGCATATTCATAGAAAACCATCGTTTTCTGTCAAAACACAAAATATTGTGAAAATAAATTACTATGTTTTTATTTCACACAGTTATTCTAACACCATTTAGTTCCAACAAATTACTAAGCTTAGTTGCTTAGTTTTGACTTTTTCATTTGTTATATACACATTTTATCGGAAACCTTTGTATACCTAAAACTTCATGATAAGGCGCGGGGTAAACTAATTCCAATTTTCTCCTTAAAAGACAAAACCTGATTGCTTGTACCTGGCCGAGCTGCTGTGCCAGTTGGCCCTTCTAGGAAGTTCCTAGTAGACCCTTCGTTTAACCCCTCGCTAATGAGTATGCCAGTTGAACCCTTCACCAGAACCAATAAAATGTGCTCCAATTCGACTACAGCCAAAACCTCCATACACACAATATTATTTTTTTTAACCATAAAACGCCATAAGAATATGTATAGCTACGGAGCATAAACTTGTGTAAAGCCAAAAGAGTTCTTACTATTAATTTACAATAATAAGGAATATTATAAGATTATAATATTGATGAGATAGGGAAACGGTATTATCTTTCTAACCCCGTAGAGGTAAAGAAGAATTCAGTTGTTTACAGCATTAATTATGTTAGCGATGAACAATAAACGGACACCGATAGGGGATATAAAATCGCACTCATACTAGTGTGTACAATCAACCATAAAACTTGAAGCCTAAAAGTTAGAACCAATTTGTTGTAAGATATATATTTATGTATATATATATATATATATATCTATGGATATATATTTCTATATATTTATATATATATAGAGAGAGATATTTTTTATAAGATAGCATACCTACGTATTTATAATTTTAAATCCTGTATGAAATCTTTTTTACTGCTCTTTGCTTTGCTCTTTTTTTTACACTATCGCAGCTGAGGTAGACCGGCGACTTAATTTCCACTCTTGAAGAAGAGATGACTCCGCCATGGCTTCGTGCTTGTAACCTAAAGGCCTTTTCACACCGCAAAGAAACTTCCAAAGCGTCCACTTGTTCATCAGACAAGTAACACCTTCACTCATTGCTGGTGTATTAATGTCAAAATTCCTGTGCAAAGCAATAAATGAAATTTATCTCTTATGTTTTTATATGCTACCAAATACCTTATTTTATATCAATTTAAATTGCCAAAAATAACATAGCAAAATATATTTTGCTAATATTTGTTTTGCAATGTAAGTAAATACGTTTGTTCTTTTATTTTTGCAATAATTGAGCCATAAGTAAAACAAATAATATACCATAAGGTCATTAATTAATAATATGTCAACCAAACACCAGCAACAAACACACAGCAGACCACGCGGCAGCTGAGCACGTGGTTTTGGAGGGTTCAGTGCATGCGCCAGCACATGGACGACACGAACTTTTCGAAAAAGTCGCTCTTCGAGCGATTCATACACCATCGCGGACGTTCTGAACGCGCGGTGTGAACGAGCTCATATGATAACAAGGGCAGCGATTTGCGGTCGGCGACTCCTGTCAGATCATGAGCGGTCACCTCTAGCTAGTGACTTATGTGACTTGCGTGGCTACGGTACCTCGCTGTCTTTAATTCACTGCCATTGGTCCTAGGCCTATGGGGATGGACAGTTCTTTTTTTAAGAAAACAGAAAATAAAAAAACCCTTCCTTTTACTTTAAATCTTAATTTTCTTTCTTTCCTGTGAACAGATCAATTGGATGGTAAAAGTGTCCAATGTCCCACTGTCCCATCCTCCCTCATTCCATGATACAACATTGTGTTCAGTAATGGCAAATCTGGCAGAAAACCCTAATAGAGACTTATTCCCTTGGTGTAAAAATTTTAATTTTTTAAGTCTGATTTACTTTCGCCCAACGTTTTATAGCAGTGGTTCCCAAACTCTATATAATCCTTTCTTACAACATTGTGACATTCTGGACTTGATTTCGTTACCGTAGGCCAGAGAGGCGGGACCACAAGGCGTGGTGGTCGGCAACTGGCAACACTGATGGCGTGGGGCAAGTCCAGCTGTCTCGCCACCCACTGTACCACCCGGCCCTGCCTTACATGAAGTCTCCGTGTCCCGCCCTCCACCTGGTCCATGATACAGTGTACAACTACATAATGCAAATCTTGCATAAACCTCTAAAAGGTGCTTTTACCCTGGTGTAAATTTATTTTAATTTTTTCCATTTAAAAACACCTGAACACTTTCGCCGGACGCTTTATATCAGTGGTTCCGACCCACCGGCAAGTCGCGGAAGGGTGTCTGATGAGTCTGTCTGGCTTTATAGCCAATTTCCCACAGGGAAGTAAATACAAACATTTTTCAAACCAATTTAAAAATTGTTTTTTTACATTTAAAATCCCATAATTTCTGAACCTTAAGTTCTACAGATATACGAGTAGCCTAATATTATTTGGACCTTAAAAACTATACACCATGAAATTATTTTAATCAAAATTATTAGAGGAAGTATCGAGAAATTTGTGTTTTTCACATTTTTAGGGGTGTAAGTGGTATACCCAGGTGTAATTGGCAAGTGGATAGAATTCTTTATTTTCTTTTTTCTTAAAAAAACTCAACTGCCCATCATAATAGGCCTAGGGCCTGTGCAGTGAATTAAAGACAGCGAGTGGCATAGGTCACTAGCTAGAGGTGACCGCTCATGATCAGACAGAAGTCGCCGGTAGCTGATTTCGATCCAGCAACCTTTGACATACTGGACCAGAGCGTCACCCTTGAGATACCGTACAATGTATATAATCCCGGTTGATTATCAGGAGGAAAAGAGATTTACTATAGTTCAAATCAGTTCCCTAGGAACGGCGTTTCTATGGTGTTTTTCTTAAAAATGAAAAATGTAAAATATAATAGAGGAGATGTGGCCAAAGTTAACCTGTGTGCAAAATTTCATCAAAATCGGAAAATTATGTTCATGAAAATTAAGTTTCATATAATAAGCTATTCCTTTTTTATATTTTTTGCAAAAACATTATACTACGTTTATAAATTAAGCATAGAGAATATGTGTCCTTCGCTACTTAATAATATCACATAAACACAAGAATTAACAGAACATATAAACAAGACTGGGACAGTGGCGTGTCCTGTAATCCAGCTACTTGGAGGTCACGAATTGTGGATAGTTGTGAGCGATGACCTATCGGTGTGATATTCCCTGGTGTGGATTAACGTTATTGAATGCTACATTCATCCGCAAAGATCATCCTCATAATTAGACCAGTTCGTAATTTAGAGGTAAAAGTGGTTCGGATTCGACGTTAAACTGTAGATCATTTAGATGTCATCGGCTGTTGGGCTATTAATTAACAGCCCTGGCTAAGGAACATTAAATGTCAGCCTTAGTCGGTAACAAGACAGCAAGATCACGCTAAAATCATCTTACACTCGTTTCTCATTCATACTTAGCTTAAAATACCTACCTGGGTAGGTCACCATTTCAAAAAGGAATCCAATCTAATATAATTAAGAATATACCAAAATAGATATTACTAGATATAAATCAGTGGTCTGTGACTCCAGTCAGATCATGATCGATCACCTCTAGCTAGTCTATGAGACTAATGTCGCTATGGCACTTCACTCTTTTATTCACCAAACAAGTCCTGAGCCCATGGTGATGGCAGTTGAGGTTAAAAAAGGAACGTAAGAGAATTTCTTTTGTTGGAAACATTTATATTAAGCAATATAAATCAATATTTTTACATAGTTTCCAACCTTAGTTGTTGTAAATATGGAGTTAATTATCATCAATGTCATAAATGTGTGATATTCACTCCAAATGAAAATCCAAAAATTAAAGCTTTCGTTGGCACTAAGTTATTTAATAGAGACACGTCGAACAGTGCAGCACTCTGGTGGAGTTTGTCATGTAACTCTTAGACGCTCAAACAATATAACTTATTTTAACATTTTCACTCAATAAACATTTTTCAATTACTATTTTTAACTAAACAAAAAATTCTTACACGACTGAATTGTACTTTTCTTAAAGAAACTAATAAAATCATATCCACATTTTAAATCGTTTATACTTTGGTGATGACGGGAATTTAAAAATAAAGTAGATAACGTAACGAATCTCACTTGTAAAAAAATTAAATTTTCCTATAAGGAATTAATGTATTTTATATTTAAAATTATAATCATAATATTTACTATTAAATTAAATTAAATTGAATATGATGTAAACACAGTAAATAAAAAGTATTGTTAAAAATAAGTAATGTTAATAAATAAAAAACTAACTTAATGAATTTATTTATTTATTCAAATCATAACAAAATCATACAAAACACAAACAAAAACAAAATAATTATAGACGAATAATTCGGTTTCTCCTAAACAATGCCTGTTTGGGACTACTCTCATGTTAAATAAAAAATAATAACAAAAATATTGGGACTACCGTTACTAAAAACAAAACGAAAATTTAAACTGTTTATAAAAAAGTTTATAAAGCCTATTTTATAATGCAGTTTATATACAGTGTTTGCAAAGCCTTTTATTTTTATAATATTATAAAATCATAATAAATATTATAATAACTCATAAGTTGTCACAACATACAAGAAGCATTAGCATTCTAATTAAATTTTCGTGGCTTAAAAAAACTTTCATTATTTTACATTTGCTCTATTCCAACCATTAAAACAGAGTACGTATATGCAATTTAAAACTGTACGATGAATATTATACAATTTTATAATTTTTGACAGTGTAATTTTGGCGGCAGTTTTTTGTACACAAATAAATATGAAGTATTAATGATTTTTCCAACGAGTCCTTTTTGATCACCATTTTAACGTATATCATACGTTTAAATAAATACATTTTTTAACGTACCAATATTAAACAATTTATACGACGGTATCCTTATTTTAATTTGTAACATATATTTCACTTATTAATGTTTCAGTTACGGATCAATTGGCTTCATTATTAAGTTGAAGCACGATACAAATAATTTTACTGTTAAGGTTTTGTGAAAATTTCACAAAATTCAGCAATTGTTCCAGTGGTGATTTTTGCGTACCTCGGCTTTTTGTCATCCGATCACTACTATGATCGGATGTATACGTGATTTTATATTTTTCTAAGGAATTTAAAGACTATTTTTGTAACGGTATTGCTATAATTAAAAGCAAAAGGTCACAATGAATAGTTTAATAGTTAAAACTTGTATTTATTTGAGGTACAGTTTTATAAAGTTGTTTTCCCACTAGGTGGATTTAACGATTTGAAGATGTGTATTAATATTGAATTTTACAATTACTTCTTTTGTGTTTTAATTTTTGATAACTTTGACTATTTTTTAGCTTTGTCATGTGCAATTTTAGTTTCCAATTGAACCCTTACCTTACCAAACCTAAGCAGGTTTTTGTTATCGCCAACAACTCTGCACCATCTTTCTCGTCCCTCCACTATCTCCTCTATTACAGACACTTTTCTCATATCTTTTCGTACTTGATCCCACTCCCTAGCCTTCAACGTCTTAAAGATCTTCCTACATGGATCGTATCCAATACTGTTCTCAAGCTTGATTCTTATTGAAATGCCTCGCCCATCTTTTGATTTTAATTAAAGTAATAATGTCCTGATTCGTCCTTATACTTCATGTTCCTTCTTCTTCAATTGAACATTACATTCGGTTGGATCATATATTCCAACTGAACAATACTAGAAAAATTACCAACACCGCTTTACTTCCTTCTTAAACATTTTACTTAACATAGGCTTTTAACACTTAAAACTTGTATACCATTTTTATTTTTATTGTTAATTGTAAATACGCTCTCGTTAAATTTATCCTAGCTGATACCATATATAAAAAACCCTTGATGTGTGAAATCTTAATTTATTCTATTAATCTGAATCATTTTATCATTATCATTTTATCTTTTAAATAAACAAATAGTTCATTATTACGATACAATATTTACATATTCAACAGTTAAATAACCTTATATCATTAACTAGTCCAATGTAGTAACAGTTATTAATTGGGTGTATTTTAAGTACTTTTTCAAACTCGAAGTAATTTAGATCATTTTGTTTGAAGAAAGGTCTTTTGGAAAAGAAAATTTAATTTTCTAATATTTTCATATTTTATTTCAGAGACCTGACTCTGAACATATTGAGATGTACTCGTAGTTAAAAAAACTGAGGGTATGAAAAATAAAAATGTCCATCAGGATAAAACGAAACCAGCACGATTCTGTTATTTATTTTTGTATTTAAAAATTTTGAATTCAGGTAACGTATGTAGAGAGCACCCTAGTAGCATATTTTTGAACTAAATTATTACGTCACCCTTCCTCCACCGGATCATCTGGATATCTCCCCGCATTACGCACAACATCCTACCCAGACGGGAAGACTGGCGGAACAGGGGGTTCTTGTAGTTCCGGCAATATCCGCCGGGCGCGCTGGTTTCCAACAATTAGTCAGTGATTACTGTAAGTCAAAGCGGAGGGCGCGCATTTGCAGGACAAAGCGCGAGAAAGCAGAAGCAGAAGAAAGCATGAACGCTTCAATGACCGTTGCACCACCGACACCAGTAAGCTTCTCTCGTCGCAGCAGACCTACGTACTCAGCGAATTTACATTACACTAAACTTCATCATGGGTTAAGCCATAAACCAAAATATCCCCGTCGCAGCAGACCTGCGTACTCAGCGAATTTACATTACACTAAACTTCATCATGGGTTAAGCCATAAACCAAAATACCCCTGTCGCAGCAGACCTGCGTACACAGCGAATTTACATTACACTAAACTTCATCATGGGTTAAGCCATAAAACAAAATACTCCCGTCGCAGCAGACCTGCGTACTCAGCGAATTTCCAAATCAATAATATGGCAATAATAATACAAGTATATGACAAGATTGATCTGTCAATGCCTGTTGTTAAATTAGAGTATTTGCCTATTCTCTGTAACATACATGGGAAAGAGTATGCAGGTTTGCTGCTTTGAGGAACATTGAAAGTAGGCATTTTTACCATAAACGTTTTATTTTGCCCATACGCCAAGTTTTATTATTACCTGGACATAAATAAAGGAGTTTGCCTATTTTCCATAAGATTAACCTGGGAAAGAGTATGCAGTATGATGTGAGGAACACATAAACTATGATTTGTTTTAGCTTAAACGTATGGATCCAAACCACATGAAGCCAATTATAAAGTTTCATCCAAAACTATTGGTTAATGAGGGAAATATTAATTTTTCCTTGTCCTCCTAGCATTAGCATTGGAGTCCCTAAATAAAATTTACTTAAAAATAACTATTGAGTTTTTTAACAATCAATTCAAAATTACTGATTTATATAACATTTTACTAAAAAATCAACTAAGACAATTTTGAGATTCAGAATTTTCAGTGGGTTCATTATTCACATGGAGAAATGATACAAAGCTTATCCTGCCATTTCCATCACATCGTATTACAGTGCTCCTGGCCATCTATGGACTTAATGTGACTTTCCCCGGTCGACTCTAGAGTTCAGTAAAGCAGTTCTTCAATCATCCAGGGACTCCAGGCCCCAAACTCCATTCTCAAACTCCAGGAATCAGGAAATTCAGGATCAGGAATCTCAAACTCCATTCGAGGTCATAATGATGTACATTTGTGAGCTGTTATCACATCATAACTGAAGTAAAAGATAGTCAACTGATCCGTGATAAAAAATATATATGCCATATCAGGCTGGACATATCTGAGAATGAAAAAATCAAACTGTAGAGTCTCAATTGAGATGAAATACTAATGATAAAAATCCAATCTTCTTTTTTGAATGACATTTCAGGAGTAATGTGACTTACAGCTAGCGCATACTGATAAACACTTGTGATTAAGAACAATTTGTGAAAATGAAACACTTTGTGATAAAGAATACTTTGTGATAAGGAACACTGATTAAGAAACGCATGAAACACTTTGTGATAAAGAATACTTTGTGATAAGGAACACTGATTAAGAAACGCTGATGAAGAACCACTGATGAAAAAGAAGCACTGATGGAAAAACTGCACTGAAGCACTGATGAAGAAAAAATGACGAACAAACACTGTTTTAGAAACACTGATAAAGAAACACCGATGAAGAAACACTGATAAAGAAACACTGGTGAAGAAGCACTGGTGAAGAAACACTGGTGAAGAAGCACTGATGAAGAAGCACTCATAAAGAATCACTGATAAGAAAAGAAACCGTAGAAGGTAAAATGAAGATCACTTGTGGTTTATAAGTAAAACCGACGTTGAACAAGAGAGTTAACTGCAAAAACATAATGCTTAGTTATGAAGTCAAGCCTAACAAAGACATGATGGAGGGAATTGAATTAACATGATCGGGAAAGAAACCCCGAATGGAGTTTAACCCATTACCAAAATACTCCGCACGACCCAGTTCATCTCTTCTACAGGTATTCCTTCTCAGCACCGCTTCTTCATCCATCATATCCATTTGCCGTCCCTTTTCGTAACATCCCCTCCAATGATAGTTTTTCTGTTTCCATTGAATTAAAAAATTATTTGTAAGCTATAATTTCTTAACTTTAGTTATTCATGGAACAAAATTTTTCACAAGCAATTTAGTTACTATGGTAATTCTTAGAAACAGTTTTAACAATGCAGTACAAGAAAATATCAAGATCAATATTGATCTGTTTGAAATGCAGGTGATGGGTCAGAAAGTAAATAAATAATTATGATTGGAAATTTAAAAAAATATAATTCCAGGCCATTCCTTAAGGTGGGTGGGTGATTGTCAATAGTGTATTAGAAAATCTCTTGTGCTTACCAGTTCAGTACCTAAAACATATGTTTGTTGTCAATAAATATGTAACACTTCAAAACTACCCACCCTCCTTGTTATTTTCATGGAGCTAGTACAGGTCACCAGAGTCCCGGTAATCCGAACTAATTGGGACTAAACCCTGTTCCGATTACCAGGTTGTTCGGATTATCCCGAAAAATTCAGTAAAAAGTTGCATTGAAAATACTTATTACAAGTTTATTCACTAGATGTTTTGCCTGAACGACCAAGTGTTCCTGTAAGAACGTTCTATTTTTTATGTACTCGTCATTAGAAATATAAAACACGACACACACGATACATAATAACGAACAATAATAAAACAGTGCTGTCTCTAGGCGTGCTTTTTACACGACCGCGGTTCATGCTGGATGTGTACTCAAATGTTCGAAAATTAGTTTGCTGAAAAGCAATGATAAAGAGTTGGACCGTGAGAATCGAGACTTCTGTATTTTGATGTACTGTGAGTGTAGCCAGACATTGCCCAACGTTATATTGAGCAGAATACTTAATGTTTATGAGACAAGAAGCCGCGTTGTGCCAGGTGAACTCCGCTTCTTAGCCACGGTCGCGCCGCGGTGGCGCATGGGCCCTATATGCTAACATTAAAAGAGCATTATCTCGCCTATCCGGGGACGGATTTCGTTCACTAAAATGTGAAATTAAAATTTCATTATTTTTTATCTCTTGTTAAAAATTTTATAAAGTTAATGGTTGTTTTCTTATTTTAACTAAAAGATTTTTAACCTCCGCAATTTTTAAAATATAAAAGCAAACTTAATGATACTTTGAGAACATTTTTTCTCTTTAGCCAATAAAGATGAGTGCAAAGTTTGGTTTCTGTAACTTAAATAGTTCTTGAGATACAACTATTTTTTGTAAAAAGTAGAAAATGGCGGTTAGCGGCTAAACGAAGGATTTTTTTGACATATGTTTATGGGACATTTTTTGTTTATTTTGATGAGCACTATCATCCCTCGAAGTTTTTTCCTTACTTTAATGAACACCCTGTATACTGTGGGTTAGTTTAAAGTAAATAAAACCTTCTACAAAAGGAATAGAACAAGGAAAATAGGGTTCATAACTTAGGTGTTCATGTTTTCACGAAGAAGACGAACACAAATCACTTGGTTAGCGTTACTGATGGCCAGGTAGACAGACCGACAATAATTTATATAAGACCCATTACGGGTTTTCGAGGTTATAAAACATAGAAATAACCAAAAATACTATAATTCCTAGCAATTTACAGACAAAACTCTAATTTTATTTATATAGATTTCCATACGTTTCCAGACATCTCCAGTGCAAACCCCTTCCTGGGGTACCCGGACTGTGTCTGTGTCCAAACACCGCAATGTGGCTGAGGCGCCGTCTGACCTGATCTAAGGTTGATTCAGAGTTGAAAGTGAGTGAACTTTCACCGACGCCCACGACCTCTGTTGCGTCATTTGCGAATCATCAACAGAAACAGATCACTCCTCTTTATAAACGAATTTCTAACCTTCATATACATCTGCCACATGAATATTCATACTACGTTATTTCGATGATGAAAGCTAAATATAACATTCGCATCCATGCAACCCTTTTTCCATATTCTACTGTTGTACTTTCAAGAGATAGTTTACTAAACAAACTATCTAAATAATTGTTGACCATCGAAGTATTTATTAATTAACTGTAACAATTAAGTTTTTTTAAATTCACCTACGTTTTATTGTCTTTAGATTTGATTAGATTATTGAAATGGTGACCATACCACAAGGTAGGTATTTTTAAGCCAAAGTTTGAATGAGGATTGAGTGTATGATTATTGTGGCGCGATCTTGTAGTCTTGTTACTGACTAAGACTGACATGTTCCTTAGACAGGACTGTTAATTAATAGCCCAACAGCCGATGGCAACTAAGGGACCTGCAGTTTAACGTGGAATCCGAACCACTGCCTCTGAATTACGAATTGGTCTAGTTATGAGTATGGTCTTTGTGGATTAACGTATAATTCAATAGTGCGGACGTTAATCCACACAAGAGAACACTACACCCACCGACCATCGCTCACAACTATCCACAATTCGTGACCTCCAAGTAGCTGGATTACAGGAAGTCGCTACCATCACAGCCAGGATTAACACCTGTTTTAATTGTTAGGTTGCTATCAAAAGTACGTACCTATATGGACCAATTAGAATCAAAATTGAACACATCCAAAAAATAAATGTATTTTTATTATAAAAAGTAAACTGTACAATGTTCATTAAATGTATATAAGATCTAGTATGTATAAATTACTCACACGAAAAATTTTGAATTGATTTTTTTTAGATGGCTTGAGATTATTCAGTTTCTCGGGAAAACCCTTTTTGTGACTAAACTAAACCACTGTAACAAATATATCTCTGATTTTATTAAATATTTACTTATGCTTTCAGCAGGGCCTAAGTCACTGGTTTGCCCTAGGGATGTGTATTGAGTCCACCCACCTTCTTTGCCATTATATCAGACATTGATTATTATCTAAAAAGTGACTTTAGGACCTTATAATTTCCATACGTCATTTTAATGTATCCTCCAAATAAAAATGGACTTGTAGCATGTTAAAAGACACACTACCGAACGGGGAGGATATGTGCCTTAGGTGAGACATTTTCATATTCATCGAGAAATATCAATACAAAACATTAGTGTGAAGGTAATGGTCAAAGGTCAACCTTCATTATACCCAATCAGATTTATGTCCCGTCATTGAGTTGGCTGGAAATGTGGTGTGACAGAGCGTGGTATCAAGTATACTATCGGTTATGACACAGTTTATAGCTATAAGCTTAAGTATTAAGTATGTCAGTAGAAGATTGTTTCATTTCGACTAATTTCATTGTAAAAGAACAATAAAGAAAACATTACGAATCTCCTTCGTTACAGTTCGTCAGGTTTCGTCTCAGCCCTGAGTTTTGGATGCACAGAAGATTACGACGCAAATATGGTGGTGAGGAGGAACGGCTTATGTGTTTTCTTACCTGCCGACAAAGAAGGAAAATAAATCTAAATATAAACATAAAAGGAACCTCACCACGGTTACTTTACCTCCCCTCAGGGCTTAGATGAAATCTGATAGACTGTACCTAAATACGTTACAAAAAACATTGATTTAAACACAGTAAATATAATACTGTCTACACATTTTTCACTAACTTCAAAATTTAAAAGTTCGCACAACACGGAACAGTTTCAAGGTAGGGTATTTATGACCGATTTCTGACCATAAAATTGTAGTTTTTTTGTACATTCCCTCAACTGAAACTTCTCTTACTCTACAAATGTTGCTTCGAAAATGTATATTAAAATCTATCGTTTTACGTTGATTTTACTTGTGGCATGAACTAAATGTTTTAAAATAATAATATTTAAAAAATAGCAATAATAACAAGATCTAAAGTGAGGCTTCCACTTCAGGTACGTAGCAAAGTCGTGAACCTCATACAATAGTGGTTTTGATGACGTAGCGACAATTGGGCAACTTACTTCTGGTGAAGACACTCCTTACAACTCTCAAGATGACGAAGAACACGAAGAACATATCTGCCTGCTCCAATGTTCTACAGCTCCTTTCAACATTCCAATAAAAGCCTACTAATAAAACAATAAAAATTATCTCAAAACCCAAACTACTAACATTTATATAAGACTCCTTCTTTGGAAAATGTCAAGGATAGCTCAACCCATTAAATGAATAGAAATCTAGCCTACGTTTATTTCGATACTGTTTTTATAGGTTTATGGTTGTCAGTGAGGTACAAGATAGCATTTAATTTATTACTGTAGATTAGAAATTAGACTTCTACATATTATCTTTCCCAATAAGTGAATTTTGCGTTTACTTTCCCAATCGTGTCCGTTGAATTTCAAAATTTGCAGGATTATTCTGGAACAGCTCTCTTATGAAACAGAGCAATCAGATTATGTGTCTTGTTTGGACTCTCTCCAGAATCGGGAAATAAGCCATGCTCATTAGTATTTGAGCTCGTATTCGACTTGTGGCAGTTGCATAATTTAATACAGCTATATTGTCCAATAGCTATAAACAATCATGTTATACAAAGTGAAGTATGGAGTAAAACATGAATGCATTACTATAAACATTGTTATTGGACGTTGCAGTTTCTTGTTACTGTTAAAATTTGGGTAGTTATATTACATTTTATTTGGTTTTAGTTTGTTTAGCAAAAATTTTCCAACGTTTATCCCTGAAGACATTTATCGTCTTTTGTTTATAAATAGATAGCCAACGTAAATTTTCAATTGCTATTGTAATGACTGAGTGCACGTTCTTGAATCTCAACTCGGCCATTATGGAGTAAAATTGAATTTTACTACAATTATGTACCTATAATATCTGCAATAATGTACCTCCAACCTAGAGGGTAATTGTTTACCAATGGTACAAAATGATAGAATCTAAACTAGAATAACTGATCTAGGTACATTTTACATCCACGCCATCCGAGTGGAGGTACTATAAACGATCTTCATTCCTTGCATTTCTTACCATTTTATTAAAACAAAGGTACCTACCCTGTTAGAAATTTTCTATTGAAATCAGATCTGATGGTATTTTTAAGTACGTTTTTTCCCTACGTGGTACGTCCACGTTTTTTAGAAACAACGCGTTCTATGAATAGAATACAAGGCATAAACTTAATGTTCATATTTCGTCATGTATACTCTTCTTTGTTAAAAATGGTCCCAAACCTTCAGTTAAAAATTATTCAACAAATTACCACAATAAATGAAAAAAGCATAAAATATATCGATATGGATGTTAAACCACAACTTAAATAATAGTGCTTGAAAAAGTCATTGTGTTACTGAAAAATAAATGGCCAGTAGGCCTGCATCAATTAATTGTCGACCACAGCGCATCTAGTGGGACTACTAGAAGTATCAAGTATTAAGTATAATAGCATGGAAAGTTTACGTCCACTACAGTCAGTATATGGTAATACTCTATTATACATTCCGGATATACACAAATGATTAGTACAATTTCAAACTTAAACACATCAATTATTACATTCGAAAATTATGATACCTTTCCTCCTTCTCTTGATCTGAAATGTTTTTCTTTAATCTTGCTTTAATGCTGGTTTTAGATGACCAGCTGGACGATGCTCCAAAACAGCTAGATCGTTACACGTTGATGGGAGTCACTATGGTGTGACTTTGAAATCATACTAATCTTTTGTAGACACCTGGTAAACTACTGGCAGATTAAGAGTCTGCATCAGTGGTAGCCATCTTGAATTTTAGTCCCGTAAGAGCAATGTTAAATTCTGGCGGAACATATCTTCACTTTGGCGTCTGTAGTGGCGTTAATTATCAAAGTATCAATGTAAAACTTTGGAAGTACATTGATGAGATGTGGCACAAGGGCATAGCCTTTTAATATGTTCAAAAATTAAACTTGATATGAAACCAAAATTCCAGGAATATTTTACAAAATAAATCATTATTATTTTTTTATTGAGAGCGAAAATAAAAATTCTGTAAGGTGGTGCCCTGGAGGACTGTAACACCTTTAATTTGACACCTCTTCCGTTAATTTACGACAATAGGTCAAGGAGATATAGGCGCCAGAATTTAACATTGCTCTTACGGGACTAAAATCCAAGATAGCTACCACTGATGCAGACTCTTAAGGATAACTTCTGAAATCTCTCTTACGATTTCAAACCTTTGTCTTTGTAAAAAAAATTTTAACTACGATTTACAAAATAAGGACATTTTGAATTCAAAATATATCCGTTTCTTCGTCAGCATCTGACCTCACAGGTGACAGCTGTTTCCGTCCTTGCCACACTGTCAACAGCTGATTGTCGTCGTCTTCCCTTGCCTCACTGCCAGCTGATTGTCACGTCGTTGTCTCGGTCTTCATCTGCATCGCTCAGCCTTGGGTTACGTCATCACTTTCTCCTCGACCGTCTTTGTGTCCAACCGAGCCATATATTCTTGGTATACGAAGACTGCACCTTGGACGAATGGATTTGTAATAGAGAGGAGTTTGTTTAAACAATTATGAAACACTTTACTGCCACTTGTTTTGTTTTTCGTTTGTTAATTGTTATCTTTTAACCTTTACGACTTAAAAACTTATTCACTTCATTCAAAAACCTTTTGAACACCATTAGAATGCGTTTCCAATTAATAATGAATACAGAAAGATAATATTATTTTTTCAGTGATATAAAAATGGGGAGGGAAATATAAGAACAAAGGGTGAAAGACACTAGACCTATCCTAACATTCAAACCTCTCAAATTTTTCAAATAAACTGTGAAACTATCTTGTTAACCGCAAGATTACTGAACTAATTGTAATTGGGTAATTAATTAACTACCTATATAACAACAGGTTGACGTTAGGTAGTAGATCAGAGCTAGTACTGTTCCATATCAAAACGTTAGATCGTGCCACTGGTATTTAGATTTGTTGCAGACCTTTTCAATCACGATTATAAAACAAAATTTTACGACGTTTTGGGATCTTGAATCTGATTTTATTGTGATAGAAAATATCCACAATATAAATCTAAATAATATAAACCCACCATTACCAACATTGAATTTCAAACAAAGAATGGTATCGTTGGTGTTGTTAAATACAAAATTAAAATAAAATGTCCTGTGAACAGAGACAATATATCGTTCACTGTGTACCTCAACTATGCCAAAATAATTTACTTTCTTCAGTACAAATTTATTTCAAATGTGTAAATATTCTAGATTTTCTACTCCCAAAAGTTCTAAAATTCCTGTATCTACAACTGCACTGCATACACCTTTTCCAATTTGTCCGATAATATAAAATGATAAATTAACTCTTTTCTCCTACTGACCCAAACACCAGTAAAAAACCAGTTCTAGCTGTATAACTCGATAAATTAACATTTGTAGTACAGTCACTTCCTATAACACAAGCTGCATACCAGCTTCTCAATGACTAATACATACATTAGAGAGATAATAGCTCCATTCAAGATTATTCAATAATGAATGGAGTGATTACTGAGTCCTTGACGGACCTATGGCAGTAAGGTTAAGGCAGTAATGACAGACTCAAGCTTTGCATCTTTCATGACGTTTGAGTTCTAAACAAAACAATATGGTACTGCAGTTGCTAATGCTGTGATCTTTAGAGTCTGCATCAGTGGTAGCAATCTTGGATTTTAGTCCCGTAAGAGCAATGTTAAATTCTGGCGCCTATATCTCCTTGACCTATCGTCATAAATTAACGGAAGAGGTGTCAAATTACAGTCCTCCAGGGTACTATCTTACAGAACTTCTTATTTTCGCTCTCAATAAAAAAATAATGATTTATTTTGTAAAACATTCCTGGATTTTTGTTTTTATATCAAGTTAAATTTTTGAGCATATTGAACATATTGAAAAGGTCATGCCCTTGAGTCACATCTCATCAATGTAGTTCCAAAGTTTTACATTGATACTTTGATAATTAACGCCACTACAGACGCCAAAGTGAAGGTATGTTCCACCAGAATTTAACATTGCTCTTACGGGACTAAAATCCAAGATGGCTACCACTAAAGTAAAAGTAATTTTTTTTAATAGAAGAGGTACGTCTTTGCAAAAAAATAGTAAAATAATTACTTCTTTATTTCAAAGTTCCATTTGTCATCGTTTATTGTACAATTATTTAATGAAAAAGAGTTGTCTTTCTCAGTGACAAAGCTACAAGTGAGACTAAAAGACTAAAGGCTAAACCTTGAGCGATATTCGTTCTCTTCCTTAGTTTTACCAAAACACTAATCATATAAGGGTTTTCATCGGCATGTTTATAGTAATTTATATTTATTGTTTTGACTGTTATTACGTGCGTTATATATTTTGTTATTTTATATATCTTTGAAAGCATTTAATAAACCTTTAATTATTGTTAATTTCTGAGCATTGCAACTATTTATTTCATGATATAGAAGTTCTTTATGTTATAATAACTCATCTGTATTGTTATTTCAAATTTATATTGTTGTTTTCTATTATTGTTATTCATTGATTTTATATTTAATACATTCACTTTGTAGGAAATTTTTTTAATCACTAGCTATGAAATCATTGCTGAAACTTTGCTCTATGTAAATTGGCTCTGTCACTAAATAATAATAATAAGATATTAAATAATTCTAGGTCATCAAATACATTACACCCAATCTTTGTACATACCACTGTATATCTATAAAAATCCCTAATGTAATGTATCTTACGGCAACCAACCTACGTATTCATTGTCTATGTAATTCATATGAAGAATAAATAAATGAGTATAACTCGCTTATTATTGACATAATTTGATAAAATAAATGTAGTAATGTCTGTGTTTTTACTTTATAAACAGACTTAATAAAAGCAAACTACTATGAAAATTAGCCCTTTCTATTGTAGCAAACTTTCATACTGAGTACTATTGGATTAATGTGATGGGAATTATTTAAATTCTATAAAATTAGCTTTACTCACGCCAGCGTGATGTGTGCAATATCGTTTATTTAGTAGCTACTTTATTTATTTATTTAACATTTTTATTTATCTTTTTATCATAAGCTCCTGAGTCCAGAAAGTCCCCCTTAGGAGACATCCGATTAGCATGTACTAAAAAAGTAGCTTACTATTACCAGTAGTGATATGCCAAATTCGAATGTGATTTCTCTATCACCCTGTATAAGTTAAAACAATGGAATTTAAGGGTATTCCAGGTGGTTCGTGGATTTTTGGTACACCCTTTATTTTTGTCAAAACTCTAATAAGACTTACTTTAGTTATACTTGACATAGATTCCTTCTCCATCCCATATCGCACGCCATGCCCAACTGGGCCAGCCGGACCTGGAACTGTTGCCGAGTGTTAGGTCACAGTTACCGAGTAACAGCAGAAAATCGCCTCACGGATCCTCTTGCGTCACAGTTACTGATACTAGGTCCGGGAGTTGTGACAGACGACATTGGGTCAAGTTCAAATAAAAACGTCAGAACCTCTTGTCGTCTTTAGGGAAGTGTTTCAAATAAGGTCTTCATTATTTGGATTGTTAAGTTCTTTGGTCAGATTGGTGAAATACATAAGTAGAAGTACATTGAGGCGGATTAATATACCCGGGGTATACTCTCATCTAATGAAAAAATGAGTCCTCGAAGGGCCAAGCTCAGTTATAGATTTGTTTGGAGCCTATTAACATACTCGTAACCTCTTAACCATCGCTAAAAATGCTCAAGAAAATGTTGAAAATCATTCTGATACTATAATGGGTTTATCTACTTATAATTAAGTTTTGATAATGTGTTTTTTATTATAAAAATTAATAGATCACATGCTCAGTAGAACTTAAAAATAAGTATTGCTAAAAAAAATAGTTGTAAGCGATGGTCGGTGGGTGTAGTGTGCTCTTGTATGGATTAACGTCCGCACTATTGAATACTACGTTAATCCACAAAGACCATCCTCATAATTAGACCAATTCGTAATTCAAAGGACGTGGTTCGGGTTCCACGTTAAACTGTAGGTCCCTTAGTTGCCATCGGCTGTTGGGCTATTAATTAACAGTCTTGTCTAAGGAACATGTCAGCCTTAGTCAGTAACAAGACTACAAGATCGCGCCACAATCATACTACGCGCATTTCTTATACTTGGCTTAAAATACCTACCTGGGTAGGTCGCCATTTCAATAATCTAATCTAATCTAATCAAAACCGGGTTTTGAGAGCTTTACTTTAACTTTATAGATGAGTAAAGCAAACAAAACACTTCTCCAAAAGGTATGGAATAAGGAAAATCAAATGTTATTATAGTAGATGCTCTTTTTTCAGTAGAAAAGCGTCACAAACATGGTTCCTTGTATGGCATAACGGAAAAACAGACTGTAATTGAGATAAGAACAATTTCGTCTTTTGTAAAACGTAAATTTACCAAAAATATCTTAATTTCAAACAATGTACAGATAAAACTCAAATTTTATTCATACAGATAAGAACTCTTTTAGAGTGAATAGAAGACAATGTCTCCAAAATCATTCTCATCAACTTAATCTAGTGAAACAAAAGGCCCACAAATTGTAATTATCAATCAAGCTCCGAGAAGGGTTCAAGGCGAGACGAGCCTCAAGTTATTGTGTTGAATTGGGGGGGGGGGCATTTTGGCGGTGACGGGTCAGCGTAGACGGGAATCCCTGTTGCATAACGCGTTGCCTCAGCATAGTGGGTCAGGATGTAAACAATAAGACTGAGTCTTCCACGGCCGCTTTATTGGGTTACGAAATCAGAGTCTTACTCTGTTGTGACTGTGTCTCATTTTTATGAGTAAGGCTCTGAATGATTTATTTATAAATATATTGTAAATATGGATCTTACATGTTAAGAGTTTGGAATATTAGCAGGCCCCAGGAGCAAAATAAACTGTATCTGTGGACCGACATATACTTTTTCCTGAAATAGTTTTTGACATGGATATGTCTTAGCTCTGGGGGGGGGAGTGTTGGCGATTTTGAAGATGGAAAATATGTAACAGGTTTCCATAGAAACTACCAGAGCTATTGTATTGAATTTTTAATACAAAAGAATAAGAAAAGCTTTTTAGATGAACTGAATAAACTACCTTAAATCATATCCATGATCTAACCTATTTCCCACAGGAAAGTAAATACAAACAATTTTTAACTGCAACCTATATTAAAACTATCATATTCTTTAATGTTTATTTAAATATTATTTAAAAATTTATTGTTACAATAATATTCATCCAATTTTTTAGTCTAACGACAAGAGAAAAAAGTTAAAATAAGTATTTTTGTAATTATTTGAGGACACAATCTCCCCCCAGGAAACAAGAAACATGTTTCAGTAAATGTTGTTAGGTGAAGTGAGCCTAAACTGCATGACACGTTTCATGGAACACGGTTGAGAAATGGAAGAATTTGCTTTTATTATTTTTTTCTTTTTGATATAATTTTAATAAAGATGTTCAAACTATTTTACAAATTTATCGTATAGCCAGAACATTAAAAAGGTTCCACATATAAAAGCCCATAACCTCTGAACCATTTGTTTTATTGATATATGGGTGGTATCAAATTATTTGGGATCTTAATAACAATATAAAATAAAGTTTCAATCAAAAACGTTAGAGCGGATTTTGAAAAATTTGTATTTTCACATTTGTAAAGGGTTTTAGGAATAAACGTTCTCTAAAAATCTAATATTAAAACTGGGTTATTAAACTGGTTGGGAGAGAAGTGCAATCGTGTCCCTAATTTCATAAAAATTAAACAATCTCGGGGCCTGTACAAAGACAGATGTCGATCAGAAGACCACATTTTTGAATTCAGACCGTAGAGTACCCAAAGAGAAATTATACTCAAACCTAACAACTCCCCTCCCCCACAGAAAAAAATGGTTTACGCTAGCGAACCCTCAACGTTTGATTTGAAGGTATACCCCAAGAATATTCCACATACCCCCTTCCCCCACATAAAGGATGGGTTTAATCAACGGAACTCTAAACTTTACATTTGAAGATAGACCCTAGGAATATTCGACATACCCCTCCCCAACAAACTACAAGAGCACGTAAAGTAAGTATCCTTCGTCTATGGCGCCCCATCGTAGACAGTAAGGAGGTACAGTATTCCCCAGTCAGACTGGGAGTTCAGGCTCAGCCGGAAGTCAATCAAGCCCCTTAGGGTTAGAGAGACAAGAAGGGACCAAGGTATTAGTGAAATCTGTCCCTTTGGATAACCAAAGGACTTACCAGTGGTTTGGAACTCTTTTAATGTACGGTACACAGTTTTGATCACTATACTAGTAAAGAGAGCCGTGTAGGACTATTAAAATTCTAAATATTCTTATAATAACATAAATAAGAAACATACGGTAGTTAAACTCTCGTATTCTTAAATAATTATCAATTTGAAATATTTAGAGAAGCAGAAATTCTTATTAAATATTTTGCAACTTTTGTGTGGGTTTTATTGGGTGATATAAATATAGACTCGCTATAATGGACGTAGACTTCCTATTCTATTGTAAAAGCAAGTTTTATACCTCCACTCGGCAGGTGTAAGCATAATATCATAATATCCTTGAAGGAACAATTCCCTTCTTCATTCTCTACAATTAGCATGGGAAGTCTATGTTCACTTTAGTAAGTCTAAGATGTCATGTAACTCCTCATAAGAGTAACAAAGATCGCTTTGAGAGAACGTACTGTGTTTACCACAGTCATTAAATTTAAGTTTTGTCTACTACCGTTTGTCATAAAGTAATAATTTAAAATAATAAAAAAACAATATTTCAGAGTTATACTTATTACAAGTTTTAAGCAATCGATTTTCCTTCTCGTTCGGTATGCCTGAGGTGTCAACCCTTGGACGTGGAGTGACCGGGTGGGGGGCGAAGGCCTGACGGGAAGTCCGCCGTCACAACTAGGTGAAGGTCCGCGACCAGGCGAAGAAAGACCTTCTGGAAACCCAGAGTATTGAACTTCTCGAGAATCATAAACTCGCTGAGCCGTGTTGTAATATTCCCCTTATTCTGTTTTAACCTTAACTTTATTGAATTTCATAGCAAAAACCAACATCAATCTCTACAAATAAAAATTATACAATTTCCAATATTTCCTTTAAAATACCACTGTGTCACAGACTTTTTTCTTATTGTTTATAATTTCACACTGCAATACCAAAATAGCTACTTGTGTATTTAAAATTACAATTATAGGGTACTATATTTGGGTTTCCTATACTTTATCATACTCTCTCTTATCGCACTATTTTAATTTTATACTTTTTATTTGGGCCAAACAAAATCTAACTTGTTATGTTAATCGTCATTGTAAAAAATGTGTTTTCTACCCTTTGGGATATAACTTAGACCTTGAAAATAAAGGGAATATTTCCAGTAACTCTTAACAGATGTCCTTATTACCATATTACGTCACTTCCATATAAGCACTGAGTTTGAAAGGTTGCCAAACCCTCTCCCCAGAGCTAAAACATATCCGTGTCAAAAAATGTGTGATTGAGCCAAATTTATATTACTTAATTTTAAAACTATTGCGCTCTCTACACAGTCATACTTAACCTTCTTCACAAGAATCAAAGACACGAAACATCCGCGCGCACCTAACAAACAATTCATTCAGAGGAAAACACTCCTTGGCCAATAGTTAAGTTCCCAACCTAACGTGTCCAAGTCAACGCGGTCGTGAGTCACCCTTACTGTCGTGACATAATCTGTTGTACAAGCTTGTATCATAACAGCTGACCACACCACAACAATGGCACCGGATATAGCTAGAGGCACTTCCGCTGTACAGCTCTTCACTTTCACTCAGCACAGGGTTCAGCATTGGCAACACTGATTCCGTTTTGCGATCACTTTCGTCGCAGACTCGAGTAGAGCTTTTAGCTGTCGCTATGATTTAGGATATGTTTAGGTTGTAAACAATCTTTCGAGAGCTCTTGAAAGGTTTATCTCGATGTGTGAACGAACGTGCAGTGAAAGGTTAATGAACTTCCTCGTCACAAATATACTGAGGAAATGTTCAGCATAGCAATGTAACAAGAAAATACTCTCGCCACTGATAACAAATAGGCAAAGGTAGCTTTCAACATTGCGCTTGTTATGTATCGAGCCATGTCATATGGTGGACAGGGAGATATTTAATAAAACAAAGTGCATTTTATTCAAAGTAAATAGCATAGTATTGTTCCAATAAAGGAAACTACAGTAATTATGTAATAGTTTGTAATACATAAAACGTTTCATCGATTTAAGTCTAATGATTTAAGCGTACAGGACTGCCATAATGATACCAACTTAAGTTATTTATCCTCTGAACTGTCTCTCTGTCTGCCTGTTACAAGACGCCCACTCTACTTACTTTTGGACTACTTAGCTTTTTTAGGTAGATTAAATTTTGTTATTAATTCGTATAAGTGTCCCAGAGTAGTATCATTAAACCTGATTCAACAGAAGATTGCTTTGTTTTGTATAATCAATTTTCGTCTTAACATGAAACTTATGGAACACATTTGTTTTAATAACGATAGTGAAATGTAGTAGTTTTGAAAAACGAAATTTTCCGTCCAGAAGGTGCAAACCACAGCCGTTACTGTGGTTTGCAAGATAACACGTTTGGTCAGGCAGCCGTTGTGGTTCGCAAGATAACACTGTCGTTCAGGCAACAGTTGCTGTGGTTCGCAAGATAACACTGTCGTTCAGGCAGCCGTTGCTGTGGTTCACAAGATAACATTGTCGTGCAGGCAGCCGTTGCTGTGGTTTGCAAGATAACACTGTCGTGCAGGCAGCCGTTGCTGTGGTTTGCAAGATAACACTCGTTCAGGCAGCCGTTGCTGTGGTTTGCAAGATAACACTGTCGTTCAGGCAGCCGTTGCTGTGGTTTGCAAGATAACACTGTCGTTCAGGCAGCAGTTGCTGTGGTTCGCAAGATAACATTGTCGTTCAGGCAGCCGTTGCTGTGGTTCGCAAGATAATACTGTCGTTCAGGCAGCCGTTACTGTGGTTTGCAAGATAACACTGTCGTTCAGGCAGCAGTTGCTGTGGTTCGCAAGATAACACTGTCGTTCAGGCAGCCGTTGCTGTGGTTTGCAAGATAACACTGTCGTTCAGGCAGCCGTTGCTGTGGTTCGCAAGATAACATTGTCGTTCAGGCAGCCGTTGCTGTGGTTCGCAAGATAATACTGTCGTTCAGGCAGCCGTTGCTGTGGTTCGCAAGATAACACTGTCGTTCAGGCAGCCGTTGCTGTGGTTCGCAAGATAACACTGTCGTTCAGGCAGCCGTTGCTGTGGTTTGCAAGATAACACTGTCGTTCAGGCAGCCGTTGCTGTGGTTTGCAAGATAACACTGTCGTTCAGGCAGCCGTTGCTGTGGTTTGCAAGATAACACTGTCGTTCAGGCAGCCGTTTCTGTGGTTTGCAAGATAACACTGTCGTTCAGGCAGCCGTTGCTGTGGTTCGCAAGATAATACTGTCGTTCAGGCAGCCGTTGCTGTGGTTCGCAAGATAATACTGTCGTTCAGGCAGCCGTTGCTGTGGTTCGCAAGATAACACTGTCGTTCAGGCAGCAGTTGCTGTGGTTTGCAAGATAACACTGTCGTTCAGGCAGCCGTTGCTGTGGTTTGCAAGATAACACTGTCGTTCAGGCAGCCGTTGCTGTGGTTCGCAAGATAACACTGTCGTTCAGGCAGCAGTTGCTGTGGTTCGCAAGATAACATTGTCGTTCAGGCAGCCGTTGCTGTGGTTCGCAAGATAATACTGTCGTTCAGGCAGCCGTTGCTGTGGTTCGCAAGATAATACTGTCGTTCAGGCAGCCGTTGCTGTGGTTCGCAAGATAACACTGTCGTTCAGGCAGCCGTTGTGGTTTGCTAGATAACACTGTCGTTCAGGCAGCAGTTACTGTGGTTCGCAAGATAACTTTGTCGTTCAGGCAGCCGTTGCTGTGGTTCGCAAGATAACACTGTCGTTCAGGCAGCCGTTGCTGTGGTTCGCAAGATAATACTGTCGTTCAGGCAGCCGTTGCTGTGGTTTGCAAGATAACACTGTCGTTCAGGCAGCAGTTGCTGTGGTTCGCAAGATAACACTGTCGTTCAGGCAGCAGTTGCTGTGGTTTGCAAGATAACACTCGTTCAGGCAGCCGTTGCTGTGGTTCGCAAGATAATACTGTCGTTCAGGCAGCCGTTGCTGTGGTTCGCAAGATAACACTGTCGTTCAGGCAGCCGTTGCTGTGGTTTGCAAGATAACACTGTCGTTCAGGCAGCCGTTGCTGTGGTTCGCAAGATAACACTGTCGTTCAGGCAGCCGTTGCTGTGGTTCGCAAGATAACACTGTCGTTCAGGCAGCCGTTGCTGTGGTTCGCAAGATAACACTGTCGTTCAGGCAGCCGTTGCTGTAGTTCGCAAGATAACACTGTCGTCCAGGCAGCCGTTGCTGTGTTTCGCAAGATAACATTGTCGTTCAGGCAGCCGTTGCTGTGGTTCGCAAGATAATACTGTCGTTCAGGCAGCCGTTGCTGTGGTTCGCAAGATAACACTGTCGTTCAGGCAGCCGTTGCTGTGGTTTGCAAGATAACACTGTCGTTCAGGCAGCCGTTGCTGTGGTTTGCAAGATAACACTGTCGTTCAGGCAGCCGTTGCTGTGGTTCGCAAGATAACATTGTCGTTCAGACAGCGTTGCTGTGGTTCGCAAGATAATATTGTCGTTCAGGCAGCCGTTGCTGTGGTTCGCAAGATAACACTGTCGTTCAGGCAGCCGTTGCTGTAGTTCGCAAGATAACACTGTCGTTCAGGCAGCCGTTGCTGTGGTTTGCAAGATAACACTGTCGTTCAGGCAGCCGTTGCTGTGGTTCGCAAGATAATACTGTCGTTCAGGCAGCCGTTGCTGTGGTTCGCAAGATAACACTGTCGTTCAGGCAGCCGTTGCTGTGGTTCGCAAGATAACACTGTCGTTCAGGCAGCCGTTGCTGTGGTTCGCAAGATAACACTGTCGTTCAGGCAGCCGTTGCTGTGGTTCGCAAGATAACACTGTCGTTCAGGCAGCCGTTGCTGTGGTTCGCAAGATAACACTGTCGTTCAGGCAGCCGTTGCTGTGGTTTGCAAGATAACACTGTCGTTCAGGCAGCCGTTGCTGTGGTTCGCAAGATAACACTGTCGTTCAGGCAGCCGTTGCTGTGTTTCGCAAGATAACATTGTCGTTCAGGCAGCCGTTGCTGTGGTTCGCAAGATAATACTGTCGTTCAGGCAGCCGTTGCTGTGGTTCGCAAGATAACACTGTCGTTCAGGCAGCCGTTGCTGTGGTTCGCAAGATAACACTGTCGTTCAGGCAGCCGTTGCTGTGGTTCGCAAGATAACACTGTCGTTCAGGCAGCCGTTGCTGTGGTTCGCAAGATAACACTGTCGTTCAGGCAGCCGTTGCTGTGGTTCGCAAGATAACACTGTCGTTCAGGCAGCCGTTGCTGTGGTTCGCAAGATAACACTGTCGTTCAGGCAGCCGTTGCTGTGGTTCGCAAGATAACACTGTCGTTCAGGCAGCAGTTGCTGTGGTTCGCAAGATAACACTCGTTCAGGCAGCCGTTGCTGTGGTTCGCAAGATAATACTGTCGTTCAGGCAGCCGTTGCTGTGGTTCGCAAGATACTACTGTCGTTCAGGCAGCCATATCTGTGGTTTGCAAGATAACACTGTCGTTCAGGCAGCAGTTGCTGTGGTTCGCAAGATAACACTGTCGTTCAGGCAGCCGTTGCTGTGGTTTGCAAGATAACACTGTCGTTCAGGCAGCCGTTGCTGTGGTTTGCAAGATAACACTGTCGTTCAGGCAGCCGTTGTTGTAATTTGCAAGATAACAATGTTTTTTGGTATATTTTATTGGACTTTTCCAACGCGTCTATGTTGTTATTTACACAACGTTTCTGGAGTTGCAGAAACTCCTCAGTTTTCAAGTGATGATCTAACAATTTACATTAAAATTTGAGTTACAGATGTTAATTATATAATGTTTTCAATAATACTATACTTATCTATCATGCACAACACAAAAACAATTTTGATAAAGCAACAAATAACCACAAATGTGAGGAGACGGTGGACCAAACGCCTATGGACTGTATGAGATCATCTCGTAATGTGCCACTATGGTACTACGACTGGGACGGTGGCGTGTCCTGTAATCCTCATGATTAGACCAGTTCGTAATTCAGAGACAAAAGTGTTTTGGATTCAACGTGAAACTTTAGGCCCCTTATATACCATTGTCTGTTGAGCTATTCATTAATATTCATGTATAAGGAACTTTTTACTTTCAGTCTTGGTCAGTAACAAGACTAAAAGATCGCGCCACAATCATATTCCACTAATTTCTCAATCATACTTGGCTTAAAATACCTGCCTGGGTAAGTCGCGATACCAAAAGTTAGTCCATAAGGTATAGGAAGAAATCTTTAAATGTAATAAAATAAATGATAATATTATTTTACACAATAATAAATTTAACTGATTCCCAACTGTGTTGTCTGGACAGATGATTCTACTCAGTTAAGCACTGATAAGGAAAAAGGATGACACAGCTGGGGTATATCGTGCACCGGATTAACCGGTATTAACAGCTATATACTATTATGTTTCAAGATTTATCCAATTTTTTAGTTTACTTCTTTGAAAATTAGACAATAAGGTTTTATACTTCAAAACTAGAAATATTTGGATAAAAAATTTTGGACTGATAACATAAACTAATCTAACTTTATGATAAGTTTGCTGAGAGACTAACCACCATGTAAATTTTCTTAACTTTGAGATGCCTTTTTTTTAATCTACTGGTGATATTTTTTCTACCTATCTTTTTTATCTACCGAGATATTTTTTCCTATACCTACTGCCATTCTCTGTAATTCAAACTAATGATTTACTTAAGTGTAAAAAATAAATCAGAAACAATTTTTTTCAAACACATGTAATTTTATAAACGTTCTTCTTAAGATGTTATCTATAGAGACTACTACTAAGGATTCCTTAGCTTGAATGTGAAATTCATTGTTCTGAACAGCATCAAAAATTAATGTATTTACTTCCCTTTGGTAAATATCTTACATCAAGGATATGTTTAAAGAGAATGTTTTCAGTCCCCCAAAACAGCTGTCCTTATAACCACCTGGTGATCTAGCGGATCTCCAATACTTTTTAGAGCTAATATATATCCATGTCAAACATTATCATGAAGATTTTGACATGGATATGTCTTAGCTCTGGGGGTGGGGTGTTAGTGATTTTTAATATGGAAAATATGTAACAGATTTCCATAGTAACTACCTGGGCTATTGTATTGAATTTTTAATATAAAAGAATAAGAACAGCTGTTTGGATGAATTGAAAACATTCCCTTTAGACTTATCTATGATCTAACCTACTTCCCACAGGGAAGTAAGTAAAAACATTTTTCGAGCGGTTATGGAAAAAAAGGATTTTTGTAAAAAGAACACAATTTTTGGAAACCCATACGTAAGTTGCATGCTTTCAAAAATTCATTACTATGAAACTATAGCTCATATTTTTATAGCTTTTATAATTGGACCAATAGTCGAATAACATTCAAAATACATTATATGTTTTAATATATCACAGTTAATAAGCACCATAATTTTCATCCACCTAACTTCAACGCTTTTCTCGGAATATCAATTTGAAGTCCTAAAAACATAGAAAAATCAACTTACATATGATCGACACTTCGTGCTGAGATTAGGTGGATGTGTATGTAGGTTTGGGAAAACTTAAATTACGACACTAAAAATTAAGGTTTGTATTTTCTTATTTAAAATAAAATATTTTATATACTTAGATAGAATTTTCTTCAATTGTTATCCATTTACGAGTAGCAAATCCCTTTAAAATAAATCCAAACTACTAAATTACATTGTATACTTATTAGTGGTTTTTGTATTTCTACATTGTTGACCACCGAAGCCTCGCCCCTACGTTACACGTACCTCCACAACCTACCGCAATCTTCTTCCTCCACCCTCGCTCAGATCCTGGTGACCCAGTGGTCCAGGGTTCCTCAGGGTTGCACCAATGGTCCTCCCAGGACTTCCCGACGCTTTCTCCCCTGTATAAGATGTGGCGGAGCCCGGCGCCGCTCAGTCAGTGCTAGTGTCCAGTGCGACGTGGACCTGAAACAGGTTAGCTTAATCCTATTTACTAATTAGGTCTAATCATACAGTTTATAATAAATAAAAAAATATTTTATTTAAATTTTTTTTAATTTTTGTAGCCTACTTTTATTACATGGATTAATAAGCGTACTTAAATGTTGAATATTATCTGATTGTATACTTGGTTCTATAATATCTATTATGTAGTATTTTTAAAATAAATAAAAATACGAACAGCTTGAGAAACGAGTATTGGAAACGGGTAAACTAAATATTGTATTATCCTACTTAGTATAGTGCAATTTTAAAAAATGCCTTAGAATTTAGTTTATGTTTTAAATATGAATGCTTATATTTCAATTACTTTAATTTTATTTACATTGATGACTCAACAATTAGAAAATCTATTATTAGAATTATAAGACCACTTGAAAGAAAACTGCACCTACAATTCAATCTACACTGATTCAAACTGCAAAAGTATTTAGAAAGTTTTAGTTGGGTTTGGGTAACTTCTTTAGTATTATACTTAACCTACATTACTAGTACCTCAAAACATTTATCCGTGTTTAATAAATGTTTTAAAAATAATTATTAATTCCAATCCCTATTAACTGAGTTATACAATTCAAATAGTTTTTAGTTTATCAAACGACTTTTTTTACAATGAGCCCTTTTCCTGTTTTATTAAAACCAAATCAGAATAACTGTATCATACGATCTATAAAACACTTTTAAATCTCTTAAGAATAGCAATAAAAGAGTATAAAAAGATTCTATCGAAAACGTCAATTGTTCAGTTACTTTAAAAACAATTAACAATAATAATTACATCTTAAAATTTACAACAAATCTATATCCTTGCAAATAAACATAACAAAGCGTCAATCAATATTGAATATTGATTGAGAATACTTGACGCAGTTATTATTCAGCGACAATCGAGTGAGGCCGATTGTTGTCATTTCCCAATATGCGTATGTAGTTATTGACCTCATTCGTGGACAATTAAACTGTCACTAATCAAGCAGGGGTAGAGGCTATTAATAATTTGACCGGTGCAGGACCAATGAACTACCAACCTCACCGGCCGGCTCATTTGATTGGTTGAAATGTGTTCTACTTAACCAAATAATAAAAAATATGATTACATTATTCATAAAACATAGCATGACCGAGACAACTGAGTGGTTGTAGTTTATTTTTGTTACTAAAGTAGATAAATCTTGTTTTTCGACGCTTAAAAACACTTCGTTTCTGATAGTGATGAAACTATCCCCGTTTTCAAATTACTAATATCTAAATCTATTTTAAAAGGTTATGTGGATATAAAGAAGTGCATTTTTCGTTGTAGATATATGAACTACCTTGACTAAAGTTTCACAATACAATGTGTATTAGAAAGGAAACCTTAGTATCGCCATATTGGATTATAGTCCCTTTAGGAAAGTTTTCTATTGTGTTCACAGTTATGTTGCTCTTGATAGTCATAATAAGGGAGTTAAGGTATTATTTTAAATGGTCTATGAAGGCATACAGGTCGTTATACATACATTTTGATATTTTTCATGTACAAATATTTTAAAATATACTTAGACTATTTTATATTATATATTATAATACATATAGCTTTTTGCAAACACTACTCTTCTCTCGTTAATTAAAACATTTTAATCGTGAACAAAGTCGCCTTGGTTTGTACTTTTGCAAAAAGGGTTTAGATTTGCATAACCTTTTTTAACTGTATGTAAGCAAAACTCCGAGTTAATTGTGTCAACATGAGGAAATAATTGTTTATTAACACTAGTAGTTATACAGGAATAAACGCAATGTTAATAGCCGTTATATCGATGGATGTGCAAATAAATATTTCTTACATATATCAGTATATTATTCACAGTTTTATTTGAAACTAGTAATGGAAGATACCGCTTTTTAAAGATTAATTGGAAAATGAATTCTTTTCCTTACAACACACATGCGTTTTGAATGAGTCATGGGCATCTACCAGAAAAACATATTATTGGATAAATCATATCACATGGTCGATAGCAAGTTGACATTTGTTTAAAATGGGAAACCAGCTGTTTCATTACGTGATCAGCTGTGTTGACGGAAGCACACCGGTGGAGTAATTGTAACGAAACAGTATAGTATTAGTCGTTATCTAACGAAATAAACAATCAAAATAATAGTTTTTCAAAAAAAATTAACAATACTATTAAAGTATAACTGACAACTAACAAGTTATTATCCCGTTTTGTAATGAGAAAATAAAATACGAATTTTTAAAGTCCCTAATTAACTAGCTAAACTTTAATCTAACACATCACCCATAAATCCGTGACTATTGTGTCTTCAGTAACGCTTTAACCAAATTTACACTCATAAGACTAAAACACAATATTCCATCACTGATGAAGACTCTAAAGTTAATTGTTTATTATTAAAATCCAAATGAACTTCAAAAACTCCTTAAATTAGATATCATTATAAACAACTTGTTTGAACTTGAATGCCTGCGCATATATATTTATACTTATCTATGGATGTAACAATCAGTAATTGCATACTTTAAGAGCTGTGTCATTGGAAAAAAAGTCACCCCAACGTGTTTATGAAATTTATAGAGGAATTAAATTACATGCAGTAAAGTTTTCTTCTTAAAAAGTCGTTAAAAGATGTTTTATTAGTAACTGTCAAATTAATGTGAATTAGGTTACTTTAAAATTTAAGAATAACAGAACAATTTTCATTGTTTAAAAGTAAATTGGTTAATAAATAAATTAGATTTTTTAATTTATATTCTCATTTATGAAAATATTTATCCTATGACATTTTGATCATGCCACTATGTATCGTAAACTTTCTCAAAGATCACTGGCTTTAACTCAACATTGAAATTATGGTATTGCCGCAGAGAAGTTATCCGGGGTGATTTGGCTATAGTAGCTAGCCATGCGGTTACAGGTTGGAGGGGTTGATATGAAATGTTTTCCATTTAGAAGGTTCCCATCATTTATTTAAATTTAATTGACAAAGTAATTGAACCATCAACCATCATATCTGCCTCAGATGCAACTTTTTATAGCCATATTTTTTCTTCTTTCATCCCTTAATTCAACTCAGTCGTTTCCCCATCTCCATCTCCTTTAATCCCTCTTTTCCCATCCAATAATCCCTCTTTTCCCTCCATTTATTCCCTATCACCATCTCCTTTCATCCCTTAATTCCCACACGATCATCCCACTATTCCAATCTTCTGTTAATAATCCACAATCGTGAAATATTTATTTTTAAACCCATAACAACAATAATTTTTAACAGCATTTCTGGTTACACAATTGTCGTAAAATATGGTGAAGCTGTCAAATGAAAGGTAATGGCTATTTAGAGAATTAAATTTGTAATTTTTTACATGGATATGTCTTAGCTCTAGGGGGTGTTGGCAATTTGTACGCCCAAATCTTGAAACAATGATGTTATATGGTTAGTGACGTCATAGTTTGGTCATAAGAACAGCTGAACTGAAAGCATTTCCTTAAGACATATCCATGATCTAACTTATTTCCCACAGACAAGTGAATACAAACATTTTATAATTTTATTTACTAGAAAAAATAATTACAATGCACTTATACCCGATAGTTTACCATTTCTCGTAATTATTTTTTATAATGGAAAAATTCAGTCACTATATAACAACTTAACATTTAATTTGACATCTGAACAATCTTTTATGACTATATTAAGTTGTTAGTAATGATGTCACAAAATTAACATTGTTCTTATGGGACTATAATCCAAGATTGTGGAAATACTGCAGAACTCTTGATCCCCTTTCATATTCATCCACATTCATAAATATTTAAGGTTTGGTACAAAAGCTTCAACTTTCACTCTTTAACACCATCATCGCTGGTATCATCATTGTTGTTTATTCTAATAAATTGGGACGGTGGCGACGTACTGTAATCCAGCTACTTGGAGGTCACGAATTGTAGATAGTTGTGAGAGATGGTCGGTGGTAGTAGTGTTCTCTTGTGTGGATTAACGTCCACTCTATTAAATACTACGTTAATCCACAAAGACAATCCTCATAATTAGACCAATTCGTAATTCAGAGGTCGTGGTTCGGGTTCCACGTAAAATTGTAGGTCCATTAGTTGCCATTGGCTGTTGGGCTATTAATTTACAGTCCTGTGTAAGGCAAATGTCAGCCTTTGGCAGTAACAAGACTACAAGATCCCGCCACAATCTTCGTACACTCAATCCTGATTCATACTTGGCTTAAAATACCTACATTGTAGTATGGTTGCCATTTCAATTATCTAATCTAATCTTATCAGCTCACAGATCGTCGTCACAGCCTCGCTAGACAACCCCTTCCTCCACCCCGCGGCTATCGTCCTCCGCGAGGAAGTAGCGTGTTTATTCAAGGCTGGGTTGAACGGACGGCGAAAGTGAGGTGACTCTCTCGCTTTCTCGTGGCCTTCAGCCTCGGCGGCGCGGGTCGGCCACGAGTTGGTGACGAAGACGGTGAGCTCAGCCCGCGCAACACCGCTTCCTCGAGGAAACGGTTAGCGAATACCGGTGCGGCGACCGGTTATCGAGTAAAAGCAGCTCTGCTTCGTTACAATTACTCCACCGGTGTGCTTCCGTCAACACAGCTGATCACGTTATGAAACAGCTGATTTCCCATTTAAAACAAATGTCATCTATTTACCATGTGACATGATTTATCTAATAATATGTTTTACCTCTAGATGTTAGTAACTCATTCAAAACGCATATGTATTGTTGTAAGGAAAAATTCATTTTCCAATTTTTTTTAAGCGGTATTATCCATTATTCCTCTCAAATAATATTTAAACTGTGAATAATATTCTGTTATGTGTAAAAAATATTCATTTTCACATCCATCGATATTCACGGATATTTTTAGTAGAAAATTATGCCTATTCCTGCTCAACTAGTGTTAATAAACAAGCATTTCCTCATGTTAATCTTATGGGACACAATTAACTTGGAGTTTTGCTTACACCCAGATAAAAGTTATGAAAATCTAAAATCTTATTGCAAAAGTACAAACCGAGGCGGTGTTGTTTACGATTCCAATGTTAACATTTATTAATAAACGAGAGAAGAGTAGTGTAGAAAAGCTGAAACATTATAGATCAACACGTGGTAACTGGTAAATAGTTATAATTTTGTCTTAAATAATCTAAATATTATATTTTTATTTTGTGAGACTCCAAAATATTAACTTACAGTTATAGCTTATTTGATAGTTTACGCTCAAAACCATTACCAAATCGCAATATTTAATCTCATTGTCAGTTAATATTTTTACATAATGAATAGTAAGAAAAATGTACATTTACTGTCAAATTAACGAAATGTCATAACTAGTTTTGATATTCTTACTCTTATGAGTATTTTTTCAAACTATCTGTAATAATAAAATTAGGTTTATTGTGACCAAAATCTACATTTTGCAAATTTCTAGTAAAAATAAATAGCATATTTTATGTTTAAGCTCCTTTATTAGTGGCAAATTGCCTTGTAGCCCTAAAGGTATCTATCAGTTGTGTTTATTTATGAATTCATTCATAATATAGCACTTCATTCGCAATCATCAACTAATCCCGTGGATATTTGAGGGTCTCGGTGTCGACTTGATTGGAGACTACAACGGTCGGTATGACAGAAGCTTCTCAGTGGCATATAAATTAATCTGATTTATTTATCATTTCTAGCTCTTTAATTTTAAATTATTACTTATTATTAATTCTTATTCATTTATTTGTTGGCTCTGTGTATCAGAAAACTGCCAAATGTTAAAGAAATTAATTAAAGTATATTCTTAGGTGTTTTATTTTTTTAGTTTTTTTCACACTGTAATAAATATGAATATTTTGCTTGTGTAGTTTTGAAGCTACTACGTTTATAAGTTTTGCAATATCAATACCAACTTTTTGAATGAGTTTATATTTAATTTTTACAATTTTGTAAAAAATTGAACTGTCTGTAGTCTTGAGTCAATCCTTTTGTGTAGGCCTACGTAGTGTGTTATCTTTAAAACTCAAAAAATCTTCAATGAAATTCTCATAAAGAATCCTCTGTACCAGAAACAAAATAATTTTGTTGTAAATTTATTTATTTTATTTAATCTAATTAAATGATAAATTTGTAATAATTATTTGATGTAAACCCAGGGAAATTCCTCCCATGAACTACAGTTGAGTTAAACAGGATTTTATCCAGTCGGTATACGATTAGGTGGTTCATCTTTCATTCATACCTACCTTAAATTTTCCCGTTAAGTAGGATCAGTCTCACAATTATGAATAAGAATAAGAAATATACAACTTGTTAGTTATATTTTGAAGATGTATGACGATAGAGACGATATTGTATACATCTAGAGGGTAATAAAGTCCTAGAGGGGTCAATATTGTATTTTACAACTCGACTTTCAATCTCGCCACTATTCGTTTCCACCTCCAAAGGTATGCTTCACCCAACTACAGTACTTTCGATATGAATAATTGAGGAGAGAAGTGACGTTTATTACGGTTTGATACTTTTACCGTAGGTGTTCTCTTTTAACACTCAGTTTACATAGATTAAAACTGTGGACCAGTTCTCAGTTCTCCACTCCCAGGGTCGAGTCCTCCACGGCGCCTCCTCTCACCCTCGGTATTTCTTCGACCTTGACCATCACACCGCCTCCCCCCGCCCTCCGCCCTGCTCCACCTCTACCTCGGACCTCTGATCTCCTCTCGCCTCCAGGGAAAGTGCTGGCCATTGTTTCCCGTACCAGTAGGCAGATTCGTTTCTCTCGGCTTCCCACAGAATGATTCCCATTATTTATTCTATTGTGAGGTTCGACTATCAAGAGAAGTATGGGAAGGCTTAAATAAATTATTTGCATATAATAGAAGAAATTGTATCAACCATACAAATATTTTAAACATTGAGTCTAATCTAGAGGTATTGAATAAATACAAAAAAACATTTTACATGTCAACAATAGAAGAATTTCAAATTTACAAAGCTTTTAAAATCAGCCCAGACAATGTTTTGAATTAAAAATATAAATAGCCTACAGTTCCAACAAATTATTTGACCGAACTTCTCATTTTGAAGGCACGGTAATAAAAAAAAACAGCTCGAATTACAAGTTGAAGTAGGTTACTGAAGTTGTAAACTTAAAAACTGAAAAATGATACGTTAATTTATTATATTATTTAGAAGATTGATACAATTATTTGTGTAAGTTCAATATGTATCAGCAAACAATTCAAGAAATGTACTATTACTATTGCAGATTCTAAGCATTTAAATTAAAGGGAAATTATAATAATGGCTAACAGTTGATAACTACTGAGTAATAAACAGCTTTTAAATTACCTCTGGGAACATTAAAACTTATCTGTTTTAAAAGATTTGGGCTATCAGTTCTATTATTAATTATTTCGTATAACATTTGTAAAAGTAAAATATTTCTTCTTTTAGTCTTTCTACAACAATTCCCAGTGTAATTAGTACACAAATCCCAAAGGACATATTTCTTTTATACAAATTAAGCCCAACGTTTTTCAATGTGATCTAGTTCAAAACTTCCTTCAACCATTTTAACATTGAGAGGGGCGGTGGCGACGTCCTGTAATCCAGCTACTTGGAGGTCACGAATTGTGGATAGTTGTGAGAGATGGTCAGTGGGTGTATTGTTCTCTTGTGTGGATTAACGTCCACACTATTGAATACTACATTAATCCGCGAAGCCTATCCTCATAATTAGACCAATTCATAATTCAGAGGCCATGGTTCGGATTCCACGTTAAACTGTAGGTCCATTAGTTGCCATCGGCTGTTGAGCTATTAATTAACAGTCCTGTCTAAGGAACATGTCAGCCTTAGTCAGTAACAAGACTACAAGATCGCGCCACAATCATCCTACACTCAATCCTCATTCATACTACTCATGATTTCCCCCGAAGGCCCGATGTAGTACAAGGGGCGGTCCTTGAACCTTCCCGATAGGCCGTGTAATCGATTTCGCCGTCCTTGTTGCCGGAAGGAAATTTCTATTTCCACATCCGGTTTTTCTGTCGCCGACATCCGGCGCAGGTGAGATTTAAATGCATCGGTAGCCTTTGGTCGCAGCCTCGACTGCGACGGTGAATTACTGGTTTATTGTTTGAGTGGTTTTTGTTACAACTAGTGATTGTGTTCACCTAATAACTTTACCAAGGCTCAGTTTTAAATCTTTTGAACGTAGTTAAAAGTTAATATTTTTGTAACTACAGTCGAACCTCGCTTATTCGAAATTCAAGGGAAAAGCAATTTACTTCGAATTAATATAAGTTTAAGCTATAGAGGTTAGCGTTTTTAAAACTCGATTTGTAGAGGGGGAATTCGGATGTTTGATCTGTAGAGGTTAGTGACAGTAAAATTCGAATTGCACGTTCATGTACTTCTTTGAATTCAATCTAAAAAAAAACTTCACTAGAGAGTAAAATAAATACCGTAGCACAACAAAGTTCTAACTCTTCACAACACAATATCACGTTTCACTGCATCACGTTTCGACTAGCTTTGTTTCTTTAATTGCTTCGAATTTTACAGGTTATATTCGAATTATAAAGGCAGGGGTTCGAATTAAAGGAACATAATTCGAATTCTAGAGGCTTAAGTATAACCAAATTCTAATTTTACAGGCTAAACCTTGCGTCAAAAATACTTCAAACTATTGGAATATATTTTTTGGAATAAAAAAGTTTTCTCAAGGGAATAGGCAAACTCTCTGAATTGTAGAGATTTTAGAATTATCGAGTTTCTACCCAGGCAACGAGGTACTACTGTATCTCCATTGTTATTTGATAACCTACAACGGTAGACCAAGTATAGACCACTATTATCGTAGACCAACTAACCAATATCGGTTGGGTGGTCTGTGTTATTATTAAGAGTCTAAAGTTCCTCAGGCATCTTAGATTTTATACCCATAAGAACCATATTTATTTTGAGAACATTACTGACCACTCAATTGTCGTAAATAGATGGCTGATGTGACAAATTAATGTTTAAGTGGTTAATGACTAGGAAATTATATTTTTAATGTTTTTTATATTTTTGTCATGAAATATAATTACTTGTTAATTAAGTATAAGATGTAATTTCATGGTATTTATATTTTTCACATAAAAATAATAACAATGCTATTCCCTAGCAAAACACTTAACTTAAAAGATAATGAATACGTTGGTCAGTCCTTAGTTTAAGTTTATTTGTATTGCATGTTTTGGCTTACGCCATTGTCAAACAAAAAACAAACTTGTGTAAATAAAATCAATATAACATGTACAATACAACATAACAAAAAATTTAATTAAGACACCTGTTACTAGCACTATTTATTCAAGAACAGACCGTTAGGAAATTTTAAATCCATTTATTATCTTTTAATTTAATTGAAGTTCGGGTCTATTAAAATGAATTTAAATAACCTCTTAACCTTTAGATTAGTTGACACATCAAACATCTTTTAACGAATTTGTAACAAATGACACAGCCATAAAATTAACGTTTTTCTTATTGGGTTAAAACGAAATATTTCATCAGTAAGGCAGACTTTAAAAGTCGCCTTTACAGTACATGTCAGCATGATCAAGATTGACATACAGAATGGCCTATAAAACACTGGTCCGATGTTTCCCAACGGCACGTGGGAGTAAAGAGAGACGGTCTTGTATTTGTGTCAAAGGTAGGTGAGACAGACTCTCTCTGTTGCCTAACCTGCGCAACCGGCATTACCAACATTACAGCTGCGGTCACACAAATAACCTATGGATTAGCACTTCGTCTGTTGGGCAAACTGACAAACATGCTCTTCCGGCGTTATGGCGTTGTGACGTCATGAGCACATGATACGCCTTGTTTGTCTTTGTGTAGGCTAATGTGAAACTGTTAGGCTGAGGTTATTTTCACGTCGTTACCGCACACGTCCGTCACACATGACGTCACTATTTCTTAGGAAAACTAGTATCCAGGAACAGTGGAGGTCCATCGTTGCCAGTATCTTTCATAATTATGATACAAAGAATCAAACTTAACCTTACCTAACCCGAGTATGAATGAGTACGTTTTGACGTGCGAATAGACACTTCGAAACTGGCAGTTCACGATCTAATATTCCTCGTAAAACTTATTTTCACATAATACTAGACGTCATAGATAAAACACCGACCTTCTCTAGGGGGTATTTTAAAGTGTATGAGAGAACGATGTGACCTTTTTACTGACAAACGCCAACTACTTTATTTGCTAAGATCAATAATTCCTTACACAATAAACCAAGGATTTAACAACTTTTTTAAAGATTTTCTACTTTTTTGACTTATAAAAAAGTACATCATTTTAAAAATAACCTAACAAAAAACTATTCATGCATCCGTCTTTCGTAGTGTTGTATTTCTCAGTGTTGGAAGAAAGTACTTATTGGCATGACACAACCATAGTATAAAAAAATCAATGAATGAAAAACTTAGTTCAATTTTTAATAATACATTATATAGTAGTAGTTTAGTTAGTTTATTACAAATAGTCAATATTTTTGAACGCAAGCGATGCAAAGTGTACACGGATTTAAATAGAGGAAACAAAATTGAACTGATGCTGGTATATAACCTTTTTATTATTAACAAAACATGTTTTACATGGTTGCACTAGACAATAAAACCTGTCTTTCAGTCTAGTTTTATGTAATCCCTATAAAGTATTCTATGATTGATTAGATTAGATTAGACTATTGAAATTGCGACCAAGGTAGGTATTTTAAGCCAAGTATGAATGAGGATTGAGTGTAAGATGATTGTGGTGCGATATTGTAGTCTTGTCACTAAGGCTGACATGTTCCTTAAACAGGACTGTTAATTAATACCCCGACAGCCGAAGGCAACTAAGGGACCTACAGTTTAACGTGGAATCCAAACCACAGCCTCTGAATTACGAATTGGTCTAATTTTTAGGATGGTCTTTTCGGATTAACGTAGTATTCAATAGTGCGGACGTTAATCCACACAAGAGAACACTACATCCACTGACCATGGCTCACAACTATCCACAATTCGTGACTTCCAAATAGCTGGATTACAGGATGACGCCACCATCCAAGTTGTTTTATTTATTCGATGGTTAGGGGCCTATCTATCTATTTTTGCTAATGTCGCTGTAAGAGAGCGCATTTTAAATATACAAAAGGTAAAATAGCCCTACCCAAAACGTATTATATAAATTTTCTTTGCGCGCGTGCGCGCAAAAACACACACACACACACACACACGTATACACATCCTCCGCTAAAATTGCGGATTAATAACCGGCGGTTTCCGATTTCGCGAGCGTAGTTTTGACGCGCGGAGCGACGCAGAGGCGTTGCTCTTATGGGCCGGTCCACTCTCTCCAACCCACGGGGTTTTCTACCAGGAAGACTTTGGTTATATAAAAACCTTCTACTGTTTCAGTAAACGTGTTCATTGGAAAAGCTGATACTTTCTGACACTTTCATCGTACGCCCACTCATACGGATTGATCCAAGTTAAATTTATCCACGATAAATCAAATCAAAACATTTATTTCCAAAGTTATCAAGAAAAGGTCCCGTATTACAAAATAAATATAGTAAAAATTATATTTTGATACAACCACAATTACTTTTTATTTATATTTTAATTTTGGGACATTTGATCAAATTTAGAAAATATCAGGAATATTAAAGAAAACAGTAGATTATTAAGTTATATATCAATGAGCTCTAAACAACTTTTAGCGATATTAGACACATATTTTCTGAGTTACCATTCAGTTTTGGCTTCTAAACTGAATGGTTTGACCAAACATGTGACGTGTAAAGTTTATTTAACAGGAAGAAATCACAATACTGTGTATAAAAGAGGAGGTTGTATATATGTTTGTATGTATGTTGCCTATAGTATCCAGAAAGATAGTAATGAAACGTTCAGGCATTATTAAGCATGATTCGAGTTTCTGTGAAGTTTGGTGGAAATTCGTCTAAAGGGCTTCGACCCAGAGGGCATAAAAGGGTGCAGTGTCAGGTTTCTAAAATGTAGTGTTTACAAAATTAACAGCTGTGATCAAATAATTTAAAAGTTTTTTTAAACTGTCATTTGTTCAAATGTAAACAACACAATCTAAATAAACAAAATTATTGGATTCCACGTTAAAGTGTAAGTTCCTTAGTTACCAACGGCTGTTGGGATATTAATTAACAGTCCTGTCAAAGGAAAATGTCAGCCTTAGTCAGTAACAAGACTACAAGATCGCGCCACAATCATCTTACATTTAATTCTCATTCATACTTGGCTTAAAATACCTACCTTGTGGCATGGTCGCCATTTCCATAATCTAATTTAATCTAAAATTATACGGGTTTGTTATTGAAAAATACCATTTGATCAATCATTTGATTTGATTGTGAAAGTGCCATAAGCGAAATTTCACAAAATTTCTGTATAATAATTTTGGTTACAACCTGACCACGAGCTCTAACACCACCTTCCTCCACAGATATGAGACTGCTACTGACCCTCCTGCTGGCGGCACTCGCCCTTGCTGATGACGACTCCTGGTCCTGGGGCAAGCAGAGGACCGAGCCCGGCGACCAGCTGACCTCCGCCCCCTCGGCTCCGTCGGCCGCCACCGTCACCGTCATAGAGGACATCCTGGAGTCCGGCCGTGCGGGCAAGTCCCTGGAGGGGTTCAACCAGGTGTACGAGGACCCGGACGTACAGCAAGCCCTGGTCGCTGGCAACGAGACCCAGGCACGCCACTACATCAAGGAACGCCTGTGCGGTCTGGGACTCATGGCGGTAGGTTACGTCACACAGACTCGCCCTTAAAGAAAGTCGCTACCCGTAAAACTAATTTTTTTATTTCTCTTATAACCGTTCACATTTTTGTATCCCTAGAGACCTAAAAATGATAAAACAAATTTGTTTTTTTATTTTTGATAACAAAAATGTGTTTTTTTTCAAAAAAAAATTACAATTTGTAAAATCCACTCTGTCAAAATTGATAATTTTGGTATCAAATTGTAGTTTTTTAGGTAAAATAAAAACTCATGTATTTTTTATCATTGTGTTTTAAAGAAAGTTGTAAACAAAATTAAAACTAAAATAAAAACATCAAATTATTTTTTTTTCAAAATTTTAATCTAAAAAAAACAATAGTCTATTAACATTCAAAATGTTAATAAGTAGCAACAGTTTCAAAAACCCAACTTCAAAGGTTCTCTCGGAATATCAATTTGAAGTTTTGAAAACATAGAAAAAATTAACTAAAAAATTTGGATAATCAACACTTTACGCTGTGAGATTAGGTGGATGTGATATATAAATGTTTGGGAAAACTTAAATTGCGCCACTAAAAAGTTAATTACCGTAGTATAAACTTATATTTTCGTTTTTAGAATAAAATAAAATATATTTAAAAAATTTTTTTCAATTAATATCCATTTACAAGTAGCAAATCACATTGGTGTAGTTTAGAGTGCTAACACAAGGAAACAATCAAAAACCAAAAGGATGATCCACAAACTTCATACAATCCATAAATTACCTTACTCAGAAACCCTCTACTATAAAACAGATAACCTGGAGGGTTCAACTCCACCATTCATTTACAGTAATTTCAAACCATTAATTTATGTAAACCTTTCCATAAAAACTAAATTTACGATCGATACAAGTTGAAAAAATTGTATACGGACTAATAATTGCCTGGCACCCCACCAGTATTTTACTGTATGTTTCCCATGAAACATACAGCATACGTCCATACGTGTGTTGTATGTTTACATACAATATTTACTATTGTTGATAGCTGAACAAAATGAGAACATCATCTTCCATGTTGGTTGTTGTTAGGGTGAAACTTTTAATGATCTTCTGGGGAAAAAACAGCTACGAAGATCGGTGTGAAATTTGCAATGTACGTTCCTAAAAACACAAAACTACATAAGATTAAAATTTGTTAGAATTCATTTAGCTGTTTATCTATACGGGTAAAGGTTCAAAGCTGCAACTCTTCAGAATATTGACTTGAGCCTTAAGCCAAAAGGTTTTGAACGAGATTTGTTTTAAATTAAAGATCCTCTGTGCATTCCTTTCTATACATTCTACAATTTACTTACATTTCCGAAATAATTGCTTTTATACCATAATATAAAAAAGTAATTTTTTAACGAGAATCACCCTAAAAAATATTCCTTCTGAGCTCGTACAATGTGATGGTCTAGTGGTAATTGTTACTGTAGAACAGATTTTGAAAGTATACCTGTGACATTATACTATATGGTAATGTATCCACAGTGTGAGCTGGATGCGGAAGGCAAGTACCTCGCCCCTCAAGATCTCATTTACGCACAACCAGTCCACATAAAGCCGGTGGGTCGCCCCATCCCCGCTGTCCCGGTGGGAGGAGCCCCTGTGGGAGGCTACGGACCCCCTCGCCCTGTGCCCCTGCCCTCTCGACCTGGCTACGGACCCCCGCCCCCACCTCCGCCTCCGATCCGACCTTACCTGAAGAAGCCTGTGTACGAGCCAGAGGACAAGCCTGTTGTTGTGGTTAATGGAGCAGGAGGAGTGCAGACGCATGTTCATCACCACTACCACCACGGCGATAAGGTAAAGCAATCAGAAAAGCCATTTATAATATGTGTCTCAGTATCGCTAGATCGAAACTAATATTCGGCGACTCTTTTCAAGATCATAAGCACTTACCTCTAGCTAGCCTATGTGACATGACCCTTACGACATCTCGTTGTCTTTTATTTACTAGACATTAAGCCTGGAAGTAGAAATTATTGGCAGTGGAGATTTAATTTTAAAAAAACTGTGTTTCATAATATTACGGAGATGTTTCATCTCTGCCCCAGACCGAGCACGATCCTTCTAATTTTTAATTTCATCAGGCAAAGTCTAGATGCGGAAACAGCAAAGGATTTATTGAAAAGAGTAGTGCGATGAAAAGGAATAGAAAGAAGTCGAGAGTCATGAAAACAAGAAACATGATCACAAGGGAAATTGTGTGAGCAGAAAGAATTGTGTAAAACAAAAAAATCTCTTTATACTTCTAATGGTGCTCGCTAAGGTAGGATTATTAATTTGTGGTTGGTTTAAAGAGGAGTTCATTTCTAAAACTTAATTTATAATCCATTTTCAGGTGGGAATTCCTGGAGTTATAGACACTACACTGGACACATCTTCATACGGCAGTTATGGAACCCCCTCTATAACCGGACCTCCAGGACCCCTCTACGGGAACTCCATCGCTCCCACAGGAGCTGGCGGACTCTACTCCAGTGGTGCTTCCTACGGGAAACCAGATTTTTACAAAAAACAACTCAACCTCAAAGGCTCCTACTCTTCTGGTAAAATATATTTTTATAAAACTACTATTTTTAATGTATTGAAGTTGGCTGCATAAACTAAAAATCATCCAATTAATTTTCACTTTCCCTTCCTTATACATAGTATAAAGAGAGTTTTTCAAATTTTAGTTGAGAGTGAATGTATCCATCTGTTTTGAGGCTCCCTGAGTCCAAAAAATTGATTTTTAGACTGATGTCTGTCTGTCTGTCTGTGTACAAACCCCGAGATCACACTGATCGTCCAATTTCTATGAAATTCGGTGCATGGTCCCACTTTGGCTATGTCTCCTGGGCACTTTTTTAAATTTTACTAGTACGGTAGTTTACCCCTAAAAACCTGTAAATACTGTGAAAAATACAAAATTCTCAAAATTCACTCTAATGATGTTGTTTTAAATATTATGGTTTATAGCTTTTAAAGTCCTAATTAATTTGAAACCATATGTTTGTAAAACTATTTGTTCCAAATCTATGGGCATTTTAATGGCAAAAAATATATTTTAATTATTTTTCAAAACAACAGGTTTATAAAATAATTTCACTATCATCATTACCGACTTAAAAAACTAAACAAAATAGTATGTTTTTTATTTTGTGTATTTCTACGCCAGTGGCATTTTTAACGTTTTGATGGGGAACGGTCCAAAACCCGGTCTTGTTACTACCTAACGTCGACCTGTTGTTAGGAAGCATCATTAATTAGTAGCCCAATGACAAATGGCGACTGGGTCCAGATTCGACCCTTGCGGGATTCGATCCGATAATGAATCATTAGTCTACGGCTAACGGCTCCAGAGAAAACTTAAATTTAATTTATATGTAGATGGAGTACGTTGCCTCAGAGAACTCAATGTTATTCTTATAGAGAATATTAAAAAATCAATTTCTTCCTTATTTCTCAACTGTTTACCATGAAATTTGGTATGCAATGAAAGGTTACATCGCCCATCAAAACCCTTTTATTTGATTAAGGGAGAATTTATGTTTCAGTACACTGATACCCTTTATTAAGTACTGTATTTACTTACTACAGCACTAATCATTTTAGTTTTGAAAAATAGTATAAAATTTAAAATGTAGCATACAACTTCATTACATAAATTTCAATGTTTTGAAATACTAGTGGATATTTAAATTTGCATATAAATTACAAGCTATTAGAATTTGTTGGCCTTTGTACTAATATTTTTAGTCAAACTTAAAAATTAACAGGTTATCTGATATCTTTTGGTTTGTTTACAGAATAAGTAAATTACAAATAAATAGCATGATATACTAGAACTCAATTCCTATCTTAGTAAAGCTATAAATTCTGTGAACTATTTTCATCAGATAAAATATTTTCTCTCCAGGCCATGGTTTAACCGGATCCAGCTCCAGCTACAGTCCCTCCTCCAGCTACAGTCCTTCCTCCAGCTACAGTCCTTCCTCCAGCTTCAACCCTAGCAGCTACTCACCTTCTCAGACCTACAACACTGCCAGCTCCCTCTACTCCAGTGGTTCCAACTTCAACCCTGGTAGTTCCAACTACAACCCCGGTAGTTCCAGCTTCAACCCCGGTAGTTCCAGCTTCAACGCCGGTAGTTCTAGCTTTAACGCCGCCTCCAACAGCTACGTAGCCTCCACCAACAACTACAACCGCTACCCCAACTACGAGACACCCCGCGTGGACAGCGACTGCTTCTGCGTCCCCTTCGACCAATGTCTGCCGCACGAGATCGCCCGCAAAGAGGATGGATACTTCATCGACCCGAGGACCAACGGAGGCTCCTCCATCGAAGCTCTGGGACCCAACGACGTCGTCATCACCGACGGAAATGGCACTATGACAGTTGTGACCAAGCCCAAGAGGGAGGACAGTGAGGGGAAGAAGGAAGCCGAGGAGAAGAAGGAAGAGGAAAAGAAGGAGGAGAAGAAGGAGAGGAGGAGAAGAGAAGCAGATGAGGACAGTGTGGCAGACGCATCAGACACAGAGGAGAGGAAACATAAACCTGTGAGTATACAAATCATACAACATTACATTCTCAGTCAACATAGTATTTTAATAAAACTTCAATACATAAGAATGGAGACTTCCACCCTTTTAAGACATCTGACTAAACTTATGATTCATTCCAAAATGGTTAATGCAATAAAGGTTAATGCATTAGATAGGAAAAATTAAGTTATTACTTTAGTGGCGAGACTTGGGTGTTCAAAATGAGAGCTTTCTTACAAATTCCTTCTATCGTTATGGTACTTAGGTTACTTTGGACATGGACTCCAATTGAAATCCGCTTTCAAGGTATTTGTGGATCTGTCAGGCCTACCTGGTAACCCAGCTTCTGGGCATGGTATTAGATTAAAACTGGGAGGTGGAGTTCACTTACAGCACATAAGTGGTTTCCTGTACTTTCAGAATTACACAGAGTGTCTATTCCTACTTCTTGGGCTCCCATTTTGTTGAAATTACAGTCAACTCTGGATATCTCTCACCATGACCAATCAAAATACTTGATGACTAAAATTATATTCATTCCCCTTAGTAAAACCGGTCTAACTCAAAATGAAAACCATATAACTCGTATTAATTGAAAGGTTATACTTTATTTTTCCTGGATAACATGATGAAATCCAAAATTTGCTTCTATTACTCGATGATCAGTAAATAAATTTTTACCCCTATATATGTGAAAGTTTTCTTGACAGATCTATATATTGAACCTCTGTAACCAGAATTATTATTTTATTCACTTATTATTTTTATTCACTTGCTAAATTGAATGATTACCTTTATAACCCAAACAATACATAGCTTGAACAAAAATCACAATCCAGTGAATTTAAAGTTACAGAGAGTTGACTGAGCTTATTTTTGGTATTTATACATCAGATTAGCAATATCCCCAACTGCTGTAATCAAATTGCCCTTGACACTTTATGTCATGTTTATCTTTAAAACATATCAAACTTTCCATAGGTATCAAATTGCTCTTGACACTTTACGGCATATTTATCTTTAAAACATATCAAACTTTCCATAGGTAAAAAAGAAATTGTCAATTCATTTATTTTATAGTGCTATGGAATACCTCATAAAACCCAAGGGGTCAAAAATATTTTATCCTTCACAGTTCACACTCACTCTGTGAAATATGAATCTTTCTCATATTTATCTTTTTTTATTCTCAACATTTTTATTGAACCTTACATAAAAAAGAAATTATGGTTTTTAATTCTTAGAAAACAATTTTTTACTTAGAATAGATATTATATCTTAGAAATAAATTACTTATGTAAGTAGTATATTTGTTTTACTTCTTAAATTTCTCTTGAAAAAATGTATAGTAGAGCATTGCAGTAATTTATGTAATTTGATTGTTGTATAGTACTTAAAAGATCCTAAAATTAATTTTTAACCAATATAATTCATTATTTGTGAAATTTTAGCAAAATATTAAACAGCATGAATTTTTATGAGGTATTTGAGGATCAGTAATAAAATAATTATTATAATGAATAATTAACAAACAAAAAGAAGAGGTGATAAGTTTTAAGTTGAAGTACCATTAGACCAATTTGGTAGATAACTCCGTAGTCAGTGTGCACCCACTTACAACACAGTAGTTAGAGTAACTCTAGTACCACTCACAGCAACTAACGCACGTATGCTTGCTTGGCAGCGAGAGGTGGCCAAGAACGAAGCGTCTGCCAGGTATGAAGTGACTGAGACTGATGCCACGGCAGAAAGTTCCGGAGTAAGTCCTCTTTCTGCAGGGTGTAGTGCATCTATCAAAATTCATATTTCCCTTGGGCTTTTCTTTTCTAACAACTCATCGGTTTAAAGGTTTTTCATTCTTACAACCTAATACCTCATAACACATTCATTTCATTCCATTAAAATAATAAGAACATACGGTTCGTTTTACCCTCCTCCAGAAGGTGCCAAAGCAAATTCATCTCAACAAAAATATTAATTTGAAATTCTATTCAAAATTTAAATTTTTAAAAGTCACTCTAAAACCAAGGCAGCTGCGTTTGAACACTGTTCAGTACAAGGTCACGACTTTACTAAAGCATGCTGTACAAGGTAACAGTGGGATCGTTGTAAATATGGTGGCAACACTGACAGTTGGGTGTGTAAATACTGGAAGAGGGGCAACACTGAGAGAGAGGTTAATGTTCACAGCGCAAGTTTGGACTGGGAGGAGGCGGGAGCGGCGATGATGATTCCGATTCTGACAGCTCCGGCCTCAAACTCCGTCCTACTTTCGGTGTTTCCTTTGGTCTCCCGTCTGGAGGAGGAGGTTACCCCATTAACCCTTACGGTCCCAACCCCGCAATCAACCCATACTACGGTTCTGTGGGGGGAAACGGTCTAGACCTTGGACTTGTTAGTGTCAATCCACTTCTCTCCGTTCAAGTTACTAAGGACGAATACGGAGAAAAAGTCGTTAAGCCATTGGTAAACCTTCATGTTACCCCTAATCAAGGGTTGATCCATAAAGTAGGTCATATCATCCACAAGTTTAAGGAGCCCTACTACGGAGGTTACCCTGCGTATCCTCCATTTCTTCACAAACATCAACATCAGCACTTCCACGCACCCCCACCCCCACCCATCTACCATCACAAGCCGACCTACTACCCCTACAAGCCTCCTTTCTCTTCGTATGGCCCACCTAGGCCTTATTATGAACCCTACGCTCCTAGCTTCAACAGCTTCAGGACAGACGACGGACCTTACGGCTATGACAATGACCACAAAGCATCGGCTTACGGTCCGAGTTATGTTGAACCGATCCACGATGGTCCTCCCGGTCCTGGATACGATGATAGCTACGCTCCCAGTTACGAAGGTCCAAACGACTATGATTCCGATTACTACCGCAGTTCTAACATTTCCTCCCACGTTAACCTGGGAGCCTCTTCCTCCAAGGAATCCAAATCCAACTTGGTCCAATTCCCCAACGACCGTAGATCTAAACGTGAAACTTCGCAAAGCGAAAGTGAGAAGGTACAGCCAGAAAAGGTAAGATTGATGTCCAATGCCACTAACTTTTACTTGGACAATACTTTGCAATTTAAAGGTTTACTTTAGTGATTAAAATTACACTGAATCAGCAGTAACACTGAAACAACTGACTGATTATTTAAACAGTTGACTTTTCGAAGAATAAAATCTCATAACAATTTTAATTCAATTAGAATGTGTTTAAAGTCAAATACTATCAAATTATTAGTAGCACTACTAAAATTCTGAATTTTAAGAACCGTTGTACACGATTAAAGTTACGATTACTATAGTACCAGAACAAACATAATATTACTTGTTCTTTTGGCAGGTAATTTTTTATATTTAGAGACATAATTGATGTTTTTTGTTTACAAAAATCCTAACTGTTCCATCCTCATAGTCATCAAGCCAATCATCAGTCGTTCAATTCCATCCCCCTGTTAGACTGGTAAGACATTTTTACCTCGTGTTTCTTTTGTGCCCTCTTCGCTTAATGCATCATCAAATGAACTTGTCAAGAAGCACAATAGTTAATGAACTCCCAATCTACGTGACTTATGGGTCATTCTAATTGAGCAAATGTAATTTGAAGATATTTAAATTTTATAAGTAAATTACAACATTTCTTCTTCTTTTAAAACTGTTAATAATTACTATTTTGACTCAGTGACCTTTATTGATTTGTTTGAAGCTTCCTTACAGCCCAGATTCAAACGTAACTCCACCGGAAGACATTGACGGTGACCACTTTTGTACTCAATTACTAACGTTTCTACTTACCTTAACATTACTTTTTAACTTTCTACTCACTGTACATTACTGTTCTGGTGAACTGGAGACTTTCTTGTACCTCAGAAGGCATCAATGATACTAACATAGATTAGTTTTGAATTCCAAATTAATATTTATATTACTTCCCTACTAGGTATTTTATCAGGGAATGGTATATTTGTATTTTCTTGTTCGATACATCTGTAATAGGTTGTCTTTCATTTTGGTACTTAGAATTCTGGGAGGTGTTAAATTTCATGGTTTTTAAAATAAACTTCATTTCATGTAATAATGCTCTTTTGGAATGGATTTTGCTCTAGTTAAAAAATCATCTTGATTGGTAAAAATCTGTTTTTGTTTGGTAGAAATTTTTCTATAGAATGCTCTTTTCATATGGTGATTTGTTTATGCATGTTCTGTTATATACTATTTTTGAAAGCTGCATTTTCAAACTTTGATTACTCTGAATATTTTGTTATTTTTAAGTTTTCAATGATTCAGAGCCTAGATCTATGTACCGTAACTAAGGATATGTAAAGTCATAGAAAAATATAGTACTATATTTTACTTGAGAAATATTTTATTAAAGTAGCAGTGTAAACAAACTTGTTTGAATAAGTCACAAAATATTTTACAAAGAGTAAAATTAATTTGAACAAAGAGGTTTTATTTGATCCACTGCTACAAGGAAATTGAAAAAATTATTTAGTCTTTTTCTATTTTATATAAATTCTTTACTGAAAAAATGTCAATTTAATTTTTATTCACTTGATTAAATGGGAAAAACTTCTTGGTGATTGAATCAACTGATCATAAAATTGACTGTAACATTTTATTATTGGTGAGATATTTTGTACAGTTCTAATATTTTGTTTGCCACTCAGCGCCAGGCGTACTACCCCGGCGCAGGCAGTGGGCGGTGCGGCCCCCGCCAGGTCTGTTGCCGCCGACCCCTCCCCCCCGCCAACCAGATATACCGCCCTCATGCACCTCAGTGCGGAATACGGAACACACAGGGGGTCCACGGCAGAATCAAGAACCCTGTCTATGTTGATGGAGACAGCGAGTTTGGTAGGTTTATTTTTAATCAAAAAGACTATTTATATGGTGAACGGAATAAAATTACAAAGAGCTCTGAGAAATAATAATAGCATATGTAAATGTGAGTGCCTGAGTAAGGTTTTATAGTTTCTTTGTCACTTAAATCATCACTTTAGAGAAAGAGAAATAAACGGTATCAGTGGACTGACACATAATTTCTCCCTAAAGTAAATTAAATACAAACAATGATAAAACTATCGAAACAATATAATAATATACTATCATATTGTTTTGTTTATGTAATATTATGTAAACATTTTTATTCAAAAAATAATCATCAAATTTCTTGAACTAACAACAAGAGAAAATAAGTTAAAATAATAATTGTTAGAATCATGTGATTGTTGTTTTTTGAGTGGGTTTTGATGAGTGCTGTAACCATAACACTGCATACCAAGTTTTGTGGCTGATTTTTTATTAATGTCACTTTATACCAGAGCTGCAAAAAGCATGTAGTAGTGTGCTGTGTTAACAGATAACTATATAAATAATTATGGATATCAATGCTAAACCCCAGGAGTATATTTTACTAATAATTTTTATTAAAGCTAACTTTTCTCGCACATGCATTTTGCTAACACATTGTTAGCATTGTTAGCAGAGAGATGAAGTAAAATCTATCTTGTTAACTTTTTGGTAAATTGTTCATATTTTTGTAAATGCACTTTTTACAAGCAGACAAAATGGCTAAGTGTATATCAAAGGTAATGTGTTCCTCTTGTAGTCATAGGCTACTTGGTTTGATTCTGGACCTGGTCTCTATTTTTATTAGGTTATTAATTAAATTCCTACCTAACATAACAGGTAGATGTTAGGTAGCAGTAGGACTATATACGTTTTGCCTACAACAAACCACAACACCTTTTTTACTACTAAATATCAAAGACTATTTTAAATTAATTTTGAAAGTCTATTGTGGCCAGTAATGAGATAATGAGACAGTAAGTTATTGTACAGGAGAGTATCCGTGGCAAGTTGCTATTCTCAAGAAGGACCCACAGGAGAGTGTGTACGTGTGTGGAGGAACTCTCATAGACCACCAGCACGTTCTCACAGCTGCCCACTGCGTCAAGTCGTGAGTCAAACCTTATTACTGTAGCATTAAACTATAATTACGCCAAACTAGGATTAGTAGGCCTCACATAATGTCATTTGATGAGAGTTAATTAATAGCAAAGGTGAAACGTTTAACTCTTAAGACTTCCAACAATCCTCACAATCCAATTTTCACTTTTACCAAACATATTTTCATACATTAAAATTAAAACAGATAATTCAAATATCACTGGAGTATGTTGAATGAATTTTGAATGAAAGTATACAGTTTTAGTAGATGAGAAACTGTAAAAAGCACTTTTATTTAAGTTGAAGATACTTGAAATAGATTAAATAGAAGGTATTTTGCCAGTGATATATGAGACTGTGAGTATGTGAAATGAGTTTTTTTGGCTGTGCAAAAAAATATAGTTCTATGAACTTTAGCTTATACCATTCTTTTTTATTATACCGGCCACACATGAATGTTGGCGATGTACATTCTGACATACGAGGGGGTACCCAAAAGTAACCGGAATTTGTCTGCCGAGGTTGGAGCTTTGGTAGTACGGGTAAGCGGGACTAGGGCGTGTCTAGAGTAACTCTTTGCCAGTTCAGCCCCGTGCCTGTCGTTGAGCTAGCACATTCTGTTCATCTGTAGCGTCATTTTTTGCTGTAGCTGTTTCACTGTTGCTTCGTTTTTTATGATGGCAAGTTTAAGTGAACAACGCGCTGCTGTGAAATGTTTTTTCCATGATTCATCACCAGTAACCTTTGAAAGATAATCTGGATCGATTCTGGGCTGTTCTTTCAGTTCATGACATGTTTCGACGTGATTTTTGATTGTCAGTCAGAGCCCGAGGAACAAATTTGGTAGCAATGCGTCACATTCCTAAATCTTCAGTTACAATTCGCTGAACCGAGCTCCAAGTTATTGCACTAATTTCTGACAGTTGACTAACTGTCTGTCGACGGTCTGTGAGCACAAGCTCTCACATTTTTTCGATATTTTCATCAATTCAGGCAGTTGATGGACGTCCGAAACGAGGTTTGTCATCAATCGAAAGGTCGCCATTTTTAAATTGAGAAAACCAGTCATACACTTGAGTTTTCCCCAAAGCATCATCTTTGTAAACAGTTTTCAACAGCAGCGGTTTTACCGAGTAAAAAACCAAATTTCACAGCGGCTCGTTGTTCTTGCCATCATAAAAAACGAAGCAACAGTGAAATAGCTACAGCAAAAAATGACGCTACAGACGAACAGAATGTGCTAGCTCAACAACCCGCACAAGACTGAACTGCCAAAGAATTACTCTAGACACGTCCTAGTGGCGCTTACCCGTACTACCAAAGCTCCAACCTCCGGCAGACAAATTCCGGTTACTTTTGGGTACCCCCCTCGTATTCTTCAGAGTAAAGCTAGAATGTTATTGATAGTACAGAACTATCACTAACCTACTAGAATATAAAATATGAGTCTCGTCAATAAAACAAAATAATGCCGATTTGTAACATAAATCAAATTGAATGTTATGCAGTTCCTTGTAATAGCTGAAGAATCAGGTTACCAAATTTAGTAAGTTGGTGGCCTAGTTGGTAGTGTGATGAATTCTGAACCAGAGTTAGCGATGTCCCTGTTTTGGATGTTGGAGTTGTTACCAATCAGTTTTTTATCATTACTTTCCACCAGGTATTTTGTTGGTTCACTCCTTTCTTAGCTTGATATTGGTAGGACGAGCAACGTATAGATAAAAGAGGCTGCCACCATATTTTTATAGACACATCTTCTGTCCATTTAATGAAAATTTTAACATAAACCTTCCCTATCTCAGCTACACCAACTACGACCTGAGAGTGAGGCTGGGAGAGTGGGATGTGAACCACGACGTAGAGTTCTACCCTTACGTAGAGCGAGATGTCTCGGCACTTCACGTACACCCTGAGTTCTACGCAGGAACTTTGTTCAATGACCTCGCCATCCTGCGGCTAGACCAACCCGTTGACTTCCAGCAGTCCCCGCACATCAGCCCCGCATGTCTGCCCGAGCCCCATGCCGACTACTCCGGTCATCGTTGCTGGACCACAGGCTGGGGCAAGGACGCCTTCGGCGACTACGGAAAATACCAGAACATCCTCAAGGTAAGTGTGTCATGGCAATTTTGTCTAACAAAGCCCATTTATACAAACTATATACAGGGAGGCAATTAGTCTTAAAACGAAAAGAGAAACCACAACCAAATTTGGAATATCATTACTGGTTATACTAAGCTACTTTTTGTGTACATTGTGATTGGATGTCACATTCAATGTTTTGAACTAAAAATCATGCCGCAAATCTGACCATAAAAGCTTGATGCAATACAAAATGGCGGTGGTTTGAAAATGGAAAGCTGTGAACTTCTAACCACCACCATTTTGTTTTGAATCGACCTTATGAGATCCGGTTTCAGGCATTATATTGTTAATTATATCATGGTTCTTTTTAAGAATTTCCTGTGATGCCTTTTGGGTCGATCTAATAAAAAGATGGAGGAAATTCTTAATTGGCATTATGGATAAAATTTGGTATTAATTTGTAGATTTTTTAAAAATTTTACAAGGCCCAATAACCGGATCTCAAAAGGCTAATTGAAAACAAAATTGGTGGTGGTTTTAAATTCACAGCCTTCAATTTTCAAACCAACACAATTTCATTTTGGATCATCCTTTTGAGATCAAGTTTGTGTCATTGTTTTTAATAATAAAGACATTTGTTTAACATCCCTATCAACTTGTACATTCCAGACATACATTCCAGATTTTGAATTTACTCCCCATGGGAATAAGTTGAAAAGTAAGTAAGATTGCACCTATGGGCCGACCCCCATAGGTGCCATCTGATGACCATGTACACAAAAAAGTAGCTTACTATTACCAGTAATGAAAGCCAAATATGGTTGTAATATCTCTTTTCGTTTTAAAGCTACAAATTCGATCTAAGACTTAATTGTCACCATTTATATGGAATAAATATTGTAGTATGCTTTGATTAAGAGAATGAACTTTACTCATTTGTTTCACAAGCAAAACGTTTGTTCCAGTCCTTTATTGTCTTCTCAAAAAAATTGTTAGTAACTCATATTTTTGTCTGTCACAACAGGAGGTCGACGTGCCGGTAGTGTCACATCACCAATGCCAAGCACAGCTCCAACAGACAAGGCTCGGTTACGACTTCAAACTCCATCCTGGCTTTATCTGTGCCGGTGGCGAGGAGGGCAAGGATGCATGCAAGGTAGGCTTTACGCTTCTCCCACTTAATTAAAAAAAAACCACCACTGAAAAATATATTCTGAATTTGTCCTGTATCCTACCATTATCTTACCATTGTGGCCATACAAACCAAAGATGTTCCTCGATTCTACCTGGCTACGTACAAGAGGATTAGGGGCAGTATGTCTTCCTTTGGAATATTATACAGCCACTGAGAGAAAGGATTCGTACGGATAGGAAATGTGCTTCGTATAGACAGTCTACTTGCTCAGAGAAGTAAACAGAACTGCCAAACCAATCCAGACCTGGACCGGGCCACAGAATACCCTAAAATGATTCATACTCAAATTCAAAAACACCTTCCCCAGTAAACGGGACATAAAAAAGGGTCTACACCAGGGAACCCTCAACTTTTCATTTGAGGGTCACCCTAGGACAGAACATACTCTTGCTCAGAAAACTGTGATAGCAGGCCAAATAAACTTCCTTCATTCTGGGCACCCTGCACAGGTGAACGGTAATAATATTCCATAGTATTCTGAATGGGGAATTCAACCTGCTATCCATGTTTTTTTGTTCATTCTGGAATACAATTAACGGAATATTCTCAGTACAGCATGATCATTATCATTTAATACAACACAAAATTTAATGCTCAACTTGTTTTCTTGACTTAGTTAGCTAACTCTATAAGATATAAAATTATACAAATTATAAAAATAGGAAAAATGTCTAATAATACCTAGTATTCAAACTAAATGGTACTCAATTTTAATAATAATCTGAAGAGTTGAAGGATTGTGAGTAAAGGTTCTTCTGCAAACTGATAATAATCATAGAAATTACAAGAGTGGTGACTTTCTCACAGGGTGACGGAGGTGGACCTATGGTGTGTGAGCGAGGAGGTACTTGGCAGCTGGTCGGAGTGGTCAGCTGGGGTATCGGCTGTGGTCAATACGGAGTGCCGGGAGTCTACGTCAAGGTGGCCAACTACCTGGACTGGATACGTCAACTAACCGGTCGTTTCTGAGTGGTTACTCAGTAATCAGTGAACCGGAAGGGTGGCAGAGCCTCACACAGCAGAAAACAGTCTATCATTTCAGATTAGATTTTCCAGGGTCATGAATATTTTTTATGAAACATTGAAATGAATTCGTACAATGCATTAATTTATATAATTTCAGTCAAAAATTGTAGTTTGTTTAATTTTCTTAACTCTTTTGAATCACGTTCATGATCATTCTCTAAAATAACCACCAAGTATGTAAAGATAGATACCAACCAACGCTTCCACCCTCTACCAGGCTTCGTCTGGCTTGTAATATATCATTAATATAATAATATAGGCTAAATACAAACTTTGGGTTTCTTGGCGATGCCATTCAACGAAGAATTTTCAAAATCGTGTGATACACGAATGCCCTCTACAAGAAACCTAGAGAGACGGTAATGCATATTTCATGCTATATTGGTACTCGTTAGCTTTAGAATCACAACTTTATTTTTTGTATTTTATTTATAATGTATTAATAGGCCTTTTAAACTTTGACTATTATTAATTTATTAATGATGGTAATACTTGTAACTTATTTACAATCATCCAATATGTTGTCTTCTGTAAATTTTTTTTTATGTAAGTTTTACAAAAATAAAGAATGGTTTTTAAAGAAATTGTGTTCTATATTACATTGACCCATTAGTTCAACTTAACCATTTTTTATTAGTTTTCTTTTATGAAAATAATGATAAGGCTTTATGTCTATCATCGGAAAAGATTTTGGAAAAGCTAATGTTTTATATTTAGTTAATCACATATTAACTCAGTATATGGGAAATTTTAAAGTATTAACAGAATAATCAGATAGATCTCTAGGTATTATGTCCTTTTAAATTACGCCAAATACAGTAGAACTCCAATTATCCGAACTCCGACTATCCGAATCGCCGATTATCCGAATCACTTTCAGAAAAAAATTTGTCCAAAAAAAAGTCTAAGTGCGCTATTATTCTTCCCCCCGCGAAGCCAGTGTTTGCGTGTAAAATGTAAGTACATTTTATTTATATTTAAAACATGTGAAAATATCATGTTTCTTACATTTAATTCAATAAAAAAATAGTGCAAAATCAAAACGTAGCTTTATTCTCTCTAATGGCAATTTAAAAAAAAAACTCTGATTATCCGAATGGGTCCCGGTCCCCATTGATTCGGATAATTGGAGTTCTACTGTATAAGGTTTTCTGGAACAAAATGTTTAGACAATTGTTTGAAATTAAAACTGTTATTATGGAAAGTGAGTAAAAAAAGCCAAAGGTGCTGCATAGCTATAAGGGGTTAAATAAAACATACATATGAATCGAAAATATATTATTGACAGACACAACATGTTTAACAGTTAAGTAAGTAAATTTGACAAGGAATGTGCTTCAAAGATGGAAATTAAACACAATCACATTTAGTACCCAGTATAAACAGTTATTTCTATAATTTTGGATAATTTTTCTACTGAAAATTATAGAGGCCAGAATAGATCTGAGTATGTGAAGAATATTGATGGTTTATAGTTATAGTCAATGTTATCATTTTAATCGTATTGATTATCTTACCAACCAAAAACAAAATCTCCCAGTTTTTCAATATTTATGTTTTCAGAACATAAAGATTTCTATGTTTTATAGCAATAAACTTTAATATAATAAACTGTATCACATGTACAAATCTATCTTGGATCTATATTTAATAATCAAAATATGTACTAAGGTATCAAAAGCATTTATAAGGTAACCCAAAGAAAAAAAAAGGTTCTTTGATGAATCTGGGATCTCGGTAGAGGAAATTATTGTCAATACTTTTAGATACCATGAGTCGTATTATCGAGTAGTAACTAAATCATGTCTGAAAGATTTTTTGGGCACAACACCATCCCCACTACTCTCAACTCTATACAAAGTGGATTAAAGATTGTAGATTAGAAATTTAGCGAATCAGAGTGATACAATTTTTTCTGAATAGACACTCGTACTTTATCAAATTTAAACTTAAGATTTCCCCTACAATCACTCTTGATTTTTTTAATCAAAACTGCCCATCACTATAGGCCTAGGGCCTGACCAGTGAATTAAAGAAAGCGAGGTACCGTGGCAGTAATAGTCACATGGCCTAACCAGAGGTGACTACTCATGATCCAACAGGAGTCACCGGGCACTGGTTTCGATCCAGCAACCTTTGACCTACTGGGCCAGAGCATTACCCCTGAGCTACTGTGCTCGTAGCTCAATGTTCATATGAATATGTAGATCAAGAAGTCCCAATACAGAAGTACAATATGAGCAATATATTTCTGGATAACATACTTCGCTACTATTCACTCGACTAGCAGCGAAGTATGTTATCACTTATTAACAATGGTTTAGTTGTTTAAATGAAAACTAATGTCTTTAGAAAATACCCCCCTCCCCTAAAATTTTAATTAATGACTAGTTGTTCAGCTGATCAAAGTCGAAATATATTGTGTGACCTTTAACCTTTACATAATTATATAAATAGTGGCATACCACAGATCGTTGACAAAAAACATTGACTTTCACAATCCTAGCTGGAGCTTCACTCAGGTGAAAATACAGTATCTATTTATTTTCACCATTTTATGACAGTCTTTTTCATTTTCACTGAATGGACAAAAACTTCAAGTTTTTTCTATTTTATAATGTTATCTGTTGACTTTGAATTTTCTTTGCCAAAAAATTGTTTTTAATGATAAATTAGCAATATGATAAATGACTTCTTTTACACATATTAAAAACTATGTAAAAGCAAAATATAATACAGTATAATGGGCCAATGCCATTTTCATTTATCACTGAATAAAAGTTTATTCTAAGGCCATTATTTAAAATATTTTCTGTAAATAGAATCAGACAGTCTTTACAACTGACAATTCCTTGCTATTCTATGTGTTCTTGGAAAACCCATTTGAAAAATAGAACTAAATTAAATATTAAACAAATATCTATCAATGTCACATGTATATATATATATATATATATATATATATATATATATATATACTCCCCTTTCCATTGTTTGAATAAAACAAAAAAGAATAAACTGTATAACAAAAACTATATAAATGTTCGTTCAAGAAGTTGTTCTTACAGTAAACAATAAAAATAAATTAAAGAATTTCCATTTACACTAAACAAAGAAAAGAATGTTGAAAAGAGGATTGAGAATATTTTATAACTATACTAGAAACAGAGGTTGATTAAATACATACGGTCATAAAACTAAGATATCATATTTCTTATACATGTTTTATTTCCCCATAAATTTAAAAAACAAATCAATAAATCTACAGGATGAAAGCTTTCTAATGACATATTAATCAATGAAATTGGTCCAGTCAACTAGATTTAATGTACAAATTTTAACAAAAAAATCAGACTCAGTATTTCTTCAACGCAAAGAAATTTTGTTGTATCTTTGTTTTTGTAAATAACTTTAAACATGAGGAAATCGACCAAAGTGGATTGATTTTCTGATAGAGAATTAAATTTTAAAATCACTTAAGAATCTTGAGAAACTCAAAAAGACTAAAATATCACCTTCAAAAATAGATTTCGTAAAAACTGTTTTCAATGTATTCTTATGAAACATGTTTTTACTTTTCACCATAAATACAAAAAAACCTCAAACTTCATATTTTTGGCAAATCTACATGAATGAAAAACAACGCATTAATGATTAAATTGTCTATAGAACTCTAGATTTAGTTGTACAAAGTTGAACAAAAATATCTTTAATTCAATATTTTTTCAACACAAAGAAATCGGTAGTATTGGTTTTTTGTAAATAACTTTTAAACTAGAATCGACCAAAATAATCTGAAAGAGAATTAAATTTTACAAATTACTATTATGCATTCCTTGAAAACCTCAAAAATAAAACATTGTAAATAAAATTCGTAAAACCCCATTTTCAATGTATTTTTTATGGAAAAATGTTTTTTTAACTTTTTCACCATAAATACTAAAAACATCAAACTTTCATATTTTTTGGCAATTCTACAGGATGAAAGCTTTCTAATGACATATTAATCAATGAAATTGGTCCAGTGGAACTCTAGATTTAGTTGTACAAAGATTTTTAAGACTGAATTATTATATGAATGGATGTATTTATTTTACATATAAGCATGATTTGCTCATGAAACTAAGATATCATTTATCATATATCATGTTTTATCCCCATTAATTTGGATAAAACAAATCAAATATGAAGTAAAATCTTCATATTAAAAAAAATGGAAAATACATTTTACGTTTGATAACATTTACAAAATTTAATCTACATTATTTCCCAACTCCTGGAATTATTCTTGATGTCTATTCTAAGATTGTCTGATGAAATTTATCTGCCTAATAAAATCCTAGTTTCAGATACGAAAATTGATTCTGTAAAAAAACTACACTATAACAATGCAAACGAAAAATTTTTTCTGGTGAGATATAAATTACCTTTTGCTATGTAACAATTAATTTAAATTTTAGTTACATCTAAAATCTTAGGTCAAAATGAGATTCTTTTAAACACTTAATTCACATGTAACAATTACAAATATTAAAACACACCCTAACATCCCCTAACATCTAAAGAACTATTTCTACTAACAATACCCATAATAATTAATTAGGCCTCAATTATTAAAATTATTATGATGCCGAATACATGCATCATACATAAGAACTTGTGAGATGCATAAAATACAACCTATTTCAATATGCAAGCGTATTTTGGCTTGGGGCTGATTATTACCTTTTGAGTTACATTTTATAAGTACAGTTAACAAAATTAAGTCATTTAGGTCCTAAATTCTCACTGATTTAATATGACAGTAATGTGTGGAAAGTGGATATGGGTAAAAAGACGTTTGTTGTGAGTCTAACTCAAAATTAACAGAGAAAGAAAAGTTTATCTACTTTAGTTAAGGAGAAGACGTATTGAATTTTATTCAACTAATTCACACTCTGAATTGTTCCCTTTTACTAGGGTCAATATATTGGCAAACTGTGGAATTGTACTTCCATCCTTTGACAATTATAATTAATATTAAAGCTTTAAATTTGTCTATTAGTCATTGAATAATTTTTAATTTAAAATAAAATACAAAATTAAACTTAAATTTTGTCACAAATTTAAAAAATTAAATGTAGACCCTAATCAACTTTAGTGAACTTGTAACTTGCCGAGCCATTCAGCTGACTCAATGTAGCCTGTGAGCTAATGCTGGAACTAACTCATGGAGTTCGCTGCTTTGTCGCTAGAGTATGCTTTATAGCCACTTGAATGCTTTTTCAGACAGTATGTACTTGGCGTAATTAACCAAGTGAAGTCACTGACAAGTGAAACATTTAAGCCAAACGGAAGTACATGGATTCGAAATCCCATCAGGAGTGATCCCAATTTGCTTTGGAAATGTGTGGTATAGTGGTGGGAGGGCTCACCTAAAATAAACGGTGATTGGCTTGGGTAAACGTTGACGGAATATGTAGACTTTATTGGGATTGCACACCTTTTTGCTTCTTTTACTATTGTATGTTTAACTATTTTACCATTCACTTAAGATTAAAGCACCCACCAGTTAGAGGGTTAAAAGATAAAAATTTTCAAATTAGGTAAGTTAAAATCGATACAACTCTAGGTGGAGTGACTAGGAACCCATCTACAGGAACAGTAGTTAATGTGACTAATGAGGTTAGACATAACAACACTTGTATTCTTAAAGCATTAAGGCCCAATTTCACTTTGGAACATTTGAATGGACATTTAAAGGTGCTGCTGCATGCAGCATTTATTGGAACTATTATTAGTTCATTTTATCAATACCTTATTTTGAAAGGTTTAACACGGTTGTTCAAATTGAATCATCAATTAATTTTAATTAAAAATGAATAAACAAAATGCTAGATGAAGACTTTGTGATCTGGTTTTAGGAATATAAGATGATGATTTTATCATTCCTCGATAAGACCCATATATCAACGAGTGATTTAATTCATCTGATTTACAGCCTCTGTGACACAAACTTCACCGCTCAATTTAGATCGTCAAAACAGTTTCCACTTATATTGAGGACCAATTATAATTTCAATCCGACCAGTAAGTCTAAGTTTCTCCATGTCTGACAAGACAACACCACACTTTCTCTTTTTAGGTTACTTAGTAATTGCAATGTTAAATCACAGACGATAGTGAGATTATAAACTACACTTCAAAACTTTTTACAATTAAAATATAACATGTTTTTTTGATCATATGATCAGTCACCTGACAGGTCAATTATAGTTTTAGTATTCATTATTAATAACAAACCAATGCTTAAATACTGTGGAAGGTTCACAGACTGAACTGGCATTATAAGAAGTGACCAAATTTATATTTTTTTAATTTTGAGGATGGAATATACCAATTATTGATTAAAATATTAAACATAACAAACATAGAACATATTAATCTATTCAGACTTATATTTAGTCAATTTTTGTTTGTTAAACATAATTATATAAAATGTGAGCAATTTTTATGAAAATCTCAATTTGCTATACACTATATCAATACAAATTAGTGTAACCGAAAGATTAAAAGTTCTATAATATTGTATGAAATATTACAGAAATACAGGTTTCTAGTTGTTACTTTATACTTTAAAACATAAAAAAATTCTACAATTGAAAAGAATTTGATCTTCTGAATAGACTAACAATATATAAATTAATTGTATTTACTGTACAGATAAAGTCAATAACTGTATAATTCATATAAATTAAAATTATATAAAATAAAATGATAAGTCTTGAATCTACTTAAAAATTAAACCAACAGAGATAGAAATAATTTTATTTAAAAAAACATAAAAAATAAAATTTGTACTTGGTTAACAATTATGTAAATATAGAATTAAAAACAATTCTTAACGTTGATGTATATTTAATCAACTCCTAAAACGTAATATGGTAACTATAAATAATTTTTTTATAATCAAAAATGTATAGTTACAGGTTAGATTAACTTTAAAAGTTACTCTTTCTGTAGAATGTCAAGATAGTTGATATGTCTTTTAAAATGCAAGTCATAAAACAATATTAGATTTTAAAATATTTTAGCACGTCATGCCTACGTTTTTACATGTTTATCACTTCAACCTTAAAGACATTATGGTGCAAACACATATAAAGGAACACATCTAGGAGTTATTTCATCGGGTTGTCGGAAGCCACAATGATTATCCTTCGTAACACGAGACTAGACGGCAAAATGTGTCCTCTTGAATCCTTGACCTGACAATTGTTATCTTAGTTAAAAAACTATCTAAAAAATAAAAATAATATTATAATTTACAAATTTTTTAAAGTAACATCTGTTTTATTGTTGACACTAGTAGTTTGCGCACATACTGCAATGAGCGTGCACATCGTGTACTGGCTTTGGGAATAGCTGTGCTCAATTTTCAGCTCTAAAACTAACCTGTACGGTTATATGTTGTGCTTTCAAAATGTTTAAGATTATCAACTCGCCCGCCTCACACTCGAATCTTTGGTTTTTCTGGGACTCTGACTGGTGAGGGTTTTGGGACTCAATGAGAGCACATTTCCCTCAACATTAGATGTTCAGAAAAAATTTTGTAATTTCTGAGAGTCTTGTTATTGTGAAACGGCTGTTCTCACGAATCCAAAGCCACCATCAACATCATGAACGTAGCCACGGCCTCTTTAAATTCTCATACCCACTTGCGCTCACTAATAACAGTTTTATCGTACTCTGCCCGAATTTCTGCAGCAGGCAGGTTCCTTAACCAATACCTTAACCAACCTTAACAAAAACCATACTTCTCAAACACTGTGGGCAAGTTGAGCATTGTTACTGCCTAACACAAAACACAATATAATAAAGTAGCACAAAATCTTAAACATTTTGAATCTTGAAAACTTTACTTATAAAACACCCCTTGTATGTTTGTTTAAGAATGGTAGTCACATCAGACTTAATACAATGATAATGAGAAAAAGTACACAATAATAAATAAAGTTTTATTCGGTACCTTACCAGCTTGTAAGATGTTGACCCGTAAAAAATAATAGGAAAAATGAAAAACCTCAAATGTAATTTACATAAAAAGATTTTTTACTCACCAATACTTGTCAGCGTATAGTCTATCTGGAAATAAAACAAAGTAATATTACTAAAAAATATCTTAGTAAACATAAAAGCAAGAGCAAATTTTTTTATCCTTTGTAAATATACAATTTGTGAGTCATAAATACAATAACCGCCTAATGGTCCAGAAGAGGGATCATTAGAGGGAGTCGACTGTAAGTAAATTTGATCTTATAGGTAGAGGAAATTAATTAAGAATACAAAATAAACGGTACCAGTGGACTAACACATACTTTCTCCCTTAAGTAAATTTAAAAAAGACAATCTGTAATAAAACTATCATGTTCTACAAAGTAATTCTAAATATCATTTAATAATTTATTGTTCAAATTGTATGGGGGGGAACCCCCCCACCCCCGGTAATACCAAGCTTTTTTGAGCTGGTTTTGTTCGGTGATTTGACCTTACACTTCATACCAAGTTTCATGGAAAACGGGTGGAAAGTAAGGAAGAAATTGATTTTTTTATATTTTCCATAAGAATAATATTGGACGCTTTCAGACAACGTACTGTGTTTATCGTGGGCAGTAAATTTCACTTTTCTCTGGAACCGTTAGTCGTAGACAAATAATTCAAAATACTAATTTGTTTAGTTTTTTAAGCTGGTTTCAATGGTACCAGTCAAGTTATACTTTACTTTTATTGTTTTCGCTGAAAATTTAAAAATTAGATTTTTTTGACATTTAAAAGCCCATAACTTTTGAACCGTCATTTTTACAGACATGCGGGTGGTGTCAAATTATTTAGTGCTCTGAGCACTATAAACTATTAAATTTTAATCAAAATCGTTAGAGCCGTTTTTGAGAAAATTGGATTTTTCACGTTTTTTAAGGGTTTTTAGGGGTGAACTACCCTTAAAAATCAAAAATTAAAAAAAATGAAAAAAACGCCTGGAGATACGGTGACTATATATATACATGCCAAATTTCATCTAAATCGGACAAACGGGGTAGGCTGTGGCACTGTACACATCCAGACACACACACACACGGACGGACAGACATCACGCCAAAACCCACTTTTTTGGATTCAGGGGACCCCAAAACGGATATATCCACCCTCAACTCAAATTCGAAAATTTTGACGAAAACAATACTTTCTCCATATACTATGTATAAGGGGAGAAAGTAAAAGAAGAATACAAGATCGGTAAGATCTTGACTATTCAGTATGATCACTCTAAAGTTTTTTAAATTTGTACAGGTGTAATTGATTCTAGCATTTTGGCAGTCTATAAAATATGCTTAGAAAGACTACATAAAACACTTTCAGTTTTGAAATTAAAGAACAATTTTGATGTAATAATATATAAAATGTCTCAATCTAATTATTGATGTGGTGTTTCAGTTCATAGTATGAACATTTTAAATGTTTTACTTCTTATTGGGTGAATACAGACAGCTTTGTTTTTATTCTCTAACACAATATACTTACAAGTTCCTGACTTTCAGCGTGGAAAATGTGACACACGAATCTGTTTTCAGGGTCAATTTCCCGATCTCTGGAACAAAAAGAAATATTAGTAATCGAGTCCAGATGAGTCAGAGGTGAGAGTCAACGATATCTGTTTATAAAAGAGCTTGAAAAAACACATAAAAAAGGTAAAACTCACTCGACAATATAGGCGAAGTAGTTGGGCACTTGGACGGTACAGCCACATGACGAGATATGCATGTAGAGGTGTTTCATGTGCACCTGGGAACAGGAGTACTTTTTTTGTTAATTTTGTAAAAATAATCTATCATTTCAGTTAAATTCATCCTCATTTTTATAGTGAAATTTTGCCATCTAAAATGCAGACGATCATGTCTTGATAAAATTAAATAGATTAGTAATAGGTTATAATTACTGATTGATTTACATACCAAGATTGATAAAACACCAAGACTTCTAAAAACAATCAAGCCTATACTAAATAATTTAAGATACGATAAATTTGTTTATTCGGGTTAATATCATGAATCAAGAATTTTTATTGCCATTATTGTCCATTATTACAAAAAACAGGAATAGGCAAAGTCAACAGTCTTAAAGACTAATTAGCCTAGCATGACATACATAAAACAGATAAAACTTATATTCAAGTCACAGCCTAAAAATTCCTCTACACTATAAAATGGATTTGCAATGAGCCATTCACTTAAGGTAACTTTACTTTACTATTGCGGAGTCTGTATCATGATTGACGTTTGAGATATTATTAGTGCTGCAAACTGTGTGTAATCATCGTATAACAAAATATCCATACAAATACTTAAATGAGTAATTTAATATATTGCATTTCAAAATAGTCAATTTTGTGAGAAACAAAGTACAACTATCAAGTAAGAAATGGCTTCTGAAACTGACGACTCTATAAATGTAAACAGTTCAGTCAGAAGTTTAGAAGTATATTCTTGAATGTCAAATGGCAAATTCTTGTGTGTTATGAAACCCGTATCGTTTCTATATTAACTTTATCATTACACAAAAAGTAAAGTTTTCCCGACCTAGGCTTGGTAAATCAACTGGAGATTATACCCACACTAGTATTTAGTTACAATTTCTGACACTAGCTAGTTCAGCGATAGTAGCTTTAACAATACTGCCAGTGAAGGTTGCAAAAAGTGAAATCAGCTGTAAAAACAATATTACTGTTGTCATTGTATCAGTACTCAGGGAATCAATTGGGCAACTAAAGATCAGTTTGAAAAATAATATTACTTAATTAGTTCTCTTAATATGATTGCAGTGATTTGAAAAAATATCGTTCATAGCTCGGATTAAGTGTTGTCCCGTGCCTTGATCAAATTCCACGCTCGACTAATTTGCCTCGCTTGTAAACTCAATCGTGACCCGGAAACAACCACTTTCCATCCGTAATGAATACTATTACAATATTTTACTACACTGTTAGAGTGATTTGTTATACTAAAACCTGATCTGGACTCTTGCAATAAAAATGCTTCACATTGGATAAACTGGACTTTACAACCTTTTATTTTGTGCACGACGACAATGTTTAAACTACACTTTCTCTTAGCTGAACCTAGGGGTTTTGAATCGCCTCTCCATGACATAGGCTACCTTGTTATTGTCCTGACGTGTGACAGTGACACCCATGTCATGACACTCTAGGTTGACACAGAGTGTTTCCTGCAGACTAGGATCGGCCAGCAGTTCATTGACAGCTCTCCGTATCTCCCTGACATCACCTCTGTCTGCCGTCAACACCTTACCCATGTATGTCATGTTTCCCTTGCTCCTAGAAAATGAAAAAAATACTAACCCAAACAAATTGCTTTTGTACCATATTTTGAATAACATTAATTTGAACCTCGATAATTGTAAAACGTCTAAAATTCGAAGATATTGTCTGTTCCCTTGAGAAAATCTCCAATATTAAAAAAGATTATTCAGATGATTCAAAGTACTTTTGCCGCATAATTTAGCCTCTAAAATTAAGGGTTTAGAATTAAAGAAATATGATTCTAATCGAGACCAAATTTTGTAAAGATTTGTATTCCTATATTTACTCAGACGAGTTCGTAATACAAATATATCAGTAAATCGGACAAGGGTAGTTTGGAGGGGTTTTGTACCCCTAAAATCGGGTTTATTGTTTTTTTTACATGTAGTTTAAAAAAATTTCTAATTCTATCTTTTACTATTAGAATCAGCTTAACATTTTACAATTTAGTTCTTTAAATTTGTTCAACGGTTACCGAGATATTAAAAAAATCTAAACACAGTACATTGTTAATTTAGTGTTAATCTCCAATGTTAATCTTATTAGAGTGTAAGAAAAAATTAATATTTAACTTACCAACCTATATTTTTTTATGAAACTTGGTATTTAGCTTTATGTGGTTGAGATCCATACATTTATGCTTAAAAATCATAGTTGATGTGCATGCAAGCTAACCTGTGTACTCTTTTCCCATGTTATTCATATATAGAGAATAGGCAAACTCTTTTATTTATGGACAGATGTTGATAAAACTTGATATATGGTCAAAATGCCTACTTTATTGTCCCTCATATATCAGCAAACCTACATATTCTTTCCCGTGTTAATCTTATGGAAAATATGCAAACTCTCTTATTTATTGACATATATTGATCAAACTTGTCATATATTACTACTGTCATATTATAGATTTGGAATTTTGCTGAGGACTCAGGTCTGCTGCGACAGGGGTATTTATGTATTTTGAAAACCCCGGTAAACCTGGTGTCTTCGCTAATAAACATTGATTGAAAGCCAAATCTAGACACTATAAACATGCTCACTGTTTGATTTCCTCAGATGATTTCTTCAACAGTTGGGAAGGGTTGAGACCAGCTCTTCTCAGTAGAGGCACCAGAGGTCCGTACAAGCCATTGTCGTTTCTAGCCTGCAACAACCGATTGGGAGTATAAGTGTGCAATGTCATGACCCATAGAGATAAGGTGACCCTTATATTCAGAGGAAGCTGTTTACTTCATGGAAAGCCTGAATAGCCACCAATACTGAAACTAGGCCTACTTCATTTTTTGTACCCTGAACACTTTTTCAAGTTTTATTTATTTCACTAAGCACATTTTGTTGTTATCTCCTCAATTCCTCAATATTTATTGAAAAATCTATTGAATTGAAAAAATGAATTGTGTTGCTCAACTAAAAGCTGTCTGTATGCAGATGACACTAATATAATAATTCATGCTCCCTCTTCAGAAAAGATTGAAAATAAGGCGAATAATAATCTAACAAAGGACCATCTTTGTCTCAAACAAATTTTAGAGAGAAGATCAAATGCTTGTTGATTGAAAAGGCCTATTACAAAATTAGTGAGTTGTTAAATTATGGTAATTAACTAAGTAAGACTGAACTAAATAAAAAATTTATATATTTATTATTTCTTATTATTGTTATCTTGTTAAAAAATTTAATCTACTGTTTCATCTGTTGTTATTTTATATTTATTTTGTATAAAAATATAGCATATTTTTTCTGACGAAGCACCTGTACATATATAACGTAAAACTGTACGTTTTATGCCAATAAAATGTCTTATGTCTAACAGATCTTTCACGATACTTTACTCTAAATAACTAAAACTAACTTTTTATACAACTTTTCAAACAAAAAATCCAAATGAATTTATTTACAAAAGTGACTTTGAAATTTCTCAGATAGAACAAATAAATCTTTTAGAGCTAAGATTTGAATAAAATCTTAAGCCGGACTCGGACATTGATGAAATACTGTCAAAAATGTTATTTGGTATATTTGTGCTCAGTTAATGAAAATATCTATAACACAAACACATTAAAAATGATTTATTTTTCATACATAAACTGTAATTCATTTTGGTCTTTCTTAATATGGCACAAAACCTCTAAAAACATGAATTAAATTTTGAAAAGTAAAAATATAGCATTGAGAATCAATCTAAATTCATACCTGCAAACATCGAAGAAAAATTTGCAGATTTGCAAATTCTTCAGTTTATAGTTTTAAAGTATGCGAGGTGGTTATGTCTCTCAAGTTTGTATTGGGGATCAGAGACTTAATGGTTTTAATCACAAATACAATACAAAACATTAGGATGAATAACAATTATTTGTCATTGATTGAAACATTATTGTAAAAAATGTTAATATTAACTTCCCTGTGGGAAATGTCTTAGATCATGGACATGTCTAAAGGAAATATTTTTACTTGATCTAAACAGATGTTCTTATTCTTTTATCCCAGAAAAGAACAAAGATTACAAGCTAAGGGCCGAAAGAAAGAAGAAGACTGTCGCTCTGGGAGGAGAAGGACTAGGAACTGGACAGACAGTCTCGCAGTTTGGCTAGAGTACCTCGGGGTTGCAGTTGTTAGCCTACCCAATACGGAGAGACCTCCCATGTAGTCGAAAGCCCCCTAAATCGAAACCTGAGGAAGACCTACAGTTTAACCACATACCAGTTACCTTGACTACATAGGCAGTGATGGGATGTCCTGGGTTTTTCCGCAGCACTTGCAGCAGACAACCCTGGTGCCCCGTGGAGATGACGACAGAGTTCAGCTCATCCAGAACATCACCTTCTTCTATCTGGTTCTGGACAATTGATAGGCCCTCAGTTTATTGATTTATAAAGTTTTTTAATAGTACTGTTATAAGGAAATGTTAGAGGAATTGAAGTAATTTGAATGTATACATAACTTGAACACACTCCGTAGCAGCAGACTCATACCAAGTGAATTTCAATTGACTTAAGAATTACTTGTCATAAAACTAAATATTCTTCATCATAGGTTAAACCATATAAGAAAGTTATATCGATTTACTTATCCTCCATAATAATAACATAGAAAAGGTAAGTAAGTACGTTTGCTGCCATGAGGAACAAAGGAATTTCAATTTTTCAATATATAGTAATAGACCTTCACTAGATGAACATGTACACACAAAATACTAATAAAATTACTGAATCTCTGTTGTTTATTGACAGATTTTCATCGTAACTTTGATCTCAGAGCATAGGGAATTGAGTTTGAAATAACTCTTTATCCTTAGTAATTTCAGGAAATAATCAACCATTCTTGAGTTACAATAATTCAAAATATTTAAATGGTCGACATTTTAAAACTAAAATTATAATTTCAATCCCATTGACATTTTTTCTAAATGTGTCTTTAATATTTAAAGACACATGCCAAATTTCAAAATCAATTGAAAAGTGACTGAGATATATTTTGTAAAAATACAAAATGTCTGGTGTCTGGTTAAGTACGCATTTTAGGACGTACCCCATAGAGACTTTGGCTCATTTTGATCCAATAAAAAAGTTTGGAGACAGACTAAACAGACACCTTGTATACAATTTTGAACGAATGGTGGTTTGGCATCTGGGGACTCCATAACACAAACAAATTTTGTCCCCATCCTAGGTCTGGCCATGAAGAGTACAATAGAAGTTCTATTTCTGTAGGGAGAATAATATAATAAATCACACAATAGACTAACATAAATAATGCAATTCTTACATCCTCAGAAGCAACACTGTCTGGCAACACTTCAACAGCAATTGCTTTTCCTTCAACGAATCTGCAACAACCAAAGTATTCAAACTAAACAAAAAATTATAAATAATACATGGACAGTATAGCATTTTTCACCTTTTATTTTACGCAACATGTTTTGGTCTTTTGGTCCATTAACTATTAGCTAATAGTTAACTATTAGGTTAGGTTGGATTAAAAATGCACTAGTCTGAAACATATTAACTAAAATAAAAGGTGAAAAAGATTCTTATAATTTTATTCATAAATTTAATAATATGTATGGTAGGCCTACAAAATCCTTACCTTATCCCAGGCCTTTTGATATCCTTACCCTGCTTACTATATATTCATAAAACTATACTTTATAGCATGAAAAAACAATTATTACAGTGGAGCCCCGCTAACCCAAAATCCAGTAATCCAAAAATCCGCAATCAAGATCAGGAAAAAAATATTTATAAAATCTATAAAAAACATGATAAAGTTTATTTCCGAAAATTACAGTAAGTTTTTAAATTGGAAAGTGTAATAAACAAAATAAAACAGTGTCACAGAAAAAAAACTAGATTGTTTTAAAAAGTCTGTGTCATTCATTGTCGGAGAGGATATCACCTCTCTTTGAAAGCGTAATTGCGCCAGCGTCTCAGGAAGAAAATAGTGTTAGCTGGTGTCACGACGGACTGTTGTTCTACGAAGCATAGTGGTCGTCATCTACCTCACCTTCAATGTCCTGGGGTGGGTTGTTGTATGGATATCTCAAAACCATATCTACAACTTACTGACTGGTAAAAATTTAACCTTGCAGAATATTGCCATACATAATGAAGTTGGTTGTTTCTCATACCGCATGGACGTGATTTGGCGTAGTTATGTAGTTGCACGTTATACTAAAACTATTGTATGTAATTGTAGTATTGTAATTACTAAAATTATTGTATAGTAATTTATCGTTAACTTAATAACAGTCCGTCCGCTTAATCCGAAATATTCGCTAATCTGAATTGGGCATGATCCCAATTATTTCGGATAAGCGGACTCCACTGTACTATACTTTTCACCAGTTCCAAATGGTAAGCCTAGAAACAAGTACTGGTTTATCAAGACTTTTGTTTTCAAATCATTCTTTTATTTCACTTGTCACAATATTTCCAGTTTACAAACGTTAATAAACAATTATTGACAAAACTGTTTAAAAAATAATCATTTAATTGTATTCTCATCACTATGTACTATAGCTAAACAATTTGTGCGAACGAGACAGTAATTTATTGTAAGTTTGAAACATAAGACACTGGTGAAAAATTAAGAATAGGATTATTTAAAGAGGAAGCTAACACTATCTATCCTTATCGGATAGAAATGAACTATAACGCCTAACAGGGGAAAAACAACAACGTTGAAATATAAGTAGGCAAAGCACATTGTTTGCTCAAGCATGGGTGGAGCTAGGGGGGGGGTAATGCCCCCCAGACCTCTTAAAAGTTTATGAGTTTTTATTAGGCTACCAATCTTAACAGTTCTATTATAATTTTTTATTTGACACAGATAGTTTGATGAGTTTTTACTTTGGTTTTATATTATTTTTAAGTAAATGTCTCCTTTTCTCTAGTTTAGGCCATATTGTAACAAAAACTACGAAATTAACTCCGTTGCCCCCACTCCCAGCGTCTAACCTCTAACTCCGCCCATACATACAGTACACTTTGTTAGTAACTTGGCAACCAGTGGCTATTAACCAGTTAACTATTTGAATTATTAAAATTAATGGACAGAATATTCAAACGCAACTTTTACGAGTCTAGCCTCCTCGCACTGTTACTTACGTCAGGGACAAGCCCAGCTGACTGGCAGGAACGAAGGTCAGATGGCGGACGACGGGCAGGTCCCAGGACTCGTCCAGGAACCTGGCGTTGTCCGTGTCCAATTTAAACTTGAGCTTGCAAGGAAGCAGCAGCACGGACAGCAGGATCTGCGACAGGATCTCGCTGCCGAGCACTGACTCTCGTCCATACAGGTGCTTAAACTGCTTTGTCTCCAACTGGGACCAATATAGTGATCTATTACTACAATCTCTACCAAATTTTACAATAACTTTAAAATAACATTTCATTTAGTAACATCTATATTTATTAATTTTGTTTTAACCCTTCTCACATAGACTCCAAGCCCTTAATATGATTAAAACATAGAGTTTGGCTCTGAACGCCAGTTATTGTGTTTAATATAAACTGTAATTCTTACACAATACGTTACATCTCAGGGATATCTTCAGAATTTGCGAGTGAGTGCTATGCCATTGGCTGTTGGGCTATTAAGAGTCTGCATCAGTGGTGGCCATCTTGGATTTTAATCCGGTAAGAGCAATGTTAAATTCTGGCGCCTGTATCTCCATGACCTATTGTCATAAATTAACGGAAGAGGTGTCAAATTAAAGGTATTACAGTCCTCCAGGGCACCACCTTACAGAACTTCTTATTTTCGCTCTCAATAAAAAAATAATTATGATTTATTTTGTAAAATATTCCTGGATTTTTGTTTTTATATCAAGTTAAATTTTTGAACATATTGAAAAGGTCATGCCCTTGAGCCACATCTCATCAATGTACTTCCAAAGTTTTACATTGATACTTTGATAATTAACGCCACTACACACGCCAAAGTGAAGGTATATTCCGCCAAAATTTAACATTGCCCTTACGGGACTAAAATTCAAGATGCCTACCACTGATGCAGACACTTAACAGTCCTGTCTAAGGATCATGTCAGCCATAGTCAGTAACAAGACTACAAGATCGCACCACAATCATCTTACACTCATTTCTCATTCATACTTGGGTTAAATTGCAGCATAGTGTTACTCAATATGCAACACCAAATTTTGCAAGAAGCACACCAGTTCTCAGCTCACCAGTAGCTGGAAGGGTATGTGAAGACATCGGTTGTTGAGGCAGAGCCGTATCAAAAGTCTCATCCGCCCCATCTTGGTCCGCACCTTCTCACACTTGCGCACCTTCTCCACTGACATCTGGTACAAGTAGGCGGCACTGGACAACACTTATGTTAGCTAGATGTTTTCCTAGGAGGAACATCGTTCAGGAATCGAGAAATACTATTCAGATTTATATCTGGGACACCAGATGACACATGAAGATTTGTTACTGACAAACACAACCTGATTCACCTCAGACCTTTCATTATCAAAATGTTAAAAAAGGTCATTAGTGTTGGTAAACACAAAAATAAGACTAAAAGTAGCGGCCTCTAGTGACAAAATTTTGTATTATTTGCTTTGTACGATTGGATATATAGTGTTTGATATGACAGCTGGTACTTAATTTATATTGTAATTAATTCTATGAAACAAAATACATGTTTTCTAGCCTCTGAGCTGATTTATTGACTAAATAATTACTATAAATAACTCATCAACAGCTCAAATATCAGTAGTATTGTGTTACGTCCATTTCAGCATTAAGATGCCATCATCAGACAAATAAATAACACAATACTACGGAAATTTGAGCTGTTGACGAGGTATTTATAGTAGCTATTTAATTCTATAAAATAATAACTCAGCAAAGATTTGTTAAAAATGACAATAACATTCTTAATTAGTTGATGCTTTGAATCGTGCAAATAAAACACAACTTGTTGCAGTTTTATTAGCTTATGACTAACAATAGACTATAAAAGTAATTTGAATAAACTGCGTTTCTAATCCCCCAAGGACACTAGGACTAGAAGTTTGCTCTCAATATGACGAATGTCACAGACAATATGACAAGATATTGACACAGTTGTGCTTATCATGTGCCCACTGTTATCACAATTGACAACTGATTCTTAATGAGCTGATGATACAATAGCATGTAAAAAACCTTTAACGACGCCTACTAAATATTTTTACCAATCTCGAATACAAAATTATTTGTCATAATCAACCTGCACAATAAAACTATAATTGCTTTTATTTAGAGTGTTTTTGTCCGACATGGACAGCATAGAAGAATAGACAGGCATAATAATTAACTTTTAAGTAATAAAATTTACAACAACAAGTTCTTTCAACTGATAAGCACACACTTATTGATCGAATGTTTAATTAGCGGTAAGAAAACATATTAAATTATTAACTAAACATTGTTGCTGACAGCTATAGGTGTGAAGTAATGTGAAAAAAGTGTGAAAACTGCTACATGGCACCAGAATAACATGATGATGATTATAATTAAGGTTTCACTTCTTTAAAAGTCAGCTCGCAAAAAAAGTTATTAAAAACATTTAAGAGTTATCTGAGATAATGTGTAGGTTATAATTACCTCAACAAAAAAAAACATTACTTACCCATATTTGTTAAGAGCAAGGCGCTCCAGCCAATGCCACGGTTCAGGATCTCGCCAGTATCCGAAAGAGTTGATCCGCACAAGCAGCCCTCGCTGGAGAATACGTTCCAACGACTCACAGAACAGCCGAACAGAGGGAGTTTCATCAATTATAGGCTGCTGAGCGCTCAGAAACTGAACAGCACAGCCTGTATAACATATTAGTAGCCTGTATAACATATAGAACTATAGGAAACTAAAATTGTCACTTGTCACTTCTCATAAAGTTAAACAGGAGATTATAACAGAATATCACACTCATCTTGTTATGGCCAAAGTTTTACCAAGTTTTCATTTAGTTCTATAAAGTTATTTTTAAGTTGAAGTTAAATAGCATAAATGCTCATACCATCGCCGATACATAATGTTTTGAGGGACATTAGGCCTAATAATAATTTTTTAAGAAATGTTACCGTATATTTTATGTATGGGATACCTTACATAATGGTTTTTATACTTTGATAGTATCTTAAATATTTATATTTTGATTTAATTAGTGGTTATCTAAAATCACTAAACTTCAGAATACTTTTTGATTTCTAAAAGATATGGTTTAGTTATAAAATGCCACCATATTAATTTATTTTCCATCCATCCAACCAATTAATTGAAGTGAGTAAAGCCCAGGCAGTAAGTAATAGCAGTAAAAAATTAATTAAGATACTTTTTAAGAAAATCATTAAATTTACATAATGTCCATGGTTTATTTTTATTTTTCACATTTTTCCAAGTATGAGCCATGAATTAGAACACAGTTTCTAGGGGAAAAAACACTTACCTTTGAGGTCTTTTATCATGGGATCGGAGACAGACATGCTTCTGATGTTAGTGTTGGTAAATACATTCACAATATGTAATGTTAAGAATCAAATGCTGTTAAGAGGTTAATTGAGCAGTGCATTACAGTATCCTGAAAAAATACCAGTTAGAGGGATTGTAAAAGTAAATTCTGGTTAAAATTAATTAAATGATGGTCCTGTACAAGCCATTTAATGAACATATTTATAAATGGAATTAAAATATTTATTTTTGAAATTAGAATCCAGTTCATTAAACACCTTATCGATTTTTTATTATGGGTCTATCTATGTTTGAAGCTGAATCACGTTACAAAAATATCATTTATATATTTATTACAGTAATAAGTATATTAGATTTCATGATGAGATAGCAAATTCATCATTAGGTTCAATAATTTCCGAGTTTTATTGAATTTATAAATTCCAAGATTTGATGAGAATCCCTGCAGGGGAAACAATAAACAATAAAGAAAGGGGATCCTCTCTGGGTGTCCAAACGCCCCTTCTTGAAAAGTGCAAAGATTTAGTAAATTATATAATGATGATATTCCGCAATCAAAATTCTTTAAAACTGAGCGTTTCTATTATTTAGTTTGTTTACATTATATATTGCCTTGGACATTCACATAACATTACAAACATGTAGTATTAAGTATACATAGATATGGTATAATCTTCATAAATGAATAGGCTAATTTTAATTTATATTTAAGTTATTATCTCTCAAGACAAACACGCTACCAGTTTGTATATCTGTACTTAAAAACTAAATTAATGTTAATTTCTAGTTAGGTTACCTGTGGAAAGTCAAATATTTACTTGGATTTGAAATATTTACTTTGGATATAAAGGAAATTTAAGTACATGAACCCAACAATGCTCTGACCTAAATTAATTAAATAGCCCGGATTTTTCTTAGTATTCTTTAAAATAATATAACTGTGAATAAGTCATGGTCATGATATTTCTGATAGTTGCATAAATATTAATTTTAAATGAGCAGATAAGGATTAACACTGAAGTACGTCTGGGACGTAATGGGAGGTGAATTAATCTAAATCTGACATCTGACAGTACTACTGGAAAAGCAGACAGAAATACACATCAAAATAAACAACGTTGTGCAGCTGACTTGATAAGATCAGATGACTGAAACTCTCTCACAGAGGTTGTATTAAGTCATATCATAGTTTAATCTGCATACTATATGACCGCATGTGTAACTGACTCTCTAGTCTATCTATACAACATACAAAAAATATACAACATATATGTCCATAAAAGTATCATATATGAATGATTCTTTCACCTACTTCGTGCCAATAGCTGTAAAAAATTATGTTTGTTCATGTAAAAAAATTTGCTTTTTTAAAATTGAATTTAAACCGTAGACGACCCCTGTTAGACTATGTGTCCACCTCATCCTTCACGATAATCATAAGATTAGCTTAGCTAACAATAAATATACAAATAAGTTATTTAGATAAACAGTTTCCTCAAATGCAGTATTTTCTCAAAAAATTCCAAATATAAATAATCTGTTACAGCACATTTTACATCTCAAATAATCTTGGCGTGTAAAAAGAGTACGAGAATACAACTGTCTAAATCTTTAGCTTACTCTGTGACAGTACCTTATTTTTTTCCATTAGTTTGTTTTTGTAAACAATTATTGAGGTTATGTTATTTCTCCAAGATGCTATGAAACAGTTTATTTGTTTTGTTTTTAAATGTTGATATTTTGTCCAATTCATCTTTTGGTTTTGTCAGAAGAAGATCTTTAACAAATGAGGAAAAACGCTCTTATTAAAATAATTGGATCTAATGTCATCCTAGTACCTTACAGGAAGAGTCATGTACCCAAGTAAGTTAAGTTAATCAATCGAAATGTTTATAAACTAAAGGTCAAAAGTAACTGTGCAGTCATTTTCTAAAGTGCTATTGAAAATTATTGTCACTACATTATGGTACATATTACATAGCTCCAAGTGAATTTGTGATAGGTTTGTACACACACAAAATACAAAAAGTTGTATCAACAGTATAGAAGAATGCTCTGAACTTATTAATCTTTTTTAACAAATTGGGTGCTACTGATGGAAAGAAGATTATTAATGCTGATCATTATCTGTATATGATGTTTCTTTGGAAATATGATGTCCTAAGTGACGTCATACTCTGCTTAAGGGAAAACCGTCACCAGGCCCTGAAGATTGACAATAAATAATTTAGGGTAATTATAGCAATAATATTATAAATTAATTATAAGTTACATAGTGGTACTCTATGGGCATATTTTAAATACGGTAGGTATTAGCCTATATCAATAAAATAATGTATCTTGGAAATATGATCAAAAATATCCTTGATCACCCTCATCCTCATCCTTGAAGTTTTGTTATAAGCTGTGACGGATAAACCTGTCGCCAAGCTGAAAAGATCACCAGGAAAGAGTCTATGGTAATAGACGTATATTTATAGATACATTTGTCTTGTCTTTTTTGCACATATTATTAGGTTAACAATTAACAAACACTCCCTAATACCACAACAGTAGCATCTGTTTCAATACTGACATTTTAGTAAACAGAGGCTTGTAAAACTGCGCTTAATAAAATTTAACACATCCATGCATATCTACCTCTGCATTTTAATTATCAGATTAGTACACTCATACTTCATAACTGATGTTTAAAAGGTTTCTGTCAACAAAATAAAACACTCGTATCTATGTTATTTATTATTTAGATATAGTCACTATATAATCGGAGTTGAGAATGTTTAATACACAGCTCATAAATTTGGATATAACTCTGGAATTCTAAGGCTATGTTCTCATTGGTCCACATAATGTGTAAGATTATTGTCGTAAAGCTAGAGTATATCAAGACTCCTGTACTGTTTTTCAAAAAATAAAACCAAAAGCAATGTAATCTTAATAAGCCTCTGCTAACTAATCATCCACCAACCCAAGCCCATACCTGGTCTGAATCGTAATGAGTAATGCCTATCAGTAATTCCTATAATTCCTGTAATTCCTATCAGTTCAAAAGCAATAAAACCTCAATGTAGTCTGTCACTTCACGTGTAAAGGTGAAGTAGAGGTCAAGAAATGCAAATTTAAATATTTCTTTAAAAATATAAAATATGCTCTGTTTATGTTGAAGATACCATCGTTGGATGCAGTCTAAAGAATTACAAGAACTTACTGCCTCTGAGCCACTGTCTGAGGAAGAAGAGTTTGAAATGCAGCAGACTTGGTTGTGCGATGAAAATAGTAAGTTTTATGGAAATAAATTATACACGGAAACAGCGAAAACACATATCACATGACAATGAATACTATTGACATATGGTACGGTTCACTCAAGGGCAAATAAGCATAGTGTTGATAAAAAAATCATTGGATGCAAGTCTGTAATATTCATGTCTTTAGTTTGAAGGCAATCCAATTACTTTCTCTATTTATTCTTGCATAGGCAGTAATAATCATTTAAATATCAACTTTTAAACATCATGTTTCATTTATGTTTCAGAGTGTACGTTTATAGTATTAGAACGGAAGATATTTGAAGATTCTCAAAATGAAATAGGTAAGTAGGTAGTTAAGTTCTCTTTTCTCAATTAAATTAGTTTAAATCAAATATACACACTCATTTTTCTCACTTTAAAGTTTGAATTATTTGCATTTAATATCATCCTAAATTCCAAAGGAAAAAATGTAGCCTTGCTTGGTGATAAATTCAGGCAATTTGGAGAGATTTACATAAAAATTCACATTGACAAATGTTTACCCTATAACAATGACAATAACATGAAACAATAAAAGGGTTCGAGAATCACACAAATCTTTTGTGAAAAATATTGAACCGATAATATTTGTTTTTATTTAGGCCTATATTAGACATAAGGTCAATTTCAAGTTAAATATGAACGAAGGGTGATCAGTGTAATTATCTTTACAGAAGCAATGGTAGGAGACACCAACCTCTACCTTATAGAAGAGGATGGAATAATGATGGCAGAGACAGGGATAATGATCGCTGAGGAATCGGTAAGAGGCAAGGGCAGGGGGAAGGAGGCCATCCTGCTGATGATGAGATACGGTGAGAATCATATTCTGTCACTGAACTAAGTTTTATTAGCGTTAGCGAGTTTTTGACATGGATATGTCCTTGCTCTGGAGGAATTGGCAATCCAACAGACCAAAATTTGAAACGGTGACGTCATATGGTTATAAAGACAGCTGTTTAGAGGAACTGAAAACATACCCTTTAGGCATATCCATGATCTAACCTATTTCCCATAGGGAAGTAAATACAATCAGTTTTATCCCTTTCAGTGCTATGTACTGATGCATTGTTGTTAGTTTCTATCCTGATACTGGAACTATCTCTGGAGTTTGCTGTTTTGCCACTAGAAAAGCAATATACACCAATAAAACAGTAGTGTAAATCGTTAGTGCTTTTTCTCATGGATTACTGGTTAGGGCGTTCACTGATGAGTGAAACATTGGAAGCCATTAGGAAGTACTCGACTCCAAATCTTAACGCAGAGCAATTGCAATTTGGCTTGAGCAAATGTGCGGTACAGTGGTGGGAGGGCCCCCCTAAAATAAACAGTGCCCAGATAGGGTGGAAGTTGACAGCCTAATTGGGATTGCAGTGGACACCTGTTTTGCTTTCCTTACGATTTGGTTATGGTAAAAGGGGGGAGGGGAAGGGGGGACTTTTAAAAACTTTTAGTGTTTGGTGTTTAGTAATAGTTTAACAACATGAATAACAAGAAAAATTCATAGCACTAAAAGGGTTAAATAATTTTTGACATAAGACCTTCATTCCATGTCATAACATAAGAAAAATATTTAGATTTTTTAGTCCTTACTAATCCTTACTATTCTTAAACGATTAGATTAGATTAGATCATTGAAATGGCAACCATACTACAATGTTGGTATTTTAAGCCAAGTATGAATGAGGATTGAATGTAAGATGATTGTGGCGCGATCTTGTAGTCTTGTTACTGACTAAGGCTGACATGTTCCTTAGACAGAACTGTTAATTAATAGCCCAACAGCCGATGGCAACTAATGGACCCACAGTTTAACGTGGAATCTGAACCACAGCCTCTGAATTACGAATTGGTCTAATTATGAGGATTGTCTATGTGGATTAATGTAATATTCAATAGTGTGGACGTTAATCCACACAAGAGAACACCACATCAACACCATCTCTCACAACCATCCACAATTCGTGACCTCCAAGTAGCTGGATTACAGGACGTCGCCAAAGTCCCAGTAATTTTAAGAGCATTACAATATTGGCATGTCTTTTACTTCACTATCAAAATATTTTGTTAACTCGATATAATACTGTAATGCATTGATATTTATTATTATATTGATAATGTAATTGTTTAATTTTTTTGTAATTATTGTTTTATTTTTTTCTAGTTAAATTGATTCCATAAATTATGCCAAAGAAATTTGAGATTATGCTGAATTCATAAATAGCTCCACCATTTAATTTTATAAAATTAACCACCATTTCATGTTTTTAATGTCCTAATATAAGTATGCATGTAAATCTTGATTTTATTTCTTGAACAGGAGTTGAAGAACTTAACGTGAAGAAATATCTTGCAAAAATATCACTGTCTAATGACATCAGCATAAAAATGTTCAAGAAATTTGGATTCGTAGTGGTAAGATAGATTTTAATTTTAAACCTTTTTAATATTATATCCTATTTAGTATATATGTACAGTGCTGCAAATATCTTATGTTTCCATTTTTTTTTATTTGAAAATTATTACACAACCAATGTATTGCGTACAAACAAATACGTAAAAGGGAAATTTATTGGTGGGTCTCCACCTTCCCCCTCTATAATGACAGTATAAAAGAAGTAGGTGTAAAAATTTCATGATAATTTGGTTGATGATATCTTATCTTTACCACGTCTGGAAGCTGAACTACTTTTTCCAGAAATTAACTACCAATATGGCTTCGCCGTTTGCTTCTAAAATATCAATAATTGTTCAATACTGGTCTAAGCATGGACAAATCAGTAGATGGCTAGAATCCTGTATCGCACCACATGCACACAAGATATTTTCATTGTCTCTAAGAAAACCACATCTTTGCAGATTTGTTTTGCATTTTGGTACCTCCGCCATTAAATGATTCAGGGTCCTGGGTAAGTCTCCTCCAGGAGGTAACTCATCACTGGCTGGTATGGAAGAGTTGGTCAGTGTGGCCTCCCACCTTGGAACATGATTGGCTCAGAGTTACCCCTCTGGAACTCATGTTCCAATAACTAGTTTTTGAGATGTCCAAACATGACAATAACAATTTAAGTGGTCAGCAAACTCTATCCATAGTTTATGTAAGTTTTGTATTGCAACCTAGTTGGTTTTGTTAAGATCAAACAAAAACCTTTCATTTTTTGACCAAACATGTTTTACATTGCACCGATTTAATTTTGATTGGGCCATTTTTCCGTAATTTTAATAAACTATATTTGAAACTAAAATACAATTTAATATGGAAAAAGTGAAATGCAGTGATTGAAAACCAGATATTTGATAATGTCTGCTGGCAGCTATTGATTTAGTCTTGTACAACTGTTTATTGACTTATTGCTCACAACATTGTGTCAGTTTTTGGTAAAAATTTGGCAACTGTCTTTTTTTATTGATATCATATTCATCGTATAAAATGTGTGTCTCTCACTTCTTTCTGGAAATGCACTGAGAGCGTTCACTGGAGGGTTGTTTCCGGTCCGCTTGTTGGTTGTAGAAAATAAGGAAATATGCAACTGGGACTAAATGAAGGATTTGTGAATATCCTATAAAGCTTTTTGTAAAGAGAAGTAACCTCTCAAAGTTTGCAGATGTTTAATGGACACTCACACAGTATTGTAAACATGATTGTAGGAAAGTGAGAGCAGTGTCTTCCAAGAAATCACGCTCTCTGTCAACATTTCATCTTCTTGGAGATCTTGGCTCGAAGATCAGACAAAGCAATTTTACATCAAGACAGAAAACAAACCTCATACATAATATTATTTGGCTGTGATATGCATTTTCATTTTACTAAAATAAAATATTCCTATTTCATAATGTGTAAACTATTAAAATATTTTTAAACAATTTTGAGTTATGTTTTCCTCTAAGAAATTATGTTAGACTAATTCGAGGATTTTTTTTATTTATGTTGACCAGGTTTGATTATTTTAAACTGATATAGCCTTTTTAATGAATGTGATACAATATTATTATATTTTTTAAGATAATTAAAAAACTTCCCCCCTTGTTTTTGCTATCCAAAATTTTACTATTTATCATACCAATCTTTGCACCCAAGATTTATAGTCGCCTAAACATGCATATTTCATTTATGTGAGAAAGGACCTAGGAAAGCATCATTGAATATATAGTTTTATAATGAGGAATATCATAATGTTTTAAACGGAATTTACTCAGTTTAGTTTATTTCATGAATGAAAATTCTGGTTCCTGCCTAAAAAGCTGGTATTTTGTCTTGGAGAGACACAGATATCTTGTAACTACAATACTAGAGAATTGGATCACACATATGAATAAAACCCTTCAAGTTAACTTCAACATGCATATATTACGGTAATTACAGAACAAAGAAACCATAAGGTTTTTGGTGTCTAATCGGAAGAAGAGGGTTATGTCTCCTTCGCTTCCCCATCCTCCACTGGTGTTTCCAGTTCCTTCCCCGTAGCTTTGGTCTCCTCCTGAAAAAAAAACAATGTAATAATCTACCAATTTCAACTAGAATATATTTATAAAAATAACAATAATAATAATCCTATTGCATTCAAATTCTTTTTCAGGAATTTCACATGCTAACTATGACTTTGATGTACATTCTAGTACAATGAACTCCTGTGGTCAGCATATCATGCTATACACCGTGGTAGTACTAGCTTTCATAGACTAGGATATGCTACTGCAGTCGTAGCTTCCCAATTAGCTCATGAGACTAGGTGAATTCTGGGGGACTTGAGATCACATTTTTTGTTACTAACTAATCCAGCCTTTATGGATTCAAATCTAGCCCTTTAACCCAAGTCAGCCAATATCTTTACCATTGGGACAAGCTATCCACTTGATAAGGTAGGCAAATGGCCTCATTCTCCAAGTTGCAGAATGTTCTCAGTAGTTATACATTATTATGATAGTAACTCTCCGGTGCGTGACTAGCCCTCTCCAGGTCTACGACAGGCAAACACGCTGATTGAACCACTCAGGAAGGAGTGGAAGGAGCTATTTAAGCTCACCAAAAGGGTATATCCGCTATGGCTTCTGACAGGACACGGCTATCTGAGGAAACAACTCAAGATCATTGGACTCTCACAAACAGACTCCTGAGAGATCAAATTCTGTGCGGAGAACGTCGAGTCTGCTACTCACTTCTGGCTCGATTGCCCGCACTGAGTCAGAGAAAATTGAAATCCCTTGTTAGAGTCTTTTTAGACACTGAGGACTTTTAACCCTAGAAATGATAAAGTCGTAATTTACGACGCATTTACATATTCAATAAGAATTGGCAGGTGGAGGCATCTGTCGTCAGTTTTGTGGAATTGTTAGACACTATCGCCTACGCGACCGTGTTTCCCTCTGGGGGCCAACAACCGAAACTGCTCTTTTAGTACACGAGCCTGCCACCGGGCAGGTCTATAACCAAGTAAGCGCTTTCTTTTCCTAGGCACTGGATGGCCGTGGTGGCTAAAGCGCTGCGCTGACGAGCGTAACGTTCTAGCCATTCGGAAGTGCTAGGGTTCGAATCCTGACCATGAGCAATCCCAATTTGGCTTGCAAATGTGTGGTGTAGCGGAGTGGAGGGCCCACATTAAATAAACGGTGACCGGCTTGGGTGGAAGTTGACGGCATTTGTAGGCTTAATTGGGATTGCAGTGGACACCTGTTTTGCTTTTGTGGTTAGTGGTTATAAGGGGGGGGGCATGTTTTAAGCTTTTTTTGTTTAAACTTTGATATTTCAAGAAGATATTAGTAATTATTTTTATGTTACAGTTAAGAGTAAAAAGCTTATCACTTCTAGGGTTAAGGAGCTAGGTGTCTAGAGCTGTTCGACTAACATTAATCAGGGTGCTACAAAAGTCCCCAGGTCGAGGTAGCATGAGGGATGCTATACCCTAGCCTTGAGTTTAAAAAAAAACTCCAATGGTCGCATGGATTTTAATACCTACATAAAAGAGTGCTCATAGAAGTTACCTCTTTTATAATGATAACATGTGTCTGAAAATTAATAGTTAGTAAAAAAATAGTTTGTATAAATTATATCCAACTGTAAAGAAAAATAACTTGCGCCTAAAGTACTATAAATAGTGTCTAGGTCATGTTTATTGCAATCCGTTCAGACTCCTGATCGAATACATTTTCGCTGCTAATTTTCATCCAAAGAGCATTTGGGGGTTATAAAAGGTCAGTATTGTAGGGGATTGTAGGAAATACACACATCAGTAGCACTGGAAGTAAAAAATTCTAGTCACCAAAAAAGATATTAAAAAGACAAAAACTTGGTGACCAGAAGATAACTTTTGTGATGCACCTGATGAAGGATTAAAAGAAAACAGGAAGTGTGTCTCACAGCTGTATAAAAGTAAGCTAAAGCTGGTATAAAGTGTTTACCTCCTCGATGATCTGGAAGAACTCCTCTTCGGCTGTCTGCATCATGAGATCGGCAGCCGTCGGGTGAGTTACAGAAGGCCGGCTGTCACGTGACCCTGCGCTGTGAGCCTCGCTCTGCCGCGTCTTCACCCGCAGTCGAATTTCTCTCATCTTACCCTCAATGATCTTCTCCCTTCTGCTCTCTCTCTCGAACATCTACTCAAGACAGTTTATAAGAATCACGATCTGCTTGCATTTTACACATTCTATTTTAAGTAAATTAGTAATTCTTGACAATAATTCATGTTTTTAATTTATTTTCTTTATAACTAAATCTTGTTATTTTCATTTACTTACATACCTACTATTACAACCTAGAATAGTATGATAAAATTGAAATAAATCTGAATATACTGACGGCAGTGAGCAGCGACTTGTCGTTCTTGGCCGAGACAGCCAGATTCTCGGAGAACTCCACCAAGTACGCAGTTCCTCGGTCATTGCCCACTGCCACCAACTCGCCAAATTCATGGCACCGCAGGCACCTCAACGGCTCGTCACACACCTGTGTCAAACAATCATATAGCATTAAGTATTAGGAACCATTATAAGTATTATAACACATGAAACTATTTAAAGAGGCTAAAGAAAACTAAAGCTATACCAGATTCTACCCTCCAATCTTATGATCATGACATAAAGTGCACTAGTCCTACTGTAAGATTTAATGTTTTGTGTGAATAAATTTAGTATTTTATTCTTGACGGCATAAAAGATGAAGATTTGCAGTAAGTTGTAAGGTACTGTAAAACCTGAAGATGCTATTATAAAAGTGAAACTGTATACAAGGTTATGTTGATACATTTTATGACTGAAATAACAGTTTAGAAGATAACTTCACCGGAGTCCCGGTAATCCGAACTAATAAGAGACCTAACTCTGTTCGGATTACCAAGTTACCAATTGGATTATCCGAAAAATGAAGAAGTTGCATTAAAAGTGATAATAAAATCCATTATTTTAGACCCAAACTATGTATTTAGACTAATTAACTTACGTCTTATCACAATTTACGAATAGGTTTGTCCAATACATGTTTTGCCTGAACGGCATCAAGTGTTCCTGCAGGGAAACTCTATCCTTTTAGACTCGTCATAACAAATATAAAACAAAACACATATTGACAAATAAGAACAAACAATGATAAAGCATTGCCGCCTGTATGAATATTTTTTACGTGATCAAGGCCATTGCTGAAGATGAATTTATATAATAAGTAATTTGCTGAAATGATGCGATGATAAAGGGTCGGACCGTGAGAATCGAGTCTATTGTAACGTAGCTACGAGTCACGTTGTCACGAGTCTATTGTGAGTGAAGCCGCCTACGCTATTTTGAACAACAGTGTACTGCTAAATCTGCATACTTGAAGTTTTATGAGACGATGGGAAAACTTTGCATTGGCTAACAGGTTTTCTTTGATACGTCAAAAGAGAATAACTGAATTCTTATGTTTCAAAAAGTAATTTATTGTAGTTAATTAACTTTGTGAACGATTTACCATATAACAAGTGATTCCATGCTGTAGGTTTAAGTATTTTAATTCAGATTACATTGCTTCGTTTTTAATTTAAACCTTTTTCCCTATCAGGTAGTTCGGATTACCGGGCCTCCTGTGTACTATGGAGTTAAAATTGGTGGACAACTTAAATACTACGCTTCAATAACTTAGTCAAAGAATAGTATTTTGGCTATTGGATTTTATATTTTATCTTTCTCCCACCACCATTCATGGCAGAAGTATTTTGCTTTGCAAATAATTTAAAAAGACAACCAGGCAGAGATATGTCTAGAACAGATTTCTAAACATCAACACTTTTACTATCCAGCTTATCTAACAAGAGACGAAAATTGTGAGCTTTCAGAAGGAAATTAAGTAGATAAAGTAGGTCTTAAGTAAGAAATTATGTTATCTTAAACAGGCTTACACTGTAGTTAAAAATGGGTATTATAAAACCTAACTCATTAGAGTTGTTATAAAAGTGAGCTACCAACGGGGTAACATACTGTCCGGTAAGTAAACAATGCTAGTTTGAAACTAATGTGAAACAACTTTGACTAATCTTGAGTGGTCAATTCTGGTTAGCCTATGTCTAACTATGGTACCTCGTTACACAGGCATAAGGCTCAAAGCAGTTTAAACTTAAGATTAAAAACAAACCAGGAGTCTTAAGAATATAAATAGCACATTATTTATACTTCTTATTTTAAAGCAGTATTAGCTGACTAAAGAATATGCAAAGCCATTTAATTAATTATCGGTGCATTAATTAGATGAATATTTTTTTGAGTGTTGTAATAGTGATGACCTTGACACTGAGGCATGGCTCGCGCTGGTTCTGCAAAATGTCCCAGGCGTCCACGGTGCCGTCCATGCGAGTCGTGTAGAACACAGAGTACCTGGTCGGGCTCCAGCTGCCACTGGTCAGGAATGCTCGGTGGAAGCTGTCACAAAGTCATAAATCTGTAGTTGGAAATTGATGTTTACTTTTTTAATGAGGGTGGCAGCCTCTCTTACCCATACTTTACCGCCCACGTCAATATGAACAGTACACATATCAAGCAGGTGTAGAGGGAGCAATGTTAAGGTGAAAAGTTATGATAAAACTGACTGGAAACACCACAATCTAACAGGCACCAACTATGCCTAAAGCCCCTACAGACAATGAGTTTGAACTGTCCGTTCTTTCTCAGCTAACCACATTGTATGTAAGCAAAATTTGGATTGCACTCTGGCCAAAAAACTGGGCTGATGAAATTCAGTTAAATGGACCACTGTCAGACAAAACTGACCTTGTGGAGGCAATTGGAGCCTTCAGTTTGAACTGACAGTATGTAGGGAGCTTAAGTTTTTGAGGCTGCCAACAATACAATCTATGCCAAAGTCTCGCCTAAGGTATCTTGTTTCATCGTTAAAATATATAGTGAAGTGAATTTCTATGGACAAGACATGCAATTTCCTCTAGAAATCCATCTGCAGTAACCCTTGACAAATTTATATTAATTTTGTATTCACCAATCACTAACCATAAATAACCTTTATCATTATTATTATGATTGATCATCATTGCCACTGAGACAGTGTTTGATTTAAATTTTCTCATGATCTTATTCTTTTTATTCTTCCTAAAACCTCTTCTTATATCTATGTGTTTCTGCTTTCATTCTTCATTCCACATCCATCCCTGCTTAATTTTGGCTTCTTTTTCTGGGATTTCTTTTTCCTTCTTTCTTTCCCATATCTTTTTCATCGTGTTGCTGTGTTCTTCCTTTCTTTGTTCCGTCCATTTTTTCCATTGTTTTTTATTCTCTTCATTTATTTTTCCTGACAACGTTCCAAAATCTGTGTCTCTTTTGCATTTCTATGGTATATAAATAACCTTTTTGATTTGTAAATAAAACTGTTGCATTATATTTAGAGATTACTTAGATTTATCCCATTACCTGGTCCATACAATCGACGACTCCTTGCAATCCTCACTCCAGATGCGTGCCGTCCAGTCACCGATCGTCAGGAAGTTCTTGACAAAAGCAGGGTTGCGCTGCAGCGCGTACACAGGCCCGTGATGCGTCTTGTATGTCGCACCAAGTTTTTCGAGTGGCGTCTTGCCCTTGCGGTTACCTGCTATAACTATCCCGTTCTCTGTACCAATCTAATCATCAAAAAACATGATTTAGACTAAATTATCCAACAAAAACACATTGATATGCTCTTAAGAAAAATATTTTCCATTGTTCACTATAACATTTGATTATGTTCCAAAAAAAGAGTAGGTAACAAACTTTTGGATACTGTCCACGGCCATATATATTTTTATGGATTTATGCCCGGGCACCAAACTTTTGAAATTCAACATTCACTGGACTGTCTGTACCCTAAATTTTAAATATTATCTGAGCAAAGCTTATTTTTTCAAAGTAATAATTACATTTTTATATTAAATTAAAATTGCTCAAATATCACTATAACACTATTACAGAATAAGTACCAGTTTAATGTTTTACCTTACAGTTTAAAACGGAGACATTTAATTCTAAGTAAACCTTTTCAGCTTTTCTGTTCCCCTTGTTACCAGGTCATGGCATTGCTATCAGATTGTGCTGATACACTCACTTATTACTCGTCATTCTTTTTACCCAGAACATAATCTTATAGCCCATTCTTGGAAGATAATTGCATGATGAGATAGAAAATGTTTTTACTGTGGAGAATAAGAATCATAGTAAATGATAAGACACTACTTATGACAGCACACTTCTTTGTAGTTCATGGGAAACTGATTAAATTCTGACTACTGAATTGGCCACAAAGTTAGGTTACCAATGAGAGTAGCTGGCAACGTGGCCTGGCCACATCATCTAATAAGGATCAAATGTATTGTCTCCAAAGTCAATGTGATTGGTGATTACTGACCATGAACCTGGTGGGTATCGTGGGTTCGTACTCCAGACAGCTGGCTCCAAGAGCTCTGTTGAGGGACTGTTCCTCGCCCTTGGTCATGTCCAATATCAGCGTTTCCATCGGCTCACTCAGCTTACGCACATCCCACCATTTCACCTGCAAAGTACAACGCGGTACAATAATTTTACATTTTAGATACAGTCACAGGTGAATATTGTAACTACTTATTCTTAGTCTCAGCAACAGTATCCTCCCTGGAACCTATTTGCAACCTCCTGTCTCACGGTGTTGATTTGAAACACTTTGAATCCCATCACAGAATGACATGGAATGTCTTTGCTAATAAGAACAAAGTAAAATTAACACTCTATAAATGCCTGTCTTTAGTAGGTGCTGAGGAGGACGTCTCCATTACAGAACCAACAAACAACAAACAGTCTCACAAAAGAAGTCCAGACGCTCACCACACGGTCGTGTGAGAGTTAGGGATTTAGGGATAATCTGTGGTAGGGACAAAACTTATAAAAGACTGAATAACAGTCACTCCTTGTAGCAATGCTGACGGTACCCACAAGCATCCCTTATTCGTAATTTGTAATCCAAAAAACCAAGGGCATTTAAAAATATTAATTTATTTTCCTTGCCAGTTTATACCGCAATTCGAAATATGGGTGGATGGACTGCAACCTTTTTAAATCCTTGTTTTCCGACGAGTTTTTGTCATCAGTCAAAAATTACATGAAGCAAAAAATCTGCCTGTTCGTGCTCTACTGCTATTGGATAACCCACCATCACATCCATCTGAGGAAGATTTGGTGAAAGGGAACACAAAAGCACTCTTTCTGCCTCCTAATGTGACCTCACCTGTCCAACGAATGGATCAGGGCGTTATCGAATGGTTAAAAAGGTGGTATCGCAGAAAGAACATCCGCTCAATCTTGGAAAATCTGAAGAAGGTCATAGCTTATTTGAGGCTATAAAATCCCCGAAAACTCAGACAGCGAAGATGAACCCTTAACCCGGATTTTACATAATGATGCCAAAAACACTTTTGATATCGCCCTTTAATAATCTACAAAGACCATCCTCATAATTAGACCAATTTGTAATTCAGAGGCTGTGGTTTGGATTCCATGTTAAACTGTGTAAACCCTTAGTTGCCATCGGCTGTTGGGGTATTAATTAACAGTCCTGTCTAAGGAACATGTCAGCCTTAGTCAGTAACAAGACTACAAGATCGCGTCACAATCATCTTACACTCAACACTCATTCATTCTTGGCTTAAAATACCTACCTTGTGGTATGGTCGCCATTTCAATAATGTAAAATATTGAGCAGAATACAATGTACACTCCAATGGAACTTTTGTGGATAAAAAAAATGGAGGGCCACAGCAGCTAAGTCAAGAATAACATAAGCTAAACAAAAGTGTATCACTTACTTTTTCAAGTAGCGGTAAGTAATTAGTTTTTTTTTCATTTTTACTGTAAAAACAATTTGTACACTCTGTGAAAAACTAATTATTTTTCATACACAGTACTCACAGTGTTTTAGTTTATACTTTAGAACATCTAAACATTATTTAGAATGTATAATTACTTGGCTTAAAATACCTACCGTACCTGTAGTATGGTCACCATTTCAAATAATCTAATCTAATCTATTGTTCATAATTTGTTAATTGTTTTTTCTTTTAGAACTAATACATAGTCTAATTTATATAGCTGTTTTTATGTTGTTTAACTAAGTGTAAAAAACATATTTTTTTGTAATATTGTAGACGTATTTTAGTTCTTAAATCATTCATTTCTTTGTTCTGAATGTATTATTATTTTTTCAATAAATATTAGATTTTTCTGATTATTCGACCTCATTTACCATTCCGACCATGGTTCCGGTCCAGAAGGAGACAGATGAAAGGGGTAATACTAAAGTCAAAGTGAACAAGCCTCCAGTGTGAAAGTGTGATGTCCAATAAAGTTTGTTATAGTGTAAATGTAGGGATCCTTCACATAATTTTTGTACTGCATGTATTAATTTCCATTTAAAATGAGAAATCATTTGATGTACCGTACCTGACCATCAGAAGAGGCAGAGAAGAACTCAGTGCCGCTCTTGGAGTTGATCCACAACACCTGATGGGTCGGGTCTCGGTGGGAGTTGGCGAGGGAACTGAGCTCCACAGGGTCACCACCGCGACGGGTGTCCCAGAACGCCACCTGGCCGTTGTGAAGGCCACTCACCAAGCTGTGCGGATCCTACGACAAGAGTTCCACTGGGGTTTGGAAATGAGAAATAATGATAAGTTGGAACTATATTGTTCAACGCACACAAGAGTGGGATCATGCAATCCCAACCTTTAGTAGGTACTGAATTTATTTACTTTGTTTCCATGATCTATAAACGCCCTTAAAAGTGTCTGCATGGGCAGTAGACTCATCACACATTGATACCTACTTCTACAGTAACTAACTAGCTTATATATTTATAACTAGTTTGATTTGACATTTCTCAAAGTATTCAAAGTGTATAAAAACAGTAGTAGATAAAAAATTGAAGGCCTGTTTTTTAATCTAATGACATCTTTAATATAGTTTGGGTAGTTATTGAAAATATTTAGACACAAGTAGGAGCGAGTCTTCTCCAATAAAGTTGTTTATTTTTCACAATTGTAAATCCTCAACAGTAAAGATTTTTCAGTACAAACATTTTTTATCTTATTCTTAACTACAAAATTGGCAGGGTTTAGCTTCTAACACATATAAGAATTATTCACCAACAAAATAATATATCTTTTGCATTATCATTATAGACTGTTCTTCTATCTGAATGAGGAGAAGAATATAAAATTAAACTTTTTATTCCAAGACTATGTTGTTTACTCATCCACCCAGCCTTAAAACTTAAAACTTATTAACATCATCTTCGTTACAAATTTACTTACCTTTGGGTTATATTCCAAACAGACAATTGGCACTGTGGGTTGAAGAACTAACTCTGGCTTATTAGGATTTTCTAGAAGAAAACAATAATTAATATTTTTTTTAAACGTTGTGTATTTGTTTTGACAGCTTGCTGACCAGTTCCTGGATAAAACTTAACAAATTATAAATATATATATGTGTGTGTGTGTGTGTGTGTGTGTGTGTGTGTTTTATGTTATGTTATAACGAATAATATCACATTTTCAGTTAGCTGAGGATATTCATACATAGTTATACTTCAAATATGTTTTTAGGTGACTGGTTAGAGGGAAAAAATAATCAAAGTAGAAGATTAGGGATGTTATGGGGAGGATAGGCAGGGTGGGTATATCTCCTTAAAGTTAAAAATAACTTTACATACAACTTCATTTACCAACCTCCCTGAATACAGATCAAATTTAGCCCAACTATGCCTATCCTGTCATACATAACACATGTACTCTTTGCTGTAGCCTGTTTATCTCTTACATAAAAATTATACCCAGGCACAGAGACTATACTGCCCTGGGAGAGATTGGTGACCCCCCCCCCGCATACATCCCGTCTAATTATTATTTACTTCTGGGATCCACCCCTTCCTAGACTCATCGTCAAACTTACAGTGTCTCCACTTTGATGTGATCGCAGTGTCTCCCTAAACTCTTAAATAATTATCTGTACTAGGGGTCCCAAGTGTAAAAATTGTTCATTTTAAAATTATTTTCGTTCATCATAAGTTGGTGTATGTAAACAGTTGCAACGATCTCTTTATGTTTGTTTATAATCTTACTGAAAAATTTACTCAAAGGCTCAAAGGTAATCAGTTATTTGAATCATATTTAAAAATTTGCCACCTCCAAAAATCCACTCTGATTATATTTTTAGATTCTCCAAATATTCCAAATTACCTTTGCAATGGCATCTCTACCTACACAACTGGTAAACTATACACAACTATACACAATGGTGTATAGTTTAAGGCAAAAACAATAAAGCACAACTCTTCAAATCCTCCCACCAGCTAATCATACTATATCATATATTGTGTATACAGTATTATAAACTGTGTATGTCATATATTGTTTAAATCATATATTGAACCTACTGACCTACTTGCCAGATGTACGAGTGAGTGCTGAGATCTGGTGGTGCTCGCTGGAACTCGAGGTTGCAATGAGTGACGGCCAATCTAGAACCACCGTCTGGAGACCATGATATGTGGTGAACTGGTCTTTTGTTTGAGCTCGGATCTCTGAAGCAGTAAAAGTCAGATTATATGATTAGAAATATCTGGTTGGGCCCTTCTCTTTATTGAATAATGTACAACCTCCAAAAAAAAAATGGGAAAGATGAAGTGACTTATAACAAGTCTCCTTATTGAACCAAATAAGTCTAAGTGGAACCCCAAAAATCCTAAATTTGTGTAACACGTTACTGGTGAATAAAAATTAAAGATTTTGTTCGTTACTGTTTAAGATCAGAAAATTCAGGAGATCCTTTGGCAATTTTGGGATAGAAAGTGAATAACATCGGGTCTCAAGCCAAGGATTAGGATATCTTGGAGGTAAAAGATACAGTATTAGTTTATGTTATGGAAACTGAGGGTTATATATTCTTATTCTTGAGTGATTAACCAAAACTATAAGGGTATTTTAAGGTAAAAATGAGTGAAGGAGGAGTGTGATGAATGTAATGAATGAGGTTTGTTGCTGACAGAGATCAACTGATTTATACGCCAGGATCATTCCTTAATAGGCCAATGAACAGTGCTTTGATTTAGTATCAAGCCATCACAATATTTTGTTAAGAATTTTCTTAGGATCGAACCAGCGACCATCACAATATGTAGCAGGAACTACGGCCAATGAACCAACCCTGCTATACAAAAACCTTTGACATTTTGACTCAACAAAGTATATTATTATTACTTGCAAACTACTTGAATCTCAGTCGTTCAACGTGAACGTATGAAAGAGCTATTTTGATACTTTAACACCCCTGATGTCAAAAAAGTGTCGAACTATTGAATATTTACTATATAGTATATACTTTTTTTAATGGTTCTAATGGAAGCTCTAAAATCAGATCAGTTGTCATTACCTGAATACATTAACAGTCCTTGATTTGGATCTTTCAACTAAAGCCGACTGTTCTTCATCCGCGAAGTAAAGTTCATAAATATTCACTGCATTGTTTTGGAATATACAGTGTTCCATTGGCTGTAACAAAGCAATAGTTCAGTTTGAATAACACACACCACTTAGGAGCCTAGATATATAGTCATGATACAAAAGCTTAAAAATCTAAGAAGATACACAGTTTTTCAAATAATTTTTATGGAATGGTAAAAGTTATCCATGACAGTAGGTAATTGTCACGAATCAATCTCAATTATAGAGGTTGGCCTTACCTTCAAGAGATTGCCCTTATGTGATCATAGAACAGTCATACATTAAACATCATGTTTTACTTTTCAAAAATCCACATCTAATAAATGCATTAATAATAGCGATATAGAACAAGACTACAAGATCGCGCCACAATCATCCTACTCATTCCTCATTCATAATTGGCTTAAAATACCTACCTGGGTAGGTCGCGATTTCATTTAAAAGTAAAGTAAAGTAAAAGTATTGAAATGGCAACCATGCCACAAGTTAAGTATTTCAAGCCAAGTATGAATGAGGATTGAGTGTAAGATGATAGTGACGCGATCTTGTAGTCTTGCTACTGACTAGGGCTGACATGTTCTTTAGACAGGACTGTTAATAAATAGCCCATCATCTGATGGCAACTAAGGGACATACAGTTTAACGTGGAATCCAAACCACAGCCTCTGAATTATGAACTGGTCTAATTATGAGGATCGTCTTTGCAGATTAACGTAGTATTCAATAGTGCCACATTAATCCATACAAGAGAACACTACACCCACTGCTCACAACTATCCAAAATTCGTCACCTTCAAGAAGCTGAATTACAGGACGACGCCACCATTCCAGTCCAGTTCATCATTTACTGTATTAAATTTTAGTTCATATTCTTAAGTATGTTTGTATTATTAAATATAAAGCATGTAAAAATGACACTGATTTTTTTTACGACTTGCGTAGGAAACATTTTTTTTTTCTTTACAACCTTTTTGTTTACAACCAAAAGGGACTTATGTTAGTTTCATTTCAACATGTGAGGTGTACGGAACAAAACGACAGAAGCCAATCCCACTATGGAATCGAATAGCCCTGTGGTTAGATCGTTAGGTCAGTTAAATACAAAGTGTATAACGCAATAGGTTCCATGATGAAGATGGCAATTCCTTCCATAATCTCCACCTTAAAACTCTAATTAAAACATACAGACCGGAAACCACTTGGCCTTATAGTAAGCCAACTGGAGAGACTGCCGCCTTAAAATCTACCACTCACATGGGAGAGCTGCAGCACGGTGTGGATGTACATCTCATCCTTCTCCACCTTCTTGCGAAACCTCATAGTCTGCTCGATGTCCAAAGGGTTGATGTCCTTCGGCCAACCACCCTCCGCGTGGTTCATGCTGTGCTGGTCGTACTCCGCTCTGATGGTGTTTAGCTGTCAAAATTAGTCTCTTTATGTAAGAGTTTATTTTTCTAAACATTAGAAAAAATAATTTTAAAAAAATAAAAGTTAATTAATTGTTAGAAAAAGCAATAAAAATAAACCTCATTCATATTTGATGAGGATGTACTGAATATGTAAATCTGATATAGTTTCACCTGATTTGAAAGAGCTTAATAAAGTTTAGGTGACCCAACATTTTACCAAAATATGAGTGGCTGATCGAGCGAAGAGCGTGATGTGCATGATTACTGACAGCAACATAGATGCTAGTAATAGTTGACTAGCGATTGGAAGACTGGAAAAGCTGAACCGTCATCACCTTGAGTTCAATTTTCTTCCTAGTAGCTAAAGTAAAGTCAATAATTTCCCATCTTTACCTCCCCTACTTTTTACCCCTTCCAACTATTCTAAAGGGTCCTATATACGGTCAGTTCGGTGTGAACAGTCCAAAATGGCAGTGTGTAGCTATATACCAAATCGATGTGAGCTTACACAAAAAAATTGAACTGATGGAATGAGATTGTGTGCGATTCGTCACTTCAGTTGGAGACATCAGTCATCTGTGTACACGCACAGACACCGTTTTAACAGTAAAATTTTGCATGTGTTGGTTACTATGTCGTCACTTGCGTCTAGCAATTCATCCGCATAATTATTTAATTTTTGTAATTTAAAGAGGTGGTGAAAATTAAATCTTTGTAATTAATTGGGACGTAAAACATTACATTTTTAGCTTATTACTTACTATCAACCTTAGATGGGGAACAGCCCACGAGGAGTTAGTGTGTAATCTTAGAAGCATAGGTACATACATACATACATTAAATAAAAGATCTTTTTAAGCATCAGATGCAAAGATACTTTTTAAGATCTTACAAAAGCATTAGTAAAATGCCGCAAACCCAACTTCAAAAAGGTGACCGACTCAGAAATTGCAGCTATTCAAAGATGGCTCGAGTGGTCTACACACGATCGTGTGTAGACCAATTTTTGGCGATTTGGAATTTGGCGATTATCAAATCAGATAATCGCCAAATTGACACACTGAAGTGAACGTGTGTAGGCAATCGTTACTTTCAGTTAGAAGTAACATTTAATACCCCCGTCGCAGCAGACCTGCGTTCTCAGCGAATTTCCAAATCAATAACATAATGATATATGACAAGTTTTATCATTATCTGTTGATAAATATGAGAGCAACACAGAGTTATTCGCCTTATTTGCATTGTGGTGAACACACACACACACACAGACCTACAGTAATAGATTCTTCCCTATGGGAAATTCGCTATAAGCACTTAATGTAAAATTCTGTTAGTGGATAATCATATCAGACTTCTTAATACCCCAAAAAATTCAATAAAATTGAAAAAATGAATTTAAAAGGAAGAATATTCAAATTGAACGATTTAATTGTTTGAAATCATATGTTAATTGAACTGTACAAAATTAATAAGCTATCTATATTGAAATACAGCAATAATATTTCAAAAATAAATATTATTATTTATAAGAAATAAGATCTTTGTTTAAACATTAACTATGTTTAGCATGTAAGTAAATAAACAAAAAATATGTTGGCTTTAGACAATATAAATTATCATAATATTTATTTATATTAAAAATTTAAATTTTAATCCATTGATTAATTTTTTAAATCTGCTTTCCTTGTCATATTAAATAAATAAACAATGTATTTTTGATTGATTCTTATTTTTAAACATTTCATCCCAGTGCTGGCTGAAAAAGTGTAATTTTCAGTGCTAATTTTACACATTAAGAGTGGGCTATTTACTTATCTCATCCATCTTTGATCAATGAGCAAGTACAATTAGATTCATAGTGCAGTAACAGTTGTGACTTAAATATTGTGATGTGCACAATGTCATTGTTGAGAAATAAAATTGAAATAACATTACAGCTCAATGTTCTTGGATATCACCAATCTTCAAGGCAAGTGAAGATATTAACATTAAACCATGACGACCACCGATACATCATTAATAGATAAAGTCTACTCTATTACAAACTATAAATTTAAAAATGATAGCCTTCTATCGGAAGTATTGACACCAACGAAAAATGTTACAAATCCGTGGTCATATGAGAGGCTTGAATTTTTAGGTGATAGTGTTTTGAATTTAATTGTATCAATTATTCTTTTTGAACTCCACCCTTCCGAAAAAGAAGGACATTTGACTGTACGTAAAAATGAACTTGTAAGTGGACGCAAGGTGTCGGAAGTGTGTAAGACATTGGATCTCATGAAACTTGTACCAGAGAGTTCAGTGAAATCCCTGTGGAGGGAAAGCGATACTTTAGAGGCTCTAATAGGAGCAATTTTCCTCGACGGAGGTTTCACAAATGCAAAAAACTTTGTTTACCGTTATTGGAGGAGATTGTCCAGAGAGCAAGTGACTGTGCCGGTGGATGCCAAGACTCAACTTTACATTTGGACACAAAAGCGGCAATTGCCCCCACCTGATTACGAAGTGACAGATGAAATTCAGGAGAAAGGGATGTTCATAATAACACTCAAGTTGAAAGGAACTCATGGATACGGCTCTGTTAAAGTAATGAATGAGCAGAAAAAACAAGGTGAAATACTTGCGGCTAAGGTTATGTTCGATAGAATTGAAAACAGGGAAAAGTGGAAAATTTTATTGAAATCTACTGGTGATTATATAACCGAGGAAGATTTGATTAAAAGCTGTGAAGATTTTAAACTGAGGCTAAACCTCTGGTGCAAAGCCCACAATGTTCGCCCTCCGTGTTTTGGAACTATCGAGAAAACAAATCAAAGGAAAATAAAATTCACTTCTTCAGTTATCTTCAGCGATGGTAGAGTTGTTTATGGAACTAGTACTAACAAAACTGCTGCAGAGAAGAAATCAATGTTGAAAGCTCTTCTAGAACTGTGTGATGAGGAGAGGGAATCCAACATTTTAAAAAATAAAACAACATTCTTAGAAATCGACCTGTGCACCCCTAGAAACTTTAAGTCACTCCTTGATGAGTGGGTGGTAAAAAAAAGACTCGGTCAAATAAAATATTCTAATCAAGAGTTCGGAAATAAATTATTCAATGTTTCTCTTTCAATACTAGACAATGATCTTGGGACAGTATGCGTAACATCTCGACGGAAACGACTCGGAGAGCAATATGCTGCAGGATTAATGATAGAAAAAATAATTAACGTTTCAAGGTCTAGACAAATCGAAGAAGACTGCTCCGAAGAGGATGAAGGATATAATAATTATAAAAATGAGCTTTATAAATGGACCCAAAATAGAAAACTTGCCAAGCCTGAATATAAAGTGATCAAGGTGTCTGGTCTCGGACACAGGTTGTTGTTCACGGTATCGGTCAGAGTTGCAGGCCTGGACAGCGTAGTGGCCAGTGGACACTCAAAACAATCAGCTCAGCAGAAGGCAGCTCGATTGATGCTGGACCAGATTAATTGCAATAATCAATAATACTTCACCAACCCTCAAAGATGAAATTGGCTCATTTCATTACAAAAACCTGTTGTAACTTATCAATTTATATATTTTTACAAATATTCATCTTAAAGAATAACACTAAAAGCTATATAAAGCATTAAAATTCAATATTTGTTCCTTACCCATATTGGTTCATTCACACAATTTATCGGTAGCAAATAATTTATCTTGTGATAAAAATTGTGTTGTGGCCAAATAAAGTATTAAATTATCAATACCAATCTCTCTAAAGAATGGATTTATTTCCCTTTGGAAAATAGCTTAGATCATGGATATGTCTAAGGGGATTTTTTTAGTTCCTCTAAATAGCTGTCCTTTTGACCTTATTACGTCACTTCTGTTTCAAATTTTGGTCTGACGGATTGCCAATACCCCCACCCCAGAGCTAAGACATATCCATGTCAATAATGAGACACCCCATATGTATTTCTATGTATACTAACGAAACCAAAAGTTATGTTTTAGTATTATTAGGTTGAAAATAATTAAAATGTCATACATTTTAAAATAAATGAACTAACATCGTGTTCAGCGAATCTCTTACTGCACTGGACTCCCCTGTGCACAGGATCTCGCAGAATATACTCATCCATAAGACCACGGTTTGGCAACAAATTGTCAATATTATTCGGCCCATAATCACCGAAGAAGCACTGCCTTCCAAACTCACTCCTCTTCTTAGTGTACACATACTGATTCTCCATTGTATTTTTCTCCTATTTCAGGTAACGGAATTGGGGACAATTTTTCTGAAACAAATCATATATAAAAAAATAAATGTGTCACTTTAAAACTAGCAGATGAGATAGAATAAAATTTATTTAAAAATACACTTGTGCTCAACAAAAAACATAAATACAAAACACATGGTGTTTGGTTAATTTATACTTTTAACTGGAATGGTGACTTACCTAGGTAGGTATTTTACGCCAAGTATGAAATGAGAAATGAGTATGGTAAGAAATGAGTGTAAGATAATTTTGGCGCGATCTTGTAGTCTTGTTACTGACTAAGGCCGATATGTTCCTCAGACAGGACTGTTAATGAGTTATGAACTTTATAGAATGAAGGAAATATAAAAAAGTAGTGAAGGTATATTTTCTGAAATTATGAAAGCCCTTTAAGAAAATATTGCTCTTTAATATTTTTAGAAAGTTTTAAAAAATCTAAAAAGTTTGTTTTGCAGGTTTGTGAACATTTGTTTACATCACTCTTTACTTTTCATATCTTGAAAGTAATATTGAGAATGTTATATCAGTCACCATGAAATTACAGTTAAATGTATATTTGATTATTATTAAAGTAATTTCAGTAGGTGATCTAGAGAATAAAGACACAATGCAGATGGAATAAAGTAGAATTTTCTTTCATGTTGATTCATTTTTATCTGTCACCTAATTATGACCAATGTTATCTGTTGAACAAAAGGTTTTCCTTTCATTCTTCTCCTTGAATACCTTTCTATCATTTATATTGTGCTATGTTGAAGTGGATACATTATTTATTTATAGGGATGTTGATTGTTTGTATTCACTCTTTAGATTATTTTCATTTTTTTAATTTGATTTCAAGAATTTAACACATATACTATCTTCCTTTTGCATTTTTCCTAATTAAAACTATACACTCCATCACAAAGTAGGTAATACTTACAAATATAAAACCTTTTGTTATTTTTTAATTCCCTTTATAATATTTATGTTTATTGTTTAGATCCTAACATTTAAAAACTCTAGGGTGGATTTTATTTGGATACCTCCACTGTAAGTTTGAAAATGTTGCTATAGATACCAGTGCCCTTATGATTTTGTGCTTATCATATATCAGCTCATGAAGGTAAATAGTTTTTTCCATAAGGTTTTATAACGTTAAAAAACTAGTGTGGAAATGTCTGAGGAAGAATAATAATTATTAATGATAGTTTTAATCTACTATAATTTGAATAATCTGATCTAAAATAGGTTTTATAAGGCTACATATTTTATATAAAACCTAATGGCTCAAATTAGCACTACCTGTAAGATGGGTATAGTATTTGAGGTTGGGCAATTAGAATAGAGTAAACTTAATTTTACACTCTCACATAGATTGTAAATTTTAGTTTAAATTTCTTTGATTTAACTTTAAATATTTACTTATGTAGCTGTTTCTTATGTTGTACTTATGTAACTTGTTTCTTTCAGAGGGCTGATTTTTTTATGACTGTGATCGAAAGTGTTACCATCTACCATCTGTTCCCTAGTCACAATTAACAAGATCTCCGTGAAAGTACATAGCTAAGAATATTAATTGCAGTGGTTTTCCTGCACTATCTTGCTGCTATGACACACAGCTGTATGTACTTATGTTAATAATGGACGTGTGTACTTTTTTAATGTTTTGAAAGGGGTTTACAAATCTGGGTCTTGCTGTCAAATATTAACTCGTTTTTAGATAGGTTATTAGTCCCTAAATCCGGTTTGGAATTAATATAATTAATTAAAGTGTGTTCAGTGCTATATTAATTATGGTGTATTTAATTGGTTTTATTTAAACCACATAAATGTTTTCATTGAGTAATAAATGTGTTTTAATTTTTCTAATTAATTTGTATAATACAGTACATGTCTTAAAGCTCATTTACAATTTTTTTCTATAGTTATATTTTTTGTTGTGTTTTTTGACCGGTTTCTTTTTTATACGTAGAAATAACCTTTTATTGTTTATACAGATGTAAATATTGTTAGGCACTTGAAAATGGGAATAGTTTATCCAACTCTCGAAACGTTGTGTAGATTTTAAACACAAGACGCGTTGGAAAAGTCCAACTAATTGTTAATTTAATAATCTTAAAGCTCGGTCACCAGGTACTAAATCTAACGCTCGGATTGCAGTATTTTTTTAAAGGTTTCACGCTCATGTGATGAGAACATGAATTAACGTGATAAGAAGGTAAATATTTACTTATTAAAGATGTTACCATAGATGAACGGCAGCACTGTTCCTGAAATTTTATCGTCCTCACCAAGTCCCATAAGGTGCCTCCTCTCCTTATAATCCGTTCCTCTCTGATGTTACTCACTAGAGAACAATAAAGTGTAATAAACATTTGCCCCTCAAATTCAATAACCTAAATGCAGTTGGCAACATTGACGTGATTCATCAGCTGTAAGGGAGGTAGATTCTAAATTTGGTCATTGGTCAAACAAAAGCCAACCATTTGGTCCAGCCAGCTGCTGCAGCTTCAAAAACACCAACAGCCGACGGACGTTGAAGTCTCACGGTTTCGGATTTGTTAGTGCATAACCTATCATCATCTGTCACGAAGACAATTTTATTGGATTCAGCTGCTATTGTTTATTGTTAACTACACCTGTTATGGTGCTATGGTGTGTGAAGATGATTTATTGCAAAATATAACTCCCCGGCTTTATACTTTGAGTGGTATATCTTTTGAAGATAAGGTTAATTTGAATGAGCGGTCTTAATACTTCAACTGCCAAAGTCTACTGATCATTATGTATGTAATAATTTTCTATGCCTAACCTTTAAAATTTCTTTGTAAACACTTTAAATTTCTATATTGGTCCAACCACTGTGTAGACTATCATCCCATAAATTTAATTACAATAAAATAAGTTAGTGCATATAGGACAGTGCAATATTTTTATTATTAACTATTTACTGTTTGGGAATGAGGATAGTTGAAACATATTAGATGGCACAAAAATAGACTGGGACTGTGGCGTATCCTGAAATCCAAGGACTTGGAGGTCACTAATTGTGTTGTGAGCGATGGTCAGTGGGTGTGGTATTCTCTTGTGTGAATTAACGTCCGTACTATTAAATACCGGTACTACGTTAATCAGCAAAGACCATCATCATTATTAGACCAGTTCGTAATATAGAGGCATTGGTTCAGACTCCTTGTTAAATTGTAGGTCCCCCCTTAGATGTGCTGTTGACTGTTGGGCTACTAATTAACAGTTCTGTCTAAGGAAACTGTCAGCCTTAGTCCAGTAACAAGACTACAAGATCGCGCCACAATCATCCTAGACTCATTTCTCATTCACACTTGGTATAAAATACCTTATCTCCATACAGATTAGATAGTTTCTTTTCCTCCATATGATTAACTTTGGAGCCTGAAAATATAATGTACCATGTTTAGATTTTTTAATATATTGGTTTTTTTGAGCTGATTCTAACAGTAAAAGATAAAAGTCAAAAATTTTAAATTGCATGTTATTAATGCAACAAACCCAATTTTTATGGATCTGTATATATTTGATTATCTAGTTCACAAGTAAGGGCTGCTAATATAGTTATAAGTAAATTAAATGAACTTGAGCTCCCTTTAAACATTTTATTTTTTACATGATGCACGACGACATGATGTATTTAAGTTAACTTAAATTAAAGTAAAGTTTAAGTTAAAAGTACACTGTGAAAATGAACTAAGATTCAAAAGACATGTCGTGCATCATGTAAAAAATAAAATGTTTGAAGGGAGCTCAAGTTCATTTAATTTACTTATATATTATATATAAATATATAAATCATAATTGCTTAATGACTTGATAAATATCTTATGTTTTAAACGTATACACATACACACACATATATATTTATACAACTTTTAACGACTATTGTTTTTATCCTCTGGGCACCTAAAGATAAAAGAATCCTGGGCTTAAGTCTTGCAATGAGACCTTCTTAATAATAGCTTCTTCCCTATAGGAAATTCGCTAAAACAACATGAATAGTCTGTTGAGTGTTACATTTGAAAAATCGGGGAATAAATCAAAAGTAGTAAAATTAAATTTATAAAATGATTAATCAATTTTTTTATTTAATAAGATGTGTGTATTACATTATAGAAAAATTATTATAATATATACTCTGATGAGTTGTTTACCCAATATTCTTTATTAATATTATCACTTAATGTTACAATTTTGGTGTAGCACAGCTACAGTAATAGGTGGTAAATCCCATAAAATCTATAATTAGGTAACAGCAGTTTATAAAATTGTTTGTACCTGTCATGTTAAAATTAAAAAATAAATTAATTTAAAACAAATAAATGATAAATAAAAATTCAAAACAGAGCTTATCAACTCATAGAAGGTAGTAACCTAAAAAGCCACTAAGCTTAACTCTATAAAAACAATTATCCGGAAGAAAATCAAAGACCACTACAGTAGAACTTGGATAATTCGAACCTCAAGGGACCAGAAAAAAATTCGAATTATCCAAAAATTCGAATTAGAAAAGTTTATGCAAGTGGTTGAAATAAACAATCAAACATCATGTTTTAACATTGTATATTAAAAAAGTTAGGTTAATGAAGATATTATTGATTAAAAATCCTAATTTTTGTTAAATGTCAATAATGTGTTTGGAGGGATCCCGAAACTAGCTATTACAAACTTTTTCAAATCCCTTCTCTACCTCCTTGATCGCCGCTATTTATTCTTGCAACGTCAGAGATTTGTAGGTTCGCTTTGACGAAGCCATCATACACACGACGTGTTAACATGAAAGCAGACGACGAATATCGGAACAAACCACCACCGATGATACACACAGATGTCAATGTTGTGATTTATGAGCAGTAGTGGACTAGTGAGTGGGGTGGGCGCGTTGATCTAGCTAAAAATAGTCTGAGGACAGGAAGCCCGAACGTCGTTTCCTGGAAAATCGCACACAATGACTTGTTCACTTATACACACACTATAGATTTCCGCTGTAAAAACTTCGAATTATCCAAAATATTATTCGAATTAACCAAGATATTTTAACATTGTTTTTATATAAAATTCTAGGGACCAAGACAAAACTTCGAAATAAAGAAGTTTTCGAATTACAGAAGTTCGAATTATCCAAGTTTCACTATTTACATTTTTATATTGGGCTCATTTGGAAGCAGGGAGCTTATTTATCCTATGTCATATGTTCAATATACTATTGACCACTACGTTAATCCGCAAAGACCGTCCACATAATTAGACCAGTTCATAATTCAGAGGCAGTGGTTCGGACTCCACGTTAAACTGTAGGTCCCTTATATATGCCATTGACTGTTGGGCTTGTAATTAACAGTTCTCTCTAAGGAACATGTCAGCCTTAGTCAGTAACAAAACTGCAAGATCATACCACAATCATCCTACACCCATTTCTCGTTCGTACTTGGTTTTATTTACCTACCTGGGTAGGTTACCATTTCAGTTTAAAGGATAAAGTATAAAAGTATCAAGTACTTTATATAATATTAAATAACCTTAAAATACCTGCCAGGTAGCTTTGGTGTCTTAAAACTGAATGAATAAATAATTGTGAATAAATCATCCCAAAAGAAAGTTTTTCAAAACATGTCAAACAAACATATTCTACACGTAATGAATATTAAATTAAAATGAATCATAACTTTCGTAGTCTTTTAAGATTAATTTGGGTCAGTATTATTATTTAAAATATTAACTAACCACCCCATCACCATCATGTATAGGTGGTTTGAATACATATTATTCAAACTCCATGTAGTATTCAAACCACCTATTCATCGTTAATAAATTATCTAAATTTGACAGTTTCATTTTACCAATATGTCAAATAGCTCATTTTTGCGAACCTTTTTAGAGTATCTTGTCACATGAAATTTATATTAACTGTGTATAATTATGTATTTCAGGTTTATTACAAAACTATTGGTGTTACTATGCATTTCCCTCTCTTCGGGTACAGATTACTATGAACTTCTTGGAATATCAAAAGATGCTGACAATAAAGAAATCAGAAAAGCATTTAAAAAACTGGCCGTCACATTGCACCCAGATAAAAATCAGGTAAATTATACTTTATCATGTTTAAAAACATAAACAGTTATTTAACCCGAACTCGGATAATTTCCTGAAAAAGTGATTTTTATGGTCTGCATTTGGATATGTTTTTAGGATTACATTGTCAAAAACCTCCAAACTTGTTTTGTATAAAACTTATAATTGTAGATAATGGTTATAGACAGTAGTAATACCTTTATAACATTATTAATATTTCTACATTGTGAATTGAAAGTTTTTAATTTTTAATTTACTACTTCTTTAAGGTACAAGAATTCCAACTGAAGTGAAAACTGTCATTCTATATTGTTATTGTTACAGAAATTTCACTTATCTGTCTTGTTGTGACTTGAAGCATGCTAAAACTGTAAAGACCAAAACAACCATTAAAAGGGGTTTGGACCGTTCCCCATCAAAACATTAAAAATGCCACTGGCGTAGAAATACACAAAATAAAAAAAAGTGTTATTAATCTCAGTTTATTTCTTAAGTATATAAAACCCAAAATTCATTTTCACGTATAAATATCGTTATTGACATTTAATTTAATAACAGTCAGCCATAAAATAAACAACTATGAATCAATAATAATAAAGGCCTCTTATAGCAACAAAAATACATTTGTCTTTGAGATGATAAAAATATTGAAGTTCCTTTTCTGATGAGTATTATTGCCACCTCTCAGTATAAGCTATATATATAAAACAAAGTCATGTTAGTTACAAAATTTATTAGTCGAGAACGGGTGAACCGATTTTAATGATCTTTGATTTTTTGGATTCGTCTCTGCTCCAAGTAGGTTTTAATCATATTCAGTTTTGTATTTAACCTTAGAACTATACCCCACTAGCATGTAAAGTTTGTATACGTTAAGTTTATGAGGAAAGTACGTGAAGAAATTTGATCATATGCGTATATCAATCATGTGAATATTTTAGTACCAGCTGATTTTGTGTTTCTTTATTTTCACCAGTCGGCAGCAACGTCATTGTGCATCATTTTCAGCGAATTTTTGTGATTGTTTTTAAATAAATGTATAGATTACTAGTTGGTTTGTTGGTCCCAGTGTAATTATTAGTTGTTTTGTTTTGTGCGAGTGGAATTAATGAATGTTAGATTACGTGAGTATTATTATAAACGCTGCTACGATTCAGAAAATTCAATCTTTTCTATAAAAGCCGTATTACAGTTAGGTTTGTTAGGGTTTAGTTTGGAATGAATAGTTGTGAATCAATCCACTTAGATTTATTTGTATTGTGGGAATCCAATACTATAATACGAGCAAGGTTTGTATATATATACGTTGCATATAAAACGGCACTGAATTTCTTTATTTTGTATTAATTTAGTAGAAAATAAGTTCGATAGGATAATGTTCAGGAAAACGTGCATAATATTGTATCTAAAAATTTTACATTTTAAGAATAAAATGAAACAATACAAACCAAAACAGTGATAAGTTTGACAGTTCTAGATTGATTCGGGGAACAATATAAGAGGTTATGTTATATTTATTTTATTAATTAAATAAATGCCAAAAATTTATAATCTAAAAATTTTAACTTGGATAAATGTGCGAATAAACAGAAAAAAGACCAAAACAGTGTTTATAAAACGTTTGTTATTACGATACAAGAACAAGCCTTTATCAGTTATTATACATTATCATAGTTATTTTAAAATTTTTCAGTTGTACTTAAAAATAAAAGCAAATGATAATATTTCATCAAGAAGGTTGTACCAAAACAGTACAAAAGAGTTATTACGAAATTATTAATGAAAAAAAGTATTCAAAAACTGTTTTGATAGAAAACGTATTCGTTGTATTGCTTGAAGCCACTGTAACAAACCAATTAATTGATGTAAATTAAATTTCTCTTTTGCTTTTCCTCATCCTCATTCCGTTTATAACAAAATCAGATGATTACAGGCTAATAATAACGGTATGGATAATTAAACAGTAAATGATCGGCTTTGGCTAAAAGACGTTAAACGGCATCGCTCAATTGACTAACGTCGTAGCCGAGTTGTAGCGTGTCGGCCTCAAGAACTATAGGCCGCGAGTTCCATCCCCACCAGGGGCGATACTTTTTGTTCAGTGTATTAATTATGGTGTATTAAATCGGTTTTATTTCAACCACATAAATGTTTTCATTGAGTAATAAATGTGTTTTAATTTTTCTAATTAATTTTTATAATACATGTCTTATTCTATACAAGCAAAGCTCAGTCACCAGGTACTGTTATTAATATGTCTTATCGTTTCAGTATTGTTATTAACTATGCTGCCTCCCAAAATATCTAATCTTTCACAACAAAGCCTTAATGCCATTCGATTTCAGAACACGTCCAATCTTAAAGTTAACACATAACACATTAGGCGTTACGAAGTTCGGTAGGTGAGCTAGTATTTATATGTATATGTGTTAATAAGTTGTTCAAACTTAATACTGTAATTAATTTTAGAAGTAAGTTTATTTTACTTTTAAGATAACTTTTTCTCAAAGGGATTTTGTGAATGATTTTTGTGTGTTTACATCTTTGTAGGAGCGGAGTCAGCAGGGAACAGGGATTTCAGAGGGGGGAGGTATAATCGGCTGTCAAAATTTGTGGGCAAAAATCTTAGCTGGCATTAGATATCCAAGGATTAGTCTTTTGACTTTAACCTCATTCCCTGCTATTATGTTACTGTACAGTTTACTTATTCTTGCTCAAATTAAAAGTTGTATCAATTTATTTGTGGTGTTAAGACATGTCCTATTATAATGTTGTTTCCAGGGGGACCCAGAGGCCAACGAGAAGTTTTCCAAGGTCACACGAGCCTACGAGGTGCTAAAGGACCCGAGCCAGCGGAAACACTATGACTTGCATGGCGAGGAGGCGACAACATCCTCGTGGAGTCAGAGCCAGTATCACAGCTACTCTTACTACCGAGACCACTTTGGCATTTACGACGATGACCCACAGATCGTCACACTCAACAATGCTGACTTTGGTGAGGAATTTTTCTGTTTTATTTACTCCTAGATCGTTTTCTGACTTTTATTACAGTTCCAAGTCATAATTGGGTACAACCATGCAATACCTTGGCTCATGGTGATAAGAAGTTCACATTTTTTTAAAGCCTAATCAGCACAATTCTTTCAGTTCACTGAACAACAATTATGTCATAATTTATCCTAAAAGGGAGTTAAATAAATTATAGTATTTTAATTAGTTGAATATTCTAAACATATATTCTTTCGGTCAAAAATTAAATTTCGAAATTAAAAATTATTTAAGTTATGTGGTATTTTTTGTGAATTTTCAACACAAATTGATAACTTTTTAGATTAGCGATTTGCAAAACTACAAGTTGGTAGCATAACCTTACAAGGTAAAAAAAACTGACACATTGGAAGTTAAGAAAACTGAACATTTGAATGAGGTGGTAGGGAAGGGGGGGGTCACCTTGGAGCTTCGCAGACTTTGGGTTGACGAAGTGTTCTAAGGAAGATCAAGATGGCAAATGACGAAGATGAGAATAATTGCTCAGTGTGTAAATCGGTTTAAAATTATCAGAAAGGAATCGTCTGTGAATGTTTTCGTAAAGAATGGATTTGTAATAGAATAAGAACTTTATCGAAATAAGTAACAAAGAATATGACAAGATAAACGACTTAGCTAAAAAGTGAAATGGTATTGTGCCGCATGTGGTGACAGACTGGACAGGTTAGTAAATTTCACTCTCAACATTTAGGATTTAACTAACCTAAATAATAATGTGTGTCTTGATATTTTTTTTACAGGGATTAAATCTGAATTTTATGTTTGCTCAATTTTTCAGGGCCTGTTTAAACTTCTGTAACAATCATTCTCGAGTTGGTTCTGTGTTTTCCCAACAGCATTAGAATTCACTTATTTTAGTACATTTTGAAATATTTCTCTGTTTATAGTTTATAAAATTCTAACCTGTTGTCTGCTGTCAGCTGGGTTTGTTTGTAAACATGGTGTCGCAGTAATAAATAATAATTGTAAGTGAAATATTAGGAATAATGCAGTTTCAACATGGTAGAAACACGGTTAGTGTCTAACTGTTTCACTAATAGCTGTAATGCCTTGGAGTTAATTCAGAATTGGGGGCCACCCTAATAAAAGAAAAGGATTAACGATGTTGGTAAATTCCAGAGTCGCTGGTTTCCAAGTCTAGCGTGCAGTGGTTCGTCAACTACTACTCGCCTTTGTGCTCTCATTGCCATGACCTCGCCCCAGAGTGGAGGAAGCTGGCGTCCGAACTGGAGGGGGTGGTGATGTTCGGGGCCGTCAACTGTGAGGAGGATTGGGGCCTGTGTCGCCAGCAGAACATTCGTTCCTATCCCTCGTTGGTCATGTATCCTTCGGTAAGTGCTGCTGGCGAAATTAAAGATAGGAAATTGAGTTGGTTAGACAATGTGGGATGTAATCCTTTAGCGGATAAATTAACAAACCTAACATAGATGTTCCTCGGATAGTGATCATGAACGGATTTATTTAAAAGTATTAACCACTGAGAAAGCTTACTAGGCACATACTAAGGAAGATACCTAATAATAAATACTAAAAGAAGGGTAAATTTAGTTTCTTAGTTTTTTTTGCCTCAAGATAACAATTCAAAACCAATAGATGAAATTACCGTTTTGTGACCCAACAAATATTAGCACTATGGATTTAACCCAATTTGTCCTGTAAATGAGTATCACGATTTAAATGGATGTTAATTGTTAAATATTAAAATGTTTAATATTTTTAATGGAGTTAACATTAACAAAATTGTTCATTTTAAGTCTTTAAAAGTAGTATTTGTTTTGATAAAAAATACTTTGATATAACAATTTTATCATGTAGGCCCTGCCACCAATGTATTGAAAATGTTTGGCATAAAGTCTGATATATTTAGTATTTTAAGGTTTTACCTTAAGACTTAACATGATCAATGAGCAAGCCATCTTGTTGGTTTTAACAGAACAAACTTTATTGTTAACTGCAGTTCTGCAACACTGACAAAATCATATTATTCTTAAAGTAACTTAACATATATATAATAAAGTCCTTTTAACACTAGGTTTAAAAAGGTTTTCACCAACTGACCTCACCACCTCAAACAAGTGGTAAAGTAACAGTTTCTCAGGAAACATATCTAAATATTGTTTGTCCTTTTCAGGGAGAACGTTTCAGTGGATCGCGTCACAAGGAGCCATTGACTCGGTTTGTGCTGGACCGTGTGAAGATAGATGTTCGGGAGGTGACTACAGCAGACGAGTGGGCACGACTGACAGGCGACGCTGGACATTGGGTACTTCTGCTTTGCAACGGACAGTCCCAGCCCGACTGCCTTGCTGACGACGAACGTACCAAGCTGGCAGCGACGCTGGTTAGTAAATAACAACCCTTTGCTACTAAATAAACTAATTATTGAGCCAATGGTTCCTTTTCTGACGTTCCACCAGTTATGGAACCATGTTCCATAACTGTTTTGTTTTCCCGGGTGGGTTGTTAGCCCCCACATTCCCTTGGTGGACTGGGTTCGAGTTGCCTGCCTTTTGCCTACCTCATTAGTTCTGAGCCAACCTCAGAAGGTGTTTCCTACCCTGCACTACAGGGACATATCAGACTCTTGCTAACACCTTGGTTTGCACTACTGGGTCTGGCAATGATTGTGGTTTCCTTGTGATGTTAGCCATCGACAGGGCAAATAGGGAAAATATAGACAGCTTAATGGTTAGGTTAAGTTTGATAGGGAATATAGCAAGAAGAAAGAATGGAAACAGATTGATTGAATTGAGGAGAAGAGGAAAGCCATCCAAAGAGGAAGCTTCCCCATGAGGGAAGCGTTCATTGGGTGGACCAAAATTAAGATGGACTAATCAAATAATGAAAGATATTAGGAACATGGGTGCAGACATAAATTTGACTGAAAACAGAGTTGAATGGAGGAGGATGGTCTACAAGGCTAAAGATCAATTGAGATTTGTTGTGCCACTGTAGTAAGTTTTATGCCAGTAATAGGCAGAAAAAGCAATAGGCAAAAATAAAATTACCGAACATGAGTTAATACAAGTCTTTAAATGAACACATTTTTTGAAAGAATAAAAGGCCTGGCATTGTTAGTAATGTATGAATGTTATTTTTAATTCAAGGCCGGAGTTGTCGGAGTGGCAGCCCTGGATTGTATCACCGTGCCAATATGTTCTCAGCTGGTCCAGGGAGAGTACACCAGTACTGTTTATTGGATGAAGTAAGTGGTATTGCTTCTAGACAACACATATCAATCTTTTAACATTACATTTATGCGTTAACATGTTCACTGCTGGATTTAGTTTAGCGTTTATTGTTAAACCGCACCAAACAAATACACCACGATCAAAGCACGACCTATAAATTATATTATTGAGAGTATTGAAGTCTTGTAGCCTCTCCTGGTATAAGAGGTTGATGTGCTTAGTTTTGTAATCTTGAACCTTTATTTTTGTTCTTCAGACGTGACTAGGTCTCTACAGCCTTTTAATGCTCATCAATTAATTTGTGTCCACTCTTGTTGCCAGGTCACCGGACAGAGAGAGTTTCGGCACCAGGACTGTGCTTAGTGAAACGCCACGGGAGATGGCCAAGGAGGTGTTCACATACCTGCCCGACTTGCAGTCTCTGGATCCTGAGAAGTTCCAGGTTTGCTTCCTCATTAGTGTTCTTAAACTGTTCCGACAACTTGTTTCGGTGTAGACTAAGGTACTGGTCTAGTATCATAAAAATTGAGTTTGCTAGTGTTATGTTGGTTTATAGAAAGAGCTTGAATATCACCAAATTGAACTAGAATTATTGTAGTTTTCTGAATGTTGAATACAAAATAAAATTGGCAGGCCTATCAAGGTTGCTGATACACTGTGTCCATTTGGTTGTTGCTTGTTGTGTATTTTTAGCCATCAGAAAAAAGGGATTTGTAGGGATTATAAAAACAGAAGATGAAGGTCTCATTAACCTAGAGAGGGAGAGAAACAAGTTTTCCCAATCCCCAAGAAACCAACAACCAAGAGTATATTTCAAACTAAAGAGATGATTTCAAAAGATGTCATGCCTTATAGGCTCAAGAAGAACCAAATGTGCTTGAGAAGATTTTGTTCATGGCTTTCCACTTTCAAATAATTACACATTTTCATTTTATTGCATTCAATAATTGCTTTTGATAGGTCATTCAACAAGGTAGTCCCAATACTGTTACAATCTTAGTTATCTGACTCATTTGAGTTAATGTTTTAATAACAATCACTTGAATGTAGTGATGTGGGTCGGATAAATACCTAGTGGGTAGGGTCTTCTTACCCCAGGCCTGGATTAATCCGAGAAGTATGGGTATTTATAATAAGTTATTTACCCACAGCATTAAATAACCAGGTATTTAGCCACAATTTAAAACATTACTTTGTACTTTACATGTCTTCTTGAATGTTTCAGGATCTGGTTACACAGCTGGAGCTCGGCTCCGTCACATCCTGGTTGGTCGATTTCTCAATCGGTGTTGACAACGAGCTAGACTTGGAAGTCAGGAAGCTGCCGTCGATGTTGAATGAGATGCGAGTGGGTCAGTTTCTCTACTGAATTACATTTGACATTTACATTTACTTATATGAACATAGGTCTATTCAGAAGTCTTTAATCCAACAACTAGTAACCATGACAGTCAAACACGAGGTTACAGGCAGTTAGTGCCATCTGTCTTCAATTTAGTGAACTTTTAAGTCACCGAGCCGTTTTGCTGACTCACCAATGCCTGTGAGCACATTAAATGCCTATGATCTGAGGTACTTAGTGTAACCAGCTAAGGCATTTTGCTAACGAGCGAAACGTTGGAGCAAAATAGAAGTACAGTACGTGGGTTCGAATCATCACCATGATCAATCTCAATTTGGCTTTCAATTGTGTGGTACAGTGGAGAGAGGGTCCGCCTAAAATAAACAGTGATTGGCTTGGGTGGAAGTTGTCAGTATTTGTAGGCCTAATTGGGATTACAGTGGAAACCTGTTTTGTTTATTTTACTATTGTATGGTTATGGGGGGCACGTTTTATGTTGTTTTTTTTGTTCATATTGATTATTGAAAGAAGAGTTCCATAGTGGTTTTATCATTTAGTTAAGGCTAAAACACTTACTAGTTCTAGGGTTGAATTTAAAATTGCGAATTTAACATTTTTGTCATTGAAGAATAAATACCAGGATTAAGAGTGAAGAACACACCTCTAGTATATTTCCTCAATAATCAGTGCTTTGACTTTGAGGCGGATAAATCCAGCATACTCGTACAGCAAAGATCGGAATAGAATGGATTGTTTTGATTTTAGTATGAGTTTCTACCAAATTTTACCACCTACCTTTTTGAAAATTAACCGAGAGAAAATGTTTATTTTAAAATTTTATTCTTAAAACTAGCTCTCTAACTACCTTAAATTTAACTAAATGGTTAAATTTATTGCTGTCGTAATCGCTAGGTCAGGAAGCAATGAAACCAACAAACAGCAGGAATGACAAACATAGGTAGGTTCTTATGCTTTAACCATGTAAATCCAATAGAAGTGTCCAAAATTTATTCTTCATCTTACACACGTTACATTTCCACTGTCAGGTCGTGTGAATTGTGCTCGCCACGCCCAACTCTGTCAGGACTACTCGATCTCTCGCTACCCGTCCTTCGCTGTATTCAAGCCCGGCGGCGGTTACGAGTTCTTCCATGGCACACCGTCCGCCATCAGTGTGGCACAGTTTGCTAAGGAGAGCGCCAGTGCAACCAACCTGCGCACATTGTCACAGAGGCTCTTCCCCGAGCTGGTCACTCAGTCTCAAGGTTTGTTATGGCTGTCAGTGTTATTCCACAATAGTGACTTTTAGTGGTTGTGTCATTGAAAGTAGCATAAATAAGCCAGATTGGTTTAGAAATTAAATGTACTGTACTTTCTAGAGCCAAGCTGTTTGTTCATCAAAATGTGTTTTTTTGTAAATAAATTTAACTGGCTTTTTATTTTTAATAATCATGAACTGTTTGATGTTAGCAAAGACGGATTCTCAAACTATAACTCACTTCTGGAAACTTTTATGTTGTGCCTCTTATTAATTTAGGTTCATTTCTTAAGTACATTTAAGCACATTCCAATATTTTTATAAATCATTCACATATTATAATAAGCATTGATCTTTGCCTTGCACAGTTATGAAGTAAATAACTGATGGCTAAATATAGGCTTAATAGTGAAGGCCTATATTGGTAACAAATGTATTTTGCCTTAAAATAACAAAAATAATTTCCTTGTCCGATGATTGTTATTACCAATGCTCAGTAGCATTTAGGCTTGATCAAATTTAGATATTAAAATGGTAAAATATATAAACAGAATATCACAGTTATATAATTTTACAATAATCAGTCTTTTGGAAATTGTCATGAAGTTGTTACAAACATTTAACACCAACACATACATTTTGAGTAAAATATGAGTTAACCCTTTGAGTGCATTGTACCGATATATTATCGTTAGTTTCTATTCCAAAAAGTCAAGTAGCAAGTTGTCAACGATCCACGATTTAGTGAAAATGTTCTCTTTCAGGGGGAGGGGGTTGCCGAACTGTCACCTATAAGCTGAGCATAGGAGTATGCTGTCTTGCTGCTATAGTATATGTTATAGCCAATCAAGCGCTTTATCTGACTGTGCACTGGTGGTCGAGAGGTTTACGTGTTAATTGATAAGTGAACGTTGGAAGCCATTCAGAAGTGCTCGGTTTCGAATATTCACCATAAGCAATCCCAATTTGGCTTGCAAATGTGTGGCACAGTGACGGGAGGGCCTACCTTAAATAAACGGTGAAAGGCTGGGGTGGAAGTTGACGACATTTGTAGGCTTAATTAGGATTGCATTGGACACCTGTGTTGCTTCTTTTAAGATTTGGTTATGGTAAATGGGAACACGTTTGTTTGGTGTTAAGTAATTGTTTAACTACATGAATAAAACAAAAAATTCAAAGCACTCAAAGAGTTACTCCTGGAGGTTAGTAACATTAAGTATACTGTGACAGACGGGAACAGCGCCTGGTTCATAGACTTCTATGCACCGTGGTGTCCGCCGTGTCTGCGCCTTCTACCAGAGCTGCGCAAGGCGAGCCAACACTTCTCGCCAGAGGTGAGGTTCGGCACGGTGGACTGCACGATCCACGCGGCGCTGTGTCGCCAGCACAACGTCCAATCCTATCCCACCACAGTGCTGTTCAACCAGTCCCGACCCTCGCAGACGTTCCGCGGCGAGCACTCGGCCAACAGCATCATCGACTTCATACAGGACATCATCAACCCAAAAGGTAGTTTATGCTTATTCAGAGTTTTCTCTTTCCTTAGTTTAACACTATCGCTGCTGACCACTCGGTTCCGAGTGGTGACATTAAGGTTATAATCAAGATGGTAGATCTGGCGATGTAGTAGATTGTGCTGCCACCTGTTGGGATCTGATTGCCTTAACCAACCATTGCCTGCTCGAAAATCGTTATGATCCAATAGCTCGGCCAATTGTTGAGCTTTTTCCTGAAGTACAGTTCCCGAAACGGATACATTTTTATCACGATATTGTTTCATCCATAACATGACAGAACTTTCAACGTCCTGTAATTCGGTCCGTTTAGCTTTTTTACTCTGACCAGAAAGTCCACCTTTGTCTTCATATTTATTTTTATTTTTGACTATTGTATGAAGATTTGTTGTTGTTATTTAAACTCCTTAGCAATGTCCACTTTCATCATATGCGGGTTTTCTTCTACGGTTTGGTCACAATCACAAACTGCTACAATATGCAACACGATCTTAACAATAGGTGCAATAGATGTGTACCTTCTATGAATATTATATGCGGCGGGCGGAAGTGAGGGAAATTCCTCTCAAGTGATAACCTAGATAAAAATAAAATACTTAATACAGGGGTCTGGGCCGTGGGAATACGTTATATAGAGGTTATGTTCGTTAGGGGTTTCTTACTTTGGGTATTCGCTATACAGGGGTAGGATAATTACTAATAAACACACAAAATATACGTTATGTATAGGTTTTTTTAAGTATTTTGTTCGTTATATAGGGGTAAATTTTCTATTGAGTTATATGGCCTTTTCAAGGAATTGAAAAATAATACAATAAAATAATAAATAATAAAATATTTTTTTCACCAACTTTCATTGCAGCCGACTGTAAATATAACAGAAAATGTGTATTAGGTTCAAAATACCATAAAATGAACAGTTTAGAGCTTTTTTTCGTATGAAAGTCTACAAAGTATAGACATACGCATAACACCATATTACACTCTTTGCCCTGAAACTTTATGTCTTTTCTATTTTTTTATCTTTGTGAAGTATGCTCTCACACTTCATGCAGAGAAAAAGCTAATCACACGCTTTTATTTCCTGCAGCAACCGCCACCTTTCACGCCGAAACTTTATGCTGTGCGGCGAGTCCGCAGCCACCATCATATGATAATCCTATTTTATATCAATCCAACCTCTACTTAATTTTTATTTTACTTTCATTAATCTCAAAGGTGTATAAAAATTGAAATTTGATGATTTTGTCTATAATAGTCTGTAGTGGGTTTATATTTTGAAAAGTATGAATTATCGTTCGTGGGGAATTATACGAAATTAGATATTTCATTTGCTGAAATTAACCAATAAAACTATGTAGACTAATGTAGATTTAAGCATTATTTTTTTAATCCTTGTGCCAGCCTCTTTCTCCTATACTTTGCCCATCCAATTAGATTACCGATCCGTGATTGGGAAGTACATCAAAGAAAAATATGGAAGAACAGGCAAAGTACTAGATGGACAGTAGAGATTGGTTACTTCAGGATTTGAATCAGGATAATCGCTCTGTAATTCAGAAACCATCCCACTAACAACACTGCCACTAACTCACCAAATTTCATCGTTGGTAGGCTAGTTCTTCCTTTACCGTACTTAATGTTTCTAAAACATCATTGATTATTGTAGTCATAAAGCTGACAGAGGAGTCGTTCTATACGTCGGTCGGCCGCAAGAGTCCAGACTCGGTGTGGCTGGTGGACTACTTCATGCCGTGGTGCGGACCATGTCAACAGCTATCACCCCAGTGGAGGAAACTGGCCAAGGTATGGGAGATGTGTCCGTCTGGGAGAAGTTTTTGGAAAGAAGGTCCTTATGTGATACTATATAATCAAATGGTGAACTTTTAAATTAGAATAGTCATGATCCTTGATCCTTTGATTAGTCTCTAGTAATTGTTTAATAGACAAATGAGGTCGTCTGGACGAAGAGTGAATTGTTGAAGACAAAAATTAGTAAAGATCAGAAGTCATGATGGTTTTGTTATAAGGATTAGATAGATTTCCTATTTTTCCAAGTTTTACCCTTATCCAGTAACTAAACAATATTTGATTCTAAATTAAAATTTAAAATCATTATTGCACATAATCGTTATTGTATGTAAATAAAACAAGTGCACTTGTCAATAGTATATATAGTCAAATATATCTAATAATCATATATCCATACAAATATATATTCGTGTACAAAATACATATACAACCTCCGATTGTCAATCTAAGGAAGTGAGTGGTATAGAGGGGCCATAGCTGTGTGGCATGCGATTACGCAGCTCCCCCACCACAATCTCTGCCGTTTTCGGCTCCAGTGAGTTAGTCGTAGCCAAACTATGTCCATGTTAACATTGTCACTATGCTTGATGCTCCCGCCAAATGTGAGTTACGAAGTGTAATCCATTTTCTTTGTCGCAGATGGTGTCTGACCTACCTAGGGTGTATGTGGGCGAGGTCAACTGTGAGGAGGAGCCCGACCTATGTCACCAGCAGGGCGTCACCAGCTGGCCGTCCATCCGGCTCTACCCCATGCACAGCTCTGGGCTCAATACTGTGGCGTGAGTAAATACTACCATGTATTCCTCTTCATCTGTATAGGCTGCAGTAGATATTACTACCCTCCAGATACTAATATCACACTTTTTCTAGATGTACTTTGGTGTAGTGGTCAAAGCGTTTGCTGACGAGTGCAATGTTTGAAGGCAAACAGAAATACACGGATTGGAATCCTGACCATGAGCAATCCCAATTTAGTTTGCAAATGTGTCCCACCGATAATAAACGGTGACCGGCTTTTTTGGGTGAAATTGACAGCATTTGTAGGCTTAATCTGGATTACAATGGACATTTGTTTAGTTTCTTTTGCGATTGTGTGGTTATCAATGTGGGTGGGGGTATGTTTTGTATTTTTTTATATTCATACTGATTATTTAAAGAAGAGATGCATAATGACTTTATCGTTCAGTTTACCCTTGAGCAGGCGCTTCACCATTCAAACGGGAAAGGGCACATTCGGAGTTTTATTTCGCTACTTTAAATCGTACAAATCAACTCATCCTACTTGTTTTTATAACTTAGTATTGTATTTAAATGTCAAATAAATTGATAAAGTACAAGGTTTCATCGTTAATTAAATTAATAATTATTAAATTTTAGTATTAATTTAAATAAACATAGTTAGTAATTTTATAGTGTAAGAAAAGTTTCACTGTTGGTGTTACGGGAGAGGGCGCATGCGGAGTTTTCTTCAGAAATAATGAAATTGAACATCAATGCAAATCAAATATATTAAATGACAAGTTTTATAAATTAAATAAAAACAAAAACATATTTTATTCCATGTGTACTCCATTTAGAAATATTGCATTTCGAAATCTTTCGTCTTCTAATAAATCCATTGTGGAATCAGTACAATATAAAATGGAAACACAAAATACTCATATACTTGAAAACAGTCACAGCTAAAATGGTAAGTTATTTCTAAAACAGAAGGGCGCACGAGGAACTAAACTCCGCACTTACCACTAATGCAATAGGGCGCACGTAGAGAAAGCCTCCGCAAACTGACATCACATCTGACAAGGAACAAAAAGAGTGTGGGGGTTGTAAATAGTTTCAGGGAATTCCTGGAATGAGGCTCGTGAGGTACGGATCCTGACACATCTGCCGACCCTCAATATGCATGTTTATTTTAATAAAAACTACATGTGCGGAGTAAAATTCCACAAGCGCCCTCTCGAGGATTAAGTATTGCGATGTTAGCACCTGGAGGGTCAAACCATTCTAAAAGAATTGACTGTAAATTTTGATCACTCAATCCTCATTCTGTACCTAACACAATCAGTTGACAACAGGCTATAAAACTATCATATGGATAATTTTATATATAATGATCAGCTACAACAATTAATGTTTGCTAAAACACTCTAAAAATCATCTATGTATAGTGGGTGCCGTGGCTTAAAGCTAGCATGGAGCTATTCATGTGCGTACGGTAATGAGATCGATCGCCGATCAGAGAGGCTATTTGTTCAGAGTTTTTGTGCAAGTAAATGTTTTATTTAAACCATTTAAATTATGTTTAAATTGAGTACATAAAATAAATGAATTTCAATTTAGCTAACTTATATAATTCATATCTTATTCTATCCAAGCTAAGCTTGGTCTCCTGGAGCTATTAAATAATGGTCGTATCGTAAAGGTGTATTGCAGAAATTAAATTTGATATACAAGATTTTTATTTACACAAACCATCATATACATACATACATTAAATACATCATACATAAAAAAAACTAACGGTGACAGCAATAACACACCACACCGTTTGTCACTGTTACATTGTTTTGTGTACAAAAGGCATACTGTGTTGGTAGAATATATAAGAGAAATTATCAGGTGAGTAGATTACCGCTTCCCCGCTCAATCACGTCAATCAAGCTTGTTACAGCGAAACAGGCTCCCCAGGGCCTTGATTTTAGGGAAGATAGAAATAGGGACATATATTTTGCTATGAAGAGTTTGATATTTCAAATAATAATATTAAAATTTGTCACATTGTTGGTTCCAGGATGTACAGTGGCTATCAGAGAGATGCTAAATCCATTCGCCAATGGTTATTTAGCTTCCTTCCATCAGCTGTAGTGGAATTGACGCCAGAAAGTTTCCAGCAGGTGCTAGAAGGGTCAGATCCCTGGCTGGTCGACTTCTACGCCCCTTGGTGTGGCCATTGCCATGCCTTCGCCCCGGAATTCGCCACTGTGGCTAAGGTGGGTTGGCAAAACAAAATAGTATTCAATTCCTTTTAAAAACCACACTACTGTGTAGTGTTTACCCATTTATTATTTAAAATTATAATAATCGGTTTATATTAATATTAATAAGACGATAAAATGTGTGTCGTTGGAATAAAGACCCTCTTTCTCCCAGTATAAGATAAATATTTTCAGAAACTGGAGGGCCGAGTGAAGTGTGGTAAGGTGAACTGCGACAGTTACTACCAGGTGTGCCAACGTGCTGGAGTGTCAGCCTATCCGACCCTGCAGTTCTACCAACCTCAGTCCCACAGACCTCGCGGACTTGAGATCACAACACAGCTAGCTGACAAGATCATCAACCTCGTCGAGGAACAGTTGAGGCCAGCGACACAAACACACGACGAACTGTAACTGTGATATTCATAGCTTTAATGTACTTAGGTTTTTTTTTAATTGGGTAACACAAACATGTACAAAACCAGTTCATTACTTAGAAACAAGTTAAGGGTAATTTATGTTTACTTATAGCATAAACGTTCAGTGAATGTTTCTATCACATAAGTTATGTAAAGCCACTTCGAAAAGCTATTAAATAGAGACTCAAACAAAAGACAACAATGAACTGAGTTAGACCGACCAATTTAGTGATACAGAAGAACCGAGGTATTCTGTGACACATGAATTTGCTATTTATGGTTCGAATTATTAAATAGAAATAATCTTCTGGAGTGGATGAAATGATTGATGACATGATAAAAACCAGCAGAAGTGGGGATTGGCTTGTGAAAGTGAGAAAATTAAATATCCCACCAATTGGAGGATAGGCATAATCCAATCAACAACCTAGTAAACGCTAAAGAAAAAAATATTGGAACTGCAGAGATATTAAATTGCTCTGAAAGGGACTAAGGATTGTTGAAAAGTGTTGAAGAAGAGACTAAAAACAATTAGACTGAATCTCATGACAGTATACGGGTTAGAAAAAAAAGAGAAAGTGAACAATTAACTTTGATCTTTATAGAAATTGAAAAGGTGTATGCAAGTGTATAACATAATGGGATCATGGGCGGAGTCATGGGGGGCAATGTCCCCCCATAACTCTTAAAAGTTTTTGAATCTTTATTACCAATCTTAACAGTTCTATTATAATTTTTTTATGAGTTTTTACTATAGTATTATGTTAGTTTTAAGTAAATGTTTCTTTTTCTCTATTTTTAGGCTTTATTGGGACAAAAACTAGGAAATTAACTTCATGCCCTACCATATAACTTCTAACTACGCCCATGATGGGAATTTCTTAAATATAGAAACACAAAAAGCCAAACATGCACATAAAAAAGAGAAAATTAGATAGGCCCTAACCAGTACCAGAAAATAATCGAATAGATAATCAAACAACTGCTAAAAGTTGAAGGAGAAACATCAAAGGAGACAGAAGAAGATGGAAGAGTCGTCACCATACTTAGGAGGCAGGAACTACTTTACAGATGATGATGTGAGATGAAGGGAAATTTGACTCAGATATAAAGGTTTTTTTTAATTAATAAGTTCATGTCAAAATTTTAGAGGTTACACACACACACAAGCCTAACACGAGACAAGCGTGTGTGTAATATAGTGAACGTCAAATTAGGTTCATATTTAGGCATGGCATAAGGAAAGATTGTTGAGATAGATTTGTATTATTTTGCCCTGTATTAATTAATCAGTTTCACAGAACAAAACATTTAATAAATAGAGTTTTCTTGAATTGTGCTGGGATAGGGAAAATATAACGGATATATTTGCTGTGACTGAATGCAGTGTTAAGTGTTAATATTTCCCAGAAAGCACTGTATATGAGTATCACACTGGAACGTGATTTTCACTTACAATCATCATTTGTTACGACCCCCAAATTAAGATGACTAATTGGTTTGTGTATTGTCTGTGTATTTGCAATCGTCTGTACATACCTTCTTGTTACATTCTGTCAGAGTATTTGTTTATGATTATTAATGTTTAAAAAAGTAAATTTATTATAATTTTGGCACTTATCATGAATGTAATAATTTTACGTTACAAGATAGGCTATTTTCTAAAAAAAATTATAGTCGTTTTCCTGTCTTGATTTTTTCTAATTTTACTGTGGGATCTAAATATTGTCTTGACATTTTATGGGTTGTGGTTAAACTAAACGTGAATTTTAACACACAAGTTGCTTGCTATAGCCTAAAATTTGTTTTCTCTCATCAATTTCGTGGTGGAATGTCTGCTTCTTATTAACCCTTCTACACTAGTGACTTGGAGACATATTTTTTTAATTGACTAAGATGTGCTTTTTTTGGATAAGGTTCTAAATGTACCTAAAATTATGTTTGATGCAATGGTTTTTTATAGTATCAAAACATTTTTACTTGTGCATTGAACGATTTTATTACTATTACTTTAAGTATTCGATCAATTTATGATATTACTACAAGTAATTTATGGAATTTTAGTTTATATTAAGAAAGCCAAAGACAAAAATCACTTCTGCTGTTTATGGCCTTTAACAATAGAATCATAAATCTATCGATTGTTTTAGATAGGTAATAAATATGATTGACTCAAAAAATTTAAATGATAATGTTTCATATTTTGAATCTTCAATTTATATTACTATTGTAGCTTGTACTTGTAATATTAGCATTAAAAAACAAAAACTTTCTTATAACTCTTGACACGCTACAAGTTTACATTGGTATTTACATTTACATAAATTGCTAAGTATGTATCATGGTATTAAATAGCATTAAAATTCAAACAAATTTTATTATCTTTGAAAAGCTATTTTATAGATTATAAGTTTATATGTTCAGTGAGAAATACCATAAAACGTGTTAGAACTAGCTAATAGCTTCTAAATCTCACTCCACATACTTTGACATATAGTTTATGTCGTAAATATTTTGTCTCGATTAGCTATTTAATTGCTTCATGAAGTCAATTTTGGCGGTGCATGTTTCAACTTCCTATCTCAACCAAGCTAAGCATCACTGTCATGACAATTTTAGTTTTATTTTCTTAACTTATTGACTTTAGTTAAAAATAAAAAAAGCAAGCAAAGTGAAAGATGAGTTTCAAATCACAGTTAATTTGCTGTGAAATATTATGATGGCGTATATTTAGAAGTTTTTTGACATTTTTTTAGCTTTGCGACTTATGTTACCAATGTAAACAAGGTTTTATATCCAGGCAAGGGTATTATCTTAACTGGATTTTGGGCCATGTGAAAAAGTTCACTTTGATTATACAGGGATAAAAATACCAATTAGCGTTGTATTTTTGTAGTGGAATATTTCCCTAAATGTATTTGCAAATTATTATTAATCTATATTATTAAGTCACTGAAGACACAGTTTGTAATGACGCACATAAATGTAAATATCACTTCTCTGATATTGGGGCGATTGTATACTCTTGAGCGAATCTAAAAATTACACTGTCTTTCTTCCTCAAGATTTGCGCATGAAAAGATACAATTGGGTTATACTGTAATACAACTTTACACTCCAAATCTTTTAAATTTAATGTTTAACTATCGTATAATGTTGGGTAGGAAATAAAATTAGTTGGTTTGTATAGGGGGGGCATTATCTTATACAGTGGAACTTGGAATAATTCAAAATTCAAGGGACCAATGAAAAATTAAAATTATGTAAAAAATAAAAGGTCAAGGATAATCATGTTATATAATAAACATGTATTGCGTTGTTTAATATGTAGCCCAAATAGTTTTGTTCATGAAACAAAACATATTGTATAATTAATTCCAGCTAACATTTAAAGAAAATAATACAACCTACGATGCAAAAACCCTAACAATAATTTAAATTTTGAAAATATGATTGGAGTGGATGCACGATAATGGTTACTGGTAGAACCTCAATTTTAACTTAACATCATTGATCATTTTTGTACATGTGGTTAGTTATTTGAGTCAACTTAATTTATAGATTTGATCTTTTAAAAATAACATTGATCTATATTATATAAATAGATACATACATACACATATATATATATATTTCAAATGTGATTTGTATATGTTTCAGAAGCCTTAACACTTTGAGTGCTAAGCCCTAAAAACTCAATTTTCTATAGATTGCTGTCATTTGACGGGTTTAAAATTTTAAAAATAAAAATTTTTTGACCATAATTTAGTACTATTTTACCGTGAGTGAATGAACGAAGTTCTTAGGAATGGTATGTAATATATTTTACCTTTAGTCTGAACATAAAACATTTATAGTTTGATCAGAACGTGATAATGCAATGTTTTGATGCGTTACGGCCAGTTGTTCGCAGCAGATGACGGCACAACAAAACAGAATACAAACAGTATGGGGGAGCGCGCTGGTCTAGGGGTAGAGCGCGGGGCTTTGGTGCCCAAGGTCCCGGGTTCAAATCCCACCAATCACCAATGGCTTTTCGCTATGTGATAATGCCGCAACTCACACAGGGGTGCGCAAAAAGCCGCTACGGCTAAAGTGCCTTGGGAGTAATCCGCCCCTTCCAATAAAAAAAAAAAACAGAATGGCCAGTTGTTGGGTTTACTTTGTAGGTTAGAGTTATTATAGACTTTTTAATTAGTGAACATGTTAGTACAGTTTCCATGAAACTAAACAGTAAAAGTGGTAAGAAAGGCTTTTTATTTTTTCTCAAATAGTACTTTGTTCTATAAAAGTGCAGAGTTAGAAATTTTGTTGTTGCCTCAATGTATTATATACCAAATTAAAGAGGATATTTGACTCTTTAAAACCTTGTACATACCAGCTTTTTATTTTTTATTCTATGAATGTTTAAACATAAGGAAAACCCCCAGTATTTTATATAGGTTCCGTAATATTACGGTAAGCACTCAAAGTGTTAATAGCAATAACCTTGACATATTACTTTTTTTAAATATTTAATGAGGGTATGTATGAGATACTTGGGTATTTAAAAACAATTTTAGTTGTTTAATTTCTTTTCTTTATACAATTTAATTTTGAGTATTCACTATTTCTGTCTTTTCGGAAATAACCCATAACATAAAATGTACCTTATTCTATTAATTGAATTTGAGATGTAGTTCCTAATTACATTAAAATGTAAATAAAACTTATTAAAATATTCATGCAGCTTTATTATCTGCCTGAACTTTCAATTTCTTAAAAAAGGGAAATTACACAAAAGTGCTTAGTCAGTAAAATTTAATTACAGGAACTATAAACTTAAAAGGTAGGTAACATTGCTTAAAAATACGACTTGAAGAACCAGATGAATGCAAGTACCCAGAGCGCTGGCCTTCGCTCAGGCAGTGTTGCCACCTCGAGGGAGAAAGGCGTCCCCAGCTGGTACAGGTGTTGTTGCTCTGTTTGTAACGTTGACCGCAGCTGTTTGTTATTTGTAAATATGGCCATTTGGTTTTCCAGATCTCTTTTCACGGATCTTGCTCCTATATAGAACGACGACAAGATGAAATTATCTGTATCACATTTCGAGCCTAGCTTTTAAAACAAATTCATTGATAGACTAAAAGAATATAATAAAATAGAAATAATAGTTAGAATAAAAGAACTAAAATATATATGCAAATTTTAAGGGACAGTTAAAAAATATATTTAAAACACAAAATACCTTGACACAGGGTTTATTTTAAGTTGCTAAAAGTTTTTAGGAGAATCAAAGAAATTTCAAAACACAACTAAGACTTTTACAATTTGGTCATCGATGAAGTTGATGTTATAGTCATTGAAAATGTCATTTCTTGACGTTGAAGCCATTTTAATAACCTTAAGAAAAAATGTCACAGAAGAATGATTCGAAAATGAACAAAGAACAACTAAAACCGCTTCCAAGGTCACCTGGAACAGTGTTCGCTATTTAGCGCCAAATGCACTCAATACATAACCTCAAAAGGAGGAACAGTTATGGTAATAGTATATTTAAATCATAGGATTAATTTTGTAATAACTATAAAAAACTGTATAACCTAAGGGGTTGTATTTGAAGTCAAACAAACATACACATTTAAAACCGAGTGAAACAAATTAGAGCGAGCGAACCAAAAACTGACACTGCCACATTATAAGATAGACACTTCCCACCACAATGACCTTCGATAGTCCTCCGTCAAGAGCTGGGCTCACACTGATAGCTTAAGTTACAATGCAAAGAAAGGCCGAAATCGATCGCACAGCGTCTCGGTCTATCCCCACGCGGATCTGTGTGGCCCACATTGAACGTGTTAAGTGAGCCAATTCCTCTATTTCAATTGGCCCCAAGAAACACTAAGACAGTACACTTTTAAATATAATGTTAACTCCTAACCTTTTTAGTTCAAAGGCAGTTACTAAATTTATTTAAAATAACATTTATAATTATAAACAAAACAGGTGACATTGCTCTAATGGGTGACAAGATATATGAATTGTATCATCTCGTCTTAAAAAAAACTAAACAAAAGACAAAAGCGTCCAAAGACATACCAAAGTTGGAGGATCCGATGAGGGTGAAGTGAGGGGTGGGCTCGCCCTGGGCTGTGACCCACATCCCCTTAGCGTGGTAGGTCCACCCCGGGCGCTGGTACTCCCACACAGAGACCCGGTGGGTCTGCCCCGCCTGGTGAGCCCAGCGCAAGAATAGCTTAGCAAACTGTGTATATGCTCCAGGGATACCACCCGCCAGCCCTGCCGCCGACAAGAACCCGTTAGCCTGTAAAACCATCTCTCGCTGAATGTCTTTGGAGAATCTTAGTTTACCAAGATAGATTTTTTTCGTTCAAATTTCTATAGTAAACATAGGACTTTTAAAGTAAGAATTCTCTCTTTATAAACTCAAACTCTTTATTCACCATAAACATTACAAACTTGAGCATAGCTCTTGTAACAGATGGCCTTTTCATATCTATATCTAGTTGCAATATTGTTTGTTTCAAAAATATATTGAATAGGAAAATTATACATTTGCCTCGACACAAACAGTTGTGCACACTTTCAAAAATTCATTAACTGTCTAGGGACACAATAATTGTACTAATTTCCAGTTTTTCAATAATGTTATATTTTGTCTAGTATTTTTATATCTCTGAGTAGAAGATTATATAGTTTTATTGCCATGCAATCTCTGAGTAGAAGATTATATAGTTTTATTGCCATGCAATGTGGACCCTTTTCCAACATAGATAATCTATGTTTGGGGCACTGCAGGGTGTCCATGTTTAAGTACTCCAAGTCCCAAGACCATTGTTTATAAAATATTTTGGATGTTTCTTGAAAATTTTTAAAATATGTAAAGTGCTGGTAATGTGAATGACTTGAAATGTTGTTTACGTGATTCTCTGAATTTAAGTTTAAATACTGCTCGAATGGCCTGTTTTTGAAATTTGAATATTTCATTAATTAGGGATATGCCTCCCTCCCCTAAGGGTGATGCTATATCATACAATTGATAAAAAGAACCATGGTAAACTAGAAGACCTGTGTTTATAGGTTTCCTACTGTCCTAATAGCGTAAAAAGATTTACTCAGCTTTTTTTGCATGACCAGAATTTGTTCATGCCGTCAATGTTCAATAGGATAGTGATGGACTAACAGCATTAACTCTCCAAGTGGCAATCGACACGCCCGAGTCAATGGCAGTGAAAAGTGATTATTAGCGCCAATTTATCGCGATGATATTCGGCAATGCGTTGTAACGATGCTGCCATCTGTGAGCTAATACCTGAACTAATGCCTCGTGGATTTCGCTGTTGTGACGCTTGAGTATGCTTTTTACAGCCAAATAAATAAGAATTTTTCAGACGGTGGTCCTTTGGTGTATAGTTAGTCTGAACCGTTGTACTGACGAGTGCAACAGTTGAAGTCAATCGGAAGCTCAAGGGTTCGAATCCCGGCTATAAGCAACCCTAATTTGCAAATGTGTGGTACAGTGAAGGGAGGGTCAATCTTAAATAAACAACGGTGATTGGCTTGGGTGGAAGTTGACGGCATTTGTAAGTTTAATTGGGATTGCAGCAGACACCTATTTTGCTTCTTTTAGGACTGTATGGTTAAGGGAAGAACTCACCAAAAAATCAATTCTAGATTAAAATTGCTTGTTTCTTCCTGAAAACAGCAATATGTAACGATTAGCTATTTTAAATACTAATTGATGTTTAACAAAATAATAAGTGACCGCATGTACCATCGGGAGGAGCTCCTAATTCTAGCTTTTAATTATTAATTTTTATTTTTATTATTTCTAATTCTAATCCTTATCAACCAATTGGGGCCATCTGAACATAACTGTGAGTAGTCTAAAATGATGCAAGTAGTCACTGAATTCCCGGCAACTGTATTTTTTCCACATTTTTACCTGTATCTACACTTTCACAGTTGAGATAAACAACTGACTTTTTTCTGCTTATTCAGTGTTATAATATGCTACTGAACTAAAATAGTGAGAAAATCTCCATGGAAAAATAAGATAAAAATTATAACTAAAAAATAAACAAAACAAACTTTTACGACTATTAAAAGTACTGTATTTTTTGTTCTAAAGCAGTTACAGTATTACTTCTAGTCTAGTACAGGGCCTTCTTAGCATCATGAAGAATAACATGTAAAACATTCAGTAATAAATGTTGAGTAGTTTTTTTTGGCAACAGGTCGATACATTTTGCCGAGTCTCCCATTTAAAAGCATAGGGCGACATTCTTCCCTTGAGGAGGGTTATGTTTTTGTTTTTTGTTTACAAGAGTTGCAAAGCCAAAGTAAAAACTTAAAAAAATGTTTGTATTTAATTTCCTGTGCGAAATAGGTTAGATCATGGATATTTCTAAAAGGAATGTTTTCAGTTCATCTAAACAGCTGTTCTTAATTTTTTACATTAAAAATTCAATACGATAGCTCTGGTAGTTTCTATGGAAACTTGTTACATATTTTCCATCTTAAAAATCACCCGCCCTCCCCCGAGCTTAGACCACAATCAACCAACCAGCCCTAAGCAAATTTTTAAAGTTATGGAATTCTCAGTCAAATTCAAATTGATTATAATGTAGATTGAACGATTACATATAATGACTCACCATAACATAGTAGTGATGATTATTAAAGTTACTGACCGATACTTTTCAAATCATTGGGCCACATTTTTTAGCTGGGTTTTGTGATTGCCTGAAGTATTCAGTATGTGTATGCAGTATGATTCAGTATGCAAGAGAAGAGAGGTAGTTCAACAATAAAATACCCTGTGGAAAAACATGATTGTAAAAGTAAATTATTGCCTTGAACTTGTTAAAAAAGGGCCCTTCTTATGTAGGTAATTTGTTTTTAAGAGACTAATTGAAATTTTTTGAAAAAGAATTTAATTGAATTAGCTCCTAACAGTACAGAAGAATTTATGCTAAGATATCTAATCATGTATATTTTAGAGTTAAGTATGAGCTGTTTTATAGTTTAAGTGGTAAGATAATTTAGATCGACCAGTAATGTAATGACATATATATTTATTGAAAAAAGATAATTTTACTTGTTTTGTTGACGTGGATACATCTTAGAGCTGGAGGGGGGGGTGTTGGCAATCCGTCAGACCAAAATTTAAAACAGAAGTGAAGTTAAATGGTTATAATGACAGCTGTTTAGAGGAACTTAAGATATTTTATTTTAGCGTACTCATTGTCTAAGCTATTTCCCCAAGGAAAGTAAATACAAAACATTTTTTAACTGTGGTATTACATGGTAATCACACTAACATTACTGAATGTAGTTAAATATAACCTAAATACGTACGGTGGGATGAGCCATAAGCAAGTTGTAGCAGGCCTTACTCTTGTTGAGAATGGTGTTGGTGTAGTCATCGGTGAGGTTGAAGTAGCCGGTTGCAAGGTGCACGGTGGACCCGTCCTCCACGGCCTGTAGCAGCTGCCGGGTCACGGAGCTGTCCTGGGCCACAGACAGGGGTGGCAGACCCAGCAGGGGGAACACCCAGGTGTCGGCACCCTCCTCCGCTGTGTAAAAAGCACTCCGTTAAATATGATATAAGCGACAATCTATGGTAAGAAATACTACGGTGTGAATAATCTGGGTCATCCAAACCTCACATCGACAATTTATGCAAAATGCTGAGCTCGAACGCCTGGATTATATGTTACTTGTATAGGTTGAGGAAAAATGTTGTGTGAAACAAAGGATTAAAGTAGGATTAAGTAGTATTTTGCTACTCAGGAAATTGTCGCCTTCGACTACGGCTCGGGTGACAACAGTTTTACTTAAATCCCTTGTTGCACAAATAACTAATCATCACACTGGCAGAAAGTTGATTTTTGAAACATACCACAATTTCGGAAATTGACTAGGTATGAAAACCATAATTTAGGCCCTTGTGAATTTTACCATAGTGATTTGTGAAACAGACCGGGTCTACGTTCATCTGCAAAGACCATTCTCATAATTAGACCAGTTCGTGATTCAGAAGCAAAATTGTGGTTTAGATTAAACTGTAGGCCAACAATTAATGGAATCTAAGGGACATTCCGCTATTAAACAATTAATTAACAGTCTCTTTGAAGTAATATGTCAGCCTTAGTCAGATACAAGACATCCAGACCATGCCACAATCATGTCACACACATGTCTCATTTCTACTTGGCTTAAACTACCTTCCTTGGTAGGTCACCATTTTAGAAAGGTAATAACAATTGTCAGCAGAACCTTCATAACATTGACATCCTACCTTGTTGCTGGTGTGCGCAGGCATTGTCCACAGCCTGAAGGTAATATCCCCAAACGACATCCCTCGCTTCGCGCTCATACACTTCCAGCGACGCCTGAAACCATCGTCATCAGTCACTACAAACGTGGGTTAAACAAATTTAACAACAACCCTATACAAATATTGTTTGAGTATTTAATATTCAGTTCATTTGATGATGTCATTAACAAAATTATTACACTTACTGGGAAAAGAAAGAAATCAAAATTATATAACGTCAAACGGGTTTACTTTACACCATCAAGGGTTACTTCACTCTATTTTCAGAAAGAGATTAATCACATGTACCCAAATATTATGTGTCATGTTAGGAATATTTTTTTCTTTTTGTTGATAATGGAGATCACACCATGACAATTATTACAATTTCTATTATTTATTTAATTTTTTACATAAAAATCAGTTGTTCAAAAGCATTTTCAAGTGTTTAAAATTTTATGTGTGATCCAATTATTTCTCTCTGAATTCAGGAAAGATAAATATTGTTATCAAGAACAACAATTATTTTTTAACTAAATTAATTTTTTGTTTTTGGTTATTTGTTTTTGTTTTTCTTAAAAGTTTTGCTTGTTTTTTTTAGATGAACTAAGTAACTCCCGCCTATAAGGTAACTTTACCCAAAATAAAAATATAAATACAAATTATACTGAAATGTTTATATGGTGAAATCTTTTAAAATCTTTAGGATCTTTGTTTCAAATTCTTTAACAATCACCTGATACGGATGAAGCTGGGGAGAATGAGCTGTCAATGAGTTTTGCTCGTCGAGAGTAAAAGAAACCGCACTTAACTTCTCGACCAAGCCGAAGTAAAAGTCGGCAAGCGACGGACAGTCAGAGATGACGATGTACCTGTCTTGGCGGTTCGTGAAGTAGTCGTGACTCAAGTTGGCTCTGGAAAAGCACCAATCAATATCATAATTGTATTTTTGTGATATAGTTGATTCTTGCTTATCTGAAATCTCTAGGACCAGACACTAGTAATTTTGTATTTACTGTATATCACAATTACATTCATTTAATTCAAGTTGACAAGCTATGTTAATATTACTTTAATAAATTGTAGTTAATTTTGTTGGAACTGCCAAATACACACTTTTTAAATGTAAACTGCTTTTTTGGTATGTGTAGTAAAGTCAAATAATGTAATTTTAATTTATATGTTATTGGCTACAACATTAATACCAAATGCCATAACCTCAAGATGTACTTTGTACTCCATGTCGTAATGTTGCTGGAGCTTGGCCTTGCCTCTCCCCATTAAATGCCAAGATGTTGTACTGTTAACATGTGTCTAATTTACAAGCCCTTCAAGTCCAACCAAGCATTAACACAGTATGAAATTGTAGGAAACTTCATTAAAATACCTTCAAATACATCAGGGTTAAAAAAACTTTTCTGTATTCCATATGCATTTTTAACAAATGGCATTGGCATTTTCTAATATCCAGAACAAACAAACGACCCTTGGATTACCATCTCAGTAGTTTACAACCATAAAATTAACTGCTATGATAAGTTGTAAAATTGTACACAAGTAATAATGTGCTACAGAGAACATAATTTCCCACACTCGTATATTTTTTTGCTAGAAGATTTTGAAATTATCGAGACAATATCAAGACTTTAAAGCTTATTTTTCTACAATCAGAGTAAAGAAATGTAACTTACATTATTTTAATCACACTAATAATTACAACTCATTCAAAAAAATAGAATAAATAAAAACTAATAAAACAATACTAACCAAAAAAAGTTCAATCAACTTTCGTTAATTTTTTAATTCTTACCTACTTGTATTTACGGGGCAAAAGTAGGTAATTAATGTGATCTAAAATATCTTCAAACAAAAACAATACTAGCAATAATTGAAAATACTTGGCTCTTCCTGTTTTGTTCTATCGCCAAAAACCACAATGCCAAATGATGCATTGAGAAAATGCACTTGCAAATAGCGCATTGAATTGTATTGAGTGAGTAAAGAGGAACTTATCCCGGTTCATGGGAAAAAGGTATATTTACAGAGTTTTGTTCACAGGAATTTTCATAAGTGGATATTATTAGGTGGATATTTTAACCCTCTGTCGGGCTCACGGAAGGGGCTCATGGGCTCTGGTCGTGCGGAACGGTCTTACTCATGGACGTTAGTACGCCCGTTTTGAATCTCTCTGACCCATTTGCGTAAGTGTTGTATGCTCATACACTTTTTGCCATAGATTTTGCATAGCTAGGAATGGATTTCTACCAACAGAATGTTTTTTTGAAGACAGGAAACAGATCACAGAGTGCAGTTCGCACCTGGCTGGCATAGCGAGGGACAGGTCCATCATGTTCGGCTGCCAAGCCAAGACTGAGCTCCGTAGGTGGCTCGATAGGGACGGGATTTGGAGAGGAGAAACCAAGGAACACTGCACATGTGTGGGGATCCACCGTAAGCGCTATTCACAACTGTTGTGCCATGGGAAACTTACTTTAAGTACAATCATTGTAATAAGGCAGAAGGGAAGCAGGTTATATGAAGTATGGAAAGCCATGCCTAGGGGCAAATGTCGATTGGGAAGGCCAAAATTAAGATGGACTGATTAAGTCATTAAAGACATTAGGAACTTGGTTGCAGACATCAACTTGACAAAGAACACAATAGAGTGGACGAGGCTGGTCTATGAGGCTAAGAATCAACTGAGATTTGTGAAGCCATGGTAGTAAGTAAGTAAATCATAAGACAAAAATGTTTGTATTTACTTCCCTGTGGGAATTAGGTTAGATCATGAATATGTCTAAAGGGAATGTTTTAAGTTCATCTAAACAGCAGTTCTTATTTTTTACATTTAAAATTCAATACAATAGTTCTGGTAGTTTCTATGTAAGCCTGTTACAAGTTTTCCATTTTAAAAATCACCAACACCGCCCCAGATCTAAGACATATCCATGTCAAAACTGCTTCTGTGAGGGTTTGATTAACAATTATTCAAGCCCTGGACAATAAACTGTCAAAAAATGTCTTAATTGATTTTTTTTTATTATGCCTACTTTTTGCATTAAGGTAAATTCAACTTTTTAAATATTTTCCACATGACCAGTTTTCAAAATATTGATGGAGATGAGAACAGACAAAGTTCAAAGTACGAAGGACCATTTGTAATGATTCATTACTTCAAATACATACATAAAGAGTAGATTGGTGAGTGAGATAGTTTTATTTTCTAATCTATGTTTAAATCAGAGTAAAAAGGGAGTTAGTAGGGTGAAGTTTAGTTTAAAGATAAGATAATAGATAGTATATTGATGGTGAGTGATAGTTTATTAAAGCTTAACTTTAATTACAGTAATTTATCAATTTCAGTATTATTTACTAGAATTGTTTACTTAAATTTTGTAAAAAAATAAGTTTCTCCTCTTATCATTCAGATAATTTCTGTATACATTGGGAAACACATAGAAGATTTGTTCTAATTCACGTAGTTAAGATAGCTTAATGATAGTTTAATAGCTTCAGTGATACTGATAAAATCATATCATCACAATATTCTAAGCATAGTAAACAGTATGCATTTATATTTTGTAAGTGCTTTTAATAACTCGTCTTCAAAATAATACACTACTGTTGTTTTGAAGACAATTTAGACTTTTTACATAACTGTTTTCAATAAGTCTTAACCTAACCTCTTGTAAATATAACACGAATAAAATTTTCTTTGATACAAAAATGTTTTTCTTTTGCTATTGAATGTTGAGATTGGTTACAAAGAGTATATTATTGTCTTATGATAATAGGTTATGGTAAGCCTTGCAGCCTTATCTTAGATGTTTTCTGTGTGGTTGTGCCGTAACTTTCTTTTCATCATTATTTCCTAGCACATGATCAACAGATCTTTAGTATTTATTAAACATTGAAATATTTCTCCTCATAACCATTCTGTGATTCTTGTTGCGTGATTGTCATCATACTTACGTGATAATTCTCTCTTTCAATCTCCAGCCCATTTTTTTATGGGAACACATAATTGAATATAATGTTTCTTCAAAGATCATTAATGATATTTTGTTAAAAGTAGACTATATTCATAGTAATACTAATATTATTAATTTGCTAAAAAAAATACTCATGATTCTGACTCAAAATTTTTAACTATCCTAGATGCCTCTTTCAATATAAGGTTTCATTTCTCTGTATTTATTTTTATTTTAAAACCGTCATTTGTTACTCAACTCAACTCAAATCTCTTTATTTCAGATAGCTACAAACTGCTTAATAGTGTCATAACATACTTTTTTCTTGCAGGAATCGGTATTAAAAATAAACACAAATTGTTCAATAGTAATAGTCACAAAATTAATCTAAAGTCTTTAATGCTGTAGTAACATTGTGAAAAAAGGAGATTCTTAACCCCTTTACTAAATTTGTCCACGTCTGTTTCAACTTTTAACCCTAGAAGTGGCAAGCTTTTTACTCTTAACTGTAACATAAAAATAATTACTAATATCTTCTTGAAATATCAAAGTTTAAACAAAAAAAGCTTAAAACATGCCCCCCCCTTATAACCACTAGCCACATAAGCAAAACAGGTGTCCACTGCAATCCCAATTAAGCCTACAAATGCCGTCAACTTCCACCCAAGCCGGTCACCGTTTATTTAAGGTGGGCCCTCCACTCAGCTTTACCACACATTTGCAAGCCAAATTGGGATTGCTCATGGTCGGGATTCGAACCCTAGCACTTCCGAATGGCTAGAACGTTATGCTCGTCAGCGTAGCGCGTTAGCCGGCTCAGACAATCTGTGCCTAGGAGTAGAAAGCGCTTACTTGGTTATAGACCTGCCCGGTGGCAGGCTCGTGTACTACGAGAGCAGTTTCGGTTGTTTTCCCCCAGAGGGCAAGACGGTCTCGTAGGCGATTGTGTCGAACAAGTACACTAAACTCACGACAGATGCCTCCACCTGCCAATTCTTATTGAATATGTAAATGCGTCGTAAATTACGACTTTGCCATTTCTAGGGTTAAGGCAGCTGGCATTCCATCAGATTTTTGATACAAAAGTACCTGAAACGTATAACAACTTTACTCTATCACACCAGCTATCCGATTTTTTCATTTGTTTTGTTACTTTTTCTATCCAAAAATCTGACAAGACACACATTTCTTAATCATGATAATTAACATGCACCAATTTCCAAGGGAAACTTCACGGACTGTACAATTTTCTTAAGAATTAATGAAAATAGCTCACCCACTGATAATAACGTCATTGTCAAATAAATACAGTTTCATGTGCTGCAGACCAACCAGTTCATTGTATCGTGGCGGAAGAATGTACCTTAGCAAACCACGTAGCTTTGGTGTGTGGAACAGTGAGACCTGGACAGAAGAAAGTTAAAGAGAATGAGAAAATTATACTATACGAATAGAATCAGTCTTTTCAAGTGAAAAATAATTAATAGAGCTAGTAGTTCATTAATTACTTTTCAGTGTCATTGCTGCCCTCAATTCCAATGATTTTTAATCTTTTACGAACTTTATAATTTATGAAATTATCAAAGAGTTTTTGTAATTTTATTTTTTACACGTGTTTCCTTGAATAACATTTTAAAAATCATTTTTTTAAATTGGTTCGTCAACTAAAATGTTAGGTTTGTAAATTATTGCAATTACATTAGGTATAAATTGTGAGATTATTCATGTATGCATTTATACAGAATGGATAAAACAGATTGATCATGATCAAGACTGTATCAAAGATCATCAAAACAATACAAAACTTTGTTGTTGAGGAAGTTCTTTAATTTTTCCTTAATTGACGGTATTAGATAAGATTAGATCATTGAATGGCAACCATACTACAATGTAGGTACTTTAAGCCAAGTATGAATGAGGATTGAGTATAAGATGATTGTGGCACGATCTTGTACTCTTGTTACTGACTAAGGCTGACATGTTTCTTTACAGGACTTTTAATTAATAGCCCAACAGCCGATGGCAACTAATGGACCTACAGTTTAACGTGGAATCCGAACCACAACCTCTGAATTACGAATTGGTCTAATTATGAGGAAGGGTTTTCATGGATTAACGTAGTATTCAATAGTGCGGACGTTAATCCACACAAGAGAACACTACACCCACTGACCATCTCTCACATCTACCCACAATTTGTGACCTCCAAGTAGCTGGATTACAGGACGTCGCGACGATTACACCGTCCCAGTCAACAGATATAGACTTTCTCCCATATACATATGTAGGCGACCAGCGGTGCGGTGTTGCGGTTTTTTGTCAGTATTGCATTTTGCTGATACCTTACAGGATTAATAAGGGTTAATAAAACTATCAACATTCCTTAAAGTTTATCTAGATATCATTTAAAATTTATTGTTTCAACAATAGTCAACCAATTTTTGAAACTAACAACAAGAGAAAATAAGTTGTAAGTAACCAAACTTTTTAAAGCTAACAAACATAAATTAGAACACTGTAAAACACTATTTGTTAAATTAAGCTGTCTTACCATTATCAATCTTTATATTTATGTTTTGCTCTATACTAAAAATAATTTACTATGCCATGCCTTAAAAAGAGATATGCATAAATACAATACAAGACAATATAACAAAACTGATGAGCCATTTTATAGACTATCTAAGACATCCAAGACATTAAACGGTTAAGAAGTACTAGGTTTAAAAATGTTCAATAAATTTCCTACAGAACTTACTCAACTACCTTTTGATGTATATAAGTGCTAATTGTACACCTGCCTTGTTAAGAACCCATTTTATTCTTTATCAGAGTTTTTTGAATGTCAAAATTTTATTTATTAGGCTACTATATATTGTTCTGTGAATTAAATAATGAACTTTAATGTATATACTATTGTAGATTAAGTTTAGTTTGTAGTCCTTAATTTGTCTATTACTGTAATGGTAAAAAAATCAGAAGACAATTTCTTTAGGATGTTTTTATTAAACTTTGAACCAACATATGTTTTTTTTAGTATATCAATCCTATCTTTTTAGATAAATACTGCTAGATCATACTGTTCAAAATGAGTATGGCCATTTACCTGACAGTGAGGGTGGGATCGCAACAGCGGCAGCAGCATCGTCCGGGAGTTGGTCGCTCCGCGGGAACTGCGCATCGCGTCCAGCAGAATGTTGACGTGAAGCTCCTTACCCCGCTCCTTCAGCCGGACGTCCAACGTCTTCACCTACACAGGCTAACGCTTCAATGCTACTGTGCTACCCATTTCTAGATGACTTACTGACATTTATTTACTTACTTACTGACATTAACTAACTGATGTTGTCGTAGTACCTGAACGAATCTTTTACCCCTCCCCTGAAAGTGAACCCCTCCTTCGCACTTTGGGTTCTCCTTCGTCTTTGGATCACCCAGACACCAGTACTGAACTCAACTCTTGGATATCCCAGTGATTTCTTTATCCTTTTATCTGGTGCCTCGGCAATTGGGTATAACCCAGAACCAGAATTAGTTATTTACTGAATATCCAAGGTATTTTAATCCATGTATGAATGAGAAATGAGTGTAAGATGATTGTGACACAATCATATGGTATTTTTGCTGACTAAGGCTGACACGATCCTTAAACAGAACTGTAGATTAATAGCCCAATTATCAATGGCATATCTAAGGGGCCTATAGTTTAACGTGGAGTCCGAACCACTGCCTCTGAATTACGAACTGGTCTAACTATGAGGATGGTCTTTACGGATTAAAATAATATTTAATAGTGCTGACGTTAATCCACATAAGAGAACACTACACCCACCAACCACCGCTCACAAATATCCACAATTTGTGACCTCCAAGTAGCTGGATTATAGAACACAACAAAGAAATGGGCTTGTGTCATCTGTCTAAATGTCCAAGATTGGTCGTTTCAAGCTTTCTGATCTCTTATCCACCCCATATTTTCAGGAATAAAAAAACAAAAATTGGTATAGGAGAAAAATGCTCCCACATGGGCCTTATAAACTGTGTGTGGGAACACATTGCCAAAAAACTAAAAATGAAAAAAATTCAATTTTATTGTGTTTTAGCTAACAAAGAAAATTAAAATAAGTTTTTAATTTATTTTTACCAATTTTTTTTAACAAAAAAAATATAGCCTACAAATTATAAATAAATAAATAATTAATTGTTAAATCTATTCAAACCAAAATATCTCTTACCAATTGTTCTTCCATAGGGCCAGTGCCGAGATAGAGAGATGCGAGAGCTACACGATTCTTCGCATTGCGACATCGGTCCAACAAGGTTGTGTAGAACTCTTCAGGTTTGAATAATACTGAGACCTGAAAAATAGAACACACTGTAGTGCAACTTAATGTGTGTTTTAACCCCTTTACTATTACGCTGACTTATAAACTTTTTTTACCTATTGAATTAACTTGTTATTAGATACTCTTTTTGGTCAGTAAGTTCTCCTTTCTCTGAAAAAAGAATATTACACCAAGCATGTTCTTAATACTAACCAATAAATTTAAACAATACATCTTACAACTTATATAGAGGCTGTAATAAGGTGCGTTTTACATTGAGTATAGTGCCCACTTCAAATTCCAAACATTTGACTTAATCCCCAGCAAAATCCTTACACAAGTGATGGTTAAGTTAAACCATCCTTCATTTGTTAATTGAGCTATAAATGATCCTGGCAAATTAAAGAACTCGTATTTGTCACTATTAAAGCTACATGACCCGTCCCTCATAATCAACTAATAGCTCTATCAAGGTAGATCAGTGGCTCATACATAAATTTAAACATCTAGCCTAATAACCTCAAAGTTTAACTAGTCACAGAAGCATAGAAACCATAAAATTTATCAAACCCCATAAACCATATCCTTAAGCTAATGAGTATTGCAGTAATAATTTTTTCTCACTTCTCAGAATTCTTACTCACCTGTTCTCCCCTCAGTGAGAATCCAACAGCAACATTGTGAAGCCAGCTTAAATAAGGTGGCAAACTCAAAACATTGTTTGGCCTTGAATGAGTTTCCAACGATTTTTCCAACGCAGAGACCAACTGCCTCATCGTACTTCTAGCACCAGCCTAAATAATAATATAGATTAGTTTTGTAAAAATGAAAGTAAATTACATAGTGTTGGGTCACGAAAAAGGGTCGTACCACATAATTATCAATTAGAAAATATTTTAAATAAAAATCTGATGAATATTAATGAGTTTATTGACAAACCTTTTAATAATAGGTACCCTAAACATATGAACATACAAAACCTATGAAAATTAACATCAAGTAAAAGAAATGTATCTAGTCAAATAATTAATGTGAATCGAATAAAAAAGTAGACTGTAGGGATGAATGTAATCAATGCGAAAATGTGTGTCGAACTTAGTCAACATGCCATGACATATGGGAAGAAAAGTGATTGGATTGGATGATTGCATATAAGAATAAACATCACAACAGCAAACCCTTTTAAATAGTAGCTTCAAACAAATTCCAAAAGAAAGATATAAGCATGATGAATTGTATTTGAACATCAACCTGTTAATCTAATATTACTTCATTTGGAGCTGATTTATTCCTATCATTTGTTTATTTCAGTTGCTAGTACCAGACTAACAGACTGTAGAGCCATAGACCATAGAGTATTATAGTTTACTGAAAACTATAATCAAACCAATTTAAAACTGCTGATCATCTACTCTTTGATTGTATAGAGCTGGCAGAGGTGAGGTCCTCCACTCACATTATAACTTACACCTTAAAGCATCAGCTGACCGCTGTTCAGTAAGCCTATCCAGTTTTTAGGGCCTACAAGCTGAATGTCCGTCAATTTCACACTTCTCCTGCTGTCAATGTAAGTAGCTGATAGACCTAGGGCGATTTTATGACAGCGAAATTTAACCTCCAGTTTGAGGTTATGTACCATACCATCCTGTTTCTTTAAAACCCTATTGAGGTAGGGGTAAAGAGAATTATTACTTTTCTGACAAATGTATTACTAGTAAATATTACAACGTCTAGTAAAATAGTGATATAAAAAGGCTACAACAAAGTAACAATACTTAAAATCACTTGACAATCACTGGTCTTTCAAGTGATAAATTGTATATAAGTTTACATAGGCCTAAAAATACAGTGATATACCAGACTTATCTAAAATGAAAATCATTTATATAAATTAAAGTTAAAGACTATAATAAAACTTAATAAAAATTAAATTAAACCCAATTTTCTAAAATCTAAACTGAAACCTTAAATGTCTAATTTTTGCAAAATATCTAATATTATACTCACCTTTCTTTAACAAATAAATATCAAAATCTGTTTTCTTAACAATGGTCTAAAATTAATAAGTAGTATTGATCTTTCAAATCTCACATTTCAATAATTCTTTTCAAAGGCAATCATCATAAATACTAAATTCATCAACTATCATCCCACTAACTCAAACTCACTAACTTCAGCATCAGCTGCTTTGACATGACTTTAGTCTTGAATGTGTCTTGTCTTGTTTACAGTTTTTTTATTATTCTTGTTTGCGGACGGCAAGTTCAATTTAGCTATGAAATTTCAAAGTTCACTGTTTTTGTCAGTTTCCTGATCTGAATTTTGTTAACAGTTCATGCTACGCTATACCAAAGAACATAGAAAATTTTAGTAAGTTTTTTATCCATGTTCTTCGGCTATACTAACCATATAGTTATGGTTGACATAATTTGCGATTTATTTTTTCAACTGCCATTGATTTTTAAGAGTCTTCTTCACCTTTAAGTTAGTAGCGATTTGGAAGGATGGGCCGGGTGATGGGATTGGAAGGAGGTCAGTGCAGGGTAATTATTGTGCTTTTCTGAAAACATTTAGTCGGGTTGACGGTCAAATTTCGCTGGAGGGCGTCCCGAATTCAGCCGCTACATATATAGCGGCTGAAAACCTCTTTTTAAACCCACGATCATTAGATGCACTTATAGTAGTGGTAATATTATGAAACTTGGCACAGCGAATATTTGTTAGTGATCCTTAGTGATAGTAATCTTTTATCATGAAATATATACTATTTTAATTAATATTTTAATAAATGATTAAATTAAGTATAAAAACGTGAAAAAGAAGCAAGGAAGTTGTAAAAATGTATAGGTTTGATAAATAATCACACATAAATTTTTAATTAGTTTACGTGCATGGTTTCAGAAATGTTTAATTTAACTCAATTTTTGTTACTTTTAAGATTTGTACTTATACAGTTAATTTTTTTTCGGATATATCAGGTATGAGGACCCTAGCACCAACATTTGACTGTATAAGTCAAAAAAGTTTTAACATTTAAATCTTTACTCATTTCATCCGGAGCGAGGGACTACCGTGGCATGTTTTTCGTTTTTCTGCAAGGGTGAAGAATTAACGCTCGTAATATTGGGCGGTTTCTGCCGCGGAGGTAATTTCGCCGTCACCGCCGTTCCAGCAGTCGCATGAAAGTTATATAGAAGTTTATACACTGGGCGGCTGAAATGCCGCGCGATCGTATCATTGCCGTCGAAGGTTTTTCTGCCGCCTTTCGGCACGCAGTGGCGCATGTGGCCAAATGCAAGTCTGTACAATTGGCGGGTTTTCTTGCCGTCACCGCCAGTTCCCGCGGCAAAATTACCGCCGCGGCAGAACCGCCCATTAAAAGCCAAATTTTAACCACGCCGCTGTGGTAACTGCAACTGCTGCAACAATAGACTACATCTTAATACATATAAAAATCGTCCGTTCCGGTACGCGTGTTTGTATTTGAGTTCTAAACGGCTGGACCGACTCTGATGAAATATATACTGTGTGTATCCCAGGGAGTTTGGGAATAGTTTAGATTCACAATTTGTGCACATCCGTCCAAAGGGCTCCGCCCCAGGGAGTATAAAAGTGTGCAGTGTCAACTCTTGTTGAAAAACGGCTATGTGCTTAATAATAATTTGATTTTTTCAAAGGGTTTTATTTCTAATCAATGTTATACATAATGCTCAGAATGTGTAAAAAACATTAATCAGAACAATTATCATCGGATTTGCATCATTCGAAGACACCCTAAACTAATATTAGATCAGAATAATAAAAATAAATAACTAGTTCATATAGTTCATTTGATAGTTCAACTATCAATAGGATGTTTTTTTACAAAATGTTGTCTTCCATCATATCTTCATTTAAATCCCCAAATGCCAGGAAATCTTGAGCAAGTCTTGCTTTTAGTCGCCTTTCTATAGTCGGCATCCCCAAACCGAATGTTACATACTCCAGGAACGTTAAAAAATTTAATAGGAATTTTCTTGTTGTTATTTTTATAATGTTTAATTGTATCTATTCCAAGTTCTTTATATGTAGGTGTGCGTTACAAATATACCATGGACATTTTGCAGCAATTCTTAGAATTTTGTTTTGAAAATTTTGAATTTTGTTTAGCTTTACAGATGAAATGCAGTTCCCCCAAAGTAGAGAAACGTACATAATTAGTGGCCGAAGAATGGTTAGTATATTAAAAGGGTAATAGACCTACAGTTTAACTTGGAATCCGAACCACGGCCTCGGAATTACGAATTGGTCTAATTATGAGTATAGTCTAGGCAGATTAACGCAGTTTTCAATAGTGCAGACGTTAATCCACACAAGAGAACACTACATCCACCGACCATCACTCACAACAATCCAAAATTCGTGACCTCTAAGTAGCTGAATTACAGGATGTCGCCACCGTCCCAGTCCTGATAATTCCTTTTTAAAATCGACAGACAACTCAGTATGTATATGAATGGAAATGTGGGAATATTGTATTCCTTTAAAGAGAGGTTTGCAAAAAGTCCGAGACATTCTACAGGCCGCTCTTAGGGCAGCCTTATTTTATATAATAATAAAATAAATATATAATCTCATTACATTATGTACATCAGTTTTAGTATTGTACTTATAAAACAACACTATTAATAGTAGCCCTATCATTAATGATCGTATAATTATTAGTAGCCCCATTATTATAACAGAAAATACCGTTACATGAATGGTTTTACCCTCAAGTCCATTTTTTACTATAATAATCAAACAATAGTAAAGAACGAAATTATATTAATTGTGAACTTTGGAACAAAAAACAGTTTGTACAACACGGCATGGTATAGCGGCAGAATCTAGGTACAGTATTTCAGCAAAAATTTCGTCTACGATCCTGCAACCCGGCTCCTAAACTCTGCTCCTTCCCCCCGCCGCCCTTCCACCGATCACCGATCACCTATCCACGCTTCGCTTGCGGTTGCTGTATAGACAGCTTCGCTGACATTGACTACATTTTAGAGGTATTTATTTTCCTGTCCGTTTGTTATATAATAGTGATAATGTAGTTTATATTGTAAATTTATAATTTGGCATCTACATGAACTATATTATTCATTAGTAATCGCGGTATTTCTTGGAGTCCAATATTAAAATTCTTCTATGAGGACTCCATATTTGTAGTTTGGATACCATTTTGTGTTTATTTCCCTCCAGTACGGAATCTGTATTCTAAGAAATATCCTCTTTTAAAATTTAAGCTTTAAAATAAAATGTAATATTTTTATTTGGAATATATAATCTCTTGCAATTAATACACAGTGTAATTTATCTTTGTAATCTACTTCATTTTAGATTTTAAAACGTACAAAATAGGTTCAAATAAGACGATTTAACTTGGTGCCTAGCCTGTCGTTGCCTCGCCTATTTGAATTTTGTTAAATTATAGAACGTCCATATTTCTGGCTACTTTCTTTAACAGGCTTGGATTGATTTATGTAGATCCTTACAAGTTTAACTGACAAGCTGAGAGTGGTATGAATCAACTGTATTTTAAATGAGAACAGCAAGAGAATAAAAATCTGTATATTGTAGATAATAAATTTATTTCGGAAGTAGGCTATTGGGTACTATACATATTTGATTTTACATATTTTTACATATTTGATTTTGGTTTAGAATCAGAATCCTTATTGATTATAGGCAAACGTCATAAATCTTGTCATGCAAATATAATCAAGCAACACATTTAAAATATGGGTTCTAAACCTATGTTATAACAACATGTAGATATGTAATATGTACTATGTAATATCTACTACATGTACTATGTAATATCTATGATAAATAGTAGCAATATTCTATCCGGTTTTGCCGGTCAAAGAAGAAGTAACCAAGTATCAAGTATGATGAATAGCCTAATATCATTTGTTGAATCATTCATATTTTGATTCAACAATATTTATGTTGAGTCATTATGTATTTACTAAAACGACAAAATCATTCCTAAATAAACTGTTGGAACTTACATTAGGCTACTTAATTTATTTTGTTACACTAGTTTGGAGGTAACAGTGCTCACCTTGTAATCCTCTAGTTGCTGGTTTGATTTCAAACTCAATAGCCATTTATAATTGGCTGTTAATGAATCACTTATCCACCTAAAGTTTTATGTTATGAAGCAACAATGCCAGCGTTTTGATGGTTTCCTATCACAATGTAAAAAATGCTACTGCGTAGATAAACACACAAGGTAATAGTAAAATATTTTATTAATGTGTTGATACATTATGAGAAACACAGACTTATTGTTCACAATATTTGTAACTCTTCAAATTATGTTGTATGTTATTAATCATATTTACAAATTCCCTTAGGAAAAATATTATTGTTGTAATGAACTAATGTATGTGACTTATTCTATCTCATGACATTATTTTTATTCTTTAGTCCTGGTTTTTCCTAATCTCAGATACATGGAGGGACTTTCTTTTTTTAGAAATATCTATCAAGAGTATTGGAAACTGTTATTGGTTTTGGGTATAATTAAAACCAAACTATTCAGTAATTTAAATTATTAATCAAAATTGTACCAGTACTAGGGAGTTAACCTTAGGTAAGTAGGTACCTAGGCCTAAACATTTTGTCTTTCTTGACAACTAACCTTTTGTCAATATGATTTGTAACTAGATCTAATTGAAAAACTATGAAGAAGAAAGCTAGTTATGGTGGGATTTCTGATGAAGAAAACGAGTTTGATGTTGATGAGCCTGAAGAAATTCAGAACAACGCATCTGATGATGATTGGACTCCAGACAGAGATGTAAGATTTATTATATGAGGGAACCCTTATTCAATATATCTTATCATTAGCTTATTCAAAAACATAATAGGTTAAACTTAACGTGTGTGTGATGTAATTTGATTTATTATTTGGAAACAAACTTACCATTGAGGTTCTATATTTTAGGCTATATCTAAAAATTTGTAAATTCTCATCCTAACTTTCTAAGCCATCTCAGCATGCAGAACAAATTTCTATCCTATATTAGTTTAAATTAAACTTGAACCTGTTCAGACTGATTCATCAGACTGGAATGTAATCACCAAATTGTAAATAATATAATTTACTAATGGTGATCTAATGAATTAAATAATTCAAAGGTTATGTTATAGGAAAGTTTACCTCATTTGCTCATTCAGGCCTATATTTAAAATGTTGAGTGAAACTTAAGAGTTTTGAGTATTTATATATTAATGTTCAAAGTAATACATTTTTGAGTAAGTATACAAATTTACACTAATCCTGTAAATTTACTGTATTTATATTGTAACTTCCATTTCATTTTATAGTGAAATTATAATTGTACAAATTACAATTACAGAATTCTGGCGGTAGGCGGACATCTAATCGACTTAGAAATCTGCCGAAATCTCGAGCTCCGATATTAGATGCCAGTTCCACAGATGAAGAAGGCTCAGATGAAGGGTTTGGGTCAAAGCGTAAATCACCCAAAGGACGAGGGCGGGGACGGCCTGTAGTGAAAAAGGCGAAGGTGGTGATTTCAACACCTACCACACCCATCAAGAGTGAAAAGTCTGTCAGCTCGGACTCTGAGCCCACATCCACAACCACGATCACGACTAACTTGGCCAGTTGCCCTTCAACTGTGATCAAGCCTAATAAAGATTTTACCGTAAGTCCCTTGTTTATAAATATAGTCTCTACTTATAGGGGTTTCCACTTATCTTTCTTGTACAAATGAAATGTTCTTGTACAAATGATTTCTTGTGGAAATGGGTCTTGTCAAATCAGTCAGTAACAGTATCATCCTCAAGTAGGCCTACTATATTCTAATCTGTTTAATTAACAAAATTGATGTTTTTTTCAACTTCTATGAGAAATTTTACAACTTCTTTACCTACAAATAATTGTAAGAAGACATTTTTTGGCCTTAGTTTGTTATTCTTAGTATTAATTATTGTATTTAACCCTCCAGCTGCTGGTCATTTTACTTTGGAATGCAGGCTCATTTTTGGCCACTTTTCAAGTTTTGTTTAAAAACCCATAAAAAATTGTGGATACTATGCAAAGTATAACATATTTTATATTTTTGTGTTCAGTATAAAACAGACTACAAGGAAATAATAAAAAGTAATAACAGACGACTTTTAATTCTGAACATAAAATACAAATGTTATGAATGTAAACCCCAGATTAATGAGAACAGAATATATAGGTTTAATCACCTTAAAACTAAACACTGAATTACAATTAAAGTAAATATGAAACATTACAAACAATGTAAATATTGATAGGTTCAACATTCACCACATATAAAATACACATATATAAAATAACATATTGACTATTTTACTACATTTCCCCCTCTATAGAATAGTCCTATAGATATGCTGGAGCAAGTTTTTCTCTTAAATTAAATTGGAGGAGGTCCTCAAATGAAATTTTAACAAATGTAAACAAACATTTGTAACATAACCGCAAATAAAACAGCTGCGGCAGACGACGATAAAACCATTACGGTATATACAAAGAGTAAGAACAAAAAAACACAAAAAGTGAGCCAGTACATCAAATAATAACTTAGTTATAACCGATTTACGTAAAGTCGCTGTGAGCGACACTGCGGTACTCAAAGGGTTAAATAAAATATCTATAATTAAGAAATTGAATGTTTTTTTAGTACATTATTAAGATGCAATTAGTCTTCTAATATTGTTTGTGTCTATTGTGAAATAATGCAAATCAAAATAAATGCTAAACAAAATATAAATGCCTGTATTAAAATTTTACTTAACTTGAACTAGGCTATATTTTCAAAATCTGCATACAATTTATTATAACTTTCTAATTTATGTATTGATGATAGAACTTACCTGTACTGATCTATAAGATGGAATATAATTGAATTTTATTAAAAATTAATTTTCTAAACATGATACAACAAAAATATTTTTTGTATTTATGATATCCATATAAACTGCATTTACAATAATTCTTCACTTTATTCTGAATAAAATGATATATAAGAAGTCATAGTTATGTTATTATTGTACATTTTTATTGTAAACTCTTGAATTTATTTATGTTTTTATTTTGTTTTCATGTTGTACACAGTCACTATTTCTATTTGCTTGAAAACGTTTTTTATTAAAACGAAAATTTGCAAAACCAACACTCATTCATTCAGTACACAACTATACAATTTTTAAAGTAGTTATAACAGTCATTTGGCACTTATGAAGAATATATATGATTTATGTAATGGTTTGAACATTTTTTTATAATCCCTGTGCAAGTACAGCGCAAACCACTGCCAGCTCTAGGTATAAAAAAATGCCAAAAAGTTATTTATACAGGCCTAATAAATTTCTCTGAAATTTATTATTTTTTAAGTTATATATTATTTATTTCTTTCATTTTCTTCAATGTAAAAATGATTGTATTTACTTTCCTGTGGGAAATAGGTTAGATCTCAGATATGTCTAAACGAAATGTTTTCAGTCCCTCTAATTAGTTGTCTCTATAGACACAAGACGTCACTTAGCATATGATGTCACCGTTTCAAATTTTGGTCTGATGGATTGCCAATACCCGCCTCCCCGAGCTAAGACATATGCATATCAAAATAAAAACTTTTATGTTCCAGTCAGGTGCATTTGTCGTCCTGAAAACAGATGCCGCCAACATGGAACAGGATCCTCCACTGTGGAAGATTGATGGAAAAGCTCTCTTGCAAAAGTATATACCTTTCCAACAAGACGGCAAAACATACTACAAAAACACATCAGTGGTGAGTGTAGTGGTAAAACTCACAGTTTTTACTTTCTCCCTCTTATACATAAGCACATTAGTACATAAGTTATATACATTAGTATATTAGGATAAGCAGGAAGTATTGTTTTTTTATCAAAATTTTGGAATTTGAGTATTCAGTTGAGATATCTGTTTTAAAGTCCCCTGAACTAATTTAGAGACAGTTTGGTATTTATATACAATTGACTCCCTCTAATCCTGACCGCTGTCAGGATAAAAAAATTTGGGACCATCTGGCAGTTATGTATAAATTAAAACCTGTAATAGCGAACAGTATCTATATAAATCACATTTTAAGACGATTGTAAAGCGTGTTTTCCCAAACATTACAGGTTTTTGTTTCCAACTCACCAGTTCATAGTTTTTTATGTCGTTGATAAAATTAAATGTGTCACCATAAAAATAGGAATGATGAAACTATGAAGCATCACAAATTTATTTTACAGTATGAAAAAACGGAACTCTAACTTTATATTAATAAGATCATCTCAAATTTATTTACTATAACCTAAGAAGAATAAAAATCTTGGCTGTACATAAAGAGAAATCAGTTATTTTCTTCTGTTTTTCACTTAAACTGTTTTCTTTAACGCATAATCATGCCATTTTCTCATGAATATTACATCTACAGCTGATGTGCCAATCTGATGCTGTGTTGCTCGGCGTAGGTAGTTGGCATTTCCAGTGTTTTTCCCATCCGCATGAATCAAAATTCCCACACCAGCGTTGCCATTTCCCGCTTCACTATCCGTATCAAATATAGTTGTAAACTGAAGTAATGTTTATGATGTTATTTATTGATATTTAGGCCAGAAATAAACAAACACATTCACTCCTGTCGAATTCTGCCTTGAGAAAGCTGACCACGCGCTGATGACTCATTTCAAGAAGTAGTCCGAACCATTCGAGTCCGGACTAGAGAGAGTCAACTGTATATCCACCACATGTTTAGGTTTTTATAATTTTGGACTTTTATGGGTTTACAAAAACTTAATGAATGGTTAACCGTCTATAATAGGGGTATCACTTATTACCCTTAAATGTGAAAACTCTGAATTTCTCAAAAATGGCTCTTAACAAATTTGATGGTTTGTAATGCTTACTTACTCCTTTTACTCTACTATTTATGGAGCCTGGGTTCTATAAATTAATTGATTTATGGATTTAGGTTAATTGAGATTGAGGCTGAACAATTTTAGCCTATCTTCAGTCATATTTATGTCCATGGTCCTATCGTCTTTCATTACTTGATCGGTCCACCTTAATTTTGGTTTATCCAAAGGACGCTTTAATCTTGGTTTGTCTCTCCGTACTTCAAGGAATCTGTTTCCATTCTGTCTTCTTGGTATGCCCTATCTAACTTAATCTTTTTGCTTCTACTACTGTGACAATTTCGTCAGGGTTGGTGTAGAGTAATCTTTATTCTTAGTTTTTCTTATTCATTACATCTCTCTCTATTGCACTTGTCCAAAATTATTTCTTAAAATGGTGTTTTCATGAACAAACCTAAAACCCTAGATTCAATCTTGTATACTTCCATGTACAGGTTGTATGATGGTCTTATATCATTGGTTGGATTTAGATCATATTAAATTCTTGCAAACTCCTACATATTGTTTACCATTTGATGACGTTTTGTGCATCTCTTCATCTTTTACTTAGTTACTATTTACAGTCACTCATAAACTTGTAACTGTCAATACAATGTTAATGTAGGCCTATAGTTAAGTTGTCTATTTGTATGATTTGGTTCCAATTGTATGCATGTCTTCCAAAATGAATTATATTAGTTCTTCATTTACTCGTAGTTCAATTTTGTTTACTTCTTTGATGAGTACTTATGATAAATTTGATTGGTTTTCAACTGTTTTTGATAATATAACAGCATCATCAGCAAACGCCAACTGATTTAGATCTACTCCTAACTCAATACCCATTTTAAGTTCTTTGTTTTCTGTTGGTCTTCTTCCAGTGTCAAATAAAACGATATGGGATACATATCATCACATTTTCTTACCCTGATGTTTATTGAAAATTATTCAGATAAATCTCCTTCCTCTCTCTCTTTTGCTTTGGAATCTTCCTTACAATACACATTTCTGTTAGTTTCATTAATTTTGTGGCAAACAATGTTTTTTTAGGATTTTCCATAAGTTCACCGTCAATACTCTTGCATTCTATTTTAAATTCTAAAAATGTTGCTTTAAAATTCTTCATTTAACACCATTATTTTGAAATTGCTTGCTTTAGTAAATTGATCCATTGTTGGACATTTCTTTCATGAATCCTTTTGGTGTTCTCCAATAAAATTTTAAGCCTTTAAGCGCTACTGAAAATCACAGCTTATTTAGTGTAAAAAATCAAAATATTATTTTCCCAATGTTCTTTTTGGATTTAGGTAGCTTGAATAAAGCATGAAACAGAAATTTGTTTCATTTTTAATTATTGAAGATTTTAGAACTATTTATTTCTATGTATTAAAAAATAATTTTTTTTCATCTGCCATCTGGATGAGCCATTTCAGTTAATAATAATTATGTAATATCCTATTCAATAAAAACATTCACACAAAGTACACTATTTACTGCTAAAACAGAATGAAAATAAAAACATATTGATAAAAATGTCAATAAAATAAGGTGAGCAAAAGTGAAAACAGCTGGCCGTAGTGACTCGCGAGTTTTCTCGTTAAAAGCAGCATGGGAGCGCTTGAATGCAAGCCAACAAAGCCACCATATTGGTTTTGTTAGTTCATAGAGACTAAAGCACCATAACAATGCACTCAATCGGTTGTTTTGCGAACTACTGCGCAGTAAATGTGGCAAAATGATTGATCTCGAATAAACTCCTTTACTTCGCCGTGCGACCGTACTGTGCTGCGAGAAATCTCGTCAGCCGTCCGGTAAGGGTTAAATTTAAATTAATATTATTTTTAATTTTCCGGCAAAACAATGTTTTAAATAATTTTACTTTCACCATAAAAACCAGCTCAAAACTAAACAAATTAGGCCAGTGTTTAATTATTGTTGACCACAGTTAATCTTACATGGAGAATATTAAAAATCAATTTATTTCTTATTTCTAAACAGTTTTGCTTGATACTTGGTTGTCAGTTAGCTGGGTGAGGATGTACTCGGTCAGCTGACCTTACAAAGTCACGGGATAAGCCCCTGCCATGCTAAGCATTTGATTTCTAGGGAGGCAGGGATCTTACCCAAACCACTTAAAATTTTTACTTCTGCAAGTTCCCTATTCCTTCTGGTCGGGAACAAATAATGTTCTGTCAGAGAGTTTGAGTACAGCTACTACAACCTCCAAATGTAACAACATTCTTAAATTTACCTTGTATTGGTAAACTCTGCAGTATTCATAAAAATGTCACTATATCACAATAAATCTTTCATAAATCTGAGCTTGCAGGACTTGCAAATATACAGTTCACTTACACTAGATATACAGTAGAACTCCAATTATCCGAATTAATAGGAACCGGGACCCATTCGGATAATCGGAGTTTAAAAAAAAATTGCCATTAGAGAGAAAAAAGCTACGTTTTGATATTGCACTATTTTTTTATTGAATTAAATGTAAGAAACATGATATTTTCACATGTTTTAAATATAAGTAAAATGTTCGTACAAGTTTAGAAATAAAAATCATTGTTTTTTAAACATCTCCCTCAATGTAAGCTGTTTTGCGGTCTTCATCCGTTTTCGGGCAGCCAGGTCACGCATTCGCTTGACGGTGATCAGTTGCAAGTGGTCACACTCGGGCTTCGCGGGGGGAAGAATAATAGCGCACTTAGACTTTTTTTGGACAAATTTTTTCTGAAAGTGATTCGGATAATCGGCGATTCGGATAGTCGAAGTTCGGATAATTGGAGTTCTACTGTAGATTGTTATATGAAATGTTTGTTCTATAAAGCTTATTAACCCTAGACACACTGTCCATTTTCGGCACAGATACTGCTGTATATTTTGGTATTTTGCAAGCGTCTGGGAGAAAATTTATACAAATTGTTTGTATTATTTTATAATGTGTTGTTGTTATAGGCCTGTATAGTTCTTTTCAGCAAAGAATGTAGAATAGTAATATAACGTTAGATTTTCCTATACTAGATAAAAATGAAAAAATAATAAAAAAATATAGAACTCTTAATTTTTTAGTACAAATTTTATTTTTTCTAGTGTAAAATAGTTCTGATTATATATCCATATCAACGAGTTCTAACTTATGGCCTTTTTATGTAGAATAGGATGATATAGAATTTCTTTACTCAATCACCGCTCACCTGCTCAACTCACTACATCATGTACCAAATACCAAACACTTAGAGTGCATAGAGTACGAAAATAAAAAGCAGCTGTTTATAAAGTTATACTTATGCATATAATAATATGAAAGTGTGTTTTATGGCCTTCAACATGGTTTTTTTTTTTTTTTTTTTTTTTATTGAAAGGGGCGGATTTCTCCAAAGGCACTTCAGCCGTAGTGGCTTTTTGCGCACCCCTGTGTGGGTTGCGGCATTATCACATAGCGAAAAGCCATTGGTGATTGGCGGGATTTGAACCCGGGACCTTGGGCACAAAAGCCCCGCGCTCTACCCCTAGACCAGCGCGCTCCCTGGTTTTAATCATATAAATCCTTCATTAAACAACGACACAGAAGCCATTTATGCTAGCGCTTACTTCAACATCACGTATACAGAAGCGGCAAAGCGTCAACGCCTGAGACATTGACTGTGTGGTTAGGGTTAATGATAATGCAGTAGCCTAATTTATTGATTTTTACTGTGTCACAGTGATTTTAAACAGAAGTTTTATTATTAATTTACCCACAACATGATACAAAATCCATTTAGGGCAGTAGGTCAAGAATTTAAGTGAAAATTAACATGACATGTATTGACTTATGCGACATGGTTTGTAAAACTGTATGAAAAACCAGTTACATGAACTAAAAGTCGGGCCAATCATCTTGCATTCATTTCTCATTCACAACTTGGTTTAAAATATTTGAGTAGGTCCCCATTTCATAAAGGTATTGTAATATGATCTAATGTAAATGTGTATTTCTCTCATTGCAAAGATTTTTGTGTTTTAAACACAAACTATGTGATCAAATTTTAATTCAATTCTCATTGGGTATTACAGTATTCTGGTTGGACAATTAACAACAAGGATAACTACTTCCCAGTGTCTGTGATTTTCAAGCAACAAACAAGAAAGGAACATATTGTAGAATTTCACAGAGATCAAATCAAATTGTGAGTACAGGTGTTTTATTGTTGCATGTATTGTGTTTGGTGTGATCTAGACTTAATACAGTAGAACCCATCATAACCGGCCTCGGTTTTGCCGGTCTTCGGAATATCCGGCCACTTCCAAGAAGAGATATTAAAATGTATTTCCCACAGGTTACGAACACTTGAAATATGCACTAGCTACCACTACTCGACCACTCTCGGTTTTCGGAGGTTACTACACAGTTGAGATTCTGTACTAGACATTTAAGGCCAGATTTCACCAAAAACTAAAACTGTCAACCTGACTAAACAGGTGCAACTCTGATAATTTTTACCTATGCCAAGCCCTATGCTTAAGGGTTTTAGGGTTTTTGTTACTCATTTTTTAATACCTTTTAAAAATTAAATTCACAAACTAAGCATTATACACAGTGAAGGAACAACTTGAGATAACATTCAGTCAAATATAACCTACAAACTGATTCATGGCTATGTGCTCCATGACCAGTGAAAATTGGGCGCGAGGGAACGCACTCATGCGTTGTCTACATATTGGATGGACATGACATGTTTACGCATGATTCTTATCGAACGTCTTTAAGAGACAACATATAGAGGATATCCTAGAAGGTTTTTAGTACTGAAACATCTCTAGTTATGAGATCTGCGTTAAACGATCAAGTGCGAGCGTGGCGATCAAGAGCCACTCATTAATTTTACCTCTGCTGGGAAGAGTGTCATTATTTTTTTGCATTCAACTTTGGCAAAATTGTTTCCACCAAAATAATCAAACTCCTTTATTGATTGTTCGTAAATTATTTTCTCATAAAAATTTTTGTTTTTACTTCCCTGTGGGAAATAGGTTAGATCATCATGGATATGTCTAAAGGGAATGTTTTCAGTTCTTCTAAACAGCTGTTCTTATAATCAAAATATTACAAATTCAATACAATATCTCTATTAGTTTCTATGGTAACAGAATCTAAACAAAGACTTCCGATGCACTTTTTGTTGCGTTACACAACACCACTAACACCTTCCCCCCAGAGCTTAGACATATCCATGTCAAAATTGGACTATATTTGGGATGTGTTAAACTGTTGCCACCTTGATTTGCAGATGGTGCCATTAGTATATGCTCGTGGCTTTATAACATTTAACTTAATAATTTTAAAGGGATGTAAATATCTACTTTTTCAGTCAGGTGACTCAATTAGTTTAAATTTAGCTAAAAATCTTGTAAACGATCATAGTGGAGAGAGCAAGCTCAACCTTAACAGAACGGCTAGTAGCGTCAGACCATGCTCAAATAGCCACGAGCATATATATTATTTTTCTGTTAATGGCACAGTCCGTATTCTGAACTCTCAATTTTTTTAGTCAAGATTTCAGTTTACTGAGCAATAGTGTGCAAAATTAGTGTGTGTACAAATTAGTGTGTGTTAATGAAAACGTAACGAGGTGACAGTCAAATAAAAACTTTTAATGTGATGGAACGTATTGATTAAGGTGAATTTGTGGTAAAATATGTAGAAATAAATGTGGGAAAAAGCATGGATGATGACTGGCGTCGAAATAAAAAAAACTTTGATTGACTTTGATACACAGATAGGAAAGGCTTTATCCGATTGATGATTTTAAGAAAACCTTCCTATAAGATGGTTGATATCGCTTTGTATTGATTTTATAAATGTGTGTATTTTTTCCGAAATCAATCACGGAAGAGACTTAAACCTACATTATGACTATATTTATCAAATGTAACTTATAGGGCCTAATATTGGGAGCGTTTCACAAACCCGAGTTTTCACTACGCCAAGTAAGGCTAAAAATCTAAATTTCACTACGCCGAGGTTTCACAAAACCGAGTACATTATAAAATTCAACTGTTTCACTAAACCGAGTTTCACAAAACCGAGTAAGGGGCTGGGTACCGTCCGCTCTAGAAGTGACTGTAGAAGCCTGTGTAGCGTGCAGTATTACGTGCTTTGCAGGCACTCGCTGTCCAGTTGTGTAGTGAACATAACATAATTTATATTGAAGATTTAATAATAAATAGTTTATAGTTTATATTTTAGCTAATAAAATAAGTATATAAGAAAAATAAAAAAAAGAAATAAAAAAATAAAAAAAAGTTAATAGGCCAGCTGAGGGAAATCCCTGCTCGGTGTGCCTGTCCAACGAGTCAACCAGGATTTGTAGTCCTTGTGGCCACCCTGCGTTATGCAGAGTGTGTGCCGTTCAAATGGTGTCAACGGACATTTCATTAAAGTTAAAATCAAAGTGGTGTAAGTCACATAAACACAGTTTTGAGATATTTAAGCCTAAAGTTGGCACAGCTTTAAAAAATCAAATATTGATGTATTGATTTCAATTATGTTTTAATGTGTTGTCACTGAACCACATTGAATTGTAAAACAATTTTTTTTTCAATAATATGTTTGTTTAAATTTTATATATTTTTTTATGTTTTTTTGGACTTACACCACTTTACCAGTAAACAAGAAGTGGTTTAAAGTAATAGTAAAATATTAAAAATACCAAAATTAGTTTTATTTTGTTTCTAGAATACAGATTTTTGAAGTAATTTTACATAAAATATGAAATGTGGATCTAAGAATACTTGAGTTGTCGTAATCAGTTGTTCTCATCATCAGCACCCTCATTATAGCCTCCCTCTTCGTCAACATCAGGTAGGGGTCCAACATCTTCAGCACCTTCAGCTGTTTCAAGGGTAGTGAAGAAATCATGAACCACTAGGAATATAAGGCAGAAGGTCTTGCACGTCATTCTTCTTTGCAGCAGTGACAGGACGCTTTCCTGCGTAGAGTTTATGGACCTCGATAGTGTTAAGGAGTATAGGTCGTCCTCGTCGTTTTGCTGGAGTGATGTCAAGTGCTGAAAAGGGCATTTCGTCATTTAGAGTGTACTTGAAGAATATGGTGAAATGGTCACTCTTTTGATATCTCAGCCACTGAATTTTTAGCCAATTTACTGGATTGTTTGTTGTGTCTTTTTTTCTCCTGGTTACACGTTTTTCCAAACTGTCTGATGAAACAAACTCTTCTCCGGTCATCTTTTTTAAGTGGAAAGGATTTTTCTTCTTAGCTTGAATGATAACTCTATGCCAGTCATCTGGGCAGTAGATTGGTTGAGTTTTGCTGTAATTCTCTATGCTTGCAAAATCACAATCGTTTGGAAGGAACGAGTGGCCACTTTGTATGAACTTGTAGTCGATAACTTGGAGACCATTGTCATTACCTTGAAGAAACTTCATTAATAGCAGGGATATTTTGAAATTCCTGTTTTGCCCTGAGCATGCATCACTGTACATGACTACATGCTCAGCATTTGCTCCTCTTGCTTCAATGTGTTGTGTAATACAAGCAGCTATTTCTTGCGATCCGCGTGACCCAATAGTTTCATCCCAGCAGTACATGAAACCCAATCCCGAGCTTAGCTCATGACATCCAAGATTGTAAAGGTAGCAATTCCGTTTGTAGTAGGCAATTTGACAAGTTAATTTAGGGAAAGGTAAGGCCTTTTCTAAATCAAAAGTAAAAGTGTAAAAAGTGTCTTCAGATTTAGCCTTCTCAATATCATTAGCCCTAGCCTCCATTGCACATTCTGCTTTTCTTAGATGTAATTCGTGGCTTGTTTCTAACTCTTTCTTTTCATTCTCATCTTGAACAAGGCGGATTTTATTTTTATAAACATCACACTTCATGCATGTATCCTTGTGAGGAGAATGGAAGTGAAGGTTGAATTCGGTGTTGAATGTTCTGCGATAAATCGGCTCCTTCACTGGTTCAACTTGTTGTTCCAAACATAAAGTATTGTAAAGTCTGTACATCTCACGAATATTAAGGTTTTCAGCCAAATATTGGCGGTCAGGATTGTGTGCCCTTGTGTAATGAGACTCATAAGCAGGGAATGACCTGATATGCTGCCTCACTAAATCCATCTTGTCATCTGGAGTTTTATGACTGGGCACATTTTTCCCCCTATTATCTGATCCAGGTGAAAGTCCTTGTTGTACTTTTAAAAAAAATTAGCATACAAATATTTTCGTTTACTATTTTCTATAATTTTCTTTTTAACATTCATCCATGGACAATTTTATTTCCGTATAATATATTAAAACAGTATAAAGTAGCTTAACTTGTAAGATCTATAATATTTACACAGATTTCAGGCAGTGAATGCCTTCAAAGCGCATGATACAGCGCGTTGTTGGCCTGCCGGCCGACGTGCACTTGGTGCGAACTCACTTCCAGAGCGGACGGTACCCAGCCCCTTCCTCGGTTTTGTGAAACTCGGTTTAGTGAAACAGTTGAATTTTATAACGTACTCGGTTTTTTTAAACCTCGGCGTAGTGAAATTTCGATATTTATTAGATTTTTAGCCTTACTCGGCGTAGTGAAAACTCGGTTTTGTGAAACCCACTCCTAATATTATTAGGTATCCAGCCAAATCGTTAACCGACCAAGGTTTCGGTCCCAAGGTGGCTGGATATCAGGGGTCCTACTGTAATAAGAATCATTCTGAGAAATAAAGATTTATGGAATAAAATTTAAAAATAGGTCAAAATAGGGAGTCTTAACTAAATAAATTTATTTGGAGTGACGTAAATTTGAATAATTCAAACATAAATGCATTTAGCATCAAGATGAAAAGTGAACACATGTATTTTTATTTATTTAACAAGAGAAAATAATTTAATAGGGTTACTAATTTTCACTTGGCTGTTGTAGCAATTAGAGGTGTGCGGACCGGAAATCCAAAAAGTCAGATTATGGATTTTTGGAATATCTGGTTCCAATCTATATAAGTAAAATAAGTATCCGGTAAAACCTAATAAATTCTAATACACAGCTTAAAATGATAGTTTAAAACTATTAATAAAATTTAAAATAAAAACTTTTCTTTTGAGGTTACATTGGCGACAGAACATCTTTACTCAAATGAAAAATGTTCTAGCAGATGACCAAATGATGCACATTTTGTATCATTTCGGAATGCAAGGATGTCATTGACCGGTCTGAAGTTACTATATCATTCGTATTTGATTCATCAAATACGTAATACAATAATAATCACAGTATTGTATCACACAGTATTGTATTTTGAAGTACGAAGTATAATGTCACCGATAGTTACGCTGAGTATTGGAATGCGTTTTGTTATTATTCGGTGTATAATATTATTTCGGCCACTAAAAAACCTTGCCTTGCTGATCTGATATTTGATAATATATCTCAATTATTATCATAACTTATTTTGCTTTGTCTATCAAATATCTGTTTCTATTCATCTGATCTGTTCTTTTTCTCTAGAGTTTCACTATTACTGTATCATTTATGTACAGCTGACTGGGTGTGGTGACATGTTTTTATATACAATATATAACATGGTTTATTCTTACTGTACCATAATTTTTTCAAACACTTAACACTAACCATCTGATCCGAAACAGAATTTCTCTATTAGAACACCTCTAGTAGCATTCACAAAGACATGATTGCTAAATCGTTTTACTCATCTTTGCTTTCATGTCTATTGCATATTGCTTAGAAAAATTTAATTAATTGGCAAAATGAAATGATTTTTATTTGGATTATTTTAGTTATTTTGTGATTATAAAAACACACTTCTCTTGCCAAACCTGCACACAAATTTGTGGTAGTACATACCAAGCTTCATTCTAAAATTCATCTATTTGTGGACAAATAACAGAATTCCGGTCATATTAGAATATCATTTATGCTCATGCAGATTTCCCGCAATAAACACTCCCCATTCCCTTCTGATAAATATCTGCCTGGTTTTGTTACCTATATTGTTTTAGCAAAGTTCATTAACACTGCACTAATTTTTATGAGGGTTGTTTTCTCTACAGTCTCAAATAAAATGTGTTTTTGGTGCCTGGGACCCTAAAATGAATGCAAGAATTTTGGGTCAACGTTTCATTTATACTACATTGTTAGCGTCATTTAATTTTAAAAATTCTGTAAAAACAGATAAAACTTGCTACAGTAACTCAGTCAAAGTGAACGCTAGAAGAAATTATTTCCTAGTCAATTATAAGAACTCTCAGGGTCATGTGAAAGCAATGAAATCAGTACTGGATCCAGACTTGATGAATATAGAAAAATATTTAACCCCTTCTACTTTCATATTATTGTCAAGTGATTTCAGACTATTAAAGGATTATTGTAAAATTATTCATCACATATTAGGAGAGATCCTCTGAATACATTCCGCAGAAGATACAAGGTTCCTTATATCCAAGAAAACTAATGTCTCATATGAATAATGTTGGTGAGATGTAAGAAGTTAATTTATTTCGACATAATTTAAAATTGGTTAAAAGAGTTATAATATGTTGAAGTAACAGTGAACAAGTGACTCCGTTCAATAAAAAACAGATGCAGTGGAGTAAATAAATTATAAGGATTGTACCTGTGAATAAATTATTGTAAGAATTGGAATGGTTTTGATAGATGTCTGTCACAAATAAAGAAATGAGCAACAACAACCTGCTGTGTAATCTGCGAAACAGGAATGTTGTAACTGAAGATTTGTATCTTGACCAGGACCTTGGTATGGTACCAACACCTTTTGAATTTTGATGATGCATGTTCCGAGGTAAATTTGCCCAGTGAAATGTGAGAAGAAAAATCAAACGTCGGAGAAAACAGTGAAGATTTGACAATGCTCTACAACAAGATCCCAGTATTGTCTCCCCTCATAGAACTGTTCCGACTTATTTGTTCTGGTTTGTTCCAGGGATGAAATAGATGAGAAAGAACCAGAAGACAAGGAACAGGAAACGAAACAAGATGAACAAGATGAGAACAATGAAGTTTCAGCTGAAGAAAGTGATTAGAGGGGAGACATTGGGGATTGACGAGTTTTCATCACACCGTAGGAAAACCGAGTCTTGTCTAGTGAATGTGTCAACTCTCTTTTTAAATATAAAGACTTAAATGTGTTTTTGTCAGATTTTATTTTTAGTTTTATGTATAAATGCTTTATCTTTCATAATCAGAAGGAATGCAAAATGTAATTTTATCTGAAATATTTTAAACTTCTCTTTTTGAAAAAGAATTGATGACAAGTGAAATTTAGCTGTGAAGAAATAAATTATAATTTGGCGTGTAACCTGTGAAAATGCAAGATGATTCAGTAATTTGTTTTTAGAGCGAAACTAGCTTTTTGTTATATATACTAAAAAATTGTTACAGAGAACACATTTTAAGTTGTCATTTCCAATGTAATGATTGTTTTTAATGTTAGTTTGGTAATTAATGTAGAATAGAAACAATTGGAATTCAGTGCAATTTTTTAAAATCTTATGTAAGATCGCTTCTTGTTTTTTTAAAAGAAATTGTTACTATAAATGACTGATTATTGGTGCTTGTGAATTTTCTGTTTTGACATGGATATGTCTTAGCTATTGGGCGGTGCTGGCAATTTTCACAACCAAAACTTGAAACAGTTACGTCATGTAGTTATGAGGACAGCTGTTTAGAGGAATTGAAAACATTCCCTTTAGACATATCCATGATCTAACCTATATCCCACAGGGAAGTAAATACAAAGGGTTAATGTGAGAAAAGAATACAAACAGCTGGAGAGAGTGTGGTCATTGCTTTTTGTCCAAAACTGAATAAACTTATTCCAAACAATACTGTATAATCATACTGTATTTCGATTTTTACATGGATATGTCCTAACTCTGTGGAGGGGATGATAGTGTTGATGTGTAACACATCAAAAATTGCGATGGAAGTGTTTGTTTGGATCCCGTTCCATGGAAACTACCAGAGATATTGTATTGAATTTTTAATGTTTAAGAATAATACAAAAAAACTAATAAAATAAAACATGATATTTAGCTTCATGTGGTTGAGATCCATCCATTATACTAAAAAATCATTGTTTAAGTGTTTATCATGACAGCTAACCTGCATACTCTTTTCCCATGTTAATAATATAGGGAATAGGCAATCTCCTTTATTTATGGACAAATGTTGATGAAACTCTGTATAAATGTTCAAAATAAAAATTGTTTTAGCTAAATCACCTACTTTCGGTGTTCCTCACAGCAGCAAATCGGTATGGATTAGATTAGATTATTGAAATGGCAACCTAATCAGGTATTTTAAGCCAAGTATGAACGAGAAATTAGTGTAGGATGATTGTGGCGCGATCTTGTAGTCTTGTTACTAAGGCTGACATGTTCCTTAGATTGTTAATTTATAGCCCAACAGCCGATGGCCACTTAGGGACTTACAGTTTAACGTAGAATCTGAACCACGGCTTCTGAATTACGAATTGGTCTAATTATGAGGATGGTATTTGTGGATTAACGTAGTATTCAATAGTGGGGACTTAAATTCACACAAGATAACACTACACCCACCGAACATCGCTTACAACTATCCACAATTCGTGACCTCCAAATAGCTGGATTACAGGACGTCACCACTGTCCCAGTCAACATACTCTTTCCCATGTTAATCTTAGAGAGAATAAGCAAATAATCTCATATTTATCGACATATATATTATTATTTTATTGATTTGGAAATTCGCTGAGTACGCAGGTCTGCTGTGACGGGGGTATTAATAATACCACTCTAAACATAAAACAAAGTAATTTTGTTGGAACTTGTTGTTTGTGCCATAGTCTTAAGATTAATTTTATATTTTTCTTCTGTTAGTATTTTTCTTGACATTATCTTTAAGATCCTCTTTTAGTAATGGTGGTTACCAAAATCGATTTTATGATTTCAAGGGCATTTTTAGCTCAAGAGTTTTCTTTGATTTCATTTTGTTAGTGTTATGAATTTGTAGGTAGCTAAACAAATTTCTATTTTTTTGTTATCCCATACTTGAATTTAAAAATCGGATTTGAAAAAATAAAAAAATTTTATATAGATCATGAATATTTTTAAATGACTATTTCTTTTATAATCATATTTTATTTGTCTGTGTGAGGGAATCAATTCAATTTATTTAGTTAATATAATTTTTATTGATATATTTTGTTTAGTTTGTTTAGTTTAACTCGTTGTTGATAAAATGTTTTAATTAATTTTATTAAGTGACAAGTGTAAAATGGTTTGTTAGCTTATACTGATTATAGTAAATGTTTTGTGTTAGTGTACAATTATCATCCCTCATCACAAAGATTTACAAACTAAGTCGTGTAGTTTTAATATGTTATATTAGAATGATGTTTCCTATTTTGAATAAAGCACTTTTTAGTAAATGTTTAACGGGTAGTGTTTTTACCTTGTTTTAGATGTCGAATACTAGATTGTCCCTGTGAAGAATGTTAGAAACGTCTCTTTTGGTAAATTCTCATAGCCATTATGAAGGAATTCACTGTAAAGTCGTTGTGTAGGGTATGCTAGGTATCTGCTAGGACAAATGATAAGGTTTTGGTATTTTCTAATAAATAAGCTTATTTGGAATTCGGAATTAAAATTGATTTAATTTTCAATTGGTAAATTACTTTAACCAGCGGATGGTCAAGGAATGAGCGCAGCACTCACTTTTCATTTTAAGTTTCACAAAACATGAAGTTTGTAATATATCTGCCTGAAACTCTTGAGTACCTGTTGTTTGGCGTATCAGTAGTGGGGGAGGTTAAGTGACCTTCAGTCTGTCTGACACCTTTGTTTCTTGACGAGTTACAGGGCGAGTTACACCCCTTTGTAGGGCCGGAGCCAGGCTGTGCACTGGAGGACTCCTTTCTTAAAAAGAAGTTCAAAGAGGAAGAAAATGAAGCCAGAGGGAAAGCCTGGACTGATTTTCCGGGATGCCGACAGGCCAAGGAAATGCCTGGAGGGCATAACATAAGAAGGTCTGAGACCATGATCAGGCTTAATAAAAACAATTTAGGGATGCAGACGGGTTCTCTAACCGGGCACTGTAGGCTCAGGGGTCATCTGAGTAAGATTGGCATTGTTCAAGAGGGTGACTGTCGCTTCTGTCAATCAGGGGAGGAAACACCTAGACACCTACTGGCCGAGTGTGAGGCAATAGGTCAGAAGAGAGCCAGAAGCTTGGGAACACATCAGATGGCAGTGGGAGATTTCCCAAAGTTAGAACCCCACATAATACTAAGGCATTAGGACTAGAGGGGGTTCTCTAGGCAAGAACAGGAGGGGCACAATAGATCTCATAGGTCGCAGTGCAATCCTTACCCCAGGTTTTATCAGTATCAGTAACATCTGCCAACTTGCCTGAAATTAAATAGTACAATGCTAGTTGGTCAGGAACATGGTAACAAACAATTACATGGAATTGAGAACCAGTGCTCTCTTATCCGTCCGTGTGGTCGCTACTTCCTCCAAGGACCCCTACGGGTGCTTGCAGTGTGTTGTCTTATCGGGAAAAATATAAACACACATAAGGCTGTGTGGGGAGCGCCCTGCTCTAGGGGTAGAGTGCGGGGCTTTGGTGCCCAAGGTCCCGGGTTCAAATCCCACCAATCACTTATGGCTTTTCGCTATGTGATAATGCCGTAACTCACAAAGGAGTGTGCATAAAACGGCTACGGTTGAAGTGCCTTGGCAGTAATCCGCCCCTTCCAATAAAAAAAACACACACAAGGCCGTTGCTGTTAAAAATGTAAAAGGCGGAAATCAATGACGTTACTCTCCGCCTCCAAGCTAGCTAGCCGGAGACATAAATGCCTCCTCTCCCGACTGTGCCGGTCGATACATCCATCATGAACCCTTATTGGCGCCTGTAGCCCATAAGTCTGAAAATGTTTTTTTGTTGAGTTTTTTGTATAAAATTTTAGCTGAAAAGTGTTTATTTAAAAAAGGAATTCTAAGAGGCCTGACTTCAATGCTGCTTTGCCTTATTGTGTCTTTATTAATTTTTACGAGAGCTGCTTCTACAAATTTTCTTTATTGAGTGTGTGATTTCATATGTAAAATTTGTGTATCTTCCCATTTGAACTCGTGAACATTATCCCAGGCATGTTTAGCTAATTTAGAGTTGGCTGTATCACCTTTCTTGGTGTTATTTTTGCGTTAAGGGAATCTTAAATAAATAAATATATATCAATAATTATTATACTATTACCTTTTGAAATAGCGACCTACCCAGCTAGGTATAACCAAGTATAAATGAGAAGTGAGTGTAGATTATTGTGGTGCGATCTTGTAGTCATGTAACATTTTCTGTTACATTTTTTTTGTAGGCTGACATTTTCTGTAGGTCTGATAAAAGTGATCAAACTGGTCTAATTATGAGGATGGTCTCAGCGCATAGAATGTATTCAATAGTGCGGGCATTAGTCTACTCGAGAGTATCACATACAGCTACCAAACCTGGTCTTATCTCAATTTTTGTCTGTTTGTCTCCAGGAGGCATTTTATACCGTCTTCTCCGAAAAAACGGGAGAACTGACAACAATGAATTTTATTTTATACATTCTCTACATTCCAGAGAAGGTTTTTACCCTCGGAGTGGTAAAGACGCTGCAGCGTCTATTTATCGCGAATACCGTCACAGTGGCAGGTGGAGGCATCTGTCGTCAGTTTAGTGAACTAGCGCCTACGTGACCGTGTTGCCCTCTGGGGGCAAGCAACTGAACCTACTATCGTAGTGCACTAGACTGCCACCAGGCATGTCAATAACCAAGTAAGCGCTTTCTGCTCCTATGCACTGAGTGACGAACGTAACGTTCTAGCCGTTCGGAAGTGCTAGGGTTCGAATCCCGACCATGAGCAATCCCAATTTGGCTTGCAAATGGTATAGTGGTATAGCGGTGTGGGAGGGGCCCACCTTATAAACGGTGGCCGGCTTGGGTGGAAGTTGACAGCATTTGTAGGCTTAATTGGGATTGCAGTGGACACCTGTTTTGCTTTTGTAGTTAGTGGTTATAAGGTGGGGGGCATGTTTTATGCTTTTTATGTTTAAACATTGATATTTCATGAAGATATTAGTAATTATTTTTATATTACAGTTTAGAGTAAAAAGCTTGCCACTTCTAGGGTTAAAGGCTTCGCCGGCCCTTGAAAAGTAAATAACAAGCATTTAAAAACCCAAATTTTACGTGATATTCACATTTTGCTTCAGTAATGAATAAATTACTGGTAATAATCAGCTGTCTATGTAGTTTAAAGATTTAATAGAAAGAAAAACAAACAGCTGTTGAATCAATATTAGTTAGTTTATATTGGTCATTGATTTAAACCCATTTCAAAATCATACTATATTAACAAGTTATTTTAACGTATAACTAATAATAATAAAGCTGGGTATTCATTAATTTCTTTGTATTGATTTGTTTAGGATTCAGGTTTACATTTTGGTATGATGATCTCCCTTCTTTAAACTGATTCCTACAACTTGACAAAGGACAGGCTATATACACAGCTCATGAACTGTTCTGTACTGTTGGAGGTCCTCCAAGTTTATAAATTACAGGAGATTAACTTTAGTCAACTCTTATTTCCACCGGTTGAATATTTCATACCATTTTCTTCTGTCAATGATCACTGAATTATTTATAAAACAGTTACTGAAACTAATTTATAATGTTTGAGAATAAACTGAAGTTTAAATGGAGTTCCCCATTGAGATATAAAGCTATATGAGGTCAAAATAATAATGTCTTTTCAAGTTTGGAAGCCAACTGGGTGTTGTGGCCCATAACTACCATATGTTACTTTGGAGTACACATTAACATTTACATACATTAGATTCTGTATTAGATAACAGACATAGGTTCTGTATTATTATTGTTATTTGTTCACTTATAGCAATAATCGGTAAATTACTGGGGTTAAAAGAGCATTTTTACGTTTTAGAGACAATGAAGAGGACGACAGTTCTTCAGAGAGTACTACCAACTCGACGAAAATAAAAGGTTCAAGGGATTCAGGAGACAAGCCTGTCATCAAGGTGAAGTCCTTCGCTATCGTGCCTGAGGAGGAGTCGAAAACACCAGCAAAACCTCTTCAGGATAGGGTTGGTATAAATGAGCAGACAATAATCATTATATAACTTGGTTATCATGACAGTACAGTGAACTCCCGATTATCCACAGAATTAAGTGGCACAAATATCGCGGATAATCAGCAAAAGTGCTGAAAACTTGAAAGAACAACAGTAGTTTTCACTAAAAATCAATTTATTTACTGTAAAATGTTAACTCAACAATGATACTAAATACAGCTAAACATTTTAGTACAATCCATATTTTATAAATCATTTAAGGACTTCGCGTGATCGTCAACACAATCTTCTTCCGCTTTTCAGCTCCTTTAAAACAACAAAAACCCCAAAACAGGTAACAAAATCACTAAATATGCCAACACAAGAGACAAAACAAACATCGAATGGTCAGCAATTACTCGGGTGTTATGAGTGGTGAGAATAAAGGAGAGGTGTCATTGGACTAGCCTACTGCTTGAATTACAAAAAAGCGCATGGCCATTTTGTACTCAAAAACTTAATTATATATTAAGTTATACCTTGGTATTTGTAGTATGCACAGATAATCCGCCTTGTAGACTATTCACCTGTGGATAATTGAGAGTTAACTGTATTTAAAATCCCTTATTTCTTTAATTGTTAAGCCTTGGCTCTTCGTCACTTTATGTTTCTGAGTGAATTACTTTTAAAAACCCTTGATATTTATTTTTTTGAAACGTCATATCTTGTCAATTAAATAAGTAATTAGTTTGTTATGAGAGGAATAACACTTTTGAGTATTCAAAATATTATTAACCCACTAAGTATAGACTAGAATAAGTATTGATTAGGTCATCATTAAGCAGGTTGCACAAACACAATTTATTTACAATTTTTGTCAATCTAAATTTTTTTACGTATTTTAATTTTATATGGTAAATATGATAACCCGAGAGAATCAAGCTTACCTAGTGTTGTTCTTACAGCCTATCACTCCGATAAGAAGTGTCACGCCAGTCTTCAAAATCAACAAGGACTACGCAGTAAGTGAAACTTGAATGATCCTTAAATATTACAATAGTAGTATAATAGTATTATCATACTGGGTTTGAATCTGGACCCAGTCGTCATTTGTCATTGGACGATTAATTAATGATGCTTGCTAACAACAGGTCGTCATTAGGTAGTAACAAGACCGGGGTATGACCGTTCCCCATCAAAACGTTAAAACAATTCCACTGGCGTAGAAACACAAAATAAAGTAAAATAGTACTACAGATATTACATAACTCCTTAATAGATCAACAAATTATCAAAAATTTAATGAAAGGACACCTTAGTCATGAGCATTTTAAATTTAAATGACCTCTTTGTATAATATTATTCAACTTATGTCTTCAATCCTTGTTTTTTTTATAGAGTCCAAACAAAAACTAAGGATTGAAGAAGTGCGTTGATTAATGTTATATAATTTGATAGTTCAGTTCCAAATCTTAAATCTGTATTTCAGTCACAAGTAAGTACTTCAAATTGACATTTTCCATGGAAAAGGATTAATTACAATTCATATTTTTGTTCATGACACATCCGTGAAAGTGTGAGTTTTTCACTACTATGAAATTACAGTAAAGTTTGGTTTATCTAGACGAATTTGGCGAGTCCAAATCCAGATAGCTGAAAATATGGATATCCTGAAAGTATTACAGGATAGATGTTTCTTTTTCTGGCCTCTTTTATATCTCCCAGATAATATCAGCAGCAGTACTCTCATCAGTAGCACTCCGCTTGTCGAAAAACGCACCAAACAAGGTCTGCGTTCATATGTTATGCAATCATCATTAGTGATACTTGCCGGTTCTGCGGTAATACGAGGGGTTGTCCACAAAGTAACCTCCGTTTTGAAATGAAAAATAAACCAGTTTAGATACAAAAATGTTATGGTATACGTATTAAAAATAAAGATTTTCTTCTATTTTTCTACATATTTACTTAAAAAAATTCGGCACTTATTATATTTCTTAACATTTTGTCTTTAAAAAATCTGCCACCTGAGAACGTGCCAACCTGTCACAGCCATGTGATGCTCTTCATCACTAGCGAACCTCTTGCTAGCAACGGATGCAAGCAACCGTTTCACGGGAAAAGATGGAAATCACTGGGAGTCAAGGCTGTAGGGGCGTGGAGGTCAAAAACGTCCCAATTGAATTTTTTCAAAAGTTCAGTTTGCTCTCACCATGAGCTTTGTGAGAGTGGGCGTAGTCATGGACAAACACAACACCACTCCGGTCTTCATCGTGCACAAATTAAAAATAAAAACCATTGATGGACTACACCTTCGCTCCTGTTTTCAGCTGCTGTGTAGCTTCTTGGCCACAACAATTTTATAACACCACACATTTCACACTTAGCGGGTTTTAAAGGTGCCTGAAATGAAATTCACATTTTTACTGTTATTAAACTTTATTAATCTGATCAGGATAAGCTGGAATCTAGATTATTCGGATCCGGGTAAACAAGACTTTACTGTATTTATCAAATGATTTAAAAACTTAATCAAATCATTTTTCTTTGCCAAGGAAAAGCTAGGATCCTTTATCATCATAAAGGATGATTATGATGATAATTTTGTGTAAAATTTGGTTTCAGTCTGGTGCGTTTCTGGTTTTGCGGTCAGAAGCGGCCAATCCCGACCCACCTCTGTGGAAGATCGATGGAAAGGCTCTCCTTCAGAAGTACAATTCCTTCAAAGAGAACGGCAAAACTCTCTACAAAAACACAGCTGAGGTAAGATCACTGTCATCCTGTGTAGTGTTGATTTAAATTACCAAGAGACCAAATCTACATATTTTCTTATCAAAAACTACTTCTACAAATAGAGTAGAAAGCTAAATTGCTTTACCAAAGTAAAGAAAAATTTCTATACTTTCATTGAAAAACCATTTTTTGAATTGTTGCGTTAGCTGTCCCAGCCAGGCTTTTTTGGCATACACAATTAATACATTAGCTTTTTCTAATGAAGTTACCGTAACATAGTTTGTCTTTTGTATGAAGTTTTATCACATTCCCATCCAGCATGTTTTTGACAACATAAGAATCGAGAGATGAAATTGTTCACATGACATAGTTCACAAGATAATTTTTTATGTATAACATTAAGCAAACAAATCAGACTGAAGGACGGCATAATACATTTTTATCACACTGCTTACACTGGAACTCTCTTTCACTTTAGTACAAGTATGCTATAGCTATCCAGTATTATATGGTCCAATCTATCACCATAGTTCCTTATTTCTTGGGAGCTTATCGCCAAGCTGAATCTGAACAGTCTGGTTTTATAATTCTTTGATTGCGTAGACAAAGGTTCATTTTGGGTAAGGGTTTTTAAGTTAAAAGACTGACCATTTTATCCTGGGCTACTTGGCCAAAGTACCCAGTTTTTTTTAGAGTTGCAGTGTCTTTTACCATATACTTTATTTTCCCTCAAAACAAACATAGAGCTCACTGAAAAGTAACAATAAAAAAATTATAGCACTGAGTTCAGAGGCCGCCAAGTTACCCACTTACCATCAAAGTAATCATGTCTTACTAGTAGAGAATCTATGAAGATAGCCAACAGACCAACTTAATTCTTGGCCACAATTGTAAACAGAAAAATCTTGTACTACAGGATTTTGGGTTAAATTAAGGCAGAGAATAGTTTGAGGTTGTGAGGTTAACCTAGTGATTTGTTAAGTAACCTTTGGTTTGTTGAGGATCAGTATCATGTTTAACTCCTAATAATTCCAGCTCAGATTAACATTTATGTTTTTCAAAAACTTGTCTATTTTGTAACAACTTTCTCATTTATTTCAGTATTCCGGGTGGACGTTAAACAACAAAGGTAACTACTTTCCGGTGTCTGTTTTGTTCAAACAGCAGGATAAAAAGGAACACATTGTGGAACTGGAAAGAATCAAATGGTAACAATCTTTTGGTTTTAGAAGTAGGCGTATTATAAACTTGCCACTCTATGTATTTTGTACTAAATTTTGAACGATGTTGCAAAATTATTATTCAATGGAAGTTACTTGATTAGAATAGATTACTTTTTGAAATGGCCCCCTACCCGGGTAGGTATTTTAAGCCAACTATGAATGAGAAATGATTGTAAGATGATTGTGGGGCAATCTTGTAGTCTTGTTACTGACTAAGGTTGACATGTATCTTAGACCAAACTGTTATTTAATAGCTCAAAAGCCAATGGCATCTGAGGAACCTATAGTTTAACATGGAATCCGAACCACTTTTACCTCTAAATTAAGACCTGGTTTAATTATGAGGATGGTCAATTTGTGACTTCCAAATAGCTGGATTACAGGAGACACAACCTTTCCAGACTTGGGAGTTTTAAAATCACTGACTATCCACAAAGGTAGTAGTCCAGTTTTTAAAATCTTATGTTAGAGGTTCCATGAGACATTTGAAAATTCATTGTCAAACGGCCTAATAACCTCATATATGCACTGGGCTACTACAGTTTTATTTAACTTATTTTTATATCACAAATTTTTAATAACTTACCTTACATTTTTTGACTTTATAACCTCCAAGTGGTTTCATACATAGTAATAATTTTTTCCAAATGTCTTCATTACTTGACTTCATCCATCATGTATCTTAGGCAGCCATCTCATGTATTTGTATTTATGGTGACACCAACCCACCCTGGTGGGTATTTTAAGGTATATATGAATTAAGGGGGAGTGAGATGAGCGTAATTCATTTTATGACATAGATCCTCACAACAAATTTTTAGTTTAAACTTTTTTGTGGAAAGAAATACAAACTGGATGTATAAAAAATAGAACAATTACAAATTACATATTAATAGACCGATTATCTAAAAGAAGAAGTAATCAAACAATACGCAGATTCATTATTGTTTCATATTAGTACTTACCTTGAATTTACTATGTAAATTTTACAACAATTTTGTTTCTTTTTTTGTTCCAGGGACGAACCAGACGATTCGGGGAAAGATGAATAAATCTGTGTCCAATACCAGCTGTTCAAAGCTTTGACTTTCAATTTGTTACCTGTTTATATGCCATTTTACCCAGGAAAACTTCTAATCACACTTCCATTGTACATATTAATATAACTTGGTAGTATTAATTTAGATTTAATTGAGACTAACAGTGACGGATTATAGTCATTGGAAACATGCAAAGCTTTGTGAGCAGCCCCAACAAACTGAACTGTATCACTAACCAAAGGAACTAAATAATTCTGGTGTAACTTTTTTTAAATTTTACCAAAAATTGCTTTTTATGGTCATTTTAGAAAAAAACAAACTTTGAAACACCAACAGGAATATGATTTAATCTTTTTTTTATTAATGTGGGTAAAAATTCAAAAACTATTCTCCGTAGGAGTCACTCTTTTTAATTTTGTATGAGTATTTGCAAGTATTAATGCAATTACAAAATAAAAAACCGCATACTAGTATTGTTCTATTCAGTAAAATACAAACAAATATCATTTAATTTTTATTCATAAACCTTTCTTGCTCCTTTGTGCTGCAGATACGAGTACTTTAACTCACCCCAGTTCAAGTTATTACAAAGTTCAGTATTAGCTACAAAACTCGCTAAGCTAGCTAGACAATCTTGCATGCTAACTTGAATTTAGAGTCTTTTATTTTTAATAGTGTATATTAAAAATATTTAAAGATCTTTTTCAAGGCATGTTTGAAGTCATTGTTTACGGTAAAGTTGCAAGCAAGAGCCGTGTCCAAGCACTTTAACTTCTTAAACTGTGTTTAAAAATAATAAATTAATATTTTTTTTATAAAATTGACTTTCAGCCCTAGCAAGTTGCCTAACCTAATCATCCTAGTGGTAAATCCGTCACTGTATACAAATTCATTCTATATACCATACAGTACCAGTAAATATAAGCAGAAGCCCACATTTTATTCAGTATTTTATGTAAATTTTGCAATCATGTATTTTTTAACAATGATGCCTTTTTCAATGATGGATTTATGAAACAAGAATTCCTATTTAAATTTGGTTAATGTTATGACAAAGGCAAAATAAAACTCTTATTGCCAATGATCAATATTAAATTTGTTAATTATTACATATTTACTACTAATTACTAATTATTGTAATAATAATGAATTTCCTGTCAATGCTTGAAAAACACAATCTAAACCATGCATTCTTGGGTTGTGATTTATGTTTAAATTAAATTTAGTTATTTATATAGTTATCTGATGAGAAAAATGTTCGAAAATGCAAGCAATTTATAATTTTTTTCTAAGAGTATATAAAAAAGGTTTTTTATATTTTATCTTGCATCTATTGCCTTAGATTTTTTCTTTGAAAATTTAAGTTTTATACCACTTTAATTTAAAAATTTTCAAAAAAGCAATATTTACAATTATATTAAAAAGCATTATATTATGTAGATATTTTACTAACAAAAGAAGAGTGTAAGACATATATTTAAGTGGCAAGTTTGATTAAAATGATTGAGATTTATTTTTTGTGAAGCGTTCCAAAGATATTATAATTTTCTAAGCATCATTAATTAGTTTTAAGTGTGGTGAACAGTTTTTGTTTTGTTATCGTTTCAATGATTTATTATAGTTATCAATGTAAAAATATTTTCATTAAGATTATGAAAGAGTTATAAATATATAAATTCTTGATTAGAACACTCGAAAAGAAGTTCTTAATGAAAATGTAAAATCATATAGGTGCTTTATAGGAAATGTCATAAAAGATAAAAAACCATAATATAGAGATCTTTATAATTTTGTGTTTTGGCATTTTATACTTGACTAAAGTTGTCCACATGTTTAGTAATTAAGATAGTTAAATGTTAAAAATTGTTTTGTATCAAAAAAATTCCTTCTAGGCCCAGAAGTGAATTTAATTTTTTAAATAAAGAACATTTCCAATGTGATTTGTTTTTCCTTGTCCTGTTGGCACTCATTTTAGTCATTATGTACGTGTGACTAGTAAACTGAGTATTTTGTGAGATTATTTTCCGCCATCCCATTGTTGCTTTGCATTGTTTCTTCACTATTTTTCATAAAAAGACATCAAATAGTGAGTAAAAACTTAAATTTTTTTAGCACTTTATTGCATGCGTTTTAGCAGCGAATGTGCAAACTTATTTTTCTAATGTGAATTGATTTATTAACCATAGAACCGCTACGTATTTTGCACTTAACTTAAAACTTTAAAACATACTCTAGAGGTGATTGAGCACACTCCTTGAAATAGTCCAAGTTCCCGCTCCCAGGTGCATGTGAGCAGCATGTCTCACAATGACGACATCGTCTAAGGAGTTCACTAAATAGATGACAAATGCCCCTCCCTGCCACATCTTATTTAGTTTGGAAATGTGCCATTATTGTGACTTTAGCGATTCTAGGGTTGAATATAAGTTATAACAGTAAAATGATATTTGTGAGTGGAGTTAAGCAGGCGCAACAGGTTTGCGGAACTAGTTGTGAGATAATCACGTGAAAAATACCAATCATTAGATTATTTCACCCTTTGAGTGCCATCATTCTTACACATGAAGTGCCGTAGTGGTTTTTACGAAGATGTAATGTTTACCAAGAATGGTCTGTACTATTTGGATTAGATAATAATTACTGCACATAGCAAGCTAAATTATATTTGAAAATCCAAAACATAAACATTAAAAATGGCATAGGCCTATGTTAATAATCAATCATATGGTTATATTAATCATATGACATCCCTTTTTTGGATGTTAAGTGAACAATGGATTTCAAAGGAACGAGTCACACTCATCTTCTCCGAAGTTAAGCACCATTGTCCACTTCAACGAGGTAGGATTGTGGCTCTCTAAGTTTTGATATCACCACACCTTTTCTCTTTAAATCAGGAATACAACCAGGGCCTAGTTCGGGCAGGTCCCGTGCTCAGTGGTGTTTGTCAGATCATCTCAAGTTTAATTTAGTTTTCTGTGTCTTGTAAATTTTCACTGTCTGGTAAGCACGGCTTTAAGTTGTCCATTCAGATTGGGAACTGTTTTCCTTATCTTCCGTCCTATTAGTCATTCGGCTGGGGAATAGCCATTTTCCAGAGGTGCTGATCGGTATGACAAGAGGCCATTCTCTAAATCTTTGTTAGAATTCTCTTGGTTGTTTTAATTTCAGACTCTGCTAGACCATTTGACTCAAGGTATTTAGGACTGCTTTAATAATCTTGAAACCCACGTCTTCGGCGAAACTCTTCACTGCAAAGCTGCGTACCACTGTCACATCGAAGGCGATGAGGGACTCCAAATCGTGAAAATATCTTCTTCAAACAAGTGATAATTATGCCTGCACTTGTAAAATTAAATGGTCCAACAACTTCCAAGAAACAGGAAAAGTAATCTTGAACAACTAGGTAGTTTTACCGGTTGAAACAAACTGGTCAACACCAACCACTGACCAAGGTAGTTTAGGGAAATCTGTAGATAATAGTGGCAGGGATGACACATAACAGTCTGTAACTTTTTGTTCAATATCTTTGCTGATACCATACCATATCATTCGCTTTGCCACGAAATTTTGAAATTCCCAGGTGACTGTCGTGAAGTTCATCCAGCACAAGATTCTTTAACTACGGGGAACTACAATTCGGCTTCCCATCATGAAGGGACAGACTGTCTTTGTACTTTAAAAAAGAGCTACAGCGACTGTACCTGGTTGCAATCAGAGCTTTTGTATGACTTAGGAAGTTCAAAAGTTTAATCTTATGCAGAATGAACCTTTATATGTTCATGTAGTGGATCTCAGACTGGATGATTGGCCATGTGTTATGAGACTTCTTCTTCAAGTTCATTAGAGGAATTTATGTTGATTTCTTTTAGCACCAAATTAGTTTGGCGGGGTATGGTATCAGGAACAGTCATCTGTTAACCTGGGATTTTGTAATCAAATCTCAGCAATTGAAGGTGAAAATGTGGAAGACTGGGTGAAAGATCTTGAATTGGCTTTCTACCAAGTAGAGTTGTCAAATGTTTGTGGTCTGTTTTGAGATGGAACTGTTTGCCAATCAAGTGTATTTGAAGTCGTTCACAGACCCAAGTGCAGGCTAAGGCCTCACGTTCGTTTTCAGCGTACCTTTCCTCTGTGTCTGTCACTGATCTTGAAACATACATGACTACACGACTAGAAAATACTTTTCACCATGTTCTTGTTCAAGAAAACCTGCAAGGGCAAACGATGATGCATCCGCACCGCAGAAACTCTACTTGAGGCGTTTACATTGAAAGGTTTTAAAACCTTAGAACTAAAGATGACTTCTCAAGTATTTAAAAATGCATTTTCTTGCATTAGGGATTAAGTGAATTCCATTTCTTTCTTAAGCAGAGGTTCCCTGAGAGGTTGTGCAATTGAGGTTGTATTGGAACAAACTTTGTAAGGTAGGTAAACAAGCCTAAATAACATTGAGTTCAGCTTTGTTTTATGGTGACTGAAACTCCATTATTGCTTTCACTTTTTAAGGGTCAATCGCTACGCCTTTGCTACTGATTTCACGCCCTTAAAACCTTATTAAAGATTTTCTGAACTCACATTTCTCTTTACTGAGTGTCACATTGGCCTCTTTAAGAGTCTGAAGGACTTTTCCCAGACATGTATCGTGTTCTTCAACTGTACTTCCCCATACTAAGACATCATCCATCATGTTGGCACAACCCTCAAGTCCTACTAATATTTGTACTTTTATTTCTATGGCGTCTTAATTTCAAACAATCATGATGAACTATACATGAATTTTACTTAAAATTTCTTGCTCTTTTTAACTATAGTACGAGGGTTGTCCGTAAAGTAAGGTTCCCAGTGATTTTTCACGGTGAAAAACATGTTTATTTGCATAAACTTGTACATATTCGTAAAGTTCAGAATTTTTCCTATTTTTCTATGTAGTCACCACCGAGGTCAATGCATTTTTGCATGCTTTGTACCAGCTTTCGAATGCCTGAGTCAAAGAAGTCTGCTGCCAAGCCGCGCAGATAGCTGAGAACCACTTCTTCTAGCTCTTGGCCACCGTAATGTGTTCCACCCAGGTGTTTCTTCATATCAGGAGAGATAGTAGTCGCTGGGGGCTACGTCCAGGCTGTAGGGTGGGAGTTTGACAATACCCATTCCAAATTTAACGATGAGTTCATTGGTAACGTTAGCGGTGTGCGGTCGAGCGTTATCCTGATGCAAACACACCCCCTTGGACAGCATACCCCTCCTCTTGTTTTGAATGGCACGGCGAAGTTTTTGCAGTGTCTCGCAGTAGCGGGCAGCGTTGATTGTTTCACCGGTGGGCAAGGATTCGCCCAACAATATATGCCTTTCCTGTCCCAAAAGACGGTTGCCATGACTTTGCTTTTGCTTGAATTTTCGCGGAATGCTTCTTGTCATGGACGCCGGTACACCCGTTCTTGAACTCCCTGCACCATTTGCGCACATGTACGCTCATACACTTTCCTCAATATATTTCGCACAGCTGGGAATGAATTTCCCCGGGCGGAAGGTTTTTGGCAGTCAAAAAACGAATTACTGAGCGCAGCTCACATGACGGGCGAAGCAGTGGGGAGCTCCATTTTGTACGGCTGCCAGGCCAAGACTGAGCGCCACAGACACTTCGTTGCGGTGGGGATTCGGAGTGGGGGAACCCAGGTACACAACAAAACTGCGCAAACTCCTGTTGCAGCACTTTTATCGACTGCAGCGCTATAGGAACCTTAAAGACAACCCTCGTAATGAAAAACATGTAAAAATTTTTCATACAATTTATTGAACTCAAAACACAAACAAAAAAGTTTTACCTTTATTTTAGGTTGAGAAAAAGATTTTTTTGTAGTGTAACATAGGACGTTTTAAAAGAAAATAAAATTGTCTGCAATTCAAAAATAATTACATTAATATCTGTAAAAAAATTTTCTGTGACCTTTTTTGGCAAACATTACATTCTTATGAAAAGCGCTGTGGCACTTTGTGCGCGAGAATCGTTGAAATGGCCGCGCCACTCAAGGGTTAAAGAGAGGGGCCCCAAAATTTTTTTAGAAAATATAGGTACACCAGAGTCTTGGTAATCCGAACGTAAAGCTAATCCAAACACCTGATGGGGAAAAGTGAGTTAGTTTAAATTAAAAACGAAACAATGTAATCTAAATTTTAATCTACAGCACGGTTACACTAATTCTACATTACTGCGTAGACACTGTTGCTCGAGATAGTGTAGGGCAATGTCTAGCTACACTCACAGTACTTCACAATAGATTCGGTTCTCACGGTTCGACTCTTAACATCCCTTTTTGGTGAACTACTTTTCGAACATTTGAGTTCCTCTCCAGCAATGACAGCAATTGTGTAAAAAGTACGCCTACAGACAGCACTGTTTTATCATTGTTCGCTTCATTTTTAGGTGTTAATGTGTGTGTCGTGTTTTATATTTATGACGAGTCCAAAACGGATAGAACATCACTGAAGGAACACTTGATGCCGTTCATGCAAAACATGTAATGGGCAAACCTATATGTGAACTGTGATAAGACATAAGTTGATTGATCTAAATACATCGTTCGGGTCTAAAATAATGGACTGTGTTAGTACTTTTAATGAACTTTACATTGCACTTCCGGATAATTCCAACAGGGTTCGGTCCCAATTAGTTTGGATTACCGTCCCGGTAATCCGGTCAGGTGAATTATTAAAATAGGATGATAGATTTTCATTACCATTTTAAATATCGTAATATATAGCATGTAATTTTTGAAATTGTTAGGGAATCAGAGATGTAACCAATGTTTGAAACAAAAAGCAAAAAGCTCACTTCTTAAATTAGTTCCCTTTTAATCATACGAGTATAATTTGACATCCAACACACCTGTTGTTACCTTTCCAGTAAAAACTAAAAATTTAGACTTTCTAGATGAGAAGCATTTAAGAAGACAGACACGGTTCTATCTGATATTGGTAATTTTCGTCCCAACCCAATAAAAGAGTCTGTAACAATAGTAAAATTTAAAATAAATCTTGATAAATCCTATCTTCCATTTTCCAATCTAAATTCTATATTGTGATCTTTTAAAATTATTATCAAACCGAATTTCAAATATTTTAAAAATTTTTATCCCTTTAAGTGCAAAAACATAAAATGATATTGAATGTATTATGGATACAAATAAATTATTGTACTTTTATTTAAAGGAATATAACTGGATGAAAAGAGTTAGAGTATCTAAAATAAAATTAAGTTTTATTTTGGTCATCACAAATATTACTCTTTGAAGAATCGTCGTCTGCATGATCGTCACTCTCAGAATCATCGTCTGCATGATCATCGCTTACTCCTGAATTATCGTCACTTTCAGATTCCTCTTCACTTGATGGGGGGTAATCACTTTTCTCTTCTGTAAAGTGTTTAAATAAATTTTAAATTGGATTGATTCTATACTGTTTAAATTAGCTTTTTATGGATTATTGAAAAACCTACCATTAATTCAGGACGATATTGTAAATTATACTTATATGAAGAAACTTTGAAGTTTGAAGTTAATAAATATTGGAAAATAATCTGGGCATATAAAATATAGCAAATTTGATTAAAAATCTACATTTTCTTAGATTTTGAATCGTTAACAAAGATTACTGTTCACAGGTTTTTTAATTGTTGATTTAAAAAAATCAACAATTAAAAAATAATGTTGAGAAAAATATTTCAAACAATCCATCCAAATTAGGCTTTTTGAAAATTTTAAATCTTTTGGGATGGCACTTCTTGATCTAATTCAGTCAAATTCTTGAAATTTATATATATTATTATTATTGTAATAAATAAAGAGAGGTGCAAGTTATAGTAATAAATACAGAGAGTTTTTTGTACACTACTGTTTAGTAAACATAAAATAAAACTGCAGCACTAAACACAAAACACTTGATGAAAATAACGTAAATAAATAAGATCGAGGTGGCAATGACCAGTCTTGACATTGGGCTGACGTGAACAATTAAACATAACCTAAAAAATAGTCCAATGTTTAAAGAGGAAAGAACTTTTATGAACAAAGAATAAAGGAGCTTGATTATTTTTCAGGAAGAAACGTTTGCCGTAGTTGAATGCAAAAAATACAGATGCTCTTTCCACCAGAGCTAAAAATAGTGAGTGACTCTTGATAACATACAGTTTAAAATGATGTCTGGTCACATAACTAAATGGCATATCTCTATTTGCCATTACTAAAAACCTTGTGGGATAATCTCTTTAGGTTAAGTTGGCGGTTTTAGTGTTTGGGGAAATACAGCCTTTAAAACTAGTACAGTAGCTCCAACTAATTAGTAATCTCCGAAAACTGTGAGAGCGGTCGAGTAGCAGAAGCTAGTGCGTACTTTACCCATCTGTAAGCCGTGAGAAATACATTTTGATATCACTTCTAGGAAGTGGCTGGATATTCTGAGGTCCTGACAAACCAGGTTGGTTATGAGGGGTTCTACTGTAACTGATTCCGCTATACGGAACAAGCTAATCTAACAAGGTACTGAACGATTAAATTTGCCATTAACTCTTTACTGCGTTAAGCATACGACAATTTCAGTAATATCTGAAATTTCACCACTGTGTGATGAACAATCAGTATGTCAGTTGATCTGTACTTATTTAGGGTACAAACCAAGAAATTTTATTGATTTTTCATATAAAAATACAATAGAACTATACTAATAGAGCACTATAAAAATAAAGTTTCATAAGTCCTGAAAAATTACAAATATGTACATTGATTCTTCAACAAATAGAACGTTAAACATTCATTCATTCGAAGGGGCGGATTTTCAAAAGGCGCTTCAGCCGTAGCGGCTTTTTGCGCAAACGTTCAACATTATCAGACCACTTTCTATGAAAAGATTGTGAGGTCGGTTGTAATCTATAATATTATAAAGAAGAGGTGGTTTCTGTATGTTTGTGGGTTTGTTGTGGCAAGTGAATGCGAAAAATACTGAACCGACCAGTTTGAAATTTTAGACAAAGGTAGATCTTAAACTCATGCAACACATAGGCATACTCATTTCCTTAAAATCCTCTCGGGCTACGCCCTGTGAACGTCCTAAGATTCAATGTTTATATTTTTAGAGATTGAAAACATAAAATTACTTGAATGTCAACAGCTGTTAATACTAAAATTTGACAGTTCGAGAAGAAGGAGAAGAAGAAGAAAGAGCTGCCGTGACCGTCCTAGGTTTCAATGTTTACATTTCCTAATGACAACATCCGTTTGCACTATATTTTGACAGTTCGGGAAGAAGAAGAAATAAAGTTGATTTTTCAGATAAACTGCTGGATCGAAATTAGTGAATTATTTGAAATAGCGGAATGGTAGATTTTAAGTTTTTTTCCGACGACTGTCTCTATTACATTAATCCTTATCCTCTCCCAATATTTGACATATGTTACTTTGAAATGTTGTAGACACTCCTGTTTTGCCATTTTGTAAACAATGAAGAATTAATTAACAATACCGTTAAGATGGGTTTGGACCGTTCCCCATCAAAACGTTCAAAATGCCACTGGCGTAGAAATACACAAAATAAAAAAAATACCTTAAATGTATCAGTAGAGCCTACACCTTTCAGCCTTTTTAGCCTGTGCGAAGAACGGGTACTTTGGCTAGTAGCCTATAAAGACCTGATGGGATGTATGTTGTATGAAGTTGTACTAGAGAAGTAAAATTAAAATTCTACACACTACACTATAAAGATATCCTACTAAACTCACCAAGCCTCTTTAACCTCTCCTGTTGGGCAGAGGCTAGATATTCATTCTGTACTGCAACAACCTCTACGCTCGTAGAACAGGCAGCATACTTCTCTAGCAGTTCTTCGTTCAAACTCAAAAATGATCCTCCCCATTTGAACTTAGCCAGGTACTGCTTGGCTAGGTCCTTGAAATCTAAAAAATACAAATTACAGATCCTATGAAACTTAAACTGCTGTAACTTTAGAGCAGAAAATCTTGGTCTTTGAGGTTTTTCAGGGAACATTCTGTCAGGGTGTCTTTCTAGCCTAGTGGGTAGTGTCTTGGACTTTGTTGCAAGAGGTCACAGGTGCAAAGCTATGGGATACCCAAATGTATTTGGAACGCTTTTCAAAAAACGTTTGTGTTATCATTCTGTGACTCAATAAAAATGCCTCCCGCGTAGAAAGAACAAAAAAACCTGGATAAAAACATTTTTTGCAATTGAAATATTCAAATTGTTGCTTTTAGCTGGGATGGTGGCGTCATCCTGTAATCCAACTACTTGGAGGTCACGAATTGTGGATAGTTATGAGCGATGGTCGGTGGGTGTAGTGTTCTCTTGTGTGAATTAACGTCCGCACTATTGAATTCTACGCCATTTCAAATAATCTAATCTAATCTAGGTTCAATTTGCTTAATTTCTTTATCATATAGGCCTATATGAGGAGCTATAAATTACTAATTGTGATATTGACTGTTTTCAACCTTACTAGTTATATAGAAGGTGGCAGCCAAAGCCTCTACACATGAAAGCTGACAAGGCTTGCCATAGTTTATGGGATTGGCGGCAACCAAGAATGGGAGTAGGCGAGGGTGGGGAGTCCGCATCCTGCCGAAGGGAGTCTCCTCTATCCTCGCCCATGAACAGTCCACGACAGCTGCCCCGTGGTCTCTCACAATATCATGATCGGAAGGTGAAACACACTGTGAGATTAAAGATCAGAAGTATTGTAATTCATTTAATAACTTGTTAGCTAGGCTACTTAATGTAAGAATAATCTACTTCACTGAACAAGTATGCAATATATCTCCGTCTATGATTACTTTGCCATGTGATTTTTGTACTAAATTATTTTGATGAACAATGGTCTGATCATTTTGGTCTAATATACCTATGAAACTGAGAGACGAATATTTTTATTTATTTTATTAAAAAAACTATTTACTCACATTATTTAATTTTTATTTCAAAGACCTATCTACCCCCCTTCCTGTGCACCTTACAAACAACAAACTTGGCCATAGCTTGCAATGTATTGAGCAATCTGTACTTTGAAAATGAAATTTCATAATTTACTAGTTTCACCTATCGCAAAAATTTATTTTTAAATGTTGAAAAGTTATTATTGTTGGTTTCATGTGGGAAATGAAACACTCTTATGACGTTAGAACAACAACTACACATGACCAGAGATTTAGTATGCACTTTGAACGTAAAAATAATTCCGAAACAAACAACCACTGTACATCTAACCTCAAACCCCTACACTTTGACATTTCAGGATTAAGATGTCAATTATTGACAACTGGCGCATATGCTAAGTGCTTGTACATCTAACCTCAAAATAAAACAGCTACTCTTTGACAGTACAGTATTGAAATGTCAAACAGTGATCCCTCCCGCATGCGTTAAGTGCGTGTAGCGCTCCGCTTGGAAACACTCCCAATATAGGCTACAGAGTGTGGGTTCATCATGTTACACATTCATCATTAATAACACTTTCCGTGTTCAGCAAGGTAACGTTTTTTCACTTAGTTGCATATGAAATTGTGAAGAAACTTGATATAAAATTTATTTCTTAACTGTTACTTATATAATTTTTTTGAAACCCGATCTGGATGATTCGGGCCTGGATAAAGCTGACTTTACTGTATTTAAAAAAAAGCTACAATACTGCAAAGTATAGCTATAGGCTAAATTAAACATTTATAATAAACAACTGTACATAAGTAAGGCTGTAAATAGACCAATCAGTGGTATCTCTATTATGATTTTAGTACGAGAAGAAAATCCTTAAAGATTGATAACAGCAGAAGTAATAGCTCTTCGGCCCTACATTATGCTAATTCATTCGAGGAAACACTAGGCCTACCTACCTAAAGTAGGCCTACTTAAGGTTAATTACAATTTTTAATTAAGTACGGTACGCCTACCTTTGAATAAGTTGGTTACCATTTAAAGCAAACTATAAATGAATGGCAGCTGGTATAAATCATAAATATAATGAGCACTTACTTTTTGCCCGACAGGAGTCAAGACAATTCCTGAAAAACGCTGACCCAGCCGGAGGACTTTAACTAGATTTTGCCTCATTAATTTTCTTCCAGAACATTTCTTAGGATCACAATGCTCCATATCCCACATTGCAACAGGGAACGGGACTGGTATAACACTACCTGTTACAATGACTTTAGTATTAAAACTTAAAACTTTTACTAGCCTTTTATTAGTACATAAGGCAAACCATAAGAAGGCATCAGAAAGATTTGTGTCAAGTGTCAATATAATAAATCCTTGCTATGACATTTGATTATTATAGCCTAATCATTATCTGCTTAACCAAGATCTGATATTCTGCATTTTCCCCACACAGTTTCTTCCAGGCCTTTGTTTGACTTCACCCACCGGGTGAAGTCAAACCTCTATCAATATAAGCAAACCGATAACATATAACAAATATAAGCAATATGATTTAAGTCGCTCAGTCTTTCTCATCCACAAGCTACGATCCATTCAAACTATGACACTAGTGCATTATTTTACTCAAAACCTTCTTGAAATGTCTGCAGATCAAGGTGATGGAATCAGACTGTTCCTTTCTGAAGAAGATACAATAGAATTTAATTATACTGGTATTGGGTTCATGACTTTCTCATTCAAAGTACCTATATTATATTTATAATAGATTCTTAATAAGAAAGGATTGATAAAGGATAGAATCTGTATAAACCCCCTCTGTGTGTAAAAAGCCTTTCTCCATCCTAAATCTAAATTTAACCTCTAACCTGGGCAATTTTTACTTACTTAAGAAAAGCCTACTTACTTTTTTCATCTTCAATATCTTCCGTTAAATTCAGTTTATGACATACATCGCTTAAATCTTCGTCATTATCATAATTTCTTTTATCAGATGAACGTTTTATTGATCTGTTGTCTTTCTTTTTCCCTGCATGTGCATATTTCTTATTCAACTTCTTTTGTTTATTCATTTTTGAAACACCCACATACGGAGGTTAAATATTTTATTCCCTCAAATAAGTCTATTGTTAAGCCTACAAAACAACATTAATAAAATAAAATTAAACTTTTCACAATGCTCCAATGAAAAACGAAGAGGATAATGAATAACACTACTGTACTTTCTGAATCTACGTTGCCGGCCGACTTTTTCATTAGCTACCTTAACCCAGTAAACAGCTGGACGAGCTTGTCGTCTGCACGACAGGTTGGCCAATAGGATCATGGTGGAAAGAACCAGATACCTGTGCCATTCCAGAGCAACTCTTGACGGCATACTGTTTGAAAATTTTATTCAGTTTTAATGCTTTAGTTTAAATGATGGTGTAATTAGACATTGTCAATGTGCCTATTTATATTTTTACAAGTAGTTTAACAGACCACTAAATTGACCCAATCTACTGCTTAGAGAAAGCACCATAGTGGTAACTAAAGTGGCCCATCCGACCTTAGACACCAAACAAAAGTTTCTGGAGCCACCTGAGAAAGTAGCAGCAGCCCACCTGACCAGAAAAGACAAAGCTTCTCAGCCAACACAGAGCTTGTACAGAAATCATGAGGGCCATTTAAGTGGCCCATCAAAGCAAAGGCAAAGGGTTAATTAATAGTTCTACTTCACTGATATTCATATTAGAACCCGCACTGAAGTGGATCTGTAATATACTAACTAATATGAATATTTGCCTAAAGAAGACTTCTGCTCAATAGGTGTAGTATTTTTTATTGTTATTCCACCATGTTCTCTCTATATAGTGTACTTATTCTATTATATTTTAACACCATAAAAAAACTAACCTGACTTTACTCTGCAGAGTGGTCTGGGGATGTTTCCCTCTGTCACCCTCCCCCGAAATCCTGAAAGGGGGAGGCGCTACATCAATCAAAGTCTACACCGTTTACCCTCCCCTGTTCACCCACAAAAACAGGTTAAGCTGAATGACAACAGCTGCCCTTCTGTTGGAGCTCAACATAACATTAAGATATCGTATGTAAATTATTTAATTTCAATTTAATGATTTCTACAACGCTGTTTGCCATTTATAAGTAAGAATTGGATAAATTTTTAGCATTCAACAAGACAATTGCAAACCTCACGTTTAGGACATAGCAGGGTTTCTGTAGGATCTGGAAACAGGACAAATTACAAATACAGGTAGACTCAATTGGAGGCTTCCTAATTCTCCAACAAAGAAAAATAAAACATCTGTGCTTACACATTTGATAATGATTAACGGGAAAAGTATTTTATTATCTGTTTTACTTATATTGTACATTAAATCAGAATGGGGATGAGTAAATAGATACATGGCTTACTGATTAAAAAAAATAAATAATGAAAACCCACTACATCATGTTAATCACGCAACTGAAGTGTAGACTACAGCTTTGACTATACATTATTAATAGACGTGCCATTCTTATGCGCAAGCTGTAGTGGTTTGAGTGGTTCCCGAATCGGCGTGGGGAGTTAGTGTGTGGTTTCCTGAACAAGAGCGCTGTCATCTACTACCCCCTTTCGACCAACCCCCAACCATTCATAAGGGCGAGAGAGGGATGTGCGTCGTGCGCGTCGCCACGTCAACTCATTCATCCCCAAAGTTACTACGAGTGCGCGCTCACTCCTGAGGGCGGGGCCAAGTGAGCTTACAGCCTTCGCCACTAGGAAACGACACTACACTGTCGGGCCTTCCGAAATTTTGTTGGCGACAACTTTTAACCATGAATGTCTATTAATAATGTATAGTCAAAGACTACAGTCTAAGTATATAACTGTAATAATGTTTGGAATAGGCTACTAAATAATAATGCATTTAAATGAAGAATATATATTTTACAATTCATTTTATATTCAAATCTGTAAATAATTTATAAAACAAAGAATAGCATAGAAACAGAAGAGAACAAAAGCAGTTATATTATCTGTACATAACGAAAATTCTGATTTGTGCAACAAGGACAACACTCGAGGCTATTCACTTCAAACTTATGTTCCGCAAATATTACAATTTTTCCTACAGCAAACAGTAAAAAAAGTGTGAAAAGTTCATGATACGAGGAAATCAAAAGAAAGCCAAATTATTTCCTAGAACATCTATACATAAGGAGAAAAGTGACTAGATTTGCCTAACTTTATCTGAACGTGATTTGTTTGGAAAGCCCCGGGAAAAGTCCTTACTATGGAACACATTCGATATAAAATATTTATACATGGATAAATCGAGATGAAAAAGAAACAAAATTATTGTTTACATGACATAAGACTTAATCACGAAACAAATTTAAAATCAGTTTTCTATCTTTTAAAAAATACAAAGTACAACCGTATATATATAAATTTTGTTAAAGATTTCAAATTTTTATACAAGATTTAAATACGAAGTAAAGCAATTATAAAAGTTTAAAATCGAATATAAAAATACAACATTTTAGGGACTAATTTATTAAAAGAACATCGTACCCTCTCACAACCTTTTTCCTGCTGATGCCAACAGTCGGCCATTTATTGCCAGTATTTCACGTAAATTGTAAAATTAAGTTCATTAGGCACAAGAGAAATTATTATGACAATGCATACTAGGAAGTCATTAACAGTGAATAAATCTGCTTATGTAAAACTGCAATTTTGAGGAGAAATTACATTTTATCGTGGTAATACATTTAAGTCCTTGCTAATAACAATGTTTTCGTTATCTTATATGTAAAAATTATAGAAGTTAGGTTCTTGCAAACGGTCCCATCTGTAACAAATAAAATATAGTAGGGCATTTCTTTTTCAGCCATTAGGAGAATATTTCATCTGAGAATCCATCCTAATTTTTTTGATTTGTATGTTATTTTGCTACTTGTCAAAAGTGTCTCACAATTGAAATTCTAGATAGAAATTGTATCACTGTTGTTTTGATTATAATTCACATTTTCAACAATGGTTCTCCTCATCTAAATAAATTTTAAAAATATTATGTCCTTTCCTTATAGTTGCAATTAATTGTGTTAAAATATTCATTAACATAATAAGGAGTATGATATTATAACGTATTAAATAATTTTCAAGCAATATATTTACATACAGTAAGTATAAAACGTGCAAACTAAGGCAACCGTTAGTTCCAGGGAAATGTAATTAAAAAATAAGCTGTAATACGAAAGGTGAATTCATCTTCTAGCCTCGAACCACCACAATGTACTCACCTTGGTAACTAATTAACATGAAAATAACGAGGATGAAACTCGGAAATAGAGTCATTATCACATGAAATACATTAGAAAAACTTTTCTTGTTCCGTATCCTCTGTCGTGGATTCTGAACACCATTGTGTGATTTCTTTGGCAACGACAACTCTCAGGCGGCCCAGTTTCACATTGATAGTAGCGGATATTAAAAACATTATAACTGGTATTAAAAGCGGATCTGTATATGTACACCGTGCGAAAATAAACACACACAAAAAATACAATATAGAAAATTGGTTTGTTTCCTATCGAGTATAAGCGAATTCTCCACTTGTTGGGACACTGTGAGCACTATCGCGCGGCGCAGCGGTCGGCGTGGATATGTCATGTTCGTTGTACATGGCGTCAGCGAGCGTCTAGCAGCAGCGGTTCACTCCTCTGTCCACACGACTCTTGTCCACCAACACCCGGTCAGGCTGTTCCGTCGGGTCGCGACCCTGGGTCTTGTCCAGTATCGCTTCTGCCAGCTCGTTGAATGCCTTCTCAATGTTAATGTTAGCCTTGGCCGAGGTCTCCATGAATCTGATCCCGTGTTCCCTCGCAATCTGGAAATATGCAGACAATCACATGCATATGAGGTGGAAAATTGCCAAAAAAAATCATTTTTCGCAGCAACAGTGGTAAAACAATGATGTGTTTAGACAAAAAAATTACATCTATAACTTTAAAAAACTGGTATATTTTCCTTGTGGTGTTGTTTATTCAAGTATAAGGTTTGGATGATTTAAGGTAGTTACCATGACCAATCCTGATGAAAATATTAAGGACCTAAAAAAATACTAGAAAGTGCTGCAAAATGTAAATTATAACAAAAATTCTTAACATGTCGCCACTTATTTTAGATAAGGCATACTATTTGATATGACCTAGAATTACTAACAATCTCCCTTTATGTGTTCGCATAGGTTTAACAGTTATCCAGACCTAAATAGTAAGCAATAAAAGGTCAAACTGTTGCATTGTTTAAACTGTCATTTTCATGAGGATAGATACTATCCTCCTAATGTCGCAAACTTGACCGTATCGGTCAAGTTTGCGACATTCTTATTTACTAATTAGGCCTAAGACTTTGTTTTCCAGTTGTGTTTTGGAACGGTAAATAATATTTATTGATAGATTAATTTTCTTATATGAGACGAGACTGTGGTACAGTTACGAAATAGACAGAGAATGTGGTCAAGAGGCTAGAATATTTTAAGGATGCTGTTGAAGAATTACATTTAGTTGGTAAAATACAGTGGTGAGGTGATACGATTAAGCCCCTTAATAAAATAGATACCAGGGGATCGAATGATACTCCATGAAATATTAAAAGGTGTAGATTGCTGACAGGGTACGGTACTTTTAAACATTTAATGTAGTGAATCCAATTTTGAAAAATAATAAAAATAATATAAGGGTTTTTGTTGATGACGTAGCCATAGTTGCTTGGATTTAAAGTGATCTGGAAGCACGGTTATGGAATATTAGTTATGGAAGCCATAATTAGTTTTTTGTTAATAATCTGACTTATTTATTAATTTTATAAATTATTTTACTATTTTACTTTGAAGCCCAGATTATCTTTAATTATTATTATTTTACCTACCTACCTACCCGGGATTAACCTATAAACGGGTTTTGCCTAATATTACATCGTCACTAGTGCTAAAAAAGGTAATATTGTGGTTTGCGGTAAAACGACTTTCCATGTTGATATTGAAATACACAATACTACAATAAAACATATAAACCACTAAATTTCATTGTAGTTTGTTAGTTCACCGCTACAATGCATCAGAATTTACTTTTGAACAGTTTCCCTATATCTTTGTGTTTGTAAGCGATATTGTAGACGGCTAGAAACCGAATCAGCTGCAGTTGTTTGTTGACATCTCGCGATGGGTGTGGTTCATAATTGTTGTGTCCTTGTCCAGTTTATTTGGTGGATTGTTAGTTTATATGTGTGTTATAATTGATTAGTTTAGAAGTTTATTTTTTCATTGTAATGTATCTCTAAAGTAGGAAAAACCGTAAGTTAATACTCAAATTTTAACACTAAAAATAGGTTTAATAAATGTTTCTCTTTAATTGACTTTTATTAACATATAGAATAAATATTTTGAAAAAAAATGTATTTTTGGGAAGGTTGAGATAAAAAAATAAACTGTTAAGGGGTTAATTGTAAAAGAGTACGTTGTGGTCCTAAATTCGCCCTGTAATAATAAAGAAGTATTTACACTCATTCAAGTACTTTTAGAAAAAAACAGACTAGCCTACTATCTTATCAATCAACAAGTGCCAGCCAAACGTTTTTATCTACAATCCTGTTCAATAATTCTGAAATAGGTATGCAATTTGATGACTCACATAGCTGATAGTAGTACAATAACGGCATAAAATAAATACAATACAGAGATCCCACTTAAAATTATTGACAGAGTAGAACAATAAATTTATTTTCAATATTCACTGAATACATTAATACAATTAACAATTAATATATTAGGCAAGTCTAAATCGTTCAGATTACATTACATAAACCAACAATTAACATGATATAAGAAAATAAATACAGTTCCACTCTAAAAAATAAATCTGACGAATGTTTTAATTTTTTTTGGGTGAGGCAAAGAAAAATGCTTAAGCACACAGGTGGCCAGCATGTAGTGTCCTTTGGATAAAATCAAAATAAAAAAGTAACAGTCTACTCACTAAATAACCACCTCTGCTCTTCAGGAATTTAACCTGGAACCGGCCGCTCAGTTATGTTATGGGATCTCACTGTCCAGATCACTTTTCTTTTCAAGGAGGATGCTCCGGATGAACAAACAATCCCACATGCCCTCATCCTCCATCATATTGGAACAGACTATGTCCACGGAAATAATACATAGTTTTCGAGTAGCCTCCTGGCAAGGCCCATCCGAATGGAGAGAGCAGAAGATGTGCTACGCATTGTCAGGAACGCCCAATCAGTAGATCCACTCCAAACAACAGGTTTTGCTCATCCGGAGGAGGTATGACTTGAAATACCTGTGCCCTGTCAGGAACTGTTTCAGGTAGTAGTTCACCTCGCCATACCGCCGTTCCACCCATGGTTTGACTTGCATAATAAGTTGTGTAGTCCATCGTCTTTGGGTGACGTTCTCCCAGTTATATTGCATTGCTGGAAGTTTTGGGAGCGCTCTTTAGATTGTGCAGCCTCCTTGCTGATTTAGCCTTGTCTCTGGTATATTTCCTTCCTCTCCCCTGCCAATAGCTTAAAATGGATGACTCCAGCAACAACCAGGACAGCAAGCTCAGATACTGTCCAATAGGCGGAACACACCCAAAGCGCAGCTTCGCTCTGAACCTCAGCGAGTCCCAACTTGTAGGGTTTATTGGTGAGAGTCCGTCCACAACTCTGCCCTGCAAAGGCACACAGACTGGACTGAAGACATTAATAAACGTCTTCTGCTCGACTTTGGACCCCCAAAATTGGCTGTCAGCCTACTAAGGTAAGTTACCATTTTAGCAGCCTTGTCTGCCATACATATTGTCTCTCCAGCTCAGTTTGTTGTCAACCATAACACTGAGGTACCTGGCAGCACATATCGACTGGACCAACTACCTTCCCACCCACAATGGAGTGACGGTGTTTATTTTCTTCTTCTTGAGTATCACAATCTCCGTCTTGCTCAAGGCTAGGTGTTTACTACGTGCATGACCTGGTTCAACTTTAGCTGGGCCAGGTTAACGATGTGTGCAGTGATGAGAGCTGCAACATCATTGGTGTATCCAACCAAAATGGTTTCCTCTGCCAGCATAGTTCTGACTAGGCTCTCATAGGCAACATTCTAGAGATCTGGGCAGATATTTGAACCTTGTACGGCACCGGAGGTAACTTCTATCGACTGCACTCCTTCTTGGGTGTTATAAATAAATTTCCTCGAGCAGGGGTAGTTCTCTATGAGCTACAACGGATACAGTGGAATGCGGAAAGTATTACGAAGCACATACAACATACTGACCCACCTTGCCCAGTTGAAACAATTCTTGACATCAAGCATAATAAGAAGCACTACACAGCGGGAAAAATAGTTATGGCTCTCTAGCCCTCTCTGGACGTTGACGATTGCATCAATAATTGTTATTAATCCCTTTCTGAAGCCGTACTGATGAGGGCACAAATCCCCAGCAGCTTCCATGGATCATGGAACAGCTCATGCGGGAACATTTTAACTATTCAAAAAGCTTTCCAGCTGTGTCCAACATGCAGAGAGGGGGACTAAGGCAGCTTAGGGTTACCTATTTCCTTGCTGACGAGTCTAAAGCCTGGCGGTTTTCGGGGAGACAGGAACACCACTTCAACTAAGAAGGCGTTGTACATTTTGATATACAACCCCGGGATTGATTGATTATGAAGCCCTTTTTTTAAGGTCTCGCTGGGAATCCCATCTGGGCCAGGAGCCTTGTTGTTTTTCAGGGAGAGAATTAGTTTCTAACTCCGCAATAGTAAAGAGCAGGACATCATTTACATGTAAGAATTCAACCCTGTGGATGTCCAGGAAGTAGAGCAGTGACAATCCATTCCATGGTGGTGCCCTCTATGATAGAAGGTGAGGAGCAGGCACAGAGTTTTTGTGTTACAACTTTGTAACCCAAACCCCATGGATTGGAATCGACATCGTCTTGAAGTTTCCACAAGCGGTTTTCTCACAGATTTCATATGACGGAGGCCTACAAAACTGGGAATCCTTGCTCCAGTGGCACCTCGTTTAACTTTCAGGCATGTTCTTCTGGGTTCCGCAATCTCCTTAGTCGACCAGTTGAGGGGTTGCTTAATAGATAGTATGATATTCAAATTATGATCAGGGTGAACTCCACAAAAGAGAGAAAATGACCATAAGCAGAAACATATTTCTAAAATATCAAAACCAGATATAAGGAGAAGAAGGAGGTATTAATAGTTATGATATATTTTTTCTGAACAATTCTCTGTTTTCATAAGCAGACTAAATAAATAAATGTTATCCTTTTTAACTTAAGACTTAGGTTGCAGTGAATTTATTAGTAGTATTACTATTAGTCATTTTTGGATCATTGTAAGCTGGCTTTTTAACCTTTTTTTAGGAAAAAACTAAACAAGACACTTTATTAAAAAATAGTATAAATGATGACAACGTATTTTTCACTTTTAAACCATCACACAATACTATAAAAAAATCTTTAGCAAGATTTTATAGCAGTAGGTAGTTTCAAAATTAATTATATTGTAGTTTAAAGGTAAAACTAATTCCTATTACTTTGTTTTATTTTTCCTATCACTATAATGTAGACGTGAACTACATAACTTGATTCTGAACGGAAATTATCAGAATGGATTTTCAGGAGCGTTAATAATCAGAAAGGCAAGACTGCATGAGACACAACATACAAAGCATCGAGTTGAAGATACCAAAATCTTTATCTCACTGGCACTGCCTTTACTATTATCATTGCACTAAAACAAGAATTGTGCATAAACTTTTCCTATATAATATTGACACTTCCGGTTTATAACTTAACTATACATCATCCAATCATCTCAATTTTTAACTATATGAATAGACTTTGGTCCCAATTAATTTGATTAATTGGAGTTCTACGGTAAATATTGACATTGGATGATAATAATGCAACACAACTCACAGCTTCTCCTCTCTCTTTGCTGACAGCTCGCTTGTCTTCCATATCACATTTGTTGCCGAGAATCATCTTTTCTACATCTTCATTTGCGTGCTAAAAAATACAAAACACCAAAATAAAATTGACTTTCATGTTCAACAACATTAACTTTCAAGTTAACAGTAGTTATTATTAATCCTCAACAATAATTATTTTTTAGAATAGGCTTAATAGAATTTGGAAAAAGTACTGGATTGATTTTAAAACGTTAACTGCTATGTCTTAACGCTGCTACGAGAATTTTGATCTTTACACCGAATTCTGACCACCTACTGTTTTCAATGAATTATTGTTCATATAAAATTACATTGCAATTAGAGATCATTTTGGGTGAAAGTAATTCTCTAGGCTCAAACAAATTTTCAGACCAATTATCCCAGCAGTACTCTTTGCCAACTTTGATTTTAATGCTAAACTCATCCATCCGTTGCATGATAAGAGAATCATAAGCCTACTCATGATACATGATACAAGGGTCTAATTACTACATGTCTTCCTTTTTTTAAGTTGCAAGATAAAAAAATACATGAAGACTAACATATTATTACTTCTAAAACTCCACTTTATCTTTAAAACCTAAAACTATATTACCATAAAATACCTGAAATAAAAGGTAGTTAGGTTGCTTAGAACTAAAAAGAATCGTCAGACCGAAAATTATCAGGATTGTTTTGTACCTAGATTTCAAGATGGACTTTTAGATATATAAAAGTTCTATGTTCAGCCCAAATACTGTAAAGCTGACATAATGCTTCCAATTATTGCTAGAATTTGTTGAGTTTTGAAACATCAGAGTGACTCATGAAAGCTTCTTCCAGAACAATGGTGTCAAGCCTACATGGCAGTTAATATATTGGAGGAGAGGAGGTAATGTGGCTCCCAATGTTTCACAGTGGCAGATCTACTGCATAACACTCTAAACAATTTAATTTTCAGACTCTGCTTCAAACTATACATTGAAATAACAGGGTCAAATTACATTTTGAATCACTGCCTGAATCCAATATATCTTGCAATATATCTTTAAAAAGATTTTAGTAGCTATTTACAAACACATTATACCAAATTAAAATATCTTTCCAAATAATACAGTTTACATCAGTAATACTGTAAAATATATGCTGAAATGGGTAGCTCAAAGCTCTTTTGAAAAATCTGTAGGTCAAACTTATTAATGATTTACAAATCATTCGGACAATAAATTTGTTTTTATTTTCTAATAAAAATTTTAAAACCATACACCGTATTCATCTAAATAATTTTAGGCTTCATATCAAAATATAAGGCTTAGATCTAGTTTAAATTTTGTAGAAAGACTTTTTTTAATGCCAAGTTGACTCTATCTAATGTTATGGAGATAATTTTGACTTAGCAACAAAAATTTGTAGTTTTTACTAATGTCAACATAATCGTTTTAATATGATAAATAACTGTTGCACGTATGAGAATGTTAAACCATTTATTTATTTTATTTATCATTCAGTATACTTAGGCCTACTGAATGAATGAACTTACTGAATTCGGTATACTTACTGTATCTAAACTTAAAATACAGATAATTCACGCATACAGATACTCACTTCATCAATGTTTCGCAGCCACTTAACAATGTTTTCAAAACTCTTCTCGTTCGTTATGTCGTACACTAACATGATGCCCATAGCACCTCTGTAATAGGACGTAGTGATTGTGTGGAACCTCTCCTGTCCGGCAGTATCCCTGGAATTTTTTTTAAAATCCTTTACCTTTCTTTAGAACTAATAAGGTGGAATAAATCACTAACTTTTACTTCAGAAAATTTGTGTTAACGTTGAATTCGATTAAAGAAACTAAATGGTAGGGCCTATTTTATTTTATACGAGATCCATTTATACATTTTTAATCTAAACTGCCAATCACCATAGGCCTAGGGACGTTGTGGTGATTAAAAGACAGATAGATAGATAGATACCGTAGTGGCTTGAGTCACTTGGGCTAGCCAGAAGAGATCACTTACAAATTATCTAACAAAAATTGGCAGCTAAGGTTTTGATCCAGTAACCTTTGATTTAATGGACTCTTGAGCTTACTGTATTGCTATTTACACTATGAGTGCAACAAGTCACCATGAATTATTACTGAACATTTATTTTTTTCAGTTGTAGGACCACACTGAGGATGAAACTTTTGTAAATAAGTTAACTCCAAAGAACATCTCTTAATGTCATTTAGAGGAAAACTAGATTTGGGACATGCAGCTTTCCCTCCCCTTAATACATTGAGTAATGCCAATTATTATAATAAGAGAGTTAGTATTTACTGATTACTACATTATATAACGTGAACTTACCATATTTGTAGTTTTATCTTCTTACCCCTTAACTCCACGGTTTTTATCTTGAAATCAATTCCTGTAATTAAATAAACCCGATTTAAAAAAAAAATCTCTTACCATGGCTTTAGCACAACCAATAATACCATTGTTTTTTTCAATGTGAATAATAAATTTAATAAGACTAAGACTAATAAAGACAAAGACTAATAAATTTATTCAAAAGTAAATTAAAAAATCACAAACATGTAAAAAAATCTTACTAGCCATCCTACCTTAATGGCTGATAACCTTGTTCATAAACATAAAATTGTGGAAAATGGGGCAAATATAGTCTCAAACATTTTTTAATAATGTAGGTGCAAAAAACAGAGTAGGCCTAATAGTTTCATTCGATTAAGTACTTTCGATAAATTATATTCAATATAATTAAATTTACCGTATCAAATAAGCTTGATGATGATGCCAAATTTTATATAGACCAGATTTCCCAATCGTTCCCAAACAATAGGAATATCTACCAAAAAATCTACTACACCTTCATGCTACGTTTTCAGTCGCCAAGTATCACCTAATTAACAAACAACATGATCATATTGATTTAATATAAAAAAGCCTATAAGCCTACTTACTCCACTGTTTTAGGCAGGGAAAATTATATTATTATTTATCGTTTGGCTTACTCGCGAGTTACCAGCCATTATATAGAAAAGAAAAATTAAAAGATTAACCATTTTAATCTCAACATCCATTTTATCAAATGTGGACTATGGTAGTATATGATCCCAATGTCCGATTTTTCGGACTTTCAGCAAATTATTATTTTACAGCACAGATCTATAACAAATATACCAAACGTTTATATCAGACTCTATTGGACTGCCAAGTGTCAATTGCCCCAATTTCGGGTGACTGACACTTCCGCAGCCTCTACTTTACTGTTTATTTAAAGCTTTTCGAATATTGTAGGGAGTTAAAATGTTTACACTAGCATCTTGTTTAGGAACTTCTAGGCTTCATGTTTAAAATAAATGTTTGCTGTTTGCTTGGCCTGTGTGTTTTTATTTACCTATGCAGCTGTGTTATAAAATTACAGTTTGAAACAGGGACCTACCTTGAGATAGGTATTTTCAGCAAAGTATGAATGAGAAATTGTTGGAAATAGTGATAAAAACTATATTATTCTCTTTACCACAGTTATATTTTCACATTTAAAATTCAATTCAAAACATCTTTAATCAGAATGGTGTCAGTATCAGAACTAGCCTATTCAAACTGAAAAGCAATAGGCACTTGTAAATTTGTTTAAAACAAAATTATATTTATAGAATTTATATTTGCATAGAATAATGTGGTATTGGGAATAGTTATTACATTATTATTATTTCTTACTGTTCGTTGCTTCTTCAATGGTATGTCTATACTGTAGTTGTTTATATTATGCATCTTGAATCTCATGTCTTGTTATGTATGGAACTCGATTGTACTTGCACTGTTTTGTTTTGTTCGTCATTATATTAATATTTTAGACTTATTGCTTGCTCAACTACTATAATTGCATAATATGTCTACCTGCATTTTATAATTAAAATAAAATTAATTGTAATTCAATAGGATTGAAGTGCTTTGTTGGTTTTGTTGCTCATATTTATTACAGGTATCATGTTTGTATTATTAGCTTGCACAATTTTTGAATTAGTACCTATCATGTTAATCTATTGCTGAAATTTATTTCACTAGTATGATGTAACTGTCCTGTAAATTGGCTGCTGCCATTGATAAATAAAAAATAGGCTCCTAATTATAATATTCCTATCTGACGGAAAACCCTTTTTGCAATGAAATATTAAAATATATATATATATATGTTCATATTAGAGCTCACCAAAGGAATAAGATAAGATCCTTTGATGAGAAAGGTCTTTAATTTTTTCCTAAATATGGATCGACTGTTAGAGGACTTAGGTAATTTCTTCTGTAGCCTAGGCTATATATATTATATGATAGAACTAAGATTACTTGTTAGGGAGAAGAAATATTTTTTAAAAATACCTGGATTTGAACTTATACATAATAAGAAGGTAAGACTAAACATCATTATGGAAATACATGGTGTTTTATGCTTTTAATGTGCATATAAATAAAACTGTATAAATTTGACAAACACCACTAGACATTATGGTTTATTGCAATGGACACTAAGAAGGTTAATAGGACTAAGAATTACAGAATTGAATATATTGGAATATAACAAGGGGAAAAGTCAAGGTTGGTTGGTAAACAAATCTTGTGAACAACAGCCCTATTGGATGTGTTCACATGCAGGAGCTTCATATGTTGTGTATGTTTTTTAATCTAATTTATTGGATTATTACTTTGATGGTACTGCAACCAGAGAAATTGATGAATTCAAAAACAAACATTAAGGTAAATAGTTATCAGTGGTTGTGATCCCATGATGTAACATTTAAATTCTTTTAATAACTATTTTAGGTAAATGAACTTGGAGTAAAGTTTGGATAGTCCTACAATGTCAAGTCATTATAAGTTCAACATCTTTGCCAATTCCACAAAGAAAATGTATTAGTAGGAGATTCAGATAAAATGCATGTTACTGTAGGAACATTAGAAAAAGAATGACTTGCATCTAAATGATTAATTTTTTACGGAGCTGAGATCCCACCCAGTTCAGCATTGAGAATGGGAAATCCCAAGATCTTTATGTTTAGGTGGTGAAACTAATTATAACTTACCAATCGTAGAAATAAATGTAGTCGTAAAGGCGTCATCCGAAAATCTAAATAGTACACATGTTTTTCCAACACCAGAATCGCCAATTAAGAGCAACTTAAACAGTAGATCGTATGTTTTCTTCGCCATTTTTCCAAAGTCAATTAAATAACAATGACGTCACTGTTTAAAAATGCCGGAAGTGAAGGGACTCCAACATACAAACAGCAAAATGTTTCTCTACACTTCTCATGAAAATTCAACTTACTTATAGTATTAACAGAACAAGGCATTGTCAGGATATTATTAAGATTTATTGTTAGCTATGTTGTGTAGTGTAATAATAAAGTATCTATATATAACAGACGAATATCTTATGAGCACTAAATAACTGATCACAAATATGTAAAATGTATTGTCGTATCATAATTGTAACCTCTTTCGTTAGTTATTAGAACGAATAAACTGACTATTATAAATAAATAACCTTATAAATAAATAGTAATAATGAAAATTGAAATGCACGATCCTTGATAAAATTGTATAATCCTAAGTATTTTTGTAGGTACTGTTTTTCAAAACTTTTTGGCGTTGAAAATATTATAATGAATCACCTGTCTTACATTATAAAATTTACTTTTGTGGGGTACTTTTATTTCAGTTTCATATAATAAGTTATTTAATCAAATTAGTAAATAAAGAAATTTATGATTTTTTATGTAGTGTTAATAATGTTATTACTAAAAAAATGTGCACATCAATGTTAGCAGACCAAAAGAATATCAACATGAAAAATAGTCCAGCTGATCTGTCAAAAATGAATGTGTCGTCAGTTAATGTATTGGGTTACTACTGGGTTTTGGAAGTATTGGTTAGTTGGTTAGAGTGTTGTTTGCACAATACAAAATTCACAATTCCATAAGCCTTTCTAATTTATCTAGTCAACAGTAACTTGTGTATCTTGCCCTATTACTGAATTTACACTTTCTTGGTTTTATAAGGACATTGTGAGAATTAGTATTAATATATTGCTTTAACTCTCGTTTAATTACGAAATTTTTGAAAACAGTTTTTTTTTATTGACTTGTTGAATCGGATTTGAAAATGGATTCAGACATGGGCCAGGGCAATGTCATAGTGTGCAGTCCAAACTCTAGTTTAATGAATCTTGGGCTGTGCTATGGCGTTAGTCATGAAGAGCCTAGCAGCTCAGCCAAGCCTAAGAAGAAGAGAATCAGGACCAGACAGAGGTAAGCTTTGCTCGATTTATCAAGGCTCCAATTCCATAGGTACCTACTTTTCAACAATAGCTATTAGCACAATTTCATTATCAATTATATATAATGAGCTCTGGATGGATTAAGGACATCATGGTTATAGGCTAGGTCATATTTTTGCTGTTTTGATATGATGTTCTTTTGACTTTAGGTGTACTCACTTACTTGATACTTGAATTCTTTGACCGGGGATTCCTGGATATATAGCGTCATTACATAAAAAACATTCAACAATAAACATATACCGTACTTAATACTAGAGACCTAACACCTGGCTGTGGCGGGCGTCCTACATTTCCCTCATATCGGCATAAGAGGAGACTCTACCAACTCCTGGAGGCTGTAAAGGGGCCTCTGCAGGAGGGACCTGCGAATTTCCTCTTAGAAGGCTGTTGGCTCAAAATTTCTTATCCTATCTGGCAAGGTGTTTAAGATTCTGATGGCAGAGCGGGGGAAGCTTTTCATTGTGAGATTAAGACGGCCACAAGGCATGTCCAGATCTTTAGCTTTTCGTGTGGTGTAGCTGTGCTGAGCGCTTCTGCTATTAAATCTGTCCAGTATTAAAAGAATCCTGAATTGAAGAATCCTGTATTGAAATACAGTAGAACTCCAATTATCCGAATTAATTGGGACCGGGACCCATTCGGATAATCAAATATTCGGATGATCGGAGTTTTTTTTAATTGCCATTAGAGAGAAAAAAAGCTACGTTTTGATATTGCACTATTTTTTTCATTGAATTGAATGTAAGAAACATAATATTTTCACATGTTTTAAATATAAATAAAATGTACGTATAGGTTTAGAAATAAAAATCATTGTTTTTTTTAAACATCTCCGTCAATGTAAGCTGTTTTGCGGTCTTCATCCGTTTTCGGGCAGCCAGGTCACGCATTCGCTTGACGGTGAGCAGTTGCAAGTGGAAACACTCGGGCTTCGCGGGGGAAAGGATAATAGCACGCTTAGACTTTTTTTGGACAAATTTTTTTCTGAAAGTGATTCAGATAATCGGCGATTCGGATAGTCAGAGTTCGGATAATTGGAGTTCTACTGTATATTATAAGAGGTATGATTAATCACTTCTTGGCTGTTTTGCAAACAAGCAAACCTCGAGCTCAACCCTAGGTAAAGGTTTAGCACCCTGTATCTTCTATTTTTTCATAAAATCGATCTCAAATGAACTTTTTATACTTTCAAACAACTTAATTAAGTAGATCCACGGTTAAAATTTAGCACCCGGTATCCACTATTTCCTTGCAAATTGATCTCAAACAAACTTTTTTCACTTAGGTGTAGGCCTACTAACTACCTTATAGAGAAGATCCATTCCAACAGAAGAACTGTTTTTTGATGTTTTCGTACGATTTAAGGCTAAAATATGACACTCTAAAACCATCTCGTCTAGCTAGGGAATCTGCGAAAATTGGGGTTCTGATCAGGGAAAAAATCATTCAAATGCAGTTATTTCACTCTCTAATAACACAGGCTTATTAAGAGAACAACACTGCAGAAAAATGTTTTTTTTACCGAAACAAGACACCCTTCAACCATCTTGGTGATCTTTAGGAATCTGGGTTCAACCGTTTTCACTGAATCTTGTTATGTAGTGTAGGGTTACATTACCCAACTCCAAAACACTAAGCATTACTGTGAGGGGGGTGGCTAAGTTATGTCTCTAAAAATTCTATCTCAATTCAATGGTCAATACACTAACATGTGGTACTAACATTGGTAAACATATGTTATACTATATACTTACATATGGCTTTGTTTGAGGCTAGTCTCCAAATTCCATCTTTTTGAAAATTTTTGACATGGTTATGTCTTAGCACTAGGGAGGTGCTGGCAATTTCCGCCACCAAAATGTAAAACAGTGACGTCATTTGGTTAATGATGTCATATGGTCAGTGACGTCATAGTTTGGTTACAAGAACAGCTGTTTATATGAACTGAAAACGTTCCCTAGAAAACATTACTAGTTTCTTTCTTCATCCAATACAAATTTTTGTTTGTTTGTTTTTTGCACTCATATTTTTTTCTGTTTAACACTAACTTTAATTTTGAAATCTTTTCCCCAATGTGCAAATCTAATTACTGTCGGCCATTATGAATATGATTAGTGCTTTAACTCAGGCCTACGCACAGGCTCCTGCACATGTAGGCCTTTCCTTATGTATTGGCTAAGTTTATACTTAGTTGTTTAGGTTATCCTTGTCATAGATTGCTATTATTTATTTACATTTTAATTTTCTGCCTGTAAATCTCTCTAAGGAAAAATAAACATATTTCATTTCATTTCCCTTTAGATTAAATTAAATGGTTTAAATACCTCTCTATAACAATCTTAGTAGTTGAAGTAATGGGCGCAACTATAGTTTCGGCCCAATTAGGCCATCATCAGGCGCAAGGATATTAATTTCTTGATTTTTCACTTCATTAAACAAAACTTAATAGGAATGTCTTGGTTGCGCAACTTGAGAGATTGGTTCCAGTGTACAAATAATGACCTATTCAGAGCAGCTGTTAATAAAGTGAAAATCGCCATTATGATAGCCAACCTCCGTCGTGGAGACGGTACATGAAGAAGAAGAAACAAAACTTGAACAAAAACATTTTTGTTTATCATAATGAAATTCCCTTTAGATATATCCATAATCTAAGTTAATCTGTGAGCATATGCGATTGAGTTAAAATAAAAAAGAATATTAGCTGGGAAGTAAGGTAACGTCACGTCGGCTACCGGCACCGGCACGGCGTGGATGCGCAGTGACTAGGTGCTAGTACTTGCTGTACCATCCTGATCTTGCCACGTTGCAAAGAAATTTTTGATGGTGTGTATTACCACATATGTAGGTGAGCAATCATTTCAACGTTGGTGTTTTTGAAAAACAAATACGAAAAAATCGACGGGTAGTGGAAAATGACTTGAGACTGAAAATGTTTTCATTGAATCTCTCGTTGAGAAAAAACAGTGCCATGAATCATATTATTAAACGATATTTTCAAACTATTACTTTGTAGCTAAATAGTATAAGATCTCAAGTAATATTCCACTGCTCTTTGATTTCTGTATTTGTTTAAAAAAAAAACACCAATGTCTACTGTGATAACTTGGCGTTATCTTACTTCCCACCCAATATTCTTTTTTATTTTGAATTATATTTGAACTCATCGTATAAAAAAACACCAATGTTTGACACAACGTTAAATTACTTCCCACCCAATATATTCTTTTAGCGAATTTCCCATAGGGAAGAAGCTATTACCGTAGGTCTCATGGTGAGACTTAAGCCCGGGACCATGTTATTTTTTCTTCTTTAGGTGCCCAGAGTCCAAAAACAATAGTCGTTAAAATTTATATATATATATATATATATATGTATATATGTTATATATATATGGCCTTTAAAGGTTGAAACATGTTGTTTAAATAAAATAATGTTTATCAAGGATACTCAGTTAATTATTTTAACTTTACTTAATGTATATATGTATATATATATGTGTCTGTTAGCACGATAACTCTCGTAAAAATGGTCCGATCGAGACCAAATTTGGTAGAGACGTGTATTCCTACAAATGCTCGAACGAGTTCGTAAACCAGACATATCGGTCAATGGGAACGGGTAGTTTGGGGGGGTTTTGTACCCCAAAATTGGTTTTTTTGCGTTTTTCACATGTAATTTTTAAACATTTCTGATTTTATATTTCACCATTAGAATCAGCTTAAAAAACTACACAATTAAGCTCCTTAAAGTTTTTCTCTATCTCCAACGGTTACCGAGATATTAAAAAATCTAAACACAGTACGTTGTATTGTGGGGCTCCAATGTTAATCTTATGGAGGATAGGGAAAAATTAATATTTCCCATATTAATCAATATTTTTGGATAAAACTTGGTATTTAGCTTCATGTGGTTGAGATCTATCCATTTATGCTTAAAAATCATAGTTTATGTGTTTATCATGACAGCAGACCTGCATACTCTTTTCCCATATTAATCATAGTACCTGGTGACCGAGCTTTGCTCGGATAGAATAAGACATGTTTTTACAAGTTAATTAGCAAAATTAAAACAAATTTACTGCCCAATGAAAACATTTATGTGGTTGAAATAAAACCGATTTAATACACCATAATTAATATAGCACTGAACAAAAAGTATCGCCCCTGGTGGGGATGGAACTCGCGGCCTATAGGTCTTGAGGCCGACACGCTACAACTCGGCTACAATGTTAGTCAATTGAGCGATGCCGTTTAACGTCTTTTAGCCAAATCCGATCATTTACTGTTTAATTATCCATACAGTTATTATTAGCCTGTGATCAACTGGTTTTGTTAGAAACGGAATGAGGATTGAAAAGCAAAAGAGAAATTTAATTTACATCAATTAATTGGTTTGTTACAGTGTGGCTTCAAGCAATACAACGAATACGTTTTCTATCAAAACACGGAAGATTTTGGAAATACTTTTTTCTGCTTTTATTTCGCACAGCTATGTTATCCTTAAGATTTTACAAATTGTTTGGTAACCTGATAATTTTGCATTTATTTAATTCATAAAATAAATATTAATGCATAGCCTCTATATTGTTCCCCGCAGTCTTCAATCAAGAACTGTCAAACGGTTATAAACAGCTGTTTTGGTTTGTATTGTTTACATTTTATTCTCCATAAGCGTAATGTTAAATTTTTAGATTTTAAACTTAATATTACAGTAAAACACGAATTTTCCTGGACATTAGACCTATATAGAACTTATTTTCTACTCGGAAATTAGTTATTTCCAAAATTTAAAGAAATTCCTCGGTGCCGTTTTCGAGATCTGTGTGCAAATATATATATATATATATATATATATACAAACCTTGCTCGTATTATAGTATTGGATAGGGAATAGGCAAACTCCTTTATTTATGGACAGATGTTGATGAAAGTTGGTATAAATGTTAAGATAAAAATTATTCATGGTAGAAATGACTTCTTTTAGTGTTCCTCACAGCAACTAACCTGCACACTCTTTCCTATGTTAATCTTATGGAGAATAGGCAAATAATTCTCATGTTTATGGATATATTTTTATAAAACTTGTCTTATATTAAATTATTGATTTGGAAATTCGCTGAGTACGCAGGTCTGCTGCGACGGGGGTATTAGTGTTCCTTATCATATCTGGTTCCTTCATTTTTAGCGAATTTCCCATAGGGAAGAAGCTATTACCGTAGGTCTCATGGGAAGACTTAAGCCCGAGACCATGTTATTTTTTCGTCTTTAGGTGCCCAGAGTCCAAAAACAATAGTCGTTAAAATTTATATATATATATGTATATATATATATATATATATATATATATATATATATATATATATGTGTGTGTGTCTGTTAGCACGATAACTCTCGTAAAAATGGTCCGATCGAGACCAAATTTGGTAGAGAAGTGTATTCCTACAACTGCTCAGACGAGTTCTTAAACCAGACATACCGGTCAATGGGAACGGGTAGTTTGGGGGGGTTTTGTACCCCAAAATGGGGTTTTTTGCATTTTTCACATGCAATTTTTAAAAATTTCTAATTTTATATTTCATTATTGGAATCAGCTTAAAAAGCTACATAATTAAGTTCCTTAAAGTTTTTCTCTATCTTCAACAGTTACCGAGATATTAAAAAATCTAAACACAGTACGTTGTATTGTGGGGCTCCAATGTTAATCTTAAGGAGGACAGGGAAAATTAATATTTCCCATATTAATCAATATTTTTGGATAAAACTTGATATTTAGCTTTATGTTGTTGAGATCTATCCATTTATGCTTTAAAATCATAGTTTATGTGTTTATCATGGCAGCAAACCTGCATACTCTTTTCCCATATTAATCATATAGGGAATAGGCAAACTCCTTTATTTTTGGACAGATGTTGATGAAAGTTGGTATAAATGTTAATATAAAAATTATTCATGGTATAAATGACTTCTTTCAGTGTTCCTCACAGCAGCTAACCTGCACACTCTTTCCCATGTTATTCTTATGGAGAATAGGCAAATAATTCTTATGTTTTTGGACTTATTTGTATAAAACTTGTCATATATTAAATTATTGATTTGGAAATTCGCTGATAACGCAGGTCTGCTGCGACGGGGGTATTTTATTTTAAATTACATTTGAACTCATCGTATGTCTATTCTTTTTATTTTAAATTATATTTGAACTCGTCGTATGTATATGTCCACAGATTGACTGTAAGATAAATATTAATTTTAGTTTTGTAAATTATTCGTGTTCATGTGCTCAGTAGATGACACATTTGTTTTTAAAATTAAAATTTACTTTGGGGCCCATGTTGCGACTCACCTGACACCCTTCTACAGTTTGGGAGCATCTGCTCCTTAAGATTAACATGGGAAAGGGTATGCAGGTTTGCTGTTGTTAGGAACACGAAAGTAGGAATTTTTAGCAAAAACAATTTTTATTTTGACCATTTATACCAAGTTTCATCAACATCTCTTCATAAATAAAGTGTGTAGTGTAGTAACCATTGAAGATAGAGCAAAACTTTAAAGTACTAAATTGTGTAGTTTTTGAGCGGATTCCAATGGTAAAATAAAAATGTCAAATATTTAAAAGTTACACATAAAAACGCAAAAACCCAATTTTGGGCTACAAAATTCCCCTGGATTACATAACTGGATTACGAACTCGTCTTGAGTAAATGTAGGAATACATATCTCTAATTTTGTCTCAATCGGACCATTTTACGAGCGTTATTGTGTTCACGGACACACACACTCACATATATATATATATACCTTTTTAATCCTTCACCCCTGTACATAGACCTACGGTAATAGCATCTCTCTATGGGAAATTTGCTAAAATAAAGAATCTTTGGTCTGAAATTATAAATTGTTTGTCTCTTGGTCTAGAACAACTAGAACAATGTCTATTTAAACTAATATATGTTACAGGACTATCATTGTCTTCAAGTGGTTTTCGGATGGGTGTAATGTTTCTGACTTTTTTAGGAACGGCAAAAAAGAACAACCCGAAACAACTCCAAACCAAATTGATGATGATTTTCCTGACGAAGAGGAAGTACTTGCTAGTTTGATCAATGATTTGAAAAGTGCTTCTTTACAAGAAAACAAAAAACGAAAAAAAATTAGGAAATATAAAAAATCATCTGGTAATAAAGAAAAAATGGATTTCGTTGAAGTGTATGAACCCTTTGATGAAACAAGAAGAGAATGTGTTACACATGTGGGAAGGACTGACCGTGATGTGACAGATGATATTCCAACCTCTTTAAAAGGTTTACAAACAGCTCAGAATTGCCGAATTACAAAATCACCTAAACTTAATGAACCTTACTTCCCAGACAACAGAAAATCAGCTAGGTAAGCTCTAAAAGATTGTGTGAAATATTACTGTTATGTTTTCAATTTTCGCGATTTGATTTGCAGGCACCAAGAGCTCCCCCTTTAGAAATTTTATATTCCGATTGTTTGTTCCAAGTGAGTCTTATGTCAAGGTAGACACCCATGTACTTGATCTCATTGGCTTCCTTTGTCCTGACACCTCATATCGCAGGGGACAAAACTTGTGTCCATTTTTTGAGTGAAGTTTGCCACACAGCTTACTTGGGTGAACTGTAAGCCCTTCTTTTCAATAATTTAAGATAGGATACCTATATACTTTATGGTCTTAAATAAAACTAAATTAAATAATTTTTCAGTAAGAAGAAATCTTCAAGTTCAAAAAAGAAATCGGAAGACAATACATTTGAAGTGTATTTAACCCTATCTGAAATTGAGAATGGGCTGAAATCAAAGACTATGATTGCCGTAAGTAAATTAGAGTTTGTAATTTGAAAAGAAAGAATATATTAACCCTTTGTGTTGCGCTCTAGATGCAAAATTATAAAGTTCTATAGCTCTTGTGGACAGTCAGACTGCCATTTCCCGTCAATTCTAGTTTTTTCTAGACCCAAATCACTCTACCACTCTCGTGGCCAGTCTGGCTGCCCATGGTCATCATGGCTTTATGTTTTATTTTTATTCTATACATATTTAAATAATTCATATTTAAAAAAATAATGTAATATTTATAAAATTCACATAATTTATATTTAAAAAAAAACCTCACATGGGTAGAATACCTGTGCGTAAGTTGTATTACGCCCTGGCTGCTTACATAATATTGATAAAAAATAAAATCACAAACTAAAAATCTTGCCATAACAAAACCAAAAATACTAGTAATTAAATAAAACCAATGCACAATATGAAAACCTTAAAAAAATGAATTACAAATAATTACAATTAATTATAGAGTAGGCCAGTTCTAAAAAAATCTCTTCACCAAATATTTTATATAAAAACTAACAAAAACAACCTGTTCACTAGAAGCTGGTTGAACTGTGTTGTTTGGAGAGTTTTTCTGTCAAGGTCAGTAGTCAGAGTCATTGTCACACTTGATATTCTGGGGCTACAAGCGACTCAGCGATAACCGGACCGATCTCTGCCAGCCAGATCGCCACAATCCTCTTGTAAGCACCAAATGGGACCCGCAGGTTTCGCATTTCCGGCGGGATTTTCCTTAGCAAGAATTTTGCAATAAAAAATGGGTTTTTTAAATTTATAGATTTGATGACACGTGGAATCTGCAGTCCCACCCCCACCGCATTACAGGTACAATAGGAGTGTGTCACCGGAGCCGCAACTAAGTGTATGCGATTATATAGAAATACCAATAAATTCCTTACAATTGCCTAATCGTCAAAAGCCCAGAGTCTTTAAGTAATTATAGCATGGGGAATCGGTTAGGTTTTATGACTTACATTTTTTTAAATTACATTTTAAAAATGTAATACTAAGTATTATGTATCATCTTTTTCTGTAAATTACAAGGAATAATGCTATTTTAAAATAACGCTTACCAAAAATTTCTGGTCGTTTCTTCAGACAAAAATAAAAGAAAATTGAATTTGAAAAAAAACTTGATTTTACGCTCTAGTATATTTCTGTCCTTGAACACAGTTTGAATTCCAAAACACTCACAATAATCCAGATTCTATTTATATTTAGAATATATACACTTATTACCTAAAAAATGTATAGGCCTACAGTATTTACAAAATTATACGCCAAAACACAAAAATCAGACGCCACAAACACCAAGGCTTGACAATGCGCAGTTCGTCTTCTAGCGGAAACATTGATATTTTTAATGCTGCAAATATAAATGTCTACATTAAGAAAATAATATATATGCATATAATGGTCTGACTCATGCTGAACATAATGGTGTATAATGACATAGGAAATTATGACTTTATGTAGTTATATGAATGCAATAAATAACACGTGACATGATGTGTGATTTCGGTTGAATGTGGTGTAAATGGATCACGATCGAGACGCTTATATACACAGTTGTTGACACAGTATTAGCTAAGTTGACTGTCAACATGTCAATTTATTCTAACATTTTCTGTTTTAGGGTAATATTAGAATCAATCCAAGATGCTACAAAGAAGCTTACATTTCCTCTGAGGTTGGTTGTGTCAATATTCAAATATTGTATAAAACTAAGTATTTTTCAGTTATAATGTTGTAGATGGTATTGAGAATTTACTCTCAGGTCAAGGGTTTCACTCCTAACTTGTTCAGTTTGTTTTGCCATCTATTTGCGTTCCTCAGCTTTTAGGAATTATTAAATAATTACCTCAGTCTTAAATACTTATCGCTTTTCAACCCAAATTAATCTAGGCCTAATAAATTTTGTCTTTTAGGCCAAAAATTTCCTTACAAAACACTTTCAATGTCAATTACAATTTTTTCTGCACAAAATCTGATTCCATAATCTAACAATGTTCATTTTTTATAATGAACGTCGATAGGGTCAGATTTTCGGAAGTTTTTAATAGTAAATATCAGTGAATAAGTTATAGTCAGTCAGTATTTAAAACTTTTTGTTGTAAAGCTACATTTTTCTTAGTATATGTTTGATGTTAGTATATACAGTAGAACTTGGATAATTCGAACCTTAAGGGACCAGAAAAAAATTCGAATTATCCAAAAATTCGAATTAGAAAAGTTTATGCAAGTGGTTGAAATAAACAATCAAACATCATGTTTTAACATTGTATATTAAAAAAGTTAGGTTAATGAAGATATTATTGATTAAAATCCCAATTTTTGTTAAATGCCAATAACGTGTTTGGAGGGATCCCGAAACTAGCTATTACAAACTTGTTCAAATCCCTTCTCTACCTCCTTGATCGCCGCTATTTATTCTTGCAACGTCAAAGATTTGTAGGTTCGCTTTGACGAAGCCATAATACACACAACGTGTTAACATACCACCACCGATAATACACACAGATGTCAATGTTTTGATTTATGAGCAGTAGTCTAGCTAAAAATAGTCTGAGGACAGGAAGCCCGAACGTCGTTTCCTGGAAAATCGCACACAATAACTTGTTCACTTATACACACACTATAGATTTCCGCTGTAAAAACTTCGAATTATCCAAAATATTATTCGAATTAACCAAGATATTTTAATATTGTTTTTATATAAAATTCTAGGGACCAAGACAAAATTTCGAAATAAAGAAGTTTTCGAATTACAGAAGTTCGAATTATCCAAGTTCCACTGTATTTAGTTATTGAGAATAAAACTTATACAATTAGTAGTAATTAAAAAGTAGTGAAATTATATTTTATCATTTGTTTTTAAAGGGAGGTGATAAGGACGTCATGATTGAAGGGTTGAAGAATAGAAATCGAGCATTGGAGGGAGATGAAGTTGTTGTTCTGATTAACCCGCCAGAATTATGGAAGGTAACCTACTTTACTTACAGAAGCAGGAGGACAAAATAATTAACAAATTTAGTTCAGAGTCATAAGGGATTTTTGGGATTTTTTGTAAGCAATTTAAATCCAAACTAAATTATACATTTGCATGAGATTTTGTTATCTTTAATTCTAAAGATTCCGTATCTAAGAAAATATTGTTATCATTTAAAATAAACATTAGAGAACAATCCGTAATACTACTAGGTCCCGGTACTAATAACTATATTTTGTATATTTCAAATACCAGTAGCTTTTTTAACTTTTTGATCAGGAATGATCGTTCAAACCCTGATGATGACTACTTAATATCACCCTGTCAGACAGGTAGTCAATGGCGACCAGGCCAGATTTGAACTGGGTACCTTTGAATTAAGAGACAAGCCCTTCCACTGAGCAACAATAACAATCATTAAACAGGTCTCATGAACCTGTTGAAAGTCAAGAGTATTTCTTAAACAGGGTACCCTCACAGGCTGGTTTTTTCCACCATTGTTGGAAAGTTTGTCATTAAAAACTGTTATAAAACCTACAAAACCAATAGTTTATTCATGATGAAAAAAATATAAAGTTTTTATAAAAGAAAATTTTTATTCAGAAAAAAATAAAACAAACATTAAAAACATATTAAATATGTTTTTTTTTAAAGTTTTAAATAGTATTATATTAAGTGCATTATTTTTATTTTATCTATAAATATATAATTTATTAGTCTGAGGAAACTGAGACCACAAAGACAAAACTAAATGTAAATTGCGTACATACGACTACGGCCTGGGGTGGTCGTCTGCAGCACGTCACGTAAACGTGACTGTGGACCAAAGTCCAAGGTCTCGTTTGTATTTTAAAAGGTTTAACTAAGCTGTTAAAACAGACTAATAAATCTAGAAACTATACTCCATGTATAAGATGATTTTTGAATAAGAAAAACCTTAAACTTTAAATTTTATTACTAGGGAAATAGGCTATTTAAAATGAATTAGTCATGAAAAATACACAAATCTATGCTGTTAAAGCTATGTTTTTAAAATTAATTTTTTTATACACTATGTCCCTAGATTTTAGACAATCTAGCATAGGCATAATTGGTTTTTGTTAAATAATATTGCTGTAGTAGAGTCGTATATAATTCCAAGTTATCATTTGATAAAGGCTATCTATTATTTTATTTAGTAGCCTATTGTTCATATATTGTGTTGTTTTTAGTGTTCTTTATTAGAATCTAATGATCAGATTTGGAATATTTATATTTGTCTTTTCTAGTTTATAGATAAACCTATAATGTTTGAGTCATATATATTTGATTATATTTAAAAAATTATTTTATATTAATAATGAAAGTGTAAATGGAGCTTAACTATAAATTTTTAAAAATACAATATGAGTACACTACTCTTGATGTGTTTTAAATGACAATACATAACCGTAGGCTCATGGTACATGTCAAGAAAAGCAAAGGGTAGAAATGTTTCAGTGAAAGTTTTAACACACAAGATAATAGTATAGTACTCTCGCTTATCCAAACTAATGTGGTAGACATTCGGTCCGGATTAAAAAAAATTTGGAGCAAATATTCTTAAATTTTGCTGTTTCAGCGAGCAGTTTCGTAAAAACACATGCTAATACAAACAGGAACATCTAAAAAAAAGTGGAAACTCTTTGTAATAAATTACAGTCGGCTACCGTACTGTATTTTACAAAAGCACTACTATACTGAACTATATTAGTAATAATATAGCCTATTAAGGGAACTATAAAAAATAAAGCATTTTACCATGCTGTTAATATAAACTGTTTACGTGGCGTATGAATAAATGTCACAGAAGTAAAATAATTATTAACACAAAATTAACATTAAATTGTTTTATTGTAACAATAAAAATACTGTACAGTACTAAATTCAGTACAATAAAAGAAATTTATTTTAAATGAGTAAAAGCAAAATATGAAAATTTAGTTACATTCTTTCAGGAAGTGAACTGTCATAAAAAACAAAAAGTTAAAATTGGGAAATTAAAACGTTACAAACTGGTCGTAAATAACAAATAACCGTAGACAGTTATTACTCGATAAGTTAAATAAAAAATACACTGTAACGTATTCTAAAACTGATGTAATGTACAGTTCAGTACGAGCCATGTTTTGCCGCCATGTCTCTCAGCTTCCCTAAGCATATTAAGTTGGCAGCAGATATGCCTGCTAGAAGACTGACGTATTCCAGGGTAATGTGATGCGGCCTTGCTCGCACCATAAATGGAGGCATTGAAACGTAAAATTATATTTTTATTTGGCGATAAAGAAATGCACCGTTAAAGAAATCACGGTTTCCAAACTGGACAAGGCCGATCCGGATGAGCGAGTATCTACTGTACTAGTAAAAGGGTGTTAGTGCTTAGGAGGTAGGCTTACTTCTGATAGTACTGACGATCTAACCACATGTCTAGCATCTTTTAAAATACCTACATTTTAGTATGGTTGCCATTTCAATGATCTAATCTAATCCAATCACCATACAACCTGTTTTTAAATGAATTATATATAGAAACTATTCATGGTTTCAAAATAGTTTTAACTCTTGACACTGTTATCATTCACTATTAAAATGGTGTATAACAACTTTCATAAACTTGTTACAGGTTTCCTCGGGACAGCGCACTGGAAAGGTAAGTTTCCAAGTAATTCTTGGAATTGATAACTTTATTATTCTTAAATAAAATTATTATTCTTAAATAACTATTTTTACATTGAAAAATGAGGAATAAAATTTAGACAAATACATTTAGATTACCGGTACGTAGAATTTTTACGTGCCGTACTTCAAAATATTATAATTATTTTGCAAACATAAATATCTTTTCATGTTCCTTTTAAATTTAACTATCCTGTAAAAGTTTAAAACTGATAAAAATATTTTTTTACATTTAGATTATAGTAAATATAACATATGTAAAAACCACATAATTTGACAATCTGTGTTATGTAAAGCACGGTTTATCTGGATTAATGTGGTGGAGTCCGATAGCTGAAAATATATCAGGATGTCTATGCTATGTCTATGGATATCTATGCCCATAGACATAGATAACGATCGTGAATAGCGCCTGCAATATTAGTGCTGCAAACAGCATTTAATTAATGTAAAGTGATTTGCTGAAAAATATTGCACGTGTTTAATGAGTTAAAAAGTTTTTTTAAAAATAAGTTTGAAATAAAATACTTGCAATTGGGAAATAAAATTAAAAAAAAATTAAAAGAAATCCCTTTATTTTAACAGGCAGAGATACATGACCCTTTCATACACTTAACTTGTCTCTAAACATATACATGATCATAAACATAAACTCATCATAAATTATAAACAATATGTACATAATAAAATATAAAAATTTATAAAATAGAAAATGAATATATTGTTTTTATTACAAAGTCATACTCAAGCACATACACCCACATCAGCAACCCACCCCACCACAGAAGCCCTAGGATACGACAGGCAGCGACAACAAGAGCCCTATCATAAGCTGTGGCTACATGATGAGATATTCGTAATGCGATCAACAAAGAATGTGAACTTTGCAACTACCTTGAGATAAAAATTTAGTGGAGATTTGTTCATTGTGTTGAGATAAATTTATAGAAAATGCATGTTATGAAATGTTATGAAAACACTGATGGTTTTTCTGCAGGTTGTCTACATCAAAGAGGAAGTTCATTCACGCACGTGTATTGGGAAGTTGCAATCGTCCATTGAGCCGAACAGCAGTTACGTTGTTTTCTCGCCTCGGGACTCCCGGGTGCCCAGGATCAGGATCCCACTAGGAGACCCGTCGCTGCCTCCCAAATACAAGCATGCTCCAGTATCCTACTCCGAGACTATTCTGACTGCGAAGATCACCGCCTGGAATGATGTCAACTTTGCACTGGGGTGAGTGAAAATATTTTACGGCTTTATATTGTTTTAGCTGAGTATTAATATAATATATAATAGATTAAACTTATAATTTACAAACTTCAACATTTTAAAGACATAAAAGATAAATAAATGTAAAAAATATTAGAGAAAAGTTAGATTTACTGTTTGTGGTAGGCCTAAACAAGGTACGTTGTCTAAGAGCGCTCAATGTTATTCTTATAGAGAATACTAAAAAATCAATTTGTTCCTCATTACTCAACTTTTTTATGGTACAGTAAACTCTCTCATATCCGGACTAATGTGGCGACGACCAATCCGGATAGCAAAAATCCGGATATGAGAAGGGAATAAAGCATCCAGATACTAAATAAAAAAAGCTAAGTTTTGTTGTAATACTTAAAAAGTATTAAAGTCATTAAAGTAATAACTTTAATGACATCAAAACTAAAAAATTACGTAATACAGTATAAAACAGTACAGTATGTAGAGTAATAGAAACTAGAACGAACCATTGCAAGAAAGAGTAGGTCACTCAAACAAAACAAAGGCGACACTGACCCCTGATGCGGTTGTTGTCACTACAGTAGTACAGGTGATGCGTTGGCTAATGGGGTGGGTAGGGACAGGTGGGATGGGGAGGTTTATTGTTTCGTGAGTCAGTGACCTTGCACCAGATATCACAGAATACAGAGAGTAGTGCTCAAGACTCAGGCGCTCGGGACAGGGGTGACTCATCATTCCCTCTACTCTTCTTTTGAACATTACCGCTGTCTACATCGCTTCAACCCCGCGTTCGGCTACCGGCTCGCTACTAACCGCCTACAAACATTGTTCGCAGTCACGAACAATGTTTCCAATGTTTTACATTGAGTCATAATTCAAAATACCAAATTGTGTGTTTAACCTGGATCCAATGGTTAAAAGAAAAATTATACATGAAAAAAATTGAAGAACCAATTTTTTGGGTACAAACCCCCTCCTCCACTTTTCCATAAAAAATTTGCTAAATAGCTGAGGGTTGACTGTATGATGAATGACTTGTTCCAGCCAAGTTGTTTTGGAGGTGGGCAAAAGCGGAGATGTGGAAGCGGAGACCCTAGCCATCCTGCTGGAGAACAATCTGGACCCGTCCCCTCATGATCCGATACTCAATATTTTCTTCCCTCGTCTTCCGTACACTATCCCGGATGATGAAATCGCCAAACGTCTTGATCTCAGGTTTGATTCAACTACAATATTAATAAAATACTAAAATATTGATTCAAAAGCAATTAATGGTTTTCTGTTTTAAAAAATACTTAAAGTGGAGGATATATGATGAATAAAGTATGTGTACCTGTACTGTACATCAGTCTAAGGGGACATCATACGTTGACGATGGACGAGTTGCAGTATATTGATAAGTTTCAACCGGATAAAGATTCAGAAATTGAAAATAAATACTTTTTGAAGTAGAATTGATAGAAAGGTCTTCACAATCTGTTCAAAGTGTGTTTTAGATTTACATTCAAAACTTAGATCACAGATTAGAAAAGTTTTTGAGAAATTTTTGAAGTCAACGCTTTTGAGAACTCTTTTGCTCTAGTTAATTTTGCTCTAATTAACTCACGATTACAATACGGAGGAACTTTCAAAACACTAATAGAAAAGATTAGTAATACTCAAAATTTTTTTATGTATTGTCTTGAAAAAAACCTAAACTAACTAGTCCTTTTCCATTATGTCAGGATTTGCGAATTTCATAAATTCAACATGTATTTATCTTGAAAGTACTGAGATTATTTTTTATTAGGAGCGGAAATGAGAAATTATTGTGCCAAATAATTTTTACAGTACCAGAAGTTTTTCAAATAAATTGTTTAAATTACCCAAAGTCAAAACAAAACTATTTACTGCCATTCTTTCTGGTATTTGGGCCCAAAATATTTTAATAAACTTCCGCTTTATCATATCAAGAATTTAACAAATCTCAAACATTTTTGTAAAGAAACAATTACTTGGCTTTACTTCCAGCAAGATATCAGATATTTGAATAACTTTTTGGTGTAGGTTTAGTATATTGTAATAGTTTTAGCAATAACTACTTTAATAATATTTTTACTAATTTATTTTCAATTTTGTATAGCCATAAGTTCCCACAGCAGGCAAATTACTAAGTATTTACAGAAGATGCTAGACTCCTAAAAATATTTTTTTGATGTTAATATTAATGATTAAACACTGGTCACACTACTTGTAAAAGTGACGAGTTAATTTCTCAACAAAAACAATGATATGTAATGCATGTATTTTTGGGAAATAAAATGAGTTTAAAGTACTGTGAAAGTTAGTCTACTATTACAGTTACCTGACATTTGTTAGGTTTTATGAACCTCTTGTATTCCTTGTACAAATTCTATAACAGTCAACTCTCAGATCAGAATAGTACACAAGGCAGTTTATCTGTGCATGCTAAGAAAAGCAAGAAAATATGTATAATGATGTTTTTGAGTATTAAATACCTGCTCGCCTTTTCAGAATTCACACAGTAGGCTGGTGAGCAATGCCTCTTATGTTTGTGTTTAGTGTTTTTGTTACTGGGTTTGGGGTGTTTTTCAAATTTAAGATAGCTAAAAAGTGGAAAAGATGTTGACAATCCTGCAAAAACTAAAGAAGATGAAAGTCAAATTTTTAGGTTAATTGTTAAGTAAAATATGAATTGCATTAAAACTTTGTTTAACATCGCTGTTTAGGCTACGTTTACAGTAAATAAAATGATATTTTACTGTTAAAATATCTATTTTGTTTCATTGTAGTACTTGTGGATTTTTCCACGGTTTTCAATACCCGCAATAGCCGCACAACTCAATTCTGTGGATAATTGGGACTTCACCGTACTATTGACAACAATGTACATTAGGTTAGGTTGTAATTCATATTTTTACATTCTAATTCAACTTAACTCAACAAACTACAATCTCATGGTCAATTATACCAAGCTAATTATTTTGTAGAAAGGAGTGCATATTCACCATAGACCCAGCAACTGCCAAAGATTTGGACGATGCAGTTTCTGCAAAAAAACTGGACAATGGCAACATAGAAGTGGGTGTTCACATTTCTGATGTGAGCCACTTTTTACAGTACAAAACCATGTTGGATAACCAAGTCTGCAAAAGAGCTACAACCATTTATTTGGTACAGAGGGTAAGTGGAAGAAGAATCCTTATGACAAATAAATGTGCCAATACACTGTTAAAAGGCATAAAGGAGGGTTATTCCTAAAAAATGTCTTCCTTAGGTCATCAATTCAAAACAACAGCTTGAAACTGGTTTGTGTATCCAGTATCTGGCTAGTTTAACGCTCTTACCAAAACCCTATTGGTGGTAACGCCAACCTAAACCCTCGGTCTGAGAGACCCCAGTTTTTAACCCACATGGTTTACAATTATGCACTTATAAATTTTGAAATTACTTAAATAAATATTTAAAAAACTGTCGTTGAAGAACTAAATAAGCTTTTTTTAACAATTTATAGTGAAAATAGTAATATAAAATAACAATACAATCATTTAACTTGTGGACCTAATTTTTATTTCTAACATCCTCATAGGAAGCAAAAATATTTTTTCAAACACCAGAAACCATGTAAAGTAGTAATTATAACAATATAAAATAAGAAATCAATACATACAATTTGTATATAGGTACTTTTATGTTCCAAACTATCGGCAATGGAGACCGACTGTTCGAAAAAGATGGACTGTCAAGGTCAAGGGATAACCCAAATTAAACAAAAAGTGGTTTGGTTGCTAATTGGAGAGGTGGTGGAAAGGTGTTAGCATGATTGAAAGCACCGCTCAAACAGTTTTATTAGTAGAAAAAACAAAAATTCCATAGGGCCTGTGAGACTGGGGTTTTGGTATAAGTGTTAAGGGCATTGGTCTTGGTTTAAGAGTTCACAGGTTTGAATCTTGAAATGCAGAAAATTTTTCTATAGAAGCGGTTGTGAACCTATTTAAAAATATTTTAAACGTTCAAATAACGATAAATAAAAATAATCAAGAAAAAATATGCCTCAGAAACGGCTAATTTAACCTCAGTATTTCCTAACAAAATTTAAAAAAATCATTTATTGTGATGATTTATTGTGATGATTTTATTGTGATGATGATTTATTGTGAATAACGGAAAATGATTAATTGGGAAATTGGTTAGGTAAATGGTTGTTTTTTCCTGTTTAATATCAATATTGTATTTTTTCCTTTTGCTGATAGCATCAGCAAAACTAAAATTGGTTTTTAATCTAAGTGAATTAGAGGAAACCAAAATAAGAAAAGGTTATAGACGATTAAGAGTATCATATATTGAGACAGACACATGAGCATTCAAGGTATCTGATTTTGGATGGATGGATGGAAAATGATGATCCTGGATGTGATGATTTTGTTTTAGATATTCTGTAACTTCATTTTACAGGATTTATGGTGCATTGATTATCAGCCGATTGATCAAGAAATATAACCAGTTTAATGATTTATTGTCTTACCTTACCTATTTAGGCCGCTCAAACCAAGGAAGGTTTTCGGCCTCACCAATAATGCCCTGCCACCACTCTTATTCTTGCATCAAGCCACTTTCTACTCGCCTTTTTCTTAAGTCTTTGTCATTTTGGCCTTCCAGCGAAGTCGTGGTCTCAATGGTTGCTTCCCTCTAGGTATTCCGTCTGACAGCTTTTATTAAAGTGTCTCGGCTTCTTCTCGACATATGTTCTGCTCACCAGAGTCTTCTCTTTTGCTTCTAGTTTGTGTTACTATGTCTAGCTAGCTCTTGTAGTTCTCTATTGGTCTAAATTCTCCGCATTCCATCCTGATTAACAGCACCCTAAATATGTCTCAAAATTTAGTTCTCAATCACTATCAGATTTTTTCAACCTGTTTTGAAATTGCCCATATTTCTGATTACATGATTACCAGTTGTATGATTGACCTATATACTTGTAGCTTCTTGTGAGTGGTTTGATTTTCACAAGTCCTTCAGATACCAATAACATCTACCAGCATGGCCATTCTTGGCAAGAATCTATGGCATTCCTGTAATGATTCATTTCATTTGTTATAATGAATATTTATTTTTTTGGCTTTTTGAGAACAAAGAAGAAGTAAATTTTTTGTATAAAAATTAACGTCATACCACAATGGAATTTCAATCATTATAAGTACCGGTACTCTTAAATATTTTTAAGTTTTACTTTATGGGTTGTTAAAAAAAATAGCTATTGGTCAAAGAAGTTGGCTAACCTGTTCTGTTTGTTACCGAATGTAAAAATTTTAGCTGTGCAGAGAAGTTGGTTAACCTTATTTGTTTGTCACCAGGTGTACCACATGTTACCCATAGAGCTGTGTCAGCTATGTTCTCTGACGGCGGGGGAGGACAAGTTAGCTTTCTCTGTGTTCCTTGAGCTCACTCCGGACGCCAAAGTTGTCTCTCACCGCTTTGCTCGTTCTGTGATCCACTCTTGTGTCAAACTGGCTTATGAACATGCTCAGGTGAATCAATTATAACAGAATTACTCGAAGAGGTTAAGTAATTAGTTTAGTGAACAAACAAAATGTAGATGAGTTACTGGCCTAGTTGTTTGGTTCCCAGTAACCTGTTGTGTGTTAGAGTCTTTGAGTTAATAAGTGACTTGTGTATCTTTCACCTTTTTGGCTCCATAGATTTATGGTTTATTCTAAACTTACTGATAGATTAGATTAGATCATTAAAATAGCGACCATACCACAAGGTAGATATTTTAAGCCTAGTAGGAATGAGGATTGAGTGTAAGATGATTGTGATGCGATCTTGTATTCTTGTTACTGACTAAGGCTGACATGTTCCTTAGACAGGACTGTTAATTAATAGCCCAACAGCCGATGGGAACTAAGGGACCTACAGTTTAACATGGAGTCCAAACTACGGCCATTGAATTTCGAACTGGTCTAATTATGAGGATGGTCTTTGTGGATTAAGGTAGTATTCTTCTAATAGTGCAGACGTTAATTCACACAAGAGAAAACTACACCCACCGACCATGGCTCACAACTATCCACAATTTGTGACCTCCACGTAGCTGGATTATAGGACGACGCTACCATCCCAGTCAAGATGACTGGGACCTTACTTCTACATGATTGTAAAACATAAAGTGACCTTCTTAAAAATAAATGAGTGGCTACAACATGGTTTAAAGTCATATTTGTTGAACTAAATATTTTAGTGTATGAATTCACCACTTTTATACCAAATCCCTAATAATAAGTCTACATAAGTAATTAAAATTACAAAATATGTCTACAATTCTCAGGTCTTTCAAGTATACAATAATTGTGTAGGTCTGCTCCAATTTTAGTTTATATATCATGTAAGTTGTGATGTGATGTTTTTTTATTTGCAAAACAATTATTTAAAATGTTTTAGAAGAATGTAATTTTTTTAGCTAATACTATAAGGTTTGTAAATCACTATCAACCCCTATAACATTTTCAGTTACTCAGCATTTTGAAATAACAATAATAATTTATTTGGGTAAGATATACATTTTCAGTTATAGTTTTTTAATAATAATACAGTAGAACCTCGATTAACCATCACCCTTTTAACCGTCAGTCTCTATTAACCGCCGCCCCGCTAGCGCAAAAAAATTATGTTTCCGCGTCAGCGCCTAGCCGGATCGTCTGTTGAGGCTCTATGATGAGTAGTGATGACTGTACTGCACACCTGCGATGTGCGTGAGTCATTGGGTAGTGACTCAGCTGGTTAATCCCTTACACTGTCTTCTGCATTCCACTGCTACTGTTTTATTTTAGTTCCGTAGGGTGCGTGGCTACAGTGTACTGAAGTTATTGCCGATTTCGAGTGCAATGCCTACTAGTGTTTAATGTGCTTTACCGTTTATTGTTGACAGTGCTGTTTATACGTAGTGTGTAATACTCTTCTGTTATGGCTGAGGAACGGAAACGTGTAGTTTTGGGACTCGACAATAAACAATAAATTTATCAAACGCTGGTGGTTCATCTCAGAAAAATTAGAAACATGACTGTCTGAAAAGCTCGACGGGGAAAGAAACAAAAGAAAATTACGGATTATTTAAAAACTAAATACCGGTAACGTCCGTTTTGAGAGTAAATAAAATACGTACATGTACAGTTGATATTTCATTGTGTTCCTAATAAAATATTTTAATAAAGTATTTTTTACTTGAACCGGCGTAGTTTTGTTTTTTCTCATTTAAAATAAATTCACATTAAGTACTGTGCATAAATCATGAAAATAATTAGGACTTACAATGGCGCCGTTATAACATGCAAGGCAGTGAATTGTGATGTTGCCACGCCAAACACTGTCTAGGTGCTTAGTTGTATCGGCGCTATTATTATTTCTGTTATCCGTCTATTCGGTTATCCGTCATGGTCTCGGTCCCGAGGGTGACGGTTAATCGAGGTTATACTGTAATAATATTCTGATTACAGTTGGTAATCGATGACCCAGACAAGATGTTCACCGCTGAAGATTTCCCTGAAGTGACCAATGGCTTTACAGCAGAAGATTGTGCAGAGAGGATCCGCGATCTGTACAGACTGTCCCAGATAATGCGGAAACGCAGATTTGACTCAGGTGCCCTGCGTATCGACCAGCCCAAGCTGTGCTTCCATCTCGACCCGAACACTCACAACCCTCTCAGCAGCTTCATATATGAGAACAAGGAGTCCCACCGGTAATAAAGATTAGAGTTATTCAATTAAACGAGAATATCCTAAGAATAACTCCTGTCCTTGCAGATGAGAATATACTACCTTAAGAATAAATCTTGTCCTTGCAGCTGAAGTAAATTGTTAATAGTGAATTTTAAGTATTTTAAGTAAAATAGTTTTTTTAGTTTGATTTATTTAAATTACAGGGTGGTATAAGGTTGAATTCCTTTACATACACCAATATTGACATGGGTATGTATTATCTCTGGTAGGGAGGTTACTGGCAATCCGTCACACCAAAATTTGAAACGGTGACATCATATAGTTGTAAGGACATCTTTTTAGATAACTGAAAACAATACCTTTGGATCCAACCTATTTCCCACAGGGAAGTAAATACAATCATTTTTTATCTATATAATCTATAAAGAGTAATATATATATATATATATATATATATATATATATATCTTTAAATAAGTCAACCGAGTACCCTTAGAAAACATTTTAATTATTTCTTCGACATGTTTCAAGAAGTACAAATGTTTAACCTAATTTGATAATCTTAATTTATAAATGTTTAATTTAAAACCATATTTAAAGATAATTATATTAGTAGCCCTATTAGATGAACTAAATAGTGAAATATATATTGTTTGTTATCATTTATTAGATTATGTAAAACAATTATTCCATACAAGATTGAAATATTGTACATATTTTATTATTTGTTCAAGAATATGTGAAGTGATGTGAAGTGTTGATATCTTATAGTTGTGTATAATATTAAGTTTGATGTGATTGTACAATGCACAGATTGATTGAAGAGTTTATGCTGTTGGCCAACATGACAGTTGCTGAACATATCTATGCAGCTTTCCCAGATCTCGCCTTTTTACGACATCACCTTTATCCAAGGGAAAATATGATGATGGATCTGCAAAAAAGGTTTGTTCTGTTGACTTGATAAAACTCATTAGGTGTATCATGATCGGTCACATAAGAGATTTTCATCTGAAGTGGAATGGGGTAGGAATCAGAAGCATTTAAATCCAAACAAGCTTGACATAGTCATTGTTTGTTATTTTAATGAAAGTCTTGTTAACTTCTGGGGTCGTTATTTAATTTTTCTGCATGTATATATTTTTGAGGTTGATAATTTGTGAAAATTTAATGTGACTGGACATAGTACCTTTCTGAAATGGCAACCTATCCAAGTTACTGACTATGGCTAACGGTTCTTTGACCATGACAGTTAATTTTCAATTAAACCTAAGGAACCTACAGTTTAAAGTGGGATCCAAATCACGAATTTTGCCTCTGAATTATGAATTGGTCAATTATAAGAATGAATGTAGTATTCGCTAGTGTGGACGTTAATCCACACAAGAGAAGTACAAGTCAGCGGTAAAATAATAAAAGAAAGTTGTATTATGGAAACAATAAAGGGTTTGGGTATGGGTTCTGTTATAGTTTTAGACCTGAAATAAATGGCGTGGATGTAGTTTCATAAAAATTCACTAGAATGCGGCACCAATTTGTCTGTAGATTTAACAGTCATAGCTTGGGAAAAAACAAGCAGATGACTTGTATAACAAAATGGGTCAGCTGAGAACGTAGAATATGGCCTAACTCGCATGTTTAGGATATTTTACAGATTACCGATGATTAGTAATAAAAAGTAGGAAATGGGTTGTGTATCTCTCTCTATCCTGAGAGAGTGAATGGTTACCTCGCCAGACAGGTTAAAATATGGGTGGAAAACCACTCTTGAGCACTCACCCTCTTCTGAGGTATCTAGATTACCTCTACTTGAAAAGTAAACGGAAGCCTTAATTTTTAAATTTGTTATAAATTCCAATCTATGATACTGTTTAGTGCAGGAGCCTTTTGTTCATCAAATGTCTTTAACCGAGAATGCAGAAGATTCATTTCTCTAGTCCTAGGTCAGCTGGAAGTTATGCTCTGAAGCAGATAAGAGACTTTCAATAAGAGATCCAAAATCTTAGATAACTATAAAATATTTTGTAGGCTTAGTAACAATATAAAAAATAAACTTTAGACTTATTTGTTTAACTAGTAGGAGAGACTAGTGGCCTAGTGGAAGGTGAACTTTTGTGACAAATTGTGAAATACCGTTTTGTCACACCTTCACCTTCTATCATTAAGGGCTGATAATTCTGACATTTTGCAGTGTCATTTAAGACAGCGAAGTACTATTAGTCACATAGGTTAGCTGGCTATACATAATCTCTGAAGGTGACTGAACATGATCCAACAGGAGTTGCCTGTCACTGGATAAAATTTGGGCATTTCTGATATAACAAGCCAGAACCAGTAATTTTTAATATGTGTTATCTGTAGCATTACCTGTAGCTCAAATGTAATTTTATTGCAATGTAATCCAAGTGTTGCCAGTTCGATTCCGGACTTATCACCATTTGTAATTGAGCTATAAATGACCTATCTAACATAGCTGGATGTAAGGTAGTAGCACCTAACCAAAATATTTGTTTTTACCATATCAAAACGTTATAAAATCTCACTGGTGTTTGAAACAAAAAATAAAATAAATCAAAACCCCTTGTAACCAATCATATTTTATCTGCCACATAAAAGATAAAAGATTGTTCAATACATTTAAAATGAAATTATATCCATAAAGGTTAGGAGAAAAGGATCTTAATATGAAAAGGACCTGTGATTTTAAGTGTATCATAAGTGTTTTTTATAAATTTATTTAATTTTTAAGGCTGGAGACGTATGGAATCCACCTGGACATCTCAGATGCGGGGACGTTGCACTCCTCGATGCTCAAGTACAGCACACCCTGTGATGGTGAGGATGAGGCCATCAGCTGGGCGAGGTACATCGTGCTGAACCAGCTCTGCGCCAAACCTATGATGGTCAGTCATGTATATAATTTCCATTGATTCATTTTAACAACATTATTGTTTCATCTAAGTCATGTTTCCCTCTTTGGTAGATATTATTAATAATTTTGTTAGTTTCTTTATTAAATTCTCATGTTAGGTCTTTATTAATTTGAATAAATGAATTATTTTCAATAAATTCTTCAACTTTCTTATTACAGTCTTATCATTATCCATTACAACAACTGTGTTACCTTTGTCTGCTTTTGTTAAAATGGCATCTCCAACGGTTACCGTGATATTAAAAAAATCCAAACACAGTACGGTGGTCGGTAGATGCAATATTCCCTGGTGTGGATTAAAGTCCATTTTATTGAATACTACAGTCATCCAACAAAGAACATCCACATTAATAGTACGGGTTTTGTTTTTTTTTCAGAGAGCTAATTATTTCTGTCCGTCGGAGCAGACGCCGGAGTTGCATCATTACGCCCTCAATGCTCAGTGTTACACTCACTTTACCTCGCCTATCCGTCGCTACGCTGATGTCATGGTGCACCGCCTCCTTGCAGCCTCACTGGGACTCGCCCCACAGCCCCAGTGGTCGAAGCAGGATACCAAGAGGTACAGTAGGATAGTAGATGTAGCCATGGGAAAGATTAGGAGGTTAAATAAGTAGTCTCATTTTTCCGTAGTCTGCAGCTACAAGTTGAAATATAATTTAAATAATTTTGCCTCTAGGCCTGAGAAATAACTATCAATTAGGTTACAATACCTGCAATCTCAACATCAAGCGTGTAGTATCAGGAATATTAAATTCCCATTATCAATCTTTTACGTCATGTAGCTGCACGAGTTGCGTCAACGATCTTTCAAGTAAAGAGAATTATTTCTCCATGCATTTATCCATTTCAGAGAATGAAAGGATAACCAATTATGAGTACACAATCAGGATAACAAAATTATACCTCAGTGAAAATATAAGCATGTATCAAGATAAAATATAGGCATATTAGAAGGGGGAGATCCAAGCACCTAACTAATTTAGATTATTTACTTGGTAAAGTGTATTTCAGTTTCATTATAGTTCATACTTTATGATCAGGTGGTTTTACTTTATAGTAGAGTGGGGGGCCCAACTTAAATAAACGGTGACCGGCTTGGGTGGAAGTTGACAGCATTTGTAGGCTTAATTTGGATTGCAGTGGACACCTGTGTTGCATTTATACTTAGTGGTTATAAGTTGGGGGGCATGTTTTGTGTTTTTTTTTTGTTAAAGAAGAGTTGCACAGTCAAAGTAAAAAATACAAACTAAACTCAAAATCTGCCACTCGGAGGGTTTTAAAACTCTCCATCTGGCGTTAAGTTTACTGTGTACTGTTCTACACACTGTTCCGGCACTGTTCTATGTGCAATTTGCAAATACTCAACCTTCATACTCCTAAAGACTTATTTATGGTCAATATGTCAAGACTTATACACCATTCTGTTTGGAAAGAATCAGTGAACAATTTAGTATCACATTTATCAGGTATAATGGGGAAAAATTTGTTTCATAAGCATATATAATATATAAAATAAAAAAAAAGATGAGCTACTAAACATTCCTCAACGTTGAAGCCACAAAAATGATGATTGAATAAAATTGAGACATACAAAAGATGGGAAATGTTGTTGGGATTAAGATATAATACACTTTATTAGGGTTTCTCTTATTTTGTTATGATGAATGAAAGACCATTTTTTGTGCATTTATACTAATATTCACCCCTGGAAAATCATAGTTTTTGGCTACAGTTAGTGATAATTAATATTCAATTAGTGAATATTTGTCTTGACTTGAATAAGTTTTCTTTGTTTTACAATTTATAGGGAAGAATTTTATACTCATGAAAGTTAAGCTGACCATATTTTTTTTCTTTAGGTCCCAGAGACCAAAAACAATTGTCGTTCAAATTTATAATATATATCATTATGTATATAAATAGTTTTTTATTTATATGTAATATTATGCTGGCCAACTCAAATGATCTGAAAATTGGTAGGCTTGACCTACAATTGTCACGAGTTCGTAAACCAGACATGGTCAATAAACTAGTTTGGGGGGTTTTGAATGGGGTTTTTGCGTTTTTAAAGAATAGTTTCTAAATTTCTAATTTTATATTTCACCATTGCATTCAGCTTAAAAAACTACACAATAAGCTCTTAAAGTCTCATCTCAACGGTTACCGAGATATTCTAAACACATGTTGTATTTTACTCATGTTAATCTTATAATTAAAAAATTTAATTTTTCAATTATTATCTTCTTTTTGGATGAATTGATATGTTCATGTTTAACCATATTTGTGCTAAAAAATCATAGTTTATGTGTTTATCATGGCAGATATGCATTCTCTTTTCATGAATATAAATTATGCAAAATTTTATGGACAGATGTTATAAATATAAATGTTAAAAATAAAATGATGATAAAGGTTAAAATATTTCAAGGGCTAGCAGCATACTCACAATAATCTTATTGATGAATCAAAAATCCATGTTTTGCAGAACCAAATGTATATAAATTAATCATTTTTGTTTGGATAATCGCATGAGACTAACCACCCTTTCTTCTACCTCTGTTCTCACCCCGACTTGCCATTTTTTTTTTGGTTGTTTGTTTTTAGTTTGTGACATCCAATCGTAATAGTCAAGTCGTAAAGAACTTCCTACCGAAGACTTTTTAGGATAATAGAACTTGATAATATTTTGAAGAATTTATTGATCTTTCAAGGTCGGCTTTTACTTTTTTAAACTATCCAAAATCACGATAAGATATTTTGTAATCCACAGTGCTTGTTTACATTAACAATGTTTTATTAATCATTTGATTAAATCAAGCAGGCTAAATGAAAAATGGCAACACTGCTGGGTAAGAGGAGGTGAGGGGGGAACCGGCTGTCCAAGACTTCATCAGACTACTTTTGTGCGGTTTGCTCTAGTTAATATATTACTTATATTACCGTGTCTATAGAATTGCCAACATCTGCAACCGACAGAAGCTTGCGGCTAAGGTAGCTGGCGACCAGAGCTCCCAGCTGTTCTTGGCCCTATATCTGAAGGAACCTGTGGAGAGTCTTGCCGCTGTCATAGACGTCAAGGATCGATCAGCTGATGTCATCGTGAAAGATTTCGGAGTTGTGTTGCGAGTCTACACTGAAGTGAGTGATCATTTATGGGTGTTGATTTTTATTAAAACAATAGAGTGTTAGCCCGGTTATTGGACTTCTGATTATATTAGTCGCCTGGTTAACTGAGGTGACAATTTGATTATCCTTAAAACGAAGTACTGAATAATTCAGTGATAGTATTATGGGTTGTTTCCAGGTCAGATCTTGAATGAGTCATGTTGACTGACTTGTTACAATTAAGCCAAAGGGAGGAGTGATGGGGAGGGTGGGGAGTAACAGTCTGAGTGGTTTCCTAAAGCAAATTAGCCTGGTTAGACACACCTGGAAGTCAAAGAAGAGTGACAAAGTATGTCCGATCGAGTTGGCTTTTATTAGGGGTCTGCGGTACAAACAATTTTCATGTCGCTCAATACAAAGTTTTGTACCTCGGTTTTCGTAACAGGGCAGTTCAAAAACTTGTGATTTGATGATTTGGAGTTAACTTAAGACTATAAGTAAGACTCCTTAGGATCAAATAATTATCAGACTTTTATACTTGATACTTTTAAAAAATAAGCCCGTGTATCTGTTAAGAATAAATCCTATTTTATTTAGTAGGTACTGAATATGTGAAAACATACCATCTAAAATATGAAAACAGCTTATTTTCTTATAGAAAATTTGTAAAAAATGTAAGATTCATTAACTATGTTTCTTTATTCTGTCGTCAAAAAAGTAAGCTATATATACTTTTGAAATAGTATAAAAACAGATTTAATACAATTAAAAAAATATTAGAAAATTTTAGGTAAAGTACATTATACTAACACTTAAAACCCATGTTTGTCTATATGCACTTGTTTTTAACACAGTGTTAATACATAATTGTTAGTAACGTATTCACTAAAATCTATAGATAAATAAGTTATAAAGTTAAAATTAAATGATAATTTAAAAGGTACTTTAAGAAAATATGTAAAATTAACATATTAGGTATAATTAATGAAAAACCCTTGATAGGCACAACAGAGAAATATAATTCATTGTGTATTGAATTTAAAGACTTAGTAAATATCCAGTGAATTTAATTGGCAGACCTGAAATAAAAATGAAATTTCAAAGAACTACTGGTAAACTAATAAATCATAATTCTTTCTATTTAATGATGCATTACTAAATTAACTTTATTTTTATTTCAATAAATAAGTTGGAAGTAATGTACGACAAAGAACTAAGAATTGTGATTGGGTGATCTGTTAGGCGACAGAAGACAATAAAGAAATGTTCCCGGCTTCCGTGATAACAATATTATATCCTTCAAGTATCGTTAGGTCTTGGTTATCTATTGATTGTATCTTAATAATTTGAAAAATACAATTAATTAACCTTTTAAAGAATAAAACACTCAACAATCAGAAAACCGGAACTTAAAACAAATGAAAAACTTCAAAAAAAGTAAAAAAGTTCAAAACGGATCGACAAAATTTGTGTCAAATGACTTAATTTTTTGGCAAACCTTGATCGTACCACTCAACACTAATGAATTTGTTGACGTGAGGCTGAAAAAGTAGTTCATAATATCTAAATAAAATTGTAATTATTGCAAACATTCAAAATGAAGGAGTAAATTATTTTGTTATTGAAAAAAACACTTTTTTTGGGGTGTCTTACTAACCTAGTGGTTAGCATCTTGGACTTCAGTGCAAGAGGATTTGGGTTAAAATCCCGGGATGCTCATTTTAGTTTGGACCACTTTCGCGAAAAATGTTTTACAATCTCTATCTGACTCGATTAAAAAAAAAATGCCTCTGGCGTAGTCTTGAATCGCAGATATTTATTTCAAGGTTACCACCAAAAACATAGTTTACACGGATTAATAACTAACTGCATTATGGTACACAGTGTTTCTATCAATAACGATACTTTGTATTTTGAAATTTTATATAATGTAGAAGTTTGTCGGTAACTGAAATAAGTAATAAAATCATACCGCAACATTAGACTGTCAAATTACATTGGAAGGCCAAATAACTTGAATAAATATTCTGTAAGGAAGTTAATATCAATTCGGTTTTGTACCGTCCCGAAAATAAAGCTGTACCAAATTGACCTTTGGTACAAGCTTAGAACGTACGGTAACAAATTTGTTGGTGCACCGCAGACCCCTAGTTTTTATCACAATATTTTTCTGAAAAATTTTCAGTGGCAATGTGATCACTTCAAATTTTCTTGCAACAAATGGTAATTTTAATGTAGTATCCTGTTTAACCAAGCTGAAGGAGTAGCACAACAAACAAATCATATAAGTGGAAGAAACCTTCAATAATTTTTGACATTCCAATAATCATTCCTGAAATAGGCGTGGCAGTTTATGTGTTAAATATAGCGCTAAGAAGGTAATAATGGAATAACTCATACCTACTAATAGTCATCAAATTAATTGTCATCTGCTGATAAGTAATGGATGAGTCTGCTCATGGCTTTGGTGAATTTCGTAGTAGGCATAACCAGTTGGCTAGCCAAAAAAGGTTGTAATAACAATAATAATAAATGCCTTTATTGTCAAGCGTTTTTAAGTACTAATGTTCATTTCATGTTTGTATTACCGTAGGTCTCATGGTGAGACTTAAGCCCGGGACCATATTATTTTTTCTTCTTTAGGTGCCCGGAGTCCAAAAACAATAGTCGTTAAAATTTATATATATATATATGTGTCTGAGAACACGATAACTCTCGTAAAAATGGTCCGATCGAGACCACATTTGGTAGAGACGTGTATTCCTACAAGTGCTCGGAAGAGTTCGTAAACCAGATACCTATATCAGTCAATGGGAACGGGTAGTTTGGGGGTTTTTTTGCGTTTTTCACATGTAATTTTTAAAAATTTCTAATTTTATATTTCACCATTAGAATCAGCTTAAAAAACTACACAATTAAGTTCCTTAAAGTTTTTCTTTATCTCCAACGGTTACCGAGATATAAAAAAATCTAAACACAGTACGTTGTATTGTGGGGCTCCAATATTAATCTTATGGATAGGGAAAAATTAATATTTCCCATATTAATGAATATTTTAGGATAAAACTTGATATTAAGCTTCGTCTGGATGAGATCTATCCATTTATGCTTAAAAATCATAGTTTATGTGTTTATCATGGCATCGAACCTGCATACTCTTTTCCCATAATAATCATTTAGGGAATAGGCAATCTCCTTTATTTATGGACAGATGTTGATGAAAGTTGGTATAAATGTTAAGATGAAAATTATTTATGGTAGAAATGGCTACTTTCAGTGTTCCTCACAGCAGCTAACCTGCACACTCTTTCCCATGTTAATCTTATGGAGAATAGGCAAATAATTCTCACGTTTATGGACAGATTTTTATAAAAATTGTCATATATTATTATTATTATATTATTGATTTGGAAATTCGCTGAGTACGCAGGTCTGCTGCGACGGGGGTATTAAGTGCTAATGTGTAGTTCACACTTTAAATTTATTTACAATAACAAACAAGTTTGATGTACAGTTTATGATATTTATTATCTTAAGTTTACTTACAACTATATTTAATTTTAACCTTTTTATTTCATCACATTACGAGAGCTGTGCCAGTTCAGTTTAGCGCATATAATTGGACTTTTACTGAACTTTAATTTTTTATCAATCTAATTCCATTACAGCATTCTCCTTTCATAATTTATTTAACCAGAAAGTAATACATATAATTCAATAGTAATACATATAGTACACATATAATTTCAAGGATAAATATAATTTTCAAGGATTATATTATATATGTGTGATGGGTATATAATGTTGCAAGAGTACTTAAAAACAATTTCTGTGATTTCAGCCACTGAAAGCGAAAGTGGAGTATGTAAATGAGGACAACATGTCTCAACTGTACATCCAATGGGAGAGCGGGGGTTCTGTTCAGCTGGTTCAGTTGTTCAGCGTCGTCCGTGTCCTGGTTTCTCGAGCCAAGGATGGACTAAAATTGTCAGCCATTTTGCTCCCACCACATTCATGTTAAAATGTCTTGACAAATCCATGACATGAAAACATGATTGACATGTTTCATCTGAATTTTATATCATGAATTTTTGGAGTAACCAGATGTGTAAAATAATTGAAAAAATATCTACTGCAATCTGTCTTAAATTCTATATTAGTGTATTTTTTCAGTGTATTTTTTACTTTCATAAATCCAATGACTCTATAGAGTTATCATAAATTAATTTCCCTACAATTTTTATTATAGATTTGGAGCATTCTGCACATGTGATTGACTGGTTACTTTCGCGCACTTGTGCGGGAATGTACTACGTATACATTCTGTCAACAGTGTGAAATGTGCCTGTTATCGTGCAAAAATAATTTTTACTACAACAACAATCACTCCAAGCAGATGACTAACGCATCCTTCAGCTTAGAGAAAGACACAGAGAAAATAAATATTAGAAGGACAAAAATAAACGCACAGAGTAATAAAAAAAATGTTTTATTTAGTAATGTAAGTTTGAAAAACAAATAAACATAAAATATTCGTCTTATGTTTACTTTGAGTGTGTTATACGTGGTTATACATCACTGCGGGTATAGGTCGCCATTCAAGCGTACGGGAAAATGGCGTCCAGCGATCTATAATTGCCATTCGACTTCAATGGGTTAAAATTTACAAAAATGTAAAAATATTAGCTGAATTGTAAAAATTCTTTATAAGAGAAAACATTTGGTTTGTTTATACAGTAACATACAGATAAGATTGATTTAAAGATATACATTCGTCAAAAATTTTAACATATTTACATACAAACATCCTGCTACCCTTTTTTATAAAACTGAATTGTACTTTTCAAATTATATATCCAAAATCAGGTGTTTTGGTTTCATGCATGCTGTATGTATGAGTTTAAAATACAATATTGTGGCACCATTTTAATTTTTTAATACTGCTCAGAGTCATGTTTAGATATTTTGGTTTGGTTATCGTATTTATTAGGCTATGGTCATTTGAAATGTAGTCTTTAGCACATGTTTAAGACTTTATAACCATTAAAGATAATAAATACCTTCCTTAGACTGCAGTTCAAAGATTTAAATTTACTTGTTACATGTTTCGGCTTACACCATTTTAAAACAATTACAAATTTGTGTAAATAAAAACTACATAACCTGTACACCACAGCAGGTTGTGGATGTTGTATTGTAAATCTTTGAACTGCAGACTGATTAAGGTATTTATTATCTTTTAATTATTTAATTACAGTTTGGGGCTATTGAGATGAATTTTAACTGTATAACCAGCAGGATGTACTTACTATAATTTCCATCAATAACCCAGTACTGTATAATAGTTGTTGTGAAAGCATGATGGTACTATCTGTGTTTTAGTTGTTCATTGTGCGTGATGTATCTGCGTCCTTAATTTTATGTGTTGACTGAATTGCAAGCTTTAAGAATGATAGAATTAAACATATATGTGAGATATAATTACATGAATTATTGATGGAGGTAATAGTATCACCTCCATCCCCACTTGCTTTGTAAGAGTATAGATTAAAAGAATTTATTTAAACATATTAAAATTTATTTATTTGAGGAATATTTTAACGTAAAACAATTTTGCTCCTGAAAGAAAAATACAAATCTTTGTGAATCATTTTTTTAACCCTTTAAAGAGTAATGACGTTTTAATATTTCACTATCTCAGAGCTAGTAGGGAGTAAGGTGAAACTATCAAATCACACCTCAAAGGAATAGAATTTTTTTTCACTTAACTTTAATCGCAGCCTACTGTAAATATAGTAGAAAATGTGCATTAGGTTCAAAACCCCAAAAAATGAACGTTTTATAACTTTTTTCGTATGAAAATCTTCAAAACATGGACGCATGCATAACGCCACATTACAATCTTTGCACAGAAAGGTTATGTCTTTTGCCTTTCTTTCTCATTGCGAAAAATGCTCTCACACTTCACGCTGAGAAAAAGTTATGCACACGCTTTTATTTCCTGCCAAAATTTCACGCCGCTGTCGCTACCTTTCCCGCCGCAGCCACCATCGTATAGTACCCCCTCCCCCGCAGATTACCTACCGAATACACCAATAAACACGTGCCGCATAACTACATCCCTTAAATATTAATTTATGACTTAAGAATCAATCTGTATCATGTTTTTAATATGTATAAAATATAAATATATTTGCGCAAATTTTGTCAAATGTTTTTAAACGTCACTACTCCTTTTTGCGTGGACATAATAAGACCTTTTAAAACGTCAATACTATTTTGACGCAAACACGGTACTCCTCAAAGGGTTAATTATGGAGCGATTTGAGATTGAAAAGTTTTTATCCTACTGTAAATATAGTTATGTGGTGTACTATAATCCTTACTTCCATCTCAAAGAGGTTGTGGTTGAATGGCACTTTTATTTGTGCATTGTAAATATATAAATATATACATTTGAGAGTGTACAAAATGTAAAATGATTGTTGATCCATAGGACCATTTTTGAGGGCAGGGATATTTATTTTTCTTTAGGAATGTTTGTACAATAATTGCTTTTTTAGCCAATAATTTCTTGATATCTTTTTCAATCATAAAACTTGGTTCATTGTATACGGAAATTTGAATTTTTTGATAAAATAATATGATTGGAGTAACTTCAGAATTTTCTTAAATTAGTCTTATTTGAAGATCTTCTTCAGATATTATAACTTTTGTGTGAAACAAATTTGTCTTAGACTTATTTTAAGTTTGTCTTCCATAATTAAGTTCCTGCATCAATATGTGTGTTAATCTAAGCACTAAGATATTGTATATCATTGTGTTGAATTTAGCCACTCCTAGCAGATAAGTTTTGTGAAACATTTACTCTCCCACTAATTTTATTTTATGTCCTTTCTATTATAACCATACAGCTTAATTTTCATCTTGATTTATAGATTTATTTATGTTAATTTTTCTTATGTATGGAACATGAAAATTAAGTACCCTATATTATTGTAAAATAGAAACTTAAAATTCAAGACTCAATAAAATACTGCTTGGTTTCTTAAACTATCATGTGATTTTTTCCTATAAATTATTTTGAATTTCATTACCTTAGTAATAATTATTAAAATTAAATATCTTCAATAGCAGTAATCAATCTTCATACATAATATCAACGAGTATTACTTCTTTTTAGTATTCATACGATTTTACAAAAATATATTCCTGAATTTTGTCCATAGTATTGTAGTATTAGTTTCAAATTTGTATATGTTATTTTTAAGTTTTTCTCAGGTTCTGTGTAGAATGCACAAAAAACTGTTAAAAGTGTTATTTTAGTAAGATAATGGTAATAGGTTTTTAAAGCAACATTTTCCGCTTTCCACTGAAGAATATATGTAGAACATCATCGGTCTTACAATCCGGCTCACTGTGTGGAGGCAGGCCCTAAGTATAAATATTGGTTACTATTTCTGTGTGTTTTTTTATGTATTGGAACACTCTATTGCGTAATGGTACAATTATAATACCAATCATGTTGAAAATCATACTTTCTCCAAATTCTCTCTTGACATTTTGTTGAAAAAATAAAAGTATCCAAAGTTTTATCTGTTTTATTTATGACCTTTAGGCAATTATTTTTTGACTTGACTGAAGCAAGCTTCCATTGCAATAACTACTCTACTCCAATATTTGTTTGTATTTTTCAGCGAATAATGAAGTTTCACGTATTTTATAAAATTGCAAGATTAAATATGGAAATAAGTAGCAAACAAAACTGAGAATGAATTGCGTCACTAGTAGCGAATTTCGTATGGAAAAGTGAGCTATTCACATGACCCGCATGGTGACAGTTAAGCCTGGGACCATGATAGAAGTTCAAAACCCTGAACACGTTTTGGGAGAGTCATTTAAAATTATATATATATCCCCAATTATTATAAAATTTGGTGGAGTTGTTCCTTTCTATAATATCTAGGATGTTTATGTTCGTTGGACAACGTGATCAGACTACGTTATATTGGGTTTTAAATTTTTGAAAAAAACCCAATTTTTTACCAACTAATTGTTTTTATATAATTCGGCTAAAAAAAACAATTTAGTATTTTGAATAATGACTCTAGGTCAATTGGTTATTGAGATATTAAAAATGGTAAACACAGTACATTGTCTAGTGTTAATCTTATAGAGAATAGCTAAATAGTATATTTCATTAGAAGGATGGAATGTGGTTGTTAAGGATTACTAACTTAATTAAATACACTTATAAATAAACAGTATCAGTGGACTGACACTTTCTCCCTTAAGTAAATTTAAAACGACAATCTGTAATAAAACTATCATATTCTTTAAAGTTGATCTAAATATGATTTAAAAATTATTAATTGTTTCAAAAATAATCATACAATTTCTGAAAATAACAAGTTCATATAGTTCATAGTTTTAAGGGTTTTTATGGGTAAAATACCCAGACGGACATCACATCGAAACCCACTTTTTGGATTCAGGGATATTTTTGATATTTCCCCCTCAACTCAAATTCAAAAACTTTGACGAAAACAATACTTTCTCCATATAGGCTACTATGTATAAGGCGAGAAAGTAAAAACATGTGAAGACATTTCCTACATACATCTTTCTACAAAGTTTCACGTTTTGCTACATACTTATTGTCTGAAATTTGGGTATTACAAAACTCTCAACACAAATTTGAAAAAGGTGAATAATAATATGTACTAGATATAAAATCACACAATTTATTTATAAATAATAAATAACTATTTTGATGAATATAAGTATCACATTTTGTTGAATCGTAAAATTGAGAAATCAGAGTAAATTTGTATACTTATCAGTTATTATGCAGGTTTCCAGTACATTTAAATATTGTTTCCATCTTATGTAGATTTTAACTAACCATTTACTTTGCTGAATACAAACTGAACTTAATAATAATGCACCCTTATCACCAAAGTATATTATATAGTATTTACAAATGTATAAATCATTTAATTACTTTTTAGTATAACTATTAATATAAAAATTAACAATCGTCAACTGAATAACAAAATACTAAGTGATATAAAATGTTAGAAATATCAAATTTTAATTACCAAGGATCAAAATGTCACTATTAAGATTATGTCTCTTAGGTATAAAGATAAATGGAAATATATGAATAGTTTTTCTTTAACCAAAGAACAAGTTTTAAAGGTAAAAAATAATACTTAAATATTCTATCTGATAAAATTTAAATATCAGGCAGTGAATGTGGTTGGTGGAAGATCTCTTTAGTTTGGTAACAGTTTATCAAAGATGTATCAATACAAAACAATAATATATTTCATCACTAGGACCAAAAACGGGTGTTATTAATACAAGCACAAGTTTAACAGCCTCGGCTGTTATATGTGCCAGTGTATATAAAAAAACAATTTTGGGCTGTGTGATGAACTATATTTTTTGTCAAACTATAAATAAAATGAAACAAACTCGTAAAACATAAAGTATTACCTGATTTAGTATAATAGTTGTCGACAATTTTTGTCGCTTTAGACTAACCAGCTGTTATATTACTTATGTTGTAGCAGTTCTTTTTTGATTCCTGGTTGGTTGTTTAGGTTATGTCAGTGCTGACCTTGAATCAAAAGTAACATCAACAATGATATTTTGCAGCCTAGGATTCAAAAAATCATCATAATTAAAGTCCTAGCAAGAAAAGAACAACTCTTACTCTTCAACACATGTATCTAAAACAGTTTTTTTGGAAGTAGTACGACGAAAAATGATTTTTAGTCAACAAGTTTCATAATCAACAAACACATAATAATGAATTGGAGAAAACCCATATAAAAGAAATAATACAATAATGTAGAACAAGTAAGGTCTGTCAACACATAGATACAGTATTATATTTTTTTGTTAGATCATTTAAATATTAGCGCTGTATTCCACAAATTTTGTAAAATTAAATATTTTTGTAAAAATTTCACATCATATCAGTTGTATAAATGCAACAGACTTAGTTGTTTCATTAATTTGAGTAGTTTCTCACATAGATTTATAATTAGATATTTTTATGTCTTAACAAATTTTAAGTACAATAGTACGGTAATTTTATTTTTCATTCATTCAATGCTATAAATGAGTAACTCTTCAGATAATATGAAAACCAGTACAAAATTGAGGTTTGTATATTATCTAATAATCTAGATTACATTTGAGTTTGCTCACAAAAATAGACTAATATTACTTACAATCAAGAACATAAAAAGAATAAATATAGTTACATATAGTTAGAAAATAAATACAGAAACAACCATAGAGGAGCTGAGGTATTCATGATAACAATTTGATCCCTATGATAAAAGTGAAACGATGAGTTTAAAACAATTGGTAGCTTTTTAATCTTCTTAGAATAGAAGTTTTGCTAATTTAAAGATTACAGTACCTGCCGTCTAGTTCCCGAAACTAGCTACATTTAAAATGTTGGACTAAAGACTGTTGGATTAAAGATGGCAGATACTGTAACCTTTAAATTAGTCAATTCTCAATCCTGGAGGCAAAAATGTTTAAAGTAGTTTTGCATCATTCACATTTAACGTAACATTACTAGCCCGTAATTCAATCATAAATTTAACAAGCTTATATAAACAGAATAAAATCATATCAAATTTCTTTCTCTAACAAAGGCCTAACAAATACATCAGTCTCTGATTCTTGATTATGATTTGTGCATGAGTCACTAAGTTCATTAAGCTTTGATGCTTGATCTATTGACAGATTTGTATTATCAACACCTGCCTATACTTCTTGACAATCTTTCTAGTAATGAAAATGTTTTCAGCAGTTTTTGATTACATAAGAAACATGAACTGTTTTAATTTAAATGATTTTTAGTATACGGAGTTAACAAATCATTTAATTCATGAGTAATTTAAGCTTTTAACTCACTTGGATGGACCATCTAAATTGAAAATGTTTAAATAATGCGATAAATCAAAAAACATAATCAATCCATAGGAGTAATAGTTTAAAAAAATCAACTCACGATAGTGGATGAAATTTTACAAAGTATAAAATATTTAAGGCCTCTCACTGACTGAACTACCATGAAAGCTAATCATAAATTTGGAGTTAAATGAATGGTGTACCAATGTACAACTATTCCTTGATTTGCCTTTTCTTTGTCACGTACTGTCTTCATCTTGAAGACAATGGGAGGAAGGAGAATTGAGAATTTGCTAATAGGTGAGTCTGTGTAGTTTTATCTCATTTAGGCAAACACCAGAGTGTTTCCCAAAAAGAACCTCGCTCTGCCATCAAGAAAAGAGGACATTATGTCAAATCTTTAGATTCCGATACAAAATTTATTGGTCAATAGAATAAATTGTTATTAGAAAATGTTACCAGATACAACAAAAAAAGAACCTTATAGTGCATTTACAGTGTTTTGCATTTCACAACTATATCATTCTTTGTTTCCATATAATCAAATCAAGTCCAAGCCAAAAACAATCCTTATCCATTATAGAGTAGGAAATTATCAATATACACTACTTTCTGTGCTAGAATTTTAAAGAGGTTTTTACAAATGATTCTTGAAATTGACATTCGTTTTTCATCAACAGCAGAAAAACATATTCATCATAAAAACTATAGGTTTATGAATATTCAATTTCCAAAAATATACAATCCAAAAAAATTATAAACATAGTCAAGTTGTCTATGCAAAGCCATTTCAGTTGTTAACAAAGAACACATACATAATGCTTAACTAGCTGTATATAATATGTGTACAAGTTCAACCAAATAATTGTTTGTATTTACTTACCTTTAGGAAATTGGTTAGATTATGGATATGTTAAAGGGAATGTTCTCAGTTCCTCGTTATATCCATAAGACAACATTAAGCATATGACGTCAAAAAAACATTGAAGGCTAGTTATTTTTGATTGATGGAAACAAAGAACAAAATTGTGTATTTAAGCCTAATTACTTTTTAATAACTTTTATAATGGAGATGTATTTTTTTTACTTGTTGAATTTTAAAATATATTACTCATGAAATCTTTCTCTATAACAAAAACTCAACTCAATCAAAAAATCAAACCAATCACTAAAGGCCTATTTAAGAAATACAGACTGATGAATTGTATTCACAAGCATCTGTAGCAAAAAATTATCACATTATGGGAGAGATGTTGTCACTATCTTCAACTAATGTATAGTTAAAAGAGACAAAAATATCTTTAAAGCTCAGATGAATAGTTAAAGCTGTAAAAATTAACGATTGATTTAAAAATTATACTTAAATACAGTCATAGAAAACAGGCATTCATTTAAAATGTTTTTTCCAATTTTCATCATCCCATACAAATCCCATGTATACCAGAAATACCCTTAACTTGCACGATCACAATTTCACTATTAAAGCAATGTAAATTTATCACAGTGATGCTAGTGATGATGCCCTTGAGTCAGAACGAGAGGGAGCATCGTTCCCACAATGAGCGCAAACAGCTGATTAGGTTTGAACGTTCCATCTACACGCGACGTCAGTTCTGGCAGCACGTGAACGGTTGCTACGTACAAGAAAGTCCCTGCACTGAACAGCATCGCCATGCCAGTGGCATTAACTGAATGCAGTGTCTCTTTGCCTTCCTATAAACCACAGAATACACCACACACATTAACACCAAGTCAGACAAAAAATTCAGGTAAAAGTACCAAGGAATTATTTGGCATTTTATGTATAAAAATAAAATAGGACTAGTAAGGTATAAAGAAAATTTTACTCTTTTTGACAGGATCATACACAAGAAACCTAATTTTACAACGATATTCTTTTGTGAAAATAGAACTTTTGTTTATTGTGAATAGGAGTAAATTTTATATCCAATCATGCTATTATTATTCAATCAAGCCTAAACAGATGTATTTGAACAGGCAGTCGATCTAACTAAACCATTAGACCAGAGTTTCTCATAGAATGGTTTATTTAGGGGGTTCATAAAAACATTCTAATAAACCCCCCATTACATACAAATGGGGTCCTTGAGTACATGAAGTTAGAGAACCCCTGCATTAGACTATTAAGAACATGAGAAGTACTTTTATTATTTAAAAAATTGTTATTAGTACCAGTATTAGTATTAGTAATTTTTATATGTACATTTGTAAATGTACATATAAAAAGTATAAAAAAAAGTATAAAAATTGATATTTTGCTGATCATATATGAACTCTTGTATAATGAAGATATTTTTATTTTTGGCAATAATTATAGTTTTATTATTGAAATTGCAAAAAATATTACAAAATAGCCGTAAGTATTCCCCCAGTATCCTGGGGGAATTTATTAACACTTTTTAAGCCTCTTCAGCCTCCAGGGTTCAATGTGTTAACTATACAATGGTAAAATAAGTAAAACAGGTGTAAACTGCAATCCCAGTTAAACCCACAAATGCTGCCCATGCCGATCACTGTTTATTTAAGGTGGTTAGTAAGGTTAGGTTAGTAAACAAAAAAGCAAAATACCCAGTAAGCACTTCAAATTTTCATGTAATTTTTATGCAAGCTAACCGTCATCCAACCAATTATATTTTAATTACAATATGGTTATTTTAAAGATTAATTATGCGAATTAATTCCAAAATACAATTACCGATCAAAAAAATCTATCTAGCAAACTTCACTATCCCTTGAGATATTATGCTTACTTTCATACTTAAAACTATGATAGTAATACTTTTATCTAATTTAATTGAGACTGAGAAAATCTGTTAGCAAGTACATAAAAGTTGTAATTAAGAAAGTAAAAAATAATATAATTATTATTATTAGTGGAAGTTTAACGATTTTAGTCGACAGAGCATTTTATTGGATTGGAAGAAATTCCCTGACTTTTCCCGGTTTTCCTGGTTGGTAGACACCATGTAAATATCAGTAAATCAGAAATTTTACCGTACCTGTCCAATGCCAAAGTAAGTGACAAGAGCCAGTACAGGGGCTGCCAATGAGAACACAAGCAAGTGGCGACGGATCCGTTTGCGATCGATGCCTTCGTGCATCAGGAATGTCACCAGACCGAATGCAGCTGGTGCCTGGGGGTCAGACAACACTTTTGATTACATAAACTTAGTTTTATGTTAATAAGTCTTGTCTTAAGATTACTGTGCCAACTTACTAATGGAATTCGTTAAATACATTATGCCATGCCATTACTACATTTTAAATTAGGCTGTTTAATTGGCCAAGTTTTAAAAGATCTTCTAAATAGGTGAAAATAAACCCTTACGCTTATATTCTATTCAAAAATGTTTTATATTCGGGAGAGTAAATAAATATTTGATTCGATTTAAATAAATTTAATAATAATAATAAATTGATAAATAAAAAATTATTAAATTATTAATAAAAAACTAAAAATAAGTAAATAAATTTCGATTTAAACCCAAAAAACACTATTCGCACATCCCTACCGAATAGGCCTATCCGATCCGACTTTTCGGATATCTGCACACCTCTGTTATTCATGTATTATCTTGTAATAACTTAACCTCGAAATATAGAGCTAAAATATTGTCACGATGCTAAATAAGTAGTTCCATAAACTAATTGCAACAAGCAATTCTAATTTCTAAAAGTTGAATCGTGCCATACTATCAGCCATACTTTTTGTACGAAATTAGTAGTAGATTGTTTTAAATGAAAAGTTTAATCTCAAACAAAGACTTTACCTTGTGTAGCATTATAGCAATGAAAACAATCATTTCAACATCAGTCTGTGTAGTGGTAGCGGCTGCCCCCAAAGCAACTCCATCGACGGCAGCATGCACCACTAGGCCTACAGTGGCTGTGAGACTCGCCCTGTGGCCATGACCCAGGGGTCCTGCTCCACTGCCACCAACCTCCACATCTGAAAAACCGATAAACCTGTAAATTCTTTGATTGAAATTCATCATCGGTGATGGTGGATTGATATTATTTAGATTTTTACTGCGGATATTTTCCATCACGATATTATGTAAAACAAAGTTTCACGACGTTTCGGGATCTGGAATCTGATCCCATCCTTAGGTGAACTAATAACTAAAACATAGCACAATTAATTAACATATAATCCGGTCCAAACCGGTATAAAGCTGAAAATATGAAAGTTTAAAGCAGTCAAAAAACTTACAAACAAACCATTCACTAACCATTAGACACAAAAGAAACCAAACACGTCCGCTCGTCACAGAGACTCAAAGACAACTGAAAGGAATGGGCGTATCCCACCGGAACCGGAAACAAAATGGCCGCCGCCCAGTGGTGTAGTGGAGCCGGAGCGGTCCGGAGCGCCGCTCCGGCACAGCTTTCCGGCACAGTTCGTACAGCCGAAACTCAGATTTGTATACTTGTACTTTGCCTTTTTATAGAGAGTGGTAGGTAAGCGAGTCGCTCGCATCATTTCATTATCAACACGCAATATCGAGGCAATTTTAGGCGTTTTACATTAACCCTAACCTAACAACATCGTAACATCAGAATCAGACACTAGGGCTTACTTTAAGACCATACATAGTATCTAGTATTCGTATATATAGTTTTTTTTATTTTATTAAGTGTTGAGATTATTTGTATTTTCAGACTTACTTTAAATCCTATTATTTACTTCTAAGTATTATTTCAATTTTAGAACAGCCTTTAAGATTAAGAACTGTTGAGATTATTTGTATTTGTATACTCATTAAAATATTTCTTTATTCATATTTTACTCCTTTCCTACTACAATATTATCAGTAGGAGCATTAGTCGCTTTAAAAATTTTCGATGTAAATAAAAATAAACTGTATTGTTATACAAATATTTTATATTGTTACTCGCCAGATTTGTAAAAAGAAGAAGCGAAAATTTGCCTACTAATTTTATTTTATCATAACGATAGAAACATCACTAGTCGCTTTAGCAAAATATTTTGTTTATGTTTTACATGCTGATAAATTCATTGTACACAATTCTACGTGTTTAACCACGCAATGGCCTTTCTGAGGAACTTGCAGACTTTGACTACCCATTACCCCCCCCCCCCAAAGAGTAATGGCTTTCCTGGGAAGGACCGCTCCGGCACAGCTTTTTATAGCACTACACCACTGCCGCCGCCAAAACCCTAAATCCAGGCGAAACACGTCCAACAGTATTTATTATTATTATTTTATATTCAAATGCAAATCCTTTCTAATGTACATAAAAAAATTGTAGTATAAAGTTAACTTTACAGAGCAAAAACACATTATTTTTACAATTTTATGCTTACAACAAAAATCTAATGCCCCTTACGAGCTTTACTACGAGTTAGCATACCATGAGAATTTTGTTTCGGATTTATATGAATATCATTTACAGATACTTTATTTTCCCTATCCTTAAGTTCTTTGCTAAGAATTGGCAGCCACAATGGCCAAATCTCAACTGAAGATTGACTATTTGGTTGGTCAGCTAGTTTCATGTAGGAGGCTTCAATTAGTTTTTTTTAGGCTTTTTAGTTTTGATTTACATAATATTGTGATGGAAAATGTCCGCAATAAAAATCTAAATAAACCTGTAAAGCTAAAAATTATAACAGTTCCAAGTTCGTATTTATTTCAAATTTTGTTAATAATTTCAACAAAATTCCAAACTCCCAAAGAATAACTTTTGAAAATAATTTTCAATACCCAATACATTGACTAAATTTGATTGAGAAGACACCAAATTATAGGGGCAAAAAGCTTTTTAATAAACTGCTAGTCCATTTAAAAAATAATTTTAAAATATACTTACTGATTTTTGTTGTAAAAAACTATTATAG